>CM042404.1:22213369-23698369 GCA_023634145.1 Thymallus thymallus | reverse complement strand
TAGCCTGTGAGAAAGACCCAGTCACATGATGGAGAGCCATGTGAGTGCGAGGTGATTTGGATCGCGCAGCACTCAAGGAGAAGGCCACATCGGCCACTGGCCGCAAAAGGCATGGATTTTTTTAGGATGCATTACGGCCACAAAAGGGATGCCCCCGTGAAATTCTAGGCATTATCAAGTGCTTGTCAAATTGTGAATGAGTGACTGATGTAGTGTGTACAGCCTGCGCAAACAACAAAGCAGAGCTCATGCGTTTTAAGTTACTTTTTTCAAATCATCATTAGTCGCATCATGCAGCCTTACAATGTATAAAAAATCTAAACATGTAGTCCAACATTTGTAGAACAACTAAAGCTACATTTATAACTCTAAATTAAGCAAATAGCATAGCCAGATCCCGACCTAACATAAGGACAACACGGAGTATGCTATTCTGTTCGTCTGAAATAGACAACATTTTCCTCATATCATGCTTCTTTAGACCTGTTTAAAATAAATAAGGGATTTATTATGAAGGTGTAGGCTATATTAAATGGATTTATTAGACTTTTTAAACTGTAGATGTTCCGAACGTCTTCATCAGTGGCTTGTAGGCTATGTGTGGAAGCCAGGAGATGCTAAATGTGTTTATGTTAATGGTCAATTACCGTGAGACCGACAATTATTTGCTTGACAATCACCGGCTGATGAAATTTCGCGACCGCCACAGCCCTAGTCTCCATTCATTGTGGTCAGCATAGCAGGACACAAATGCCAATGTGTCTGCCATCATCAGTGCCAATGCAACTGTATTCTGTTCCCACTATGTTGACCACAGGTGAATAAAGAAGGACGAAGCAGAGAATTCATCTGGATAATCTTTCTCTCATTTGAGCGCAGACCGCACTTCATTATCTGATTAATCCACACACCGACATATTTGACCTCAATTAGCTTCCTTACTCCCATACACCCACACCATGAATCTCAGTCAGTAAAGATTTACTAAGTAAACTTATATCGTGACCCTAGTTTGCCCGTTGAAGCAATCAACACTCTTTCTGTTAGTGCTAGACTTACTTAAGGATCTAGCTACTTATCTGGAGGAAAACTGTATGTTTCTGATGAAGATACCACCTGTGATATGTGTAAACCCCTTTTGGGTGATGTGTGTTCCTTGTTTATTGAATGTTGTCTATCTAGTCAGCCAGTCCTTGTCCTAAGGAAGGGGGTGTGTCTTATTGAATGTTGTCTCTCTAGTCAGCCAGTCCTTGTCCTAAGGAAGGGGGTGTGTCTTATTGAATGTTGTCTCTCTAGTCAGCCAGTCCTTGTCCTAAGGAAGGGGGTGTGTCCCATCTGTTGTTTTTGCTGTGCTATGCTTTTGCTTTTGGATTCAGTCTTGTTCTGTCTAAAACACTGTTGTCTTTTTCTGTGCGTCTGGGTTTCGTGTTTGTGTGTTTTTTACGTGTGGGCGTGTGTGAGTATGCACAGTATATGGGTGGTGCTGTGCAGTGGCATGTTTAACCCCTTTTTTTCGAGACGGCAGAGAAAGTGGCAGAAGAGAGAAAGTGGCATGGGGGGGTGTGGGGTTGCGTGGCATGAATTGAGCGTGAAGCGCCCTCTGTTCCTCCACAGGTTCCACCCACACGATCACCCCCATCAAATTCTTAACGGACCTGCAGCACCCTGACTTCCGAGAGTCCACTAGGGTGTCCTTTGAGGAGCCAGACGCAGGCTCAGACGAGTGAGACAGACAGAGAGAGGGAGGGAGGGAGAGAGAAATCACACTCTGACAAAGTAAAGGCAGCCACGCAAAGAAGCCCTGAACGCCCACAGCACAAGGGCTTTCTTTCCCTCCGTACTTCTCTTCCTACACTCAGTACTGCTTGAACTCTGCCCCCCCCTACCCTCAGGGATGGCCGTCTGGCCCCTGGCTCACTGCATGGCCCAGTCACGTCAGGCTCCACCTCCTGCAGGCCAACGCCCAATCACAGCATAATACAGTGTGATACAGTGTGATTGGTGACCCCCACAGCCAATAGTGATTGGCCTTGTCATGCTGACAGATACAATGGGCATGTGTTGCAGTATCTGTCTGTTGGGCCTTCAGGACGTGAAGCCTGTGTGGGTTGGCCATGCTACAGACTCCATCCCTGCTGCCCCTCCCCTCCACCCCTCACATCATCTCAGCTGGGTGGATTAAATCGCCCCTCTCAGACTGTTTCGTGACCTGCTTCTCAGAATTGATCATTTTTTGGCGCAGATGTAATCTACCCCCGAGATCCATCTTTATTCCTTTATTATTACTGTCTAATTATTTTAGTAATTAACACATCCAAGACAATCACCTTGATTTAATTGTTTCTTTCAGGATAGGTCCTTGAGTTGAAGTTGGCTTTCAAGGAAGGATTCTCATTTTTTTTTGCTCCCAATCTTCCAACTTCCTCCACCTCTCCTCCAACTCACGCTTTCTCAGTCCACCAGACATCACATGCATGCTTACATGGCCCAGGAGTTATCTGCAGAGAACACTAATGTTAGTCTCCACATGGCCCTGGAGTTATCTGCATTGAACACTAATGTTAGTCTCCAGGAGTTATCTGAAGAGAACACTAATGTTAGTCTCCAGGAGTTATCTGAAGAGAACACTAATGTTAGTCTCCAGGAGTTATCTGCAGAGAACACTAATGTTAGTCTCCAGGAGTTATCTGCTGAGAACACTAATGTTAGTCTCCAGGAGTTATCTGCTGAGAACACTAATGTTAGTCTCCAGGAGTTATCTGGAGAGAACACTAATGTTAGTCTCCAGGAGTTATCTGCTGAGAACACTAATGTTACTCTCCAGGAGTTATCTGAAGAGAACACTAATGTTAGTCTCCAGGAGTTATCTGCAGAGAACACTAATGTTAGTCTCCAGGAGTTATCTGCAGAGAACACTAATGTTAGTCTCCAGGAGTTATCTCCAGAGAACACTAATGTTAGTCTCCAGGAGTTATCTGCAGAGAACACTAATGTTAGTCTCCAGGAGTTATCTGCAGAGAACACTAATGTTAGTCTCCAGGAGTTATCTGCAGAGAACACTAATGTTAGTCTCCAGGAGTTATCTGCAGAGAACACTAATGTTAGTCTCCAGGAGTTATCTGCAGAGAACACTAATGTTAGTCTCCAGGAGTTATCTGAAGAGAACACTAATGTTAGTCTCCAGGAGTTATCTGCAGAGAACACTAATGTTAGTCTCCAGGAGTTATCTGCAGAGAACACTAATGTTAGTCTCCAGGAGTTATCTGCAGAGAACACTAATGTTAGTCTCCAGGAGTTATCTGAAGAGAACACTAATGTTAGTCTCCAGGAGTTATCTGCAGAGAACACTAATGTTAGTCTCCAGGAGTTATCTGCAGAGAACACTAATGTTAGTCTCCAGGAGTTATCTGAAGAGAACACTAATGTTAGTCTCCAGGAGTTATCTGCAGAGAACACTAATGTTAGTCTCCAGGAGTTATCTGAAGAGAACACTAATTTTTGTCTCCAGGAGTTATCTGCAGAGAACACTAATGTTAGTCTCCAGGAGTTATCTGCTGAGAACACTAATGTTAGTCTCCAGGAGTTATCTGCAGAGAACACTAATGTTAGTCTCCAGGAGTTATCTGCAGAGAACACTAATGTTAGTCTCCTGTAGTTATCTGAAGAGAACACTAATGTTAGTCTCCAGGAGTTATCTGAAGAGAACACTAATGTTAGTCTCCAGGAGTTATCTGCAGAGAACACTAATGTTAGTCTCCAGGAGTTATCTGCTGAGAACACTAATGTTAGTCTCCAGGAGTTATCTGAAGAGAACACTAATGTTAGTCTCCAGGAGTTATCTGCAGAGAACACTAATGTTAGTCTCCAGGAGTTATCTGCAGAGAACACTAATGTTAGTCTCCAGGAGTTATCTGCAGAGAACACTAATGTTAGTCTCCAGGAGTTATCTGCAGAGAACACTAATGTTAGTCTCCAGGAGTTATCTGCAGAGAACACTAATGTTAGTCTCCAGGAGTTATCTGCAGAGAAAACGAATGTTAGTCTCCTGTAGTTATCTGCAGAGAACACTAATGTTAGTCTCCAGGAGTTATCTGAAGAGAACATTAATGTTAGTTTTCAGGAGTTATCTGCAGAGAACACTAATGTTAGTCTCCAGGAGTTATCTGAAGAGAACACTAATGTTAGTCTCCAGGAGTTATCTGAAGAGAACACTAATGTTAGTCTCCAGGAGTTATCTGAAGAGAACACTAATGTTAGTCTCCAGGAGTTATCTGCAGAGAACACTAATGTTAGTATCCAGGAGTTATCTGCAGAGAACATTCGGTCAAACAATAAACTCCTTACTGCTATTTTTACTCGTTCTGAAACAGTGCTTCTCTGCAGACACTGACACTGGGAATGTAGCGATGTTCACCCAATATGCTTTAGCACCGAGAAAAGATGCGACTCGTCACGATGATTTCCCCCTCACATTCTTCCCCATATAGCTCTATATTTTCCCTTTAGCGACAACATATCTGGCCCATACAGCATGGTCGACCAATAGTAGACCAATATGGGTTTTGGAACACAGAGACAGGATTATAAAAGCACATAGTGTAGTTATGTTAAGGTATTTTTTTCAAAAAACAATATTAGCAATTACCGCATCACTGCCTATTTTGGGGATTTTGTCTAATTGCAAGTAAGGTGGTGATTTTCTGCACAATTTGTTAAATTGCCGCCTGAGTGAGTTTCCCTGAACACAACATTAAAGGGCATCCATCTCATTCTTGCTTATCTGCTAAAGCTATATATGGTTTTGGTATTTTTTTACTGAGTATCAATCACCATGTGCAGTATGGATGCTTTACCACATACTGCCACATTCAACACTTCCTGAACAAAATGTCCATTGTTTATTTACTCAAAAAACTGTTTGTTTCTGTTATCTGGTATTTGGATAAAATCTTACCCATGTAGTGGGTGTTGGGGAGCAATGTGGCTCACTGTGTTGTGTTTCTGGCCAGAGTCCTGCAAAGCTGTGTGTTTCAGATGCTGAGAGACAGTAGAGAACCAGGCGCCAGTCCAAAGTTGATCTGTGACTAGTGCTCACCCACACCCCACTCCACCCTCCCTTACACCCAAGATGCCTGCATCACCATGGTGACCCAACTTAAGATGGACTCGCCTTTTCCTCTCCTGTCTCTGCCTGTGCCTATTGATGATGGGATAAACCAGCCCTGCTGATTGGCTGTCAATGTCACAGCTAGAAAGGCCTAACTGGCATGAGAAATCTGATTTACTGAGCTTTAATTGAATTCTACCTAGCAGAGATAAACATAAGCGTCTTCCTTAGTGAGCCAAAATGAGAGAAACATGCAGCTTTGCTTCAGAAACAAACAGATGAAGAATAACAACACTACTAATACAACTGCTTAGTGGGCGTGGGGAGTAAATCAAAACTTTGGTCCAGTGGTTCGCTTGAATGAAATGAATGAAAGCCTTGGTTTGTCCAAGATGGAGGGTAAGCCATCGACACATTCAACGACTTAGTAACAAACTATATGGACTAAGGTTTGGTTTACTCCAATCCTATACCTCCTGAGTTATACTGTGTCCGAAATGTGTCTTCAGCTTTGAAAAAGTCAGCTCATTCATATTTTGGTGGTGCTGTTATGTTTAGCTTTTAATTTCACGTTTGTATTCACAAGCATAGGTACAATGACTTCCCTGATGTCATCCAATCAGAGAATGGCTGGACAGAAATCAGCATTTGTCTTTTTTGCAGTGCCTTTACCTGATTTTTCATATTGCTATTAGACTGATGTTTGCATGTAGTGCGATAAAAGCTTCTTTGGTCACATGCAATCGCTTACACCTGGTTCACTGCTCCCTCCTATAGGTGTGGTCACAGGGTTCCTACCACCAGTGCTTTGCAGCTCACAGAAGCCAGCTCTGTGATGTCAGTACATCACTGTTCAATCACAAGCGAGATCCATTTGCATGTGACATACAATTTTGAGCATTTTTGGCAGGCACTAGATCACAAGTCACCAATCTTCTTTGATCTCTAAAGCGTGTGAATAGCCCACACATCGTATGATAACCAAAATATTCTTTAAATGCTGGCTATTGACTATGATTTCAAGTTTTTTTGTTGTACTTATGTTTATCTAATTTCCAACTTTTTTTTTCTTCTCAAGAATACAATGCTTTCATCGAAGCATTCATAGCAAGAGCTGAAAACACATTTTCTTAGTGAGCTTATGTTTGGGCAGCTCTAATACCATGCTCTGTCTGTGTGTCCTTTGCTGCGTATCTGTCCACCTCTTTAGGATCGACCCACGTCTTCACCCCCACCGCCCTCCTGGAACAGCTCAAGACCATGAACAAACCAGACGAGGAACCGGCAAGCTAAAATCGCCCAGCCCCATTTATCGCTCTCTTTCCTGTCTTCTCACCTTAACCCCGCCCAGATCCTACATTCATTCTGTATGTATCTTGCTTGAGAAGAAGAAAAAAATTAATGTAATCAATGACAGCATTGATAAAAAAATATAATATATATGTTTAAACAGATCCAAATTATGTTGCAAGTATACACGTTTTACAATGGATGCAAATAACGGTAAGTATTTAAAAAAAGGTTTAAATATCAACTAAGGCCATTTGAAACTGAAAGTACCAAATGTAATATTGTATGCTATGAAACCTGCTAGAATGTGTAAAAGTTAGAGTTTTTCTGTTTGTTCCCTCAGTTTATCTTATTGGTGTGATTGTTATTGATAGTGGGTGGAGGAGGGATGCCTTACTATAGTTGATTGGCACTAGAAAGGTCAATGCAGTAAAATCATATCGCTCAACATGCAATATAACTCAACCCTGTCCTATTAGGGGGGAGAATCCTAGCTGGTCAAGATGTTTGTATCAGTAGCATGCCTGAACATTGTGTGGACTGTTACTGTTTATCCTTTAGTGTGGCAATACCAACTGACCCAAGGTCTGAGGATAGAGCGAAACGGGGCTGTGTAAATAGCTACAGAATGGTAGAAGCGTCTCTCCTCCAGCCATAAGACTGGACGTATTTACTCGCCACATTCTTTCCCTTTTCTCTGGAGAGATTTCACGTTTTAGTGTCAAAAAGGCCATTGCTTGCAGATGTTTACAGCATAATGACAAAGGGCCGTTTGTATTTCAGTATTGTATCCTGTCACATTATACAATGAGTGTACAAAGCATTAGGAATGCCTTCCTAATACTGAGTTGCACCCCCTTTTGCCCTCAGAACAGCCTCAATTCGTCAGGGCATGGACTCTACAAGGTGTCGAAAGCATTCCACAGGGATGCTGGCCCATGTTAGACAGTTGTCCAATGCTTCCCACAGTTGTGTCAAGTTGGCTGGATGTTCTTTTGGGTGGTGGCCCATTCCTGATTCACACAGGAAACTGTTGAGCGTAAAAAAAAACTGCAGCGTTGCAGATCTTGACACACTCAAATCGTTGCGCCTGGCACCTACTGCCACACCCCGTTCTAAGGCACTTAAATCTTCTGTCTGGCCCATTCACCCTCTGAATGGCACACATACACAATCCATGTCTCAATCATTAAAAATCCTTCTTTAACCTGTCTCCTCCCCTTCATCTACACTGATTGATGTGGATGTAACAGGTGACATCAATAATGGATCATAGCTTTCAACTGGATTCACCTGGTCAGTCTCTGTGATGGAAAATATGTTCCTAATGTTTTGTACACTCAGTGTAAGTCTTATCATTGGTTAGAATGTTTTTTTGAACCGGGTCATGCACTGAGTAGTGTGTTGTGTGTACGCCTTATGTTGATGTTTTAGTGTCTCACTGTTGACTGTTGATGTTTCTGACTGTGAAGTAATAAAATAATTCCTTTAAAAAATGCGAACGTGAAGCCACATGTGTTTGCGATGTTGTAGCTGTAGCTGTAGTGGTCAACTGGGAAAATAACTAATATCTCTGTTTTGTTTGTCTGTTAGTTTTTCTCTTCTGGTGCAATGTTAACTCTTCCAATGGCGAATGGCTTTGCAAAGAATATGTAACACCAATGTTTTATTTCTAGGTTTTTCCTTTCTCTTTCCTGGCGAACCATGTTGTATATTGCACTTTGTGTTTTCTAATTGAATTTGAATTGTTTCCTATCAGTTGCTAATGTATAGGGTCTCTGTCTATTCAATTAAAGTATATCAAAGTTATTTATCATCAGAGAAAAAAAATCTTAATAAATGAAACGTAAGTCTGTCCTAAACCTGTTTAACTCATTGGGGTTCTATGTTTGCGAGCACAAACAAAAGTTTACTTCATGTGCACCAATTTACCAAGGCTGTCTAATAAATTGGCTTCCATTACAAGGAGAAAGACTCAGTACATTCTTAGCTACATTGCAATTCTGCCATTCTTCACTGTAGTTTATCTTGTATGTATCTGTGAGTTAACACTCATTTTCAGGCTCACAGTTCACATTGTGCAGTAAGACCCTGAAGAAGATCTCTGGCCCTGTACACACCCAGGTTGTACAACTGAACACATTTTACACAATACTTGTGATACAAATGTATACAACCATTGTGTAGTCTCTGCACAACGCTTGTGTTATTATTTTTGAGCAGAGAAACTTTTAGTCAGCCTTACTTAGTAATAACTATTTGTTGTTTCAACATCAACATTTATTTGGCTTCAAAGCGGAAATAAAAATCTTTTGCTACAAAATATTTGTTTAAAAAATCATTTGATAATCAATCATAGTACAAAAGATATCAGATCTCGATTTTTTTTAAATCTGCATTTCTGACATCTTATAAATGTGTGCTTAACACAAACTCTATTAAGACCATCTATAAAAATATGCTTATTTTCCCCTTTAAAAAAAAAAAATGTATTTGGTGCGCTGCAACTCCCCAACAGGTTTGGGAGTTTGAAGGTCGAGTCATGTGTCCTCCAAAACACTGACCCGCCAAACTGCGCTTCTTAACACCCGCCCGCTTAACCCGGAAGCCAGCCGCACCAATGTGTCTGAGGAAACACTTTTCACCTGATGACCGTGGTCAGTCTGGCTTCCACAAGGAGTAGCTAGAGCGAGATGACCCAAGTAAAGCCCCCCGGCCAAACCCTCCCCTAACCCGGACGACGCTGGGCCAATTGTGCGCCTCCCTATTAGTGCCTTAGACCGCTATGCCGCTCAGGAGGCCCATAAGCTTATTTTTCAGATAAAATATTTTCCTGGTGGGTACAACTACAGCACAACCAATTACTGACCTTATTAACTAATTATTACACAAATTATCAATAATAAAATCTAAACAAACCATTTAGAACAAGGATCATCAACTAGATTCTGCTGCGGGAAGATTTTTTGTTGAGCGAATGGTCGGGGGGCCGGAAAATAACTCAAAATAATTTGTAGACTGCAAATTGAAACCGATATGTTTGACTAAAACAATCATTTCAAACCTTGCCTTTGTATACGATCACATGCTTCTCTATTATGTGTGGAAATACTTGGGAATAGATGTCTTTATTAAAATCACTTGGAGCTGATTTCCTGGTGTTTTTACAGTCTTTCATGTCCAACAATGAATATACAATTTTTTGCTCAGAAAACTTGGGGTGAAATATTTAATCTCCTCGTCTGAAGATCCATAGCAGCAATTTAATTTCTCTTTGTCTCACATCCATTGTACAAATGTAACAAAACAAATGTCCAAAACTAATTCCAGGTTTCATAGCAAACTAAACATATGTCCGTTATTTCGAAACGTAAATCATTAATATGCAGATTCTAGTGCATTTTATGAGTAAGAGATGAACTTGTGGATTCAGTGCGGTCCACCTCTGCTTCCAGATCCCACAACTGTTGTTTCTATGGTACCTGAGATTGCAATAAAGTAACTCCACCTTTCATCTAAAGCTATAACATGTGCTGTATAAAGTAACCTGTAGTAACCTGTATAAAGTACAGTTTGTAGACCCAACTTTACTATCAGCGCAGAGCCACTGGGTGATGACCAAATACTGATGTTAAGGGTCTGTAGTTCCTAACTCCCTGCAACCAAGAAGCCTGCAGCTGAATGACTGGGTTGAGGCCCTAGTATCCATACCCAGGCACTTGCTTCATGTTACCCCAAATACCAAACTGTTATACAAAATATTAAGTGCACAGTACAATAAGTTCACATTTAGAGACCTCTGTGTCAGTACAGAGTGGTTGGTCCAAAGAGTTGGCAGGGTCGTATTCACTAGACACTAAACAAAAGAAAACAGACAGAAAAGGGGAGGGACTACCAGTACCTGAACTTCTCTAATAAGAAACGCTTGTTTTCCTTTTAAGTTGCAAAACATTTCGCTTCGGTGTACACTAATGAATACAACCCTGGTGTGTGTGTCTGGTCCATCAGTACATGCAGGACTGTGACAGCGCCTCCTGGTGGTGCAGTCCGGTGGCTATGGAGCGGGCCATGCGTCGGGAGGTCTCCTTCATTCCCCTGGCTGCCTCGATGGCATGGTTCAGAGAGCTGCTCAGAGAGCGCTGGTCAGCAGACAGGGAACGGCCAGCTCCACCTCCGACCTGCTCATGATGACCCCTAACCCCAGTGGCCATACCCCCACCCAGAGACAGGTAGATGGGCTGGGGGTGGGATGGAGCTACATTTACCACAGGGCTGGAGTAGTACCTGCAGGGAACAGGTAAATATAACAACAGCCCTTATAACTACACTTACTACTCCTCTTAAAGCTTCAATATGGCACTTTTTGGGCGACCTGACCAAATTCACATAGATATCTTGGGTTATTGAAAAGATATTCCACAGCGGTTTAGATGGTACAATGATTCTCAACACTATATATAAACTGAAATTAGGCAAACTATTCGAATTTTAGCAGCCAGGAAATGGTGATTTCTGCATATTGCACCTTTAATACACAGGGGAAGGAAGTGGGATCTTAAACAATGCTAAAATCATGACTGATACTTACAGTACCAGTCAAAAGTTTGGACACACCTACTCATTCCAGGGTTTTCTATATTTGTACTATTTTCTCCATTGTAGAATAATAGTGAAGACATCAAAACTATGAAATAACACATACGGAATCATATAGTAACCAAAAAAGTGTTCATCAAATCAAAATATATTTTATATTTGAGATTCTTCAAAGTAGCCACCCTTTGCCTTGATGACATTTCATTATGTGTTATTTCATAGTTTTGATGTCTTCACTATTATTCTACAATGTAGAAAATAGTACAAATAAAGAAAAACCCTTGATTGAGTAGGTGTAGGTATGTCCAAACGTTTGACTGGTGCTGTATGTGTGATTCAAATATTCACACTAATAAAATAATTAGAGGATTTATGTTAAATGTAACCACCTATATCGTCAAGTCAGGATTTTGGCCAAAAGATTAACCTGCACCACGTGTCCTGTGTTTTGCATCACATGATGCAAAATACATCACATGATGCAAAATACATCACATGATGCAAAATACATCACATGATGCAAAATACATCATACCGGCTGTATTTCTGTAAGTTGAAAGTTACATATCTGACATGCAAAACATTTTGGGACTATATCAACAACGGACTAATTGAACAAATACCACTTTGTCTTTAAGTGGTGAGTGTGTGTCTCAGCGCTGAGAGATTTCATTAGATTTGGCAACAGATGGGGTTGTAGCGAAATGATCTAATAGCCATGTCCAGAGAGAGAGCAGGGTACTCACAGAACTGGCGGGCACACTGGCACACACTGAACCAGTGGCACACTGCCGAGCACAGGAGGGGGCGGCGATGCAAAGAACACGCCTCTCACATCTCTGTGGGGGGAGCTCATTTGCCGGCTGCCTCTGTGGGCGGGACCTGAGTCTCTCTCCGTCCTCCGGTCTGCAAATATGAAATCAGCACAGGCTTGTTGTCAATTAAAATGGCAAAGCAATTCAGCACAACATAAAACAGGAAGTAAATGGGAGTAGATGGTAACTAGGACATGTCTGTTTCTCACCGTGTTTCGTGCTTGTGCTCCGGTACGTCTCAGACCTTCCACACACATGACAGTGACGAGAATGAAGACCCGTGTGACTGTGGATAGGCTCAGTGTCACCACCACCCCCCTCTGGTCCTGTCAGTCAGAAGAAAAGAGAAAGAAGAATGAAGACTGAGCAGAAAGGAGTGGAGACGGCACAGAATTGACTGTCAATGTGACACACAAACCACCATTACACCATAGACTGAGGATGCATCCCAAATAGCACCCTATTCCCTATGTAGTGTACTGCTTTTGACCAGACCCCTATGCGTAGTATACTATTGTGAATAGGATGCCATATAGCCTGAGAGAGAAAATCTTATGTGTAGAGTGTCCATGGGTGTGTGTCTGTGGGCAACATTGTGTAGCTCAGGTGGTAGAGCATGGCGCTTGCAACGCCAGGGTTGTGGGTTCGATTCCCACGGGGGACCAGTACGGAAGAAAAAAAAGTATGAACATGTATGCACTAACTAACTGTAAGTCGCTCCGGATAAGAGTGTCTGCTAAATGACTAAACGTAACCAAATTGTGGACACACAAGGTCCTGCCTCCCTCTACAGTCAGGCGTATCACCACCTACAGACATACTGACATGCTGCTGATTAATCACAAAAGCTGAAATTGAGCTGTAATTCAATATTTTGTATACAAAAAGCATTACAAGAATATTGACGTCTTGATTTTTTCAGAAGTAACGGTAAGCACACTTTCTTTAACCTCAACACGGTTTTACATGGCATTGTTGTTTTTAGCTGTATAGATGATGTATTTTGGAGGTTTTCAGTGTTTTTTGAACGCTTTCAGACAATGCGATTAATGCAATAAAATGTTTTTGTGTACTAATATTACCAAAAATGTACTGGAGTTAACGGAAAGCCCTAATTAAAATACTATCTTTTACATTTATATCAGCATGTAGCCTACTGTATATAAAACAGCAGTCTTTCTTACTTGTGTGGGCTCCTCTGCTCCGGACTGTCTCTGCTCTGCCACGGCTGCTTCCCCACATTGCAGAGGACACCGGGACACGTCTGGAGTTCCGAAGTCTGGGTGTGGACTGGGCATGCTCCGAATCTGTCGCTGGAGATAAAACAAACTAATTCAATATTTTTTTTCAGATGTCTTATACTTAGGGTACCCAGAAAACATAGTATTCTAGTGAATGAAGAATGAAAGCTATTGTATTTTGAAGTGTATCAGTATTCACCCCCCTTGGATTTCTTCACATTTTATTGGGTTACATTTGTTTTTCAACAGGACAATGACCCAAAATGCACCTCCAGGCTGTGTAAGGGCTATTTGACCAAGTTGAGTGATGGAATGCTACATAAGATGACCTGGCCACTACAATCACCCGACCTCAACCCAATTAAGATGGTTTGTGATGAGTTGGACCGCAGTGTGAAGGAAAAGCATCCAACAAGTGCTCAGCATATGTGGGAACTCATTCAAGACTGTTGGAAAAGCATTCCTCATGAAGCTGGTTGAGAGAATGCCAAGAGTTTGCAAAGCTGTAATCAAGGCAAAGGGTGGCTACTTTGAAGAATCTCAAATATAAATATATTTTGATTTGTTTAACACTACATTAATTTTGGTTACTACATGATTCCATGTGTTATTTCATAGTTTTGATGTCTTCACTATTATTCTACAATGTAGAAAATAGTAAAAAAATAAAATAAAAACCCTGGAATTAATAGGTGTGTCCAAACTTTTGACTGGTACGATCGATCGATAGATCGATAGGTACTTTATTGATCCCAGAGGGGAAATTTCTTTGTCAAGCAGCTACGAAAAAAACACAGGGCAGGTGCAAAATGCCAGAACGAAAATACACAAAAGACAGATACACGGTACATGATACAGAGTGGCAGTCTGAAAAAGTATAAAAATACATGAAGTCTGGAGATGTTGCTTCAATATATCCACATAATTTTCCTTCCTCATGATGCCATCTATTTTGTGAAGTGCACCAGTCCCTCCTGCAGCAAAGCACCCGCACCACATGATGCTGCCACCCCCATGCTTCACGGTTTGGATGGTGTTCTTCGGCTTGCAAGCCTCTCCCTTTTTCCTCCAAACATAACGATGGTCATTATGGCCAAACAGTTCTATTTTTGTTTCATCAGAACAGAGGACATTTCTCCAAAAAGTACGATCTTTGTCCCCATGTGCATTTGCAAACTGTAGTTTTTGTGGTGGTTTTGGAGCAGTGGCTTCTTCCTTGCTGAGCGGCCTTTCAGGTTATGTCGATATAGGACTCGTTTTACTGTGGATATAGATACTTTTGTACCGGTTTCCTCCAGCATCTTCACAAGGTCCTTTGCTGTTGTTCTGGCATTGATTTGCACTTTTCGCACCAAAGTACGTTCATCTCTAGGAAACAGAACGCATCTCCTTCCTGAGCGGTACGACGGCTGCGTGGTCCCATGGTGTTTATACTTGCGTACTATTGTTTGTATAGATGAACATGGTACCTTCAGGCGTTTGGAAATTGCTCCCAAGGATGAACCAAGAGGTCTTTCTGTTGATTTTCTCATGATGTCAAGCAAAGAGGCACTGAGTTTGAAATACATCTACAGGTACATCTTCAATTGTCTCAAACGATCAGAAGCTTCTAGAGCCATGACATTATTTTCTGGAATTTTCCAAGCTGTTTAAAGGGACAGTCAACTTAGTGTATGTAAACTTCTGATCCACTGGAATTGTGATATAGTGAATTATAATTATATGTACAAAAAAAGGTTGCGTCCCAAATGGCACCAATATTCCTACTTTGACCAGGGTCCATAAGGGCTCTGTTCAAAAGTGGTGCACTATTTAGGGAATAAGGTGCCATTTGGGACACAGCCTTTATGTATGCTGCAAAACAACTCTGCATTACCGTCAGCCCATAACTCACTGATGTCCAGTTCAGGTCTCTGTCTGGGTACAGAGGCTGATCTTCTAGGAGTCAACCTGGGAGCGCTCTCCTCCATCTGCTGCTCCTCACCCCACCTCCTCTCCTCTCTACCACCATCCCTCCTTCGCTGAGCAGACCTGAGAGAGTAGAGAAATCAAAAGGAACATTACAAATCAGAAACGGTGAAAGACTGACAATGAGACCCTATTCCCTATATAGTGCACTACTTTTGACCAGAGCCCTATGGGCAAGTAAACATGTAAATTAACCCTTTTCAACAGTGACAAAAGTCTGATGAAATCTCCCTTTAAAAAAATGAAAAGGTAAAAAAAGGCCAACCTGGTACGAGGTGTTGAGCTGAGAGGGTGTGTGTGGTCATCATGGGCTGAGGGGGGAGCTCTGACAGGACTGGGAGGGTTGGTCTGTCTCAGACTGCCCTCTAGTCGCTCCTTTAGTCTGCTCACCTCCGCCTGCAGGGCCTGGATGGCCTCACTGGGGAGCATACACAGAAAAACACGCACATGCACGCACACACACGGGAATACAGAGAGAAGTGTTGATATTTTCTACCTCAATGTTATAAAGTAGACACTTCCATTTCAACTCCATTGGTAACTGTACTGTTACTTGTTCCAAATATTGTAGTTAGTAATATTGTAGTAATATCACCACCCATCTGTTATAGGTGTTAAAACGTACAATTGACCCGGCGAATCGCATCGATTTGACACAAACCATACACAATCTTTTTCTAAACTCATTCCTATTAATGGGAGTCAATAAACAGGGCCCACTCATGCAGTGTCACACCATGCAAAAGTCAACACTGGGTATGTACAGTATGTACCTCCTGAGTCTCCACATTTACTAGGTTCCATGTCTGTAATGAAATCAAATCATACAGAAATACAGAATGTAAAAATGACTGGCATTTCACTTGATGTATCAGACTCTACCTGCCCCAGGGAGACGTACACATTAGAAACTCACTGATACCAGCCAAGAAAACACTGTAGGATGCAAAACTAGATATTTAGAATAAATATAAATTATAATATAATAAAGATATGTCTCTGGTAGGATCCAATGGCAGAACCTCACTTCCCAGATAAAAGCTAGACACCAGCCAGTCAACACCCTCAGCATAAAAGGAAATCAAATATCAAACGTCTAATAATCCCCCCTCCTAGATTCTACTGGGAGTTGCCAGAAAAACATCCCTTTGAGCTGAGCTGATATTTTTGCTGCAGTGAAGAAGCCCTCCTCCCCTCCCAGCCAATACTTTCCAAAGAGACTCATACATCTGTGCTTGTTTGTGCCACTATCGCCATGGGAGCAGTTGTAGAGACTCACTTGCGGTTGGTCAGCTGACCAGAGCTTAGGGCTCGGAGCGGATCGCCATGGTGATAGGGTGCAGTGGGGGAGGGGCTTGGCTGGTAGAGATGCTGGGTCGTTCGGGTGGAACGGTCACTACGTCCCTCATCCTCCCCTGGCACAAAGTGGACATAGGATATGAGGAGGAAATAAGGAGAGAGGGGTTTAAAATGTAATGCAGGGGAGAGGTGGAGAATCTAATTAACTGATACGGGCAAAGAAACATAGCCAAACAGCTAATAGCTGCCTCCCTGCTTTCTCTCAGCACATGCTTCTGGCACAGAGTAGACTATGTACCAGGGTTTCCGGTATGAAAATGTGGCGCTGGACATTGGACTGGCAGCATTTTAATTTACCGGACATTTGAGAAATTTTAGGCTAGGGGAATCTAATGATCCTCTGTGGCCAAACCATGCTTTAGCAGCCTATTTTGAATGATTGTATTTATTTATGTATAGACAGGAGTAGGCTAATTAGGCTATATACTGTAATATATACTTTGGCAATTTAATTACATTTACTTAAGGAAAGCTTAGCTTCCCCTAGCCTTATGTCAAACTACTACCCCCATAGTCGAAAGGTTGACATATTCAGTTGGTCAGCTTGTCGAAAAAAGACATAGCCCAAACAGACTCTGGTACCGCTGTAGGACGATAGATCTCTAAATTCATACAACCAGTAGGCCTACACTACATTAACCATTTTTTTTTTTAAAGCAATGAATCTGAGGCAACAGATCAGAACGTTTAGCTTAAAATGTTGATAAACTATCATTAATTAACATTATCAGCGCAGAAATGCGCGAAAGGCAGTAGGCGATGTGCATTTGTCTACCGGACAATGAAAGAAAGTTGAAAACCAATAGAACATGAGCGACATAAGCTACTGGTTTCAATGGCATATGGAAGTCTTCTAATTACCTCCACGGATATGGTCTGAGTTTTTTTTGAAGCAAGGTAAAACATACCATGTAGTAAAACGTTTAGGTTCCAAACAATTAAGTAGCTATATGTTTTAAATTTTTTATTGAAGCCTGTCTTTCGTTGCCTATGCATTTGAATGGCGAATGGGAAGCATCCTTCAATTAGCAGTTGAGAAATACAAATATTAGCTATTTATAATAATGGCCTAAAAAACAATTTTCAACACACGATTGCTTTTACAATTATTGGGCAATGATTGGTCTTATAAAAGAGCTGTCTGATAGATTATCCGCTCAAAGGCTCTTTATCTGTATGCTGTGTGTGTGTGATAAATAAGATACATAATGAATATACACGCGTCAATTCAATTACACAAAATTATGCAAATTAACCCATAAACCGATTAGCATGACTTGTCAAATGTATTTACATCAACTGGTATTTCTATCTATGAATATGCTAAAGAGCATTATTTCGCAATGGGACATTTTTTTCTTCTCCTGGACAATTGGCAGGTCCTAATTTCAATTATTGGCTTTTCAAAAAAATGTAAACTGCCAAAAGCCACATACTACTGGATAACGGAAACCCTGCTTTGAACTTACATATTACTGCTTCACTATGCCAATTAATTTGTTCTTAGTCACTTTTAAGAACACATTTTGCAACCTAACATAAATGAGACAGTTACAGACAGAACAGCATGGACTCACTGTGGTCACTGTCTGGTCCAAACTCACTGGTCCCACTTCCAGCCCAGGGCTGGGGGTAACTGGAGGCTGAGGTGCCCATCCTCTCCCCCCGTCTGGTTTTCCCTGAAGACCCCCGTACCTGCCTTGGGGTGCTCAGACGAGAGCCTTCATTGTGCTCCAGCAAGGGTGGTCTCTGTGGTCTGTGTGAGGGGGAGCAGGAGGAGGAGGGGAGAGGCTGCCCTGACACGGGGGCTGTGTGGTGGGGCTTCCCTGAGCTCTGCTCCTCAGGGACTGACAGACTAGGAAGGAGGAAAGTAAAACAAAGTGTGAGTGGGTGTGTGTTTGTGTGAGACACTGGGGAATGTGATGTCATGTTCTGTGAGATTTACAGTCGAGTCACTGAGGGTAGAGGGAGAGATAGCAGCACTAGCTCACCTCGCTACGGCCCTCTGGTGGAGAGGACTAGATGCTGCAGGGGTCAGACGACTGCTCTCAGAACCAACAAAACCACTGTCAGTCTCTGGTGAGATGATCCCATCCTGATCAACACAGTGGGTTTGACAGACAATTTACTCTTTCAGGCTCATTAGAAACTGCTGAATTGTGGAGATAAATGTGTAACTTAATTATCATTAAAAGAAGCCCCTCCCTCTGCTTAGAGAGACAGCTGCATGTGAGCTCTCGCATCTTTCAACATGTCTTTTACAATAAGATAGTTTTGGAGTTAGATAAACCTGGATTTTTCGGCAGGGACATATACAGGATGGTACCCTTCACAACATAACCTTCACTCCAGATCAAAACTTCAAACCTACAACCTGATTTTTGGACAATATTTACCTGGAAAAAATTATTCTATCAAGGATTTCCTTTTCCCAAGCTATACAGGGGGTGCTCTGGCAAACAAAGATCTGAGGTCCTGGAACTAAGACAGACCTGATACAACTTCAATTAGCACAGAGGTGTGAAGTGTGAAGAGAGGTGTCGAAGCCTTTGAAGCTGTTCAGAAACCATCCACTGCCATTTTCTACAAGAAATAATCTCCAGAAATAAAAGCTTCTCCCCACTCCCTCCCAAATTTTCGCAAGCCTCCAGCA
The DNA here is from genome assembly GCA_023634145.1 of Thymallus thymallus. Taxonomy (NCBI): domain Eukaryota; kingdom Metazoa; phylum Chordata; class Actinopteri; order Salmoniformes; family Salmonidae; genus Thymallus; species Thymallus thymallus. The sequence continues at coordinate 23,679,340 of CM042404.1, read as the reverse complement.
CACAGGCACTGTTGGGGTGAGTGACTCTAAACTTACAATGGCTAGCCCCAAGTCGTTATATATTTCTTCTTGTGCATTTGGCTAATTTGCTATTTGCCTCATGACTCCTGCATGCTTTGCTGACTATGGACTTTCTTGTTTACCCACCCGTGGGACAGACTATGTTTGTTCCCACACTCGCAACTGTCTCTTTATTGGTTACACAGACTTTTGGCCTCCCATCCCATTCTAACCACCTCCCGCCGGCTTTGTATTCATGTTACCTGATGAAATTGCTGTACATTATGATTTTGTTGCCATCTGATGCACATTCATACATCAGCACTGCAGAGCTCTCCCTGTCCTATGCCGTGCCTTGATTGTATTACTGTTGATGATATCTGGTAATGTGCATGTACACCCTGGCGCATATACTGTTGCTCAGGCTGACTGGCTCTCGTTCAGGCAATAGAGAAATAAGTGCACTCAGGCTATCCGGAAGGCCAAAGTTAGTTACTTTAAGGAGCAGTTCTCTCTCTGTTGGTCTAACCCCAAGAAGTTCTGGAAAACGGTTAAAGACCTGGAGAATAAACCCTCCTCCTCACAGCTGCCCATGTCCCTTAAAGTTGATGATGTGGTTGTTACTGACAAGAAGCACATGGCTGAGCTCTTTAATCAACACTTCATTAAGTCAGGATTCCTATTTGACTCAGCCATGCCTCCTTGCCTGTCCAACATTTCCTCATCTCCCACCCCTTCTAATGTCCCGACTAGTCCCGATGCTCCTCCCTCTTTTTCCCCTGCCCCGCTACAAAGGTTCTCCCTGCAGGCGGTCACTGAGTCTGAGGTGCTAGAGGAGCTCCTTAACTTGACCCCAAAAAAACATCTGGGTCAGATGGTTTAGACCCTTTCTTCTTTAAGGTTGCTGCCCCTATCATCGCCAAGCCTATCTATGACCTTTTTAACCTGTCTCTCCTCTCTGGGGAGGTTCCCATTGCTTGGAAGGCAGCCACGGTTAGTCGTTTATTTAAAGGGGGAGATCAAGCTGATCCTAACTGTTACAGGCCTATTTCTATTTTGCCCTGTTTATCAAGTCGCAGTCGCAAATGAGAACTTGTTCTCAACTGACCTATCTGGTTAAATAAAGGTGAAATAAAAAAATAAAAAGTGTTGGAAAAACTTGTCAATAATCAACTGACTGGCTTTCTTGATGTCTATAGTATTCTCTTTGGTATACAATCTGGTTTCCACTCAGATTATGAATGTGCCACTGCAACCTTAAAGGTCCTCAATGATGTCACCACTGCCCTTGATTCTAAGCAATGTTGTGCTGCTATTTTTATTGAGTTGGCCAAAGCTTTAGATACGGTAGACCATTCCATTCTTGTGGGCCGGCTAAGAAGTACTGGTGTCTCTGAAGGGTCTTTGGTCCGGTTTGCTAACTACCTCTCTCAAAGAGCGCAGTGTATAAAGTCCGAAAATTTGCTGTCTCAGCCACTGCCTGTCACCAAGGTGTACCCCAAGGCTCGATCCTAGGCCCCACGCTCTTCTCAATTTACATAAACAACATAGCTCAGGCAGCAGGAAGCTCTCATTATGCAGATAATACAGTCTTATACTCAGCTGGCCCCTCCCCGGATTTTGTGTTAAAACGCTCTACAACAAAACTTTCTTAGTGTCCAACAAGCTTTCTCTACCACTGAACACCTCCAAAACAAAGGTCATGTGGTTTGTTAAGACCACAGGTGTGATTACTACCTCTGAGGGTTTACTGCTTGAGGTGGTCACATCATACAAGTACTTGGGAGTATGGCTGGACGGTACACTGTCCTTCTCTCAGCACATATCAAAGCTGCAGGCTAAACTTAAATCTAGACTTAGTTTCCTCTATCGTAATCGCTCCACTTTCACTCCAGCTGCCAAACTAACCCAGATTCAGATGACCATCCTACCCATGCTAGATTACAGAGACGTAATTTATAGATCGGCAGGTAAGGGTGTTCTCGAGCGGCTAGATGTTCTTTACCAGTCGGCCATCAAATTTGCCACCAATGCTCCTTATAGGACACATCACTGCACTCCTCTGTAAACTGGTCATCTCTGTATACCCGTCGCAAGACCCACTAGTTGATGCTTATTTATAAAACCCTCTTAGTTCTCACTCCCCCCTATCTGAGATATCTACTGCAGCCCTCATCCTCCACATACAACACTCGTTCTGCCAGTCTCATTCTGTTAAAGGTCCCCAAAGCACACACATCCCGGGGTCCCTCTTCTTTTCAGTTCGCTGCAGCTAGCGACTGGAACGAGCTGCAACAAACACTCAAACTGGACAGTCTTATCTCAATCTCTTCATTCAAAGACTCAATCATGGACACTCTTACTGACAGCTGTGGCTACTTTGCGTGATGTATTGTCATCTCTACCTTCTTGCCCTTTGTGCTGTTGTCTGTGCCCAATAATGTTTGTACCCTGTTTTGTGCTGCTACCATGTTGTGTTGCTGCCATGTTGTGTTGTCATGTGTTGCTGCCATGCTATGTTGTTGTCTTAGTTCTCTCTTTATGTCCTATATATTTTTTAAATGTATTTATATTTTTAATCCCAGCCTAATAAGAATTTGTTCTTAACTGACTTGGCTAGTTAAATAAAGGTTAAATAAATAACAATTAATCATTTATATGCATAGAGCTCATCAGTAGATATTTCTTTGTTGGTTGGACGTTTTGGAAAGAAGTTAGACTGAAAACATGATGTAATTGCATCCATGTCATGACTATGTCTTTCACAGCGGAAACCAGATAGGTAAATAACTAGGTAAAATGGAAGCTTGATACAGTCTCTACAGTGACTGACCTGGGACGGCACTCCTCTGGTCCCAGGCTGCAGTTTGGAGCCTCTCCTCTCAGACTTCCTGACCTCTGACCTCTTGCTGTCATTGGCCAGCAGATCAGGGAATGCAGGAGATTGGTTAAGGTCCTTTGGGGAAGGAGGAATTGATTTGCTATTCCTTGGTCTCGCCGTTGGAATGAACGTAGCGTCCTGCTGACCAACCATTGGCTGTCTGAAAACACATAATAGAATTTTAGAGTAATATAAATATTATCCAGTGTTCGTATTCATTAGTGCACAGTGCACACTGTAGCAAAACATTTTGCAACGAAAACAAGGGCTTCTTACTGGACAAGTTCAGGTAGTCACTCCCCGTTTCTGTTTTGCTTTCTAGTGAATACAAGCCAGGTGCAGAGTTCAGACTCACCTCTGAGGGAGACTTGTGTGGCCCTTCTCCCTCCCTGCCCATGGGTGTGGTCTCTCTCTTGTCCCCTCACCACCTGAATGTGTGCCTTCTTCTCCTGCATCAGGAGAGTCATGGTCTCCCTCTGTCAGATCCAGGTTTAGCAGTCTGGGCAGCTCCCTAAAACTCTGGTAGCTGGAAGGGGCATTTGTAAGCAAACTGATATTTACATGACTACTAAATTGACCACACATGGCCTTTAATTGGCTGATTTTGAATACTTATGTTCTACAACGTCATGTAATACTGACTAGATCTTCTTTAAAAGGATAGTTCATCCAAATTACATAATTACATATTTCCTTACACTGTAAGCAGTCTATGGACAAGTTAAGACAGCATTCCATGCTTTGGTTGTTTACCTAGCCACTATCTCCAAATGTACATTTCTTATCATTTTTGTCCAAAAACAAATGCAAGTCAATATCCCTGATATTAGAATTGTTTGTAATTCATGTCCAAATCATCCCAAAGTGTTTAAAATAGCTTGAGACTTACTGGTCCGTCAGCATGCTAAAGTCTCCCTCTACACGTTTGTGTTTGTGATGTAACGGACGGAGGAGCAGGGACGGCATTACTTCTTCCTCTCCCATCCCTCCCTCCTCTCCCTCGCTCTCTCCACTGGCCGAGCTAACCTCCACCCCCACCACCCCCCCAGACTCCCCCGGCAGAGGTAACATTGGGCTCTGGAGAAAGACCAAGAGAGAGACAAAGAGAGAAAGAGCGAGAGAGTGTGAGCGAGAGAGAGAGAGAGAGGTTAATAATCTTGGAAATGCAGGCCTTCATTCTATGAGATGAATAGTGATTAATCTACTGTAGTGTCCTCAGTAGCTGTGTTGTCACGGTACCTCAGGGAGTGGCACGGGCTCGCTGCTCCCTGCAGGTATGGAGTAGGGGGTGGAGTGAGGAGGCGGAGTGGGAGGGGCTTCTGAGGTGGGCGGGTCCTGTTCAGTCTGCTCCACCTGTTCCTTGAGCTCCTCCACACGCATCCCACACTGGAATATACAGCCCTCCAACTCCCTATCACACAAACAAACACACACACACACACACACAATGTCCAACCTATCTGTACTTCCTAATGTCCACTTTATCTCGTTTAAACACAGTATTGTAGATAATCCTGCAGTCTGGTCTCACCTGCCGGGATCAAAGTGGCCCAGCTCGGCCCCTCTCTGCAGTAGAAGTCTGTGTTTGTCTCGTGCTGCTAGATAACCTCTTTCCAGAGAATCCTGCCTCTGCAGCAGCTGGGACAAACTCTGCAGGGACACAACATCACATCATTACTCAAACAAAATGGTGGCCAGTGGGCACTGGGATATGCTCCTCTATACAATATATGCAAGACTCATATCAGATAAATATCAGAACAATACCTTCATCTGCTCAAAAGGTTTAAGTTTCCCGCTCCTCAGGAGCTCTTCAAATGTCTGCACCTGCTGGAGGAACCTCTCAGCCTGCTTTGAGAGATCCCTGGTCAGCTGCTCTCCAATTCCAGGGCCCAGGCTTCTGGGGGACGAGGAGGCCGCTGAGGAGGAACAGACAGGAGAGACTCCACTATGTCCTGTAGTGTGGAGAGAAAATTGGTTTTTAGTAAAGGACAATAGAAATGTGTGAAGAAATGTTGAATGAGAAGAATCAACTGTCAATGGAGTGTAAGAACCTATTGAAACAAAACAATGCCTGTGTCCCAAATGTTACCCTATTTCCCATAGGGCTCTGGTCAAAAGTAATGCACTATAAAGGGATTTGGGTGGCATTTGGGACTCAGATATACTGTAAGATGGCTGTTAGTACCTTCGTGAGCAGCCTGTCCATTTAGGTAAACAGAGCCTGAGCTGAGCTCCGCCCTCTGAGCGTGGGGAAAAGTTAGGGTCATGACCTTTGACCCTTCATGGAGTACACCTGATTGGACAGCGTGACTGGGCTTGGGAGGGTCGGAATAAAAGCCCACCTGGAGATAGAGACAACAGGGAAAAACAGGATGAATAAATAATATGAGCTAAATTATTACAAATTTGATAAAACGATAAATAAATGCATTTTTATCATTTTTTGTTACATGCTTTGTAAACACTAAAGCAGAGGGAAAAGTGCTACAAGGTAATTGAGGTAGATACTGTATGTAGGGATAAAGTGACTAGGCAACAGGATAGATAAACAGTAACAGCAGCATATGTGATGAGCAATGTTCCCTCTAAGCTGCGCACGTGCGCCGGCGTGCAGTAGCCCCGAGACTGCCTGGGAATGCTGTGCAGAGTGCAAAGGAAATACCAACCCACATTAGAGAAGCACGAGATTGAGCTTCAGTTTTCCCTGTTAGTTAACACGATCAACGTTTTCCTTTACTACGCAAGAGATTTGTGGTGTAGGCAGAACGCATCGGAGTACGATTCTATTGGCCTGCACACAGACCTGTGTGGCATAACCAATCAGAGCTGCAGTAGGCCTATATGCAAATTGACCATTGCTATATGGATCAGTGCCATTTCCTTTGAACTGAACTGTGTTTACAGATGTGGTCATGAGTAGATGTGCTTGTTTTAAGATCAAAGCAAGAGCTGCATGTAGCCAGGTGTGCACATTGTGTTCATATCCTTTGCTAGTTAAGAGAGTTATTAGCCCAGTTATAGAACATTTGTAGTCGTCTGTAGTTGAGTGATTGCTTCCTACAGAAGCACAACTCGTGTACATTTCTATACATCTTTGAAAAGCGAGTCAGGTAAAGAGCATTTTTTTTTGTCTTAAAAGGGGCAGTGTTGTATTTTGAGACAGGCTTGAATAAGCAAAGTAGCCAATAGGCAGAGGGTAGCATAATTTGTCTGATTCTCTGTAATAATGGTATGGGAATAATAATGCATTTTATTTTGTAAAGTGGTTTCTTGCATCAACCAACACAACATCATTTTCAGTCACCTCCTTGCCTGAAGGACCAGTAGATAAACAGGTTCATGTCAAACCCTGCATGTTTTTTTTTTTCAAAAGTCTCATGGAATGTAGGCTTACATTGAACACCACACATTGGCTGCTACTGTAGGCTGAATGATAGAACAGCTATTTCCATGTTAAAATGTTATGGGATGCATTTTCTCCATAGTTTTTTATGGTAGGTCACTTTGGTAGGCCTACATTATGATCAAATAGGGCGCCAGGTAGCCTAGCGGTTAGAGCGTTGGGTCAGTAACCGAAAGGTCGCTGGTTTGAATACCTGAGCCAACAAGGTGAAAAACCTGTTGATGTGTCCTTGAGCAAGGCCCTTAACCCTAATTTGCTCCAGTGGCTGACCCTGTAGGTAGGCCATCATTGCAAATAAGAATTTGTTCTTAACTGACTTGCCTAGTTAAAAAGGTTAAATAAAAAATGAAAAGAAAAATAGCCAAAACAGCCTACTTGGCCACTGATAAAACTGTAACTTAAAGTGGGTACAGACTCAGTGTTCACAGTAAACGTGCACTGGAAGTTGCACAGAATTTTTACAATGTTCAAGTTTTCACTCAGCAGACCTAAGACATTTTGAGGGAACATTAGTGATGAGTCAAAAAGGTTAGTGCAAAAAGGGTCATTGTAGATAGTTAAATAGTTAACCAATAGCTACCCGAACTAACTATTTAGCAGTCTTATGGCTTGGGGTTTAGAAGCTGTTCAGGGTCCTATCTATCTATCTATCTATCTATCTATCTATCTATCTATCTATCTATCTATCTATCTATCTATCTATCTATCTATCTATCTATCTATCTATCTATCTATCTATCTATCTATCTATCTATCTATCTATCTATCAAGCACCATTCTCTACCGACTGAGCTACATGGGGTACTATGTGCTTTGCAATACAGAAACATATGAGGTATATGGGGTGGCTCTACCATCTATGTGTGTATAATGTACACTACCGTTCAAAAGTTTGGGTCAAAAGTTTGGGTCACTTAGAAATGTCCTTATTTTTGAAAGAAAAGCTATTCTTTTGTCCAATAAAATAACATCAAATTGATCAGAAATACAATGTAGGCATTGTTCATGTTGTAAATGACTATTGTAGCTGGAATATCTACATAGTGTACAGAGGCCCATTATCAGCAACCATCACTCCTGTGTTCCAATGGCACGTTGTGTTAGCTAATCCAAGTTGATCATTTTAAAAGGCTAATTGATCATTAGAAAAATCTTTTGCAATTATGTTAGCACAGCTGAAAACTGTTGTGCTGATTAAAGAAGCAATAGAACTGGACTTCTTTAGACCAGTTGAGTATCTTGAGCACCAGCATTTGTGGGTTCGATTACAGGCTCAAAATGGCCTGAAACAAATAACTTTCTTCTGAAACTCATCAGTCTATTCTTCTGAGAAATTAATGTCTCGTACAACGCTGTGTACACTCCCTTCACAGAACAGCGCAAACTGGCTCTAACCAGAATAGAAAGAGGAGTGGGAGGCCCCGGTGCATAACTGAGCAAGAGGACAAGTACATTAGAGTGTCTAGTTTGAGAAACACGCCTCAAAAGTCCTCAACTGGCAGCTTCATTAAATAGTACCCGCAAAACACCAGTCTCAACGTCAACAGTGAAGAGGCAACTCCGGGATGCTTAAGCCTTCTAGGCAGAGTTGCAAAGAAAAGCCATATCTCAGACTGGCCCATAAAAATAAAATATTAAGATGGGCAAAAGAACACATACACTGGACAGAAGAAGATTGGAAAAAAGTGTTATGGACAGACTAATCTAAGTTTGAGGTGTTCGGATCACAAAGAAGAACATTAATGAGATGCAGACCAAATGAAAAGATGCTGGAGGAGTGCTTGACGCCATCTGTCAAGCATGGTGGAGGCAATGTGATGGTCTGGGGGTGCTTTGGTGGTGGTTAAGTGGGAGATTTGTACAGGGTAAAAGGGATCTTGAAGAAGGAAGGTTATCACTCCATTTTGCAACGCCTTGCCATACCCTGTGGATGGTGCTTAATTGGAGCCAATTTCCTCCTACAACTATTTAGGGAAGAAGCAGTCAGCTGGTATTCTGTCTATAATGGAGTGGCCAGCACAGTCACCGGATCTCAACCCTATTGAGCTGTTGTGGGAGCAGCTTGACCGTATGGTACGTAAGAAGTGCCCATCAAGCCAATCCAACTTGTGGGAGGTGCTTCAGGAAGCATGGGGTGAAATCTCTTCAGATTACCTCAACAAATTGACAACTAGAATGCCAAAGATCTGCAAGGCTGTAATTGCTGCAAATGGAGGATTCTTTGACGAAAGCAAAGTTTGAAGGACACAATTATTTTCAATTAAAAAATGATTATTTATAACCTTGTCAAAGTCTTGACTATATTTCCTGTTAATTTCACATCTCATTTCATGTATGTTTTCATGGAAAACAAGGACATTTCTATGTGACCCCAACGTTTTGAACGGTAGTGTATATGTACAGTATGCATCATCCTCCATTTTGTGGAGAGGTTTTTATTACAACCCCTCTCGGCTCTACCTCAGTCTCAGGATGACAAAACTGATAACAGGAATCATAGAAATAACGCACATAGAACGTACCTACCGCTTCTTAGATTTGCATTAATTGACAATGACAGATCTATAACACATATTTCTCTGTGAATATTGCAGCTTTAATTGTACAGGCAATCCTACACGCAGGTATTGGGCTGTGCTTGATAAAGGATTGAACTGGCCCTCCCAGCACATCTACACTATTACTCCAGAAGGAGGATGAGAGAGACAGATGGTTGTGTGTGTAAGGAGAGGAGGAGGAGGAGGGTAAGCTAGATTTTAATGAGTATTAAGTGTAGAGGATTGTGCAGATGGAATAGAAGACAGAGGATAAGAATACCTACCTCTCCGTAAATTGCCATGTAAAATCAATGACTAGGCTATTAACCAACAATTATGAGACACGGTACTGTGAATGGCCAAGACTATGACAACAAACTGTCACTACACTGACACCCCTAATTTCCTGTTTTCCTCCACTGCGTCATGAGGGCCTGGCAACAATGCATGCGATTGTCCTAATGTGAACCGCAGGGTCATATGACTGTACCCCACATGACAGGATGGGTCTATTTAGTGTGTGTCTATTGGTGGTCAGAGAGAAATTAAGAACTATCAACCCAATGCCCATTGGTGTTGTCAACCCTCTACCAATAGTAAACTGTGATACACAAGTAGCATTGAAAGACCTTCTTGTTATAATGCAATATCTTATTCTTTAACAATTCCCTTTCCATAACATACTTTGAGAGTCTCATTCTTTCATTTGAATCACAATACCACTGTTGCTCTTCAGAGGTGCTGAGAAAAGTCCAACAACCACAGAGGCTGGTGTTTTTCTTGAGTAGGCAGTGTGTTATACATGCAGGGTGTCCACTGAAACAAGTGGTGTCCCAAATTGCACCCTATATCCTATACAGTGCACAACTTTTGACCAGAAGCCTATAGGCCCTGGTCAAAAGTAGGGCACTAGCTAGGGAATAGAGTGCTATTTGGGAGGCAATCACAGGCTATACTCCTACAGGTCACTGGAGAGGCCCTCTCCAGCATCTGCTTTGTGTGGTCTTTCCTGTGGCCTGCATGTATTCAGATGCAGAGCAGAGAGGACTAAATATAACCACTCCGTCTGCCAGAGACACCAAATATATACACCGCAGAGGAGATAGAGAGTGTTCAGTGTTACACTGAAAAGGAAAGCTGATTTTCAGATCAAGCTTAGCATTGGTATGCAGAGTATGAAGCGTCTGAGTCGCAGTATGCCCCCAGCCCATGTCATTTTATATATTGTGGTCTAAAAACCAGAACCGATCCCAAATCAGAGCTTACACTCTGAGACGCTTGATAAATAAAGCCCCTGGCCCTTGAACAGAAGCCTCGGTCTATAGCCAATTGCTCAATGGAAGCTATCGAGATGACACTTATGTGCTTACACAATGTTAGACACACACACACACACACACACACACAAAGACACGTACACCGAGTACACAAAACACTAGGAACACCTTCCTAATATTAATTTGCACCCCCTTTTGCCCTCAGAACAGCCTCAATTCTTTGGGGCATAGACTATACAAGGTGTCAAATGTATTCCACAGGGATGCTGGCCCATGTTGAGTCCAATTTTATTTAACCTTTATTTAACTAGGCAAGTCAGTTAAGAACAAATTCTTATTTACAATGACGGCCTACCGGGGAACAGTGGGTAAACTGCCTTGTTCAGGGGCAGAACGACAGATTATTTACCTTGTCAGCTCGGGATTTGATCTAGCAACCTTTCGGTTACTGGCCCCAATGCGTCCCAAAGTTGTGTCAAGTCGGCTGGATGTCCTTTGGGTGGTGGACCATTCTTGATAGACACGGGAAACTGTTGAGATTATAAAACCCAGCAGTGTAGCAGTTCTTGACATACTCAAACCGGTGCGCCGAGCACCTGCTACCATACCCGTTCAAAGGCACTTAAATGTTTTGCCTTGCCCATTCACCCTCTGAATGGCAAACACAATCCATGTCAATTGTCTCAAGGCTTAAAATTATTCTTTGACCTGTCTCCTCCCCTTCATCTACGCTGATGTAATGTTTGTTTATGTGACAGAACAAGCAAGTGCAGAGAATCATTGTACCATCTAAACCACTGTGAAATATATTTTCTATAACCACAAATATTGTATTTTCAGCTGTTTGAAGCTGGTGTACAAAACTGAAAGTAAGAGATGCAAAAACTAAACTTAAGAACGGGAAGAATATAAATAACACCCATAGAATGGATCTACCACTTCTTAGACTTTCAATGACAATGACATATCTATAAGTCACATTTCCATGTGAATTTGGTCAGGTTGCCTGAAAAGTTACATATTCCAGCTTTAACAGGTGACATCAATAAGGGATCATAGCTTTCACCTGGTCAGTCTATGTCATGGAAAAGATGTTTTGTACACTCAGTGTACAGACTATATAGACTACCTTGCCTTCCAGACGCATCCGATCAATAGTGTTCTCTGCCTCAGCATACTTGGTCAGCAGCCTGTTGTAGTCCTCCTAGAGAAAGAGGGGGAAGGAGAGAGAGAAGGAGGGAGGAGAAGAGTGAACACAGAGCTGGATAGGAAGTAGATAAGCACTACCCAGAGCTAGTCAATTAGAGGATATTCAATGAATTGGTAAGTAAATTGGTGTCAGTGTGTCAGACTTGAAAAGTTGTTTAGCCTTGGAGCCTGAGTATGTCAGAACGCTAAGGAATCAGAGTTAGTCGGAGTGTGTGCCCGTGGTGTAGTCCTAATCTCTGTGTATGTACCTGCAGCTGCTGTACCAGAGTGCTGGCCTGTTTTGGGCATCTGAAATCCTCTGGCACCGTGGAGTTTAGGGGCCTGTGGGGCCCGTTGGCGGGTGAGGGGGATTGGGGTCCGTCTGTACTGCTCAGCAGCACCTCTCTCACTATGTCAGCAGGGGACTTGAACACCAGCGGGGGCTCCACTGACAGAGACCTCTTTCTGGGGGAGCCTTTGCTCTTGGGGGGGGTGTAGCTGCTCTTAGGGAAGTGAACCCTGGGCTCTACCTTAGAGAAGTCTGGGGTGGGGTAGGTCAGTGGTCCTCTTCGGCCCTCGTCCATGTCAGGGTCATAACTCCTGGGTTGGGGTTTGGGGGGACTCTCCCTGGGGGTCTGGAGGCTCCCGTCCTTGGTGCTGCTTTGAAGGGGGGACTGTGAAGGTGCATGCCAGGACTTCTGAGAGGAACGAGCCACGGCTTGTGGGGTGTCAGATAAAGGCTGTCTTATCTTCCTCGGATAGGGGTGTTGCCGATGGTTAATGCCTGACCCATCCTGTGGGCTCTCTCCACCCCTCTCATTTCTCTCACTGAGTTGGTGAGATATCCCACAGTCAGGAGAGATAGCTTCTGGGTAAGGGGAGGTCGTAGGCTTGAGCTCCCCCCCCCCTGACTCAAGCGGCCAATGAGTCCTGAGGGCGTTGCTCATCCGGCTGCTGCGGGATTCCGGAAGGCTCTCTGTGAAGGTAGGATCCTCCGGGAAAGTCTCGGCTTCAATTCCTGGAGCATAGGCCAGCTCCTCGGAGGAGAAGTGGAGAAGGTGAGGAAAGGCAGAACTTCTGGGAGAGGAAGAGAGAGACTGGGGGGATGAACAGAGCAGGTCAGGAGGGAAAAGGGAGGGGATGTTTCCAGACACACTCTCTACCAACAGTGCCCCCCCTCTGTTGTCACTCTCTGAGAGTTCACTAGTCTCTTCTATTTGTAGGTCGGCACTGTAAATGCCTACGGCCCGGACCTCGCTCTCCTCCTTCCCCCGCTCTCCTCCTCTGACACTAAGGCCCCGATCCCAGCCAGGCCCAGCCCCAGCTATGACAGGATATGCCATGGTGTCAGTGTGTGCGTGTGGCTCGCTGTCCTCCTCCTCCTCCTCCTCTACCTCCTTCTCGTCCTCCGTCATATCCAGCTGTCTGTCTCTCTCTGGGAGATGCTCCATCCGCTGCCTGTGGACGCCCCAGCTCTGCTCCTCTTCAACCTGCTGCTGCTCCTCCTCATCTTCACTCCAGATCTCCACACTGTCCTTGGCCTCCAGGACATCGTCATCTAGCAGAGAAAGCGAGGGAGAAAGAGAAGGGTATGGGAGAAGAGTCAGAACTGTGTTCATAAACTAGGTCATTTAGTGGAATATCAACACGTAGTATTGTCACCCCTGCTTGCAGACTTCAGGCGGCTTAGGCCTTTGATGCGTTTGGCTCAGTTGCAACTTGATATTTTGCTAAAGAAGTTATTACATTGTCTGTGTAATAAATGGCACATATTCCCTACATGGTGCATTACTTTTGACCAGAGCCCTATGGGCCATTGTTGGTAACAACATTGTTATGACATTGTTAGTACTGTGTGTGTGACTCACAGAGTGACAGTGCGTGCGTGTCCTCTCCAGGTGGATCAGACAGGGACAGAGGCTCAGAGTCCTGCAGCTCACTCAGGTTATAACTCAGCTCCTCCAGAGGGTCTCCCTGCACCAGCCCCATCCCACCTGTCCTACTGGGGGACAGGGACCCCTCCAAGGCTCCAGAGTACCAGGGTAGATTCTCCTCTCCACCCCCCACTCCCTCCTCCTCCTCTCCTCCCAGACCCACATCCTCCAAGGCCTCGTCCAGTCCTATGATCCCGTTCTCATCCATCTGGGTGTGGAAGCCCTCCTCCTCTTCTGCTTTCCTGTCCCAACCTTCCTCATCCTCCTCTTCCTCTTCCCCCCAGTCCACCTCTGAGCCTATGGAGCTCGAGGGAGAGGGGTGTTGAGGAGCGGGGGTCCAGAACAAAACTCCTGCCCTGGTGTGTCGCCCTCTGGTCTCCATCCTCTCTCAGATCTGACCTCTGACCTCTAGCCAGGTCTGGTGTCACCCAGCATTCTGATTGGCTGCTCTGGTGCTCCTCTGAAGCCCACCTCCAAAGCCATGGCTTAGAATCTACTGGCTGTATGCCTATGTCCGTCTCATGGAAAGCTTTGTCACTGGGGGCATGTGATACCCTGAAACCAAATGCAGTAACAATACAGGAATAGTGAGAGAAATAACTTTGACCAGTTTCTGATACAACACATTTCCAATGCAAGCACACATATTCACAGACACACACATTCACTTCACCACACTGCAAACTGCAGGCCATCTTTAAGGCAGTCATTCATTTGATGCAGAACACAGATCACAGCCCTAACTAACTGTGATTAAAGAGCAAGGAAATTAACAGTCTGTCTTCCTCCTCATACACAGCTGCTCCCTAATGTGAACATGGAAGCATCTAAATAAATCAGCAGATAACCATGTCGCTCCTTCAGTATGCTCAATCTTTACATTTCATCATATTTACTATAGCAGAAGTTGTTGTTTTTTCTCTATTTTTTTATTTCCTTTATTCAAAGACAGACTACAAACAGCGGGAGACAAATGAGGGTTAACACAAAGTGGGAAGTGTGGAGACGCATCGAAAAACCGATCTCAGGGCTGTGTACATGTGCCAAGACCACCAGACCATGTGACCTGCACAGAAGAAGAGCTTTCATGCAGTAGAGAGGAAGAGGGATCTGAATTCCTAAAGGTACAGTACTCTTAGAATAAACACATATTCCCATGTCTCAGTATCAGTTAGGCTATGCATATTAGATCACTAGGCAAACATTTTATAGCTCAGTTTTGAGAGATTGCACATAGCTTATTTAGGCTAATAATGGGTAAACATAGTTTTAAAAAAATAATCAAAAACAGGGATGATCAAGATCAACTTTTTCTGGATGTCATAGAGTATGGTCGAGTAAAGTCTCTTCAGTCCTACTACAGAGCTCTGGGGCTGCAGTTAACTGTCACCATAGCAACCGACAACACCAAGCCCTTCCTTACTGAACTTGGAGAACAACAGGCCTCAATGCTGCTCTTCTCACCCCTACCTTCAGCCAAACAGCATTGACTCATGGACAAGAGAAGAAGCAGGGAGAGAAGACAAATGAGAGAAGGTTCTGGGGGTTTGCGTGGGAAGCTGACCTAGCCTTATCTGTACGAGTGACACTTGTTACCGCTTCAGCGTACTACAGAACACCTTCGTGCACTTCAAAACACCTCACAAAGGCAAACAGAAATTCAACGTGTAAATATGTTGTAGGAGGAAGAACGGAACATAAAAAAAACAGAATAACAAATCAGTTACGAAAAGTGGCCACTGCATCTTGGTCCTCATCAATATGCCAGATTACCAAAAGCAGATTATTAGAGGAGTGCTGCTTCTAATCTGACACAAGAACGCATCAGCAGTATACATCTTTGTTGTGGGGGAAACAAACAGGTCTCTCACTATATATGGAACAAGCAGCAGGCACATAGCCCCTCTGTCCTCCTTTCATACGCAAATGTATGGAGAGTCTCTCTCCATGGAGAGGAAGCGACTTGGCTGACGCACAACGTTTCTAAACTGAGACAACTGGGAGAACACAAGCTCTTCAGACAGACATACATCAGTGAACATCAAACTTATTTTGATGTAGCCTAGATAGAATGCATACAACCTAAACAATTTAGGCAGTCAATCTTAAATAGGCCTATGAATTGAAACCGTAAAAATCATATATCTTTGATACATTCAGATTATCCACATCTTCACTCGTCATTATAGCAATATCACAGCCATTCTGTTGATTGTAAAGCATCAAGAATGGACTCACCTGTTGCTTGAATCCAAGCGGTGTGTGCATAAAGCCCTGAGGTACTCAGAGGTTGTGTTATGTGGTCAGGCTGGGGTATTAAACCCTGAGGGGCTCACCAACAGTTCACAGCCAATCAGCCAGACAGACAGGGCTGATCTGTTGAGCACACCCAGTAGTAGGCCTACATCTTCACAGGAGCCCCACTGACAGTTGGGCTAATCCCTGGGGTGCCAGGGGAGCTCTCTCTCTCTGAGTCTGGGATGACGAGACCTGCCAGGCTAGGCTAATTAACGCACTTGCCAGGCTCTTGCAGACTCCCAGCCCTCCCTCCCAAAGCTGTCAGGACAGACGTCAACAGAGCCAAAAGCAACATGTTTCAGTTTTGTTAGGCTGAGGACCAGAGCATTTTGCCTATTTAAAGAATCTATTTGACGCCTCAGGATTTCACCAACGCTGAGAGAGAGCCCAGTCCAGTGAAGGTTGGCTAAGATGGCCTACTAACTAAGCAACGTAGGCTAATCTTCTTACAAGGCGAGGGGAGAGATAAGGTAATTCAGACACACAGAGATAGGAGAATAACAAACCAACCTGGGCCTAGTGCTGTAAACTGCCTTATGCTCACAGTTATAAATGAGCAAAACCAAAGTTAGGGGACCACGGTAGTTTAGGTGATCAAGACCAATTCAAACTGTTGCAAAATTCCCAAGCCTCCCAACTGCCTACTCACAAGACTTTCCATCCTGACAACACGCTATACCAGTTAGTCTACATCTAGTGAGTGGAAGGCATAATCCCACAACAGACTGTAAGTATGGGGGAAAATGACAGGGTGTCAGGGGTTCCCTGGGTTCATGATGGGGTATAGCATCAACACAGAGACAGCCCAAAAACTCAGACTTTTAACTTGTTCTTAAGTTATACCTGTGTAGTTGGCTAGTAGCATTGGTAATACATTGTAATTATAGTATACATTTTTAGTAATAGCTTTGTATTTGCATAGCAATGGAATTTAGATGCTTTTTTGTTGTTACTTAAGTGTACTAACACACACACACACACACACACACACACACACACACACAGTAATATCTCAATGATTGAATACACTTTGTGATTTTGTTCAAGAAAGGTCCTTATTTGTGACAAGCAAGAACACTAGAAATTCTAAATTTACCGTGTGCTTATATCATCCAAGGTAGTTGATGTAGAAATTCAGAGAGACATCGAGATTGCAGCATCAGCAGACTTCAAGGTAGCAGCTATTGGTTGCCTTGAGAACCGCTTACAAACTACAAAAAGACCCATCCCAATGTCACCAAGCAATGCATTGCAAACCACGACTTCACTCTATGCCACCCACTTTACCCGAGAAAAAAAAAAACTATATCTAGGTTCAGTTTCAATTCAGTAATCGGAGATACTATATCAAAGAGTACACATTAAAAACGTTGGTGATAGTTAGGTAGCTAGCTAGTTTAGCTAGCATCTATTCTGCACTTTCTAGGGATTGAACGCACTCTCCAACAATGTGTTGGCGCGATCCAAGTCCTTTATCTACATAATCAGTATTCGAATTAAATAAAATTAACTGGTGTATAATACCTGTGATCGTGGACAATAACGTCAAATCAGCAGGAAAAAACGTGAAAGAGTATCGTTGGCTAATTATACCATTATCGGAGCGTGGCACTGAGTTTGCTGGTGGAAAAGTTATTTAGAAACCAAACTGACGCCAAAAGCGAAGCACCGATTGGTTCGCTACGTCGCTTGGGGGAAGGACTTGGCTCGGACTGCCGTTTCCCCAAAAATACACTGATATAAACATTGACAGTAAATTAATAAAAAAATGGAGACATTATAAAATAAGTGCACATCCAGAGTGTCAGAGATCAATTCTATAGCCTCACGAATAATTATCAGAACGTAATAAGACTCGACTGATAAAGGGGAGATATTTAGTATCACTTTCATCCACATGACGGCAGCATTTTCTTAGATTTCAACTCGACTTTAATGCCATTAATTATTGTTCCTCTAGATGACGCTTTTAGGCGATTTACAACAGAACCTTCATGCATCTGTGATGTCTATGATTCTACATGTGTGATGAATGTATAAGCAATTATTTTTCTATTAATGAAAACACCCATTATTCCAACATATGTTGTAGCGAATTCTGGGGGTAGGTCCGACCGGGATTCGAACTCTGGTCCAACGACTGTCAAGCCAAAACCTTAACTGATCCTATATCAGCACTATATCTGAGACGCTTTATGATTATTGTCCAAGGTATCCCCTGTCCATGTGATCTAAAAGGCTAAACTGGTCCTAGATCAACACTCAGAGTAACATACAGACACGCAGCCAGGTAAATAATGAATCATAGTGTAAAGATCGCAAAATCCAGTAATTTCCCCAAAGTTCCCAGGTTTACTGGAGATCCTGGTTGGAGGATTCCTGATTTCCTGCCTGCTTATTCCCTGATTCTGGGAATTCTACACCAGGATTTCTGGAAAACCTGAAAATGTTGTGAAAGTTACTGGATAATTTTTTTGCTATTATTTTGCTATTCCTGTAACATCCCTTGTTTGTGTATTGTCTGAGTATATGGAACATTAGTCGCCTAGAATGTGAGTGTGTATGCCAGTATTTCTAGTATTTCTATGTCATTAGCTCGTTGTATTGTCATAAACTCCCGCAGCACTGCCTAAGCACAACTTTGCTTAGCAATAAAAAGACAAAGACAGCCAGGCATTTATTGTGCAGGAATCTTTACTGGAAAATTAAACACACTTTCTGTATAAAACAGAGGCAAAAAGGGGGCAATTCAAGAACGTTGAAAGCAACAAGAACGCTAAAATCAACGTTTGAAGGTAATGGGGAGGCACGAGAGCGATAAATTAGAATGACCAGTCTACTTTTGCATCCAAAACGGCACCCTATTCCCTACAGTATATAGTGCACATCTTTTGACCAGCACCTTATAGGCCCTGGTCAAAAGTAGTGCACTATATAGGGAGTAGGGTGCCATTTAAGCGTATAGCACGTCTTCGTTGTTGCCAATCGATTTTCCAGTCCATGCCATAAACAGGACACCAGCCTCTCCATATTGTTCTGTCATTGGGTTGCGCTGATTACTTCCATCGTCTCTTCCCCTCTCAATGACTCTGTAATATGAGGTCAAAGAGATTCCAGACTGTTATTGGCACGAGAGTCAGTTATAGTAAGTAACCCCAATAATAATAATAATTGGCATCAGAGTAGACAAATTACATGACTATAATCACATTTCTTCGGTGTAGTTATGTTACAAACAGTGTTTGGGACATTTAAAGACACGGATGATATCGATGTTTGAAGAGTCCGTGTTTGTTGATTCATGCCTGAGTCAGTGTGCGCGAAAATAAAGTGCATTGAAAGCATGTTAGAAGTAGAAATTGGATTGACCAGTGTGTGTGTGTGTGTGTGTTTGTTTATGTGTGTGTGTGTGTGTGTGTGTGTATTTATGTGTGTGTGTTTGCCTTTTCCTTTCTCCTGCATCAGGCCAACCTCTCTCTCACTTCCTTATCCTTGCTCTACATTATTTGCCCATCTCCAGCGTAACAAAGTAGAAACAACCATAGACACTGCACACCAACCTCACCACCCTCTTGAAGGGCTGTCTGTGTCTTGAGCACATTGTAAAGACTAGGCTCAGGGAACAAAGCCATCATCTCTGAAGCTGTGTGATTCCTCCCAGATAGCAGTGTTTAATAGTGACTGCCTTGTGGATAGAAGTAGGGCACACTCCCACACACACGCTGAATGTTAAGCATTTGAGTAGGCATTGACAGGAAAAAGGAGTCTTCTCATGATTATGTCTGATATCCTGAGTATGAATACAGAATAACATTGCCCCGCATCCCAAATGGCACCGTATTCCCTCACTATTGCACTACTTTTTACCACAACCCTACGGGCAGGGGCTGAAGTACTCCGTCACTGCGAGGGATTTCTGTCATATGGATTCTGTGGAGGTCGTTTACCATTGTAGAGCCGCAATAAAAAAATATCCTGTGGGTTGGAGATGATATAGCATAATACAGACAAAAGCATGTACGTTCTACGAAATATATTCACAAATACATGTATTTTCAAATATTTCATTTTCTCTGTTACGCTATGTGCACTGAACTGACACGCATGATTGTTGATGACACTGGTGTTCAGATGAAGGGAATTAAATAGTCTATAATGCGCACCACAGCAGCGCCCAACCCAGACAGCGCTGTGTAGCCTACTGTAGCTGCTGGCAAAGTAATTCAAAGCCTATACTTTATCATTCAGGAAGTAACCTTCCAGTGGTACTATTTATGCCATGAAATGTTGTTATTAAAACAAAATCAGACAACACCATAGTAGAACAGTTTACTTATGTACCTAGTCAGGTTGTTGTGTTTATGTGTTCTGACAAGCAGTCAATGCACAACAATTATTAATGCAATAGCGGGAAAACACTTTTGAAAGCAGTTTTGGCAAATGTATTTTGAAAGCAGTTTTGGCCTTTGTTAAAAAACAACAACAACATTGCTACCATGTTTATTTCTCTACTCGTTCAATTGCTCATGTGGCATGTTTTACAAATGCAGTTTTACAACCGGAGTTTCAAGCATGGTTTAGGCGCAGCTGCTCAACCGAGCTCTTAAAGGGTCAATGTCGTCTTAAAAGGGCATTAGAAACAAACAAAACATCTAATAATAATAATACAAATAATAATAATGACTAATAATCACAATCAGGATGTTGTGTCCAATGGGGTAAATGCAGATGGACAAACCCCATGCTTCAACCTATTGTATGTACATTTTATAGCCACTATGCTTCATCAGTAATGATGCTTATTGCTAATATCACATCTGATAATATATAGACCATTCAGAGCCTACATTTTTACATAATCTTTACCAATATGTTATTGAGCCTATTTCTTGAGTTATTATATTTGAGATGGTTTCAGCATAATTTTATTTTCATTAAGTTTGGAGTAAAATGTCCTTTTAAAAAGTCACCAGAACTGAGCTTCTCAATCCTTCTACACAAACATTCTCCCATGAAGGACCCCGGATACCCTAAGCAAGGGGACTGGAATTTGTCAAACTCGCAGTTTAATACATATACAGTTGAAGTTGGAAGTTTACATACACTTAGGTTGAAGTCATTAAAACTCATTTTTCAACCACTTCACAGATTTCATGTTAACAAACTATAGTTTTGACAAGTTGGTTAGGACTACTTTGTGCATGACACAAGTAATTCTTCCAACAATTGTTTACAGACATATTATTTCACTTATAATTCACTAAATCACAATTCCAATGGGTCAGAAGTTTACATACACTAAGTTGACTGTGCCTTTAAACAGCTTGGAAAATTCCCAAAAAGTATGTCATGGCTTTAGAAGCTTCTGATAGGCTAATTTACATAATTTGAGTCAATTGGAGGTGTACCTGTGGATGTGTTTCAATGCTACCAAATACTAATTGAGTGTGTGTAAACTTCTGACCCACTGGGAATGTGATGAAATAAATAAAAGCTGAAATAAATCATTCTCTCTAGTATTATTCTGACATTTCACATTCTTAAAATAAAGTGGTGATCCTAACTGACCTAAGACAGGGAATATTTACTAGGATTTAAATGTCAGGAATTGTGAAAAACTGAGTTTAAATGTATTTGGCTCAGGTGTATGTAAACTTCCGACTTCAACTGTACAAAAATATATTTGATGGTCATGACTTTCTTACATGAAAGGGGAGGTTAACTTGGCCCCAGAAAATCGATCTGAGATCCACTTAAGTTTCAAAAGTAGTGCACTGTTTGCATAGGTTTCCATTTTGAATGCAGAGTAAAATGAAATGAAATGAATGGGGTCAAAAAAGCACTTGTATGTAAATAGACATCAAGAGAAACTTGACTTACACTTGATGGTTATTGTTGGTACAAGGCCTACAATAGCACAAATCAGCCAAATGTCCTTTGTTGCCTTTGCAGTGTTAAGGTGATTATAGTTTTAATGGTGGTACCAATGTCCCCACACTGACATTTTGCTGTGACTTCCCCGGGATAATTTGCGCATCGCAACAAAGACATGTGCTTGGATGACAGATCACTAGCGCATCACTAGAAACAATAAAGTTAGGCTGAACTCGGTGTAGCCTGCTATGAGAAGGACAGGCCTAACCAATGACTAAATCTCTCATTCATATTCTTATATCACCAAAAATATAAAATATATCTGTAAAATATAGTGTATCATTATAAATAAATGTCTATGGCGGTGAAAATATAGTGTATCATTATAAATTAATGTCTATGGCGGTGACTAAGGTGATTTGATAGTTGTAATGGTGAGTCACTGGAAGGTTTGATAACATGTCATCCCTCAGGCGAGTATGTCAAACCTCAGCAGTCCCCCAAGCATCAGTATTTTGTCTCGTAAACTCACCTCTCTCATTCTTCCTTATTGATGTGGCCTCTTGTTCTTCTATTTGTGCCCCTCTCGCTATCTGTCCCTCTCTCCCTCCTCCCTCACTCAACCCCTTCTGTCCCACTCCCTTGCACTAGTGAAGTGCAGTTTGCAAACAATTCACTTTTCAGTGGCTCGAGACTCATTCATCTTTTTTCTGAGTGACTTGTTCATTTTAGTCGTTTGATTGACCTGCTAGTGCTGGCCGCAATGAGTTCTACTCCTACCTACAGCAGGATTAAAGGGGAATTTCACCCTGGCTCTGCCATGGCATATGGTCATTACTATATTAACAAGCTAGAACTAGCACATTTTAGTTTCACTGGTAGAATCGGGAAGTTATGACTCCCTGTGTATTCGTATGCTCATAGTGAATGCTGATACCGCCCAAGAACTTCAATAATGGCGTGGTTTATTTCGAACCAACACACAGTAATCTCAGAACTTCTCTAGGCAAGATTTTTTTTTTAAATGTTTATTTTTCTCTTTGTCATCATGCCCGTGTGGTGTTCTGTGCCTGGTTGTGCTAATTACAAACAAGCGCAAAAATGAGTTATCTTTCACTATTCTACCTACCAGAGATTAACACAGATTCTGCCAGTGGTTTGCGGCTATAGAATGATGCGGTGACCAAAGATGATCAAAGGGATTTTCAGGCTTGATGGGGAATCCATGTTGACAACAGCTGAGAAGTGATGGGATACCATAGATGTTTTCATGACCAGTCTACTTTCAGATATCCAAAGAATGTTTGTTTATTTGTCCAAATCTAAAATACAGGAGAGTGTACACTATTTAATGCTAACTCAAGAGAACTGGGCATTCAACAACAATGTTATATGGTAAAACTAATGTACCAAAAAAATTGTATGAACAGTGTAGTACAGTTCATTGTGTCCGAGTGTGTCTCAGGTATAGAGACACACAAGTGCAGATAACTGTAGTTACAGATTGTTACATCAGATAGTATGATTTATCCAAAGATTTTTGCAGACATCTTGTCTATTTCAAGTCTTCTCTCATTGATCGAGACAGGTGGGTGTCATGATGACAGAGACCTGTCTCGATCAATGAGTGTGAAGACTTGAAATAGACAAGATGGCGGAGCACATAGTTGGATTAATTTATAGAACAAAAAAAAGTATTTATTTTAATAACGGAGCATTTTCTAAATTCAAACTGACCCCCTGCAACTGGACACAGACATTTTGACACAGACACTTCCCTGAATCGAGGACGAAGACGGCATCGCTAAACAATACCTATCCTCTAACTCCCAATAATGGATACCAAAAATCTTTGGTTAAATCACATTATCTGGTGTAACAATCTGTAGCTAAGAGAACTGTTGATCAGCAGATGATGGTAGAGGTGGTCAAGGTGAAATTGCCATTACAGTTCATGGGATACAGTTCTGCTACAATGACACACACAGGCAAATTAATTATGTTTCTGTATCTAGAATCCACTCCAGGAAGTTGTCCAGGCACCACACGGTATTGTCTTTAAGACAAAAAATGTATAGTTATACTCTATTGTACAGTTTGAGCAACAGTTGAACCGTGCCAGCATAACATCAACATTAGGGTAGACTAGTTGAACATACATACATGTGCCCAGGCAGAGAGATTACATTTTCATCAATATCTAGCCTAACAGAAATTAATATGGCATAACCCTCAACCATTGCACAGTGACCAGACCGTACAAATGAGCTTAGGTAGGTAGGCAGACAGTATCTACCTACAGTCATGTCTATCAGGCATGCTTTGGGATTTTTTTTAAATAGTAAAACCAGCTTCAGTTTTAGAGATTTACAACAGTAAATTGTTGTACTATTGTTTATCCTCACTGTTTGCTAGTAAACTTAGTTCACTTGCTGTCTGGAAATGCAGACAGCAAGTTGGAAATTTACATCTGTTGGAAATCCTATCTCGCGTCATGCCTATAATTCTGTGAGATTTAAATGCACCCAAGGTCATAATCATAACCAATGTCAACCCTCGTCAATTATGTTACATAGCTAGCTAGTAAAATTCTTTCCAGTTGCTGATGTTACACGTTTGCTAACAATGCGAGGCGTGGCGTATAACAAGTTAGCAGGCTCCAGGCTAACTAGATAGCCAACTCAAGTCATGTGCTAACCTTTGCTGGTAAACCTAGCTTTAGGTGGGTGGTTGAAACGCTGTAGCTTACTGTTTAGTAGCTAGCCATATCTACGACATATCTATCGAGATAAAAAAGATATCTGATTGTAAAACTGCTTCTATTTGTAGTCATAGATATGGCTACCGGTAGTTGTTTAGATAGCCAACTTAGCTAGTTAGCGAGCTAGTTAGCTTGCTACATAACTAGCTAAGTTAGCAAAGAGAACAAATAATTAGATTTCCCCCCACTGTAACAGAGTAGTATGTTTGCCAGCAAAAAACAATATCAGTTTCAGTAGATAAACTACAGTTAGCTAGCTAGCTAGGTGGCTTTCAGGAAAAATAACTTACTTAGCTAGGCACCATATTTGTCATCTTCCCTCTTGGTGCTGGCATCGCATGTAGCTGAGCTTCTAACATTAGCTAAATCCAACTCTTTGTTTCGAATCCTTTTCGCTATATTCCGTTTGAAACATGTATGGTTGAATGTCACCATATAGCTAATAGATGCTCCATCGTCGAATTCGTGTTGAAGGGAGGAATCACTTGAAGCCATAGCGTCTGGTCAGTTCTTTCAGTTTTTCCCAAAGGATTGTTGTTACTGGAGCCTTCATGAAATGCCACAAAGCAGGTCTACATGTATTTTTAGATCAATACACCGGAAGCTGTCATAGGGTGTATCATTCAGCATGCGATGCCCTGACCTACCTTCCTCCTGGGCAATGATGTGTGAAACACATCTCACTGTCCTAGAAATGCCTCAGACATGATGACAAAACAAGCCCAGATTCCCGCAGGGTGAAATTCCCCTTTAATACACTCTCCTCCGGCTCAGCGGCTCCAGAGACATGCTCCGACCACCAACTGTCTGTCATGTGCGCAGGGAAATAGATCACGAGAAGAAAAAACATCTTTAGAACTGATAATTGATTGCATGGTGCAGTAATGAATGAAATTAATTGATTATTGAATGTTATGATGGACACAGCTTTGTAGAACCAAAACATACACAGCCTCTGCTCAACAAGCTCGAACTCGAGAACTAATCGTTTGGGGGGCTGCAGTTCGCGAATGACATTTGCTTATCACCCTCATGGCAGTTATTTCACCACCTAGTCCGGTTGCGGCCACAACCACACCTCAAATAGGCTAACCTTATTTGTATGCCTAGCTATCAACAAATGTACAAGTTTACATGTCTCAGTCACAAATGACAGCTCCAATAAGCCCCCTATGGTGAATGAGATGTGAATGAGAGACTTGTAGAATCTTGACTCTTTAGATTTTTCAGTTAATCGTTCGCTATTAAGGGGTCCTGCGTACTCTGGGCTTTACTGACTCAAATTAACGGAGGGAGTCAAACGATTTGTTCTTTTTACTGAACGAGTCGAAAAGATCTGAGTAACTAAAAAGAGCCACATTTCCCATCACTACCTTGCACCCCCTTTCCCCCTCTCTCTCCCAGAGGAAACAAAATAATCCTCTTGTTCCTCCTTCCTCTCTTCTTTCTGATTGCCATGACTCCCTCCTCATTCCCGTTCTATTATTGGATAAAATTCTATGGATTTAGCATCCGCTCTCCACCAATCCTGCAGTGACTTTACTCTGGCTGTGTGTGAGAGTGTGTGTGTGGGTGGAAAAAATGGCATGTGTTCTGGGAGTGTGTCTCAGAGAGAGCTTCTGTAGCAGTTCCTTTTTCCCAATGCCTCATTACCACTTCTTAGGCATCGTAATTACTAGGTGACACAGGTCCCTGCAAGCCCCCTGCGCAAACACAAACACTAGCGCTGCCAGAGAGGGCAATTAAAACACAATCATCTTCATTCATCTTCACTTGAGGACACGTTTGCAAAAAAGCGGAGCGATTAAGGGACTTAACAGTTACACTTTGAAGTATTCTATTTTTTAAGCATGTAAGACATTAGGTTGTTATAATTAATAGATTATCTTTATGTATATATTGTTTAGTATCTACATTTGTTCATTTGTACATATGCAAAAACAAACTGGCATTGGAAAAGGGTGTTTCCCCCCCGGCCTCTTCCTCTCTGCTGGAAGGAAGGCTTGCATGCGTTCCACCCTATTCCCTATTTAGTGCACTACTTTTGATGCACTACTTTTGACCAGGGCCCATAGGGTTCTGGGCAAAGGTAGTGCACTATATCGGAATAGGGTGCCATTTGGGACACAACCTGTGCCTCACGCGTGTGCGGTTGTCTCTCAGTCTGACACAGGTTAGTAGACACTGACCACAGACTGGCCACTGTAGGAGCACGACTTCTGCTAGCGCTCTAGTGACGATGGCTTCATTGTCCAAGAGTCCAATTGAGATCCACAGAACGTAGCCACTAGCCAACACAGAAAGACCTGACAGTACATGACATATAGATAGTCACAGGCAAGACTGCTACAGGGAGTATCCTTCAAACCAAGGTCACAAGGATGGTGGAAGTCCATGATCCATGGGAGAAATCTCGGTAACACTTTACTTGATACCCAGCGTCAAAACACGTTATGACATGGTCATAACCATGTTGACATAACTTGTCATAATCTGTTATAATATGGTCATAACACTGCCATGACACATATATCTAGACCTGTTGTGACATATATTGTGTTATTTTATGGCTGGTTATGACACCTATATAAGAGTGTCAAACCCACAAAACCTACCACTCAAGGCAAAACATTCCATTACACCATAGCCTACGTGTCAACAGTATGTTTATGTTGTATATATTTCGTTTTTTTAATTGACCATATTAAATTATTATTGCCATTGCGCACACATTGATGTCAGACATGCATCTACCCCAATGCTCTGTTTCTGATGACTGGAATGAATGCAGGAGCAGATTTCAGGAGCAGGACAAGACATCCTCTTTGTGACTGATGACTGATATAAGGGCACGTACGTGACAGGCCTCTCTGGCTTATATGATTATGATGGTCATAATACTTCTTGCCAGTGTCATAAAGTGTATTTTCTTAGTCCATGTAAAGTGACACAGGATGGTTATAATGCTTCTTGACAATGTCATAAAGTTATTTTAAAACAAAAGGATTTCAGAAACAAACGAAAGGAAACGTCTTGGCAGGGAAAAACCAAACTTGAATAAATGTGGGTTTTGGCACTCTTATAACCAGCCATAAAATAACACAATATATATCACAACAGGTGTAACTATATGGGTCATTACAGTGACCATATTATGAAAAGTTATGTGAGCTGTTATGACATATTATGACATGGTTATGACCGTGCCATAATGTGCTATGAAACTGGGTGTCAAGTAAAGTGTTACCGAAATCTCATGGCAACCTCTCAACTTAGAGTGCAACTGTGTCCGTGTCTAGTTGTGTGGGCTAAATCTTGAATGAAAGTTGGAGGATAATGAGGTGGAGGGACCAAGGGTAGTTGGTAGATGAACCCATGTACACTTTTGTAGGCCAATGCCGCTTTGTCCCAACAGCCCCCCTCTCCTCTCTACCTCTGTCGCGCCTATACCTCCCTTCTTCTTCCATGACAAGTCTCTTGCTCTGTCTTCCTCCCCTACTTCCACCTATAGCGCCACGTTGAACTCAGTGACCAGGAAGTCCACGTGGTCCCTCTCGTTGGTCTTGAAGGCCTCTGCGATGAGGCGTGCGGCGTCCCTGTGCTCCCAGCCCTTCAGGGAAACCCCGTTCACCTCCAGGATCACCTGTCCCACCCGCAGCTGCCCGCAGTTATGCGCCGAACCGCCCCTCTGAGAGAAAGAAAAAGATTGGGGGGGAGAGAGAGTGAGAGAGAGGAAGGAAATTTGTGATAAAGAGAGCATAAACAGACGTCAAATGCTCGTTGGTGATTGGTCACCATTACAACTGCTAACGAACCAGGAAGCAAAAGGACTAAACTCTAAACTCCTTATCTTTAAAATGCCATGCATTATCAACATGATTATCTCTATAAGTTGTGTTATTTAGAGCAATATCAGTTCTCTTTTTTACTGAACCGGCCACAATTACCCCCAGCAACTGGAAAGTCATGGAGATGGCTGTGATCGGGACAGCAGCAGCAGCAGCTCAGGGAGCGTGATAGGGAGTGATAGTGGCCGCAGCGGTGCCTTCACTCTAGAGGGCCACTTGCCTGGAACGTTCACCACATCGTGGACTTTGATGACCTGGGAGACTGAAGCTATTACAAGAGGAAAACTAACGCTACTACTACAAGACTATTGTAGGGCTGTACAGGGCCGGGGAGCACCAGAGGGACCTAGATATGATTCCGAAGTGTATCATCTTGAATAAAATGAAAGTCTTAGGTGAATGGTTGTGAATACTCTATATGTGTATAAGTGTGATTATAGCGTGAGTAAGTAATCATTCAGAAATGTTGCTAAGGTATGATGTGACCTGAGCCCTGCTTACAGTGATTGATATGGCTTGTAGCCAAAGGATGCGTCCCAATTTTGTGCTTTGGTCAAAAGTAGTGCCCTACAGAGGAAACAGGGAGCCATTTGGGACACATAGTTGATTTATAGCCAATTAAAGCCCAGAGCCATATTAACCTTGCTGATAATGGCATGGGTTCTTCGTTAGAGCTACAGTGGAGAGGTTATGATTGGACCATCCGACCCACCAACCAATTCGGACGCTGATGAGGCTGTATCCCCTGTGACTGATTGGGTACACTGTGATGTCATAGCAGGGGTGCGTGGCAACGCCACATTGATATGAAAATCAGTCTGGCTGGCGTGCGCGCTCCTATACTTTGTCCCGACTCCTAAGATAGTGAAAAGCGAAAACAGATAAATAAAGAGAAAGGGGGATGAGACAAAAGAGAGGAGTCCGTATATCATGGCTCATGCATTTTGCCTGTGCATTTCCATTACTGCCGTTGATGAGGAACGCTACGGTAATGGAATTAAAACCCACTCATGCCTGTCTGTCGCTAGCCCGCCTCTCTCCCTCTCTTACTCCCCCATCTCCCCTTCTCTGCACCCTTTCTCAATCCGACTCCCCTTTATTATTAACACAGTATACCATCTTCTCTCTTCTATCTCTGTATATCTCTCTCCCCTCCCTCTCTAGCTCTCCCCCTCCCTCCCTTGCTCTCTTTGATTTTGAATATGCTGATTTCCCGTCAAGAGCCTTTGTCGCTCTCCTCGCAATCAGCGGCTCTTTTATTTTTCATTAGCCTTTCACGCCGGTCTCACCAAAGCATCTTTCGAGCGGGGGCTTTCAGGGGTTCGCTGAACTCCACAGAACAGCTCAGCTCACTCCCCAGCTCTCCTCACTCTTTATGCTAATCAACAAGAGACACAGACAAATCAGAGCAGAACAGAGCTACAGCCGGAATCGCTGTTATCACCCTCAGCTCCTTATAGCTGTGGCCTTCAGCCAAGGTGACAACACTTTTATTTCATTTAATGGCCACTGCTCTCAGTGGATGTACTCTTTCAGGTAAAGGGAGAGAATATGCTCAACTCTTATATTCTTGCGTAAACAA
Source organism: Thymallus thymallus (assembly GCA_023634145.1). Taxonomy (NCBI): domain Eukaryota; kingdom Metazoa; phylum Chordata; class Actinopteri; order Salmoniformes; family Salmonidae; genus Thymallus; species Thymallus thymallus. The sequence continues at coordinate 23,649,754 of CM042404.1, read as the reverse complement.
ATGAATGGGTGCTTGGAACAAAACAAAAAAACATTTTGATGTACTCAGAGTGAGCCATTCATGTCAAGCACCTGGCAAGGGTAAAATGCGAAAGGGCGATTCCAACGACAGAGTAGCCGAAAATATTTGGGGAAATATCTCAGATTGTTCTGGCAATTTTCACATAGCAACTTCATGGGGAGGAAGTATGTTTGACATGCTTTTTAGATTTGTACCATTTCTTTTTATCATGATGAAAGTGGCCATTTGATGCCCTTTTTAGACCTATACATGCCTCCTGTAAGACCCTATGATCCGTGAACCGTATATAGACATCTTGGTGACATTATACTCCTTATAGTGTGCTCTCAACTATGGAGTATGTCTAGATAAAAAATTCAATTATTCACATTCATTTATTCAATATTAACAATATGCATGTTAATATCTCGAAAGTACCCTTTTTGATTTTAATTATTTTTTAGACATGCTGATTGAAACAATATACTCTTCAAACACGTCAAATGTTATCTGTAGGGCTCAACTGAGTCCTGGCCTGACTAATTGTGTTGTGTTGAATTCTCAGGCGTGACAGTTGGTGTGTGTGGATTGATGATATGTGCTGTAGTATATGAGTGTTTTGTGGGATGAGGGGAATGTGATGTATTTGTTCTCCTCTTACCTCAGGATGAGGTGCACTCCACGTCCGAATCTCCCCCCACCATGCTCTCTTGTACTTTTGTAATTTTAACACATTTTATACATTAGGAACACCTTAATATTGAGTTGCACCCCCTTTTGCCCTCAGAACAGCCTCAATTTGTTGGGGCGTGGACTTTATAAGGTGTCGAAAGCGTTCCACAGGGATGCTGGCCCATGTTGACTCCAATGCTTCCCACAGTTGTGTCAAGTTGGCTGGATGTCCTTTGGGTGGAGGACCATTCTTGATACACATTGATCAAATCACCAGCAGAGGGAGTTCCCTTTGAATCCATTTTACCAGTCACTTTATTGGTGGTGCTCATAAAATGCATCAGAACTTCAAAATTAGCCACTCTGGAAATGTGATGTACTTGTAGAGTATTTTGTTCCAAACAATATGTCTTAAAATAAATCCAAAATTGTACTTTTGAGATGTTACTATTAATATGTTTCATGTTGAATAAATTAAGACATACTCAATATGTTAGAGGACACTATAAGGAGTATAATGTCACCAAGATGTATATCGTGTACGGTTCACGGATCATAGGGTCTTACAGGAGGTACGCATAGGCCACTTTAATCCCCCCCCAAAAATTGTTAAACAAATGTAAAAAGCATATAAAAACATCCTTCCTCCCATTGAAGTTTCTATGTCAGAATTGCCTGAACAATCTGAGATACCAAAAATATATTTGGGGTATCTTGAACTAGCCACCCTCTGTTACACCCACAGACATCTTACCTCAGTCAGGAGATCACAGGGTTTATGTTTGACCCTGTTGCTATGGCTACTTTTAGTCTAAACCCCTCCCTCTTTGTAGCAGTTTCTCGCTAGCATACCATTAAAACACAGAATGTGCCATATGTGGGGTGGAAGGTAGCCTAGTGGTTAGAGCGTTGGGTCAGTAACCGAAAGGTGGCTAGTTTGAATCCCAGAGCCGACAAGCTTAAACATCTGCCGATGTGCCCTTGAGCAAGGCACTTAACCCTGATTGCTCCAGGAATGCCATTGAATGGCAGACCCTGGCTGTGACCCCACTCTCTGAGGGTGACACATTTACAATGCATACTTGTGTTCTAAAGGTTATAAACATCCCTGGAAAAGCTGCCAGTCCTCTGGAGTTGAGGAACAATGGCATAGCAGCCTGGGCTCTCAGTTTGAGTTCTCTACTTCCAGTGTGAAACTGCAGACTGATCTGACAGAGGCTGTGTTGTGTAGCCATGTGTGGAAGAGGAGTTGGCACGGGCCGATGACAGCGCAGAGTCGCAGACCAGTACCATGGTTGGATCATTTCTGACAGGTGTAGGGGATTGCCTGGCAAACTGTCATTTCGGAGATGACTTGAGATGGAGGGATGTTAGGCTGTTTGACACCCACCTGTATGGTGACGATACGTGGCAGGGGCTGGCGAGTGTTGGCACCCCCTTCGATGGCGATGCCAAGGGTGCTGGCACTCTTTTCTACCCTCACTAGTCTGGAGGTGGGCTCCAAGAGACCCGGCTGCAAAAAGACAGAGAGAGAGAGAGAGGGTGGATAATATAACTCTGCTTTTTACTCAAATATTAACCTTGGAGAGCCTGGTCTGACCATGTACACTTTTCATTTGCACCTTTGTTACCCATTGGTTCACCCAATGGAACGAATCAACAATTTCCCTTCCACCCAACCACCAATCAGCAATAAGCATAAAGGGACAGGCAGAGGATACGAGAGACCTCTAGCGCAGTATGAGATGAGATGTGATTGAATGGATGAGAAATCATTGAAAGGACATAGAAATGAATCAATGAGCAAAGAAAGAAAAACGATGTGTATAAAGAGAGAAGAAAAGTCCCAGTTAGGATTGAGAACGAGGGAGCAGTGACAGAGGACAACTCAGCTCTATTTCCCTTCTTGTCATCCCTCACTTTCAGCTCCCTCCATCCATCCATTCATCCATCCATCTCTCTCTTTTCCTCTCTCTGTGTCTTCTCTCTTCCCGCTGGTGTGTCCTCCTCACCGGTTTGGCGGGGGCGTCCCCTCCTGCCCCCTGGGGGTCTCGTTGGGGGCGTATGCGGGCGGGACGGGGACTGTTTTCCTTGCTGAAACGTCCTGACTCGCCAATGTCCACCCCGCTGTCCTCACTCAGCGTCTGTCCACTGTCTGACAGCTGGGACGGGTTGGCACCTGGGGGGTGGGGGGGGGATGGGTGCAGGAGGTTAGAGACTGGCACAGGGACATACTCAGGTAGAAACACATACACCCATGAGTACACATAGACATGCACTTCCTCTTGTGTAACCAATCCTTTGCGTCCAAATCAGGTCTCATGGTTTTCGGAGTCCAACCTCCAACCTCCTCCCTTCAGTAATCCTGGCTGTCCCCCATGCCTCTTACCTCGTGCCTGGGGCAGTGAGCGCACCTCGTTGACATCAGACTCTGCGTTGGGCCTATGGACCTCCACCATGACAAAGTGCTGCTTGTTGGAGCCAGGGGAGGACTTGTCCTGGCTGTGGGGAAGTGGAGGGGGTGCGGATGGGGCAGTGAGCGGCGGCGGAGGGGGTGGAGATGGAGAGGGGGCGGCAGGCTTGGTGGTCCTAGTAGGGGATTGGACTCGGGGGAAGGGGCCTATGGGGTGCATGTTGACCATGGAGAGCTGGGCAGTTGCCATCTCCTTCTTAGGTGGGGCAGAGGTGTTCCTCTTAGGGGGGACTGAGGGATCCTTTTTTGGGGGTACCTTGGGTGAGGATGGGGGCCCTTGGTCCCCCCTCTGGTCAATGGGGGGGTTACGGGAGTGGGCGGGGAAGTAGAGCCCAGCATGGGAGGATTCGGAGGAGGGGAGCTTTTTGACCTGGTCCCGTCTGCTGGGGCGCCTCTGCACCCCTGGAGGGGGTGGGGGTTTGAAGGTGGGGGGAGATTCGGACGTGGAGTGCACCTCATCCTAAGGTAAGAGGAGAACAAATACATCACATTCCCCTCATCCCACAAAACACTCATATACTACAGCACATATCATCAATCCACACACACCAACTGTCATGCCTGAGAATTCAACACAACACAATTAGTCAGGCCAGGACTCAGTTGAGCCCTACAGCTAAACATGGTCTTTGTGTAACCTCATGTTACACCTTCCCAGTCCGTGGCAACAAGCTCTCCCCTCCAACCAAAACCAACAGTGAAATGAACAACAACGAAAACAGCAACATGAGTGGTCAGAGAATGAATGAAGTGATTGGTAAAAAAAATAATAATAAGAGAAAGCAATCAGAACTAACACAAATATGTTCTGGCTGAATGGAGTTCAAGTGTTTTTAAGACTCTTCAGGTCTCTGCTTTCTGTGTCCCACATTACATTGCCTTGGAACCAACACAACCTCCCATCAACATTGGTTACCATTGCTCTGGTAACCATTGTAAGTGATTATAGATTTACCTCAGGTGTCAAACAGAGAACTAGTTCCTCCTTAGTAAGGATGGAGGAGGAGGAGGAAAAGGAGGAACAGGAAAAGGGTGTGCACTAATATCTAACTCGAAACAGAAGGGATGAAGGCTATATATATTAATATATATATATATATTACCTTCTGTTTAGAGTTAGATATTAGTGCAGTCAAAAGTTTGGACACACCTACTCATTAAAGGGTTTTTCTTTATTTTTACTATAATCTACGTTGTAGAATAATAGTGAAGACATCAAAACTATGATATAACACATATGGAACAAATCAAAATACAAAGTAGCCACCTTCAGCCTTGATGACAGCTTTGAATACTCTTGGCATTCTCTCAACCAGCTTAATGATAGTGGTACACTATTTTGGGTTCCATGTAGAACCTTTTACACAGAGGGTTCTATATGGAACCTAAAATAGTGTACCCCTACCTTGTCACAACACAACTGATTGGCTCAAGCGCATTAGGAAGGGGAAAAAAATCAAAAAGGTTCTGCCTGGAACCAAAAAGGGTTCTTCAAAGGGTTCTCTATGGGGACAGCCGAAGAACTCTTTTAGGTTATAGATAGCACCTTTACTTCTAAAAGGAAAGGAAGACCCAGAGTTACCTCTGCTGCAGAGGATAAGTTCATTAGAGTTACCAGGCCAAATAAATGCTTCACAGATTTCTCAACATCAACTGTTCAGAGGAGACTGCGTGAATCAGGCCTTCATGGTCGAATTGCTGCAAAGAAACCACTACTAAAGGACACCAATAAGAAGAAGAGACTTGCTTGGGCCAAGAAACACGAGCAATGGACATTAGATTGGTGGAAAGCTGTCCTTTGGTATGATGAGTCCAAATGTGAGATTTTTGGTTCCAACCACAGTGTGTTTGTGTGACTCCGCATGTGTGGTTCCCACAGTGAAGCATGGAGGAGGAGGTGTGATGGTGCTTTGCTGGTGACACTTATTTAGAATTCAAGGCACACTTAACCAGCATACTAGCACAGCATTCTGCAGCGACACGCCATCCCATCTGGTTTGCGTTTAGTGGGACTATCATTTGTTTTTCAACAGGACAATGACCCAACACACCTCCAGGCTGTGTAAGTGCTATTTGACCACGAAGGAGAGTGATGGAGTGCTGCATCAGATGACCTGGCCTCCACAATCACCCGACCTCAACCCAATTGAGATGGTTTGGGATGAGTTGGACCAAAGAGTGAAGGAAAACCAGCCAACAAGTGCTCAGCATATGTGGGAAACACTGTTTGAAAAAGCATTCCTCATAAAGCTGGTTGAGAGAATGCCAAGAGTGTGCAAAGCTGTAATCAAGGCAAAGGGTGGCTACTTTGAAGAATCTCAAATAGAAAATATATTTGGATTTGTTTAACACTTTTTTGGTTACTACATGATTCCATATGTGTTATTTCATAGTTTTGATGTCTTCACTATTATTATACAATGTAGAAAATAGTAAAAATAAAGAAAAACCCTTGAATGAGTAGGTGTGTCCAAACTTTTGACTGGTGCTGTATATATATATAAAACTGCATAAACGTTTGACTGGTACTGTATATATATATACAACTGCATAAACGTTCGACTGGTACTGTATATATAGAAAACTGCATAAATGTTTGACTGGTACTGTATATATATAAAACTGCATAAACGTTTGACTGGTACTATATATAGAAAACGGCATAAACGTTCGACTGGTACTGTATATATATAAAATTGCATATCCGTCTTTTCCCCTCCCTCACTCTTTCATTTCCAGTCTTGTTGTTTTTTCCCTATCCCTCCATCCTCCCTCCATCTTCTGCTCTGTCCATCTTTATGAGGTTGTGGGTCTGGGTCTGACTGCAAGGCTCACCAGAGATATGTCAGGCAGCGCATCCAGACTCTCCTGAGTATCCCCCCCATTACTCTCCACCGTACTGTCATTCTGAGAGAGAGAGAGAGAGAGAGAGAGAGAGAGAGAGAGAGAGAGAGAGAGAGAGGGGAGGGGATAGAGAGACAAAGAGGGGATGGGGAGAAAGAGAGAGAGATGAGGGGATAGAGAGAAGTGAGAGCGGAGAGGAGAGAGAGAGAGGGAGAGAGAGAGAGGAAAGACAGGGAGAGAGCAAGAGAGGAGGGAGAAAGAGGGAGAGTACGTGAACAGATGACAAACACAGCTGCTTGTTAATCCCAAAGAAAATGTTGATCCAAATTGCATTTCTTAAAGTTCCATCTCTCAAAGGGAGGAAAAAGAACTGAATATCATTCTAAATCTACCTTCCAATGTCAAAGTTTAGGAGGTAGATTTAGAGCACACACCTCTTCACCTCAATATCACACCTGTAAAGTTCTAAGCTTGGAACGTGGGTATTTGGCACACACACACCTCTTTACCTCTATTTCACACCTGCAAAGTTCTAAGCTTGGAACGTGGGTATTCGGCACACACACACGGCACACAACCAAGAGTGCAAACACACAAATTGAAACCGAAGATATCTGCATGGAGTTGTCCACTGTTAGTGAGTTTAGAGCAGCGGTGCCCTTCATTAAACTCTTCCTATACCAAAACAAAACCCTACCAATTCAGCCTAATTATACAGTCACTGTCGGCACGGGGAGCACTTAGCACCAATTAATTTACTGCAATAGTTCCTACCTTGTACATGTGCATGGTGAGAGGAAGTGTATATGTGTGCGTGTGTGACATAGAGAGAAAGAGAGAGAGAGTGTGTGTATGTGAGTGCCCACACACGTGATCAGCTGTAAGTGTGTGTCTGTGTATGCATGTGATTGGGTTTGTGACTATACGCTTCATTTTGTGTCTAGTTGACTAATCCAATGTTTGTGAACCACCACCTCGCTAATCTCTCAGAACAGCAGCAGCATTCAACTGTGACTCAAACATCAACAACTATAAGCTGAGCCACAGTCCAGACCGCGCACATGTACACACACACACACACACACACACACACACACACACACACACACACACACACACACACACACACACACACACACACACACACACACACACACACACACACACACACACACACACACACACACACAGCTTATCTCAACTGTCAGCTCCTCCTCCAGAGGTCCAGAGTGCATTGAGTGTGTGTGTGTGTGTGTGTGTGTGTGTGTGTGTGTGTGTGTGTGTGTGTGTGTGTGTGTGTGTGTGTGTGTGTGTGTGTGTGTGTGTGTGTGTGCGTATGCTTGTGCTTGTGTGTGTGTGTGTGTGTGTGTGTGTTTGCATGTGCACACTCACACGCGCACATACGCAGACAAACACACAGTCTTGTTTTACTAACCTTGTGGGGACATACAATTCAAAATCCTATTTTCCCTAACCCCTAACCCTAACACTAACCCTAAAACCAAACCTTAACCCTAACTCCTAACCCTAACCCCTAAACCTAACCTTTAACCCCTAACCCTAAACCTAACCCTAACACTAATTATGACCTTAACTCTAAACCCCCTAGAAATAGCATTTTTCATGGTCCACACAAACACAATACACACAGGGATACACAGACATGTTCCTAAAGACAGTCGCATCAATAGAACAAGTTATTTACATTGTCTTTATGCAACCTGAATGCAGACTGAAGCACAAACCGTATTCACTTCAAAATTAGAGGCAGATAATCACTGCAAATGGGTGCAAAAGAAGAGTATTGGCAACAAGTCCTACCTCCATCATATCTATCAACCACAGCAGTCTTTCCTGGGGGGTTGAAAAGGGAGGGGGGGAGTCGGGGTTAAATGGAAGAAGTTCCTTTGTCTCTTTCATCTCTAGTGAACGGTTTAGGCCAGGGTTTTATTTGCCACCCATTGTTGGACATTAAAGACTGTAAAAACACCAGGAAATCAGCTCCAAGTGATTTTAATTGAAGACATCTATTCCCAAGTATTTCCACACATAACAGAGAAGCATGTGATCGTATACAAAGGTAAGCAAGGTTTGAAATAATTATGTTTTAGTTAAACATGCAGTCAATTTTCAGTCCCCCGACCATCGGCTCCAGAAGAAATTGTCCTGCTGCTGAATCTAGTTGTTGATCCCTGGGTTAGGCCCGTTCCAAATCAGCATGGGCACAGTAATCTCATCCTTGGATTTGTCCCAAATTTGCACTCAATTTACTATATAGTGCACTAGTTTTTAAGGACCCTGGTCAAAAGTAGTGCACTATATAGGGAATAGAGTGCCATTTGGGATAAAACACCTCTGTCCTGCAGAACCCCTTGTCTTTGCCCCATGCACTCCGAGGAGCTATATGTCATCCTAACAGCTCTATCCTCTACACCTCATCAAACAGGGACACCTTCAAATAGGTCTGCTTCGAGACAAAAGTGACAGCTAAAAAAGAGGAGTGACTCAGACTCTCACAGACATACAGACGGACGGATGGATGGACAGATGGACAGACAGCCAGAGCCAGCCAGAGACAGACCAAGCCAGACAGACAGTTTGGGTCCACTGAGGCCCAGCCTTCCTACCCGTGCTGAGCTGAGGGTGGTGGAGGTCATGTAGCTGGCTGACGAGGAAGCCAGGGTATCTGGGTAGGATACCATGGAGAGGGAGTCAGGGTGGAGGGCGGCCGCACTGGCACCCCCCTGCCGGGCCTTCAAAGCCTGGATCTCACGGCGCAGCACCATCCCATCGAAACGCTCCAGATCCTGGGGAGTCACCAGGCCACGCACCTCTGATAGCAGGGAGAACTAAGAGGAGGGGTGGGGGAGGGGAGGGGAGGGAAACAGGGTTCTAGAGTTATAGGGAGCTATAACATGCATCAGGAGACCATGAGGAATGCAGATTGCAACAGAACACCACTGTTTAAAGCACTTTATCAATTGTGAATTCAATACACTTGATAAATCATTGTTTTATATGAGGTGCAGGGCTAGGGCATTGACAGAAAGACAAGTGCCTTTCTAATATACTGAGAAAAAGGCTTAGCATAAATCATGGAAAGCCTCACAAAACTTGCCATTCAAGTGATGGATGTACAGAGAAAAGACAAGCAATCACCATAAGCATTGTGAGTGAGGGAACACAGGAACCCAATACATAATGCACTTCACAACAACTCACTCACGAATGCACACACGAACACACACAAAACACACCTGAATTTGACTTTCTCTGTTTCTTCCACACACAATTCTAAGTCTCTCTCTCACACACACACACACACACACACACACACACAAAAGACAGATCCACCCACACATCAACACCTACACAGACACACCCACCCCGCGCTGTCTCTCCATAATCACTCCTCACCTTGGCGTGTGTGTTGAGCAGTTCAAACAGGGCCATGACCAGTTGCTCCACCCCTATGTGTCCATCCCGGTACTCCTCTACGTAGTAGCCCATGGTCTGCCTCTCTGTCTCTGTCAGCAGGTGGCGGGCCTGCTCCTCCAGCATGGCTCTGCTCTGGTTCACCAGGCTGGACAGGGTCACCTGGGAGCCCGCCACACCCTTATAGAACACCGGCTGGAAGGGGAGCGTGGGAGAGGATGGGGTGAGGAGGAGAGTTGGAAAAGGGACAAGGTGAGGGAGAAAGTGTGTGTGTGTGTGTGTGTGTGTGTGTGTGTGTGAGAAGAAGGTGGTGAGAAGTAGGAAGGTGACACAGGCGAGACCAGAGGTGAGGGGGGAGGTGTGTGTCAGGCAGGAAATTAGAAATTAGATATAAAGGGACAGAAAAAGAACAAAGAGATAGAGAGAGAGAAATAATGTACATGTCGTGCATTTATCATTCCTCATCATCCGTCCATCCATCCATCCATCCATCCATCCATCCATCCAACCCACAGCTGGCATAGAGGGGCCAGAGTACATCTGTCTAACACTGGGCACTAAGGCTCTCATCTCTACCACAGAACCACAGCTATGTAACTGCCCTTCTCTGTGCCACTGCCAGCTCAGCCAATCCAATCAATTCACTGAGCGATGGCACCACAGCACTTGAGAAAATGTTCCCCAAATTCATACACTCACACACTCTCTCTCTCGTCGCTCTTCCTTGCCCTCTCTCTCTCTCTCTCTCTCTCTCTCTCTCTCTCAATCAAAGACACAACTTCAAAGTCACCAGCCGCAAGGCTATGTGTAAGAGAGAGAAACAGAAAACGAGAGAGGGAGAGGGGGGGGGAGGGAGAGAAGGGGAGAGAGCAGGGCAACTCATCCACCCCACAGACTCCTCATCTCAAACTCTAAACCACTCTCATTCGTCTGTGTTAGCCACCAGGTCTGGAGGAATGAAGTGTTGCAGCCTTTGCCAAACATAAGTCCCTACCCCAAGGTGAACCCACACTTACCCACAGGGTATTCTAATTAACTCTATCCTTACACATGCATTTACTTAAAGAATCCTATGGAAAAGGGCACATTGGTTGTGTCCCAAATGGCACCCTATAAGGAGCCTTGGTCAAAACTATATAGGGAATAGGGTGCCATTTGAGATACAGCCTGAGAGTATAGTTCAAACCTACAAGGTGTAAGAACAACCAGTCCCTTAATGACAATCAATTTGATGGTTGTTAGGATGTGGATGGTCCCAATGATAATTAAATGGTTAATTACAGTCCTATGCTCTCTAGAGATTCTAGCCTGTAGCCCGTGTTAAACTAAGATCCAGATCTAACCTGTATCCAATGTTAAACTAAGACCCATTAATAATTAATAAAATACTACAATGGCCAGTGTGCTGCTGCATTCTTTGTCTGCATCCCAAATGGCCCCCCATTCCCTATGTATTACTTTTGACCAGGGCCAATGGAGCTCTGGTCAAATCTAGTGTACTATGTAGGAAATAGGGTGCCGTTTGGGACACACACTGGGTCTTTGTCAATTCTCTGTATGCATTCTGCCAGACAAGATGACTGTTCACTTTATCAACTACAAGCACCACGGACCACATTCCAATGAAAACCCAGAAAGAGGGAAAGGACCCCCCCCAAAAAAAGACAAGATGGAGACTACACAAGACAAGGGAGAGATATGCTTTAATCTCACCGCTTACAGGTCAAATTCACACCACTGCACTGTCTAGCACTCTGTTGTAGATCAATGTTGTAGATCAATCCACTTTGATAGTAGGATCATCAGTCTTCCTCTTGTTATATGTCGCTCACTCAATTAGCCCATGTCAGTAGATTTTTTTAGATTGTTAAATTAGTCTAGTTAGTCTAGCCAGCTAAACTTGTAGTAATCATAGCGAATTACCAACCGGGCATGCAGAGCACATGCCCATGGGCCATGACCTCCAGGGGACCCCCAATGATTTTGATATCATATTAACATGACATCTCATGGAACAATATGTAGAATTGCAGGAAATTAGCTTTAAAATTTCCCCACCCCATGGCAAAGTGTAGACTTGCAGGAAATTTGTTAAAAAATAAATAAATAATGGTTTACTTTTTATCATACTTTTTCTGCTAACAGATCCTTCTGTATGTATTAAATTAAAATCTAGTTAATAGTATAAGTGTGAGTTAATGTGTAGCGGCTAATTGTATAATAGGCTATATGTTTGTAGATGGACTGAGGTGAATGAAGCTACAGTAACCAATGTGTTAATGGGGTCATTTTTCCTTGTTTTTGCTGTTCTCCAAATAACATTTGAGAGTTTTTAAATTGTAAAGTAATGTAGTAAATTAACTTAAAATGTCTTGCATGGGGGGGGGGGTGGCTGTTCGGACCTCAGTAAAACTCAGACCCTGATTACAGTCCTGACTGCTACTAAAAGTACTGGATGGCGGAAAGCAACATACCTGACAGATCAGTGAGATATAAGAAATGGACATGAACTAGGGTGGCAGGTAGCCTAGCGGTTAGAGCGTTGGGCCAGTAACCGAAACGTTGCTGGTTAGAATACCTGAGCCGACAAGGTGAAAAACCTGTCGATGTGCCCTTGAGCAAGGCACTCAACCCTACTTTTCTCCAGGGGTGATGTACTACTATGGCTGACCCTGTAGAACAATGTAGGCTGTCATTGTAAATAAGAATGTGTTCTTAACTGACTTGCCTAGTTAAATAAAGGTTAAATAAAATAATAAAAAACTAGGAAGACAAGCTAACACTAGGATGTGGGAAGGATGCATCATTAGGAAAGCAGTGTGAAGGCTGTTTGGTCTATTTCCCTGCCTGTCTGTTCCAGAACACACAGATACTGCCTGCCACCACCCAGCACAGTCCCTAGTGACAATGACAACTTTCTCTGTTTCCTCACGCTCAGTGTTTTTGAAAAAATTAGAATATTATCTTTCACAGGGGGAAGAAAACATCCAAGGCTGCAGCTCAGGGATTTATAATGACAGAGGAAAAGGAAGAGGAAGAGGAGAGGAGTGTTTTTACCGCGTTAAGAAAGATGGCCATGCAAAAGGAGGAGAAATCGATTTCACATGATGTGCGACAGATTAGGTGTGACCTTGGAAGGCATACATCTAGGTATTAAACCCTAACCCTACAGAGAGTGGGACCTAGCAGACACGTATGTAATGGAATGGTATCAGGCCCAGGGACACATTCTCTAGTCTAGCACCCTTAAGCCACGCTATAAATTTCCACCTCTTCCAATTTCACCACATGTCGATAAGAAGCTCAAACAGTAAAAGCCCATGGAAACGGAAAAATAAAACGTTCTTGTGGCTGAGCGTCTAAAGCTAAAGATAGGCAGTTATCACATTCACAACACTAGGCATTTTAGATAGTAGGAGGCCATTAGTGTATTGATTGATATCCATCTTTCCCACAGGGGAACACCTGCTGATTAAATCACTTTACCAGACCACAACATTCCTTAATCCAATCCGATAGAGAAATGAAAGAACTATTGTTTCACAGCAATAACCATCAAGCTAGTGTACTGGTCTGGAGCATCTCGGACCCCCTGCTAAATCATGCAGAATCTCTGTGTTCCAAATGGCACCCAATTCCCTGTGTAGTGAACTACTTTTAACCAGGTCAAAGGTAGTGATTTAGGACATATTCCCAGTCTCACTCTTCATCCACCTACACATATCAATGACGTCCACAGAAGTGAAATCAACCTCCGACATAGCAATTAAAGGTGCACTATGCAGATATTGCGCCGCCATTTTCCTGGTTTAAAAAATGTGAATAGTTCGCCTGATTTCAGTTTATGTGACAAAACAAGCAAGTATAGTGCAGAGAATCATTATACCATCTAAACCGCTGTGAAATATATTTTCCATAACCTATAATATTGTATTTTCAGCTGTTTGAAGCTGGTGTACAAAACCGACAACAACAGATTTAAACGTTAGATTCAACTTCATCAGAGGGATGAGCTCTTACCTAGCTATACAGAGGGGCATCTTATCTTTGTGACTGTCTATGGAGGAGAATTGAGACCCTGGAGCCACACAATGGTTACATCCTGGTACTAAACACACAAAGCCTTGTGACAGGTATTGATCCCACTGGGGTAGGGGTAAGGGTCAAGGTAGGGGGAGTGTGGTCTGGAGTGTGTGTTTGTGTGTGTGTGTGTGTGTGTGTGTGTGTGTGTTCTACTGTTCCATTGTCAGATGTAAACGGAACAATCCAGCATGCTATCTTCTCCACTGATTGTGTGAACTTCTCCAATCGATGGCTGAAATGGAGAGAATTGTGTTTAAAAGCGTATCCACCTTTACAACCTCATTGTGGGACCAGACTTCTTTGTTATTCTTTAGACAAGGTTTCTTTGGGGGAAAAGCTATTAGCCAATAAAAGCTGTGTCAAAATCAATTAGAGCATAGCCACTAATTGGGCTATACCATCCATTCACCATGAAACGAAAGGGGTCGTATGCTTGATCCTTTGCTATGAGACTTTTGTTGCGCTGAACCCGTTTGCCATGCAACCCATTCTTAATTAATTAGCTTATCGGTCCATTCTGGCCTTTGGCTCTAATTAAAAAGAGAGGGATGGAGGAAGGGAGGGAAAGAGGGATGTGGAGGGACGAACAATAGTCCCTCTATGACCACTGTGATGGACTAAATCAAGGTGGAGGACAGAGAATGGTGTACAGTGGATGACAGTTCTCGGCTTGTTCAAATGTTATAATCTGAATGGTAACAGCTGAAATGAGTTGGGAGCTGAGAGCTGTTGACACTGTACGAGGTTGGGGTGGATGGATATTTAATTTTACAGAGTTTTCCTCCCTGTTCATATTGAACAACTCTGAAGCTATTACACAGTGTATTAACAGCCTTCCCAGCTGACGCGGACCACAGCTCTCAGATTGCAACTCCATTCTGCCCGCTTGCATGTATTACAGACAGCTCTAGTCTTGGTAGCAGCTAACTAGGGTACTTTGAAAACATTTTTAAACTCCCTCCCTTCTTCAGTAGAATTGCTCTCTCTCTCTCTCTCTCTCTCTCTCTCTCTCTCTCTCTCTCTCTCTCTCTCTCTCTCTCTCTCTCTCTGAAGAGTGCCCTGTGTTTTTGTCTACTTCAAAATCTCTCTCTCTCTCTCTCTCTCTCTCTCTCTCTCTCTCTCTCTCTCTCTCTCTCTCTCTCTCTCTCTCTCTCTCTCTCTCTCTCTCTCTCTCGCTCTCTCTCTCTCTCTCTCTCTCTCTCTCTCTCTCTCTCTCTCTCTCTCTCTGAAGAGTGCCCTGTGTTTTTGTCTACTTCAAAATCCTATTAAGAGCGCCAGACGCAGATTGCCAATTACTTGAAAGCAAGGTGTTTAAGTTAGATTGAAGGAGCTCAGAGATGTCTGGAGGGCTGAGTAAGGCAACAACAATTACAATCACTACAGTAAACAGTCATCGGGGGTCAGGAGAGACCTCACCTGTTAGCGCGCGCGCGCACACACACACACACACACACACACACACACACACACACACACACACACGCACACACACACGCACGCACACACGCACACACACACACACACACGCACACACACACACACACACACACAGGGCCAGAAGCTACAATGAGGATTAACCCTGCTCTGTCTGGGTGTATTTGATTGACTTTACAGGCAGATCATAGCAAAACAACATTGACATTTGGTCTGACATCTATTCTCCGCCTGACAGTGACAGATAGTGGCTTCAGGTCATATCACAGAACCGCTGAATGAACTGTGGGTGTCCAACAACATGCCAACATTGTTTGTTTTTATTTGTTAATGAAACCAATGTCCTGCCTTTTTGGGGGGTCAGTTCAACCCCAGTCACAACCAAAATCATTTGTATTTCTATGATTACAACCCTATGGCTGATGATGACGTCACCATGCTTTGACTAACACTAGTAAATTCTCTGCATTTGCCTGAACTCATGATGTACTGCACGTGTGTTAAAACGCTGGCCTGAGGCTCTGCACTGGCAGACATGACACAATAGCTTTTTGGGGGTGAGAGGGCTCAAGGAAAGCCTGCTGGCTAATCACTAGTGGTACTCTGAAGCTGTGTCCCAGATGACACTCTATTCCTTACATAGTGTACTCCTTTTGACTAGGGCCCATAGGAATCTGGAGACAACTATTTAATTTGGATTGTTTAGTATTTACTATGGATTGTTTTGGATGGTTGACCCAGGAAATCAAATACATCCCATTTGAGTGATGCCATTTTCAGGCAATAGTAGGCTTCACTGAAGCACTGACACTGTGCAGATAACAAGCGTTCTCTGTTCACACACACACACACACACACACACACACACACACACACACACACACACACGCACCCACGTAAGCACACATGCACACCTACACGCACGCACATACAGTATGTACGCGTGCACACATGCACTTAACTGTAATGTTATGCTCTCCTCTCCTCTCCTCTCCTCTCCTCTCCTCTCCTCTCCTCTCCTCTCCTCTCCTCTCCTCTCCTCTCCTCTCCTCTCCTCTCCTCTCCTCTCCTCTCCTCTCCTCTCCTCTCCTCTCCTCTCCTCTCCCCCCTCTTCTAAGCCATTATAAAGGACTGTCCTGTCCTAGTATCTGGGTTCTCATGCAGGGTATCACTTTTATGGAAATATCAATTTTTTGTTTTGCATATAAACCTAGGGGGATTGCACAGCCTCTTATAAAGCTTACTCATCCGCTAAAAAAGCTCATGACACCTTGTGAGGGAACATGTTCATCCGACAAGATCGGCCACACACACACACACACACACACACACACACACACACACACACACACACACACACACACACACACACACACACACACACACACACACACACACACACACACACACAGACAAATAATTTGGGGCTAAAGAGACCTTAGAGTTGTCTACATTAGCTCCACAAGATAAGACGACTGACTTTGTAAGGGTTGTATCATGCCTTATCAGTGTAGACACAGAAACACTTTTTGTGGAAGCCTCCTCAATACCCCTCTCTTTTTCAACTCCCTGGGGACTCAAAGACACTGCCTTGCAATGTCAATGGAGAGGGACAGCACTTCAGGAGATTGTGTATACGATGGTGATCTCTTCCTCCCTTGCTGTCCTTCCTTTCGGCAGCTTCTGTCTCTCCCAACTCTCCACCTGTCTCTTTTCCCATCTAAATAAATCTTCCCTGTGGGACTGACGGCCAAAGTCAAGCACACTCACTAGACTATACAACCATATACACCAGGGTTCGTCAACTAGGTTTGGTCTCGGGCTAATTTCTTTCTGTTCTAATAGTCTGCGGGCCAGAACAATGTTAGCACTACTGCAAATTGAACACGTTTTTAACACATCTTATTAGTATGTAATACATTCAGTGACAGCAACATGTCTCTATTAAATTATAATTTTTGTCTATTTCTCTGTGTGTTGATTGGTGGGGGAAAACAGATCTACGTAGCCTACTGTAGGCTACACAACATTTTTTTACGTCAACATTTGTTCAGAACAATTCGTTTGATAGAAAGAGAAAACGTTGATCTCAAAAAGTATCAAAATCGTTTCAGGGAAGAATGGACAGAGAGATATGCGCTCATCGTACCATCTTTTCACAATGCCAAGCCAGTGTGTCTTATTTGCAATGAAAATGTTGCTGTTTGCAAAGAATTCAATCTCAGACGTCATTATGAATCTAAGCATGGAACTTTCAAAGTGTCGTTCCCGCCCCAGACAGAGGCCCGACTGCCACACACACACACACACACACACGCACACGCACACGCACACACACACACACACACACACTTTTACACACATAATTTGCTGCTCTGTTCTTTATTTTACTGTTATTATTATCTATCCTGATGCCTAGTCACTTTACCCTGCCTTCATGTACATATCTACCTCAAATACCTTATTATTATCTATCCTGATGTCTAGTCACTTTACCCTGCCTTCATGTACACATCTACCACAAATACCTTATTATTATCTATCCTGATGTCTAGTCACTTTACCCTGCCTTCATGTACACATCTACCTCAAATACCTTATTATTTTCTATCCTGATGTCTAGTCACTTTACCCTGCCTTCATGTACATATCTACCTCAAATACCTTATTATTATCTATCCTGATGCCTAGTCACTTTACCCTGCCTTCATGTACACATCTACCTCAAATACCTTATTATTATCTATCCTGATGTCTAGTCACTTTACCCTGCCTTCATGTACACATCTACCTCAAATACCTTATTATTATCTATCCTGATGTCTAGTCACTTTACCCTGCCTTCATGTACATACAGCGGGTGAAATAAGTATTGAACACGTCACCATTTTTCTCAGTAAATATATTTCCAAAGGTGCTATTGACATTAAATTTTCACCAGATGTTGGTAACAACCCAAGTAATCCATACATACAAAGAAACCAAAACAAATAAGTTCAGAAATTAAGTTATGTGTAATAATGTGAAATGACACAGGGAAAAAGTATTGAACACACTTACTGATATTTATTTAATACTTTGTACTAAAGCCTTTGTTGGTAATGACAGCTTCAAGACGCCTCCTGTATGGAGAAACTAGTCGCATGCATTGCTCTGGTGTGATTTTGGCCCATTCTTCCACACAAACAATCTTGAAGGTTCCGTGGGCCTCTTCTATGAATCTTGATCTTCAGTTCTTTCCATAGATTTTCAATGGGATTTAAGTCAGGTGATTGGCTGGGCCATTCTAGCAGCTTTATTTTCACCCCTCCAGAAAAGCAGCCCCACACCATGATGTTCCCACCTCCAGACTTCACTGTTGGTATGGTGTTTTTAGGGTGATGTGCAGTGCCATTTCTCCTCCAAACATGGTGTGTATTATGACATCGAAACAGTTCAATTTTGCTCTCATCTGACCCAGTATTTCACTGGCTTTTCCAAATGTTGTGCAGCAAACTTTTTAATTACTGATAGTTTTCAGTTGTTGTATTGGCTTTCCATGCCTTTTAGCACCTCCCTTTCTTCATGTGTTCAATACTTTTTCCCTGTGTCATTTCACATTATTACACATAACTTAATGTCTGAACTTATTTGTTTTGGTTTCTTTGTATGTATGGATTACTTGGGTTGTTAGCAACATCTGGTGAAAATTCCATGTCAATAGCACCTTTGGAAATATATTTACTGAGATAAATGGTGACGTGTTCAATGCTTATTTCACCCGCTGTATCTACCTCAAATACCTCATACACCTGCACATTGATCTGGTACTGGTACTCCCTGTATATAGTTCCACATTGATCTGGTACTGGTACTCCCCGTATATAGCTCCAATTGATCTGGTACTGGTACTTCCTGTATATAGCTCCACATTGATCAGGTACTGGTACTTCCTGTATATAGCTCCACATTGATCTGGTTCTGGTCCTCCCTGTATATAGCTCCATATTGATCTGGTACTGGTCCTCCCTGTATATAGCTCCACATTGATCTGGTACTGGTCCTCCCTGTATATAGCTCCACATTGATCTGGTACTGGTCCTCCCTGTATATAGCTCCACATTGATCTGGTACTGGTCCTCCCTGTATATAGCTCCACATTGATCTGGTATTGGTCCTCCCTGTATATAGCTCCACATTGATCTGGTTCTGGTCCTCCCTGTATATAGCTCCACATTGATCTGGTTCTGGTCCTCCCTGTATATAGCTCCATATTGATCTGGTTCTGGTCCTCCCTGTATATAGCTCCACATTGATCTGGTTCTGGTCCTCCCTGTATATAGCTCCATATTGATCTGGTTCTGGTCCTCCCTGTATATAGCTCCACATTGATCTGGTACTGGTCCTCCCTGTATATAGCTCCACATTGATCTGGTATTGGTCCTCCCTGTATATAGCTCCACATTGATCTGGTACTGGTCCTCCCTGTATATAGCTCCACATTGATCTGGTTCTGGTCCTCCCTGTATATAGCTCCATATTGATCTGGTTCTGGTCCTCCCTGTATATAGCTCCATATTGATCTGGTTCTGGTCCTCCCTGTATATAGCTCCATATTGATCTGGTTCTGGTCATCCCTGTATATAGCTCCACATTGATCTGGTACTGGTCCTCCCTGTATATAGCTCCACATTGATCTGGTACTGGTCCTCCCTGTATATAGCTCCACATTGATCTGGTACTGGTCCTCCCTGTATATAGCTCCGCATTGATCTGGTACTGGTCCTCCCTGTATATAGCTCCATATTGATCTGGTTCTGGTCCTCCCTGTATATAGCTCCACATTGATCTGGTACTGGTCCTCCCTGTATATAGCTCCACATTGATCTGGTACTGGTCCTCCCTGTATATAGCTCCACATTGATCTGGTTCTGGTCCTCCCTGTATATAGCTCCACATTGATCTGGTACTGGTCCTCCCTGTATATAGCTCCACATTGATCTGGTACTGGTCCTCCCTGTATATAGCTCCACATTGATCTGGTACTGGTCCTCCCTGTATATAGCTCCACATTGATCTGGTACTGGTCCTCCCTGTATATAGCTCCACATTGATCTGGTACTGGTCCTCCCTGTATATAGCTCCACATTGATCTGGTTCTGGTCCTCCCTGTATATAGCTCCACATTGATCTGGTACTGGTCCTCCCTGTATATAGCTCCACATTGATCTGGTACTGGTCCTCCCTGTATATAGCTCCACATTGATCTGGTACTGGTCCTCCCTGTATATAGCTCCACATTGATCTGGTACTGGTCCTCCCTGTATATAGCTCCACATTGATCTGGTTCTGGTCCTCCTTGTACATAGCTCCATTATTGTGTATGTTATTTTATTCCTCTTGTGTTACTATTTTATTTTTAAACTCTGCATTGTTGGGAAGGGCTCGTAAGTAAGCATTTCACGGTAAAGTCTACACCAGTTGTATTCGGAGCATTTGACAAATAAAATTTGATTTTGAAGTCAAAGACAAAACAAGGAGTGTCTGTGAGAAACAGAGGACCTTTTAACTACAGGCTCTTTCTGCTGATCAGGTATTTCTCTCTCTCTACAGTACAAGCATACTGGGAGATCATGTTCAGATAAGCACTGCATGGTCAAGTAGGTGAGGTATGATGACCACAAAGTAAAGGTAATCTGATATTACATAAACCAGTACAATCTCTGCATGCATGGTCCTGTAAGATTTAGCTCTGGTCCAGGGTGTTACCTGCGGTTAACTGGCGTTGAACAGCATCAGCAAGCTGCACGTAATGCCTTGGACCAGAGCTGTGTAAAGTCCCGCTCCATCTCCTCAGGTCATGTTCTCTAACCCTGGCCTCTCGCCCTGCTGATGCCCTCACACTCAATAACACTGGGGCCGACCGCGTGACATGGCTGCGATGCCAGCGTCCCTCTCTCCCTACAGATTGACATGATGCCACGCTGTCACAGATGTGTACACAGATGGAGGGAGAGCAAATATGATCATACATACATCTGCCGAATATGTGTAGGCAACCAATAACATTTTATTTTATTTGGAATATGATATTGTGCATACACACAGCCTCCAGCACACAGATACACACACACACACACACACACACACACACACACACACACACACACACACACACACACACACACACACACACACACACACACACACACACACACACACACACACACACACACACACACACACACACACACACACACACACACACGCACGCACGGGAAGTAAGTACTGCTTTCTCACAAACATGTGCACACACACGCACGCATGCATGCACACACTCACGAACGCACACACACACAAACACACACACACATACACTGGCCGACCAGGGACACAAGTATAAGACTACTGATGTCATCCGTGTGGAGGTTGACCTTACCTTTCCTGGTGCTGAGGCTCCTTGGTCCATGGACAAGCTGCAGGACACACAGATAAACAGAAATACATTATTACACTGTACTCATGACACATGACAGTTCACTCCAGACAGACAGGTATCACTGCCAGCATTTTCTAATTTCCTGTCTGCTTTGAGAATATGTGGACACACAAACTCAAGCACACAAACACACACACGAGCATAAACACACAAACACACACACACACACACACACACACACACACACACACACACACACACACACACACACACACACACACACACACACACACACACACACACACACACACACACACACACACACACACACACACACACACACACACACATACACACACACACAGACACACACACACACACACACACACACACACAGACATACACACACATACACACAGACATACACACACATACACACACACACTTATTTAACTAACCTTGTGAGGACACACAATTCTTGTCCCATTCAACACCTAACCCTAACCCTAACCCTAATCCGAAAACCTAACCTTAACCCTAACCCTAGCTCCTAACCCGTACCCTAAACCGAATTCTAACCCTAACACTAAACCCCATAGAAATAGCATTTGAGCTTGTAGGGACTAACAAAATGTCCCGAGTTGGTCAAATGTTTATTTGTTTTCTATTCTTGTGGGGACTTCTTGTCCCCACACATATAGTTAAACACGTCCAGCTGACCATGACACTGTAACACCCTCCTGCAAGCTCACGTTAGGCAGAGAGCCAGACATTAGAGTGATGAATTGCCCTGGTTTAAAAACAGCCACCTTGCAGGTTTCTTTCTCTCTCTGGTGTGTGACCATCGCTCCAAAACTCTCTTAATCAGGCAAGATGCATTACAGCAAATGACACTGAGCTGGAGCAGAGCACCACACAAACACTCACATACACACAGACAAAGACAAAAGGTATGCTTAGACACCAAGCTGTTCAGAGGTTGTGCTTCATGTGCTTGGGCTGACATTTCCATTTGATTGATGGGTTAAGTGGTAACGTGTATATTCCCTTTAATCTTTCTCTATTTCTCGTGGAAGTGCAGTGTTCATGTCTGAGTGTTCATGTCTGAGTGTTCATGTCTGAGTGTTCATGTCTGAGTGTTCATGTCTGAGTGTTCATGTCTGAGTGTTTATGACTGAGTTTCTATTTTGGGCTTTTTTTTACTGTATCTCTCTTAACTTTTTCCCAGAGTGACACCAAATAACCTGGCACGGATGGAAAATCATTTTAAATGGAAATTGATGGAAATCTTTCAACCGAATTTACGACACATATGTGCCTCATGACATGCACACAGACTAGCTCTACAGTACAGGCAGAATAGATAAACAGGTACTTGTATCTTTCATCACAATATACCCACCATAGTCTCCGTCACCTCCCCCCTCTCTCTTACCTGTACAGTCATACAGAGACCCTCTCCCCACCCCCTCCATCCCCATCTCTCTTACCCGGCCACGCTGCCACTGGCGGAGCTCTCTGCTATCTGGGAGCTAGTGATCCACTTGGTCTCCCCCACCACCGTCCTGGCGTGCGGCAGGCGCCCCACGTCCTTCACCGTCATCATCAGGTGGCGCGACGACTTGAGAACGCGCACTGCCTCGTCGTGGGGGATGCCCAGGAAGCTGCGCCCGTTCACCTCCAGGATCTGGTCCCCCACCTGCAGGGAGGGAAGGGCATAGAGAGGAAGGGCTGGTGGGTGGACTGGCATGGGCAGAAACTGGGTTACAGTACACAGGTCAGAGGTGACACAGTGGGGTTAAAGCGGTAGAGTCCAGGTAGAGACAGACGAGAGTGGTAGATAACAAACAGAGTGGAAGTTAGATTGGTAGATTGATCAGTGCTGAACTTCACAGGGAGGTATAGTGACTTCAGAAAGTATTCACACCACTTGACGTTTTCCACATTTTGTTGTGTTACAGCCTGAATTTAAAACGGATTATATTGAGATTTTGTGTCACTGGCCTACACACAATACCCCGTAATGTCAAAGTGGAATTATGTTTTTAGACATTTTTACAAATTAATTAAAAATGAAAAGCTGAAATGTCTTGAGTTAATAAGTATTCAACCCCTTTGTTATGGCAATCCTAAGTAAGTCCAGGAGTAAACATTTGTTTAACAAGTCACATAATAAGTTGCATGGACTCTGTGTGCAATAATAGTGTTTAACATAATTTTTTAATGACTACCTCATCTCCCTTTGAGCATGGTGAAGTTATTAATTACACTTTGGATGGTGTGTAAATACACCCAGTCACTACAAAGATACAGACGTCCTTCTTAACTCAGTTGCTGGAGAGAAAGGAAACTGCTCAGGGATTTTCCTATGAGGCCAATGGTGACTTTAAAACAGTTGCAGAGTTAAATGTCTGTTCTCATCTTCCTAGACCTATCCACTGCCTTTGACAGATTGTGTGCAGATCCTCTTAGGGCTGGGCATTTTAGGCTATGCAAACTCTTGGATTGCATCCTACCTGGCAGGCCGTTCCTACCAGGTGACGTAGAGAGGATCTGTGTCTGCACCACGTACTCTCACTCCTGGTGTCCCCCAGGGCTCGGTTATAGGCCCTCTCCTCTTCTCTCTATACACCAAATCACTTGGCTCTGTCATATCCTCACATTGTCTCTCCTATCATTGCTATGCGGATGACACTCAACTACTTTTCTCATTCCCCCTTCTGACACCCAGGTGGCAACACGCATCTCTGCGTGCCTGGCAGATATCTAAACTTGGATGCCGGTCCACCACCTTAAGCTCAAGCTCAACCTCGACAAGATGGAACTGCTCTTCCTCCTGTGGAAGGCCTGCCTGCTCCAAAACCTCTCCATCACGGTTGACAACTCCACAGTGTTGCCCTCCCAGAGTGCAAAGAAATTTGGTGTGACCCTGGACAACACCCTGTCATTCTCTGCAAATATCAAAGCAGTGACCCACTCCTGCAGGTTCATGCTCTACAACATCCGTAGAGTACGACACAGGAAGCGGCGCAGGTCCTAATCCAGGCACTTGTCCTCTCCCGTCTGGACTACTGCAACTCTGTTGGTTGCGCTCCCTGCTTCTGCCATCAAACCCCTGCAACTTATCCAGAATGCACGAGCCCCCCTGGTTTTCAACCTTCCCAAGTTCTCTCATGCCACCCCGCTCCTCCGCACACTCCACTGGCTTCCCGTTGAAGCTCGCATCCACTAAAGCCCATGGTGTTTACCTACGGAACAACAAGTGGAAACTTCAGGCTATGCTCAAACCCTACACCCCAACCCGAGCACTCCGTTCTGCCACCTCAGGTCTCTTGGTCCGCCCACCCCTTCGGAAGGGAAGCTCCCGCTCGGCCCAGTACAAGCTTCTCTCTGTCCTGAAATGGAATAGAGCTAAGCACAGGCAACATCCTCGAGGAAACAGAAATTCACCTTTCAGCAGGAAAATAACTTAAAACACAAGGCCAAATATACAGTGGAGTTGCTTACAAAGACGACATTGAATGTTCCTGAGTGGCCTCGTTACAGTTTGGACTTAAATCGGCTTAAATCTATGGCAAGACTTGAAAATGGCTGTCTAGCAATGATCAACACCAACTTGACTGAGATAGAACAATTTTTGTATATCCAGTTGTGTAAATATTGTACAATCCAGTTGTGTAAAGCTCTTGGAGACCTACAGAGAAATACACACAGCAGTAATCACTGCCAAAGCTGGTTCTAAGATTGACTAAGAGGTGTCAATAGTTATGAATACTTATGATACTCTATTTCTGTATTTCATTTTCATTTTTTTTCCTTCTAAAGACATGCTTGCACTTTGTCATTACGGGGCATTGTGTGCAGATGGGTGAGAAAAAAGCATCTATTTAATTCAAACTGTAACACAAATAAATGTGGAATAAGTCAAGGGGTATGAACACTGTCGGAAGGCACCGTAGATCCCACGTAGCGATGTGGAACACAGGGTCAGAGGTATTCTATAACTCCTGGTGAGACTGTGAGGAGTTTGAGAGTAGAGATCTAGTGGCAACTGAAAATACAGTGTCTACTGATGTTGATCTCCAGCTGCAAATGCCGCCATATTCCCTGTGCGCTGCACAACATTTGACCAGGGGCCCATGGGGTTCTGGTCAAAAGTTGTGCACTATGTAGTGAATAGGGAGCAATATGGGACACTGTCCATGTCTCTCTGCACTCCCCCCTGTACTGTAGACTCATATATGACCTCTGACCTCACATGAAGCACTTGGCTGATCTCTGATCATCTACAAGATCATCATATGTGTTAAATGATATAGCACTCTGGACTGTGGACTGTATAGATAAATCATGGTTGCATCCCAAATGAAACCATATTCTCTATATTGTAGGGAATAGGGTGCCATTTGGGGTGCAGGCCATGAATGCAGCAGTACAATAAGTATAGTGACACACCACACTAAAAAGAGAGTCTTTCTATAAATAACATTGAGATTTCTAAATGGTTTGATACAAAAATAAAAATGATTTCTATGCAGTTCCACATGTGTACTTAGAGGAATACAATTGAATATGTGCAAATTGGCCCATAACTCCACCTATACAAGAACATAGGACTATACGTCTTTTAAGCAGGGTTCATGCAGACATTGGCAAGCTTTTTCAAGCACTTACTGTTATTATAATTTTCAAGGACCTCAATATTATACAACTGTCTAATGTATATAATTGTACATATAGGGCCTGATATAGAACCCCCCCCATAAGCATGTACAAAGTGAAAAAGTAAAAATAGGCCATTATCACTCTAAGAATAATTTTTTTTTTAGGCCTTGATATTCACATTATTATTACCTTCTAAAATATGTGAGAATAATGTGGACATTACCTGACTAAATAGTTTGGATGCCAGAATGGCAATTCTTCTGTAGCCTACGTGACCGACGCAGGCACACATACTGTAGCATTAATCTCACCATTGTTTTTATAATGAGAAAGTGATTTTCAAGGTAGGCTAATTCCAAATTCAAGTTCAAGTAGGCTAGGTGTAACATGGAAAACAAAATGTATTTGTCATGTTATTTCATTACCTGATCATATTGTGTATAAGCCCACTAGGCTATGGAATTTATTGTCCTTATATCCAGCATAATTAATAGGAAGAGCATTGGGTGTTGCACAATACTCTATACTACACAACTGTACACAGTAGACTCAGTGTCTAATACGAGCCACAAAAACATACAGTACCAGTCAAAAGTTTGAACACACCTACCCATTCAAGGGTTTTTCTTTATTTTTTACTATTTTCTACATTGTACAATAATAGCGAAGACATCAAAACTATGAAATAACACATATGGAATCATGTAGTAACCAAAAAAGTGTTAAACAAATCCAAATATATTTTCTATTTTCTATTCGTCAAAGTAGCCACCCTTTGCCTTGATTACAGCTTTGCACACTCTTGGCATTCTCTCAACCAGCTTTATGAGGAATGCTTTTCCAACAGTCTTGAAGGAGTTCCCACATATGCTGAGCACTTCTTGGCTGCTTTTCCTTCACTCTGTGGTCCAACTCATCCCAAACCATCTCAATTGGGTTGAGGTCGGGTGATTGTGGAGGCCAGGTCATCTGATGCAACACTCCGTCACTCTCCTTCTTGGTCAAATATCCCTTACACAGTCTGGAGGAGTGTTTTGGGTCATTGTCCTGTTGAAAAACAAATGGTAGTCCCACTAAGCGCAAGCCAGACGGGATGGCGTATCGCTGCAGAATGCTGTAGACATGCTGGTTAAGTGTGCCTTTAATTCTAAATAAATCACAGATAGTGTCACCAGCAAAGCACCGCCACACCATCACACCTCCTCCTCCAGGCTTCACAGTGGGAACCACACATGCGGAGATCATCCATTCACCTACTCTGTGTCTCATAAAGACAGGGCGGTTGGAACCAAAAATCTCAAATTTGGACTCATCAGACCAAAGGATACATTTCCACCCGTCTAATGTCAATTGCTTGTGTTTCTTTGCCCAAGGAAGTCTCTTCTTATTATTGGTTTCCTTTAGTAGTGGTTTCTTTGCAGCGATTAAACCATAAAGGCCTAATTAACGCAGTCTCCTCTGAACAGTTTATGTTGAGATGTGTCTGTACTCTTGGCATTCTCTCAACCAGCTTCATGGGTTAGTCACCTGGAATGCATTTCAATTAACAGGTGTGCCTTGTTAAAAGTTAATTTGTGCAATTTCTTTCCTTCTTAATGCGTTTGAGCCAATCAGTTGTGTTGTGACAAGGTAGGGGTGGTATAGAGAAGATATCCCTATTTGGTATGTGTGAAAATATGATATAACCACAACTTAAATGCATGGACAGAAACAAATGCTTTATGTCACACAATGCCACATCCATCATGACACCAACCATGATAAAGGGTTAAACATACACTATATACAAAAGTATGTGGACACCCCTTCAAATTAGTGGATTCGGCTATTTCAGCCACACCCGTTGCTGACAGGTGTATGAAATCGAGCACACAGCCATGCAATCTCCATAGACAAACATTGGCAGTAGAATGGCGTTACTGAAGGGCTCAGTGACTTTCAACGTGTCACTGTCATAGGATGCTAACCTTTCCAACAAGTCAGTTCGTCAAAGTTTTGCCCTGCTAGAGCTGCCCCGGTCAACTGCAAGTGCTATAATTGTGAAGTGGAAACATATAGGAGCAACAACGGCTCAACAGCGAAGTGGTAGGCCACACAAGCTCACAGAACGGGACTGGCGAGTGCTGAAGCTCGTAGGGCGTAAAAATCGCTACCAAGTTCCAAACTGTCTCTGGAAGCAACATCAGCACAAGACCTATTCGTCGGGAGCTTCATGAAATGAGTTTACATGGCTGAGCAGCTGCACACAAGCCTAAGATCACCATGCGCAATGCCAAGCGTCGGCTGGAGTGGTGTAAAGTTCGCAGCCATTGGACTCTGGAACAGTGGAAACAGGTTCTCTGGAGTGATGAATCACGCTTCACCATCTGGGTTTGGCGGATGCCAGGATAACGCTACCTGCCTGAATACATAGTGCCAACTGTAAAGTTTGGTGGAGGAGGAATAATGGTCTGGGGCTATTTTTCATGGTTCGGTCTAGGCCCCTTAGTTCCAGTGAAGGGAAATCTTAACACTACAGCATACAATGTTATTCTAGATGATTCTGTGCTTTCAACTTTGTGGCAACAGTTTGGCGAAGACCCTTTCCTGTTTCAGCATGACTATGCCCCTGTGCACAAAGCGAGGTCCATACAGAAATAGTTTGTTGAGATCGGGGTGGAAGAACTTGACTGGCCGTCTCAGAGCCCTGACCTCAACCCCATCGAACACCTTTGGGATTCATTGGAATACCGACTGCGAGCCAGGCCCAACATCAGTGCCCGACCTCACTAAAGCTCTTGTTCCAACATCTAGTGGAAAGCCTTTCCAGAAGAGTAGAGGCTCTTACAAGAAATAAGAATGAGTTCTTAACTGACTTGCCTAGTTAAATAAAGGTTAAATTAAATTATAAAAAGCTATCAAGACACTGTGCTTGTGTTTGAAAAAGATATCTAGTGACTGGTGTTCAGTGACTGTTTGACATTGAGTATACAAAACATTAAGAACTCACTCTTTCCATGACATAGACTGACCAGGTGAATCCACGTGAAAGCTACAATCCCTTATTGATGCCAAATCCACTTCAATCAGTGTAGAGGAAGGGGAGGAGACAGGTTAAAGAAGGATTTTAAAGCCTTGAGACAATTGAGACATGGATTGTGTATGTGTGCCATTCAGAGGGTGAATGGGCAAGACAAAAAAATGTAAGTGCATTTGAACAGGGTATGGTAGTAGGTGTCAGGCACACCGGTTTGTGTCAAGAACTGCAACGCTGCTGGGTTTTTCACTCTCAACAGTTTCCTGTGTGTGTCAAGAATGGTCCACCATCCAAATTACATCCAGCCAACTTGACACAACTGTGGGAAGCATTGGAGTCAACATGGGCAAGCATCTCTGTGGAACGCCTTCAACACCTTGTAGAGTCCATGCCCTGACGTATTGAAGCTGTTCTGAGGGCAAAAGGGAGGGGTGCAACTCAATATTAGGGAGGTGTTCCTAATGTTTGGTATACTCAGTGTATGTTTGACCCACCCCCCCTCTCTCTTTCTCTCTCTCCCCCTCTCTCCCCCTCCCTCCGTCCCTCCCTCCCAATGTAATCAGAGCATAGAGAAGAGTCTCGTCACCTGAATGTGATGGTGCTGCTGCACTGACGCCCTCTATCACCCCATCCCACCCTCCATCTCACCCTCCTTCACATTATAATTTAATTTGGGAAGTAAGTACTGCTTTGTACACACACACACACACAGATCAATGCACTGCGTCAGATCCAAGCGTGGCCAAGCCGCCAGGGAGCATGCTGGGTAATTAACCAGCAGCAATGCTCGGCCAATGATAATGACATTTACAAACGAAAGGCCAATCAATGTTAGATGAATAATAAGTGA
The DNA here is from genome assembly GCA_023634145.1 of Thymallus thymallus. Classification (NCBI taxonomy): domain Eukaryota; kingdom Metazoa; phylum Chordata; class Actinopteri; order Salmoniformes; family Salmonidae; genus Thymallus; species Thymallus thymallus. The sequence goes on along the minus strand of CM042404.1, from coordinate 23,619,864 downwards.
CTGTGTTTTCTGGGAATATGACTTAGGCCACAGATGAGTACAACTGGATCGATGGCCATTAAACACGGCCCATTGTTTTCCCCACACACACCTCTCTATCACAAGTCTCACATTGCCATCGATTCCTCCTCTCTCCATGTCCTTCTGGCTCTCTCGCTTTTTCTGTCTCACTTTCTCAGCAAGGAAACAACAACACTAGAATCACAACCAGAGAAACAGTCAGGGGAATGAAGCCTGTTACTAGTGTAGCTATTGGGCTACTGCAGTGGTGGCTGGTAGTGTGGAGATACAGTGGGGCAAAAAAGTATTTAGTCAGCCACCAACTGTGCAAGTTCTCCCACTTAAAAAGATGAGAGAGGCCTGTAATTTTCATCATAGGCACACAAAAAAAATCCAGAAAATCACATTGTAGGATTTTTAATGAATTTATTTGCAAATGATGGTGGAAAATAAGTATTTGGTCAATAACAAAAATGTATCTCAATACTTTGTTATATACCCTTTGTCGACATTGACAGAGGTCAAACGTTTTCTGTAAGTCTTCACAAGGTTTTTCACACACTGTTGCTGGTATTTTGGCCCATTCCTCCATGAAGATCTCCTCTAGAGCAGTGATGTTTCGGGGCTGTCTCTGGGCAACACAGACTTTCAACTCCCTCCAAAGATTTTCTATGGGGTTGAGATCTGGAGACTGGCTAGGCCACTCCAGGACCTTGAAATGCTTCTTATGAAGCCACTCCTTCGTTGCCCGGGCGGTGTGTTTGGGATCATTGTCATGCTGAAAGACCCAGCCACATTTCATCTTCAATGCCCTTGCTGATGGAAGGAGGTTTTCACTCAAAATCTCACGATACATGGCCCCATTCATTCTTTCCTTTACACGGATCAGTCGTCCTGGTCCCTTTGCAGAAAAACAGCCCCAAAGCATGATGTTTCCACCCCCATGCTTCACAGTAGGTATGGTGTTCTTTGGATGCAACTCAGCATTCTTTCTCCTCCAAACACGACGAGTTGAGTTTTTACCAAAAAGTTATATTTTGGTTTCATCTGACCAAATAACATTCTCCCAATCCTCTTCTGGATCATCCAAATGCTCTCTAGCAAACTTCAGATGGGCCGGGACATGTACTGGCTTAAGCAGGGGGACACGTCTGGCACTGCAGGATTTGAGTCCCTGGCGGCGTAGTGTGTTACTGATGGTAGCCTTTGTTACTTTGGTCCCAGCTCTCTGCAGGTCATTCACTAGGTCCCCCCGTGTGGTTCTGGGATTTTTGCTCACTGTTCTTGTGATCATTTTGACCCCACGGGGTGAGATCTTGCGTGGAGCCCCAGATCGAGGGAGATTATCAGTGGTCTTGTATTTCTTCCATTTCCTAATAATTGCTCACACAGTTGATTTCTTCACACCAAGCTGCTTACCTATTACAGATTCAGTCTTCCCAGCCTGGTGCTGGTCTACAATTTTGTTTCTGGTGTCCTTTGACAGCTCTTTTCAAACAGGTGCCATTAATACAGGTAACGAGTGGAGAACAGAGGAGCCTCTTAAAGAAGAAGTTACAGGTCTGTGAGAGCCAGAAATCTTGCTTGTTTGTAGGTGACCAAATACTTATTTTCCACCATAATTTGCAAATAAATTCATTAAAAATCCTATATTGTGATTTTCTGGATTATTTTTTCTCATTTTGTCTCTCATAGTTGAAGTGTACCTATGATGAAAATTACAGGCCTCTCTCATCTTTTTAAGTGGGAGAACTTGCACAATTGGTGGCTGACTAAATACTTTTTTGCCCCACTGTATAGGAGGACAGCTCATTGTAATGGCTGGAAAGGGCTGAATGGGAAGGTATCAACAACATACTGTTCCATTCATTCCTTTCCAGCCATTACAGCTTTTCCTGCTATATCTCCAGCCACCAACCACCACTGGACTACTAGTATATCACAGTGGCTCTGTGACCAATACACAGACTGTATGAAATAAAGATCATGATTTTGATGAAGTCTGCATGTTAAGTGAATCTGATGAGAGAGTGAGAGTTGAAAGCTGACCAGAGCTGATCTCATAGCAATAACAAAAGGTTAGAGAGCCCTCATCTCAAGAGAGGAGAGATGAACAGGCATCCCATTAAACCCACTTTGAAGCGTCTTTCTTCCCTGATAATGTGCCTATTTCCCAAATGGCACCCTATTCCCTATATAGTGCACTACTTTTGGCCCGGGCAGAACAGGGTCCATAGCGCTCTGGTCAAAAGTAGTGCACTATACAGGGAATAGTGTGCCATTTGGGACGCATCCTGTATCTGTTTGATCCCATTGACATTTCAGTAGGGGGAAGATTACTTTACTGTGAGATGGGAGAGGGGGTTGGGGAGATATAAGAGCCAAGCCAGTGATCTCTTTACAGCCAGACACTCTCTCTTCCCATCTTTACTGTGAGATGGGAGATGGGAGAGGGGGTGATCTCTATACAGACAGACACTCTCTCTTTCCATCTTTTGGAATGTCTTTCACCTTGTTGTCCCTGTCTGAGCCTCAGTGTTGCTCTCTTTTTCGGGTGTCCATTCTCTTTTTGTTTTTGCCTCCTTTAAGGTCTCTCGCTCTCATTGCCTTTCTCTGCTCTTTCTCCCTCGCTCTCCTGGAGTGCAAGGATCCAGGCTGTGACGGAGCAGCATTTGGCATTTGGCCACCTACCTCTGTTCCCTACACTAGGGCGCCCCTGACATTTCTCTCATGTTCTGTTCTCCAGTGAAGGGAAGAGGAGAACTGGGGAGAGATTAGATATCGACTGGCGCCGTGCCCCTCTGTCCAACTCTCTGCTCTGTGAAATGCAGCGTTTGTCTTTCTAAGCGGGATTCCCAAAGTGAAGGAATGCAGGGGGGGGTTTGTGAATATGGGGAGATGTATGTTTGTGAATATGGGGAGATGTATGTTTGTGCCAAAATCACTATTCCTTTTAAAGTGCACTACTTCGTTGGTGTTACGTTTTAATTAAAAAGGCCCTTGTCTTCTTTACATCTCTCTTTCTCTCAATCTCTTTCTCTTCCTCTGTCCCTCTGTCTCACTACATCACTCCCTCTCTCTTTCTTTACATTGTCTCTCTCTCTGCCATAGTCTACAAGTGACACTTCTCATTCTGTCATTTCATCCTATATCCTCCCTCACTGACAGGCTCTTGCTGTCTGAACAGCTCCCACAGCATCTCAATGAGCCCCCAGATCCTCTAACTGCATCCCATAATCTCACTGAGATTCATTGACATGGTGTAAATGCATAATATGGTAAACCTCAATTATCCACATACCACACCAGGCTGGTTCTAAAATTAGGGTTCCTCAAGGGTTCTTTGGGAAGGGTAATGGTTATAGGGAACCATAATGACTCAAATACCGCTTTGAGTTCTTCAATGGTTCTTTACGGTTCACAAAAGGGTTCTTTGCTCTTTAAGTGATAATTACAATTTAGGGGAGGCGGCTCATTATAGTATTTTGGGGCGTGGTTTTTGTGCAACAGTGAGTGAGAGTGTTATTCCAATTTATCTGAAGTGTTGTGTTATGCCATTACATATTACCTTATATATGACTATAGCCAGTGACAGTGTCTTGAGAAAGACTCACTTATAGCCTTGTGTCAATTGACTAAATCAGTCAGTGAGTGGTTCTCAATTCTCTCCTCAGGGACCCCCAGCTGTTCTAAAGGTAGCTCACTTGATTCAAATTGTCAATGAACACAATAATAACACCTATGGAATTTTAACAATATAATATGGCTGACCGGAATACAAAAGCCTGTATGGTTCTTCAAAAGGATCTACAAAGATTTAGAAAGGTTCTTAATAGAAACATTCTCCATGAAGGTTCTATAAGGAACCATAAAAAAGGCTTCTATAAAACCCCAAAAAGGGTTGTAACCATAGTGAAACCATAATGGGCTCCCAAGTGGCGCATTGGTCTAAGACACTGCATCTCAGTGCTAGAGGTGTCACTACAGACAACCTGGTTTGAGTCCAGACTGTATCACAACCAGCCCTGATTGGGAGTCCCATAGGGCTGCGCACAATTGGCCCAACGTCATCTTAGTTTGGCCGGTGTAGGCCGTCATTGTAAATAAGAATTTGGTCTTAACTAACTTGCCTAGTTAAATAACGGTTAACATTTTTGGTGGTATATGGAACTTTTTTTAATGGTTCTTAGGAAATAATTCTTTATAGCACCATACAGGTTCCATTAAGAACCTCATGAGCATGATTCTTTAGTGAACCTTCAAAAAAGGGTTCTATAGTATATAGCAGCAAAAAGGGTTCTGCTATGGTTTCAAGCCAAAGTACCCCTATCTGGTACTATTTAAAATCATACTTTTTTTGTGTTCAGGAGTCAGCATGTTTTTTCACGATTCTGAAGTTTTTTTGTCATCACGTTCTCTCTTCAGCTACTCCTCTGAGAACGCGTCAAGGTCCTTTCTGTATCACGTTTTTTTTACACTTTAGAATGACTGGCACGGCACTAAATATATCTGATAAGAATCATGACAGGTCTCAGCACAGAGGATCCTCTGAAAGGGACCACAACGAGGAGAGGAGTGATCCAGCGTTTGAGGGAACAGTAAAGGTTGAGTGTGTCATTGAAAGTCCGGTAACTCTATGCAGTTTATTAAAGACAATTTCATTTTAGCAGGCCGAATTAATCCAATCAAAATGCCTACAACATTCATCACACAAATTACTTTCTATTCATAATTATACACTTCATAATAATACACAATAAAACACTTTCATAAACCACGTTTCCATCCACAGTTTTTATGTGAGTAAAGTCATACAATATAAAAAACAATCACGACATCTGTGATCGAAAAAGGAAGTTCCGGTACAATTTTATAAATGTTGACAGATAATTTGTTTGTTCGACATGGTGGGATCTTTTTCGGTCTGTAAAAATGAATTATGCAAGAATTGGTTGTGGAATTACCTTTATGCGCAAATATTAATATAATAACCATCATATAGAAGTATACTTGGAGTCATGCGATGATATGGTGACTGGTCCTCCCACTACGACTAGGCTAAAGATTAAATAAGTTATGATGAACTTCACAGGGTGGTGAAAGTGCATGGTATGAGCTTGATGCTCCTTTCCAATAAATAATGAGGGTCTAATTCTGGTAACATGATGATCGATGCTTGACTGCTGTTTTGACAAATATTTTTCTTTCTCTCCATAATCTCATCATGTACCCTAACCACAGAGCCTGACCGCACTGTATCTGCGAGATGTTGGCTAGAGAGCACACGCCAACAACAGAGTAGGCACATTTTCTATGTAACGCAAAAAATGTTTGTGACAAAACTATCGGTAGAGTTGAAAATGCAATGGAAACACATGGAACATTTATTCAGTACATGAAAATGTAAGCGAAAAAGTACACCAATTGTTGCAACAAGTCAGTTTTTGGTGGAAACACCACTGGTGGTAAAATATTTTACCACCATATTTTCATTATTGTCACAGTTGTGTGTGGAGAGACCAAGACGCAGCGCAGGGATTATAGTTCGAAAAGATGATTTATTTATATTATGTATAACATAACCAACCAGGAACGAACTATACAACACCAAAACAAAACACGATATACAAAAACGCCACGTTACCCGAAACAAACACGACATGAACGGAACGTAACAAATGAGCACACATTCACCGTGACTGCGACATATAGCGACAACGACCCACACAAGAGTGAAAGACAGACAAACATATATATGATCCCTAATTAGAGACAATGCTGTGCAGCTGCCTCTAATTAGGGATCCAACCCAAACCCACACAGAAATAGAAAAGAAAGACACTGTCAGACTCTGACCATAGCTCCATAGAGAAGCAAATAGGCCTCTCTATGGCCAGAGCCTGACAATTATGCAGATAAAAAAATATTTGCATGAAAATATGTTGCCAATTAGATGGAATCCTAGCTATAACCTTAAAATAACATTGCCAATAGCTAGGTTTCTTGGCGACAGATATTCATGTGAATACTCTAGAATCCACAGAAATAAAATATGCGCATTTTCTCACCAGCGGTGCGTCTCCACCAAATTTACTTTATGAGGATAAAAATATGTGTTGATGAGGTAGTGCACACAAAATGTACTTTTCGCTTACATTTTCATGTACCGAATAAAAATCTAAAGTTCAATGTTTCCATCGCATTTTCAACTCTACTTAATAGTTTTGTCACAAAAACAGTTGCTTTAAATAGCAAATGTGCCTACTTTGGTCTTGGCATGTTCGTTCTAACAGCTCACAGATACAGCGTGGGTAGGCTATTGGAGTTTTTACCCTTGTAGGATTGTCAAAATTAGGGTGACTAAATCAATGGAGGCCAGTGAAAAGAAATGGTCAAAAATCTGAAAAATAGCATTGCGTCAGCTAGGCTGGATGCTGTACGAGAATTAAGGCTAACTGACAGGCTCAGCTTTGAACTCGTCATCTTTCTTTTCAAATCCGGAGGACATTAAACAATATAGAGGTAAGATAGATATCGATTTTGAGACATGACATGTAGTATTTTCATATTTTAGCATAAGCTGTTCATATTAATGCAAAGTTCCTGTTCTTTTTCAAAGATTTCTAACAAGAACAAGCGCATCTCTGTGAAATGTCAACGGAGCATTGAGAGTACCGCAAGCTTTTTTTTTTTTCAAAGCATTTACATTTAATTCAGTTTGTGTAATGCTAATTTTGCTATTTGCGACCCGAGGAAACAACTTGGAAGACGACGACGACAGAATGTAAAATCTTCAAAAGTTTTGTCAAGAAAGATGCACTCAACAGAGCTCGGTGCTTATTATCAGATGTATTATGTTATGAAATCCGACTTTTAGATGCAATGTTAATGATATGTTAGAGAAAGACCCCACTGAATGATTCAGAACATGAAGAGTCATATTTTGCTTGGTAAAATGTATTTAATAACATAAAGGAAGTGAAATGTCATCACCAAAGCTTGTTTTCATTCACTCTGTGGTATTGTATTATCTTCAATCCATCATTTACTTACTAGTTCTCACAATGCTCTATGCAAAACACTGTGAAAAGAACTGACTCCCTTTTGGCTTTTTATGAAAGACAATCCTCTGGTATTTCCTGTGTAGCCTACAATTAACAGTATTTTCCTTGATTGGGTCATTGAGAAGATTACAAAGTGAGTCCCCACCACACTAGAGCAGATGGCATGTATTACTGCATGGTCTCCTTATGTGTGAACACATGGGTGTCTGTCTGGTTGTCTGTCTGTCTGTCTGTCCCCCTTACCACATGAGCAGGTGTGTCTGGGTAAAGCTATAGTGGTTATTTACCTCCATCCTGAGAGCACCCCTGGTGGCCCTGAGATGAGATGAGGAAACCCAGGTGTCGATCGAGTCAACTATCAGCTAGGCCTGGACTTTGATCTACGGGCCTTCAGGCTGCAATGAACCGTTTCTCTCTATAGAGGCCGTGTGAGTGTGTGTATTCTAGGCCTCCAATCAGATCATCCTTTCTCAATTTCACTCAATGGAGGTTCTACCTAGCTACAGTCCAAATGTACTATTGGAGCACAGTGGTAGGTCACTGGTATTTTACATGCGTACTTCATATGCAATATGTCAATGTGTGTGTGTGTGTGTGTGTGTGTGCACATGCGTTTATGTACATAATCTTGCATTTATAGCACGTTGTCAGTGGGCACTCCTTGTGTGTGTGTGTGTGTCTGTGCGTGCGAATCAGTCTTTCCAACAGAGGAATAGAGCACTGGGCAGGAATCTCAATCTGAGGCAGACAGAAGCAATCTAACCAGAGATAGAACAACTGTTCTTCTATTATCTAGGAATCTAACACGAGGGACGGCCACGTGGTGAATTGAAAACTGCAACCAAACACCATTCACCCCAAATATCCATATATCAAATCCAAACAATGTACTGTATGATGCATTTCTACACAGGCAACAACCAATACATTTGACTTTTCTACATTTTAGAAAAGTCACTTTCCATTCATAACATAAATGCTGTGTGTACGTCTTTACCTATGTACAGTATATGTCTTATTTTACACGGCACAAGAATTGACCTTTGGGACAATAACAATCTATTTAATTGAATTTAACAAATGCACTGCCGTTTTCAAATCACTAGCTACTGTATATACAACGGAGATCATTACTACAAAGAAGACATAGTAGATTCAACATGATCAACAAAGTCTGACTCAATACAAACTACTAAATTAAACCTTTCCTTAGAAGAATCATACAGAGGCTGCTATAGACTTCCACACAGGCCATTTAAGTGGTACTATAGTGTAACTAAAACAGAGTGCAGAGTCCGACTGACAGCCAGGCTGAACACACTCATTTGTTTTCCGCTCTATTATCACGATGGATGGAAAACCCAAAAACCAAATCGAAAATGTGTTCCTTAATCCATCTAAATGTAAAGCACTGTGTGCAAGAGAGAGCAAGAGCCCTGTTGGCACCATTTAGTTTGTCGACCGGAGCTTTATCGCTAGCTGTAATCAATCACTTTTTTTTCCATGTGTGAATAAACAACACATATAATAAGTACAATTTCTCTTATGTAATCCCCACTTTGGGTGGTGTTAGTAGTCAATTGCACTGAGACATCGTTGTCCATAACAGTTTGTATGCAAGGTGTCCATATTAGAACAGCCTCAGTCTCAGCAGGAGTCGTTTCGTCCGTACCTCTGACACTCTCTTACCTCTGCGCTGTGTTGACGCAGTGTGACCTTTCTCAAGACATTCAACTCAATTAGACTGAAGCAGCCAGGTGTCATTAAAAATGTCAGACAACGGTTAGTAGCCTTTTCCAAAGTGGAGAAGACCAAGACCCATGCTGTGTCCCACATGGCACCCTATTCCCTATTTAGTGGACTACTTTTGACCAGGGCCCATAGGGAATGTATAGGGCAGGGGAGGCAACCCTGTTCCTGGAGTGCCGCAGGTACCACAGGATTCTGTTCCAACTAGGTACCACACCTGACCAACTGAGCTAATTGATCAGTTCAGCGATTGCCTAAATTCAACACACCTGGTCTTCCAGGTCGGCTAAATCAAAAACATGAAGTGCCTTCGGCATTCCAGGACCAGGAATAAATTGCCAGTTGGGATACAGCCCCAGAGGCTTCTCTGATGGGGAAAAGCCTGTTCCCATGTACAGCACACTCACCTGGCTGTGGAGGTCAGGACTCAGGCCTATCATTCCCTTCTATTATTTTCTATGCAGGACCACCATAGTCGTTAATTGCACCTCAGCACTTTGACAAGGCAGAGAGAGAGATCCATCATCCCAATGCTAGATGAATACCTCCACACAGTACCAGTACAGACATCTCCCCCTGGTTAATATGACTACTAGCAGCAGGACTTTCATTACTGTCTAAGGCGGTGAATTTGTATATTATTGATGAATAATACTCTCTGTGGCACATAAATTGACTGGGTGCACTCTTGGTAAAATTCACTTCACTTCAGCAACCCTATTCAATTGTTTTGTTCTGATGCAGTCTGTACAATTGGCTATTTAATGTCACATTTTTACTACATGAAGAAAACTTTCCATAAAAACCACAAGAACACTTTTGTAATGTTCAGAAAATGTTATAAGAATGTTATTTAAAAACATATACATTCCGTTCTCAACGCCAACAAAACTCTCTCTATCCTCTATCTTGTTAAGTGTGTCCAGGTGTGTTGGCTGCACCCACTAATTGGCTACACCTGATCTTAACGAGTACTTGTTTCCTTTGAAATGGGGTATGTTTTAATAGATTAAAATTAACATCTTTGCATGTGTAAAAAGAAACATGGCACGCTAGCTCCATCCTGGTGGCGCAGTGGACTAATTCCTGTGCTAGAGAACAGAAGATCAAAGGTTCAAATCTCACTGACGTTGTGTCAAAATCCCCCAAAACTATTTGTACAATTAATGCCTAAGCACATACTGTATGTGTCCTACTGTATATGTGCTTGGACTTCAAAAAACCCCAAATAAGCTAGCAGTGTTAAGGAAGTTATTCAAAAACCTCCAAATAACCTTTTGTTCTTAGAGTTTTAAGAAAACTAAATTGACAACATTTAGAGAATGTTATTAAATTTACTTCAAATAACCTATAATTTCCGTTCTCAGAGCTTTAAAAAATAAACGTTCTCAGGACAAGCAAAATGTTGAACAATATTCTGTTCTCCCCAAAAAATCTGTTTTACCGGAAACGTATTGTTTTGTTCCCACAACCAATGTGAAGCCAAAAACATACGTTCAACTTCCAAATAACTAGCTGGGTAGTCAATTCCCTTCTGTGTTTGCAGTAATTTTTGGTATGAAGGACACTGTGAATAATACTATTCTGAAGTATATATAAAAAATGTATAAAATAAAATGTATTGAAGGTCTCCTCCAGGGTGAATGACAGCTTTAATCAACATATCATTCATCTACAATGGTGTACTACAATGACATACTCAATAGTGCAGAGCGACATCCCAACATGGACTTAAAGACACCAAATGCATCCCAAATGGCACCCTATTCCCTATGTAGTTACTGCATTTTGCACTACATTTGCACTCTGTATATAGATTCTCTATTGTGTTATTGACTGTACGTTTGTTTATTCTCATGTGTAACTCTGTGTTGTTTTTTGTCGCACTGCTTTTGCTTTATCTTGACCAGGTCGCAGTTGTAAATGAGAACTTGTTCTCAACTGAACTACCTGGTTAAATAAAGGGCCTATATTTGACAAGGGCCTATATGGCTCTGGTCAAAAGTAGTGTGCTATATAGGGAATAGGGTGTCATTAGGGACACAACCACCTCCGTTCCGTTGAGGGGCGAGGGGGAGATGGACGGTCCCCTGGCCTGCGTGCTACGCCTGTAATAACCCCATCAGTCAAAGTGTCGGGCCCAGCGGGCGCCAATGGGTTACCAGACCTAGAAACCCCTATCCCCCCAAGACAGTTGGGTCTCCTCCCCACCGGCCTCTTATAACCAGCCCACAGGGGGTCATTACAGAGCACTGGGCTGGAACATTACAGAGACACATTCCCAAAACACCACAGAATAGAATGATAATGTCAAGGTTGCAGCGTACTCTATGGATGCATGTTGAACACCTCATTTCATAGGGTTGGTAAAGATGGCTGCTATAACGTATCAGTGAAGTGTCTGTGTGTGTGTGTGTGTGTGTGTGTGTGTGTGTGTGTGTGTGTGTGTGTGTGTGTGTGTGTGTGTGTGTGTGTGTGTGTGTGTGTGTGTGCATGTTTTCGTGTCCATCGTGTGTGTGTGTGAATGCTGCGCGTGTCCGTGTGGGTTGACTCATGCTCCCTAAAACTCGTCAAAAGCGTATGTGTTGTTCAATCTCCCCGGTCAACTAAGGTATGGACGCAACACATCAGACAGAGACGTGGATATATTTAGATCCTGCCTCCCCTTTGTTTTCCCTCATGGCCTACTGTGAACTGTATACATGATGCTCACTAAGGACATAACAGGACTATAGCCATTTCACCATTTCAATATATTCAGGTGGCAACATTCAAACCACATCAAACCACCATGCATAAAAAAAAACTTCTGAAAAACCTGAAGAAGCAAAACAATCTAGTCAAGAACACAGGCAAATTGGCTTTAAGACGACATTGAGGCATACGGAGAAAGCAAGAGACGGATGGATTGAGGGAGGGAGACAGAGAGAGGTAAACAGACAAGCGTCTGGAACAGAGCAAAGAGAGACGGATGAAGAGAAAGAAACAGACGTTTTTTCCCTTGAAGCCCCTCTCAAACGTAATGATGATGTTGAGCCTTTGAGCCTCCTTCTCCCATCTCTTTCTATCTCTCTCTCTTTATCTCTATCTCTATCTCTCTCTCTTTATCTATCTATCTCTCTCTCCCTTTCCTTCTCCTCCTACCTCTCTCGATTTTGCTCTTTACTCTCTCTCTCTCTCTCTCTCGCACTCTCGCACTCTCGCACTCTCGCACTCTCGCACTCTCGCACTCTACCAATCCCTGCAGGGCTTCAATAAAAACATCCCAACCAAGCACAGTGTCATTGCTTTCTCACTCCCCGCCCCCCCTCTCTTGCTCTCTCTCTCTCTTTATTGTACAGTCTCTATTTCCCTTGGGAGGGCTTGTCAGTCGCTAACAACACGGTGGATCCATATCCTGCCCTGAGTGTGTGTCTGGGCCCTCTAATAGGTGGCTGTAGAAGTGCCTGCTTGGCCAGTGGGTGTCGAACACTCCACCTATCCTTCCTGTCTCTTAATGGCCTATTGTGTGAGATACAACTTTACCAGCATCCCAGTTGGAGGAAAGAAATTACCAGTAGGAAACACGGATACAATTGACACTTTATTACCACACTAGTAGTAATGAATAGCAGTTTATTACCACACTAGTAGTAATGAATAGCAGTTTATTACCACACTAGTAGTAATGAATAGCAGTTTCATAGTACTCAGACACTTTATTACCACACTAGTAGTAATGAATAGTAGTTTCATAGTACTCAGACACTTTATTACCACACTAGTAGTAATGAATAGCAGTTTCATAGTACTCAGACACTAACACCATATGCCACTTTCATTCAAAGTGACTTACAGTCAGGTGTGCATACAGGTGGTCCTGGGAATCAAACCCACTACACTGGCATTACAGGCACCATGCTCTACCAACTGAGCTACAAAGGACCATGATGATATTGGGGAAAGTCCCAGGTGAGGATTGTCCATTGGTGGAAAGGCCCAGTCGCGTTGTGATGGAGGACAGGAGTTTACAGATACCTTCTCAACCTGCCCTCCTAGGAACAACTAAGGAGTTCAGAAATACTGTTTGTTTGTTCCCCTACCCTAGGTAGGCCACTGATTGGCTGGAAAAGGTCAGGTGACCCAGGCAAAGTGTTCCAGAAGCTGAGCTGTGAATTGAAAGCCCATCCCCTCAGCACTCCTGCTCTAATAAAGGTAGGCAGAGTTGAGAGCCTGCCTTAGAAGAGTTCTAGGACTTTCTACACAGCCCAATCACACACCTGAGCTGTTCCCTTCCCACTCAGACAGCCGGTGAGTCTAACAGCCCTACAACATGGGTCTAAATGGTCTCCAATCACAGGCAGAGGTGTTCAGACGACTGCAGAGAGTACTTCTCTCTCCCCATCTCTCTCCCCACCCATGTGTGTGTGCTAGGGTTTCATATTTTCCCGGTATTTTACAAATATTCCATCCCAAGTAATAAATCACTTTTCTTCCGGATATCCCGGTATTTCCCACCAAAACTGGAAATGTCATTCTAAAGCACATAAACATGTCTAGATTTTATTAGCGCTTTGAACAGCATTCAAGCCTGATCCTACCTGAGCCAGATGAGCCCTACATTAAATACATTTTATGAGACCAGGCCCAAAAAATCCTAAATGATTGTGCTGTTATGAAATAAAAATAATAGTCAACAGGCTACCCCACATTACGCGTGGCAAAAAAAAAGAACATATAAGCCCATAGACGTATGCTCTCTTGGGTAATAAATTCAACAAGCTCCAGTAATCTTTTTGAGTGTGGACTGTAATACTGTACTGTATTGTATTGTGTTATATGGACTGGAATTACGCGACTCGTTCAAACCATGAAGCTGGGAGAGAACGCACGATGCTGGTGCATGACAAGCGGCCTACAAAGTAACAACTATAGGCTAGCGAATTTGATTTTAGCTTTGAAATATAATAGGGCCCATTTAACATTTGTATAATTAGTAGGCTGACGCATTAGGTTAGCTTTCATTATACTTGCCCTAACCTTGAGAGATGTGCGTACTGCCTCCTCTTCCTCTCACTATTCCTTCCTCACTCTCAACAGTTAAATGAAATACGTTTCGTTGTCCTAATCTTCATCATTTAATAATATAGGACTAGAATAAGATGCAGAAGGTTTTCCCTTCTCTTCACAAAAGGTTGAATGGTTATGGGTCTGACTAAATAAATACTATCGCCATCTTTTATTTAACCTTTATTTAACTAGGCAAGTCAGTTAAGAACAACTTCTTATTTACAGTGACGGCCTACCCCGGGCAAACCCGGACGACTCTGGGTCAATTGTGCGCCGCCCTATGGGACTCCCAATCACGGCCGGATGTGATGCAGCCTGGATTCGAACCAGGGACTGCAGTGACGCCTCTTGCACTGAGATGCAGTTCCTTGGACCGCCGTGTCACTCGGGAGCCCAGGAGACCTCTCTCTTCTTAGTCTACCTTTTCCTGGGACTTCAGGCCAGCGGAGAGCAGGTGCGTATTGCTATAAGTGAGAAGCTTATATTAACCCATCATTCATTAGCTAAATATAAGGCTAATACCGCATTGAATGTACCACCTAAAAGAGGTAGGCTATTACCATATATAAATACACACTACATGGCCAAAAGTATGTGGACACCTGCTCGTCGAACATCTCATTCCAAAATCATGGGCATTAATATGGAGTTAATAATTATATTTCTCACTGTTATTTATCCCGGGAAACGGGGGTGGGTTTGGGCAGGAAATCTCTGTAAATCTTGGTAACCCGGTTCCCGCTATTAAACCTTATTCTGTGCACCTGATAACCACTGCAGAGAACATAGATAAAACAGGGAGCACAAAGTAGAGAGGAGGGAAATGTTACAGAGAAAGAGACAGAGAAAGAGACAGAGAGAATAATAACAGAGGGAGAGAGGAGGAGGAACTACCCGAGACAATACTCAGCATAATTGACAGCTCTAGTGACCTCAAAAGTAGTGCACTATAAGGAAGGGTGCCATTTGGGACTCAACCCACATCAGTGGTTACCTTGAGTCCCCCACACTCTGCAGCAGAGCCCCGGTCCACTCCTGTGATGTAGATCCCCAAGGCATACTCTGCCCCACCCCGGATCATCAGACCCAGCGAACGGCCATCGTCCAATACCAAATTTACCTGACAGAGAGAGAGAGGGGGGGGAACACAAGGAAAGAGAGAGATTTGAAAAACAAATGTAACAGATTCCAGCATTGTCTAAGATTCGGAATGCTGTGTCTTTTTTTTACAGCGAGTTGAGGAGCTATCGTGGCTATTGTTGGTGAGTTATTATTGGCTAAGCAGAGGATAGCGGACCCATTTGTCGCAACAATAAAATATTATGACCCATGTGAGAGCCCTGAACAGCTGACATCCGGACACACTGTGTGAACGCCCAACACTAAATGACACTAAACTATGGCATTTTCAGAGGCCAGCGATATTGTGTATGGACTCTGGAGTTTATCTGGGTGGGTACTTGTGTGTTCAGTGACCTTTCACCCTAACAGCCAACCAACTGGGGATCAACTGTGTGTGTGTTTTGACTACAGGCACACCTTCTTCTCGTCTCCCTCCTGCAGTAGTTGCATGTTGCTGCGTCGCTGGCTGTCGGTGCGTCTCAGGGTGGCACTGCGGTGCTCTGGGAGGTCAGGGGGAGGGGACACACTACGACCCTGAGGGTCCACCCAGGTGTACACATGATTAGTAACATAACCCCCAGGGATACGCCCCACCGACCGAACCCACAGGGACAGCTTCTTACTGCCCTTCAACACCTAGAGAAAGGAGAGAAGGGGTGAAGGAGAGAGGAGAGGAGAGGAGGGGTGGATGGGAGGGGTTAGAGAAAGAGAAGATAAAATCAGATGAAAAAGTAAATATTTCACAAATCATCAAAATCATCCATTCATACATGAGCAAGCGCTTGATTACCAGATCCTACTGGTAATCAATCATACATGCATGTATACAAACACACACACAAACTGAGAAAGAACACTGAGTTGTGCCTCATTGATTTCTGATAGTCTGCTGTAACTGCAATCATATGTTTGTGCCGTGTGTTGTGGTGAATGCATCTTCAAAAAGCCAGATATTTTAGACTGTTCTCCTAGGGCCGTATGTAACACGCATCTCAGAGTAGGAGTGCTGATCCTAGATTTGCACTCCTCCTTTGAGAGGATACATGAATATAGACCCTTTTTAAAGATAATCAATGGAGAGTTGGAATGTTAGGAGTGCTACTTAGCTCCTAATACACAGAGTTATGCAGAGGCTTCTGGCCTCCTCTGAGAAAAGGGCTGAAAAACACTTAAGAGAAAAACAACTTCTAAAGAGTCGACTTAGTAGATCCTCTGCTTTCCCCTGAGCATCTGGGAACCTCGCTCTCCAACCAAGGTGCATGAATTGAGATTGCAAACTAAAGAGAAGACGAAATTCAGCAACTCGCAGTGGGCTAAGGCACTGCATTGCAGTGCAAGATGCGTTGCTACAGATTCTGGTTCGAGCCCCGTCTGTGTCGCAGCCGGCCGCGACCGGGAGACCCATGAGGCGACGCACAATTGGCCCAGCGTCGTCCGGGTTAGGGTAGGGTTTGGCCGGCCAGGATGTCCTTGTCCCATCGCGCTCTAGCGACTCCTGTGGCGGGCCGGGCGCATGCACGCTGACACGGTCGCCAGGTCTACGGTGTTTCCTCCGACACATTGGTGCGGCTGGCTTCTGGGTTAAGCTATTTATTGTTAAAAGTAAAACCAGTGCATTTCGGTCATCCGTAGCCTTCATCAGGGTTTGGCACCCGACTCAGAGCACTAGTGACAGTAGACATTACATTATGGGGGCTTTGACTGGGTCAAGACGAAGAACAATCTAAATCAAAGCAATCACAGTTGCATATGAAAGTGCCATTACAAACACTTCTAAACTGATCAATCTCAACTGAATAATCTCGGGACCCAGAACAAAATATATCTACCTCCATTCTGTCACCAGAGATTTCACCTGTAATTCCTATTGTGGCACTAACATTATCAGTATTCTAAAGGTGGGGGAGATGCAGATAGAGGAATGGACTTTATATTGTGTGCGTCTGAGAGTAGATGTGTGTCTGTGGGCCACTTTGCCAAGTCTGTACTGCTGTGATTTATGAGATCCAACAGGCTCTCTCTCTCTCGTGGTGCGTGCCACCGTGCCGGGCGCACAAATTCTCCTTTGCATTTATAGGAAAGTGAATAGGAAGCGGAAAATGAACCGTGTTTAGATTCATTGGAAATTTAAAGGGCTGAGAGAGTTTGGTAGAGTAGCACTTAGGAAGGGGGCTGGATTGGAGGAGAGGCGGAAGAGGGAAGTGGGGGAATAGGAGAAGGATGGAATAAGGGAAGGGAGAGAGGGGAAAGAGGGAAGAGGAGAAAAGGGGGGGATAAACTGTTCCCACTGTGAAGAAAGGCACAACAGTAATTTAGAGCAGTGCTGCTCTACAGTGGCAGCAGCAGTGGTCCTAATGGGTTTTGTCCCAGCAGGAAAGTGCTGACTGGGACAGAACCTGATGAAGTGTATTTGTAAGGCCCACAGCTACAGGACTTAATGGCTGGTAAAGGGAAATGGTAAAACCAGGTAATATACAGGCAGCAAAATCCCCCCTAATGAAAATACAGACTGCCCCATTCTATATATACACGCTACACTACCAGTACTGTGTGTAAGTGTGTGTGTGTGTTTGTGTGTGTGTGTGTGTGTGTGTGTACCATAGCTACTTTACACCTATTCTTTTAAAATAACGTAATCTGGGGAAGTAACGGTGTGTGTGTGTGTGTGTGTGTGTGTGTGTGTGTGTGTGTGTGTGTGTGTGTGTGTGTGTGTGTGTGTGTGTGTGTGTGTGTGTGTGTGTTTGTGTGTTTCAGATAAAGGGGTTGTGGTAGAGGGACAGTTGGGGTCCCGCATTGTGCCTCCAGAAGGGCCCATGGATTTTATGCCACCAATAGAAAATGGTCTGCCCTTGTTTCCCGGTGTAACAGCTTTTTAGGGGGCTACGGGGACGTCCTGGCTCCTATAGTGGAAACACGGCTAATTGTTCCTGGTAATTGTCAGCTCTTGGCAGGTTCCTTTAACCGGCATGCACACATGAGCGCACACACATTGACACATGCACACACACACTCCGCCACTCCTGGTGTATTCACGGCTGTGTCCGAAGGGACCTATAAAACAACTGAGAGCTGAAGGGGAACGGGCGGGAAACAGCTCAGTGCTCAGACACATGGGTGATGAGATGGGGAGAGAGAAGTACTCCCTGTAGTCGTCTGAACACCTCTGCCTGTGATTGGAGACCATTCAGACCCATGTTGTAGGGCTGTTAGACTCACTGGCTGTCTGAGTGGGAAGGGAACAGCTCAGGTGTGTGATTGGGCTGATGTCTTGTGTGTGGGTGTGTGGTAGGGTTATGTATTAACGTTAACAGCGACTGGGGAACGCAAACAAATAATTACCAGAACACAGCACGTGTAAACAAACAAACCGCATTCATTAACATCAGAAGTAATTGGGTCTTTGCTGGAAGTGACGTGTGTTCAGAATGTACTGAATGTTCCGAATGTGATTAAACGATTACAAAGTCAACAAACGAGAGGGGGGAATATACCTGAATAGTCGGGCCAGAAAGGACATTGGCATTCGTTTGAACTAGTCCCAGTGCAGGTTGGCAGGCAGTCCAGTTGATGTCGTCTACGTGGATCAATTAAGCATTGGCACGATGAGTTAAATCCATCTACCATATTCCAACAGAACAGACCAGTAGTAGAGGTCCATCTGAGAGAGCCTGGTGATTGGCAGTATATGCCCATGTATCTGTCAATGGAGGCCATTCCCTTTGCATATTTGTGTAAGGTACGAGAGTCAGGCATGTTCTTCCTTGCTGGTGCGTGAGCACACATGTGCATAACACATTTTTGACAATGTCAGCATTTTCCCTGAAGTCTGTGCACACTCTACTGTGTGATAAGTGTGTGTGTGTGCCTGTGCAAGTGTGCCTGTGCCTGCACATGTGTGTGCGTATGTTTGGTGTACGCAGGATCAGTTTTTTTCCATTCTAACGCTAGATAGGCTGAAGTAAACACTTACAGTACCTTCAAAAAGTATTCACACCCCTTGACTTTTCCACATTTTGCTGTGTTACAGCCTGAACACAATACCCCAAAATGTCAAAGTGGAGTTAATTAAAAATGAAAAGCTGGAATGTATTGAGTTAATAAGTATTCAACTCCTTAGTTATGGCTAGCCCTAATTAGATCAGGAGTAAAAATGTGCTTAACAAGTCACATAATAAGTTGCATGGACTCACTCTGTGTGCAATAATAGTGTTCAACATGATTTTTGAATTACTACCTAATCTCCGTATCCCACACATAACATTCTCTGTAAGGTCCCTCAGTCGAGAAGTGAATTTCAAACACAGATTCAACAACAAAGACCAGAGAAGTTTTCCAATGCCTTTCAAAGAAGGGAACCTATTGGTTGATGGGTAAAAAAAAAAAGCAGACATTGAAAATCGCTTTGAGCATGGTGAAATATCAATGCACCCAGTTACTACAAAGATACAGGTGTCCTTCTTAACTCAGTTGCCAGAGAGGAAGGACAACGCTCAGGGATTTCACCACCTACAACAACATTGTGTCACACCCTGATCTGTTTCACCTGTCCTTGTCCTTGTCTCCACCCCCTCCAGGAGTCACTCATCACCCCCTGTGTATTTATACCTGTGTTTTCTGTCTCTCTGTGCCAGTTCATCTTGTAAGGCAAGTCAACCAGCGTTTTGTCTCTCAGCTCCTATTTTTCCCAGTCCTTGTTTTTCTTAGTCCTCCTGGTTCTGACCCATGCCTGTCCTGACACTGAGCCCGCCTGCCTGACCATTCTTCCTGCCCTGACCTTGAGCCTGCCTACCGCCCTGTACCGTTTGGACTCAGCCCTGGTTATTGAACTATTGCCTACCCTGACCTGCCCTTTGCCTATTCCCTTCATTATAATAAATATCGTCGCTCTAACCATCGGCCTCCTGTGTCTGCATCTGGGTCTCACCTTGTATCGTTATACATTGTAGTTTGTCCACAATACTAATCTAAATGAAAGAGTGAAAAGAAGGAGGCCTGTACAGAATACAAATATTCACATGCCTTTACAATAAGGCGCTAAAGTAAAATGGAAATAAATGTGGCAAAGAAATACATTTTATGTCCTGAATACAAAGCATTATGTTTGGGGCAAATCCAACAAAACACATCACTGAGTAACACTTCATATTTTCATGCACGGTGGTGGCTGCATCATGTTATGGATATGCTTGTCATCGGCAAGGACTAGGGAGCTTTTTAGGATAAAAATAAACGGAATAGAGCTAAGCACTGGAAAAATCCTAGAGGAAAACCTGGTTCAGTTCCAACAGACACTGGAAGACAAATTCACCTTTCAACAGGCCAATAACCTAAAACACAAGGCCAAATATACACTGGAGTTGCTTACCAAGGCGACATTGAATGTTCCTGAGTGGCCTCATTAACTAGTTTTGACTTAAATCGGCTTGACAATCTATGGCAAGACCTGAAAATGGCTGTCTAGCAATGACTAGCAACCAACTTGACAGAGCTTGAAGAGTTTTAAAAAGAATAATGTGCAAATATTGTACAATCCAGTTGAGCAAAGCTTACCCAAAAAGACTCACAGCTGTAATCGCAACCAAAGTTGATGCATGTTTTCACTTTGTCATTATGAAACACTGTGTGTAAATGGGTGAGCTTTTGTTTTTTTTAATACATTTTGAATTCAGGCTAACACAGCAAAATGTGGAATAAGTCAAGGGGTAAATATATATATATTTCTGACAAGGGCATTCACAGACGTAATGGACTAGAGGCAACAATCCCAACGAGATACTGTATCTACAATGCAAGCAGCTTCCTAACTCCCCAGCCATCTCTCTCTCTCTCTGGTAATCCATCCATTCTCCCAATCCATCTCTGTCTCTATCTCTGCCATTCTCTCTTATCTCCGTTTTTTACCCATTCCAGTTTTTCTCTTGGGTCTCGTTTACACTCAACTTGTACAACTAATGTAGGCATTCGTTTTTTCCTTCACAAAAAGAATTACACACAAGCGTTGTGGAGAAATGGCACAATAGTTGTGTCAACAATGTTGCGCAGACAAACTCTCTCTTGTATTACAAACCTATCAAATCAATGTTTATTGGTCATCAGTTATCAGTTGTATCACAACCATTGTGTCAGTTGTACAATCTGAGTGTGAACGGGGCCTCTGTCCTTCAGGTTCACTAAAGCAACAATTCCATATACAGGATATGGGTGATTATTCAGTATACAACCTGTAGCTACAGACAATATAGCATCCCATTTGCAACAAATCCCCACACTGTTGATACTGTATATCAGGAAGATATAGAAATTATCACTGTAACAATGATAAAGCAACTGACTATTAACACATACCCTTGAGCCTGAAGCTATTTAGATAGGAGATGTAATTGTTTGAGAGCTGGAGGGTGAGTATGAGTCACATGAAACCATATGGGAAATATGTGAGAGAGGGGGCCTGAGAACAGATTGATCTGAGTGGCAGGACTGAGGGGTCCCGTCGGCCCCTTCCTCGAATCCTTCTGCCATTAATCAACCTCCTCCCATTCCTTTCCTCCTCCCTCGCTCCATCTCTCCTCTATCGAACACCACATATCTCAGCGGCCGTTATTTACAATGCATCCTCCTGGCCAGAGACGGCCCTTATCTTTTACAAAAATGTACTCAGAGAGAAAGAGAGAGGGATGGAGAGAGAGGGGCAGAGAGAAAGGGAGCGAGAGAGAGAGAAGGGGGGCGGGGGGTTGGAGAAGGAGAGAGGGAGATGAAGAGCGAGCTGGCAGATGCAAGATTCAGCACCATGGACAGTGAAATACCAAAACAGTCCAAAATTCTCTATTTGAATCTACTTCACAATGCCACCGTCACTCACTGGACCTTTTGTAGTCTATCTATTAATAACAAAAAAACTAAGTTTTACCTTTTTTATTTAACAATATATTTCCTAAAATCTTTTTGGGGTCACTAGGTACCCAACATAACCATATGTGGTAGAGTGTTGGACACAGTCACTCATAGAGGTCTATAGAGCCTACATTCCTGATTTCTGAAACCGTTAGCTTACGTGTGAAATTGACATACACTCAGAAACCCTTGTTTTGCAAACAGTCCAGTTTTATCAATTGCTTTGCTGATCAATTAACAGTTTATTACCTCTGTAAAATAAATATGTAGCTTAAAGTTATGTGATATATATATACACCGAGGGCCAAACGTTTGGAATATTACTCATTCAAGGGTTTTTCTTTATTTGCTAAAAATGATACATTGTAAAGTAAAAGTGAAGACATCAACACTATGAAATAACACATATGGAATCATGTAGTAACCAAAAAAGTGTTAAACAAATCAAAATATATTTTATATTTCAGATTCTTCAAATAGCCACCCTTTGCCTTGATGACAGCTTTGCACCCTCTTGGCATTCTCTCAACCAGCTTCACTTGGAATGCTTTTCCATCAGTCTTGAAGGAGTTCCCACATATGCTGAGCACTTGTTTGCTGCTTTTCCTTCACTGCGGTCTGACTCATCCCAAACCATCTAAATTTGGTTGAGGTTGGAAGCAAAAATCTCAAATTTGGACAAATTTCCACCGGTCTAATGTCATTGCTCTTGTTTTTTGGCCCAAGCAAGTCTCTTCTTATTATTGGTGTCCTTTAGTAATGTTTTCTTTGCAGCAATTCGACCATGAAGGCCTGATTCACACAGTCTCCTCTGAACAGTTGATGTTGAGATGTGTCTGTTACTTGAACTGTGTGAAGCATTTATTTGGGCTGCAATCTGAGGCTGGTAACTCTAATGAACTTATCCTCTGCAGCAGAGGTATTTCTGGGTCTTCCATTCCTGTGGCGGGATCCACAGCCCAGCCAAGCAATTTATAAACTTGATCTCCACTATAAAAAGCATCTAGACATTCATAGAATTGTCATCGACATTGGTGTCATATTGGCTATATGATGGTAGGGAGAATTTAACATTGAGCTTCAACCAATGCATATACTATTGTGCGGGCTAAACACCTTCAAATCAATGAGTAATAAACAGACATGGTAACTGACAATAACCAGCCTCTTCTAACGTGTCCAACAGACCTTAGATGACCGACATCAGGACTACTGCTTGCTTAACGAGTCACACTTCTATTAAATTGACCTACATCAGTGGTTATGAGACTCCAAGGCTGCTTAAGTGGCACCTTAAAGGCCAATGAAATGGTATGCAGTGAACTAAAGGAGAGCTGCTGGGCTGCGTCACAAATAACACCCTACACTCATAAAAAAAAAAGGATACAAAATAGTTTTTCAGCTGTCCCCATAGCGGAACCCTTTTTGGCTCCGTGTAGAACCAGTTGTCTCCTATGGGGACGACCGAAGAACCCTTTTAGGATCTAGATAGCACCTTTTTTTCTAAGAGTGTATTCACTATATAGTGCACTACTTTTGACCTGTGCCTGTAGGGCTCTAGTCAAACATAGTGCACTATACAGTGGAGAGAACAAGTATTTGATACACTGCCGATTGTGCAGGTTTTCCCACTTACAAAGCACGTAGAAGTCTGTAATTTTTATCATAGGTACTCTTCAACTGTGAGTGACGGAATCTAAAAATCCAGAAAATAACATTGTATGATTTTTAAGTAATTAATTTGCATTTTATTGCATGACATAAGTATTTGATACATCAGAAAAAAAGAACTTAATATTTGGTACAGAAACCTTTGTTTGCAATTACAGAGATCATACGTTTCCTGTAGTTCTTGACCAGGTTTTCACACACTGCAGCAGGGATTTTGGCCCACTCCTCCATACAGACCTTCTCCAGATCCTTCAGGTTTCGGGGCTGTCACTGGGCAATACGGACTTTCAGCTCCCTCCAAAGATGTTCTATTGGGTTCAGGTCTGGAGACTGGCTAGGCCACTCCAGGACCTTGAGATGCTTCTTACGGAGCCACTCCTTAGTTGCCCTGGCTATGTGTTTCGGGTCGTTGTCATGCTGGAAGACCCAGCCACGACCCATCTTCAATGCTCTTACTGAGGGAAGGAGGTTGTTGGCCAAGATCTCGCGATACATGGCCCCATCCATCCTCCCCTCAATACGGCGCAGTCGTCCTGTCCCCTTTGCAGAAAAGCATCCCCAAAGAATGATGTTTCCACCTCCATGCTTCACGGTTAGGATGGTGTTCTTGGCGTTGTACTCATCCTTCTTCTTCCTCCTAACACGGCGAGTGGAGTTTAGACCAAAAAGCTCAATTTTTGTCTCATCAGACCACATGACCTTCTTCCATTCCTCCTCTGGATCATCCAGATGGTCATTGGCAAACTTCAGACGGGCCTGGACATGCGCTGGCTTGAGCAGGGGGACCTTGCGTGCGCTGCAGGATTTTAATCCATGACGGCGTAGTGTGTTACTAATGGTTTTCTTTGAGACTGTGGTCCCAGCTCTCTTCAGGTCATTGACCAGGTCCTGCCGTGTAGTTCTGGGCTGATCCCTCACCTTCCTCATGATCATTGATGCCCCATGAGGTGAGATCTTGCATGGTGCCCCAGACCGAGGGAGATTGACCGTCATCTTGAACTTCTTCCATTTCTAATACTTGCGCCAACAGTTGTTGCCTTCTCACCAAGCTGCTTGCCTATTGTCCTGTAGCCCATCCCAGCCTTGTGCAGGTCTACAATTTTATCCCTGATGTCCTTACACAGCTCTCTGGCCTTGGCCATTGTGGAGAGGTTGGAGTCTGTTTAATTGAGTGTGTGGACAAGTGTATTTTATACAGGTAACGAGTTCAAACAGGTGCAGTTAATACAGGTAATGAGTGGAGAACAGGAGGGCTTCTTAAAGAAAAACTAACAGGTCTGTGAGAGCCGGAATTCTTACTGGTTGGTAGGTGATCAAATACTTATGTCATGCAATAAAATGCTAATTAATTATTTAAAAATCATACAATGTGATTTTCTGGATTTTTGTTTTAGATTCCGTCTCTCACAGTTGAAGTGTACCTATGATAAAAATTACAGACTTCTACATGCTTTGTAAGTGGGAAAACCTGCAAAATTGGCGGTGTATAAAATACTTGTTCTCCCCACTGTATAGTGAATAGGCGACCATTTGGGAGCCCTAAAGTGCTATGTAGCCCCTTCACAGCTGCATCAAATCTACCACAGCAAAAAGTATTAAATGGTAGCCAAATGGATCCTTTTCTTAGAAATGTGAGAGCTGATTTGGGGCCGCAGGTGATTGGGGCCGGCACCTGCCTGTGTCTCCTTTCATCAGTAACAGTGAATCAATTACAAGGCTGTATGCTCCCAGACGCAATAATGTACTGCCACACTTAAACGCATGCCGCACTCCCCCCACCGGAAAAGTGTCTGAAATATCAAATGTGATGCTTTCAGCTCCGAACTCCCATTTTGCGGGTAAGAAAGAACAAATTGAGTCATACTGCCGTCTGTTCTACTGTAGAACCGCTCATTCCAGGAAATGCAGAGCGGTGAGCTGCTTATGAGGTGAAATGTTGATGAGAGCCAATCTATTCTCTCATTAGACATACTTAACCTGGACACAATCAGGTATTTCTCATCTCTCTGTCCTCATTTTAGAATGGAGTGTGTTAGAAAAGAATGAACAGGATAAGGTGTACTTTATTGCCCATTAACTTACAGAAAAGGGAAATGTGTCTTTACACTCACAACCCAACCCCCAGAGACACACACCCACCCTGAGGGTCTGGAATAAATGGGTCAGCTGCAGTGCAGCGCACCTGGAGCAATTATAGGGAGTTAAGTGCCTTGCTCACAGGAACAACAACAGACAACTCATTCGGCACCAAACTGTCCTATCTGGGCTGGGATTCGAAACCGGCATCCCTCTGGTTACTGTCCTGCGTCTCGCCGCTAGGCTACCTGCCATGCCCATATTACATTATCCATTGCTTGTGAGTAGTTTATGGAGTTTTAATGGTATAGGAACAGTGCATGAATGGTATATAAATGGTGTCATTTATTATATTTTCATACAGTGCTAAATGCTGATGTGTGGATATCTTAGAATAAACAGTTGAAAAGTCTGTTCAGAAAGAAATTGCCTACATCTAGTAAAACCAGTGTAGTGTTGATATTTTCAGCCTGCCATACACAGAGAGAACACAGAAAACACAACCCTCTGCTTGTTTAGTAACCTGCCTTTCAACCATCAACCATCTATTCAGGCCAACCAGAGCCTGCAGGGCTCCCCAGGGTCCATACCACACACACACACACACACACACACACACACACACACACACACACACACACACACACACACACACACACACACACACACACACACACACACACACACACACACACACACACAGACAAACACACATAAACACACGCATGAATGCACATGCACACACACACACTTGCAAGTACACACGCTCATACATGCGCACAAAAACACATAAGCATGCATGCACACTCGCCCGCACACTTTTCACAAGGTCA
The DNA here is from genome assembly GCA_023634145.1 of Thymallus thymallus. Lineage (NCBI taxonomy): Eukaryota > Metazoa > Chordata > Actinopteri > Salmoniformes > Salmonidae > Thymallus > Thymallus thymallus. Next base: position 23,593,409 of record CM042404.1, on the reverse strand, counting down.
CTAAACTGTCATATTCTCTCAACATATGATACAGATAAAAAAATACCATGACAGATTTCCAATTTAGTATAATCCAAACCGCTCAACAATGAAATAACCAAATACACTATATATACAAAAATATGTGGACACCCCTTCAAATCAGGGGATTTGGCTATTTCAGCCACAACCGTTGCCTACAGGTGTATAAAATCGAGCACACGGCCATGCAATCTCCATAGACAAACATTGGCAGTAGAATGTCCTTCCTGAAGAGCTCAGTGACTTTCAACGTGGCACCGTCATAGGATGCCACCTTTCCAACAAGTCAGTTCGTCAAAGTTCTGCCCTGCTAGAGCTGCCCCGGTCAACTGTAAGTGCTGTTATTGTGGAAACTACTAGGAGCAACAACAGTTCATCCGCAAATTGGTAGGCTACACAAGCTCACAGAACGGGACCGCCTAGTGCTGAAGTGTGTAGGGCGTAAAAATCATCTGTCCTTGGTTGCAACACTCACTACTGAGTTCCAAACTGCCTCTGGAAGCAACATCAGCTGTTCGTCGAGAGCTTCATGAAATTGGTTTCCATGGCAGAGCAGCCGCACACAAGCATAAGATCACCATGCGCAATGCCAAGCGTTGGCTGGAGTGGTGTAAAGCTTGCCGCCATTGGACTCTGGAGCAGTGGAAACATGTTCTCTGGAGTGATGAATCAGCCTTCACCATCTGGCAGTCTGGCGGACTAATCTGGGTTTGGCGGATGCCAGGTGAACACTACCTGCCCCAATGCACAGTGCCAAAGTTTGGTGGTGGAGGAGGAATAATGATCTGGGGCTGTTTTTCATGGTTCATTTCTCAGGACTAATCGCTCAACATCAGTGCCCGACCTCTCAAATGCTCTTGTGGCTGAATGGAAGCAAGTCCCTGCACCAATGTTCCAACATCTAGTGGAAAGCCTTCCCAGAAGAGTGGAGGCTGTTAGAGCAGCAAAGGGGGGACCAACTCCATATTAATGCCCATGATTTTGGAATGAGATGTTCGACGAGCAGCTGTCCACATACTTTTGGCCATGTAGTGTACTTTTACAATATCTCTATATTTACTGAATCTGTATGATAATGGACATTTCATACGGGTGTTACTGCATTGAGATGACGTTGTCAGGCGCAATCGCTGTTTGTATAGGTCACCATAATGGAACGTCTATAGCTGCCCTTTGATGTGCGCAGTCGTTGTGTGTGTATTTGATATTTGCCTGATTCACTGCACAACAAAAAGGGAAAGAGGTGGAAGCGAGGCAGGAAGGAGGGAGGGAGGGGAGGGAAAGATATGTAGTGAAAATGATTGCTTATTCTCTTTAAAAAGGAGAGTGCTATCAGTGAAAAATCTATATTTTACACTAATGCTTCTCCTATTTACCTGTTGATGATCAGTTTGATTAAAGACAACAGAGGATGGAAGTTTCCATCATTTCATTCATGTTAGTTCCTACTAATATATGCCATTCAGCAGACCCTTTTATCCAAAGTTTTCACATCGCCTTGTTACACATACAAAATATTTGTTTTTCAAAGTGGAGTCACATTTATTGCATTGTACCAAGTCCTTTCACTGATATTTACCAGGACAGACAGACAGACAGACAGACAGATAAGAACACCAAAAGCCACATCTTCAGTGAATCCACGCGGATGACTGACGGGATATTGAAAGCCTCTGCCTTATCCCCAGACTCACCCGTCTCTCCTCCATCCATCCATCCCTCCCTCCCTCCCTTATGCCAGTCTCCCAGGCAATGGACAGAGTGCTTTTTTGATTACAGAGTGCGCGTTTGGCGTTCAGTCCAACCCACATCCCTGCAGGGAGAAGAGAGGTGGAGATGAGGAGAGGCAGGTGAATGTTGGCTCGACATGCGGGTAATGAACAACCGATAACATTCCACGGAAAACCACAAAATAAGGACATTAACAAGTCACGTCGAGGCCTTTTATTTAACTAGGCAAGAACAAATTCTTATTCACAATGACAGCCAAGGAACAGTAGGAAAACGTCCTTTTTCAAGGGCAGAACGACAGATTTTTACCTTGTCAGCTCGGGGATTCGAGCCGGCAACCTTTCAGTTGCTGTCCTAACCACTCGGCTACCTGCCACCCCAAGATGCTAAATTCTCAGCAGAGCTATTACACAGGAGAACGGCTGAGAAGGGAGAATACAGCTCTGAGGCTGCCATTTGGAAAACACAGTGGGAAGGAAAATCTTAAAACAGATGCACTTTCTGGGTTCTATATCACCTCTCCACCCTGCCAGTTAGAAGCCATTAAGGCATTTATGTCCTGGACATTTATGAATATACTGTAGATATCGATGGGGTTTTCATTGGCTTGCTGGCCAAGCAGCGCTGCACTCGGAATCCTGTAGTCAGCAATGGAATAAATCACGGCTTCTCATAACAAACTTGGAGTTACTGTTATACTGCTTGACCGCTACCTATGAATCAGAAGAGGACAGAGTGGGTCTAGTACTTCCTAGTACTCACTCTAGCTAGCACACAGGACAGGGAGCAGTGGGCTAGTTATTCCTAGTACCCACTATAGCACTCAAAGGTGTGGTTTGGGCCCGTATTTATGAAGTGACTCAGATTAGGAGTGCTGATTTAGGATCAGGTTTGGCTTTTAGATCATAATGAATCAGATTACTATGGATAGGGAGGACCTGATCCTAGATCAGCACTGCTACTTTTAGACACTTGATAAATATGAGCGCTGTCTGCAGTAAGTGAGCTGGGGGAGGGGAGGGACTAAACAGGCCGGTCTGTGATGACACATTCTTTGACCTCTGACCTGTAGCCTGAAGATGATTCGTTTTGATAGTTTGTTGCTGTTTTGCCATTTTGCCGATCAGGCTGGTGATGAATCAGTTTCCTTTGGGCTGCCACTGTGCTGTCAGACAGTTCTGCTGGCGCACTGAGATGATGCATTGTCTTATGAGTTGCTCTCCGCTGCCACAAGTAACTGTTTTATCTAGTTTCAGTGCTCAGTTAGGCGGAAAATGAACTCCCAAGAGCAAGGTTGAGACCACTTCCAAAGGCGGAGTATCAACACACACTCATTCATACAATCATTCACATTGCTTGAAAATATACACACTTTTAGCTATACATACACACAGTTCAAATGTTTGGGGTCACTTAGAAATGTCCTTGTTTTTGAAAGAAAAGCAATTTTTTGGTCCATTAAAATAACATCAAATTGATCAGTATAGACATTGTTAATGTTGTAAATGACTATTGTAGCTGGAAACGGCTGATTTTTTATGGAATATCTACATAGACGTACATAGGCCCATTATCAGCAACCATCACTCCTGTGTTCCAATGGCACGTAGTGCTAATTGATCATTAGAAAGCCCTTTTGCAATTATGTCAGCACAGCTGAAAACTGTTGTGCTGATTAAAGAAGCATTAAAACTGGCCTTCTTTAGACTAGTTGAGTATCTGGAGCATCAGCATTTGTGGGTTCGATTATAGGCTCAAAATGTCCAGAAACAAAGAACTTTCTTCTGAAACTCTTCAGTCTGTTCTTGTTCTGAGAAATGAAGGCTATTCCATGCGAGAAACTGCCAAGAAACTGAAGATCTCGTACAACGCTGTGTACAACTCCCTTCACAGAACAGCGAATGCTGGCTCTAACCAGTATAGAAAGAGGAGTGGGAGGCCCCGGTGCACAACTGAGCAAGAGGACAAGTACATTAGAGTGTCTAGTTTGAGAAACAGACGCCTCACAAGTCCTCAACTGGCAGCATCATTAAATAGTACCCGCAAAACACTCAATGTCAACAGTGAAATGGTGAATCCGAGATGCTGGCCTTCTAGGCAGAGTTGCAAAGAAAAAGCTGTATCTTCCTCTGTCCAGTGTCTCTGTTCCTTTGCCCATCTTAATCTTTTCTTTTTATTGGCCAGTCTGAGATATGGCTTTTTCTTTGCAACTCTGCTGATGAAACAGATGGGTCCTGGCTGGCACCCCCCAGACACCCAGTGGATGACACTAATGCTCACAGAGTGACTGATAGGGACAGGGGAGACAGGCCCATCTGGGTCTGCCAGTGCTAGGAGTCCTCTGGCCAGGAGTGAATGAGTATACAGGTACAGAAATATATTACTGGTAATTAAATAGAAAATAGTACAGATATTACACTGAAACAAAATATGTTACGTGCACATCGTAACAACAGAAAACAACAACAACATGTGTTTCTTATCCAACAAACTCCGGTAGGTCGCTCACCATTTGGATGGATGGATGGATGGATGGATGGATACTTTTTTGATCCCTGAGGGGAAATTTCTTTGTCAAGCAGCTACAACAAAAACACAGGGCAGGTGCAAAATGCCAGAACGACAGTACACAAAAGACAGATACACGATACATGATACATGGAGCGGCAGTATGAAAAGGTATAGAAATAAGAAGTCTGGAGTGCTAAAAAGCTATAAAAAGACATTGCATAGTATGGGTGGATGGCTGAATATGTACACTATAAAAAACTCACGTAAAACAGACGAAAAACATACTAAAACAACATTTATGCACGAACAGTGGGAGCTGCTTGACAGGCGACCCCGCAGTGCGGCGCCAAAGGAGTAACATTTCACCCCATTTGTTTAAATTAGGTTCCTAGTGAATACGACCCAGTACTTGATAGACGCTCTAAATCAGGGCTGTCCAACCCTGTTCCTGGAGAGCTACACTCCTGTAGATTTTCACCCCAACCCCAGTTGTAACCAAACTGATTCAGCTTTTCAACCAGCTAATTATTAGAATCAGGTGTGCTAGATGGTTGGAGTTAGGTTGGAGTGAAAACCTACAGGATGGTAGCTCTCCAGGAACAGGGTTGGACAGCCCTGCTCTAAATAGAACAGAGGAATGCATTGTGGAACATAGTCTGGTCTAGTTGAACTAGCACAGCTTCAGGTCTTACGTACAGAAATATCTGCCACATGCTGGTTTTTGATTCAAATCTAATTTAGAGAACGCTAATGAGCGACGATTTCCCTTAAGAGCGGTGCACACTCAGAAAACACTTGGTACATTGATTCTATTAGCAGCCAGCCCATAATGACCATGAAGAGTCCAAGTCCTTCATTATTCACAGGAAGCCACTAAGCTAATAGCCTTCATTACAGTTAACAGGTCTGTTGAATCAAACCATGTTGTAGAAGTTGGGATTGCCACAAGATAATTCTTCCAGTGTGTGTGTGTGTGTGCGTGTGTCTGCATGCACACGTTTGCGTATATAATCTATCATTGATATACAACTAAGTGTGTATGTGATAGTTATTCATGATAGTGTGCTTGCATGACTGAGAATCCAAAATGGAGTTAACTTAAAATACATTACTATGCACTTCTGAGTCCAGACTGCTTCATATAATGACGAATTGCAGAATGCAGACATCCCCTCAGTCCACACAAACTCATTCGACTAAGAAATAGACTACCTGTGTCCCAAATAGCACCTTATTCCCTACATAGAGCACTACTTTTGGTAAACATTAGTGCAGTATATAGGGAATAGGGTGCCATTTGGGGCGTAGCCAATATGCACTTTTACGCAAAGACAATTCATTAAACAGGCCTCATTGTCACAGGTGGCCTTTCTAAAGGAGGCAGATGAAGCCTGGTGTAGCTGTAGTAGTGGCCTGGTGATGAGACCCAACCGGATAGGAGAGCATGTCCTCCTGTGTGTCACACTACCCCCACATAACGCCCAACTCAATTGAACTGCAGGTAATCTGCTGAAGTTAGGTCTGAACACACTCACTACAATCCACTCACCTCTAAAGTTGAATCAGTAGAATTTTTACATTAGCAAAACTAAATTACACAAAAGGTCATCTCTTAAAGTTCTGTCTGACACTCACACACTCACACACACACTCACACACACACCAGACGCTCACCTGTACCCACGCACACGCACAGCCACACACACAGTCTTCCTGCACATCTGGTGCCGATGTTGATTACACAGCGTACACAGATCCACGTGCTCAAGACAGCATCAAACAACCAAACAAAGAAAAGCACTACACTTCCTACACTGCAAAGACATTAATATTCTAAATTGAATTTCACAGAGCTATATTTGTTATTGCTTCATATGGATTGCTGCTGCTATCCCACAAGGCCAGTATTACAACACAACACAGGAGGCACATCTAAAATAGGAGATGGTATTTCTCCTGCTGTGAATCCTGTCATCGACCGACAGCGGCACAGCAACACAAAATAACATGACAACCGAGGTGAAACAGGCTGCTCTGCTTGTTCACAGTCAATCAGCAGAGTTGCTGCAGTATTCCTCCTTGCCTTCTCTCTCTGCAGTGCTAAATCGAAACAAATGTCTTTCCCAAAGCTACAGGCTTCCTCTGTCTCTGGTCCCAGAGTGCAGTGGTTAGCTGGTCTGCTCCATGCTGGTGCACTGGGCTGTGGTGGCTTGGCTGTGGTAATACTGTAGAGGGCAGGTAATAGGTCACTGACCATGTGGAGTGGGGCTGCTAGCTACCAGACATAGAGGTAGAGACATGGAGAGTTAAAGAGAGAGGGGAGAGAGAAAGAGAGTGAACGCAAGAGACAGACAGACGGACGGACGGACACACAGAGACGGACGGACGGACGGGCTTGTGGCGTGTGTGTGATGGAAGGTCTGGGAGCAGAGGGCCGCCATCTGCGGCATTTGAAAGAGCTGTGTTAAACTGCCTCTCTAGGGTGATGAGAAACAAGAACACACACACACACACACACACACACGACTACTAAACGTTAACCCACCGGGATTTTAAAACAAAGGAAAAGAAGCATACTCGACAGCAAGATGGCTTCATCAGTGTATCATGTCAAACACTGCAGGTCACCAGTTTATATAGGATTTCGGTTGGACACGCACAGGTGTTTGTAATCATGGCCGGCTGTGTATCATTGGTCAACTTACAGATATAAATAATGCATATAAAAAAAGCACAAATGGATATCAGACAATTTCATCATAATTAAACACAATATTATGTACAATCGATAGCAAAAGCACAATAATCACAGGAATGGTTTCAGATCTCCCTTGATACCGAAGGGAGCGAGGGTCTTTCAATTTAAATAATAAATTGTTAGGGTCAGCCCTTCTCCTAGGGAGGGTGAGGTGTTCGACGCGGATGTATCACTAGGAGAATACGTCGTTCCTATAAATACAAAGTACAAATACGGAGACCACTGGCCTTTTCAGTAATGGAATCAATATCAGTTTAGAGGCCATTTCACTCTCCTTTTAACTTTATTTGTGTAGCGCTTTTTACAAAGTGCTTCACATTATAAAATAACACAATAAAAGTACTAACAAAGAAACAAAGAGGGAGGAGAAAAAAACAAGACAGCTAATTGAAATCATACAGTGAAATGATACATTAAAATCATCGAAGGTGTCTTTAGCAGGGATTTTAAAAAAGAGTCACTGAATCTTCAAGCATGGTCTCCTATGGCAGAATGGTGAACAGTGCCCTGCCAGAGGATCTCATGCTGCGTCCTGGCTCGTAGGGAGATAAAAGATCTGAGATATAGGATGGGGCAAAAAGAAAAATGTAAGGAAAATACCACTGAAAACTATCTTTTGGTATTTCTTTCATTAGTCCATTGCTGATACAGTCCCAAAATGATGCAACATGCCTCATACTGTGTGACACCTTCTGCATTTTGAAAGTTCGATATCTTGACAACATGACTGCTGACATGTAAAACATTTTGGGACTGTATCAACTGTGGACTACAAATAGCAACATGTAGTTTTTGAATGGAATTTTCCTTTGAGGCTCGGTTTTGCCCCATCCTAAAAGTGACTGGCAGCCTGTGTAGAGAAGCTAAAATAGGTGTGATATGGTAACATTTTCTGGTGCCTGTTAAAAGCCGAGCTGCAGCATTTTGAACTAACTGTAGATAATGGAGTGATTTCTGACTTAGACAGGTATACAGTTAAAGTAATCTAGGTGTAAAAAAAATAAAAGCATTTATAACGTTCTGCAGATCAGTGATTGAAATAAAAGACTTGACTTTAGCTATATTTTTTGGATGATAAAATCAGGACTGGACAACCTTCTTAACATGCAGCTCGAGGTTTAGGTCAGGTAAAAAAAAGGTTACTTACAATCTGGGTTCTAGCAAGGTGGGGGCCAAATAAAACAACCTTGATTCTCTCCCCCCGCTCTTGATCCTTCTCTCTCTCTCTCTGTCTCTCTGTCTCTCTGTGTGTGTGTTTTTTGCTGACTCATCGAGAGACTAGGAGGTGCCATTTTGCCTGACCTCCTTGCCTAGCCCCTCTTCAGCTGAATGGAGGCAGGTCATGGAGGCACGCACCAGACTGCTTTATAGAGAGCGAATTTGAGAGAAAATAGAACAGATATTACATTGAAACAACATTTGTTATGTACTACCTTACATCTGGGTCCTATACATTAGTGCACACCATTGCAATGTGTGTTTCTTATTGGACAAATGAAGGTGCATTATATAAACAAAAGTATGTGGACACCCCTTTGACCATTTGAACCACAACTGTTGCTGACACATGTATAAAATTGAGCAGACAGCCATGCAATCCCAATTAACAAACATTGACAGGAGAAAGGAATTACTGAAGAGCTCAGTGACTTTCAATGTGGCACCATCATAGGACGCCACCTTTACAAGTGAGTTCGTCAAATTTCTGCCCTGCTAGAGCTGCCCCGGTCAACTGTAAGTGCTGTTATTGTGAAGTGGAGATGTCTACGAGCAACAACGGCTCAGCCGCAAAGTGGTAGGCCATACAAGCTCACAGAACGGGACCGGCGAGTGCTGAAGGGTGTAGGGTGTAAAAAATTTCTGTCCTCAGTTGCAACACTCACTACCGAGTTCCAAACTGCCTCTGGAAGCAACGTCAGTACATGAACTGTTCGTAGGGAGCTTCATGAAATGGGTTTCAATGGTCAAGCAGCCGCACACCTGCCTAAGATCACCATGCGCAATGCAAAGCGTCGGCTGGAGTGGTGTAAAGCTCGCGGACACAGGAGCATTGGAAACGGGTTCTTGGTGGAGGAATAATGGTCTGGGGCTGTTTTTCATGGTTCGGGCTAGGCCCCTTTGTTCCAGTGAAGGGAAATCTTAACACTACAGCATACAATGACATTCTAGACAATTCTGTGTTTTCAACTTTGTGGCAACAGACCCTTGTCATGCAATGACTGACCAGGTGATTCCAGGTGAAAGCTATGAGCCCTTATTGATGTCACTTCAATCAGTGTAGATGAAGGGGAGGAGACAGGATTTTTAAGCCTTGAGACAACTGGGACATGGATTGTGTATGTGTGCCATTCAGAGGGTGAATGGGCAAGACAAAACATTTAAGTTCCCTTGAACGGGGTATGGTAGTAGGTGCCAGCATAAAACTGTTTGTCAGGATCTTCATGAAATGGGTTTATATGACGGAGCAGCCACACTCTGCGGTCCCGTTCTGTGAGCTTGTGTGGCCTACCACTTCGCGGCTAAGCCAGTGTTGCTCCTAGACGTTTCCACTTCACAATAACAGCACTTAGAGTTGACTTGGGAAGCATGGCAAAAACTTGTGGAAAGGTGGCATCCTATGACGGTGCCATGTTTAAAGACAGTGAGCTCTTCAGTACGTCATGAACCCAGACGGGAAAACATGTTTTTTTATTAAGTTGAACATGTGCTCTTTATGACAGAATGTTAATATTAGGTGAAATCAAATGTTTCTTTGTTGTTCTAAAAAGGCACCAAATCGGTGACACATCAGAGGAGTATTAAATGTTAAATCCCTGGGATTGACAAGGATTTTTCATTCCTTTCCACATTTTGATGTGAAGCAAAGAGTAAACGTCTCTTTTTTCCATTAGTGCATTTCAAAAGACAGATAAGCTCAGGTTACCCTCTCTGATTACATATTCTCACATACTTTTGCACTTTGACTTTCCATTTAGTTTTTATCTAAAGTGACTCATAATTCTTCATATGGGTGGCCACAGTGCGAATCGAGACCATGACGCCATGTTCTGCCAACTGAGCCACATAGAACACCTGACAGTGGACGGACAGTCAGTCACAGAGGCAATTCACCCAGAGCCACTCTAGAGAGTAACTCTGCTCACCCCTGCTGAACCTCAACATCACTAGAAGACTACGTTGTTGATGTACACTCACTGAGCAGTTTATTAGGTTTATTACCCATCTAGTACCCCCATTTGCCTACAGAACAGCCTGAATTCTTCGGCTTGTGGATTCTACAAGGCGTCAGAAATGTTCGCTGCTCAATTCGTATCAAAAGGACCTAACGTGTGTCAGGAAAACATTCCCCACACCAGTACACCACAGCCTCCAGCCTGTACCGTTGACACCAGGCAGGATGGGTCCATTGACTCATGCTGCTTACCAAATCCTGACTCTGCCATCAGCATGATGCAACAGGAACTGGGATTTGTCAGACCAGGCAATTTTTTCCCACTCCTCAATTGTCCAGTGTTGGTGATCGCGTGCTGCTTCTTCTTGTTTTCAGCTGATAGGAGTGGAACCCGGTGTGGTCATCTGCTACAATAACCCTGTGAAATGGATCGACGAGTTGTGTGTTCCCAGATGCCGTTTTGCACACCACTGTTGTACTGCCTCGTTATTTGTCTGTTTGTGGCCCGCCTGTTAGCTTGGACGAGCTTGCACGATTCTTGCTCCTTTGACCTCTCTCATTAACGAGCAGTTTTCTCCCATAGAACTGCCGCTGACTGGATGTTTTTTGTTTGTCGCACCATTCTCAGTAAACCCTAAACACTGTCATGCGTGAAAAGCCCAGGAGGGCCGCCGTTTCTGAGATACTGGATGTGGTGTGCCTGTCACTGACGATCATACCACGTTCAAAGTCGCTTAAGTCATTCGTTTTGCCCATTCTAACGTTCAATCCAACAGTAACTGAATGCCTCAATGCCTGTCTGCTTGCTTTATATAGGAAGCCACGGCCACGTGACTCACTTCCTGTAGGAGCGATCCATTGTCGTGAACGTGGTGGTGTACCGAATAAACAGTCCGGTGAGTGTAACTGCAAAGTACAAATATGGAGACCGCTGGCCCCTTCAGTAAGTGAAGGGCCATTTCATTGTCCCTCTTTTTCTCTCGCTCTCTCTCTCTGTTTTTTTCTGACACATGGAGAGTTGAGGCAGTGCCATTACTTCTGACCTTCTAGCTTAGCCCCTCTTCAGCTGAATGGAGTCAGGTCATGGAGGCCCGCCCCAGAGTGTTTTGTAGAGAGTGAAAAGAAACGCTATGGTTGTGTTCCAAATAGAAGTCTATTCCCTACGCAGTGCACTACCTTTGACCAGGGCCCATAAGGTAATTGATTCCATCCCAGAGCTAAAGCACTGTATTACATACAGTACAGTATCTGCATATGTAAGTGAAACCAGGAAGATTGCATGACATTTGAGAGACTAGGATTGGAAACATACTTACAGAAGACAAATGTCACTTCTAAGACACTTCAGAAGCACCATTAGGAGAACCACAACCATAGCTCCGGAAAGTAGGGATAAATCACTATTAAGAAATCATTCATATTAAAAAATATATACAAAATACTGTGAACCTCCCCCCCAAATCAAAATATACATAATTAACTACTTTTGACCAGGGCCCATAGGAAATAGGGTGCCATTTGACAATTCTCCACATGTTGCTTGATTGATTTGCCTGCTACCAGTGATCTTCTATTAATTATGTGTTAACCATGCTCCAGTGACTGGTGCTCCTATGTAAGCCAAGGAAAGGCCTTGACTCTACAGGGACAGGGCTCAGGAGGGTTGAGAGAAGGGTTGAGGGGGAGGAAGGCCACAGGAGGGGGCGATGATTTTATAGCTCCTATCTCCCTTCCTAGTCCATTACCTAACTCCTAATAGCCCAACATGATGGAGGGGGCAGAGGGCAGGGGAACGTTTCTCTTACTGTGATATTGACTGTATTGACTATCAGTAAACTAAAACATGAACCCTGACCCACTTCTAATGGGATTGTTTACAGAGACGGGAATACTCCAACCAAGTTCCCGTAATTCTGCAACCCTACGAGAGACCATATTTGTGTCTGTTTTATGAAAATCTGGGACTATTTGGCCAAGGAAACAATTCTGTTTGATCTTAGTTTGGGAATGAGAGAAGCAGCAGCAAATATATTGAATGAGCAACTAATGAGCATGCAAAGCCTCACAAGTTTGACAAAATGACCGTATACACTGAGCGCACAAAACATTAAGGACACCTTCCTAATATTGAGTTGCACCCCCCCTTTTACCCTCAGAACAGCCTCCATTCGTCAGGGTATGGACTCCACACAGTGTCGAAAGCATTTCACAGGGATGCTGGCCCATGTTGACTCCAATGCTTTCAACAGTTGTGTCAAATTGGCTGGATGTCCTTTGGGTGGTGGACAATTCTTGATACAGTCAAGCGTGAAAAAACTAGCAGCGTTGCAGTTCTTGACACAAACCGGTGTGCCTGGCACCTACTACCATACCCCATTCAAAGGCACTTACATTTTGGTGCCACATACACAATCCATGTCTCAATTGTCCCATTCACCCTCTGAATTACACACATACACAATCCATGTCAAGGCTTAAAAATCATTAAGCCTGTCTCCTCCCCTTCATGTACACTGATTGAAGTGGATTTAACATCAATAACATCAATCATAACTGCAACTTGACTGACAGATTGGAATGTCTGACTGAAATACAATATACAGTATACATATGAAATGAGTAAAACATTATGTAAACGTTATTAAAGTGACTAGTGTTCCATTATTAAAGTGACTAGTGATTCCATGTCTATGTACATAGGGCAGCAGCCTCTAAGGTGCAGGGTTGATTAACCGGGTGGTAACAGTGATAGTGATGGCTATTTAACAGTCGGATGGCCTAGAGATAGAAGCTGTCTTTGATGCACCTGTACTGACCTCACCTTATGGATGATAGAGGGGTGAACAGGCCGTGGCTCGGGTGGTTGATGTCCTTGATGATCTTTTTGGCCTTCCTGTGACATCGGGTGATGTTGGTGTTCTTGAGGACGGGCAGCGTGTCCCCGGTTATGCATTGGGCAGACCACACCAGCCCGACAGGATGCTCTCAATTGTGCATCTGTCAAAGTTTGAGGATCTTAGGGGCCAAGCCATATTTCCTCAGCCTGTCTGTGTGGGTGGACCATTTCAGATTGTCAGTGATGTGTACGCCGAGGAACTTGAAGATCTTCACCTTCTCTACTGCGGTCCTGTCAATGTGGATAGGGGCGTGCTCCCTGAAGTCCACCATTAGCTCCTTTGTTTTGTTGAAGTTGAGGGAGAGGTTATTTTCCTGGCATCACTCCACCAGGGCCATCCCCTCCTCCCTGTAGGCTGTCTCGTCATTGTTGGTAATCAGGCCTACTACTGTTGTGTCATCTGCAAACTTGATGATTGAGTTGGAGGCGTGCGTGGCCACGCAGTCATGGGTGAACAGGTAGTACAGGAGGGGGCTGAGCACGCACCCTTGTGGGGCCCCTGTGTTGAGGATCAGCGAAGTGGAGGTGCTGTTTCCTACCTTCACCACCTGGAGGCACCCTGTCAGAAAGTACAGGACCAGTTGCCTGGGGGGGGGGGGGGGAGCAGTGTGCAGTGCAATGGTGATTGCATCGTCTGTGGATCTATTGGGGCGGTATGCAAATTGAAGTGGGTCTAGGGTGTCAAGTAAGGTGGAGGTGATATGATCCTTAACTAGCCTTTCAAAGCACTTCATGATTATAGAATGAGTGCTATGTTTTGCTTGTCCGGGAGTAAGACGTCGGTGTCCGTGACGTCGGTGTCCACGTCGGTGTCCGTATGTGGCAGGGTCAGTACACCCTGCCACATACGTCTCGTGTCTGAGCTGTTGAATTGCGACTCCACTTTGTCTCTGTATTGACGTTTTGCCCGTTTTATTGCCTTACGGAGGGAATAACTATAGCAACTGGGTCTAGTCTACTTAGATCATTAACTGTATATGAACCACAAAAGAATTGTGAGTGGGCTGTTTCGCTTCCTCTTCTGTCTCTGACAAAGGTAGGGGATATCTGAGACTACAGGTTGCGCGCCTCTTGTTTTGTGGTTTCTCCCACGCGGGGGGTGCTTTCATTGTTTATTGTAAAAATGTTGCGATATTGCCTGTAAAGTGTATTACAAGTGTATGTTCATTAAGAATTTCCTGTTTAAGATGTTAATTGTTTGTGCCAGGTTAGGGCAGGCCTTTTTCAAATGCCCGGTCCATTTAGGTAACCTGTAGTAATTTTAAGCTTTGTGATTTTATTGCAAGCTCTGATGCTTGAGGCATTGTACGTGCTGCTTATTGTATAGATGTAGTCCTAATTTTCATCCTGTTGATGTCATGTGCCTGTTTTGGTCCAGGTCTCTCTTGAAAAAGAGAGGATTTTAATCTCAACGAGACTAACCTGTTAAATAAAGGTTAATTACAAAATAACAAAGCATAGCTCTGACAAATATCCTACCTACTCAGTTGGGTGAGTTTACTATACTGACACTGTCAATGGTATAGGTGTTTTTCATTTCTCCTCAAGTTGAGGATGCCAGATCTTACAAGGCCTGGATAGGTATAAAACATATCAGTTGACCACGTATTATGATATAGCCATCGGACGCTCTACTGCACAGTCGATGATGTGGCACGCAATGCCTGCCCATCTAGTTGGGCAGGAACTTATCTAATATATTTGCCAATTAATCAAACACCACATTTTTGCATCTGATCTTCTGACTAACTAGGCTGCCTGGTCCTCTATCTCAACAGGCTGCAAAAAAGCAATGAACAAACATGTACTCCAGTTGCCTTGCATCAAACACTTCCACTTCCTGGTTGTTGTCGCCCACTCTATCCTACGGTTGTTCTATCTCTATGGTTGTCGCCCACCTTTCCTGTGGAGAATTAGTCAACGCAGGTCCACAGTGAGAGAAAAAAGACTAACTGTGACAACAGCTAGGCTGAAGCCTGTGTTTCAAGGGCCATCGTGCTCCAAAGGCAGCGCCCGGCCCTCATCGTGGAGGCGCACTGAAGTGGCGTGGGCTGGAATTTGCGTTCTCCTCCATGGTGTGTGTGAGTGTGTGTGTGTGTGTGTGTGTGTGTGTGTGTGTGTGTGTGTGTGTGTGTGTGTGTGTGTGTGTGTGTGTGTGTGTGTGTGTGCGTGTGCGTGTCATGACGACAGTAGACAATAGAAGTGGATAGAGAGAGGAAGAGGGTTGGATCAGAGAGCAGAGAGAAAACACTACTACTGACGTCAGACCAGGTTCTCTTCTCACCCTGTCCCAAAATATAAGGAAGTGAAGTATTAAAGAGGACCAAAGACTGAGGCCCTGTTTGAATACTATGGAAATGCATTCTTCCCCCCTTTTACTTGAGGTACATTAAGCACATATCTATACGTGAATGGACAAGTGTAAGCAAGGTTACCACCCTGTTACTTTCACCAATCCGACTAATTCAAGGAAGGTAGGTGAGGAGAGATGCATTTCTGAAGGCCTCCCCTTCCCCCTCTCCCTCTGCTTACATCTTGAGGCAACATACCCCATGTACCCCTCCCCTTAAACCCTAACAGCATACTGTAACTCAATCAGCTCAATCTAATTTTACAACACATCAGTTCAATCAAATGAAAACCAACTGCATAGCCCTCAAAAACCATCGGAGTATTGACTTAAATCTGTCAGGTCACTTGAACAACTCATTCTTCAAACCTAGTAGTGGACTTAAGTACACCGGACACTATGTAGTTGAGCTGTACATGTTTAAAAAACAATGATGTGGCACTGAACAAAGGGTTAAGCTGATTAGCCCGAGGCTCTTATTGTTGAGGCGGTGAAATGTGTGTGTGTGTGTGTGTGTGTGTGTGTGTGTGTGTGTCTAGTCCACATCACATGACTCTGTAATGCAGCTCTGACCTGACCTGCACAACACTGCTGGGCTTTTATAAGCAGACTCAGACTTACCTCTGAGCTAGAATCATGAATAAAAGCTAAAAGCCCAGTATTTTATACACTAAAAGAACCTGGCTGTGGTGTTGTTGAGCCAGATAAAGAGAAAGAGAGAGAGATGGAGAGGTAGAGAGGTAGAAGAGAGGCAGGAGGTTTTGGAGCCAGATAAAGAGAAAGAGAGAGAGAGAGAGAGAGAGAGAGAGAGAGAGAGAGAGAGAGAGAGAGAGAGATGGAGACGTAGAAGAAAGAGAGGGAGGTACAAATGAACAGTCTGATCCAAGTAGCCATAATCTCCTTTAATTAACTCCAAAATCCTCTGGCGTTTCATCACAACCAGCCAGCAGGAAGAGAAATTACGGATTGCTTGGGATGTCATTTTAGAAGCTTCCCTCTCTCCCTCCCTTATCTTCTCCCTCTCCTCCCCCTCTCAGGGACACGGCTGTGTAGAGCACCTGGTGGCTGCAGCAGGGAGAGATAGTGTGTCTGTGTGTGTGTGTGTGTGTGTGTGTGTGTGTGTGTGTGTGAGGCTGATTGTTCCACAGGTCCTTCAGTGTTGCCGCCACACTGCTCTGAGTGCCTTTTAACCCAGAGCCACGACTCGCCACATAGCCTGCCAGGCCCTCCCAGCATGCACTGGGGCACAGCTTTTGTCACAGCGAGCGCTGTTGTCCTAGCAACGAGACAGACACACCTGTCCACTAAAAGAGCCTTTTGTGACAAAAATCGATTGAGTGAAAGACTCAAAGACTCCCAGTAAAGACTGAGTGTACAAAACATTAAGGACACCTGCTCTTTCCATGACATAGACTGACCAGGTGAATCCAGGTGAAAGCTATGATCCCTTATTGATGTCACTTGTTAAATCCACTTCAATCACTGGATGAAGGGGATGTTTTGTACACTCAGTGTATAATAACATGCACACGGAAGATATTGTCCCTATGAATATGCATTGTAGGAGTTGCTTTTCTCATTGCCCACAAATCAACAGTATTGTAATGGCTTGGTTTACAGGGAGATGTGCTGTCACTCAGGCAAAGACAGTTTCAAAGACAGTTTCCCACGTCTCTGTGTGTGGGCTGTGCAGAGAAGCTAGGCTATACTAGGTATATAAATATACTGTAGTCACAGAAATGCCACATTTTGACGGATGCTTCCCAAATAAACATTTTAATTCTCTTAACATTAGGCTACGTTGGAGTTTGGTTAAGTAGGCTTAAGGTGTCTGGGAGGCTGCCTTCTACCTCCGAGGGAGGGAGGTTACTGGTGTATGTAAAATAGATGCAGGAGTGGCACCCTAAATTGGCTGTCACCCCTTATCTCCTTGCCAACTCCCACACCCCCTCTCCCATTACCTTTCCCCTCTCTATCCCTCTGCTCTCATCCCCCTCTCGTCAGCACTCTGTCACTCCACCCGCTTCCCTCCTTCTGAAACATCCTCCTCTCCTCTCATGGTGATGGGGGGTCTGGCACTGACAGTCCTGCTCCCTCCCTCCCTCCCTCCCTCCCTCCCTCCCTCCCTCCCTCCCTCTGTTCCTCCCTCTCGCCCTCTCTCCATCTCTTTCCCTCCCTCTTCCCCCCTGCTCACCCTCTCTCCATCGCTCTCCCTTTGTGTCTCATCCATCACTTCCTCCTTTGGTTGTTGTTGGCCTTGGAAGGTTTATGTGTGAGAGGTGTGTCTGTGAGCTGTGTGTCTATACCCTATCACATATGACTAGGAGTGTGTATATGCATATATGAGTGTATTTGTGTGTTTGTGTGTGGGTGCCAGGTTTGGGAACGATCTATTTGAATTCAGTCAATTCAGGAAGTAAACTGAAATTGAAATTAAAATGTTCCCTTATTGCTCCTATATAAGAAAAAACATGGTGTTCAGGGCCATCTAGGCAACAGCTATGAGATGTAGTGGTAAATGGACAGACCATGCAGCCTCCCAGACTAATGTATCTGCTATGTGTCGCCTTCCCTCTCTTTCTCACACTTTGTCTCTGAGCCATTGCTCACAGGAGAGTAAAAGCACACACACACACACACACACACACACACACACACACACACACACACACACACACACACACACACACACACACACACACACACACACACACACACACACACACACACACACACACACACACACGCTCACACACACACACACACCAGCCGCCTCCTACACCTGACTCCCCTGCTCTCCAGCTGTCCCCGGTCACCCAGGGTCCTTCTCAATGGAAGTTGGTCGTTTGTAGAGAAAAAGGATAATATGCTATAAGGAAAATGGCCAGATGGCCAGACGAGAGAAAGATTATTTCTAGCCCCACATGGTGTGTGTGATTGGTATGTGAACTCCTTGTCCCAAATGGCACCATATTTCCTTTATAGACCCTGGTTATAAATAGAACTGCACTTTATAGAGAATATGGTGGCATTTGAGACATGTCATATGTGTGTCAGGTTTGGGCTATAGGGTCTAATAACTAGGGGTTGTTAATAGCCTCGGGGTGCGGAGGAGGTAATAAAAGTGGAACGTACTCCCCTTTCCTGACGCGGGGCCTCTAGGGAGTGTTTTGTCCCTCCAATGCTCGACTTGTTCTGCCTGTCCACACTGAACTCCAGAACATGACATGCACTGCTGACTAAGTAACACACACACACACACTCACACACACACACACACACATGTATGAACACTCAGACACTCACACTCACACACAGGTAGGTTTGTTGTCTGTCTGTCTGTCTGTCTGTCTGTCTGTCTGTCTGTCTGTCTGTCTGTCTGTCTGTCTGTCTGTCTGTCTGTCTGTCTGTCTGTCTGTCTGTCTGTCTGTCTGTCTGTCTGTCTGTCTGTCTGTCTGTCTGTCTGTCTGTCTGTCTATCTATCTATCTATCTATCTATCTGGGGCCAAGCTGAGGGCAAGACCTGCATTATCATCCAGGCTCCCTGCCATGTTTCCTAACCTTGACACTAAGGCATTACCTAAGTTAGAATACAGAGGTCCAACAAACAACACACCTCTATTTCCTCCAGTCACTATGCCCGTCAGTCCTACAGTCACCACGCATGCATACACACCCACACACACTGAATGTCCTCATGAAGAGCGACTATATTCTCACCTCACATACCCTCCCATGGATCATACACAGAACCCATTACAATAGAGGGCACATAGAGAGCGTCTGCGATTGATCGAGTCTTAATTATAAGGATTAAATAGGAATAGCTGTGGGACAACGCCAGCTCAATAACTCATCTAATGTCCCTTCCAATCTCTGTGTTCACCTGTCTCTGTGGAACCATCTGTTTCATAACCAAGTACACAAAGATTCAGGAGACAATCCTCATCTGGGAAACAATCGAACTGAAAAATAATCTGCCTTCAAACAGATTCAATGATCCTGCTGATGGGGTTGGCCGCAGATTAAGTATTTGGACATGGCTTCTCACATCAACTCAAGCTGTCATAATCCATCCATCGAGCCATGCTACAACTCATAATGAAACACTATGCTCTGTATCTCTGGTGATTTACCGGCCGCATATTTATCCTAGGTTGTGTCCCAAACGGCACCCTTTTCCCTATATAGTGCACAATTTATAACCAGAAACCCGACCAGGGCCAAGGACTCTGTTCAAAAGTAGTGCTATATAGAGAATAGGGTGCTATTTGGGACACAGACCTACTCTTCTGTACCAATCTCTTTAGGTCGGTCCTCTAGTGTCTGATAAGCCCATAGTCCCAGATCTACTTCCGAACGTATTAGGAGAAGGAGATTTCCATCAGTGTCTATGGAGTCCCGATCGTCCTTCAATCTCCAATCCCTCTCCAGTGCTTATTTGTAATAAAGGGCATTACTGTACACTCATTTTCATTTGGAGGGAAATTGCTTCTTCATTTGACCACAATTGGTAATAGCATAACCATGAACGTGCCTCCCTGATCTAACACAAGGGATACGGAACAAGAGGAGGAAAATCATGTGAACCAGAATTGGCCCCAATAGGCAATTGTCATAACTTCTGGCTACAAGAACGGCTTAACGGATACAACTGCATTTGGAGGACAATGAAGCATAAGAAGCCAACAAACTTTTATTAATATACACTCAGTGTCCAAAATGGTGGCCTAATCCCTAAAGTGCCCCATAAACCCCATAGTGCTTTGGTTAAAAGTAGTGCACTATATGGATTAGGGTGACAAATGTATAATAAGCCTGTCATTTCACCTGGCCTTCATGGCTGTGCTGTGGCTGCGACCCTGTATTCTGAAGGACACCTGGGTCAGTTGAGTGACTATCATGAGCTAGCACAGATTCCCACACACACGCAAACATGCACACCCGCATGCACACATATGCCCACAGGTCTGATCCAATCCCACGTTCTAGGGAATGCTACTCACCTGCTATTCCTTTGGGATGGAGAACATAGAAATGAAGGTGTGGCGGAGCGGTGTCTACAGACACTACATATTCTGACCTTGATTTGATTCCCTAATAATTCCACCACCTTTACGCATGGTTGAAAGACATTTATTCAGAGCGCGCAAGGTAGCCACACGTGCAGAGCGCGTTACGTGCAGAGCGCGCTATCTATTTATCTATCTATCTATCTAATCAGGCCCTAATTGAAAAAATGGCTAATATTTTAAATAAACTGAGAAGTTGAAGGTATTTATTTAAAAAGTTCTTATTTTTTATATATATTTTTTATTCAAATTACTTCCTGAATTGACTGCCTTCAATTTGAATTGACCCCAACACTTGTGTTTGGGTCTATGACTATAGTAAGCTATCTGCAGGTAGCAACACACACACCAGAACCTTCCAACCGGGATTTCTGGAGAACCGGGGAATTTGGGGAAAGTTAACAGAATTTAAGGGCTGACACAGTTCCAGGAGCAATATGAAACATACAATCACAGAGGGCAAATTAACCCAATGACCCAAAATAATTAATGGTTTGTATTGCAGCGGAATGCCTATACAGTGGTTGCTCGTTTAAAAGTTGCATCATACTGCGGCATGGCTTGCAAGATGCTGCGGTATGGTATAAATTATTATTATTTATTTTTTTATGTAAAAAAACTTTCTAACACTTGTCTTTTGTCTAAACTAACACCTTACTTATTTCCCTGCTAGCACTGCTTGTTTAAAGAAATGTACTTGTGATCGAGATGTGGTTGTCCCTGATAGCACTGACTTTGCTCACAGCTGCTTGCTTAAAGAAATTGACTTACTGTGATTGAGATGTGGTTGTCCCACTGGGTATCCTAAGCTGAATGCACCAATTTGTAAGTCACTCTTGATAAGAGTGTCTGCTAAATGTCAAATGTAAATGTACAGCCTCTTATTTTACTGTCGGCGATTTTTGCCGTTAATGCTCGTTGAAACCACCAGAGGGCATCTTTGAGGTCATCTTTATAAAGCTTGTTGGAGCTTGCTTACTTACTGTGCTTTTGGGGCACAGTTCGAAACCTGCTCCCTGCCTGTTTCATTACAATATTTATCTTAATGTTTTAAAACTGTTTTAAAATGTATATGTTTATTAAGCTTATGGTCACGGCATCAACTGTACACATGTTCAAAATATTTTTTTTAATCAAAATAAATAATACATTTTTGCCACTTTAGATGCTGTGTTTTTATTTACAGTAGTGATGGACAAGTGTTTGTCTTTCATGATATATCTCTTAATGTAGGCCTACTACTAGAGTGTAAAATACACATATTTCGGTAAATATGTTAAAGTGGTGGGTAGCCTGTTGCCTGCACTTCAAGCGTGCTTCAATTACCTGTAGAGAAATACAATTATGCTAATTATTCTATAGACCGATAAGCACGATGGTCAAATGTATTTAATAATATTAATATTTTGAAAAACAAGTGTTTGAAAACATGTTTTCAAAATGCCTCCAGCTGTCCATCACTACTGTAAATAAAAACACAGCATCTAAAATGGTACAATTATATAATTTCATTTGATTTTTTAAAAATGCACATAATGCTTGATGCATTTTTCGTTAGGGCAAATCTGGTGATATTTAATTAGAAATGTTGTTCATTGTAACCAAAATGTCACAAATAATTGAACATGCACAACATGAGCAGATTAACTTGGTCAAAACATTGTTCAAATGTTTAAAGTGCGTGTGAACGACGGAGAGAAACAAAACGTCATTCCACATGCATTTTTCGTTAGGGCAAATATGGTCTGTGATATTTAGCTATAAATGTAATGTAAAACCTTGGATTTACATTGTAGTAATTTACTATGTAGCTGAGATGTACACTAGTTGAAATAGACATCTGCATTTTGAAAGTCTTTTATCGTTATTTTATTAATGAAAGCATAAAGATGCTGAACAAATACCAACATTTTGTTTTAGAGTACTTAAGCATTGAATACATTGCATCTACAGTGGTACAAATATATTATTGAATTCGATCAAAAAAAACTGCTTTAAAATGAGGAGTACTAGAAAGGTGTGACTCCAGGTTACAATAGGCTATAAGTATACGGCAGATCGCCGATTTGTCCTCACTTTGATAACAACATACTCTAGCACCATGACCAGGATCTCTATTCATTTAAGTGAGCAGATTAGAGCTTTCAGGAGGAACGGAAAATCTACTAGAAACACTTTTTAAAAAACTGCTAATCGATTGTCCTGCAATAGGTTGTGAATTCAGGAAAGAAAGTTTGTCTGTGTAAGGGCCTGACTGAGGCCAGATCCCTGACTCCCTCTAGTGGGAGTGGGATGACCACAGTCAGGTCCTGACACTCACAGTTTTGGGTTGTTGGTGATCCCCAATTAGAGACAGCTGTCCTGAGTTGTCTCTAATTGGGGATTCTATTTATGTGCACCACACATCCACCTGCGTGTGGATCATTGCTTGTGCTTGTTTGTCTGAGTAAGTACTCACGCCACGGTGTTACATACGTTTCTTGTTCTTGTTAGTGTTTTATTTATGAATAAAACATGTTCGCGCAGTCCTCTCGCTCTGCGCTTGGTTCCCTGCACACTCACCGTGACAGAATGATCCACCCCCAAGGGAACCCGCGCTCCCGGCCTGCCCAACCCACGCGCCTCCTCAGACCGGTAGATCCAGCGACAGATCCCTGCACCGGAAATCCAGTGCGTGTTCCCAGCCCATGGACCTCAGTACCAGCGCCACGCGATCCACCGTCGGTTAGCCACCCCAGATTGGAAGAACAGCTCCCACCACTTCCGCCTCAGACGGCCGAAAACAGGAAGACTCCGGAGGGTTTCTTCAATCGGTCGAAGGAGGAACAAGCGAAGTGGCGGATAGTTTTGAGGCTAGATTGGCGATCTGGAAGAAGCGTCTGGCTCACCTCTTTCCCGAGGGAAAGAAAGAGGAAGGGTCGGAGCTCCTCGCCAGGCCGGTGCCCAGTTCGGGACAGGCAGACAGGTCGATTAAACACCTGGAGCTGTCATCTACACTGCTGCCTGGGCTGGGCACGGCAGCCGATCTAGTTTCAAAACTCGATTCGTCTCCCGGTCGAGGGTCCAGCTCTACATCTCCCGTGCCTGCTCCTCACCCCAGACCACCGGTTCACCTCCGCAGCCCGGTACGGCCCGCGCCTGCTCCTTGCACCAGCCCTATGGTGCGTATCCACAGCCCAGAACGGCCCGTGCCTGCTCCACACACCCAGCCTCCAGTGACGGTTCGAAGCCAGGAGTCTCCAGCAACGGCCCACAGCCTGGAGCCTACAGCCACAGCCCAATGCCCGGAGCCTCCAGCTACGGCCCACAGCCCGAAGCCTCCAATGAAGGCACATAGTATGGAGTCTCCAGAGGCCAGCACAGACTAGCTAACGATATTCTCAGGAAAACAAGCTTTTTGGGGGAATATTGGGGGAATATTCACACCTACAGTAGCCAGGCTATTAAACATGCTAATCGATTCTGTGTCAAGAATTCAGCATAGCAAGTTTGTATGAAGGTCTGGTTATTCACAGGTAAATAGTGATATGCTCTAAACCGCTCTGGTGACCAACAAACTTTGCTGCCCTGTTTTCAATCGTCCACATGGTTGGAAGAACCTATTCAAGTAAGTAAATACATAGACGCATAGGAAGTGTAGTGTACTATTAAATCATGTTTATAGTCTATTGCATAGTTACAATGTGTAATCATTGATGTCCCAGGATCTATAATAATTGTAATACATACATGCTGACACAGCATCATTCAAAGAATGGGGTTTGTTACACCTGGTATTGGATATGACTGAAAAACAGATTCATACCTGAACCGCACCTTTCGTTCTATTGCCGTTTTTCAGCTTTGGGTGATTTTTGACTTGTTCTATTGTCCAGCCTACCACTGTTTCACAAGACGACAGCCTGGGTTTGCTGGTTAAAACATTAAACAACACAAATTACAATTGATCATTAGAAAACCCTTTTGCAATTATGTTAGCACAGATAAAAACTGCTGTGCTCATTAAAGAAGCAATAACACTGGCCTTCTTTAGACTAGTTGAGTATCTGGAGCATCAGCATTTTTGGGTTTGATTACAGGCTCAAAATGTCCAGAAACAAAGAACTTTCTTCTGAAACTCTTCAGTCTATTCTTGTTCTGAGAAATGAAGGCTATTCCATGCGAGAAATTGCCAAGAAACTGAAGATCTCGTACAACACTGTGTACTACTCCCTTCACAGAACAGCAAACTGGCTCTAACCAGAATAGAAAGAGGAGTGGGAGACCCCGCTGCACATCTGAGCAAGAGGACAAGTACATTAGAGTGTCTAGTTTGAGAAACAGACGCCTCACAAGTCCTCAACTGGCAGCTTCATTAAATAATACCCACAAAACACCAGTCTCAACGTCAACAGTGAAGAGACGACTCCAGGATGCTGGCCTTCTAGGCAGAGTTGCAAAGAAAAAGCCATATCTCAGACTGCCCAATAAAAATAAAAGATTAAGATGGGCAAAAGAACACAGACACTGTACAGAGGAAGATTGGAAAAAAGTGTTATGGACAGACGTTTGAGGTGGTCGGATCACAAAGAAGAACATTCTTGAGATGTAGACCAAATGAAAAGATGCTGGAGGAGTACTTGACGCCATCTGTCAAGCATGGTGGAGGCAATGTGATGGTCTGGGGGTGCTTTGGTGGTGGTAAAGTGGGCGATTTGTACAGGGTAAAAGGGATCTTGAAGAAGGAAGGCTATCACTCCATTTTGCAACGCCATGCCATACCCTTGCGATGGCGCTTAATTGGAGCCAATTTCCTCCTACAACAGGACAATGACACAAAGCACAGTCCAAACTACTGTATGCAAGAACTATTTAGGGAAGAAGCAGTCAGCTGGTATTCTGTCTATAATGGAGTGGCACAGTCACCGGATCTCAACCCTATTGAGCTGTTGTGGGAGCAGCTTGACCGTATGGTACGTAAGAAGTGCCCATCAAGCCAATCCAACTTGTGGGAGGTGCTTCAGGAAGCATGGGGTGAAATCTCTTCAGATTACCTCAACAAATTGACAACTAGTATGCCAAAGGTCTGCAATGCTGTAATTTCTGCAAATGGAGGATTCTTTGACGAAAGCAAAGTTTGAAGGACACAATTATTATTTCAATAAAAAATCATTATTTATAACCTTGTCAACATCTTGACTATATTTCCTATTCATTTTGCAACACATTTCATGTATGTTTTCATGGAAAACAAGGACATTTCTAAGTGACTCCAAACTTTTGAACGGTAGTGTATAAAAACCTTGGGACCCAAATGCATAATGAGTGCTCTAACTCCTCCCTGCGGTGGTCTGGTAAAATGAAGCAGTGAACCTGGGTACCTCTTAGTCCCGCGGAAATAAACTCGCAACTTTTAAAGTAGGAACCACTGTACCGAATGCAGTTCAGCGTTCAACACCATAATGCCCTCCAAGCTCGTCACCAAGCTTGGGACCCTGGGACTGAACACCTCCCTCTACAAATGAATCCTGGAAAAAAGGACTACAACGCCTCTTTTCCCTCGAGAGACTGAAACTTTTTGTCATGGCCCCACAGATCCTCAGGGACTTTTACAGGTGCACCATCGAGAGCATCCTGACCGGTTGTATCACAGTCTGGTATGGCAACTGCATCGCCCTTGACTGTAAGGCCCTACAGAGGGTGGTGCAGACGGACCAGCGTCTCACGGAGCGAGCTCCCAGACATCCAGGACATTCATGCCAGGTGGTGTCTGAGACTGTTCTATGCTCCCGTCCAGCAGGCGGTACGAGACAGCTTCTAGCTCCTGGCCATAAGACTGTTAAACAACTACAGCCCTCCCTCTCCCACGGATTATCCACTCTATCTACCTGACTCTATGTTCATCCACAGGTTTCTACCCACCCAGGTACACATACCTACACTGAGACTATAACACACGTAATTTCATAAACCCTCACGCACACACTCATTACCGACGCAACACACATACACCCACCCACACACCTCCTCACACCTATGCTGCTGCTATAACAATCAAATCTCTAAATAAAATGCCAACCCGTGGCGTGACTTCAGTAACAGAATTACGCCATGGCTTGACGTTTTAATTATGCCATGTGGCGCCTTATTTTAGCTGTCACAGAATTACGCCATGTGGTGCCGTATCTTAGCTGCCAGTCAAACTCCGCAAAAGTTAAACTACATTTAAGTTTAGGCATTAGTTCCAAATGGTTACGGTTAGGGTTAAAGATGGAGTAACACCAATGATTTATATATACACTAGATGACTAATAGGGGGTGCTGTGTTGAAGCCAATGTGCCTCCATCTTGGCACTCCCCAACCGTTGTAAACATTTTTTTGGAAGCTATAGAAATGCATTTATGTCTACATTCATTTTTGTCACATTTATTCTATTACAGACACCTTACTGCATACTTTTAAATTATATGTGAGCTGAATATAAACATTTAAAATAAAAAATATTTGACATTTTTTTAGATTACTAATGTTACTAAAACAGAAAATTACTTAAATACATTTAATTGAAATACTCCCCAGTAGCAGAAGTCCTCCATTCCTATGGAGTACTGCTCCTGCCAATATGGCAGACCGGTGGCTTCAAAGCCTCTCAATGGCCAAAACATAGCATCAGCAATCCAGAGTTTATATACACCCCCCCCCCCCCCAGTCAAAAGTTTGGAATATTACTCATTCAATGGTTTTTCTTTATTTGCACTATTTTTTACATTGTGAAAAATAGTTTGTGACAGCTTTGCGCAATCATGGCATTCTCTCAACCAGCTTCATAAGGACCACCATAGGAATGGAAGACCAAGAAATACCTCTGCTGCAGAGGATACGTTCATTAGAGTTACCAGCCTCAGATTGCAGCCCAAATAAATGCTTCACAGAGTTCAAGTAACAGACACATCTCAACATCAACTGTTCAGAGGAGACTGTGTAAATCAGGCCTTCATGGTTGAATTGCTGCAAAGAAACCACCACTAAAGGACACCAATAAGAAGAAGAGACTTGCTTGGGCCAAGAAACACGAGCAATGGACATTAGACCCGAGATTTTGGGTTCCAACCTCAACCAAATTTAGATGGTTTGGGATGAGTCGGACCGCAGTCAAGAAAAAGCAGCCAACAAGTGCTCAGCATATGTGGGAACTCCTTCAAGACGGATGGAAAAGCATTCCAGGTGAAGCTGGTTGAGAGAATGCCAAGAGTGTGCAAAGCTGTCATCAAGGCAAAGGGTGGCTACTTTGAAGAATCTCAAATATAAAATATATTTTGATTTGTTTAACACTTTTTTGGTTACTACATGATTCCATATGTATTATGTCATAGTTTTGATGTCTTCACCTTTATTCTACAATGTAAAAAAAGAAAAACCCTTGAATGAGTAATATTCCAAACTTTTGAGAAACAGACGCCTCACGAGTCCTCAACTGGCCGCTTCATTAAATAGTACCTGCAAAACACCAGTCTCAACGTCAACAGTGAAGAGGAGACTCCGGGATGCCAGTTGAGGACTTGTGAGGTGTCTGTTTCTCAAATGTACTTGTCCTCTTGCTCAGTTGTGCACCGGGGCCTCCCACTCCTCTTTCTATTCTGGTTAGAGCCAGTTTGTGCTGTTCTGTGAAGGGTTGTACGTGATCTTTTGTTTCTTGCCAAAAATATATATATATTTCTAAAACAAGGAAATGTCTAAGTGACCCCAAACTTTTGAACGGTAGTGTAAATACCTCCACCACTTCCTGTACCCCTGCACATTGAGTATGGTACTGGCACTGACCTGTATATACTTGCATTTTCATGTTTCTTTCTCGTATCTCTTGTGTGTTTTTATTTTATTTTTATTTTATATTATATTATTTACTGCACTGTTAGGAAAGAGCTCACAAGTAATTTCAATGTACTGTATTACTACACCTGATGTATCCTGTGCACTCGGTAGCAATGGCAGACAGACAGAGAGAGGGAGAGATTTACAGAAAGAGAAGAGAGGAGGATGGGCAAAGAGAAAGAAAACTAAAACAGCATGAATTTGAAGGTGACCCCCCCCTCCCTCCCCTCTCTCTCTACCCCTTTCTCTTTCCCTCTTTCATAGACAGACAATAAGGTGAGGCTTAACTCTTGTTCAATAATTCAGAGTCTGGAAGCCTTGAACAGAAGACACATCCTATCAGACGTCTCCAAGGAGAGGGGACTGAACAGGACTGGGCATCTGGGCTCTCCCATGTGCTTTGAATCAATACCTTCCCGGATCACTCATTAGCAAGGCAGATGCACACCTAGCTAGCAGTGGTACACAGAGCTCTTATGCAGAGGAGGGGAAGGGCACTCGTTCACTCTGTCTGTCTCCTCACCTTCTCCTCAGCTGTGTGTTTGTGTGTCGGGTAAAATCTCTCATACTATCATGCTGTGTATATAGATAATTGTTGTAGCTATAGGACCAATCATTATCTATTGACAACAAGAAACATGTAACTGGACTAGCAGAATCGACGTGTGACCAATTAGCTCACTATGTCGTACCAGACTCGACACTGCATGGAGTTGAAAGAGACTGACTTTCTGTTAATTACAGAGTGTGAATTACACCGTGACATTCGGGGGGGGGGCCTAATAATAAAGCTGTAATTTAACGACACAAATGTATTGCCTTTTAATGTGGCATAAACACAATCATTTAAAAAAGTACGCTACCTGTGCATGTTCATCCACTCCAAAATAATCCAAACAGTAAAATGCATATAGCCTACACTCGCAACATTTGATGATTAAATTATAATGCCAGAGAAGCTGATGTTTGGAGGATAGGCTATATTGGCACTGGTGGTTCGAGGGCCGGCAAACCGTGCCAATATATCCTCCAAACACCGGCTTCGAGGGCATTATTACTTTTATACAACGGGCTACCAACATATTCAAATAATGATTTACCTATTTTCATTGAAAAAGTTATTTTGATGAATGTATTTATACTATTTCATCCTTCCACAAGATATAGTCCAGACACTAATCTAGGGTTGCTACCATGGCGGCTGGTCGTTTGTTCTATCGGCTCGGTTGCCAGAGACACAACCCAATCGTTCAGTCTTTTTGTTCTGTATCCATGAACCCGACCCAGTTGTTCATTCTAAATGTTCCATTGTCATACTGGCTGGCCACGTTCTTATACCTTTAGCATTTGTTTAAGCTGTTTTCTAGTGACATTTATTTGGATACATCCATAACAATGAGCAAATTCACCTGGCATAGAAAATGTGCTCGCTCGTCAGGACACTGTTGTTCAGAGGAGCTAGCCAACAACACAGCTAACACAATCCCTTCAAAGTGAAGCTGGAAAGACTGCAAACTCGTTTTGACCTTTTTTCAATTGACATTTCTTGGTATATATCCATAGAAATGATGCCAGGTCATTCATGATTTCGAGTGGCTGAGAAACGCTGCCTGTCTGTCTCGTCCCGACACGTTCATTGCTATGGGACAGCTGGAGATCGAATTTGAATATTGAAACAATGTTGCAAATGTCAGAGAGACAGACAGCAAGGTTTATACAAATCTCTGCTGTTGAAAACTAAACGTTAGTCTAAAAGAAATGTGAGATAGTGTCTATATGCTTTTTACAGTGGAGCTCAAGTTTATAAATTGCCTGGAGAGTGTACTGGAACAGAGTAAGTAGGCATTTTAAAGTCCTAGATTTAGTCGGTGGTAACTTGTAGAATAGACACCGGCTGGAATGCAGTTTTAACAAATCAGCTATCAGGATTAGAACCACCCATTGTATAAATGGAAATAGACTGTTCTGTTTACAAAACACCAAAACGTGTGCCTAACTAATTTGGCGATTGCCATTGATTAAGTCAGGACACCTGAAATGGGGCTGAAACTGTCCTGGAAAAAACAGGATTGTCACCCTAACAGACACGCTAAATTTACTACACTAGTCTACAATGTGTAGGCCTATTATCACAACGCTCCCTATACTTTCAATGCATTTTTCTGGAAAAGGTAGAATCTTGGAATATGCACTGTAAGTGTAACAATGCCTATGTAACATTTCATTATATTTTGCCATGAAAATAGTTCTCATGGGCACACAAATCCAAAATAAAGTAGGCCTATGCCATTGCAAAATCTAATGCTTCTATAGAGTCAACTATAGGCCTACTGTCATTCATGTTGGATTTGATGTGCATTGGTGTCTAGCTGTAGGATAATTGTCAAGTGATATTGGTGACCATCATCAGCTGATCGAGGAACGAAAAACAAATATTGATAGAAAATAATAAAGCTAAAAAAAAATGGTCTCCTTCTTTTGGACACGAACGGCACAGAGAACACCTGAAAAACAAACACGAGCGCTCACTCTAAACAGCTGACTGACAAAAGCAAACAATGATATATCAACGGATAAATCGAATGCATTGGAATAAAGGCATTAGTTATTTTTATCAAGGACGCATGGCAAAGAAATAGCGAAAAATAAGCAAGTACAGAGGAAAGTCGTTTACAGGAGCTCAGCTGAAATTCAGCCCTAATGAGTGAACAACGCCATGGAAAGGGAGACGGTTTTTGCAGCCATGTAGAAATAAATGATTTAAACCATGAGAAAGAGGTGCTTTTATTTTCATATTCACCACTGCATTTTAAACAAATAGGAGACTGCTTAAATTAGCATTATTTAGAACCAAAGTTAGATTTGTTGAATTTAAGGGGGGTAATGTCTCATGTATCTGAGCTGAGCTCCTGGTTAATTATATTAATATTGAACACGATAGGAAGGGAAATTGTTAGCTGGCGGCACGTATCAGGCAGTGAGCAGCAGCAGGGTGTGCGTGTGCGCGAGAGAGAGAGAGATAGAGAGAGAATTTGTGTTTTTCTCAGAGCAAAATGATTTCCACTCAGCATGTTTCAATGTGATACTACTGAAAAGCTCCTGATGTGCTCCCCTTTGTCTTGCTCTCTCATCCTCAGTGAAGGAAACAGGATTATCAACACACCAGCCAGGGCGGTCTTGCTTTCCTTTGCAGGATAACTAAGCCCTAACTAAGGCCCAACGGTGTGTGTACACGCCTGCCAAAAGCCACTAAGCAAAAATCAAAATGGCCCAGAAAGAGCCATCCCTCCATCCTGTTATCCTACTTAATATTCAACCCAGACCTCCACCCGAGGCTCACCCTTCCCACGTAACCTTGGGAGGAAAGTGGGCCTGCGTCCCAAATGGCACCCTATTCCCTTTACAGTGCACTACGTTTGACCAGAGCAAAAGTAGCTCACTACATAGGGAATAGGGTGCTAGTTGGGACGCAGACGAGGCCTTTGAGAGAATCCCCCAGGCCCAGTTCGGCTGTAAATCCATCGGGGCTGAAATCAGACATATGCTGAGGGTGCTACCTATGACCAGAGTGATCAACACACATTGTAAACAGTGTCAGAGTCCATTGAGGAGGTAAGGTACTCCCCTATATATCATGAAGTCTGTGTCCCAAATGGCACCCAATTCCCTATATAGTGCACAACTTTTGACCAGAGCCCAGTTGTGCACTAAATAGGGAATAGGGTGCCATTTGGGACGCACCCGAAGTAATAAAGCTGCAGGTCCCATACAAGCGTTTCTATTGTCTGAGTTCAGCCCTACATTTTCAGGGTGTCACCTAAACCATGTACCCCCTGTCACTTTAATGGTGCTCCCAATTACGGTCTCCAGTGTCTCCATTGAGATCAATGTCAGTATAAGTGAACAGACCCAGACGCTAATAGAATGGGTGATATTTCTGCACATATCTGACCACAGCTCTGGGCAGTGAATAGGTGATATTAATGGCTAGTCCAGCGATACTCTGCCTGTAGAGAACAAGTGAAACCAGGTGATTGATTAGAGACGCCTTGGCTGTGAACTGACCCACCCTTGCAGTCCATTGTAAAACAATTAGACAGTCACAATGGAATACCTTTGGTAGGGCAGCTGTGGAAGATCCCAGGAGAGACTGGAGATGAATACAAACAGTACTGAGTGTTTTTTTGGTGTGGTGTATATGTGTGTGTGTGTGTGTGTGTGTGTGTGTGTGTGTGTGTGTGTGTGTGTGTGTGTGTGTGTGTGTGTGTGTGTGTGTGTGTGTGTGTGTGTGTTTGTGTGTGTGTGTGTGTGTGTGTGTGTGTGTGTGTGTGTGTGTGCGCGCGTGTGTGTGTGTGTGTGTGCCTGCGTGCATATGACCGATATAAGCCGGTGGCAGGAAGAGAGAGATGTATGTGTTTTCTGTTCATGATGAGAAAATGGGGGGAGTAGAAAGATGACAAGAAAGAGTTTGAGTATGAGCGACAGTGAAAACATGAGAAAAAGGGTAAATATGTTGGCTGAAAGATTGTGTGAAGGATAGCCCCATCTTCTCCCGTGGCTGTAAAGGCATAAATTGTGATCAGTGAGACAGATGTGACTTTGTCTGTGTCCCAAATGCCACCCTATTCCCTATGGGTACTGGTCAAAAGTAGTGCACTGCATTGGAAATAGGGTACCATTTGGGATGAAATCTTAATTCTGCTCTCCTTCTTCGCCCCGTCCTCCGAACGCACCACGGTAAACATTTCAATATTAATCAAACCGGTGCACAGTCACACAAAGGCAAGAGGAATTAGTCTCCGCCTGTGTAATTAGAGCATTTGATAAATAATTAACTTTGTAATTTAAAAAAGGAATGGACCCTAGTGACCACAGCAGACCCCAGCTGGCCTCAGCACTCAATTTTGGTCTCTTCTGTCTCCTGAGGATGACGCATGGCACACCCCCGTATCATTACAAAAGTGGGCCCGTCCTGTACTTAAACAACAAGTGGTGAGCCAAGAAATCCTGGCCCGGATTGGACCACAATTATTTTGGCCAGAAAACATTGGGGTTGTTGAGCTGCAGCCAAAGTCCATATCGGTAAATCATGAACAGAGCTCTCTGCTATTTCTGCAACGTTGACACTTCTGCAAAATGTATTCTCGAAAAGGGAGAGGTGATTTTTTGATATTTTGGACAGATCATTTAATTATTTGAAAGGGTGGACCTCTGTTACAAATTGCCGTCTCTTGGATATGAGCTATGACCACTAAGTATGACCCTATAATGTAGCATGTGCTAGAAGGAAAAGGCAACAGAAGCACTCTAAAAGTACCAGTACCAGGTAACAGCATGCCTGGTGGGCTCCAAACCAGCTGCTGGGTTAACTACTTACTACCTCCACCTTACCGCTCCACATATCCATTCCCCCATCCCACGGCCATCCACACACAGGCAGCTCAGACAACAGAAGTCCTAGTGGAGTAACTCTGAACAACTGTAAGAGTGTATATTTAATTTCACTAGTCAGATAGTTCTATTCATTCTTAACCAGCAAAGGAGTAAGCTGCCCTGGGACCCTCTGCCTAGGCCTCTTCTCAATCTTCCCCTCCTGGCCATGCCTTTGCTTGCCTCTCCAAGGCCACCACCCCACCTCAGCCCAACCCAGAGAGCCAGCCTCAATTCTCTCCATTTTGTAATCCTCTCTGGTCAAGGAGCTGTCAGACTAGCAGGGGCAAGTTGTCCATCACATGCTGTGTTGGTAGAAAGAGAGAGAGACAGAGAGAGTCCAGCCGAGCCAAAGGGGAGGTAATCTAGTCTCCAACCTTCTCTGTTTCCTCACTGAATCAGAGACTCGGATCAATCTGATGAAGCCGGTAGGTAGACAGACGTCTCTCTCTCTCTCTCTGCATCGCTCTGCTGCGCCCGATTGGACGTGGCTATAGGATGGCGGGATTTACGACCCAGTTCCCGTCACGATGCTGTTCCTCGCCGCCAAGCGTGCCACAGAAAAGATTATCTGAAAAAAGCTCTAAGCGCTGACTGTGTGGCCCACCCTGGCACATACTCCGGAAGCAGAGCCAAGATAGACTGCTCAGTTAAGAGCTTCAGGGGAAGTTTATAAAAGTGGAGCTGGGGAGAGCTAGTAGAGGTAGGCTGTACAGTGAGAGCAAAACATATAGTAAACCAGCAATGATGCTGTAAAGGCAAAAAAGTTATCAATTTCGTCTGAACCCTGTTTTAAAGTATTTCCTTTTGCGCTCTTCTCTGTGTGTGTGCATGTGTGTGTGTGTGTGTGTGTGTGAGTTGTGTTGTGGTGTGTGTGGTGTTCTGTGTATTGTGATTACACGCTATACATTGCTGGGCTGAAACGTGACAGTTAATACAGTATAACACACACACACATATACCCACACAACCACTTACCTTCACAGCTTCAGCGTGCGTGACTTTATCAAACACTGTGTTGTTGACTTTCATAATCTGATCCCCAATCCTTAGTCCCTCCTTTTCGGCCAGGGATCCCGGCTCCACCAGAGACACATAGATCCCGACGCCGTGCTCCGAGCCTCCGCGGATACTGAAACCCAAGCCCTCGTTGCTCTTGTGCCGTTTCAGGGTCACCTGTCGAACTTCTCCTGGAGGCTCGTGCAGAAAGCCTCTGCCGAGCAGCGGGACGAGGGGAGCAGTCCCATCACTGCTGGTGCTGAAACTATCCGGAGAGCTGCGCAGCGCAACCTGAGATCCGGGAGGCGTTGGAAAATGCCCAGGAGGAGTTGGACTCCCACTGGGAACTTCACCCAACGCTTCGGCCCTCCCATTGCTGGCAAGTAAATCCGATTTCAAGTAAAGGCCCTCCGAGGTGTACTGGTCAAACAAAAGCTGGTCGGAGCGGGGAATGACCTGCCGTAGCATGGGCAGAAGTTGACGTTTGCTGGGCGCATTGAGGATTACTTTGAGTGTTTGAACCAGGTCGTAGACATTACGCTTGGAGTGGTACACGTTGAGGCAGTGGATGAACTGCTCCCGCTCCAATTCGTTGAGCAGCAGGTTGAGCGCATTGTGCAGCTTCTTGACATTGGCTGAGAGCGTGCGGGAACTCGAGGCCACCGAATTGGCCGAGGAGGAGTTGAGCGACATACGCTCTAGATCCGTGCTCATTCTAGACATGTGACTGGGTCACGGAGCCACACTGGAGCGGTGAGACATTGGGCATGACAGCACTGGGTTGTGCTCCTTTAAAACGGAGCGTGGCATTGCGATTCCTGCAGGACGTCCACTCCACTAATAGCCATATTGGCTAGGTCTGAGCCTGGGTCTGGCTTATCCAACCGGCTGAATTCCAACAGTCTTAGAACGCCGCCTCGATCAATGAAATAAACAACCAACTAAAGTACAATGTTATAATTTCAAAGACGAATTATAGAACATATTCATCAGATGTGCAGTTTAATAATAGCCTAACATCAGAACTTCAGTAAACATAATGCGTAATAAGTTAGGCTAAGCATGCGTCAAAAGGGCACCTGAAATAGACATAGAAGAAATATTTCGGAACCTTAGTCAGAAAACTCACAACACTTCCCTGACAGAAAGCTTAATGGTGAGCACGACAAGCTTCTGTGTCTTTAGCTCGTGTCTTGTTTTTGTGCGTGAAGAGATCGGGTAGCCCAGGAGCTGCTTCTCCAGTATCCATATATATCACCTCGTCAACAGGCACGAAAGAAAAGCTTGAGCGCAAAAAAAAATAAACATATCTACTACACTTGAATATCAAGTGGTAAACTTAGACCTACTATTATGTGTGCGGAAGATTCGGAATAAAATACGCACGATATTCTTGATAGAAGTTGTTATTTTGCTTGGTTCCTTTATCGGCGACCAAAGTTCATATTGTGGAGTTGTCTGTCCAAATATATCCAGCCGGAGCTTTAAAAGTGTTCCAAACAACGCAAAGATAATTCAGCAATTTTCAAGTAATCCAGAGTTTTAAAAATCCTGGTAGTTGTTGGTTTATATCCCTCTTTATTTTGATACAGCCTTGCGTTGACCTAGTCAGCAGATGCGTCTCTGCGAGCTTCCTGAGCAGACAGACGTTGCTGAAGTGTCTCGCTCCCTCTCTACAGTCGTTCGTCAGGAGGAAATGACGCAGCCGACCGTGTGGAGTGAACAAGTTGCTTGGTAACCAACAACACATACTCTTGTGGTCGACCGAGTGCAGACATAACTCT
This sequence comes from Thymallus thymallus, assembly GCA_023634145.1. Lineage (NCBI taxonomy): Eukaryota > Metazoa > Chordata > Actinopteri > Salmoniformes > Salmonidae > Thymallus > Thymallus thymallus. Next base: position 23,556,833 of record CM042404.1, on the reverse strand, counting down.
AATTGGCAATACCTTTTTAGTTTGATTGAAAAATGCAATATTCTAAGCGCCATACAGATTGACCCAATCGTTATGCACGCATGCACGCACAGATGCATGGATAATAATAAAGATGAGCTTTAGTACACAGACCATGTATTCTATTCCCCTGTGAATAGACACCGCATACATCTAAGAATGACACATCTCTCATAGTAAAAATGTTTGCCCAATGTTAACATTTCAACCAAGACCACAAATAACAATATGAACTACAAGAATTGATCAATAAAGTATCTATCTATCTATCTATCTATCTATCTATCTATCTATCTATCTATCTATCTATCTATCTATCTATCTATCTATCTATCTATCTATCTATCTATCTATCTATCTATCTATCTATCTATCTATCTATCTAGTCGAGATATAACAATATAACCAATTATAATCACAGATTGTTATCAGTGAGTGGACATTGTTATCACTGAGTGGGGAGCATGGTGGGAGGAACAAATCTACAGATGACATCACGTCTAGCTGGTCTGGTCTAATTATAGGCCATCTGTGATACTGGATTAGCACTGGATTATTGTTGGACAGAATTAGCCTGCCAGTCCACTGCTTCAACTGGCTGACTGATGGGACAGAAAGCAATGAGTTAAATAGTAAACAAATACACAAGTGAACCACAAGTTCAGTAGGCAAACATTGCAGATAGAAATGTCACAAATAGAGCTGACATGATTCTACATGTCAGACTCAGAGAGGTTTGATCTAAATCATATATTTCTGTTTTCCACAATATTGTGCCCTGCTGAATGCATCCAAATTTGCCAGAGAGGATTCGTTCAATAACAATGTCAATAGAACTGTATTTGCACCATTGCACCATGCACTGTGCATCATATCAACATGGTATTAGCATGTTAATAAGACATTTTCTCTTTCCAAAGGTGCTCTATGAGATCTGTTTATGAGACAACAGCACAGCCATGTTAAATTATGCTAATCTGAGAGGCGTCCAGTGGCTCCGGAAGATGCGGTCCAACCGTCTCAGTAAAGGTTCACCTGTGAAGGATAATGAGGAATGGAGTCCTTGTCTCCACTAAACTGAGCTGTGGGTACGGTTCAGAAAGAGAGCGAGGGAGAGAGAGAGTGGGAGTGATTGATAGCACTAATTAAAGGAGTTAGGGGGCGATTACTGAGGGAAAGTAAAGTTGAACACTATTACTAAGCAGAGCATCCACAATCGGATGGAGAAAGAGTGACAAACAAGAAAAATTCCTCTACAATAAGCAAAGATGAGAGAGGAAATGAAGAAGTCTCTTCCCTCACAGCACCGGCACAGCTAATGGCTTTGGCTATCAGCACGATTTTCAATGTTACTGCAGAAGCTCCACATTGCGATTGCAAGGGCAGACAAATCTTAATCCTATAGTTCATAGCGGCAGACAATTAAAGTATAATTGAGGCCGCTGTGAGCCCCAACCAACTGTGTGGTGCAAAAATAAGAACCTTCTGACAGAGCCATCTGAATGGACTTCAGTGTGTGTGTGTGTGTAAGTGTCTGAGAGAGAGCTGCAGAAAATTAGATAACATTCAGCACCACGTGCTGTGTGTGTGCGCGCGCGCGCGTGTGTGTGTGTGTGTGTGTGTGTGTGTGTGTGTGTGTGTGTGTCAAGGGGTTTTAGCTATCAGCAGTTGTGAATGACATAGAGAGAATGAACAATTATATAAATAGCAGACAGAACTGTTCCTGATTATTTTTTATAATTTTGCACTGAGAAAGAGACTTAAGTGCTTTATGTAATAGGATTAGTTGAATATGACTCAGTCCTATCCCCAGTCATCAGTTTTGTGCAAATGGAAACTGTTTATGCCCTCCATACTGCTGGAAAGGACTCCATTAAGCAACATCAGCCACTCTAAAAACTAAAATAATCTATATATTATAACAGTGTGCTATTGCCATGCCTAGTTCCATTACCTTCCAATTTCTATAGTAGACAGGCCAATTTGTTGTAGATTTTTTCATTATAGAAATGTATGATGTAGTCGTAGATGGGTTAATGACAGTTAATAACAGGCGGCAGGTAGCCTATCGGTTAAGATCATTGGGCCAGTAACTGAAAGGTAGCTGGTTTGACTTCCCAAGCCAGCAAGGTCGGAAAATCTGCCAGTCTGAGCAACAACAACAACAACCCCCCAACAACAACAGCTCCCATGGCGCAGATGACGTCGGTTAAGGCAGCCCCCTGCACCTCTCTGATTCAGAGGGGTTGGGTTAAATGCAGAAGACACATTTCAGTTGAATGCATTCAGTTGTGCAACTGACTAGTTATCCCCCTTCCCTAACAGTTAATAACAAATCTTCTGATACACAGAGTAGTATAAAATCCCAGAGGTAGGTTAGTCGGATGTAAGCCATTTGACTGAGAGTTTAGTGCATTAGTTAAGTTAAAATGTCAAGAAAGGCTGTTGAACTGGAAGAAAGAGTTCCTTGGGGATTAGCAACTACTGTTATACTGTATTTCATGCATGCATTTATTTTGGTCCATTTTACAACAGCAGGAAGTGAATTTTCATTGCATGTTATCCAAAGTCATCTCTCCCTAGAGTCATATATAGAGATATACAGTATATGGCTCCATCCCTCCCCATCTCCAATCGTTCTATATTTTGATTTGTATCCCTGTTAAAGCCAAGCACTTATCAGGTAATGCTCGCTACACCACTGAATTGTAGGACTCATTTACTTCAGCTCTCCGCTCTCATTCCTCTAAATGCTGTATGGAGATGAAAACCGACCAAACCTGTAATGATAGTTTTCTACCCTGCTGGTTTAACCTTAAATTGCACGCCCTCGTCTGCGGAACTTTTGAATAAAGACAATTCAGTGCCTATCTTACAAATACAGGTCCTGATCATGTTGTATCCTGTCATTATATTTTCTAGGTTAGGCCTATGTGAGACGACTGATACAGGAACGAATAACTGCCTTCAACTTGGAAGGGCCCTGGTGAATTAGACTTCCAACACATTTCAATTGACAAAATGACAAAACAACTTGGACTGAACTGAACTGATTGCTGTTACCTGAACTTAAAAAACAAAAAGTGGCCCAAAGCTTAGGCAAAAATGATGTGTTTGCTCAACTTTTCTCATATGTTAATTTAACTAGAAATTATTATTTGGGCATTTTCAAAGAAAAAGGCTTTGGATCAAGTTAGACACACACATTGCTTTTGTTTTCAACATATTTGACACATGTTGACATACATGATTCCATTGTGCATGTTCATTTATACGGTCATTTTCATTCAACATGTCCTCACCTGAGATTTGAATTCACAACCTTTTGGTTCACAGCATTCTGATCTTCCTGCTACACCACCATGTCTGTGTCAGTTAGTATCTATTAATCAGACTGTTCTTTCATCATTGATTTGTTTGACTTATTTAAGCAGTATTAGGGTTTTCTGTATAGTTGTGTAATGTTGGTGGAGCATATTACTATTTTTTTAATGTTACTTCTTAATCACTATGATAAATAAAATATTTTAACAAAGCTGAGAGTTACTTGTGCAAAGTGTAGGAAAACAGGTGAAACCAGTCATACACACAGACATGGTAGCGTAGCATGACGCTTGGTATGCCGTGAACCAAGAGATTGTGAGTTCAAATCCCAGATGATGACATGTTGAATAATAATTACTGTATAAATGAACATGCACAATGTAATCATGTATAGAACGTGGAATCTCCAATGCATAATTGACATTAACGGATCTACTTTTTCTGAAGAAACACTAACAGTCCAGTAAAACTCATTAGGAAACTGAGTTCATCACATTAGTGGAGTGATGAGGAATAGCAAGTCCTTTGGCAAATGTTACATTGCTTACCCAGTATCAATCTGTCTTTGTATACAGTGAGTCACTTCAATGTATTCAGCGTATTTTGCCTTGTTTTTGCCTAATTTGTCTGACAGAGGTTCTGACTTCAATCACCACAAAGCTGTAAATCCTCCAGATGAAGATATACGTAGGTGTGTGACGCACCACGCCAGAGTATTGTGTGCAGAGCGGCGGTGGTGGAGGGCCAGTGTGTGTCATTAGCTTTTTAGCAGCAGACTGAGCAGACTGCAGGTCCACAGGGATAGGCTGCCTGTCAATCCCATTGGCATAGGTGTTACTCATGATTCAATCCTCTGTGAGGCTTTCTTGTCAGACAAAAAGTACTGCCAATCTCCTGGGATTAAATTAAAAAAACAAAAACATGTTGTCACATTCTTTGTAGACAACAGGTGTAAACTAACAATGAAACGCTTACTTACGGGTCCTTTTCCAACGATAAGATAAGATTTAAAAAAAATATGAATTGTGTCAGTGAATAATGAATAAAAATAATGGGTAAAAATAACATATCTTTGGAGATATCCTTAACAAACAGCACATTTTATGTGGTACCTTTAAAATGTTCTCTCTTTAATACAGTTCCCATAATGTAGACAACTGTACTTTGAAACTCAGACCACTACTTTTAGCAAGAGTAAGCTTTTGACTTTTTCAGTGGTTATGCTTTGAGGGTAAGTCATTTGTGTGGGTGTCCTCATAGATCTTTAAGAGCCTAATTTCTTTGCAAGGGGCTCACAGGCAGCTTGTGAAAACTCTCAAATTCCTCTCAAGGCGACAATTAGAAGCTTCCAGAAGCCTATGCCTGCTAAAGTATCACAGAGAGACACACAGCAGCAAGCCCCCTGGCGCTTCCCCTGGGCCTAGTACCCATAATCCTCGGCACTCAGATATAATCTTTCCTGCTAATAATAAGAGAAATATGAGAAAATTTGGGCCACTAAAGTTATACAGTATAGTGCTGTATGCTCTCCAAAAGTCTCTTTCACAGTCTGCCCTGCACTGCTGATGTGACAGCAAAGTCCATCCCATCAGGAACTGATAAGAGTTGTAATTAGATCCAACAAGGGGTTATTCTCCAGGCAGACTGTTTCTGTCCTGGCAGATGGAGAAGTGCTGAGACAGACGATGACCCAGGATGGGGGGGGGGGGGGGGGGATGGGGGGGGGGGGGGGGGGGTGGACAGCAACAGCAGTGACACAGGAGAAAGCTGCAAAGCCTTAACGCTTCATGTCAATCCCTGCTTCTCTGCTCTGACGCAATCGAAATACAACATATGAAAAAAACTTGGAATATATCGAATGTGCTCAGATTGAAAATGACACATTTACAGGCCAAAGTGATAGCTTTGAATTGGAAAGGTTTAAATAGGTAAACAAAGGGTTAACATGCTCAACAGCTACTGTAGGCTGTCATAGGAGAACAGTAAATGTCACCAGACTGGAAAGCACTACATGTATTTATATTGTAGAGAGGGAAGTCAGGGCTGGGACCCGTCACACTTGACTGTGAAGGGAAAAGTCGGTTATTCTCTGTTTTAGACAGAGAGATGCACTGCAAAAATTGAAATCTAAGTAAGATTAAATATCTTAAATCAAGGCAATAAATGCTTGTTTTTTGTCTGACAAGATATTTCTTCTAACCAGGCAGTTTTTATGTTTTTATGCATTTCACTTGTTTCAAGCTTTTTAAAAATAAGATAATGTAACTGGTTCTGAGAACCTTAATGCTTGAAACTAGAAATACCAGAATTATAAAGCTGTTTGATCAACACTGACAAGTACAAACGCTTTGTTGAAGTGAGATTTTCTTTTTTCAAGCATCTTATCCTTTTCATCTCTTCAAATATTAAGAACAGATAATGACCAAATGGAATTCACTGTTTTATTGTCAATCTTACACACAGCCCAGCAATCATGTAGTCAAAACACAGTGCAGAACAAAGACAGTACACTTTTCATATCTGGGTAACACACTATGAGTCATTTGAACTGTTGTACAATTCTATTACATCCCCAAGATGGTATTTGACTTGTACATAACTTTGGCTCTTGTTACTAATTGTGTAATAAGAAGTCAAATCAACCAGCTTTTCAGCATCCACTAACTCAGTGGCCTGTGCAAGGTGTGGGACCTCAACTTGATAAGACATGACGTTTCTATCAAAGCATATAGTTTGAAATGGTTGATATTCCAAACAATAAAACCTAGAATCGACAAGAAATATGTTTTTGACCAGTCCAAATTCTGGCATATTACCATTCAGTACTTTGGCAAAGATAATGGACTGAGTTATGTATTTATTACCATTTAATACAAGCCATTTGACTAATACAGCATGGTTTACTTCATTGAAACCTAGGAAGTCCCTCAATTTTCCACGTAAATATTGTAGATCTTTAACCTCTGAAACAGGTCCCATCTCCCTTTCATTTGAAAAGATTGGGTGCATTGAACTGTCAACATTTGGTTCTGAATAATCAAAGACTAGTGCAGGACTTTTGGTCATTTTGGGTCCGCTTCTCCAGTAAAGGGACGAGGCCCACGGGTAGGAGCAAGTACCCTGGTGGCCCATATGGAGACATTGTCTGATTCCCACACTCGCACCCCTTTTCATGCTATTTTGCAATGGGGAGACCAGTCCAAATCGCTTCGGGTCCTCCTTTTAGTTTGCGCACACGTCCTGAGATTCCACCCCGAGGCCGAGTCGCCCCTATGACTGCGGGATTGACCTTCTCCCTAGCACCACGCCACCCCGGAGACAGCTGTACTCGTTGTAAGGACCAGAGACCAAGGCTATGGAGACCTACATTGGGGACTCCCTAGCGGCAGGATTTATCCGTCCCTCTTCCTCTCACGCCGGCGTGCCTGTACATTGACTATCAGGGCCTCAATTACATTACGGTGAAGAACCATTACCCACTACCACTCATTTCCTCGGCCTTCGAGCCGCTCCAGGGGGCCATCGTCTTCTCCAAGTTGGACCTACGAAACCCCTACCACATGGTGCGGATACGAGAGGGGGACGAGTGGAAGGCTTCAACACGGCCAGAGCCCACTACGAGTATCTGGTCATGCCTTTCGGCCTCAAGAGCACGTGCTCCACTTACGACAGGTTCTCCAGAGCCTTCTGGAGAATCAACTGTTTGTAAAGGCAGAAAAGTGTGAATTTCACACCTCCACCATTCCCTTTCTGGGCTACATCATCTCCGCAGGGAGTGTCCAGATGGATCCCAGGAAGGTGAGAGCGGTGGTGGATTGGCCTCAGCCCGGGTCCAGGGTCCAGCTGCAACAATTCCTGGGGTTTGCCAATTTTTATCGCTGCTTTATCCGTGGGTACAGCACCCTGGCCTTCCCCCTGTCCGCAATCACCTCAACCAAGGTTCCATTCACTTGGTCCGCGGCCACTGACTAGGCGTTTTGGGACCTAAAGCACAGCTTCACCACAGCCCCATATATTGATTCATCCTGACCCTTCCCGTCAGTTCGTGGTGGAGGCCGATGCTTCGGATATCGGAGTGGGGGCTGTCCTGTCCCAACGTTCTGCCCAGGAACTTAAGCTGCATTCCTGTGCCTTCTTCTCCCACCGCCTCAACACCATGGAGAGGAACTACGACGTGGGGAATCAGGAGCTCCTCGCGGTGAATTTGGCAATGGAGGAATGAAGGAACTGGCTGGAAGGGGTGGAACATCCGTTCATTGTTTGGACAGACCACAAAAACCTGGAGTATCTCTGCACCGCCAAGCGCCTCAACTCCAGGCAAGTGATGTGTGCCCTGCTGTTTACCCGGTAAAATGTTTCCCTCTCCTACCGGCCAGGGTCCAAGAACATTAAGCCGGACGCCCTGTCTCGCCGCTATAGCCCTACGGGATCCACCCGGGAGCCCGAAACCATCCTTCCCATCCTGCACGGTCTGTGCACAGAGCAAGACGCCTCTGCAAGCTCCGGCTGGCCAGTTGCAACCACTTCCTGTCCCTCATCGTCCCTGGTCCCATATATCCCTGGATTTCTTCACCGGTCTCCGCACCTGGTCCCATATATCCCTGGATTTCGTCACCGGTCTCCCCCCGTCAGAGGGCAACACTGCCATCCTGACGTTGGTCGACCGGTTTTCCAAAGCCGCCCACTTTATCCCTCTTCCCAAACTGCCCTCGGCCAAGGAGATGGCCCAACTCATGGTGCAGCACGTCTTCCGGATCCACGGACTCCCTGTGGACATGGTTTCCGACCGGGGTCCACAGTTCTCTTCCCGGTTCTGGAAGGCGTTCTGCACGCTTATTGGGTCGTCGGCCAGCCTGTCCCCCGGTTTCCACCCCCAGTCCAGCGGTCAGTCGGAACGAGCCAACCAGGACCATGAGACGACTCTTTGCTGCCTAGTCTCTGCCAACCCCACCACCTGGAGTCAGCAGTTGGTATGGGTTGAGTACGCCTGGAACACCCTTCCTTGCTCAGCCCCCGCTCTTCCCCGAGCAAGAGGAGGAGGTCAGCGTACCTTCGGTCCAAATGTTTGTCTGCCGCTGTCATTGTACCTGGAGGAGAGCACGCCACCGGACCCCGGCTCCCAGGTATCGGGTAGGGAAGAAGGTATGGCGGTCCACCCGGGATCTGCCCCTCCGGGTGGAATCCTGAAAACTGTCTCCCCCTTTCCCCATTTCCTGTATTATTAGCCCCTCTACTGGTGGTGATGTCATCAATTATGGAGGTTGGAACACACCATCATGGATACTTATGATATACAGATTGTGCTTATGACATATTAATTAACATAAGGACATAAGGGACCAACAATAGTAAGGTGGACAACCTAGCACTAAGAATAAACTCAACCATCAATGAACCACTACAAAATGCTCTGCATAATGTAACTAACCAAATGTGAGACGACGCATGGCTCTGGCATTTATCACAAAAGCAGTGGCATGTGTTGTCAGATCCAAAAAGAAAGTGGACATGTGCAGGCAAGACATTACTAGTTCATGACAAGTATAATGTTTGTGACAGGAGAAGTGGTTGCAAAGACTATGAATGCTATTAGTATAGCCCCCCAAAAATATGGTCAATTTCAGTAGATTGCCACCAACCGAGTAACTTACTTGTTGCACTGTGACAGCTCCATGTTGGTCAAATCCCCTTTGCCCTTCATCTGAGTCAGGTGTATGGAGTTGCTGATCAGTGATGCTGGAGTTAGCGAGAAGCTGATTGGGTTGAATGTTGTCCTGTGTACCACATATCAAAGAAACAGATTATTATTTGAAATTGTATTTACAGTAGTTACACCAATAGAGCTATTTAAGTGTTTCGTTCCTATTTATCATTTATCATTGATTATTTTCACATTAACCCAGCTTTAGCCATACGAGTCATTATAGCTAAAATTATCGAATAGCCTATGCACAGTATGACTTTGTGAATTTTCTAATGTCAATAGAAAGGGCGCCAGTATGACTTAGAGTAGCCTATAACAGCGCTAGGACTTTTAACTATACATGTATCACTCCGCTTTACAGCTGTTCTAATAACCGTTAATTACATTAACGATTGTTATCTATCTTAGATTGTAACAAACTTCGCACCGCAAGGATGAACATATTTGAAAAAAATAATATTAATAAGTGCGCCAAAGTCAAAGACGGCGATGCTAAATAATCTACGGTGTCAGTCATTGTCGACAATCTTAGCTAAGCAAGCTATGATTAACATAACTAAGATTTTCAATATGTGCAACAATTTAGCTTTTTGTTTAAAGTAATTAAGGTCAACGTTAATGATATACTGGTAGTCTAATTTTGTTAGCTAACGTTAGCTAGCTTGGTAAATCATTCCTGCATTAACTGGAAAGAGCAGACAGTGTGCTAATGTCTCATAACCTACAGTATATCAACCTGACACTTTGCGTCTATAAACTATGTATTAGTTGCTAATTACTTAACTATTTACCATGTGGTTAAGTGTTTTTTTCAGCTGCTAATATAAGCACAGACATGCTGCCTAGCCTCTCTAAGGAGGATTAGGGCCAGAGCACTTCTTCAGAAGGAGAACCATTTCGAGACTTACTCATGGTGAAAATTAGGTAATGTTAGATTTTGACATTTGGGAGACGTTTAATCTAACCAGTGTTTCCTGTTATCAAAGAAGCATTTCCTGGCCATCATTACAATACATTTATCTAAAGATGTAGTTTTTTGGGTGTTTGCTGTGGTGTGGTGATCTTTGCCTATATAATTACCATTGAATAAATGTATGTCTTATACAGGGTCAAGAATCAGACCTGTGTAGACCAGGCACCTCCTCTGGGACCTGTGATTTCAGCCCCACTCCCACCCCCTTTCCCTCCTCCTCCTCCGCCTCCTCCTCCTCCTCCTCCTCCTCCTCCTCCTCCACCCCCTTCCACTCTCCACCCCCCCCTCCTCCACCACCCTGTCCCCTCTGTCACCCCCCCCCCCCTCCAAACCCAAGAGACCAACATGGTGCCACCAGAACCATATAGCTTGTCAGCCCACAGTATGTCTTATGTGAAGCAGGATGTGAAGCATAGCCCACTCCCACCCTCTTTCCCTCCTCTTCCTCCGTCTCCTCCTCCTCCTCCACCCACTTCCACTCTCCACCCCCCCCCCCTCCTCCACCCCCCTGTCCCCTCTGTCCCCCCCCCCCTCTCCAAACCCAAGAGACCAACATGGTGCCACCAGAACCGTAAAGCTTGTCAGCCCACAATATGTCTTATACAGAGACACAGAGTTGGATCAAGAAGCACCTTTTTTTTTTTAAACAGCACGCTGGACAAGAAGGAGACTAAATCCTTTCCAAAGATCTTTGCTGTCCATTAATCAGGAATACAGTAACATGCATGATTTAATTAGCAATACAGTAACAGCATGATTTCCATTAAGAGAGCGGCAGGGGATGACTTCCAGTATCCATGCAGCCGTGAACTCACTGTAATGGCCAAGCGTCTCATAGAGTACTACCCAATGCTGCGGGACAGATCTGCAACCAGTGGAGCTAAGTGGGTAAGTCACTACTCAGGTATTCAATACATGTTTCCAAACGCAGCACTGTCGGATACCTGGCAGCCAAAGTGCAAACATCTGACACTCAAAATAGGAGGGATGTGCTTCATCCAGATCAATCAGGGCAACATGTGTCTGCTTGTATCGTTTCATTTCTGGATTCGATTTTGTTTAATTTGATTGATAACACAAACAATTTGTTGTGTGTTTGTTTCTTGTTATGAATCTGTGAAGAAGCAGCTTTTGAAAAGGATTCAGAATGTGACAACCCCCAAAAAGAAGCAGGGAGCAACCCCTTCAAGAAAGAGGCCACGAAGCCTTAGCTTTCAGAGCAGCCAGGAGATGGCCACTGATGAGACTGACGAGTCCACCTCCTCAACTTTGATCTTGGAGAGATCCCCACAATCTAGATGCAGCACCCCAGAGGTTGAACATTTGGATGGTAAGTACACACATTTAAATAGTGGATAGTGTTTCCGTATAAATGCAACTTCTACTACTACTCTAAACAAGACCCAACCAGAAGGATGTTTCCCAGCTTTTGGACCTTGAATTCCAAGCAAGACGGGCCTTCATCGACTCTGATGCTAGTAAGGAGCAGGACAGGCCTACCAAGATACTTCAAGCGTATCCCTGCTTCAGAGAACTGGATGATGTAAATGTATTCAATTTAAGTAGGCCTATGCTACCTTAGCCTGGTTAACACCAGACCGAATCTCAAATGAGATACGGTATGGGAACTGAGCAGCGTTAGAAGCCATAGCAGGGACGGGGGTGAACTACTTTGGGCAAATGTAAAACAGTGAGCTCGCGAGAATTCGGCCTGGTAGTAACCAGGCTAATGCTTCCTACGCCTCCAGCTAGATAGTGTAAGACTCTCTCTCTCTCTCTCGCTGTCTCTCTCTCTTTGTCTGTCTGTCTGTCTGTCTGTGTGTGTGTGTCAGGTTATGGATGAACTCTGGCGGATCTTCGATTGAGGGAACCCTCGCTTCATACCGTTAAGGCACTACAGTACAAAGCTTTCTCGGGTTTACCAACTTTTACAGCCGATTCATCAAGGGATTCAGCTCCATTACGGCTCCACTTACGTCATTGTTGAAAGGACACCCTCAACGTCTCAACTGGACCTCTGATGCCGAGAACGCGTTCCTCGACCTGAAGTGCCGATTCACCACGGCACCCCTCCTATGTCACCCGGACCCGTTCTTTTTTGAGCGCTTCCGGTTCACCCTGACCTATTTCCTGGGAACGAAAAACGGCAGGGCTGACGCATTCTCCCGTATCAACGACCAGGGGGCCGGTCTGGCTAGGGACACGCCAATCCTGCCACCATCCTGCATCGTGGGTCTGGATATACTGAGTCCTCAATAAAGAAGTGAAAAGAAATTAGATTCATTCTTTCTTTAAGCAAGCCAATCTCATTCTTGTAGTAGTATTTATCTTAGTCAGGATTACTTATTTTAAGTACAATATGCTATTTTTCTGTAAATTTCAGGGTATATAGCCTTATTTCAAGACGATTGCAATAGCATTGAATGCTAAATTTAAGCACATTTTTCTACATATTGTATCAACAAATGTGCTTGTTTTTAGTCTGGCCACACTAGTTTTAAGATATCTGTGCGTTCTTTGAGACTAGATATTTTTACTTGTTTTAAAAATCTTGGCGAGTGAAATTTTCCTGTTCTGTTGGCAGATAATTTTGCTTATTTTAAGTAATATTTCCCCCATTTTATTGCTTTTTTTTCTTGTTTTTGAGAGCTGACTTTTTGCAGTGTGGTGACAGAGATACCACGTGGCATCATATCTACAGACAGCCTGCTCACAACAACATAACTCTGCACTTACAGGCAGACAGCTGAGTGCCCAGACACATCTCAGGAGACACACACTCTCTGTTTCACACAACATGTATTTACTCTCTCCTTCCACTTAGGCCACTATCAGATGTGTGTACAACACTGTACAAAGTCTGTGTATGTTGTCATTGTAAAACGATTCCGAAGATGATCTTGCCCCGGGGAACAACAGAGGGGATAACAGAGTTCTGATGCACATTACAAACAAAGGGCTCTATGAGACACAGTCACAAACTTCCCAGCCTGGAATAGTAGTAATTTACGAAAGGTTATTTACATAAAAGTTTTGCGTGGAATGTGCAGTAGTGGTCTGGTAGAGTATAGAGGTCTCCTACCCATGTTCTTCTCCAATGAGAAACAAAGTAGTCAGGGGTCTTGTCCCAAATAGCACCTTACTCCTTAGTGCACTACTCTTGACCAGAGCCCAGAGCCCCATGCTAATTTGTTGACTGACACTTGACTGAAGGCAGAACCACAAAATGACAGCAGGGTCCCAACCCAAATACACATATTTATTTGTCACACACCAATCACACTGTGACCTAAGGAGACCAGCTTTCTGATAATACTTAATTAAGTGTCAATCAAAATGAGAACACACATGCACGCCCACACAGGCACACACAAGATCAACCAGTCTTGGAGCTTGACAAGCGGCAAGGCTTACGCCTAAAGCTACAGTTAGGGGTTCCCTCATGGCTATGGAAGAGTTGCAATAATTACTATGCTGTTTGCATCACTATGACCTTTGGTTATAAAAACAGGCTTCAAGTAATGCACCAAAGGTACACATCAAACCTCTTTTTGCTGCCTCCTGGTGTTAAAGCTAAGTACTGAACATAACAATTATTGGCTTTTTTAAAGGTACAGTTTGTAAAGAAAATACAAGGAAATGTTTACTTCATAAACTGCACACTAGAGACACTTATAAATAAACCCCATCAGTTTTAATACGTGACAAATAATGTACTCTGCAAGACTGCATAATAGCTCTGGGAAATAAATCATATGTCCCATGTGACAGGCTAGAAATGATCTATATTCTACATAATTAAGTATTTTACCTTTGGCTCGGTCCAGGAAGTCACAGTTAAAAGTACCAACAGGCAGGAATTTACATTGATTTACATGATTTACATTAGCAAGGACAGAAATTCTCAACTCGTTAATGCCATACAATAATCAACGAGACTTAATGTACTGGAGGGTACAAATCTAGTCATGAAGAGGAAAACAAGATCAAATGGCTTAGTTTAAAATCTTTATTTGTCGATCCAAATGACAGAAAAACAGGTTGCTGTATGGACAGGGTGCAAGGATGCAGAAAGCTGCAAGGATTCTCCAAAGTCAAGCTTAATAAGTAGCAATTTAATGGCAAGGCAATCCCTGTGACCGCGATCTTCATGAATAAATCGCTGGGCTTAATAGTCTTTGGGGAAGATTGACCCTTCTCTAATGGACGCTACTCCTTAAACAGTTAAATTAATTGATTGTGAGAACAAACACTATTGATCATGTCTTTGGTCTTGGACGCAAGGGTCATATTTTCAATCTCCACAAACAGATTGCTACATCGGACAGCAACGTTATCAATCTATAAATCATTATTGAATGGATGACATTTTACATTTTGTAAGCCCTTTTTAAAACACGTAATTTCAGTGAGTTTCTGAATTTCTTAAAAATGGGCGGCAGGTAGCTTAGCAGTTTGAGCGTTGATTCAGTAACCAAAAGTTTGCTAGTTCAAATCCCGAGCCGACTAGGTAAAACAAATCTGTCGCTGCCCTTGAGCAGGCAATTAACCCTAATTGCTCCTGGGTCGCCTGAGTGACCTCACTCTCTGTGCGTATCTCAGGGTCACGTGTGAGAAACAACAAATAAAGCCCCCTGTATTTTGAACTTTTTTTTTTTCACCCTCTCAATTCTCTCCAAGTTGATACTTAATTTCCAACCTGATAAAAGTACTGCCAGATTTTAATAAAATTTTAGGATGCTTTTCACTATGGCCATGTAGTAGTATCAAATATGAAAAATAATGTGTTAAATATAAAATGACCTCTGAATTGTGTATTGAAGTGTCCATTCCTTTTCCCATCTCATCTTTCCCAGTCTCTTCCAATCTTTAAAACTCACACCAACTAAGCACAAATGGTTATCATGAATATTTGATCAAGTTTAAAGTATGACTGGGGCCAAAGCTGACAAGCAATTATTGGAACAGCACACTGAATCTCTGGGAGTGAGGAAGCTACCACTTAATAGTTGCTATAGCTTGGAAGGCACAACGTTAAAAAAAACTTCCAACACCACAAAGGTGGTAGGGAAGGTAAGCTGTGCTGTGGATGACAGACGGTGTGGAGGAGGGTGCAGGACCAATTCTGCTTATTCAAGTCCTGATGGTATAGGTCAGGATTTGGGTACAGAAATCTGCAGATGAAATATAGCCTACTGTAGTGAGTTATGATAGGTTGTGATTTGCTAAATGATGTATTATTTTTAAAGCAGTTGATCAACTAGAAGAATTCTAGTTAAACACTTAAAGAAGCACAATACAAACCAGGTCTAGGGCTATGAAATGAAACAATTGATGTCAGCCATATAGTGTGATTTCAGGACAAACCGTCTCAAATAGTACCCTATTCCCTATATAATGCACAACTTTTGACCAGGGCTCTGGTATATAGGGACTAGGGTGCTATTTGGGATGCACACCTCCCCTCTCTGGAGAGGTCTATATTTCATACTGGGAGAAGCACAATGAAATATAAGCAACACCATTGCTTAAAGGTCCAATGCAGCAGTTTTTAACTCAATATCAAATCATTTCTGGGTAACAATTACAGTTGAAGTCGGAAGTTTACATACACCTTAGCCAAATACATTAAAACTCAGTTTTTCACAATTCCTAACATTAAATCCTAGTAGAAATTCCCTCTTAGGTCAGTTAGGATCACCACTTTATTTTAAGTATGTGAAATGTCAGAATAATAGTAGAGAATTATTTCTTTCAGCTTTTAGTTCTTTCATCACATTCCCATTGGGTCAGAAGTTTACACACACTCAATTAGAATTTTGGCAGCATTACCTTTAAATTGTTTAACTTGGGTCAAACGTTTCGGGTAGCCTTCCACAAGCTTCCCACAATAAGTTGGGTGAATTTTGGCCCATTCCTCCTGACAGAACTGGTGTAACTGAGTCAGTTTTGTAAGCCTCCTTGCTCGCTCACGCTTTTTCAGTTCTGCCCACACATTTTCTATAGGATTGAAGTCAGGGCTTTGTGATGGCCACTCCAATACCTTGACTTTGTTGTCCTTAAGCCATTTTGCCACAACTTTGGAAGTATGCTTGGGGTCATTGTCCATTTGGAAGACCCATTTGCGACCAAGCTTTAACTTCCTGACTGATGTCTTGAGATGTTGTTTCAATATATCCACATAATTTTCCTTCCTCACGATGCCATGTATTTTGTGAAGTGCACCAGTCCTTCCTGCAGCAAAGCACCCCCACAATATGATGCTGCCACCCGTGCTTCACGGTTGGGATGGTGTTCTTCAGCTTGCAAGCATCCCCCTTTTTCCTCCAAACATAACGATGGTCATTATTGCCAAACAGTATTATTTTTGGTCATCAGACCAGAGGACATTTCTCCAAAAAGTATCTTTGTCCCCATGTGCAGTTGCAAACCGGTTTGGCATTTTTATGGCGGTTTTGTAGTGGCTTCTTCCTTGCTGAGCGGCCTTTCAGGTTATGTCGATATAGGACTCGTTTTACTGTGGATATAGATACTTTTGTACCTGTTTCCTCCAGTATCTTCACAAGGTCCTTTGCGGTTGTTCTGGGATTGAAATAATAATAATCTGTCTGTAAACAATTGTTGGGAGATTTACTTGTGTCATGAACAAAGTAGATGTCCTAGCCAACTTGCCAAAACTATAGCTTGTTAAAATGAAATCTGTGGAGTGACTTCAACCTAAGTGTATGTAAACTTCCAACTTCAACTGTAAGTACCATACTGTGATTTAAAAAAAAACTATTTTAAATTAAAACAAATTAAAGCTTCTTAACAAAGAGCAATTTCTCAAGCAAGAATTTCACTAGTACTGTCTGGGAGTGGTCTGAGTGGGGAGGAAAAAACGTTGCTGTTATTGTCAGAGGTTTGCAACTCTATCTTATTGGTCTATTTACTCATTTATCCATGGTGAGGTCAAAGCTCCATCCCACCAAAACAGACAGACATTTCAGGCCAACTTCAAGCAGCTCTTACACTAAAAGGGAATGGTCATTTTCACAATATTACTCAAACATCAATGTGGAAATATATATATATATAAAAACACTGGGCCTTTAACACATCAGAAGGGGAACACAATCACAACATTCAGGAAACCATTTCATAATAATGCCCATAAAATATTTACACTTGTTATGCAATAATTTTACATGAAACCTCCCAAATAGTGAGCTATAAGGAGACACCTCCCTTGCCAAAATGCTCTACAAGACATAACCATCAACTATATACACAGTGCATAACATTTCCATAACAGATGGACCAGGTAAAATCTATGATCCCTTAGTGGTGTTAATTGTTAAATCCACTTCAATCAGTGTAGATGAAGGAGAGGAGACCGATTAAAAACTATATTTTTAAGCCTTGAGACATGGATTGTGTACGTGTGGCATTTAGCGGGTGAATGGGCAAGACTACATATTTAAGTGCCTTTGAACAGGGTATGGTAGTATGTGCCAGGCGCAACAGTTTGAGTGTGTAAGTGCAACGCTGCTGGGTTTTTCACACTCAACAGTTTCCTGTGTGTATCCAGAATGGTCCACCATCCAAACGACATCCCCGTCAACTTGACACAACTGTGGGAAGCATTGGAGTCAACATGGGCCAGCATCATTGTGGAACGCTTTCAACACCTTGTAGAGTCCATGCCCTGACAAACTGAGGCTGTTCGGAGGGCAAACGGGGGCAAAACTGTATTAGGAAGGTGTTCCTAATGTTTTGTACACTCAGTGTATACCCTGGACATCTTCAGCAGGCACAGCATAAAATTGGGAGAAACAACCAGTTATAATTGGGTACCCTTCTCATAGACTCTTACTAATCTATATTAATTCTGACTGATAATGAGTCAGTTTGTAACAGATTTAATTCAAGCAACAAGAAAATATTCTACCCAGAACCTAAACATCTAAACATGAGAATTGTCAGTGGCAGCACTTTAATTAGGCTGTGGCAAGTCGATTAATCTCGGAAACCAGAACCCAAATCTTGCAGTTCAGTCAAGAGACTTGCCTACAAGTCCATTCCATAAACCTTAGCTCCCTCATGATGAGACGGATACACAGACACATTGTCCCAAATGAAATACGCATGAAATTCTCATAACACACCAATATTGAGTTATTTACACAACTTATGTATGCATCGGAGAAATCACATTTTAAAGTATCCAAACTTACCATTACTTCATTACCTGGATTACATTCTCAATTACCCTTAATATAATCCCATGAAACAGGAGGGTTAGACTTCTTATAATCAAGAAAAAAAACTAAAATAAAGGACACATTCACCATAAATAAAAAATAAAAATAACTGTCATTGTACGCTGTAGTCCCATGTGCAACAATGATTAATGGCATTTCATTCATAGGCCATCAGTGTTGGTTTTTATCCATTTAGCTAAAGCACGCAGAATCCCCTGCATGCATCACTACTCTTAAATATACAAAAGACAAATCCTTAATTTTAGACATGAAAGTGCAAAGCATTCTTCATCACAGGAGCGGTACTATAGGCTACAACTGGTCCTCCACAGTGACAGTAGTAACTAGTGGTGTAATGCCCATAGAAATAGAATGAACACACAAAATGGCCGCCAGTCCACCAATTATGGCTTAATTGACTTGAATGGCGACGCCTATTCTACTCATTCTATTTCTGTGGCAATGGCTATCAAGGAGAGGAACAAATCAATAGGAAAGCATTACCATCTTCTGGTACTTCCACCTTATTACATATCCTTTGTCTGCCGGTCAGGGAGGGATGGGAGAGGATGATATTACTGGGTAGTGTTAGAAAATCATCAAACTGGCACCTAGGGGAGTCTCAGTCTAGTTTCTCTCCTAGTCCTCCCACCTTGCAATAAACCTTGAAAATGTTGAGCTGATTTTGTAGACCTTCGGTCTTCTTGTTTCTTTTAAAATTCTCAAGTGTGTCTACTACAAACTACAAAAGCTTTGTACAACAGAGACCAGCTCTATGGCACCCCATTGATTTTGTCTTCTACTGTGCACAGTGAGTCAAGCTGGATCTCTTGAGAAGAAGGCAGCTAGGAAGTTCAAACCCCCGGATCCTCGGTGGTAGGCTAATTCTCTATGACATCACTTCCTGTCTCAGACGGGAGGCAATTGCCAGATGGGTAGTGGGTGGGCCTCTGTATTGAACACGTACTTGTCCAGGCTGAGCAGCTCCAGGTCGTCTGAAAACAGCAGGTAGAAGTACTTGAGTGTCTCCCCCAGGAAGAAGCTCTCCATCTTGTCCCTAGGAACCGGGTTCACGGGGTCGCGGACGTTACTGATGGAGGTGTAGCCTCCACTTGGCACCTGGAAAGGAAGCAGAGCATGAGGGGAAGCAGTGAGTGTGTCACAGGAAACCCAAACTCCTCCACATGAAACCCTATTTACAGACATAAATGTTTTAACTTGTTTACGGTAGCTAGGTAGCCAGCTTGCTGATAAAGTCATACTCCACAAAATTATGGGACCGTTCTCAGAATTTAGCTTGTTTCATAATGCAGCCAGAGGAATTGGCTCAGCTAACAGTCAAGCTAGCTAGCTATAATTTTCAGGCACATTTAGAACTTCATAAATAGTGCTTCTTCAACCATAAAACTACTTCACTGTGTGTAGAATTGGGTAATTAAGACTTGCCCAGGAAGAAAACGTCAACATTTACCACAGGGTTATAGTTTTTGTTAAGATAAATTCTGACTGTTAGTGGGTTCATTAGACAAAGTCACCTTAATAACATTGTTGCCAAACAACTTTTGATCTATCCAAGGAATGTTTGCGAGTTATCAAACATAACAGATCGGTGAAGGTGGAGTCTGACGTACAGTAAGAGATTGGACTCACCCTGGTATATTTGTTGAAGCTCTCTAGAATGTCCCAGCCCCAATCTCTGTATTTGGTGTCCTTAGTGAATCTGTACAGGTAGAACAGACTCTCCACTGTCTCTGGTCTCAAGAGGTTGTGTCTGTCTGCAGGCTGAGGGAGAAAAGACATGCAAACTCACATTGGGTGCATCCCAAATTGCACCCAATTCCCTATATAGCACACTACTTTTAGGGAATAGGGTGCCTTTTGAGACTCAACCATAAACATTGACAGTAAAGTGAACACACATGTTGTATGCTTTGATTGTATGCTGTAGCAGACCCTCCTAAATAAGAAATTATAATTAAATGACATTAAGAACTGACAGTATAGTACCAGTCAAAAGTTTGGACACACCTACTCATCAAAACTTTGAAATAGCACATATGGAATCATGTAGTAACCAAAAAACAAATAGATTTTACATGTGAGATTCTTAAAAATAGGCACTCTGTCTTGATGACAGCTTTGCACAATCTTGGCATTATCTCAACCAGCTTCACCTGGAATGCTTTTCCAACAGTCTTGAAGGAGTTCCCACATATGCTGAGCACTCGTTGGCTGCTTTTCCTTCACTCTGCAGTCCAACTCATCCCAAACCATCTCAATTGGTTTGAGGTTGGGTGATTGTGGAGGCCAGGTCATCTGATGCAGCACTCCATCACTCTCATTCTTGGTCAAATAGCCCCTACACAGCCTGGAGGTGTGTTGGGTCATTGTCCTGTTGAAAAACAAAGGATAGTCCCACTAAGCGCAAACCAGATGGGATGGAGTATCGCTGCCGAATGCTGTGGTAGGCCTTGAATTCTAAATAAATCACAGACAGTGTCACCAGCAAAGCACCCCCACACCATCACACCTCCTCCTCCATGCTTCACAGTGGGAACCACACATGCAGAGATCATGCGTTCACCTACTGTGCGTCTCACAAAGACACATCGGCAAGAACCAAAAATCTCAAATTTGGACTCATCAGACCAAAGGACAGATTTCCACCAGTCTAATGTCAATTGCTTGTGTTTCTTGGCCTTTGGTAGTGGTTTCTTTGCAGCAATTCGACCATGAAGGCCTGATTCACGCGGTCTCCTCTGAACAGTTGATGTTGAGATGTGTCTGTTACTTGAACTCTGTGAAGAATTTATTTGGGCTGCAATTTCTGAGGCTGGTAACTCTAATGAACTTATTCTCTGCAGCAGAGGTGACTCTGGGTCTTCCTTTACTGTGGCGGACCTCATGAGAGCCAGTTTCATCATAGTGCTTGAAGGTTTTTCGACTGCACCTGAAGAAACGTTCAAAGTTCTTGACATTTTTCGTATTGACTGACCTTCATGTCTTAAAGTAATGATGGGACTGTCATTTCCCTTTGCTTATTTGAGATGCTCTTGCCATAACATAGGGCTATCTTGTCTACCACACCTTCCTTGTCACAACACAATGATGATTGGCTCAAACGCAATAAGGGAAGAAATTCCTTCAATTCCACACCTGTTAATTGAAATGCATTACAGGTGACTACCTCATGAAGCTGGTTGAGAGAATGCCAAGAGTGGGCAAAGCTCAAGCTGTCATCAAAGCAAAGAGTGGCTACTTTGAAAAATCGCAAATATATTTTGATATGTTTAAAAAAAATGTGTTATTTCATAGTTCTGATGTCTTCAATATTATTCTACAATGTAGAAAATTGTAAAAAATAAAGAAAAACCCTGGAATGAGTAGGTGTGTCCAAACTTTTGACTGGTACTGTATTTCGAAAGCAAGTTTAGAGGGTTAATTTCAGCAGTGGAGACGTTTTCAGCTTTATTACACTGTAGAGCCACACTTGACTCCTGTTACTCTGCCACTCAAAATCTCTAGATAAGTATTAGTGCAAGACAAAGAAATAAAATGCGCATCAAAGTAAACTAGGATTGGAAGACATACAGTAGGAGCCAAATACAACTATATCTCACAGAAACATATTGTCTGTGTCCTAAGTTGCCCCCTATTCCCTATGTTGTGCACTAAATAAAGAACAGGGTGCCATCTGGGATGCTCTCAATATTCTCCCTGTAGAACCCACCTTGACGTCGACGTCTCGCCCGTCGTAGGGCTGCAGGTTGAAGTGGGCGATCTCGGGGCTCAGGCCCGTCTCCATCTGGACGTACATCTGGTGGCACGTCTCCATCAGCTGCAGGGCTAGCTCCATGTGATCCTCTGGCAGCCCATTGTGGGCACCCAGTGCCAGCGTGCCAGGCAGGAAACACACCAGGTGGTCCTGAAAGAGAGATGGGGGCAGATTAAGAGAGAGAGTGAGAGAGGGGGGGGGGGGGGTTTGGGGGGAGCGAGCGAGAGAGAGAGAGAGAGAGTAGGGGGGGGAGAGTATTTATTGTAAACATGTAGTCTCACCATCTTGGGGTTGAAGCGATTGTGGTTGAGCTCCCCTACGAAGGTCAGCTTTCTGGGGCCTGTGGTTCTCAGCAGGTGCTTCTTGACCCCCTCGATTGCCTCCAGGTAGTCCTCCAAAAGACTGAACAACACACCCAGAAATCTCTATTTGTTTATCTGTAATCCTGCAAGACAAGTCTCCTCAAAGCACTCTAATCTAATCATATGTGATCTGTGCCTGTATTCTTAAGGCATCTCGCGTAGGTGTGCTGATCTAGGATCAGGTCCTCCGTGTCCATGCCATCTCATTCATTATTATCTTAAAGGCAAAACTGATAGAAATTTGCTTACTCTGGTTCCGTCTTGCCTCCCTGGATCCACTGTTTGAGCAGATACTCATAGTAGCTGTCAGCCCGGGCCCCCAGGGTGAACACTCCTTTGTGGGTGAACTGGCCGCTGTTGGTGTTGATGAACATGGGCACCAGGCCATCATGCTTCCCTGGCAGCTTATGGACCAGCCTCATCACCTCATTCACCACCTCCTACGGATGCACAGGCATGTTGATATAGACTTGGGTCATATTCATTAGAGTGCACTGTAGAAAAAATGACATATTGAGATGATGGTTTTACAATTGGAGTCATCCGTTGACAGATAACGGGATAACGGAGATCATTGTCTGTAAAACAATAAACAAATTAAAATGAAATAAAAAATAAAACGCACAATATGTCTGCCTAGTTGACTTAATTTTTTCCGCCGTAGTCTACACCCAGAACACACATGCCATGATACATAGAGCTCCCCTCTCTGGCCTGACCTGGTACTGCGGGTCCTGGGTGAGGCGGCTGAGCTCTCTGAACTCCAGCTGGACACTGGTGACCTCGGCCAGGGTGCTGTCGGACGTCCAACGAGGGGGGTGGGCCGTGCCCTTCCCAATGTTCACATCAGAGAAAGGGATCTTGGAGGGTGTTTTGAAAGCAGGCATCAACCTCAAGCCAATATCTTTCTACAAGAGCACAAAGAAAGGAAAGATGAGAACATAGCTATCAATCCGCATGGACTCTACAAGGTGTCAAGCATTCCACAGGGATGCTGGCCCATGTTGACTCCAATGCTTCCTATAGTTGTGTCAAGTTGGCTGGATGTCCTTTGGGTGGTGGACCATTCTTGATACACACAGGAAACTGTTCAGCCTGAAAACCCCAGCAGCGTTGCAGTTCTTGACACACTCAAACCAGCGTGTCTAGGGCCGGAGCGTGCGTATAGGCAGACTAGGTGACGGTCTAGATCGACACTTTGGAAAGGCGGCAAAATGTGGGCTTATATTTAAAATAATAATAATAATAATAATAATAAATATATATACAGTGGGGAGAACAAGTATTTGATACACTGCCGATTTTGCAGGTTTTCCTACTTACAAAGCATGTAGAGGTCTGTAATTTTTATCATAGGTACACTTCAACTGTGAGAGACGGAATCTAAAACAAAAATCCAGAAAATCACATTGTATGATATTTAAATAATTAATTTGCATTTTATTGCATGACATAAGTATTTGATCACCTACCAACCAGTAAGAATTAGTTAGTTTTTCTTTAAGAAGCCCTCCTGTTCTCCACTCATTACCTGTATTAACTGCACCTGTTTGAACTCGTTACCTGTATAAAAGACACCTGTCCACACACTCAATCAAACAGACTCCAACCTCTCCACAATGGCCAAGACCAGAGAGCTGTGTAAGGACATCAGGGATAAAATTGTAGACCTGCACAAGGCTGGGATGGGCTACAGGACAATAGGCAAGCAGCTTGGTGAGAAGGCAACAACTGTTGGCGCAATTATTAGAAAATGGAAGAAGTTCAAGATGACGGTCAATCTCCCTCGGTCTGGGGCACCATGCAAGATCTCACTTCGTGGGGCATCAATGATCATGAGGAAGGTGAGGGATCAGCCCTGAACTACACGGCAGGACCTGGTCAATGACCTGAAGAGAGCTAGGTCCACAGTCTCAAAGAAAACCATTAGTAACACACTACGCCGTCAAGGATTAAAATCCTGCAGCGCACGCAAGGTCCCCCTGCTCAAGCCAGCGCACGTCCAGGCCCGTCTGAAGTTTGCCAATGACCATCTAGATGATCCAGAGGATCATTTGGGAGAAGGTCATGTGGTTTGATGAGACAAAAATAGAGCTTTTTGGTCTAAACTCCACTCGCCGTGTTTGGAGGAAGAAGAAGGATGAGTACAACCCCAAGAACACCATCCCAACCGTGAAGCATGGAGGTGGAAACATCATTCTTTGGGGATGCTTTTCTGCAAAGGGGACAGGACGACTGCACCGTATTGAGGAGAGGATGGATGGGGCCATGTATCGCGAAATCTTGGCCAACAACCTCCTTCCCTCAGTAAGAGCATTGAAGATGGGTCGTGGCTGGGTCTTCCAGCATGACAACGACCCGAAACACACAGCCAGGGTAACTAAGGAGTGGCTCCGTAAGAAGCATCTCAAGGTCCTGGCGTGGCCTAGCCAGTCTCCAGACCTGAACCCAATAGAAAATCTTTGGAGGGAGCTGAAAGTCCGTATTGCCCAGCGACAGCCCCGGAACCTGAAGGATCTGGAGAAGGTCTGTATGGAGGAGTGGGCCAAAATCCCTGCTGCAGTGTGTGCAAACCTGGTCAAGAACTACAGGAAACATATGATCTCTGTAATTGCAAACAAAGGTTTCTGTACCAAATATTAAGTTCTGCTTTTCTGATGTATCAAATACTTATGTCATGCAATAAAATGCAAATTAATTACTTAAAAATCATACAATGTGATTTTCTGGATTTTTGTTTTAGATTCCGTCACTCACAGTAGAAGAGTACCTAAGATAAAAATTACAGACTTCTACATGCTTTGTAAGTGGGAAAACCTGCAAAATCGGCAGTGTATCAAATACTTGTTCTCCCCACTATATATATATATATATATATATATAAATTGCGCTCATTTTGACACCTCTTGTAGTCACCAATCAGCGTTGTGGTTGTGTGTTCTTCAGTTGTCTGAGTTCAGGTTATGGGGGAGGGAGAATGTTAGAGTGCCTACCGTAACCGAGCCTTGCATGGCCGGAGGTTAGGTTCGTTGTCAAAAGTTGAAGGCGGATAATAAAGTGTGACGTTCCCGGAGTCGTGCGGTATATGGGACACAGGAACTCTCTGTTAAATCAATCTCCGTCTCATGCCATCTTCTTATAGCCGAGTTCGCAACAGTACACTGTAAAACCATGTCTAAACGACCCAAACTGTTGGGTTGTGAGTACAAAAAAAGAAAATTGGGAAAGGAGCAATAATTATTTTTGAAAATAGAGGGGCGGCACAATTGTGTTTTGCCTAGAGCGGCAGAAATGCACGCACCGGCCCTGAGCGTGTCTGTCACCTTCTACCATACCCGTTTAAAGGCAATTAAATATTTTGTCTTGCCCATTCACCCTCTGAATTGCACACACACACAATCCATGCAAAGGCTTAAAAATCATTCTTTAACTTGTCTCCTCCCCTTCATCTACACTGATTGAAGTGGATTTAACAAGTTACATCAATAAGGGATCATAGCTTTCACCTGTTCCTAATGTTTTGTCCA
Source organism: Thymallus thymallus (assembly GCA_023634145.1). Lineage (NCBI taxonomy): Eukaryota > Metazoa > Chordata > Actinopteri > Salmoniformes > Salmonidae > Thymallus > Thymallus thymallus. The sequence continues at coordinate 23,530,907 of CM042404.1, read as the reverse complement.
TTCAGGGTATGTGTCAGCCAGAAGCCCCAAGCATCAGTGAATAGTGGGATTGAAAGGGTGAAACAAGAGATGAGGTAGAGAAAGAAGTAGAGACAATATTCTAGATGCCCAATCAGTCCTAGCCTTCCTTCCCATGTCACTCACAGCCTTCTCAAGGAACAGCTCATCGCCAGTCAGGTGGTAGGTGCTTAGCAGTCCTCCCAGGATCCGGATGGTGCTCTCAAACAGGTTCACGTCCACATTCTTGGAGAATGACAACTCAGTCTCAACCCACTTCCTTGCCTCCTCAAACTCTGTGAGCGAGCAAGCAAACAAGCGAGAGACAGAGATAAAATCAGCCTTGGGTTCTGTTTCACAGCACCAAATAGATAGAAGCAATTAGTAAAGAGAGAGCATGTATGTGTGTTTGTGTTAGGAGGCCTAGCTACCTTCTTTCAGTCCCAGGATCCACATGGTGTCCAGAGCGTCAATGAGAGTCAGGCCCAGGCCAAACCACTCCCCGTAGGACTTAGACACAGGCTTGAGCTCATCATGACCCCAGGCAAACTCCTTATAGCCCTTCCACGCATGCCTAAAGGCCTCTAGCACAGTCTCCAGCCTGTCCACAGGCTTCACTGAAACTACACACAGTAAACACATCAAGAACAGAAATATACATGTTTTTGTGTGTGAAGCCAAAGACACCACAACTGGAGTGGGTGAGGGTGTGCAGTATGGTCTAGGGTGTGAGACTTACCTGGTGCCAGTGGGGCTGTGTCCTCAGGGTTGACTGGCACAGGAGGCACAGTGGCATCCATCTCATGGGCAGAGGGTGGGGGTTCTGTAGCCTCGTCCGCCTCGATCATGGCTCCTCGCCAGCTACGTGTATGAAACACATATAACACATATAAAGGAAATGGAGCTGTAAATAAATAGTAATAACAGTTTTACCGCTGAATGATCCTGATTTGGCAAAGAGAGTTGAATTCAATATCAAACGTCGTTACGCTTGAGAATAGGGTTTTACCTAACAAGAGGCTTCTCTCCCTCCTCCTCTTCAACTTTCTCCACTGGCACTTTCTCAGCTGGATTTACCAGTGAATGTGATAAATTCCCCTCCTTCTTCATGCTTGGAGGTCCTCTCTTGTTGGGAAATGATCTCTTCTACATAGGTAAACACAGTTAATTAGAATAGATTACAGCAAGTTCTGACAAAGGCGCTGAAGGACAGCCAAAACAGTAGCTTCACTGTCTGTTCTTGGACCTAGAATCCCTTGAATGGTTGTTAGGTTTTATTAAACATAAAACCAATCAAAGTGGTTAAGTATAGTACAATAGCCAGACTGGTCCTGACCTTGGCTGGGGGTTTGTGTGTAGAGGGGACCTTTTGCCTCTGGGGTTCTGGAATGACCTTTGGTATAAGTCCTGGACCCAAAGCTGGACCCAACTCTGGGCCGACCACTACACCAGCCAGGCCCACAGCCGGAACTCCAGCTGGGCCAGCCACAGGGTTTGCCCCTGGAGGGACAGGTTTCAGGCCTCTTTCCCAGTCTTCATCCCAGTCCTCTTTTACCGCCCTGTCCGACATGCCTTTGCGCGCGCACACACACACACACACACACACACACACACACACACACACACACACACACACACACACACACACACACACACACACACACACACACACACACACACACACACACACACACACACACACACACACACACACACACACACACACACACACACACACACACACACACCACAGGAGCCTGCTGTGAAACATCAATAGCGGCATACAAATACCCAAGACTAACAGCAAGTGAGTGTGGGGAAGGAGGCCTACCTCTCCATTGCTCTGAGAAGCTGGGGTAAGAGAGCAGTCCACATATCAGCAGCAGAGCCAGCAGGAAAAGGATGAGACTGCGCTGCAGCCGAGACAGCTGCTTCCACTTCTACAGAGGAGAGAGGGAAAATAAGCACCCTGCGCTAAGCCTGGACCCAGAATTTTGGGCAACCAATGGCAGCGCTCCAATGGATAGCAACTGTCGTGGAGTCTGACACCTTGGACAAGCTCACATTAGAAACGCAAGAAAGCCAGTGAGGAACAAAATGTAAAAGTGTGACAAAAATAACAACACAGAGTTACACATGGGATAGTTTTCGGATGACTCCGCAAGAAGTTCTCGGAAGACTCTGCAATTGTAGGGTGCATCAGGGGTGGGCAGGAGGAGGAGTACAGGAGCGCAATCAGTGACTTTGTGTTGTGGTGTGAGCAGAACCACCTTCAGCTCAACATCAGCAAAACAAAGGAGATGGTGGTGGACTTCAGGAGAACCAAGGCACAACTGACTGCAGTCCCTATACAGGGGATGGATGTGGAAATATTTGGGTCATACAAGTTCTTGGGAGTCCATATGGACAACAGGCTGGAATGGGTTGGTAACGCTATCTTACTTTTTTGCACTCCAGACTTCTTGTATTTCTATACCTTTTCATACTGCCGCTCTATGTATCATGTATCGTGTATCTGTCTTTTGTGTACTTTCGTTCTGGCATTTTGCACCTGCCCTGTGTTTTTGTTGTAGCTGCTTGACAAAGAAATTTCCCCTCGGGGATCAATAAAGTATCTATCTATCCAAACATACAGTCAATAACAGAATAGAAAATCTATATACAGTGTGTGCAAATGTAGTAAGATTAGGAAGGCAATAAATAGGCCATATTGGCGAAATAATTACAATTTAGCATTAACACTGGAGAGATAGATGTGCAGATGATGATGTGCAAATAGAGATACTGAAGTGCAAATGAGCAAAAATAACAATATTGGGATGAGGTAGTTGGGTGGGCTATTTACAGATGCAGTGCAGTGCAGTGATCGGTAAGCTGCTTTGACAGCTGATGCTTAAAGTTATTGAGGGAGATGGTAGTCTCCAGCTTCAATGATTTTTGCAATTCGTTCCAGTCACTGGCAGCAGAGAACTGGAAGGAATGGCGGCCAAAGGAGGTGTTGGCTTTGGGGATGACCAGTGAAAAATACTTGCTGGAGCCATGCTACGGGTGGGTGTTGCTATGGTGACCAGGGGGCTGAGATAAGGCGGGGATTTACTAAGAAAATACTTATAGATGACCTGGAGCCAATGGGTTTGGCGACGTTTAAATGTCTAAATAATTGAAAAGTATACCAGGGGTACTTGCTACTGTGATTTGAATCCAAAATTATCCTTTTGTTACATTGTTTGTTAATATAACTTGTTTTCTCAAAATGTATGTTAGCGAGCTAAATTGGCTATATTAGGAATACCTAGTCTGCTGTCGACATCAGCAAATGATTTGAGAGCACTTATTATCTCCAAAAGTGGTTAGTAGCTTTGACCGCATGCACAGCGCATTCAGAGCCATTCAGTGGCTAGCTACACTACAAACATAATTTTACCAGGTTCCCTTGAAGCAATTGTAATGACAGTCCACCACAACATACCCAAGAGTTTCCTGATTAGCAAGGGGTAGTCAGTGCTTAATTTCATTGTGTATTAAAAAGGGGATTTCGCCAGTAGTTACAACTAGGAATTTGGCTTCTTGGGAAAATGTTGTCTGAGCTTGAAACAGTAACCAAGGGGGGCAGGGCTTAGCGAAGGGTCAATTCATATGACAGTAGGACCTCAGCTCAATTCCCAATACCAAATCACCATTTATGAGGGATAAAAGCTTCTGACAAACACGGTGTTAGCTACTGTGTTACTTGCCCGGTACAACTCCAACATCTCTAGATGGTTGTTTTTCCACTAGCTTAGACAGACTGCTATAACCAGTGTGAGAGCAAGCAGTGAGGACAGAGGGATGCTCTCTCATAGGAGACAAAAAAAATAGCTAGAGGCACAACAGGCTACACGCAAGTACTGTAGGCTGGCTACTTAGCCTAATTAATACATTCATGATTGCTATACTGTTGCATATTGCTAATGGCAGGTTTAAAAAGCACATCTCTGCAGGTTCTGTTAAGCACCTGAAAACCAAGGGCGTATTCAATACAGAAACAGTTTACCGTAAGCAAACAGAGCAAAACAAAAGTTTATACTGGATAAATTCAGGTAGGTCCCTCCTCGTTTCGTTACGTTTGCTTCTGTTTAATTAACGTTTTGCAACAGCTCTAGTCCGTGTTGATCTCCTAATCAGTCATGTTTCAATCAACAAGAGAGGTCATTGGTACTATCTGGAAGGGTGGGGGGGAGAAGTACACCAAACACAAGGACATGCTGATCTTGGCATGACAGCACTGTATTGAGAAAAGAGTGGGAGAACGCCTGGGGCCATAAGTATAAAACTTCCTGATTTAGGTACAGTTCAGCCTTTTAGATCACACTGAATAAGATTAAAAGGACAGAGTCGCTTGATACATACGGCCCCAGTTCCCAGTACTGTTGTGAGAAAGTGACTGCAGGACAAGGGCTTTAAACAAATAATACTCACCCTCCAGCAGGACTGGTGGCGGTGCTTTCCATTGTTGTAGTTGCGGCTGTGTTGGTCACTGAGGGTCAGCGCGATGAAGTCCTTTCTGGATGGGGGGTACATCTCTCTAGCTGAGTGGTACCTTCATAGGTCATAGACGCTGAACTGAGGGATGGGGAAGAGAAGGGAATAGTTTAGGATTAATTGATCTAAAAGGTAGAGGAAAAATAACAGGAGTGTCTCAACTCTTCCTTTATGACAGGGGTCAATTTCACTCATTATTTCATTTAGTTTGTTTCAATGTCCACAAGGTGTATTTTTATTGTCAGCTAACTAGCGAACATTGCATGAACTAAGAGTAGTAATTAAGTAATGAGTATTTAAATCAAGGCCAGTTAATAACAACTGAACTGTTCAGAAAGAAAGGTTGGCTGAATGTTTGACTAGTTAGTTAGCTAACGTTAGTTGGCTGGCTTGCTATGATTCAGAACTCCAAAAGACAAGGCTTTTTACGATCTGCCTTGTCTTTAGAGTTAATAACTATAGTTGGCTAGGAGTTAGGAATCATACCTAGCTAGTTGGCTGACTGACTTTGTCGCTAACTACCTAGAGCTATGTCGCAGACAAAAGGGGGAACCGTTTAGTTATTTGGCTAGCTATATCAGTCAAAATTCCCCTATAAGCTTACCTTTTCCCGTTGTAGCCAGGTACCTAACGTTAGTTAGCGAACGTTAGCCTCCGTTGTATGTATTCTCTCCAGACGCGTCAGGAAGAGCGAGGTACGATCAGCTAGCTCTTAACCTACAACCTTGAAAAGCTAGCTATCATATTGTTGACTTGTACTGTTGACAATTGATCCACATTTCTCGCAAGTGAAGAAAGAGAGAGAATCCCTTTCATTTCCCCAGTAACAACAACATGGCAAGCTAGCTAACGTAACTTGTTAGCTTACGCTAGCTAGCCTTTCAATAGCTGCCTCTAGTTAGCTATCTTACTTTTTGTTGGCCTCCAAACAGTGGACGGTTTTTCAAAGACCAACGTTTATGGTTCGGGTGCCCAGTCTGGTAAATTTTACTAGCCTCCACTGGTGAAAATTGTGGCTATCTAGGTTAGCTGCTAGCATTTTGCGTCCACAAAAAGTGACAGCTCACCAATGGGCGTTCGTTTTGCATGGCCCGGTTCCACGGGTAGGCGGAGTTTGTATATTTACGAAACTCCACCCACCCGGGACAGTTCAGTGTGGGTCACAAGACTCAATACCGCGTCATCCGCCTGCCTATGGCGAAAATAACCTGTGGTTACCCCATTGGCTCATAGCAAAAACGTGACCTTTTCAAACAACATTTTATTGCTGTGTGCTTGTTTTAGTAAATTAGAAAACTACATTTATGCTTCTTTTCATGAAGGTGTAGCAGACACTGAGGGATCCTGAGTGGCACAGCAGTCTAAGGCACTGCATCGCAATGCTAGATGCGTCATGACAGACCCGGGTTTGATCCCAGTCTGTATCACAACCGGCCGTGATCGGGAGTCCCATAGGGCGGTGCACAATAGCCGGTTTAGGGGAGGGTTTGGCCGGGGTAGGCCGTCATTGTAAATAAGAATTAGTTCTTAACTGACTTGCCTAGCTAAATAAATAAAAATGAGTGAGTGCTAGCTACTGTAGTTACAGACTGGAATATTAAGCTAGCCAAGACCAACAACACAAGCTAACGGACTATACAACTACAAGTAGTGAGAGGCGTTACAATGCCTTACTTGTGATTAAATGTTTTCCACACACGTAGCTAGCTAAGTGTAGCCTACTTGGACACCGGCTCCCCACAATTGCCCACTTTCCCATGCTGAATAGCCTGAAGCCACAGGCCTCTTCTCGAAAGCTCTATTTCCCAACTTGTGTGAGCATAGGTTGTGATTTTTGACCTGTTTACATATGCATTGAACAACACTGCAGCTTTTTGGCATGTTTTGGTACTTGGCTCGTTTACACTGGTGGTCAATGGGAAAGACTGTTTGTTTTCCCCAATTTGGGGTCGTGGTCAACGGGAATGCCTTATTACTTGATATGGACTTGGAGTATAAGGCACGTTCCTCTGCCCAGGCGCCTGGATGGGTATTTTAAAGGGATAATCCACTAATTCCAATGATTAACAGTGTTAAATATCACTAATATGTGAAAACCAGTGGCGGTCGGTGCAATTTAAGATGAGGGAGGATTATTACTGTCATATTCCATTCACCCAGTTCAATGTAACATCGATAGCGATTTAGGCTACTATATGATACTCAAATTTTCCCTATACCCATCATGAGGTTGCTACAACATAGGCTATGAATGAAAGTTTACAACGTAGGTGCACACAAGTCGAAAGAAAGAGTTGAAGTGACAGTTGGACAGCTGATATGCATTGAAGTCCACAAGCGATGGGAAAAGGTGAGGGGAGGAGAGAGCATAGATGTGAGAAGGAATACAACAAGCTGTTTGTATCGGGATAACGAAATTCAACTGTTTGCGTGTGATCAGGGGTGTATTCATTCCGCCGATACTGTTGAAAAACTTAAACGGAAACAAAAGGAACGAAAAGGGGATAAACATACCTGAATTTGTCCCAATAGAAACTCATGTTTGCAACTGTTGGACTAATGATTACACCCTAGATCAGCAAGAGTGTGCAAGGTGGTATTGAATGTGTCACTGTTTGTCTGTGACCAGGCAAAAAACCTTTCCAAGCCAAACCATATCATAACAGCTACACACAGCCTACATCGTTGTCATCATATTAGCTAAAGTAACGTCATAGTCAACATAGCTAATAGAACTAACGCGTTAGTAAACCCGCTACAATCATGCTGTACAGTCAGTAAGCAATTGGCAGTTACACCGGCGGGCCCTGTTAAAATAAATTAGTAAAACCAAAAGCTTACCTTGACTTGGAAGAGTTCAAGTGTTGGATAGTCATAGCCAGCTAGCATAGCATCCCTCTCTGTTTGAGCCAAGTGTTTGAGTAGGCTAAACTAGCTTGCTACATTTGCTAATAAGTAAATGAAAGTTTAAAAAAAAGTAGAAATACAGTTCTCTCTCTTGCTCCTCCTTTTGAAGAAATGTATTTGTTCAAAACTGTTCAACTATTGTCCTTCTCTCTCTTTAAGTCAACTACTCACCACATTTTATGCACTGCAGTGCTAGCTAGCTGTAGCTTATGCTTTCAGTACTAGATTCATTCTCTGATCCTTTGATTGGGTGGATAACATGTTAGTTCATTCTCTAAGAGCTCTGATATGTTGGAGGATGTCCTCCGGAAGTTGGCATAATTACTGTGTAAGTCTATGGAAGGGGGTGAGAACCATAAGCCTCCTAGGTTTTGTATTGAAGTCAATGTACCCAGAGGAGGATGGAAGCTAATTGTCCTCTGACTACACCATGGTGCTACCCTACAGAGTGCTGTTATAGCTATTGTAGACCTTCATTGTAAAACAGTGTGTTTTGATCAACTATTTGGTGACGTGAATATATTTAGCATAGTTTTATCTAAAAACTATAACTTTTTAAATGTTTCACAATTTAAAAAAACATGAAATTCACTGAGGAGGATGGTCCTCCCCTTCCTCATCTGAGGAGCCTCCACTGGTCCACTGAACAAATTATTAATTTCTCGTTATAACATGGTTTGTAGCTAAATTGTTGTGGAAATCTGTGTCGACTAGCTCATGTCGACTACAAAACCCACAATGCAATGCTCTATCTCTGGGCTGTCTGGCTAGCTAGCAAACTTAACTACACATTATAATAGCAAAGTCAGTATCAGCATGTGAAGTAAATAGCAAAAAAACTGCACTATCAATTTAGGAGTCTATCTCACCAACTTGCAGTTGGCTTCTGCACTAACCAAGAGCAGAGTACGTTGCTATGGCAACATTGGCCCTTTCCCATGTTTTCCAGACACACAAGGCGGATTGCCAGATGCTACTTGATGGAGAAACTGAGTTTAATAATTTGGTACACTGTTTAGATTGCGCACATCTAAGCGAAATATACATGACCCAAGACCAGCTCAGTTAATCTCTACCGTTGTGTCGCTGAGTTGTCATAATGCTGCAGCAAATGTACATTATCCCAGGGGCATTGACAGACACAATGTAAGTAACCTAATTTATGTTTCTCTATCTGCCCTGAATGCCTCTCTTGATCCTACAGCTATTGTATGCAGTAATCATGTGCCTATGAACCAGATTTATACTGTTAGCACAGAGCTCAAACATAAATAACATGAGCATGTCTACTTCTGATACACTTCCCAGTAAAGCAATAAAAACAATCAAGCATCCCAGAAAAGTGCAAAAAATTGCCCCCATTAACATATACAGCCTAAGAAACAAGGTTCATGAAATCAATAACTTGCTAGATAACAGATTACATTCATATTCTCAGAAACTCACTTAGATAATACATTTGACGATACAGTGGTAACAATACATGGTTATAAAATCTACAGAAAAGGCAGAAATACAAATGGGGGCGGTGTTCCAGCTATATTCAAAACCACATTCCTGTAAAGCTTAGAGTGGATATCATGTTAAACCCACTTCAGGAGTCAGCTCTTAATCTCCTGGTTGACACCATAATTGCTGGGTGAGTCTAGACCTATAAAATCTAAAATAACCAAGTTAAAATAAGTGCATGCAATGAGTGACACATATCTGTGATGTATAGGGGTTTGAGTCCTCTGTTAAATAACCATAGGTTAAAATAAGCCATAATTGATTAAGGGCGTGAAACCTTGCATAGAAGTGTTGCTAAATGAGTAGAAATGTAGGGTAATGTAAGCCGTGTACACGTTTTTGAAGTGACCAAACGTTTTAGGGATAACCAGGTCCTGTAGAAACAATTTGTGTTCTATATGATAGGAGGTTTTTTATGGGCAAACAGGCCCTGCAGAAACAGGTTAGAGTCCTCAAGGGGTTATAATCACACTGCTGCTCTCTCATATGAATATTTTGGGGTTAAATAAATATATAAACATAGGTATTATACAACTTTTGAAGTTAATGTAATCCCATTTTTAAGTGAGAAAACCACTCTGGAAAAGGGCGGGATAGCTACTTCGGATGTGAACATGGAAAATATATTACATTCACTGGCTAGTGATATAAAGAACCGTTTCAAATTAGAGGAGTGTAGGCAGGATATAATAAATACATATTCTGTCATAGTTGACAAAGATGGAATATGGAATCTGTCTGATATACAAAAAGCTTGGGGAAAATACAGAGAATGTCTAACTCTGTCTAACTCTCTAGCTGTAGTAAGAAAACAATATGATACATTTAAACAAGATAATCATGATAAGACATTGCAGAGAGATAAAGAGAGTTTGAGGGCTCTTGTTGAACAGATAAAAAAATAAAAGGCGAAATTCAACAATTATAGGAGGCAAGGGTGGAAAAGTCAGACTTGGCCCACACCTGTGGGCTCTCTGTTCCCTCCATCTACCCTCATGCTGAGAAGCGCAAGACAGATCTGGTTTCAAGCATCTGGTCAGCCCTTCCTGGCTTTGAGTCAACAAATTCTGACAGCGGTGACAAACAATGTCTTAGGCCAACCAGAACACAGGTCGTTAAAGGAAGTAAAGACAAACCTCCAGTGACAATAATCACACATAAATCAGCATCTCCAAAACAGTTGGATGAATGATCAACCAAAGACTTTGAAGCATCCACGAGACGTGGGTATGACGACGTGGGACCGATATAAAAAACTTGACAATCTACATCCTTATGATGGGTTACAGTTGTTAGCCTTTGTTTTGAACAACCATGAACATGGCGTACTTGAAGAAAAGGTTTATAGCGCTGTGGGGGGTGAAGAGCAAGATGTGGCCGATGGATGGAGAGCCATACATGTTTTTCTTAAGGGTCTGACCAATGGCACCACCAATTGGGGAGAGATAACCAAATGTGTCCAAAAACCGAAAGAGACTTTGTTGAATTTGAAGAAAGGTTTAGAGCAGAGGTGGTTAGACACAGTGGGTTACCTGACATGGAAGATGAAAATGTACTCAACTACTCCAAAAACGAGGGGATCACCCATCAGTTGATGCAGTCCATACACGATGATTTGCGAAAAACTTTTGTTTCTACAACCACTGATTGGGAAAGACAACATTACGGTGACATCATCGAAAGGCTGTCACGACTGGACAGAGACATCAATCAACATAATAAACCAGCTGTCATCAGAGTTGTGCATGTTCCGAGTGAAATCAACAACATTTCTCGTTCCGCAGAAGAGAAACCTGGTGTATGTCATTATTGCGGGATTTCTGGTCAACGAGAATGTCAGAAAAGAAAACGTGTCTGTCACGTCTACTCCCGCTCCTCCGCTCCGGAATACTAACCACCGGTCCTGGGATCCATCATTACGCACACCTGGCAGCCATCCATTACCTTCCTCAATACCTGCCCTTCCCTTACGTTCATTCCTCAGTCGGTAATGTTCATGCTTTCTTGCCACTGTTACGCTGTATTGTTTCATGTTTGTTATTTTATATTTGAGTAGATATAGGTGCTGAAGTCACTGTATTGCCCATATCTTATGCAAAACTTATAGAGTATGTCCTCAGTACACTTTGAACAACCTATTTTAGGCAACTTGGCTCTACACTGAACATCTCTGAAGGAATGGTGACGTGGCAAATTAGACAACTGCAGGGCTCTACAGTTCAGAACCATGCTATTTGGACCACAAAGAAAAAGGAGTGTGGAACTTTTGACATGGAACCAGTGTCTTTAACAGGTGTGGCCCACCTTGCACAAAACAATATCCCATTAGCAAGGAAGCTATTACTGCTACTAAAGTAGGGTATTAAAGATCTATGGGACATGGGTATTGTTGAGAAGACTCACTCTGCCTCTAATAGCCCAGTATGGCCAGTGAAAAAATCTAATGGTGACTAGCGGGTGACAGTGGACTACAGGAATGCAAATGAAGCCATCTCCAAGCTCCAACACCTCAACCATTTTTTCCTCAATGTTACCTGCTCACTCTGTGTTCTTGGTCATTGGTATGGCTAACGGGTTCTAACAGGTTCTGATCGGTACCCTTATATCCAGACGTCCGTCCATGGCTTGCTTTTTCTGTAGATGGTCAACAGTATCAGTGGACTAGGGACTTCTATGGGCCTTCATAATAGTCCTTCGTTTTACCATCAGGCATTGCGGAGACATGTCCAAGATCTCCCTCCGATGTCATCTGTTGTCATACAATATGTTGATGATATATTGTTGGCATCAGAAGATGAGGCAACACATACCAAGGATCTAAAATCCCTGTTAGACCACTTGCATGCCAAAGGCCATAAAGCTAGCCCTGGTAAGGCCCAACTCATGCAATCACACCTCGGCCAACTGGCATCACAGGGAAAAATAGAGATGACACCAAGTCGTACTGCTGTGATACAAGCTGTGCAACTACAACAGATGCTGGGTGGACTCCTTCGCCGAAATTGCACAACCCCTTAATGACCTCCTCAAGGGAGACCCTGATTCAAAAGACTGTAGCTTTCACGGAAGAACAGAAAGAGGCTTTTGGCAATCTTAAACTAGCTCTGTCATCAGTGTCAGCTTTGGGCATTCCGGACTCAGGCCAACCGTTCACCCTCTTTGTGGCTGAAAAAGATGGCTACATTACCTCAGTGCTGACACAAGACCATGGTGATTGCCAGAAACCTGTAGGCTACTATTCGAAGAAACTGGATGATGTGGCATGGGATGGGGTCCCTGTCTCAGAGCTATGCTGGCTACTAATGTTGTTGTGTCGATTGTGGCATTAATTGTTCTCGACCAACAAGTGCCTACATGCTGTTCATACTCTTTTGACAATTAATCAAGCTGCACAGGTCACAGCTGCTCGTTGGAACAAGTGGTAAACTGTGTTGGAGGCTTCTAACATCATCATACAACGTGGCACACCATGTAATCCAGCTACTCTCATGCTTCCTCCAGACACCACATTACTTGAACACAAGTAGGATTACATGGAGAGTTGGTTTTGGATCAGCTCTCTGGGTTATTGGGTTTATTAAAAGTAATCTGTTGGAAAACCCTGAGTTTACCTATACACAGTCGGTTCAAGCATTGTGGAGGTGGGTGAGAGGAAGGCAGTTACTACAATGGACAATGTGATAGTGACAGGCATGTTACCTGCAAACAGGCTGAAGAAAAAACAGCTAATATTTACATACTCAAGTTATCCTTTCAGCGTTACCCATGATTTTGGAAAAATATGGATACACAGAGGATTCATGACATCTCTGAGAGCTCCTGTGAAGAATGGACCAGAGGTGATGGCTCTACTGAATGTTCCCCAGTTGCCTGGACAAGTTGCAATTTTGAAAATGAGAGGAGAGTAAAGGTAATGAGATGCCAAGAGAACACATCTGTCACCTAAACTGATTAGGAAATACATCTTGGATACATTTGCAACACATTAGAAAAATGCAGAGCAGTGCACCAAAAGATGGAGTGTGGGAATGGATGGCTGCAGGGTGCAAACTCAATCAAGACGGTGTGTGGAAATACAACCTGATATGTGTAGCGCCAAATGCACTCTTACCCTACTCGGTGACACAGATCCACTCTTTGGAACACATAGGTGTGGACAAGATAGTTTATTGTTTTGTGGGCAAAAGGTGGAATCCTGGTGGGCTGAGGCTGTCGTGGCGAATTGCAACATTTGTATGGAAAACAACACCAAGGGACGAGTGAAAGAAGGGTCCTGGTGCCTGCTACAGCTTGACTACATCACACTTCCCAAATGTAAAGGACAGGAAGATGTGCTGGTCGTGTTGATCATTTCTCATGATGGGTTGAAGCCTACCCTACTAAGAGAGGAAACACACAACACACACCTAAAATTCTGATTAGAGAAGTCCTTCCCAGATGGGGATTTCCGGAACAACTAGATTCATTTCACAAGAAAAGTGTGTCAGGAGGTAACTCGTCCTCTGAACATAGACTGGCAACTACACTGCCCTTACCCATCCTCGATCAAGTGGTTAGGTAGAAGGCTCCGGGCAGCCGGGCGGAAATGGAGGAAAACTAAACTCCCTGTGGACCTGTCATCTTTTCACTCTCTCCTCACTAAATGTCAAACCTCGGCCTCTAACCCTAGGAAGCTCTTTGCCACCTTCTCCTCCCTGCTGAATCCTCCTCCTCCTCCCTCTCTGTGGTTGACTTTGTCAACCATTTTGAAAAGAAGGTTGACGATGTCCGATCCTCATTTACTAAGCCTACTGAGACAACTGGTCCTGCTCACACTGCCCTACCCTATGCTTTGACTTCTTTCTCCCCTCTCTCTCCAGATGAAATCTTGCGACTTGTAACCTACCTGGTTAGGTAGGTTAGGTAGGTTAGGTAGGAAATGGTCTTCTCCAGACCATTTCCGGAGACCTCCCTTACCTCACCTCACTCATCAACTCATCCTTGACCGCTGGCTGTGTCCCTTCCGTCTTCAAGAGGGCGAGAGTTGCACCCCTCCTCAAAAAACCTACACTCGATCCCTCCGATGTCAACAACTACAGACCAGTATTCCTTCTTTCTTTTCTCTCCAAAACTCTTGAGCGTGCCGTCTCGAACCAACTCTCCTGCTATCTCTCTCAGAATGACCTTCATAGGATGCCACCATGGAATAAATATTGTGGATCTAAATGTTTTTCCTCATAATCATAAGCCCTGAAGCAAGCTTCCAGAAAATTGGAACGGAAATGGTGCTCCACCAAACTGGAAGTCTTCCGACTACCTTGGAAAGACAGTACCGTGCCATATCGAAGAGCCTTCACTGCTGCACGATCAGCCTACTTTTCCTACCTGTTTGAGGAGAATAAAAACAATCCAAAATGTATTTTTGATACTGTCGCAAAGCCAACTAAAAAGCAACATTCCCCAAGAGAGGATGGGCTTCACTTCAGCAGTGATGATGAATTCATGAAGTTCTTAGACGAAAAGATCATGATCATTAGAAAGCAAATTACAGACATCCTCTTTGAATCTGCGTATTTCTCCAAAACTCAGTTGTCCTGAGTCTGCACAGAACTGCCAGGACCTAAGATCAATGGAGACGCTTGCTTTTTAACCCTGTATCTCCGACACATTCTGTCATGGTTCCACCTGCCACCAGAGGGCGGCAGAGACCGTCCTAGAGACATTAACGACACTCAGGTGTGTCTTATTACCCATTATGATTTCCCTGCTAAAAGAGGTGTATTTTCTGGGGTTCTTTGCAGAAGCTTGAATTGTTTGCTGTGTGAGTTATTGGACTTGTTGTTTAATATGGTATTATTGGTATTATTATTATTACAATTTAATTTAATTGTTATTGTGCTATTTATTGTGATGAGAACTATGTAGCTATGATACATTCCTACATGAGTTCCTGATTCTGCAAGATGGACCACTAAGAAGGTACATAATGGGGAAATGTTTTATTTTGATAGAAATAGAACATAGGCTTTCACCAAATTGACAGGAGTTTCATGATTTGTATTTCTGCGGGTGGATTATCCCTTTAAGTATCAGCTAGCCACATCATATGATATAGCAATCTTTCAGTAGATGACCTAGTCGATGACGTGGCATACAACCATTGGTTGATTCATGCAATGTCCGAGCAGGTGAACGCAACCATACTATCTTGTTCTTCGGTGGGGTTTTACGGCGGTTGGCATCCAATGGTAATGGTGCATTAATGCCACCAACAGGACGGGGTATTGAACAAGAAAATACAAAATCCTTTGCGGGAAAAGGGGGAAAAACAACTAAATACAAAAATAGATACATCAACAGACAACCTAGCCATCCCACTCCTTCAGTTACAGTCCAATCGAAAATACATCCCTACGCAGGCTCAGTGTCCTATGAGGAGTCTGTGAAGATTCCTTGCAAGTCCTTGGCTGTGAAATCACGAAGATCCAAAAAACATTCAGCTGAACTCACGAGGGTGCCTACTTTCTCTGACTTCTTCTCCTCTTGTACTGTACAGTTGATGACCATTGCAATAAATTATACAAAGTCCACCTTTTTAACATGTAATATTTCATGATAACCCATACTTTCCGAGATTGTACCAAGCATCAGTTTAGGAAATTCTAGGCCTACAGATCTTAATTTGAGAACCCTTTCATGCAAGGCAGGAAATGCTAAACTTGTACTGTATTTGAGGTTTAAAAAGGCTTCTGATGTGTGTTATTTTCAGACTTGATTTTACCATGTATCAACCCTACAAAATTAATTATAATCCATATAATAATTCACATTTCCTGTTATTGCAGTATTATTGTCCTTCTGTAGCAACCTGGCTCAAATTAAGATCCTACATCTGTAGGGCAACTGAAACATTGTTTACATTGTGGGAGGCAACCTGCCTGCCTAGGGAGACTAACCGTTTGGTTCCATAATAAACCGCTTCACTACAAGAAACCTTTTCTTTTCAAGAAACCCATAGTATTTTGGGCTATAGTTGATCAAATTTGAAACAAAGCAAAGCACAGAATACTGATATGTGATTTATTTTTAATTCAGCTGATACATTTCTTTGAATGAGCTGCTGCATTATACACAGGTATAAAAATGTCCAGCATATCATTTGAAGACAATAATAACAAAATCTCAAATGATGAGGAAAAAAGCACCAATGATCAGTCTCAGCCAGCTAAGGCAATCATGTTCAATGTTGATGTTAGGTAACTAATTGGATGTGTTTAGGGGGAAAAAAAGGAACCCCTGTACAACACCAACAGCTGCAGGAGCCTAAGAAATCCCCCTTACCTATCAGTGATCCAACTGTGTTCAGTGAAAAATGCTGATTAAGAATAAGCCCTATACTTGAAAGGACACTGTTGTCTTCTTGTACTCCACATAATGATGAGAGCCTTGTGTCCACCCTTTTACAAAACATTTCTATGGGCAATGCTTGGAATGTTCTTCGTGGAATTTGGTATGGGAGGTGGCTACTGATTGGAAGTTGAGTACTTATAAGACTGAACATTATACATATTCCTTTATGCAAGATACTGCATGCAAAGATACGGTATGCTCCCTGAGACCTTCTTGAATTCCTTGTTCGTTGGTTGACCATTACACATACACTACATGACCAAAAGTATGTGGACACCTGCTTGAACATCTCATTCCAAAATCATGGGCATTAATATGGTGTTGGTCCCCCCTTTGCTGCTATAACAGCCTCCACTCTTCTGCGGGGACTTGCTTCTATTAGCCGCAAGAGCATTATTGAAATCGGGCACTGATGTTGGGCGACTAGGCCTGGCTCGCAGTCGGCGTTCCAATTCCAATTGCGCATGGTGATCTTAGGTTTCTGTGTGGCTGCTCGGCCATGGAAACCCATTTCATGAAGCAACAGGTGTGGCAGAAATAGCCGAATCCACTAATTTGAAGGGGTGTCAACATACTTTTGTATATATAGTGTACATATGTAGGATCTTAATTTGAGCCAGTTTGCTACAGCAGGAAAATAATGCTACAGCAACATGAAATGTGAATTGTTATGTGGATTATAATTAATGGACATTAATACACTATAGGTTTACAAATTCTCAGCAACAAAAGTGTGATCAAATTAAGATCCAACATCTGTAGAGACAGACCACTACAATAATGAATTGCTTTATGATGGAAAATATGATGGAAAATTTAAATGCACTGCTCTCAATGGTCCCTATTCACAAAGTGTCTTTGAGTAGGAGTGCCGATCTAGGATCAGGTCCCCGGTCCATATAAATATGATCTAAAAGGCAAAACTGATTTGAACACAGGCCAATAATGAACCCCCACCTCTTGAGCAATCCTGGCATTGCTGAGCAGCTGCAGGGACAGGGTATGCTGATTTTCTTTGGGCTTCTGCACATAGGATAATTGATTGAACGAAAAGATGACTCGGAAAGCAATTTCTCAGTGCTAAAGTGCTTAGGCAGGAGAGCCAGCAGTCCAACATAATGCCTCTTTATTAGAACCCTTGAAATAGATCTATAGCACTTCAATTGAGTTATGTTTAGAATGCACGTAATATACAGCACGCAGTTGTGCACAGCAGCTTCAGTGCTGTGTTGAATATCAAGACTGCACCTGAGACTGTACCATAGGAATGAGCTGAAACGAGCACTGATAGTATGCGGTGTATGATTTTTTTTTACAAATAAGAAATAGGCCAGTAACTGCACAAATGTCAAGCATGGCTGAAAGAGGGTTTTCTTGCCTCCATCACTGCCAACAGGGAGGGAATAGGTTAATTACAAGAGTTCAGGCTTTTAGAATAGATTGGCCATTATCTAATCTAAAGAAGCAAGCTCAACAACTCAAAAGCAAGTTCCTTGGCTCCTCAAGTACAAGCAGTGTTTTTTCAGTGAGCACCTTTGGGAAGGTCATTGATGACCTATAGAACAACATTAGCTGAGTCCAAATGGAACACATTGTTGAGAGGTTGAATCCACTGCATCCGATACAAAACAGAACATTATGACTGTTCATATACAAAATAGGTGGTTGGCTATAATGGAAAGCTTTACAGTATAATCAATTGCTACTGTGAAAACAAAATGGAAAAATAATCAAAACAACATGATATAAATTATTCATTATATGATAAACGTCTCTGTAAACGAAAACACAATTGTCCGAAAGAACTTGGAAATTGATGCCCTCTCAAAGAGTAATTTATGTGGAGCCAGTCGACTAGAGAATTAATTGATCTCCACCAAAAATATCAAATGAAAAGAGGAGTGATGCCTTCACAAAATGGCGGAGCGATTCCCTTTGTCTTCTTGTTCTCTAGTTGTCTTGGGGTCCTGAACACAGGCTCTTATCCTACCTCTGTGAGTCCAAGGGGGTGGAAAATGAGCCTATGGGCCCCATGTCTTCCTCTCTAGCTGAAACACACAGGCCCGATCGTGAAGCCAAACTCGTGTGTGACATTTCCGCCCCCGAATACAGCCACATCTCTCACAGGAAGCAGGTTGAGGTCCTCAAACTCAAACACAGACTCCCGCGGCTCCAGCGAGTCCACCTCTTCTCCCGGCTGCCACAGCACAAACATAAAAACACAATTATGCAGTTGGCCAATAACATCAGCAATCAAGAAAAACTGTATTTAAAAAAAATCATATTTCTCATACTCTCTCAGGTGATATCCCATTGTCACTCTTAGCAAGGAGTGCATAACTCTAAAACCCTTGTAAGTTAAATACTTAGTCAAATGATTAAAACAAACTTACCATGCAGTCTTTAAGTGTTCCTAAGTAACTCTGTCTCCTTGTGTCTGTCAGGAACTTGACCCCTCTGTCTGTGTGGCCCAGTCTGTGTCCCGGGTGGCAGGTGTAGGTGATCTTCTGCATGGCTCTCCAACTCTGCAACCTCAGGAAGCGCATCTGGACCACATTGGCCCCTGGATAATAGAACTGCCAGTGGATGGCAGAAAGGGGGAGATCATGCTTTATAAACTCTGCTATGAGAGACATCAGTAGAAATGTAATACACTCAATTGATACAGTTGCAATTTGATTAGCTTTCCGTTACTATAAATGGAATAGTTGCCACTAGAGAAAGATGGTATATTTCAGAGGAGAAGTAGAGAGAACTGTCAACCTGAAATCCTTCTTCCTGCTTGCTGAGCCATTGGAACGAGCTGTTTGACTCTGAATCCTTAAGCCAGGCCTTCATGGGCATCTTCAGGTAGAAACCAATATGATTATGTTTTATGAGTATGGGTATTAAGTATGTATACGATTGTGGACATTAGCTTGCAGGACCTGCTCAACTGTCAGACACACGCTGCTTCATGGCATGAATTCTAAAAAGTTGACTGATATCTGGAGGCATATTTAAAAATGTGTCTGTTGACAGCCTCTGTTCTTGATATTAGCATTTAGCTCAAAGGCAAAAAAAACAAACAAATGAATTGGATTCCTGTTAAAAAAAGATTTATTCTCTGCATGTCCAGACAACATACTCATTATTCTGTAGCCATTTGGTATTGCAGGATTATTCCCACTGTGGGTTTCACAGAGAGGTGTGGGGTGCTGATGATGTTATTGTCTACCTGGGCGTCTCTGGGGTGAAGGCAGGTGTGTGCGGCTGTGCCAGAGAAGTTGCAGTAGGCCAGGAGAGCATCGGCAGGGCTGCCCTGGTTAGGATCAATGTAATACATCCCTGTATAGACAGACAGCAACCATAACCTCAGTGTGTCCTCATCCTGACCTCTAACATTCATGTATATTCACTAGTTGTCATACGCTATGATGGGCAAAGGCACTCCTAAAGAACCAAGAGGTCTTCCTCTGAGAACTCGCCGTACATTAGATAACATTGTCTTTATCTACTGGGCTTCTAATTTGTTTTGACAACTTGGGAACCATGGCATTAGGATGCTGTGGCCATTCTAATGAGCCTTTAAAGCAGCACAAAGGGCTTTGGGTCGTAGATATACAATACAGGTATAGACAGGGTTTCTGACCACTGGTGTAATCGGGGTGGCAGAGCCACAGCTCCAGGCAGGTGGTGGCAGGGTGCTCCTTGCTGCCGTCAGGGGGGTCCACCAGCAGCCTCAGGTCCTGGTGCAGAGAATCCATCAGGGTCTGGATCAGGGGGTAGTTGGGATTGTCTGACAGGTACATCAGGTCCTACAATGGTGAGGAAAATGATATGATCATTATGGAGTACTTCCTTTCACCACATCATCTAATGGCTTATCTAATCTGCGTCCCAAAAGTAGTGCAATATGTAAGGAATAGGGTGCCATTTGGTACACTGACCTACTTGCCCGAAGATTAATGACTTGCCTTGAGTTGAGTGAGGGTCATATTCACTGAAGGACCTGGAAGTCCTGGAAGTCCAGGTGCCCCCTGAAAATAACGCAACAAAAAAGAGTGGGACTAGGGTTGTAAAACTCCAGTAACTTTCTCAAAATACCCAGGTTTTCCAGAAATTCTAGTTGGAATATTCCTTGAATCAGGTGGGAATCCGGGAATCCTCCAAAAAGTATTTCTAGAAAATCTGGGAAATTTCGGGAACATAATCAGAATTGTGTAACCCTAAGTGGGAGATTACCGTGTGATGGATGCAATGTTTTTTTGTCTCTGTGTTCAATCTTCAGCATTTGACAACATTTATTATGGACCAATGCGCATGAAATCAGTGCCACTTACCGGCAGGCCCCTCTTACCAGGTTGCCCAGGAAATCCCTCAAAGCCTTTGAAACCCTATGGAAATACAGATCATATAGTGAGATGAGAGTGGATTTCTACCATTTCATACTTACTATGCCATATTCCAATGTAGTTAGATAAGGAAATGCACACTGTAGTACCTTCCCATTAATAGACCCTCTGTATTTTCCATTGTGATGACATGTGGTTGTGAATGTTTGCTTTCAATCTAGAGACTGTGAGAAAAAGCTCACACACAAAAAAACCTAGAAAATAATTTGTTATATCATACCTTTTCTCCAAACAAACCCTACAGATTGAGAGAATAAAAAGGAGATGAGTTTGACTCTCAGTTCTGAAGCACACCAATCTGCACTAACAGCTGTTGCAACCTTGCAATGCCTTGACTCACTGAATTATGATCACATTAGCTACAGCTTCACTGCTTTTAAGAGCCGAGGCAATGGCGAGTTAAGCAGTGTAATAATCTACAGCTAAACCCGGAGAGAATGGCAGAATGGCAGGACAGTCTGGTGATTATAAAGAAATGGACTTACATAAGACAGTCTGCAATTTAAAAGGAAGTATAGACATGATCATAATCATCATAATAACTTATTTTTAAGCATTCACAGAGTCTTCGTCTTGATGGTTACTAGACAGGGGGGTTGTTAAGCTATATGGCTGAAATATGGACTTAGTGGTCTAATGCTTGTTTGTCCTTGCAAGAACTAGGATTTCACTTTGGCTGTGCAGTATTTTCGACCAGAGCCCTATCGACCCTGGTCAAAAGCAGTGTACTACTCAAGTAATAGGGAGCGGTTTGGGAGGATTGAAAGGCCTTCGGAAGATGATCCAGGAAGGGTTACTTACAGGTAGTCCTGGCATCCCAGGTGTTCCTCTTGGCCCAGAAGGTCCAATATTCCCCTGGTTGGAAATAATAGATAATGAAACATTAATGAAAAGTTATCAATGAATCTTTTCAGAAAGAAAAAGACAGCAAATGGCGCTACAGTATCCCAGAGAGTTCTTGCTATAGATGGTTGGAAAGGAAGGGTGTGTTGAGATAGTGTTGTTTTACCTGATCTCCCTTTGGGCCTGTCTGTCCTGGCACGCCAACAGGACCCTGACTACCCTGTAAATCATACAGTTAGTCAGTCTGTCACAGCCCATCTCCTACTTACAACATAGTATTTTAGGCAACGTCATATTTCGGGAATGTTTCCAAACCTGTCTGTATATTGTTTTTCTATGTTGTTAAAACTGACTAAGGCTTTACATTTTTATTTTTATTTAACCTTTATTTAACTAGCCAAGTCAGTTAAGAACAAATTCTTAGGCTACCTGCCACCCTGTTTGTAATGTCTCAGAGTAGGAGTGCTGATCTAGGATCGGTTTTGCATTCTAGATTGTAGTTGATGGACTCAGAGACGTTTTATGAATACCAGACGTTTTTCACTCAAAACATACCTTTACGCCATCACCCCCTGGTGGACCGAACGGCCCTATGTCCCCCTTCTCTCCCTGTAGTGGGGAATATAAAGCACCAGTCAAACGTTTGGACACACCTACTCATTCCAGGATTTTTCTTTTTTTAAACTTTTTTCTACATTGTAGAATAATGGTGAAGACATCAAAACTATGAAATAACACATATGGAATCATGTAGTAACCAAAAAAGTGTTAAACAAATCAAAATATATTTTATATTTGAGATTCTTCAAATAGCCACCCTTTGCCTTGATGACAGCTTTGCACACTTTTGACATTCTCTCAACCAGCTTCATGAGGTAGTCATCTGGAATGCATTTCAATTAACAGGTGTGCCTTGTTAAAAGTACATTTGTGTAATATCTTTCCTTCTTAATGCGTTTGAGCCAATCAGTTTATTGTGACAAGGTAGGGGTGGTATACAGAAGATAGCCCTATTTGGTAAAAAACCAAGTCCATATTATGGAAAGAACAGCTCAAATAAGCAATGAGAAACGACAGCCCATCATTAATTTAAGACATGACTGTCAGTCAATACGGAAAATTTCAAGAACTTTAAAAGTTTCTTAAAGTTCAGTCGCAAAAACCATCAAGCGCTATGATGAAACTGGCTCTCATGAGGTCCACCACAAGAAAGGAAAACCCAGAGTTACCTCTGCTACAGAGGATAAATTCATTAGAGTTACCAGCCTCAGAAATTGCAGCCCAAATAAATTCTTCACAGATTTCAGGTAACAGACACATCTCAACATCAACTGTTCAGAGGAGACTGCGTGAATCAGGCCTTCATGGTCAATTTACTGCAAATAAACCACTACTAAAGGACACCAATAAGCAGAAGAGACTTGCTTGGGACAAGAAACACGAGCAATGGACATTAGACCAGTGGAAATCTGTCCTTTTGGTATGAGTCCAAATTTGAGATTTTTGGTTTCAACCGCCGTGCATTTTGTGAGACACAGAGTAGGTGAACGGATGATCTCCACATGTGTGGTTCCCACCGTGAAGCATTGGGTGGCAGGTAGCCTAGTGGTTAGAGCGTTGGGCCAGTAAACAAAAGGTCGCTGTCGATGCCTCCTTGAGCAAGGCACTTAATCCTAATTTGCTCCAGGGGCTGACCCTTTAGGTAGGCCATCATTGTAAATAAGAATTTGCCTAGTTAAATAAAGGTGTGGGGGAGCTTTGCTGGTGACACCGTCTGTGATTTATTTAGAATTCAAGGCACACTTAATCAGCATAGCTACCACAGCATTCTGGAGCGATATGCCATCCTATCTGGTTTTCGCTTAGTGGGACTATCATTTGTTTTTCAACAGGACAATGACACAACACACCTCCAGGCTGACCAAGAAGGAGAGTGATGGAGTGCTGCATCAGATGACCTGGCCTCCACAATCACCCAACCTCAACCCAATTGAGATGGTTTGGGATAAGTAGGATCGTTGAGTGAAGGAAAAGCAGCCAACAAGTGCTCAGCATATGTGGGAACTCCTTCAAGACTGTTGGAAAAGCATTCCAGGTGAAGCTGATTAAGAGAATGCCAAAAGTGTGCAAGGCTGTCATCAAGGCAAAGGGTGGCTACTTTGAAGAATCTCAAATATAAAATATTTGTTTAACACTTGTTTGGTTACTAAATGATTCCATATGTATACAATAGTCAATACAAAGAAAAACCCTTGAAAACCCCCACAATGCAACTCTCTCTGATTCACTAGTATCAATAATTTAACTTGATCTATTCATACCTTGCTCCCCTTTTCACCCTGATCCCCTCCGTCTCCTCGCAAGCCTGGGATTCCCTGAGAGAGAAAAGACATCCATCAGTTGTGTATCAATCATCAGCTGATCTAAAGCATAATAACGTAACAATAAAGTCCTAATTGATGAGACTTACTATAGACCCCGCCCATCCTGGAGGACCAATCAATCCCACATTTCCCCTGTTTCCCTGTAGCAATGACAGGACACAACATTCGTGCACACCATGATATGTATAATATACAGCCTGGAGTGTGGGTGTGGGTGTGTGTGTGCATGTGTGACCCTTCACATCACCCAACCTCTGACCTTTGGTCCTCTCTCTCCTCTTGTGCCCCTAATTCCAGCCTTGCCTCTTTTCCCCTGTGAATGTTTACAATGATGTTGAATGAGACAAGGGTAAAACACAGGGTAAAACACACTGACACATCTCGGTTGTGTCCCTTTATAGTGACCTTTGAGTGCACCCCTCATCTTTCATTCTATTTTCCTAGAATACACCCTCTTTTATTCACAATTGAAATGGAATGGATTGAAGGAGGGAGCCCTCACCCTCCTTCCGATGTGACCTGTCTTTCCAGGTGATCCATCTCTGCCATCATCTCCCTGTTGAGAAAACACAGCATCAACAAACAGGAGGATATAATCTAGCCTCTGTGTGCACAAGTGCACCAGAGATGTGAGCTGAATGCAGGCCAGTGCCAAACCTGAGATTGGGTTTCACAGCACAAAGAGGAGAAGGAATGAGAGAAGGACAAAAGAGAGACGGAGCAACTTGATCTCACCTTCTCTCCTTTCACTCCCTGTTGTCCCTCAGGTCCTTGGTTTCCCCTGGCACCCTGCGACATTCAACACAATATAATGACTTTAGGAAACATCCAAGATGTCAGAGAAAGCTCATCAGGTAGAAAATATAGGTGACCTTCTGGTAGTGTTGTTAGTTTTACATCGATGCTGAAGATGACCACTTGACACTGCTTGAGGTCATCATTATCGGCTAAACAACTAATCCAGAGGGAAACCCGCTGCTATAGGATCCATGGCATCCCTGTGCCCCACCCCTGTGTCTGTGTACTCACCAGCACCCCTGGTGGACCTTCTGCCCCCTGGGCTCCCACCTCACCCTGTGGCCCCTGTGGTGGGAGAGGAGACAATAACAAACAAGGAAGAATGAAGCCTAAGCAACTAGTTAATGGTAGATACAGTATGTCTTTGAGGAAAGATTTTTCTAGCCTGAGTGCCAGATATGTTTGACTTGACAATGAGCAATGGAGTTGGCAAGTGCACAAACAGATCTGGGACCAGGCTAAGATGTTGCTGCTCTTTACCTCTAAACCAGGAAGTGCTGGTGGTCCTCTGATGCCGGGCAGACCGTCGAGCCCCTAGACACACCAATACAAAATCAAATACCTCGTAGACTAATCTATTTCAGATGTATTGCATGGTACAGTATATTATGATAATGGCATTTATAACAAAGCCAGACATTGAATTGGGGTTAAATGGGGTACTGTCTATTTCACCTGAACGGATGTGTTGCTTTAGGGGCCTAAGGGTCAAACTGGCAGCAACATTGAATGGACTCACCTGTTCTCCTGGCTCGCCTGGTCCTCCTGGCTCCCCTTTCTCTCCGTCTGGTCCTGGCTCACCTTTATGGCCCAAGTCTCCCTCAGTACCAACCTTCCCTACTGGACCCTGCAATAGACACCACACCGGCACATGCATAATGCTATTTGTAGGGGAATCACTGGGAATATGGCTGACTTGACTAGACGATGGTCTAAAAGACACAGACCTGTGCTCCTGGCTTCCCTGGGTCACCTCTGACCCCTGAGACTCCAGCCACTCCCTGATAATATGACAAGACAACATGAAATTATACCAAAAGGACAAATGCCATTCACCCTGCATACAGTAATTATGTTATGAAGCGACTGTTACCGGAGGCCCTGTTTTGCCAGGAGATCCAATGGCTCCACTAGGCCCAGACTCCCCCTGGAGAAAGAGAGAGACAGGGAAAGCAGATGCTCTGATTTTTTTTGGG
Source organism: Thymallus thymallus (assembly GCA_023634145.1). Lineage (NCBI taxonomy): Eukaryota > Metazoa > Chordata > Actinopteri > Salmoniformes > Salmonidae > Thymallus > Thymallus thymallus. The sequence continues at coordinate 23,504,969 of CM042404.1, read as the reverse complement.
GTAGTGGAAGCATTTAGCATTTCCCTATCCTGAATTGCTCTTCCATGCCAGGGAATCAAGTAATTACCTTCTCTCCTAGAGGTCCATCTGGCCCTGGAGGCCCCCTGGGGCCCATGATACCCTGAGAAGAAGCAGAAGAGACCAATGAATCACTGTCACCCTGTTGAGATGTCTTTCCTCGATTCCTCGCATCCTATCTCCTGGCCTCCTTCTCAACCATATTGGAGGACTAGATTCAAGGTCCCTCCATTCAGGTCTTCTTCTCCAATCGGTTTTGAGAAAGAAGCAAAAAAAGAGGATGTGAGGAATCGAGAAAAGATACATTGAGAAAGAGCCTAACAGAGCAGAGAAGTCTAATCTATTGGGAAATGTATATGCTCATTGGACATTGATCAATGCAAGTTAATGTCAACAAGAAATGGAACTTTGAGTGACATATAGTAGTATCTGGTAGTGGTCAAAACACGTCAATTTCATTGACATAAATATTGCTTCCTGACTCACCTGTAACCCTGACAAGCCTACAGGTCCTATTCCTCCTATATATCCTGTCTGACCCTGGTGGACACAGCACAGAGGTGGAGTAACAGTCATCAAATTGATCACCCAAAGCCACGTCGCTATAATCACATTGGAAATCACTTCAGCTGATTCTGTTTGATGGTTTTAAAGTGTGTTGAACATATGCTAGACTGTGCAGCTCATCATGTATTGTCATCTGGGCACTCACCATAAGTCCGATGTGGGCCTTCTCTCCTTTTGGTCCCTCCTCCCCATTCTCCCCCAGAGCCCCCCATGGACCCTCCCGCCCTGTTGGCCCCAGAGGCCCCACATCACCCTGCAAATAAAAGCCATGTCAGTCAGACATCACCATGATGTAATTTCAACCAGATTTCAACCTGTTTGTATTGACGTTATTTCAACCACATTTCAACCTGTTTGTAATGATGTCATTTCCACCAGTTTTCAACCTGTTTGTAACCACTACACCTCTATGGCCCTGTCAATAATTTGTGTCTAAAGCAATAGATATGAAGAATAATAAATATGCTGTATACATACAGCACATTCACATTGATGCCTTAAATATGTGAATCACTGTGTGCCGAAAAGTCAGTGTTTGTTTACCTTCTCCCCTTTGGAACCTGGACCACCGGCATCGCCAGTAGGTCCAACATCCCCCTAAGAACCGAAGGAGACATCTCAAGAGTTACACTGCATAGTATATTGTATGGTCTGTTTGTGTGTATGATGCTTGGGTAAAGGGATATGTACTAGGTGCACATGTGAGAATATACAGGTGATGGTTCAGGTAGGTACAGTAGATGTCAACTGACATAGGCATGCTCACCTCTTTTCCCATTGGCCCATGAGAGCCTTGCAACCCTTTGAGCCCCTGTAGACCTCGATCTCCAGGCTGCCCTGGAGGACCAAGCTTCCCACAAGGCCCTATGTCCCCCTGGAATACATGTGAAGTAAAAGAAGAAGTAGTATTGAGAAGTGAAATATATCTTTAAACCATGTGTTTGTAGAGGCATCATTGTGTCACCATCACTGACCTGTTCCCCTTTTGTTCCTGGTGGCCCCTCCAACCCTGATTGGCCAGGAGTGCCCTGGAAACAGGAAATGGAAGAGAACTGTCAGAAAACTCACCTGAAACACTAGACTTCCTATTCGAAGTGTGTTCTACCAACCTGTTCCCCATCCAGTCCAGGAGGACCAAGATCACCAAGAGGTCCCAGCATACCCTGTGATGATCAAAAAACAGTGTGGTTTAACACACAGCACATCCAACATTGCTAGATCATACATATTTAGGATTGCAGAATTCCAGCAACTTCCCAAATCAGTCGGGAATAAGCAGGAAATTCAGAATCCTCCAACCAGGATATCTTGAAACCGAAGAATTTGAGGGAAGGTTTTGCATCCCTAGACATATTATCTCATTGTATTTGCAGTACTTACCATTCCTCCTCTTTCCCCTGCTGGTCCTATGAGTCCACCAGCACCTGAAATTCCCTGGAAATTGGACCACATAGGGATTAAAATAGTGGACAACACAGCATCACACTAAAGGGCTGTGCTTGGCATCCCACACCATGCCAAATAATCATCCAATGTGTAACGGATCGTAAGTCATCTAATAAATTACTAATACATTGATTTCACCCACTGAACTCTGACAATAAATGCATCCAACAGGCATCAATGTCCCATACAAGATTATATAGAGGTTCTACAGAGGTTAGAGTCCTCAGAGGTTGTTTAGAGGAGAAGAGAGCACCGGCTGGAAAGTCACTCACTGGGATTCCAGCTGGTCCGTCAGGGCCTTGTGTCCCAGGAGGACCTCTGCTTCCCCTGGACCCCGGCTTCCCTGTACCTCCATCTGAGCCTTGCAGACCCTGGGGTCCCTGGAACACACATGTGAGTAGCTTCATCTATTAGTCTTGTTCCCATTGTGTATTGTGTCTACACCTTTGGTCTGGCCAAGCAAGACTAACTGTACATTGACAGTGTATTATAGAGCATGGATATGTAAGAACATTTTGACTGTTGATGGAGTGGTGATAAGGCATGTTCTGCTTTAACTCACTTGTAGGCCTTCTGGCCCTGTGGGTCCCAGATCACCCAGCCGACCCTGAGGAGAAAACCAAGAGAGATCATTAATGAGGAAAAGCATGGACTACAAAATACAGCCAATCACCATCACATTCGGATGGATTTTTCAAAGGAGATATTTGGGAAATGTAGTCCTGGTATCGATTGACCCTGGATGTGATTCTGGTTGATCTCACCTGAGGTCCTGGAGGGCCTTTCTCCCCAGGGTGTCCTGATAAACCCTTTAAAATACAGCCAGGTCAGCACAGGCTCAATACACCCATCACTCAAACTAATGCCAGACTCAATTAAGTTGTCTATAAGGACTTGTCACATACAGTATGTTGACTTGTCAATGACAGCACAGTTACTTACTGGAGGTCCAGGCTTCCCAGTAGGACCAGGCAGGCCTCTGACACCTGTCTCTCCCTGAGATACAAATACACAGTCCATCACAATAACCACAAAAAATTTGAAGGAAATACACATAGAAACATGTGATGCTGGTGCAGGTCTAGTATGGCCATTTGGAATAATCACTGACTACATAACTCATATGAGTGTCCTTACCCTCTCTCCCATGTGACCTGTTGTACCACGCATCCCCACGTTACCCGGGAAACCCTGAGGGCAAGAGAGACACAGGAGTGGTAATATAAGCACGTTGCACACACACAATGACAAAACAGAGACATTGTCAGTGTGCTGATCAAACCCTTGGCCCTGTACACCCTACAGAAGCATCACTTACATACATGCCTACTGGGCCCTGGGGTCCCTCCACACCTTCCTTCCCTGTGAAGCCCTGATGGAGAGAGACGGCGTCACACACACACACACGGTTCAAAGTTGTCCTATTGAGAATCACTTCTGTGTTAAATATATCACTCACCCTCTCTCCCAGCGGCCCAGGGATACCTGTTGGTCCTGTCCGTCCAGGTGGGCCCTGTCAATGACACAGTAGTCACTCACACTGCACGCTGTGTGATGATGGCCTTAGTCCCCAAAACTAACTCTGTTCACGGCTCAGCATTGCAGCTAGTCATAGATTAAATAGGAATGCCTGGCAGACCATTGTGCATGTTTATGATATCAATATCCACAATCCATATCCTATGATTGTTGGTGGAACACAATAACTTAAAGTGTCTGATTGGAATAAACTTTGAGATGATGAGACTCACCGGAGGTCCTGATGGGCCGTCTGGACCTGGCTCTCCAGCAATGCCCTGGAATCCCTTGATGAAGGAAGGTGAAAGAGTGATGATGAGAGGATGATGGAGAGAGGAAGAAAGAAGAGAGAGGGAGCTTATCGCATGGGTGTAGTCGATGAGAACATTAAAATGCCAATAAAAAAAGAATTGGAATTGATGACATATAATCAAATTAAAATGTATGCACAATGCTGAGTCGATTCAATGTCTAATTGAGTTGATTAATTTTGTACTATTCAGTTGTTTAATCTACCGCTTAATGACTTTGTAATCATGAGTTAATTGGACCAACTATATTCAGTAATTGTGCCTCAGGTTATGTACCCAATTTAGTGGGCTACCTCGTCCATCTTTGTTACCAATAATACCACCTGATAACGTAAACATCAACAATGGAGTAATGTCTATGTTCCTGCAAGGAACATTAAATCCGAGAACTTTCAGCTATCTACATTGAAAATCGTACATTTTTATTTTGAGGTTTTTATGGATATGTTGATGATTGCAGTGGAACATAACTTTATCAAATGAATAATCATTGATGATAAAGCCCACATGCCAAATCATTTCTCTGCTTCCTACTCCTGTCTCGCCTCAGTGTTCTCTCTGCCTGGTGAGGAGTCTATATTTAAGCAATAATGCCTGAGGGGGGGGTGGTATATGACCAATATACCCCGGCTAAGGGCTGTTATGCACGACGCAACACGGAGTGCCTGAATACAGCCCTTAGCCGTGTTATATAGGCCATACTGGTTACCAGCGTAATTAGAACAGTAACAATTAAATGTTTGTCATACAAGTGATATACCATGGCTTTCAGCCAATCAGCATTCAGGGCTCGAACCACCCAGTTTATAATACAGTATATTGCTGAGGTTGTAATACAATACACTGGCCAGGTCACAGACCCTCTGGAGGTGACTGACTGGGCTAGAAACCACTTTCACGCCTCCTCATAGTATATTATCCACACACCACACACTCATACGTTTATGTGAGAGTGTGTACGTGTGTGTGAACGCAGAGGTGTGTGTGTGCGTATGTGCGTATGAAACCACCAGTGTGTGTGGCGATGAAGCAATATCACTGACCTACCGACTCACACTCCTAAACCTTTTACTGCTCCTCGTTTACAAGCATGGAGAGACACCTGATATCTTTAACTAGCTCGGTAGCAAGTACTTTTCTGCCCTATTACATTTTTGGCCCTAGTCTGAGTTTGTTGTGATTGGCTGGTCACAAAATCATATAAAACCCATCATATAATTCAGGGGTGTCCTATAAAATGTGATAAGATGGTTTAATTTGCTTTCCTTCAGCACCTCGCAATACCCGGCCAAAAATAGCTGAGCTGGGAGAACTATTGTATATCATTGACCAACCAATGAATTTGAACATAAAGGTCACTATGGTGACTGAGTATAAGGAGTTCTTATAGTTACTCAGTTTCATAGGGACCTTTAATTGAACCACATGTATTGAGTATGAGTCTCTATGACAAGCCTATGCATACTGTTAAAGTATCTTCTTACCTTTAGGCCTTTACTGCCAGTTATTGCCAATGAACCAGAGAGGCCCTGCAACACATGAGAAACAAGTGTCAACTCAATAGACACCAACAGAGGTCATCCACTGTATACACAAGCATTAATGTGAATAAGACACATAGAGCTGACCATTAACAACTACAGTAACTACATAACTAGACATTTAAATAAGGACACAAATGCCATTCATCTTGTCATATTCATGTTAGAATGTAATGATATGAGGTTGAAGTATTTTCAACCTCATATCATTACTTTCAATATTTTCTCAATGATAGGTCAATATATACAGTGCAGACACGACAAAATCTGACAAAAGAAACACTGTTCTTTGGCAGTCTATTTTGTGTACATGGCTCAGTGTATACAGTATATACTGTACAAGTGCAGTGTTTTCAGGGGTGTGATCACTGTATTGAAATATGATATAGAATGGGAACCTGTGTACCAGGCTTTCCTTCTGGTCCCTCTGTCCCAGGAGGGCCTGGAAAGCCCTGTAGGAGACAAGTGGAAACACAAACACAAACACAAAGTAAGTGTACTGTGATTATGTAATATTCAGCAGCCTGATGGAAGGTCTTCTGTATCTATTTTTAGTCAGCCCATACAACCTTGGATACCCTTTATCACCAAGCAAGTGTTTGCATCTGGAGTTTTACCACTTAGCTATATTACTGAGAAGACAAACAAATCTTTCCCTCCACACTCACCAGTGGAGGCTGCTAAGAGAAGGGCGACTCATAATAACATCTGGAATGGAGTCATTGGAATGGTACCAAATATATGGTTTTCCATGTGGTTGATACCATTCCATTGACTCCATTCCAGCCATTACTATGAGCCGTCCTCCCCTCAGCAGCCTCCACTGACACACACACACACACACACACACACACACACACACAGACGCTAAAGATCTGCTGTTCTGCCAACATCGATATTGCCCATTGAGGTATATACTTGTACTTTGTCAAGAATATTGATGTATTTTGCAATGCAAATTGATCAAGTAGATGGCTCCACTAGTGTTTGTCTGTGCATGGTCTGTTCTTACCGGTTGACCAGGCTGGCCAACATTCCCTCTCTGACCCACGCGACCCTGGGTAGAAGAGGGCAGTGCCAATCAGGATACTGTTCAAATATCAAGAGCAGAACTTAAATCACGCTTTACTTAATACAAGGGTTGCAAAATTCCGGAAACTTTCCCAAAATTCCCAGAATGATACTGGAATTTAGCAACCTTCATAAACACATTCAATAGGAGAGTGTCCTACCTTGATCCCTCTGTGTCCAGGCTTGCCATTGCGCCCATCTGTTCCCCTATTCCCCTTCAAAGAAACACAGAGATATTTAATAAATTCACATTTTTATCATCATTTTGACCAAACTGATCAATGTTACATTCATTATGATGCCTTCATTTTTTAAGTCTTCTCTGACCTTCAGCCCCTCTCTGCCCAGTTTTCCCTGAGGGCCAGTTTCACCATTCTCCCCCTGAAAGACAAGACCCAAAATCCATCAGTCTTCCAGTGGTAAAGTGTCAGTCTGTAACTGTAGATACAGTGATAAGGCAGAGAGGCTGCCTACCTCAATGCCTTTAGTGCCAAGTTGACCTTTGAGCCCTGTAAAGCCAGAGGGGCCACTGGGACCCCTCTCTCCCTGAGGTCCTTGGATACCCGAAGCACCCTGAACACCCTGAGAGATAGAACAAGAAAGAGAGAGAGAGAGAGAGAGAGAGAGAGAGAGAGAGAGGGAGAGAGTGGGAGACAGAAACAGATAAATGGGTAACTCACAATACAGACGTAATGAGATTGGCGCCGCCCTGTGGGGTCGCCTGTTAAGCAGCTCCCATTGTTTGTGTGTTAATTGTTGTTTTAGTATGTTTTTCGTTAGTTTTTCGTGAGGTTTTTTTGCAACAGTTGAACTATAATAGTTCAGGATTATGGAGTGCTACTGTTTTACGAAGGTTTTAGCTGTCCTTTTTATCACTGAGGCACTTTTTATTTTTGTCAGCGCCGAACGTACACGCGAGTCCTCAATTATTTACAACTGAGCCCAGCTCCTGGATTTAGCACACTCAGTGCTATTGCACCCCAGGGAAAAGTTCGATATTCCGGACGAGTTGAAAAGGTGATGGCGTGGATGCAGGGCAGGTCGGAAGTGTAAGGCAAAGCTGAGTAAGTCGCTACATCGCTACATAACAAGGTGGATGAGATTGAGGGTCTGGTCCATGGGCAAAGAGACTACCGGGAAGCTAGCCTATTGTGCTTTACAGAGACATGGCTGAATGATAACATCCCCATAGAGAACGTAACTATCGGCGGTTTCCAGACCATCAGAGCGGACAGGGATAGCGCTTCTTCCGGTAAGAGTATGGGATATTATTAGTTAACAACAGATGGTGTAATCCAAGCCATATTACTGTTAAGGAACAGTTTTGTAGCCCTGACATTGAGCTGTTAGCCGTTAGCCTGAGACCCTACTATTTGCAGAGGGAATTCACGGCGACCATTGCTGTTATTGTTTACATCCCGCCCTCCGCTGACGCAAACACAGCATGTGACTTCATGCACTCTGCTATCGCGAGGTTACAGACATTTGCCATTTCGGGGGATTTTAACCATGCATCTCTCTTTTCAACGCTGCCCACGTTCAAACAGTTGTTCAAACAGTAACCAACCAGGAATAAAATCCTAATGGTCCAGCGACCACTAGGACTGCTTTGAAACAACAGACTGGGATGTGCTCTGTGAGGCTCAATTCCCCCTCGGGGATCAATAAAGTACCTATCTATCTATCTATCTAAAAAGTATGTATCTATCTGATGGACTTACAGACTGCATAACGGACTATATACATTTTTGTGTGAACAACACTGTACCCACCAGGAAGGTACACTGTTTTCCAAATAATAAACCCTGGGTCACCAGTGACCTGAAGGCCCTGCTGAATAAGAAGAAGAGGGCCTTCAAGGAGGGGGACAGGGACAAATTGAAATGCGTCCAGAGGGAGCTGATGTTGCGAATTGCTGAGGGGAAGAGAGGGTATAAGTAAAAGATGGAGGACAAGCAGAGCCAGGTGAGCGAGGTGTGGCAAGGGTATGAGAAATATCACTGGCTTCAAAAAGTCAAACAGTGGGCAGACGGAGTGGACTCAGGACAGTTTTTTAAACACATTTTTTAACAGGTTCGATACTGTCCCTGTCCACCTCCCCTCCAGCTCCCCAGGCCACACACCCTCACGGCTGTCCCACCCCAACTTTGCTCACAACACCTCTGTTGAGACAATCAGCAACCCTCTCCCCACCTCCGCCCCTGCTCCCTCTGAACTGATCTGCAACACCTCCCTTCCCCAACCTCTGGACTGATCCTCAACACCCCCCTTCCCCCCACCTCCCCACCTGGGATGGTGGGGGGAAGGGCGGTGCTTTCACCACCAACCAAGTGAAGAGAGAGCTGGAGACACTACATCAGTGGAAAGTGGCGGGCCCTGATCCCATCAGCCCAAGGATGCTTAAGGACTTAAACCGTAGCCTGAGCCTGGAAAGGGTGGAAAACATCCTGCCTGGTCCCAGTGCCCAAGAAGGCGCACCCCACTGTCCTGAATGACTTCAGACCTGTAGCGCTAACATCCCACATCATGAAGACCCTGGAAAGGTTAGTCCTCGCTCACCTCAGACCCCTGGTGTCCCTGCAGTTCGCATATCAGCACAACATCGGGGTGGATGATGCAATCATCTACCTTCTGCAGAGGGCCTACTCTCACCTGGACAACGCAAGTTGCACTGTGAGGGTTATGTTTTTTGACTTCTCCAGTGCCTTCAACACCATTCAGCCCCTGCTACTGGGTGAGAAGATGAAGAGGATGAAAGTGGAAGAACCCTTAGTCTCCTGGGTTATGGACTACCTGACCAGTAGGCCACAATTTGTGCAGCTACAGAGCTGTGTGTCAGAACGGGCAGTGAGCAACACAGTGCCCCCCAGGGAACGGTCCTGTCCCCCTTCCGGTTCATCCTCTACACCTCAGATTTAACTCTGAAACATGCCACCTACAGAAGTTCTCGGATGACTCCGCAATTGTAGGGTGCATCAGGGGTGGGCAGGAGGAGGAGTACAATCAATGACTTTGTGGTGTGGTGTGAGCAGAACCACCTTCAGCTCAACATCAGCAAAACAAAGGAGATGGTGGTGGACTTCAGGAGAACCAAGACCCAACCGACTGCAGTCCCTATACAGGGGATGGATGTGGAAATGGTTGGGTCATACAAGTTCTTGGGAGTCCATATGGACAACAGGCTGGAATGGGCTGGTAACACCGGGGCTCTGTACAAAAAGAGCCAGAGCTGACTCTACTTTCTGAGGAGGCTCAGGTCCTTCAACGTGTGCAGTAAACTACTGCATACTTTCTACCAGTCTGTGGTGGCCAGTGCCATCTTTTTTGCAGTGGTGTGCTGGGGCGCCAACATAAATGCTGGTGATGCTTCTTGGGTAAATAAGCTGATCAGGAAGGCTAGCTCTGTTCTGGGGATTAGCATTGACACTCTAGAGGGGTGCCATGCCGTCGGCAACATAAACCTGGAACTGTTGGGGTGTTAGGACATAGTTTAACAATTAGGCATCCATCCGTGAGTAACTCTGGTCTGTAATCGCTCATTCATTCAGGACTTATTCATTCAGGACTGTATATACATATTCATGTACAGTTGTTATATCATATCACGTGCAATATTGTAAGTCATTCTTGGACTGAACTTACGTAGTCATTCACTCAGGAATGCATATTAGTATCCTGTCAGTTGTATATTTTTTCATTGCTTTTAGTATATCGAATGTGCAATACGTGCATTTATCTGTAATTAAACCCTGCACTAAGGACTGTATTTTAAGGGAATTATTATTATTACCCTAAATTATATCAGACGCATATTTAGCTATTTAAGTATCTCTTCCTGTCATGTACCTGTACAGTTAATGTAACCATGCAAATATTCACTTACCTGTACATTTACCTGTACAGTTAATTTAACCATGCAAAATATTCACTTACCTGTTCATTTAACCAGACTATATATTAAGTAAACTATTATTACCCTCACTTATATCATACACACATTTAGCTATTTAAGTATTTCTCTGCCATTGACCTGTGTAGTATAGTTAGCTATGCAAATATTCCTTTTTTATCTATATCAACTTGCAATATTTTTTTTCACCTAACACTCTGTAACAATGTATAGTGTACATATTCAGCCATTCACCCATACTATGCAATGTCTTTTTATAGAATTTTTTTGCACTCCAGACTTCTTGTATTTTTATACTTTTTCATACTGCTGCACTATGTATCATGTATCGTGTATCTGTCTTGTGTATTTTCGTTGTGGCATTTTGCACCTGCCCTGTGTTTTTTCGTAGCTGCTTGACGAAGAAATTTTCCCTCGGGGATCAATAAAGTATCTATCTATCTAAAAAGTATGTTTTGCGGAATGTGTACAGGTCTCCAGAGGCCGGGTTCTTACTCTCTCCCCCTTCAGTCCAGGGTCTCCCTTATCCCCGTCTGGTCCTCTTTTGCCCTGTGGAGGTCAGGGGTCAGTTGTCAGAGAGGGTCAGAGGAGGGCAAGTAAAGTAAGTAGCTGAAAAGCATGCAACCTGATTCTTCATAGTGTTTTGAATCAATCCAAGGACAACACAAAAATGGATTCCATCTAATTCTAAATTAATTTCAGTAAATGCAGTACTAATACTTACAGTAATACCAGGGAAACCCATTGGACCTTGTGTTCCCAGTGGGCCCTTCAATGAAAGAATGACATATAATGGATTGAAGTGTTTTCCTCACTTTAAGTAGACATAAATGGATAGAAATCATGGTTCCACCAAATCTTCCCTTTCATAATGATAATTTGTCTGATATATAGCCACACTTCGGCCACACTGACTTACAATGTAAACTGACTGACAACTCTCTAACCCAAGAGGATGTCTGGATAACAGCCAGAGTTAAACTCACATGCAAACTGCCTGGGGATGAGTTTCTATGGCAATCTAGCAGTTTACAACTTACAAATGGGTCATTTAATATCATACGAAGATGCAGTGTAGGAGGGTGCGAAAAGTGACCTTGACTTGCCCATTTTAAAGTGGGGTTACTTTCTTAAGTTAGAGCATTTCATCCATTAGCTTAGACCAGCTCTACCACAACCCATACAATCTAGAAGATGTAGGACATAGGATACACACAGTAGTAGTATAATCTGTAGCCTAATACTGTGACTTAGCTCTGCCACATGGGGGCACTGTGAAGTTGCTGTGTGTGTGTGTGTGTGTGTGTGTGTGTGTGTCTCTCGAAGGAAGAGTGGGGTTTAGGTGGTCAGTCCACTGGATGCTATGCTACTCACCATGGGCCCCTCGAACCCTAGCTCACCCCGGGTACCCATCATTCCCATTGGCCCCTGGGGAAGACAGAGAAACGAAGGAAACAGGGGGTTGGAGACAGACAGGCATAGTCGTTTATTTAACTAGAGTTTAACTAGAGACTTACAGGGTCACCTTTCGGACCATGGGCACCACTCAATCCAGGCTTTCCCTGTGAAAATATAAAACAGCACAGATGACCTTAACCCCAGATATTAGACATTACTATGGTGAGAAATCCCTCCGAAAAAGATATGTTTCCAAAGACAATCATCTGGTCCCAAGTCTCTGTTAGGGAATGTTACTGTGCAGCTGATTGAGACTGACCTGAATTCCCCTGAGACCTGGAGGCCCACTCTCACCATCTAAACCCTGGGGCCCCTGGTGAAATAAACAGAAAGTAGGTCCTTTTAAAACATGTGTATAGTATGCATGTAATATTTCCTTTATAGTCTAACAAGCATAGAGCATGGAGTTCTGTTGAATGTGACTTCAGGCAAGAAAACACAACAAGACAAACGTCTCCTCTTACCAGGGGGCCTCTGGGGCCAATGACTCCAATAAGGCCCAACTCTCCCTAGAAGATAAATGCAGGTTACATTTGGAAAAGACTGACATGCACTTTTTTTCCAAAAGGGTTATTCGGCTGTACTCATAGGAGAACCCTTTTTGTTTCCAGGGAGAACCCTTTTTGGTTCCACGTAGAAACCTTCTGGATTCCATGTCAAACTCTCTGTGGAAAGGGTCCTACATGGAACCCAAAAGGATTCTACCTGTAACCAAAAGGGGTCTTCCTATAACCAAAAAGTGTTCTCCTATGGGGATAGATGAATAACCTAGAAAGCACCTTTTTTTACTCAGAAATAACCTTTTGTACTCAGAAAGAGCTACCAATAAAGTACTGTAGGTGTTAAGTTAATACATGATCTAAAACAATGGGAGGACCCTCGTCTCCTAGGATCAAAATGTAATCTCACCTTTGAGCCGTTAAATCCCTGAGTGCCGACAGAACCTGTGAAACCAGCGGCTCCCTACGCAAAACAAAAATACACACACTGAGTGATATGATGTGGGATGACTGACATACAGTAGCATTAGGAATTGGGGCCTATTAGAATACTGTGTTTTACTGTATGTTGTAATACATAGTAGGGAAAACCCAGACTCCTGTTGCCTGTCTACTCACCATTGACCCAGGAGGCCCTGGAGGCCCATCAAACCCAGCCTCCCCCTGGAAAGTCACAAACACATGGACACAAGTTAATGACACACTGAACTTTAGTTATAAACAATGGCCAGTAAGTACCAGTTTATTTGTGTGTAGTATTGTTACTGTGGGTCACTCACATCAGGGCCGGGGGGCCCCTCGGGGCCCGTAGCCCCTCTGACTCCCTGAGGCCCCTGAAGAGAACAAAGACATAAGGATAAACCTTTAGGGTTCTGGCCCAAAATAGTGACTATAACGGGAATAGGGTGCTACTTGGAACACATACGGTGAGAGAAACACTTACTGGTGGACCAACAAAACCGCAGCGGCCTGGTAAACCAATGGAGCCCTACAGGGCAAACAAAGATCAGATCCTAAGCTATCAATTGAGAGGACTATTCACATAAAAGTTCTCAGCAACATGCATATTGAGCATTACAGGGATATGAGAAAAGAAAATCAAGCTACATTTGATGTAAACTGATGTGAACGGTACAAGCCAGAGCATTCAGATCTCATAGTACTTACTCTTACCACTAAGCGGCAGCATATTCAAACTAATAATCTTGACCGGCGAAGACTGGAGATCTACAGTATATAGGTCAGTGTGGTACTCTAGTAATTACTGAGCATTCATACTTAAGTCAACAATCATACTTCAGTAAAAATTACCTTTTCGCCTGGTTCTCCCATATGGCCTCTTGGACCTTTTGCTCCAATAAGGCCCTATAAGGCATTATAAAGGATGTTATAAAGCATTATACATATGTACTTCATAGAAAGTGTTATCAAATCAAATCGTATTTGTCACATACTATACAGGTGTAGACCTTACAGTGAAATGCTTACTTACAAGCCCTTAACCAACAATGCAGTTTTAAGAAAAATAAGTGTTAAGTAAAAAATAGATAAGTAAAAAAAGAAAAAATGACAAAGAAAATATAAAAATAACAAATAATTAAAGAGCAGCAGTAAAATAACAGTAGTGAGGCTCTATACAGGGGTACCGGTACAGAGTCAATGTGAGCGGGCACAGGTTAATCAAGGTAATTGAGGTAATATGTAGGTAGAGGTAAAGTGACTATGCATAGATAATGAACAGAGAGTAGCAGCAGCGTAAAAGAGGGGGTGTTTGGGGGGGGGGGGGGGGCTACCCGGCAATGCAAATAGCCGGGTAGCCATTTGATTAGCTGTTCATAAATACACGGAACGAGACCCGAAAACACAAGTGCACAATGATACAACACGGGACGAGACCCGTAATCATACATGCACTATATAAGCGGCACGAAAGCCAAAACAACAAAGCACAGGTACTCACACGACCAACGGACATTGGATCAATAAACGACATGGACAATGGGTAACAGCGGGCACATACTGTATATAACAATCCTAATCAAGGAGGAATGGGAACCAGGTGTGCGTAACGAGGCAGTTCAATCACTCCTAGAAGCCGGTGACATAGAAAGAACAACAGTACCAGGAGGGGTCCGTGACAACATGACAAATCTTTTCAGTCTCCTGAGGGGGAATAGGCTTTGTCGTGCCCTCTTCACGACTGTCTTGTTGTGTTTGGACCGTGATAGTTTGTTGGTGATGTGGACACCAAGGAACTTGAAGCTCTCAACCTGCTTACCGACTTAGACAACTAGTCTTCATTAGACCCATGTTTCAGAATTCATAACTGTCCAATCTCCTTACCTCACCCCCCTTTTCTCCTTTGGAACCGCCTTCTCCCCTGTACCCGAAGGGTCCCTAAGCAAAATGAGACAGCAATCATTGATATAATCAGATATATAGCATCCGAAATGGCACCCTATTCCCTATATAGTGCACTAAATAGGGAATAGGGTGCTATATGAGGCTAGAATGGTTGTTTCTGAGAACAGATGGGTTCATAATGAGAAGGTTATCACTGACTGGTGCCCTTTGACCTCACCTGTCGGCCCGGATCGCCCAGTGTACCAGGCTGACCGTCCTGCCCAGATTCTCCATCTTTCCCATGGAGCCCTGCTCTGCCCGTCATGCCATTTGGCCCCGGCTCACCCTGCAATATAACAGACACCACCACCCAATCAGAGGCTGCGTGGACCTGTGACAGTGAGGAAACATCCTAACACACCTTGGCAGCGTCCCAACTGGCGTCCTATTCCTTTATAGGGCACCGGTCAAAAGTGGTGCACTATAAAGGAATATGGTACCATTTGACGCACCCCCTGGCACTATTCCTGCCCAACAGGGTGGCACTGAGAGCTTATCAAGAGGATGAGAATCTAGACTTCAGACCTCCTTGTCATCAATAGCGCTGCAAACAGACAATGTACAAATCTGATAGCTTAAACACCTGTTAGCTATTGGCAGTGTGGAGTCTGTGAACTGTTATATTTGTGGGCCTGAACAGTGATTGATATTGTACATTTATTTATTTTATTTAACCCTTATTTTACCAGGTAAGTTGATTGAGAACACATTCTCATTTACAGCAACAACCTGAGGAATAGATACAGGGGAGAGGAGGGGGGGATGAATGAGCCAATTGGAAGGTGGGGATGATTAGGTGAATTTAGCCAGGACAACGGGGTTAACGCCCCTACTCTTACAATAAGTTCCATGGGATCTTTAATGACCACAGAGAGTTTGGACACCCGTTTAACGTCCCATCCGAAAGACGGCACCCA
Source organism: Thymallus thymallus (assembly GCA_023634145.1). Classification (NCBI taxonomy): domain Eukaryota; kingdom Metazoa; phylum Chordata; class Actinopteri; order Salmoniformes; family Salmonidae; genus Thymallus; species Thymallus thymallus. The sequence goes on along the minus strand of CM042404.1, from coordinate 23,489,309 downwards.
ACACAGAGCAATGTTCCCAATAACTACCCTGAGCTATTGGGATATTTTGTTTTGAAAATAGGAAAGAGTGCTTCCTACTGGCCCTCCAACACCACTTCCAGCATCTGGTATCCCATCCAGGGACCAACCCTGCATAGCTTTAGAGGTAAGCCATCAGTGGGATGCAGGGTGGCATGCTGCTGGTTTACATACATATGTTTACTGTAGGTGTGTGTGTGCGCGTGTGTGTGTGTGGACAGTAATTGATTTTGTACATGCAGAAGCTGACCAAATTGATAAATTAGTTGATCTGGTGCTGTTGGATATAGAAGAGTGAAGGCATGCCCCCTGGCGTCCAAGCATGCCAGTGTTTGGCCATGGAGAAATGACCCATACGATCTCCTCTTCAGACACGTGCTAACCAGTGAGAGAGTCTTGCCACAATGGTCATTCTGTGAATGCATGCACAGATTAATGAATGCGCCCACAAGCTCTTTGCACGTATACCTACTGTATATACTGTACACATGCACACACGCAGCCACACACACACACACACAATACAGCCATTCTCCACGCCACGTGTGTGCCAAAGCCCAGACACCGTATGCTCTTGTATTGGAGAGGGAGAGGAAGTGTTTACAACTGTACCCAAAACCTCAGCAGTCTTTGATGTGGGCCGTCTTGTTAGGCCATAGCGTTTGTGCTTTACTTTATTGCTCAGTTTAGCTAAGGTCTCTGACAGGCTAAGACACAACACGGCAAAGCCTCTCTGTCGTTGCACCCTAAATGGCACCCTATTTCCTATTTAGTGAACTACTTTTGACCACGGCCCATTAGGAATAAGGTAACATTTAGGATGCAGCCTTGATTTGATAACTGGACCGCATACTCTATATGATCCTAATTACCACTTTAATGACAACGTTTCCATCCAGAGGTTTTTCGTCAGGTCACCTTGGTTCGAAGTACAGTGTCCGGGCTTTTGAGGTTTTTTTCTTTACCTTTATTAGCCCAGCACCTACAGTTGAAGTCGGAAGTTTACATACACCTTAGCCAAATACATTTAAACTCAGTTTTTCACAATTTCTGACTTTTAATCCTAGTAAAAATTCCATGTCTTAGGTCGGTTAGGATCACCACTTTATTTTAAGAATGTGAAATGTCAGAATAATAGTAGAGAGAATGATTTATTTCAGCTTCTATATATTTCATCACATTCCCAGTGGGTCAGAAGTTTACATACTCAATTAGTATTTGGTAGCATTGCCTTTAAATTCTTTAACTTGAGTCAAACGTTTCGAGTAGCCTTCCACAAGCTTCCCACAGAACTTGTGTAACTGAGTCAGGTTTCCCACAAACTTTCTATAGGATTGAGGTCAGGGCTTTGTGATGGCCACTCCAAAACCTTTACTTTGTTGTCCTTAAGCCATTTTGCCACAACTTTGGAAGTATGCCTTGGGTCATTGTCCATTTGGAAGACCCAGTTGCGACCAAGCTTTAACTTCCTTACTGATGTCTTGAGATGTTGCTTCAATATATCCACATCATTTTCCTTCCTCATGATGCCAACTATTTTGTAAAGTGCACCAACAACATGATGCTGCCACCCCCGTGCTTCACGGTTGGGATGGTGTTCTTCGGCTTGCAAGCCTCCCCCTTTTTCCTCCAAACATAACGATGGTCATTATGGGCAAACAGTTATATTTTTGTTTCATCAGACCAGAGGACATTTCTCCAAAAAGTACCATCTTTGTCCCCATGTGCAGTTGCAAACCGTAGTCTGGCTTTTTTATAGCTGTTTTGGAGCAGTGGCTTCTTCCTTGCTGAGCGGCCTTTCAGGTTATGTTGATATAGGACTTGTTTTACTGTGGATATAGATACTTTTTACCTGTTTCCTCCAGCATCTTCCAAGGTCCTTTGCTGTTGTTCTGGGATTGATTTGCACTTTTCGCACCAAAGTACGTTCATCTCTAGGAGACAGAACGCGTTTCCTTCCTGAGCGGTATGACAGCTGCGTGGTCCCATGGTGTTTATACTTGCGTACTATTGCTTGTACAGATGAAAGTGGTACCTTCAGGCGTTTGGAAATTGCTCCCAAGGATGAACCAGACTTGTGGAGGTCTCCAAATTTTTTTCTTGGGTCTTGGCTGACTTTCTTTTGATTTTCCCATGATGTCGAGCAAAGAGTTTGAAGGTAGACCTTGAAATACATCCACAGGTACACCTCAAATTATGTCAATTAGCCTATCAGAAGCTTCTAAAGCCATGACATCATTTTCTGGACATCATTTTCAACTGACCCACTGGAATTGTGATATAGTGAATTATAAGTCTGTAAACTGTCTGTAAACAATTGTTGGAAGAATTACTTGTGTCATGCACAAGTAATTCTAACCAACTTGCCAAAACTATAGTTTGTTAACATGAAATCTATGGTTGAAAAATGAGTTTTAATGACTTCAACCTAAGTGTATGTGAACTTCCGACTTCAACTGTATGTTTTTAAGGATGTGCGTGTGTCCACAAACATCATTCTGTCGTCAGTACTTACCATTTCTCCCATTACTCCTGGAGGCCCTCGTTGGCCAGGATCACCTTTTGGCCCCTGGGTGAGATGTGAGATGTGATGAATAGACAGACATACATACATACATACTTTTGCTGAGTGTGTACACTACAGAGAGAGAATGATCAGGCGTTCATCTCAACTACACCATTTCAAATAAACCAGTATTAATAGTATACTACCCAGATGATGAGACTCTCCACCAAACTTAAAGTAGGACGATATATGAAGGGAAGGGGTCTCACTCACCTGTGGGCCTGGCTTCCCCATGTCCCCAGCTGGTCCTGGGGGTCCCTGTTCCCTCTGCAAGCAAACAGAGAACAGAACAGTGTCAGGAAGAACCATAATGCACCCTACTGTTATGTATGACCCGTATACTCATTAAGACCCTAATTGTGTTCCAAATAGCACCATATTCCCATTATAGTGCAGTATTTTTGACCAGGACCCCTATGGCTCTGGTAAAAAGTTGTGCACTATATAGGGAATAGGGGGCCATTTGGGATGCATTCCTACCCAGTCTAGTCTCAGTTATAGGAGCGATGTCCATTACTTACAGGCCAGCCAGCGTTAAGTAACTGGTAGAAAGAGGTTTGCTGGAAGAAACATGGAGACATGGCAGATTATTTCAAGTTTCACATTTGTTTTTTTTATAAAAGAAGGAAATGTATATGGAATTACATAACAAAAAAATGTAATTAATACATATGTTCCATTATTCATATCATTGCCATCTTAAAGGGACATTTCACTTATACTTTAAAGTGCCAATGTTTTCAGATGCTTTCACGACATTGGTTGTGTAGATCAAGCTACTGTATATGCCTCAATCCCAAATGTCACATTTCTTGGTTTTCCTGCTTTTATTCAGTGCCATATACTCTAAAAACCAAGCACTGGGGCTAAAATAAAACCTATTTCCATCATCCTCACTCAATAGATACTGCACCACAGTATCAGTTCAAAGCCCAGTGTAACAAATCGCCCATCACTACGCTTTTATTCTTACACCGCATCTTTATTCAATAATGTCCATGCAGTTTTCCATCACGCTGATCTTCATGCCGTATTATACAGCCTGCAGCTGTGTTCAGACTCAGAGCAGGCAGGAAGATTAAACTGATGAGGGATGGATGGAGCACAGCCTCACGTGCACCAACAGTGTGGGGTCAAAGACTGTACAGCTAATCTGGGAAAACCTCTGGGAAAACTAGGGTTGTAAAATTCAGGTAACTTTCCAAAAATCCCCAGGATTTCCAGAAATCAAGGACATTTTCCCAAAATAACTGGGAATTTAGGAAAAGTTAGCAGAACGCTACACAGATAGCCTATAGGTTCATAGCATTAGACTGTATGTCCCTGCGGAGTTGGGGTAAGGCTAAGGTGGGAGTTGGGGGTGGAGTTGAGGTGTAACAGGTTTCAGCTGGGGATTGGTGTGAGGTTCAGGTTAAGCGAGATGGGGTGACGTTGGGGTGGAATGAGGGTTGTCAACTCACCTGAAAAGTAGCCCACTCCTCAACAGTATTCTTCCACAGGTAGAAAGAGGGCAGGCCAGGTGGGCCGGGGGGGCCTGGATCCCCCTGTCGACCTGCACGCCCCTCAGACCCCAGCTGGCCCTGTGAGAAATATAATAGGTATTAGTTACAATATCTACACCTATAATAAGCTGACATTATACAGTCAGTCATATTGGACTGTGAGCAATATGCACAGGAGGACTTGGATTCAAACAGAGGCTGAAGAGGCGAGGGGTTTACAACTGTAAACATTCATTATTATCTGTACTTCAGTTGTAAAAGATAATCTGCTCACACTCTGATCCTATTGCAATTCCATAATTTACTAGGACACAGTAAAGGTGCATTGAAATGTGAGGTCAAGCAGACTAAACCAACATATGATCATAGGCCATTATGTCATAAATTGAAACCACCTCAAGCCATTTCAAAACGTCAACTCCTCTTACCTTGTCACCTTTAAACCCACGCAAGCCAGCGTGACCAGGAAAACCCTGTAGAAAGAAAACAAGAACAGAATGAGAGAGAGAGAGATCACAGAACATGTGAGACATTAAATCAAGTTAATTCAGAGATGTAGTGGGGTACAGAGGGACAGCCCCAACAACTTCCTGTATCATACAATCAAATGTGACGTAACCGATGCCCTAGCTCAAGCACAACACCAAACAACAACACATTGGTTAACAGATTAATCCTAAAATCCAAACGAGTGTTGACAAATATCCACTGAGGCATCATATTCAGCGATACGGAACAGCGATACGGCCATGCATTTAATCTTGGCCCCGCTGCCCTGTGGAAACTGTGGAAGCTGCAAAGCATACCAGCACAACAAACAAAATGGTTTCCTCTTAGTGGGGAGAAATAACAATCCAGCAACATCAACCATCACCAATCAACAACAAGGAATATGGTCCAGTACATTCAACACAAAAGAAAACAGATTCATGTTTCTGGTCTTTTTAGTCAGCTATCATATATGTCACGTCATGTCAGCACAAGTCTATAAAGCTTAGATAACAGAAGATTTACATGCAACAAGGACATAAAAATTCCATGGAATGCCGTCCACGTCCCTTCAAGAGAGTGGTGTCAGGGGCTATAGCCAGACCAGCTTCACCTATCATTGTCACACGCAAGCACACATGCACACACACTCCACAGGCCTGACATACAGCATGTTGTCAGTGAGTACAAGTATCTGGGATTGATTATTATTTTAATTTTTTTATTTTAATGGGTCTGTTAAGTAAATAGCTAACCATATGAATCGTGCCCTTGGCGCCATCATTGCAAAGTCTAAAGCCATGGGTGGCTGTCACGGTGCGTATTATATACGGGACGATAGACAGAGCGCTGGTGAAGTGTCATCCTTTTTATTTGAAATGAGGTGTTCTCCCGAAGCATTAACAAATAAAAAGGAGAGTGAAAAAATATAACTATTACAAACAAAAAACACGACTATAAACAAAAACACAGTGACTTACTTTGAGAGCTGCTGGCAGTGCAGACAAACAAAAGAACAATGATCCACACACAGGTGGCTGTGTGTGGTGACTAAATACTATCCCCAATCAGAGACAACGCTATACAGCTGTCTCTGATTGGGGATGATAATCTCCCTAATAGGAGTGTGAGGACTTGGTTGTGTGCCTCTCATCCTCCCCTAGGTGGGGGTAAGAGGCCTTATCACAACCAAGCCCTCACAGTACCCCCCCCCTAAGGTGCGGACTCCCGATCGCACACATACAATCCCCCCTCTCCTGAAAGAAAAAATGTCCAAAACTAGGGGGGACATGGCGGGGTACTGAGGTGGTTGCTGGTGGGGGCTCCGGTTCCGGTTCCGGGCGTGGCACAGGCTGTGAGAGTAGCTTTCCTCCTACCTCTCCGTTGCACGCCCGGTCCGGTCCGGACCCCGGCGCGGTGGTTCCCCCCTCAGTACTCCCGCCATTCACCAAGTCCTGTCTGGACCCTGGTGCGGGAGCCCTCGACCCTGGAGAGGGGCTGACAACCGGCCCCGGACTGGGCACCGGTGGAGCGGACTGCTCCGGCACTGGAGCGACGCAGATGACCGGCCCCGGACTGGGCACCGGTGGAGCGGACTGCTCCGTCAATGGAGCGACGTAGACGACCGGCCCCGGACTGGGCACCGGTGGAGCGGACTGCTCCGTCAATGGAGCGACGTAGACGACCGGCCCCGGACTGGGCACCGGTGGAGCGGACTGCTCCGGCACTGGAGCGGCGCAGACGACCGGCCCCGGACTGGGCACCGGTGGAGCGGACTGCTCCGGCACTGGAGCGACGTAGACGACCGGCCCCGGACTGGGCACCGGTGGAGCGGACTGCTCCGGCACTGGAGCGACGCAGACGACCGGCCCCGGACTGGGCACCGGTGGAGCGGACTGCTCCGGCACTGGAGCGAAGCAGACGACCGGCCCTGGACTGGGCACCGGTGGAGGAGGCTCCAGGCCTTGAGCTGTGGCTGGAGGCTCCGGGCTGCTGACCTTCGCTGGAGGCCTCGGGCTGCTGACCTTCGCTGGAGGCCTCGGGCTGCTGACCTTCGCTGGAGGCCTCGGGCTGCTGACCTTCGCTGGAGGCCTCGGGCTGCTGACCTTCGCTGGAGGCCTCGGGCTGCTGACCTTCGCTGGAGGCCTCGGGCTGCTGACCTTCGCTGGAGGCCTCGGGCTGCTGACCTTCTCTGGAGGCCTCGGGCTGCTGACCTTCTCTGGAGGCCTCGGGCTGTTGACCTTCTCTGGGGGTCTCGGGCTGCTGACCTTCTCCGGGGGTCTCGGGCAGCTGACCTTCACCGGAGACCTCGGGCAGTTGACTCTCACCGGAGGTCTCGGGTTGGACGCCGTGCCCACCCTGGGCACCGACGCAGAGGTGGTCTTCAGCCCTGCAGCTGGTCTGGCTGTCGGCCCCAGACTGGGCACCGACACGCTATGGAGCTCCTGCTCCACAGCGGGACTGAACGTCGTGCCCACCCTGGGCACCGACGCAGAGATGGTTTCCAGCCCTCTGGTGGGGCTGGCTGTCGGCCCCAGACTGGGCACCGACACGCTATGGAGCTCCTGCTCCACAGCGGGGCTGAACGTCGTGCCCACCCTGGGCACCGACGCAGAGATGGTTTCCAGCCCTCTGGTGGGGCTGGCTGTCGGCCCCAGACTGGGCACCGACACGCTATGGAGCTCCAGCTCCACAGTGGGACTGAACGTCGTGCCCACTCTGGGCACCGACGCAGAGATGGTATCCAGCCCTGTGGTTGGACTGGCTGTCGGCCCCGGGCTGGGCACCGACGCGCTATGGAGCTCCAGCTCCACAGCGGGACTGAACGTCGTGCCCACCCTGGGCACCGACGCAGAGATGGTATCCAGCCCTGTGGTTGGACTGGCTGTCGGCCCCAGGCTGGGCACCGACGCGCTATGGAGCTCCTGCTCCACAGCGGGACTGAACGTCGTGCCCACCCTGGGCACCGACGCAGAGATGGTTTCCAGCCCTGTGGTTGGGCTGGCTGTCGGCCCCAGGCTGGGCACCGACGCGCTATGGAGCTCCTGCTCCACAGCGGGGCTGAACGTCGTGCCCACCCTGGGCACCGACGCAGAGATGGTCTCCAACCACAGAGCTGCGCTGTCGACCCTCGCTGTAGGCTCCGTGTGAGGAATGGGCACGGGGCATACTGGACTGGGTGAGCGCACCACTGGTCTGCTGCGAGGCGCAGGCACGGGCCGTACCGGGCTGGGGAAACGCACCGTTGGGTTGGTGCGTTTAGCTGGCACGGGTCGCACCGGGCTGGAGACACGCACCGTTGGGCTGGTGCGCGGAGCAGGCGCGGTCCGTGCCGGGCTGGGGAAACGCACCGTTGGGCTGGTGCGTCTAGCTGGCCCGGGTCGCACCGGGCTGGAGACACGCACCATAGGGCTGGTGCGTGGAGCAGGCGCGGGCCGTACCGGGCTGGGGAAACGCACCGTTGGATTGGTGCGTTTAGCTGGTACGGGTCGCACCGGGCTAATGTTGCGCACCGATGGTTTGGTGCGCTGAGTCGGTCTCCTCTTCCTCCGACTCTGGACCGGCGCTGGAGGCACCGGACTGGGAACTGGCGCTGGAGCACGACTGTCGCTGTCGTCTCTACTCCACCGCCAATCCCCATCCTGTGAGGGTCCCTCCGGGAACCCCCACGAGTGAGGGAACAGAAGCACATCGTCGTCGTCTTCCTCCGACTCCTCTCTGTACTCCTGCTCCCACGGCTGTAGGGGCTCCTCCTGGAACCCCCACGAGTGCAGTGGTCGGGGCTCTTCTTCCTCGATCCCCGACCACCCCCATAGCCCCCCCCCAAAATCAGTTTGAGGGGTTTTCTGGGCTCCAGGCTGGTCCTCAGTTCTAGCCCGGTGACGTGTCCTCCGTCGTCGGCGCCTCGACTGCTCCGGACCCCAGCCTTCCTCCACCGAACGATAATAGGAGTGTTCCTCCTCTGTAATTTTTCCCATACCGAGGAGGATATCTCCTAAAGTTAAACTCCTTTGCGTCCCAGGGTGGTGGATCATTCTGTCACGGTGCGTATTATATACGGGACGATAGACAGAGCGCTGGTGAAGTGTCATCCTTTTTATTTGAAATGAGGTGTTCTCCCGAAGCATTAACAAATAAAAAGGAGAGTGAAAAAATATAACTATTACAAACAAAAAACACGACTATAAACAAAAACACAGTGACTTACTTTGAGAGCTGCTGGCAGTGCAGACAAACAAAAGAACAATGATCCACACACAGGTGGCTGTGTGTGGTGACTAAATACTATCCCCAATCAGAGACAACGCTATACAGCTGTCTCTGATTGGGGATGATAATCTCCCTAATAGGAGTGTGAGGACTTGGTTGTGTGCCTCTCATCCTCCCCTAGGTGGGGGTAAGAGGCCTTATCACAACCAAGCCCTCACAGTGGCCTAGCATTTAAATGTTTCATTAAGCTGTTTGATTCCTTGGTGCTACCTATTACTTCTGCTGCACAGTATGGGGGCACAGAAAATATACTTGTGTTAATGCTGTTTTTAACCATGCCTGCAGATTTGACCTTGGTGTAGGTAAATACATGACAAATGCTGCTATTCAAGGCAATATGGGCTGGGAAACTATACAGCATTACCAGTGGCTATATATTTGTTTTAAAATTGTCAGAGATTTTGCAGCATGTCAAATCTATGTAAAAGTGTATTTCTGTGGCTTGTGATGCTGCTACCGCAAAGATTTTTTTTATATACCATGTCAAAGCCTTTTTTAACTCCAACCATCAAAGCATCAAAGCTGGGGCCGAGAGACTGAAAAACAGCTTCTATCTCAAGGCCATCAGGCTGCTAAACAGCCACCACTAACACACCAGAGGTGGCTGCCTATAAACATAGATTAGAAATCACCGGCCACTTGAAGGAAATGAAACACTAGTCACTTTAATAATGTTTCTGTATCTTGCACTACTCATCTCATATGTTTAAACTGTACGCTATACTATTCTTCGGTAGCTTAGTCACTTAATCATGTTTACATACTGCACCACCAATCTCTTATGTGTATACTACATACTATAAAGCTTACTATGCCACTGTATCTTAGTCCAATGCCGCCCTGACATTTATGTATATATACTCAATCCATTCCTTACTTAGATTTATGTGTATTTGGGTATATAGTATGTTGTGAAACTGTTTAGATATTACTTGTTACATATTACTGCACTGTCGGAGCTAGAAGCACAAGCATTTCGCTTACACCCGCAATAACATCTGCTAACCACGTGTATGTGACCAATACAATTTGATTTGATTTGATTTTGATGACTCAACTCACTGATACAGACAGTGTATTCTAGAAACGAACGTAATGCTTTTGAATCAGCACTTTTAGAGAGCAATGAACTAGTGCTACCAGCTGATAAAACAAACCTGAAAGTAACAAACTGTGCTACTACTGCCTTTTTAAAGACACTTTTGTGATAGAACATTACGTACATACTGTTTTATCCAAGCAATATAGAAGCTTGTTTGCTAAATGTAGATGTCAAGTGGCCCCTCTCGCTATCGAGATACACAAACATGTATGTACTATACTTTTTGAAACGATGGTTCCATTGATACTGAAGCTCATGCCTTACTGTGGGTTATATAATGATATTAGGGATGATCTTTTTTGTCAGCTGTCCAGCCAAAATGAACACGTTAACGGTCTTGATGAAAATAATAAACAATGTGAAATTCTATCACGGAACTATAATGTAAATGCCTGAGCGAAAGCCTGCCATCTTATCTTCCAACAGACATTTTTTTAAGTGCTTAATAATTAGCGTTAATGTCCTTTCATCCACTGTACTTTTGTATACAGTAGATTATGTCTCGGCTATTATAGATTACACTCGTGCCATGTTTGACCACTAACTGTCCTCCTGAGCACATTTTCGTTTCCACAGGGATAAGACACCAGTTACCCGCACCATTCAATCCATCTCTGGGAAATACTGGTGGCCCACCTTAGCACAGGATGTCACTCGCTACGTCAACTCCTGTTCCGTATGTGCTCAAACCAAATCCCCCCGGAACACTCCAGCAGGAAAGCTCCTTCCCCTTCCCGTGCCTCAGTGCCCCTGGTTCCACCTATCCATTGACTTTGTTACTGATCTCCCCTCCTCTGACGGTTTCACCACCATTTTGGTGGTTGTGGATAGATTTTCAAAATCATGTTGTTTCACCCCTCTTTTTGGTCTCCCTACTGCCATCCAGGCTGTTGAGGCACTCTTCCAGCAGGTCTTCCGGCATTATGGACTTCCAGAGGACATCGTCTCCAACCGTGGACCCCAAATCACATCATGGGTATGGAAAGCCTTTATGGAGAAGCTTGGGGTCACGGTCAGCCTCACTTCCGGGTACCGGCCTCAGTCCAACGGGCAGGTAGAGAGGATGAACCAGGAGCTGGGGAGGTTCCTGAGGACTCACTGTCAGGACCGGCAGGGTGAGTGGGCACGTTTCCTTCCATTGGCAGAGTACGCCCAGAACTCACTGCGTCATTCCTCCAAGGGGTTGACCCCCTTCCAGTGTGTTCTGGGTTGTCAACTTGGCGCCGCCCTGAGTGGTCGCCTTTTAAGCAGCTCCCGTTGTTGTTTATTTTTTTATTTTTTATTTTGCTACAGTCGAACTATAACAGTTCAGGATTATGGATTTTATCGCAGCTGAACGTCGACAGGAGTCGTCAACTGTTATTGTTTACAACAGAGCCCAGCTCCTGGATTTAGGTCACGCAGCGCTGCTGCTCCCCAGGGAAAAGTTTGATATTCCGGACGAATTGAAAAGACGACGCCGTGGATGCAGGGCGGGATTGAAATGTAAGGCAAAGCGGAGGAGGTTCAAGTACAAGCCGGCTATACCATCTATTATTATGGGCAACGTGAGGTGTCTACATAACAAGATGGATGAGTTGGCGGGACTTGTTCGTGGACAAAGGATTTATCGGGAAGCTAGCCTAATGTGTTTTACTGAGACTTGGCTGAACGACAACATCCCCATACAGAACGTCACTATCGACGGCTTCCAGACCATCACAGCGGACAGGGATCGCGTCTCTTCCGGTAAGAGTAAGGGTGGTGGGCTGGCTTTATTAGTTAACAACAGATGGTGTCATCCGAACCATATTACTCTTAAGGAAAAGTTTTGTAGCCCGGACATTGAACTGCTAGCCGTTAGCCTGAGACCCTACTATCTACCTAGGGAATTCACGGCGGCCATTGCTGTTATTGTTTACATCCCGCCCTCTGCTGACGCAAACGCAGCGTGTGACGTCATCCACTCTGTTATCGCGAGGTTACAGACAGCGCATCCCAGTGCTTTCTTTGCAATTTCGGGGGATTTTAACCATGCATCTCTCTCTTCCACGCTGCCCACGTTCAAACAGTTCGTGAAGTGCCCAACCAGGAATAATAAAACTCTGGACTTGTTATATGCTAATGTGAAGGATGCATACAACTCCACTGCACTCCCTCCCCTCGGTAGATCGGATCACAACCTTGTCCACCTCACCCCACTCTACAGGCCTATGGTCCAACAGCAGCCTGCAACCACCAGGACTATTAGGAGATGGTCCCCGGAGGCGAATGAGGCCCTACAGGACTGCTTTGAAACAACAGACTGGGATGTGTTCTGTGAGGCTCATGGGGAGGACATCGATGGACTCACTGACTGCATAACAGACTATATTAATTTTTGTGTAGACAACACTGTACCCACCAGGAAGGTACGCTGTTTCCCAAACAATAAACCCTGGGTCACCAGCGACCTGAAGGCCCTGCTGAATGAGAAGAAGAGGGCCTTCAAGGAGAAGGACAAGGACAAATTGAAATGCGTCCAGAGGGAGCTGAAGTTGCGGATTGCTGAGGGGAAGAGAGTGTATAAGGAGAAGATGGAGGACAAGCTGAGGCAGAGCCAGGTGAGAGAGGTGTGGAAGGGTATGAGAAATATCACTGGCTTCAAAAAGTCAAACAGTGGGCAGACGGAGGGGACCCAGGACAGAGCCAATGAGCTGAACCAATTTTTTAACAGGTTCGATACTGGCCCTGTCCACCTCCCCTCCAGCTCCCCAGACCACACACCCTCACGGCTGTCCCACCCCCACTTTGCTCACAGCACCTCTGCTGAGACAATCAGTGACCCCACCTCCGCCCCTGCCCCCCCTGGACTGATCCTCAACACCCCCCTTCCCCCCACCTCCCTACCTGGGCTGGCTTTCACCACCAACCAAGTGAAGAGAGAGCTGGAGAGACTACATCAGTGGAAAGCGGCGGGCCCCGATGGCATCAGCCCAAGGGTGCTGAGGGTCTGTGCTGACCAACTGTGTGGAATACTCCAGCGTCTTTTCAACCTTAGCCTGAGCCTAGAAAGGGTCCCTGTGCTGTGGAAATCATCCTGCCTCGTCCCAGTGCCCAAGAAGGCACACCCCACTGTCCTGAATGACTTCAGACCTGTAGCGCTAACATCCCACATCATGAAGACCCTGGAAAGGTTAGTCCTCGCTCACCTCAGACCCCTGGTGTGTCCATCAATGGACCCCCTGCAGTTTGCATACCAGCGCAACATCGGGGTGGATGATGCAATCATCTACCTTCTGCAGAGGGCCTACTCTCACCTGGACAACGCAGGTTGCACTGTGAGGGTCATGTTTTTTGACTTCTCCAGTGCCTTCAATACCATTCAGCCCCTGCTACTGGGTGAGAAGATGAGGAGGATGGAAGTGGAAGCACCCTTAGTCTCCTGGGTCACGGACTACCTGACCGGTAGGCCACAATTTGTGCGACTACAGAGCTGTGTGTCAGAACGGGCAGTTAGCAACACAGGGGCCCCCCAGGGTACGGTCCTGTCCCCCTTCCTGTTCACCCTCTACACCTCAGACTTCAGATATAACTCTGAAACATGCCACCTACAGAAGTTCTCGGATGACTCTGCTATTGTAGGGTGCATCAGGGGTGGGCAGGAGGAGGAGTACAGGAGCACAATCAGTGACTTTGTGTTGTGGTGTGAGCAGAACCACCTTCAGCTCAACATCAGCAAAACTAAGGAGATGGTGGTGGACTTCAGGAGAACCAAGGCACAACTGACTGCAGTCCCTATAAAGGGGATGGATGTGGAAATGGTTGAGTCATACAAGTTCTTGGGGGTCCATATGGACAACAGACTGGAATGGGCTGGTAACACCGGGGCCCTGTACAAAAAGGGCCAGAGCCGACTCTACTTTCTGAGGAGGCTCAGGTCCTTCAACGTGTGCAGTAAACTACTGCATACCTTCTACCAGTCTGTGGTGGCCAGTGCCATCTTTTTTGCAGTGGTGTGCTGGGGAGCAAACATCAAAGCCGGTGATGCTTCTCGGGTAAATAAGCTGATCAGGAAGGCTAGCTCTGTCCTGGGGATGAGCCTTGACACTCTAGAGGAGGTGGCAGAGAGACGGATCCTGGCCAAACTGCTGGCCATCATGGACAACGTCACCCACCCTCTGCACGCTATGGTTATGACGCAGAGGAGCTCTTTCAGTCACAGACTGATCCCACCACGGTGTGCCAGAGAGCGCCACAGGAGGTCCTTCCTGCCGGCGGCTATGAGACTATATAATGCCTCACCGGGGTGCCGTGCCGTCGGCAACATAGATCTGGAACTGTTGGGGTGCTAGGACCTAGTTTAACAATTATGCATCCATCCGTGAGTAACTCTGTTCCGTCAGCACTCATCCACTCAGGACCTACTTATTCATACAGGTCTGTATATACATACCCATGTACAGTTGTTATATTATATCACATGCAATATTGTAAGTAATTATTGGACCTAGGCATTCACTCAGGAATGCATATTAGTATCCTGCCAGTTGCACCTTTTCTCATTGCTTTTAGTATATCAAATGTGCAATAAGTGCAGTTGTCTGTAATTAAACCCTGCGCACTAAGGACTGTATTTTAAGGGAATTACTATTATTACCCCAATGATATCATACACACATTTAGCTATTAAAGTATCTCTTCCTGTCATTTACCTGTACAGTTTGTGTAAACATGCAAGTATTCACTTATCTGTAAATATAACGGTATACCTAACTGTACAGCTAATTTAATTTAACCATGCAAAATTTTCACTTACCTGTTAATTTACCCAGTCTGTCTATTAAGTAAACTATTATTACCCTCGCTCATATCATACGCATTAGCTACTGAAGTATTTCTCTGCCATCAACCTGTATAGTATAGTTAACCATCCAACATCCACCAATGTATAGTGTACATATTCAGCCAACCACTCATACTACGCAATGCCCTTTTATAGCTTTTTTTTTTGCACTCCAGATATCCTGTATTTCTATACTTTTTCATACTGCCGCTCTATGTATCATGTACCGTGTATCTGTCTTTTGTGTACTTTCGTTGTGGCATTTTGCACCTGCCCTGTGTTTTTGTTGTAGCTGCTTGATAATGAAATTTCCCCCCCGGGGATCAATAAAGTACCTATCTATCTATCTATCTATCTATCTTCAGCCGGCCCTGGCTCTGTTGACTGGGCCAGACCGAGGCTCCCGTGGTTGATGAGGGATCCAGCGTGCAGAAGAGGTGTGGCGCGACGCTCACTTGAGACTCCAGCGCGCAATCCATCGTCAAAAAGAACAGACAGACCGCCACAGCAGTGAGACCCCTGTGTTCCATCCTGGGGATCGCGTCTGGCTCTCTACCAGGAACCTCCCACTCCGCCTGCCCTGCATGAAACTGAGCCCCCGGTTTGTGGGGCCGTTCAAGGTTCTCCGGACGGTCAACGAGGTGACGTATAGGTTATAACTGCCCAGTCACTACTGTATCGCACCCTCATTTCATGTCTCCCTTCTCAGGCCGATAGTTCCTGCTCCCTTAGCTGATGCTGTCCCCCACGACACCCACCACCCCCCCTGGACATCGAGGGCAGTCCGGCGTATGCTGTCAGATCTCTACTGGACTCCCGGTGTCGTGGGGGTCGGCTCCAGTATCTGGTGGACTGGGAGAGGTATGGTCCACAGGAGACGTGTTGAGTTCCGGTGGAGGACATTCTGGATCCCAACATCATACATGATTTCCACCTTTCGCCGCCCGGACCGACCCGCTCCTCGCCCTCGGGGTCGTCCCCCTGGTCGCTGTCATCCTGCGGCAGGAGCCGCGCGTCTGAGGGGGGGTACTGTCACGTCTACTCCTGCTCCTCCCCCCGGCATACGACGTTGCCAGGATACTAACCACCAGTCCTGGGATTCATCATTATGCACACCTGGCACTCATCATTACGCACACCTGCCACTCATCATTATGGACACTACCTTCCACATTACCTCCCCTTTATAGGTCCCTTTCTTTTGTTCATTCCTCAGTTGGTATTATTCCTGTGTACATGAGTATCGCCTCTGTTATTGTCTCATTACTTGTTAGTTGTTTTATTAAACCTGCTTCTCGACTCACAGCGTCTCCGTTACAGTATCATTGTTCTAACTCTAAACTCTATCGCCACGGCCAGGAGCACATAAGACCATACTGTAGCCTTGCTTTACATTAGAGGGTGCAGCCTTCCCCACTGCAGAGCCTTTTACTCTTCCTTCATGTTCTCTACAGCCGGGATTAATCACAGTAATAATGCAGAGTGATCCCAGGCCATTATAGCAGCCAAATTCTCCAGGAGCAAGGCCAGACTGGGCCAGATGTTGCTCCATCTGGGTCTGGTTCTGATGGATCTAAGGGGCCGGCCAGGTCTGGCCTCGTGAACCAGTTAAACCTCTGATTGGGCAGGATAGAGGAGCTTCATTAATTAAAGAGGCTTGTTGACATGATTGCTGTGACTAATGCGGTAATGAAGGCGTTGACACTTAGTGCCATTTCGAGCTGTGGAGTTGCTAATGTGAAGAGAGGAACATGAAAGATATCAGAAGACACTTACCTCCTTTCCTTGGGGCCCCATTGTGCCTGGGGGCCCTCTCTGGACCCTATACATCTGGCCATCAGAGCCCAGAACCAGGTCTCCTTCCCTGAATTTGATGGTCACAGTGCCTGGGTGTTCTGGTCCTCGTTCCACGGTTATAGCACAGTCAGGGTTTGGCTCAGGCTGAGTGGGGATGTGTGTGGTGGGTCTGCTCTCCTCAATCACAGCCTCCACAGGGGGGGCAGGGGGCACTGAGGTGGGGGCGAGGGCGGTACGTGAGGGGGTCTGGGGCCCCTCCACCTCCTCCCTCAGCAGGTTAAAATCTGGGTGCTCCGGGTCCAGGGTGGTCTTTATCAGAGTCTTAACAACGGAAGGCTTTTTCGAAGAAGACCCAGGGTCCAAATCAATAATGGTGTCATCCAAGGGTTTCCTGGGAAACAGGCCGACACCCTTCCCTACAGAGTCTGTCGTCTTCTTGTACGTGGTGATGCTCTCCTCCAGGAGTTTGGAGGAGGGCTCAGGCTTGCCCTCATGGCTGCCCTTGGGGCCCTGCCTGCTGGGTTTCCACTGAGGATTAAGGTGCCCCCTCTGGAGATTTGGATCAGCCAGGTCTGTGTCTTCGTCCACCACAAAGACGTCCCCTCGTCCCACCGTACCTTTCTGGCGGGGACCCCATGTCCCGTCCCCACGCCGACTCCCAGTCCGCCCAAACACATCCTATGGAGACAAAACACAAACACGATGTAGGTATTGTGGTGCTGAATATGAATATATACATTAGGAACACCTTCGTAATATTGAACTCCTTCCCTTCATCTACACTGATTAAAGTGTCTTTAACAAGTGACATATATAAGGGATCATAGCTTTGACCTGGATTCACCAGGTCAGTCTATGTTTTGTACACTCAGGGTGGGTTGCACCAACATGGATTAACTCTTAAACTGGGTTAAATCAAGGTTTATCTATTAACCTTGTTGCACCAAATTTTAAATGTATCCTAGTTAAATTAAATCTTTCCTCTAATCTAAGTTTAGTTTTCACTTAGATACATTTTAAGCCTGTTGCTCAATTAATGTAAAAAAATATATAAACTTAGATTGGAGATTAATTCTAAACTGAGGTGGTTTAATTGATAAAATGGCAGCATATCTACTGTGGAGAGACCAAAACTACAGAGTTTCTCAGAGAATAATTAGAGACGGGTTGAATCCTTTTTTTTATGATACTGATAAGTTTAAGGAGATTTACCGCTTCTCCAAGGATTCTGTAATGCAACTCTTGGTGACCCTAAGATGTGTATAATGTAAAATTGGTAACATGTAAAAAGCAATATTCTATTTTGATCGACACGTACAATTCCTAATTAGGCTATCTGTATTCAAAGAATATTATTAAGACTTTGTTATTCTCAATACCATACAGGGTGGAACTGGAAGCACCAGAACACAAGAGTGGGGACAAGACTGGAGGACACCAATAAATAATAATAAATAATTGTTTTAATAAATAATTGCTTAAATAAATAAAAAGCTCAGCATTCTTTACACAATGGGCATTTGTTCCCTGAAGGAGTTTCTGTTTCTGAATTTGCAGTAGCTCTTTTTGTATATTCAGGACCTCAATCTGCAGTAGATTTTTCTCTCTCCAGCTCCAAAACATCAATATGAGCTTGGTTCATGTCAGTTCTGGGGCGTTCACTAGGCCTGTCTGTTTTTTTTGCTGCTGTTGCAAGATCCAGGCATTGCTGTTTCTCCATGGCAACAGGGTGTCAGCTCAACTAAAGGAAAGAAAATAAAGAAAATGTACTTATTATTAGTACGCTATTTACGTGCCCATTTTGTACAACAATTGAATTGGGGCTTATGATATGCCCAGCCTTGGTGATGCTATGCAACATGCTGTAACGGGCCTGATATCGGTAACATTGTGGTGAAGTAGCATTAACGCTTACTAAATATTGGTGAGATGTTCGTCGTCATCATAGGGGTTAAGGAGCGGGGCAAACTGCGGGGGAATCATCTTGCATATCTTCTGGGAGCTCGACAAGGTTTTTTTCATAAGCAGAGAAATTTGAACTTCTTTGACTTGCCATGATCAGGTGGCTAGCGGACAAATAATAAATGCGTAAATAACGTTAAGTAATGACAATAATAAATTATATTTTATGCTAGCTAGCTTGGTTTATAAACTAGCTAGATACAGTAGCTAACAAATTAGTTTTCTGTCTAGAACTGGCAAATAACAGATTTTATTTAATATCAGCCAAACTATGAGAACCTTTCACGATGGACTTGCAGTAGTTCTAACGTTACATTGTTATTATTTGATCATGTAACAGCAACGTTGTGGCCTCCTTTGTCAAGTAGGCTAGCTACTTTGTTTCAACTCACAAAATAACTAATATAGTTTAAAATTGTTAATCATAGATTAACTGATCCAGATTTTAAATTAAGTGCTGCAACACATCTCTGATTAATTATAAACCTGGATTTACAAAACCTAGATTAACTCTAATCCTAGATTAATTTAAACCATGTTGGTGCGACCCACCCTCAGTGTATGAGTTCATAGGTTGGATGACAAATATATTTCTAAGAGACAAAAGCTGTTAATCTGTTTATTGCTTTGAATGTCTGTGGGGTAAAATATGTTAATTTATTGTTGTGTATACATAACTTGTGGTGAACTGTAGAAAGAATTAGGACACAAACCCACATATTTATCAAAAGACAATAAACATAATTGACCTATCTATCAATCACACTGGTTTAATTGGTCTTGTTGCTTACCAACAGGAAACCAAGCAAACTGTAAAACATTCCAAAAGTTAGGGTTAACAGCACATATTGAACTGCAGTACTACCTGTAGACTACCATCATGCCCCATTGATTACCCCGTCTGTCTACACCTTCCACATTCAACTACCTCAGTATAAACATCGCCTCTTAACACCTGTGTACCTTCCTTCCCATTTGAACACATACAATACCATTAGCAACTAACTGCCCTCAGAGGTAAAAGTGAAAACTCCTCCAACAAAACACCTCCACAACAACCTGAAGTCACATTCGCCTTCCTCCCTCAAGCCCAGGAGAGGTTGTTGGACCTGGGGGAAAGTGCAGTAGAGAGGGACCTACTTGATGTGAGTGGTTGTAAATTCTGTTTGATGACCCTGACGGACTGCCACAGTGGGTAGCAGTAACGTCGAGCTGGCCTGGGAGGCATGTGGGGAGCAGCAGCCTGCCTGCCTGCCCAGCTGGATGTGTGTGTGTGCATGTGTATTTCAAGTTTCAAAGTTTATTAGCCATGTGCACAGGATACAACAGGTGTAAAACAGTACAGTGAAATTCTTTATTGAGAGTTCTTTCCCAACAATGCAGATAAAAATACTGATAATAATAGAACATTTAATTAAAAAAACACACAAGAAGTACAATAAAAGTTGAAGAAACACGAGAATGCAAGTACAGTGAATTCGGAAAAAGTATTCAGACCCCTTAACTTTAAAGCCTTACTTTAAAAAGTATCAACAAAAAAAACGAATCAATCTACACACAATACCTCATAATGACATAGCAAAAACTGTTTTCTTTGCAAATGTATATATATATACTGTATATATACAGTTGAAGTAGGAAGTTTACATAAATCTTAGACAATTCCTGACATTTAATCCTAGTAAAAATTCCTTGTCTTAGGTCAGTTAGGATCACCACTTTACTTTAAGAATGTGAAATGTCAGAATAATAGTAGAGTGTGATTTATTTAAGCTTTTATTTCTTTCATCACATTCCCAGTGGGTCAGAAGTTCACATACACTCAATTAATATTTGGTAGCATTGCCTTTAAATTGTTAACTTGGGTCAAACGTTTCGGGTAGCCTTCCACAAGCTTCCCACAATAAGTTGGGTGAGTTTTGGCCCATTCCTCCTGACAGAACTGGTGTAACTGAGTCAGGTTTGTAGGCCTTACTTGCTCGCACACACTTTTTCAGTTCTGGCCAGAAATGTTCTATAGGATTGATCAGGGCTTTGTGATGGCCACTCCAATACCTTGACTTTGTTGTCCTAAAGCCTTTTTTCCACAACTTTGGAAGTATGCTTGTGGTCAATGTCCATTTGGAAGACCCATTTGTGACCAAGCTTTAACTTCCTTACTGATGTCTTGATATGTTGCTTCAATATATTCACATAATTTTCCTTCCTCATGATGCCATCTATTTTGTGAAGTGCAGGGTCCCTCCTGGAGCAAAGCACCCCCACAACATGATGCTGCCACCCCCGTGCTTCACGGTTGGGATGGTGTTCTTCGGCTTGCAAACCTCCAAACATAACGATGGTCATTATGGCCAAACAGTTCTATTTTTGTTTGATCAGATCACAGGACATTTCTCCAAAAAGTATTAACTTTGTCCCCATGTGCAGTCTGGCTTTTTTATGGCGGTTTTGGAGCAGTGGCTTCTTCCTTGCTGAGCGGCCTTTCAGGTTATGTTGATATAGGACTCATTTTACTGTGGATCTAGATTATTTTGTACCTGTTTCCTCCAGCATCTTCACAAGGCCCTTTGCTGTTGTTCTGGGATTGATTTGCACTTTTCGCACCAAAGTACGTTCATCTCTTGGAGACAGAACGCGTCTCCTTCTTGAGCCGGTATGACGGCTGCGTGGTCCCATGGTGAACCAGACTTGTGGAGGTCAAAAAAACGGATTTCTTTTTATTTGAAATACATCCTCAGGTTCACATCCAATTGACTTAAATGATGTCAATTATACTATCAGAAGCTTCAAAAGCCATTAAATCATTTTCCAAGCTGTTTAAAGCGACTTGCCAAAACTATAGTTTGTTAACATAAAATCTGTGGAGTGGTTGAAAAATGAGTTTTTGTAAGGATTTATGTTCAGAGAGGTCTCTGGAAACCTTTATGTTTTCTCAATGGAATTCTCTATGTTCGTTTTGGAATTGGTCCCCAATTAGAGTCAGCTGCGCCATATTGCCTCTATTTGGGGAGTCTATTTAGGTTCAGGTTTCCCACCTGTTTTTGTGGGTTTTTGTGTGTGTGTTCCTTTCGTGCACGCCAGTTCATGGTCGCTGTCTCTCCTTTTGTTATTTTGGTGTTTCATATAATAAAAGGAATGTATTCTCACCACAGCTCTGAGCTTCGGGTCCTGTCTCATAGCGATCGTGACAGTTTTAATGACTTCAACCTAAGTGTATGTAAACTTCCGACTTCAACTGTATATATATATATATATATATATATATATATATATATATATATATATATATATATATATATATATATATATATATATATAGATGCACCTGAGCTCAATTTCGAGTCTCATAGGAAAGGGTCTGAATACTTATTTAAATAAGATATTTATATTTGCAAAAATAAATAAAAACCTGTTTCTGCTTTGTCATTATGGGGTATTATGTGTAGATTGATCCATTTTAGAATAAGGCTGTAACATAAAAAATAAATGAAAAATTGAAGGGTTCAGAATACTTTCTGAATGCACTATATAAAGCAATGGTAAGGGAAATCAATAATCAGTGTAATGGTAGGAATAAATCTAATCAATAATAATTTTAGCAGCAGCGTAGGTGGATGAGGGTGTGTGGCGTCAGTAATGAGTGTGTGCATGTGACGG
The DNA here is from genome assembly GCA_023634145.1 of Thymallus thymallus. Lineage (NCBI taxonomy): Eukaryota > Metazoa > Chordata > Actinopteri > Salmoniformes > Salmonidae > Thymallus > Thymallus thymallus. The sequence continues at coordinate 23,467,143 of CM042404.1, read as the reverse complement.
GACATGGCAAGTGTCTTCACTGACATTTTCAATGTAATACCTACATGTTTCAAGCAGACCACCATAGTCCCTATGCCCAAAAACGCCACGGTAACCTGTCTAAAGAAGTCTACAGCCCCTTGCACTTTTTTCCCCACTTTGTTGCCTTAAAATGACATCTAAAAAAGTATTCAATTACAAAGGGTGGGGGGGGGGCACCTTCAATATTATGAAGGTGTCCTTAATGTTTTCTACAGTCAAAAACATTGTTTTTGTCAAAATTACTCAAGCTCATTCAATTTGGTTCGGAATCATTGATGGACAGCAATATCCAAACGGTGTCTCTGATTTTCAAGCAAATTAAAGTCAGGACTGAGACTTGACCACTGAGGAACACTCAACACCTCTTGGAAAGCCCTTCTGGTGTGTCTTCGGCATTAAAATGTGTGTAATTGTCTCGCTGAAAAATAAAACTCTATCCCAGGGTTAGGTTTTCAGAAGACTGAGGCGGGGTTTCCTCTAACTCTCCGATAAGCCGACATTGGATCTGCCACTGGCCGCTGCCGCCTGCCGCCTGCCGGCCCTCCAGCTTATCTCCCCTACAGTCTGCCTGATATCCCTCGACCCACGGCCAGAGAGGCTGTGCTAACCTGGGGTACCATTACACATGAACGCACGCATGCACACACACTGCCCAGTCAGAAAGGAGCCAGGGGCAAGTGACGTTATCCAATACCTCCTTATGACAAATCTATTACCATATCAAGAGGCTTCATAAGAAAATCACATCATGATTAATGCTTTGGGAATCCCAATATGCAAATCTCTTTCTTCTCCAGTGTCATGACAAGAGGCTTTATTTGCCCTCTTTTATAAAGGGGCCTCTGGAGCAACAGGCTCAAACAGGCACTGTATGCATCATCAACAGTATCGCTTTCAACCGGCGTGCTGAGACACAATGAGGAAATGTGAACTCAGCAAAAGATGAATAAGGGGAGAGTTCATGTTCAAGAAAATCTACAGTAAGTGCAGAAAGCTGCGTTTGCATGAAGTGACCTCACGAGAGAAGTTCTGCTTGTTATTAATATTCATTTTCCTGGTGTGTTTTGAAGCAAATTATATATATGTGAGGGCCAAATGTATAGGTGGGTGACAGGGCATTATGTACTGTATATAGCATGTTTGTTTGGCTGGAGGCTCAGGCAGCCAGGCAGGGCGCTAACAGCCAGGCACGGTGCTAATAGCCAGGCACGGTGCAAACCACTAGGCATGGCACTAATAGCCAGGCATGGCACTAACAGCCAGGCATGGCACAAAGCCATAACACAAACACTTTACATAAGATCCATCACTTTGAGAGTATGTTGACAACATAGAATAAATGTGTCTGGACTGCCCGTCACAATACAAAAAATGACTCCTGTTAGTTTTACATGCTCTTTGTTCAACTATAACTGACGAGACTGTATAGGCTACGCCCACTTCTCCATCATTTGATTCTCAGTGGATTTCAGGGAAAAATGGGAATTTCCTAGAAATCATCATAGATGTCAGAGTAGCACATCAGGGACAGAGAGATTAATGGTTATTTCTAATCGGGGTGTTTTCTGTCAGCGCCAATCTCAGTCTGTTCTGGTAGCCTCCATGTGTGTGGAGCTGACAGCTCTCCACTCTACAGGCCATTCTGAGAGATCTATGGAGGCCAGACCCATTCACACAACTACTCCAGGCGTAGGTGCTATCCACACACGTGCACGCGCATGTATGCCCACACACATTTACAGATCTTAATTTGATCACCCTGCTGTAGGAAATGTTCAACTTGTGGTGTATTTGAGGTTTAAAAAAGCTTCTGAAGTTGATCATTTCCACTGTGAAAATGTGGACATAATTTTCCCTTACGAAAAATGTATCAAGCAGCATTCAAGAGAAAATAAGTAACTATTACTTTCAAGCCAAACAGTTGCTCAGTAATTAACATGAAACTGTATTAACGCAATTAAAACATTAAGTCAATTAAATCATGATCAACCCCTCTTTAACAGTGATGCTATTGTGTTCAGTATGTGGATGTTTCCCTAACATCCCAAAGTTACATACACTACAAGACCAAAAATATGTGGACACCTGCTCGTCGAACATCTCATTTTAAAATCATGGGCATTAATATGGAGTTGGTCCCCCCCTTTGCTGCTATAACATCCTCCAATCTTCTGGGAAGGCTTTCAACAAGATGTTGGAACATTGCTGTGGGGACTTGCTTCCATTCAGCCAAAGAGCATTACTGAGGTCGGGCACTGATGTTGGGCGATTAGGCCAGTTAGACGTTCCAATTCATCCCAAAGGTGTTCGATGGGGTTGAGGTCAGGGCTCTGTGCAGGCCAGTCAAGTTCTTCCACACCGATCTTGACATTGTCGTGCTGAAACAGGAAATGGCCTTCCCCAAACTGTTGCCACAAAGTTAAAAGCACAGAATAGTCTAGAATGTAATTGTATGCTGTAGAGTTAACATTTCCCTAGCCCGAACCATGAACAACAGACCTAGACCATTATTCCTCCTCCACCAAATTTTACAGTTGGCACTACGCATTCGGACAGGTAGCGTTCTCCTGGCATCCGCCAAACCCAGATTTGTCCATCGGACTGCCAGATGGTGAAGCGTCATCATTACAGAGAACTTGTTTCCACTGCTCCAGAGTCCAATTGCGTGAGCTTTACACCACTCCAGCCAACACTTGACATTGTGCATGGTGATCTAAAGCTTGTGTGCGGCTGCTCGGCCATGGAAACCCATTTCATTAAGCTCCAGACGAACAGTTATTGTGCTAAAGTTGCTTCCAGAGGCAGTTTGGAATCGGTAGTGAGCTTTGCAACCGAGGACAGATGTGCTACGCGCTTCATCACTCGGCGGTCCCGCTCTGTGAGCTTGTGTGGCCTAACACTTTGCCGCTGAGCCGTTGTTGCTCCTAGACGTTTCCCCTTCATAATAACAGCACTTACAGTTTACCGGGGCAGCTCTAGCAGGGCAGAAATTTGACAAACTTACTTGTTGAAAAGGTGGCATCCTATGACTGTGCCACTGCTCTTCAGTAAGGCCATTCTAGTGCCAATGTTTGTGTATGGAGATTGCATGGCTGTGTGTTCGATTTTATACACCTGTCAACAACGGGTGTGGCTGAAATAGTTGAATTCACTAATTTGAAGGGGTTTCCACATACTTTTGTATATATAGTGTATATAGCCCTGTATTCTAGTGTTTATATTTTGTACATGTTTCTCTCACATCTCAATGTTACTGAACATATCTTATCTAGGACATACACAAACTCGCTAACTGCCTGGTACTCAGCACGCTGTTGTCCCTCTAATTAGTATGACATCAATGCAAATCTAATCTAAAATGTAATCAAACTCTTAATGAGAGCCCATGAGCTAATGTTGCGCAACATTTCTATAGGCTAATTAAAAAGAGGAGGAGCCCACCAGCTTTCTGTAGGCTAGGCCTACTAGATTTATTTCTCAACTCTTATTAAGCACATTGATCCCGTTTCGAGACAGGTGCGTGATAATGGTCCATTCTAAATCAAAACAAATTTCACACATATTATTTAGAGTATGTAAAGACAAGATTAAATCAAGAATAGTCTGATGGGTGACAATATTAGCCTAACACTTGTGAATGATATATTATCACTTGTGAATGATGCCCACTGCACACCTCATGTAGACTAGCCCATAGGCCTATACAGTGCATTTGGAAAGTATTCAGACCTCTTGACTTTTTCCACATTTTGTTACATTACAGCCTTATTCAAAAATGTATTAAATTGTTCCCCCCCCCCCCCAACAATCTACACACAATAGCCCATAATGACAAAGCTAAAACCTGCTTTTTCATTTTTTTTTATATACATTTCTTTAAACCCCAAAACCACAGCAATATCACATTTAGACCCTTTACTCAAGTCTTCTTGGGTATGACGCTACAAGCTTGGCACACCTGTATTTGGGGAGTTTCTCCCATTCTTTTCTGCAGATCCTCTCAAGCTCTGTCAAGTTGGATGGGAGCGTCGCTGCACAGCTATTTTCAGGTCTCTCCAGAGATGTTCGATGCGCTTAGGGTTGTTGTCCTGTTAGAAGGTGAACCTTCACCCCAGTATGAGGTCCTGAGCACTCTGGAGCAGGTCATCAAGGATCTCTCTGTACTTTGCTGCATTCATCTTTCCCTCGATCCTGACTAGTCTCCCAGTCCCTGCCGCTGAAAGCATGATGCCCCACAGCATGATGCTGCCACCACCATGCTTCATTGTAGGGATGGTGCCAGATTTCCATCAGACATGACGCTTGGCATTCAGGCCAAAGAGTTCAATCTTGGTTTCATCAGACCAGAGAAACTTGATTCTCATGGTCTGAGTCCTTTAGGTGCCTATTGGCAAACTCCAAGTGGGCTGTCATTTGCCATTAACTAAGGAATGGCATCCATCTGGACACTACCATAAAGGCCTGATTGGTGGAGTGCTGCAGAGAAGGTTGACCTTCTGGAAAGTTCTCCCATCTCCACAGAGGAACTCTGGAGCTCTGTAAGAGTGACCTTCGGGTTCTTGGTCACCTCCCTGACCAAGGCCCTTCTCCCCCGATTGCTCAGTTTGGCCGGGCGGACAGCTTTAGGAAGAGTCTTGATGATTCCAAACTTCTTCCGTTTAAGAATGATGGAGGCAACTGTGTTCTTGGGGACCTTCAATGCTGCAGGCATTTTTTGGTACCCTTCCCTAGATCTTTGCCTCAACACAATCCTGTCTCGGAGCTCTACGGACAATTCATTCGACTAACATAAGGACATATCAGAGTAGGCTATTCTGTTCTTCTGAAATAGACTACATAAAAAAATTATGGACTAAAAAAGAATGGTCTAAAATAAATAATGGATTTATTATGATGGTGTAGGCTATATTACATGGATTTCTTAGACTTTTTAAAATGTAGATGTTCCAAACGTCTGCATCAGTGGCTTGTAGGCTATGTGTGGAAGCCAGGAGATGCTAAATGTGTTTATGTTAATTAACGGTCAAATACCGTGAGAACGGCAGTTATTTGCTTTACAATCACTGGCTGACATAAATTCATGACCGCCACAGCCCTAAGTGCAACTCACTGTTAGGACGGTATTCCTAATATTTGGCATGCTCAGTGTATAGCTTTGATCCTACATCAAGTTTATCACCCATCCAGACACTGATATTATTGCACATACCTTAGCCCTGCCTACTTGCCTTACAGATAAATTCTGATCCTGCCCAACTTCACCCTCAGGCAAGCAATGTAAACATGTGTCTCCAAGTGTGTGTGCGTCTGCGTGCGTGTGTGTGTGTGGTGTGTTTGTATGCATGCGAGGGTGAATGTTTATAATTTCAATTGTAATACACAACATTCCCTAAAGCCAAACACAATACACAACATTCCCTAAAGCCAAACACGTACCTTCCAGTGCATAGTGCAATGAAACAGAACCTGCCAAGGTTGAACTAATCTCCCCAGTACTCAGTGTTGTAATGTTGAACTTGAACTTTAGGTTAATACAGATCACTGATGACTGATTTTCTGATATAAACAACAAAAACCACTGTTAACTTCTTAAATCAAAAACTTCAAAACCACAAGCAGTATTCAAGAGAAAATGAGTAAGAGTGTGTTAATCACACACACAAACATTAAACACAACCTACTATCAAGCCAATCCGTTGCACAGTAACTAACATGAAACTGAACTCAATTAAAACATGATCAAGCCTTCTTTAACAGTGATGCTATTGTGTTCAATGTTTCCCTCACATCCCAAAGTTATTGAACATATCCTATCTAGGACATACACATCTAAAGAGCTGTAGTCTTTCCATATTGAATACTTAAAAAAGGGCACTGAAGGACTACATGAATACATACTATACATCAATGGAGCATAATCACTCTACATCAACCCAATAGAAACATCTGGATGTTTCTGGATCAGGCCCTACCTTCTTCCTCTTTGACTCTAGTATCCTTTGTCCCTCCACACAGGGTCCAGATAGTTCAAGTAGCAGGCATCCAAGAACCAAGTACCATCCAACATGGTAGTGCATGACTGCAGGAAACATGGGGCTCTCTGCTCTCAGTGGATTCAAAATACCCCCAGTCACACACACTCACTGAGGAACACACTCACTGGTCTAACACAATGCAGACACGCCTACAGTCCCACACTCTTTCCAGATACACACCAACACACTGACACACATCTTACAGAGGACAATGTTAACCTTTAATCCTACATCCAGTTTATCACCCACCCACACACTCATATTATAGCACATACCTTAGTACTGCCTACTTGCTTTACAGATAGATTCTGATCCTGCCCAACTTCACCCTCAGGCAACCTATGTAAACAGGTGTCTCCAAGTGTGTGTGTATGTGTGCATGTATATTTTCATTGGTAATACAGCTGCACAACATTTGGTATTTCGTATTTTTGGGGTATTTTATTAGGATCCCCATTAGCTGTTGCAAAAGCAGCAGCTACTCTTCCTGGGGTCCACACAAAACATGACATAACACGGAACATTAATAGACAAGGACAGCACAGAACTACATCAATAAAAAAAATACAAAAAGGCGCAGCCTACATATCAATACATACATACATCAATACAACTATCTAGGTCAAATAGGGGAGAGGCGTTGTGCCGTGAGGTGTTGCTTTATCGTTTTTTTTTTGCTGTTCATTTGAGCAATATGAGATGGAATGGAGTTCCATGCAATAATGGCTCTATGTAATACTGTACGCTTTCTTGAATTTGTTCTGGAGTTGGGGACTGTGAAAAGACCCCTGGTGGCATGTCTGGTGGGGTAAGTGTGTGTGTCAGAGCTGTGTGTAAGTTGACTATGCAAAACAATTAGGGATTTTCAACACATGAATGTTTCTTTTAAAAAGAAGAAGTGATGCAGTCAGTCTCTCCTGGCATGCATAGTATTTATATCAGCCCTCTGATTACAGTGAAGAGCAAGACATGCCGATCTGTTCTGGGCCAGCTGCAGCTTAACTAGGTCTTTCCTTGCAGCACTTGACCACACAACTGGACATTAATCAAGATAAGACAAAACTAGAGCCTGCAGGACTTGCTTTTTGGAGTGTGGTGTCAAAAAAGCAGAGCATTTCTTTATTACGGACAGACCTCTCCCTATCTTTATAACCATTGAATCTATATTTTTCCGACCATGACAGTTTACAATCTAAGGTAACGTCAAGTAATTTAGTCTCCTCAACCATGCAAAATATTCACTTACCTGTTCATTTAACCAGACTGTATATTATGTAAACTATTATTACCATCACATATATCATACGCACATTTAGCTATTTAAGTATTTCTCTGCCATCGACCTGTATAGTATAGTTAACCATGCAATAAAGTACCTACCTACCTACCTACCTACCTACTACCTACCTACCTACCTACCTACCTACCTACCTACCTACCTACCTACCTACCTACCTACCTACCTACCTACCTACCTACCTACCTACCTACCTACCTACCTACCTACCTACCTACCTACCTACCTACCTACCTACCTACCTACCTACCTACCTACCTACCTACCAGTGGCAGGTCATTGGTAAAAATAGAAAAGAGCAGAGGGCCTAGAGAGCTGCTGTGAGGTACACCACACTTTACATGTTTGACATTAGACAAGTTTCCATTACAGAAAGTCCTTTGAGTTCTATTAGATAGATAGCTCTGAATCCACGATATGGCAGAGATTGAAAAGCCATAACACATACGTTTTTTCAACAACAGGTTATGGTCAAAAGGCTGCACTGAAATCTAACAGTACAGCTCCCACAATCTTCTCATTATCAATTTCTTTCAACCAATCATCAGTCATTTGTGTCAGTGCAGTACATGTTGAGTGCCCTTCTCTATAAGCATGCAGAAAGTCTGTTAATTTGTTTACAGAGAAATAGCAACGTATTTGGTCAAACACAATTTTTTCCAACAGTTTTCTAAGCTGGCAGCAAGCTTATAGGTCTGCTATTAAAACCAGTAAAGGCCGCTTTACCACTCTTGGGTAGCGGAATTACTTTGGCTTCCCTCCAGTCCTGTGGACAAAGACTTTCCTCTAGGCTCAGATTAAATATATGACAGATAGGATTGGCTATAGAGTCAGCTACCATCCTCAGTAGCTTTCAATCTAAGTTGTCAATGCCAGGAGGCTTGTCATTATTGATCAATGAAAATACTTTTTCCACCTCTCCCACTCTAACTTTACAAAAATCAAACCTGCAATGCTTTTCTTTATTATTATTATTTTTTATGCATGAATACGATGGTTCACTGTTCATTGTTGTCATTTCCTGCCTAAGTTTGCCAACTTTGCCAATTAAGTAATCATTAAAATAATTGGCAACATCAAAGGGTTTTGTGATGAATATGCCATCTGATTCGATGAAAGATAGAGTTAAGTGTGTCTTTCTGCCCATAATTTCATTTAAAGTACTCCAAAGTCTTTTCCTATCATTCTTTATATCATTGATTTTGGCTTCATAATACAGTTTCTTCTCCTTTATGTTGAGTTTAGTCACATCATTTCTCAATTTGCAGTAAGTCAGCCAGTCAGATGTGCAGCCAGTCTTATTAGACACTCCTTTTGCCTCATCTTTTTCAAAAATACAGTTTTTCAATTCTTCATCAGTCCATGGAGCCTTAACAGTTCTAGCAGGCAGTTTATTTACACATTCATCAAGAGCAGCATCTGGATGCTCATAATTAATCACATCAGACCAACAAATATTTTGAACATCATCCACATAAGAGTCACAGCAAAATATTTTGTATGATCTCTTATAGGCTATTTTAGGCCCAATTTTTGGAACTTTGTCTTTCCTGGATATAGCCACTATATTGTGATCATTGCATCCAATGGGTACAGATACAGCTTTAGAACAAAGTTTGACAGTATTAGTAAAAATTTGATCGATACATGTGGATGATCTTGTTCCTGTAGTGTTTATAAACACCATGGTAGGTTGACTAATAACCTGAACCAGATTACAGGCACTGGTTACAGTGAGAAGCTTCCTCTTGAGCGGACAGCTAATACATATTATTTAGATACTGACTGTTAGCACTTGGTGGCCTATAGCAACACCCCAAAATAAAAGGCTTTAGATGTGCAAGGTGAACCTGCAACCACAACACTTCAATAACACTTGACATAATATCTTCTCTAAGCATTACAGGGATATGCTCTGAATATGACATCTATAAATGTTATATCCGTGTATTGCTACATCATCAAATGAATTATCTAAGGGAGTCTCAGAAATATCTAATATATGAATGGTATCTCATGTTAGCAAGTTATTGATTTCATGAAGCTTGTTTTTAAGGCTACATATATTAATGTGGGCTATTTTCAGCCCTTTCCCGTGTACCTTATCAGAGATAGACATAATATGGAAAAGAGGAAACAAAGCAAAATAAAAATATATACATTCAGCAGTCCATTAATCAATTAGTGTGTGTGTGTGTGTGTGTGTGTGTGTGTGAGCTGCGGGGTTGAAGCTACGAACCCATAGGCTTGGCTCTCTCATCCCTTCCAGACTTCTGGGAGGGAGGGTGGACAATGAGCCTGTCATAGCGGATGTAAGCAATGTCCCCACGCGCTCTGGCAGCTTTCATGGCTGGGATAACTTCTTTCCTCTTCTGGCACACAGCTTCAGGATAGTCCTCGTTGAGGAAGATCCTTGAACCTCTGGAACTTTAGCACTATTGACCTGGGCCTGTCACCTGGGCCGGTGGTGGGTTTTCCAGTCCTGTTGGTGCATTCCACTTTAATTCCTATGGTCCATCTTCAACTTCTCAGAGATTATTTCCCTCACTTTGTCCTCAGACTCCCTCCAGGTCTCATGTGGAGATTCTGCAATTCCGTCCACAATCATGTTGTTCCACTTTGATTGTCCCTCGAGATTTATCCGTCATTGTTATCATGGATTCACACACAGAACTCTCTAAATGACTTACAGATTGCTGTCATCTTGCCGTTATCCTGTTTCAACTCATCGAGCTGACCCTGGGAGAACTGCAAACTGTTCTTCAGGTCCTGGACCTCTCTGGTCAGTAGAACAATTTTTGTTTGTTTAAAAGATCCTTCACCTGTGATAGAGCGACACCACTGTCCTCAACGGTACTCCTGCCGATTTTGTTATGGTAGCTAGCAATGTAGGTTACGCCGTAACTCTGCGCAGTTTCAGACAGGGCAGGTCACAGGGAAGATTGAAAACATCAAACAGTAGGAATCTAGAGAGCCACAAACCCGGGACAATCTGTGGTACCAGCCACAATGGCTAACCGCGTTGCGGGCTGCGTTCAAGCCCTCAAGAAAACCTTGCTAGCTTGATAGGCTAGCTGCTACGCCAAATATCTCCTCAGAACTGGCCTTGGTCGGCAGGATCACTGGACCGAGAGTAGCAGTCCAAGCAACTGATGCCAACTACGTAGCGGGATCCAATCTAAAAACTGAGCTAGATACTAAGAAACTTTCCAAAACACTTAAAATATTCCCTAAAGCCAAACAAGCATGTTCCAGTGCATAGTGCAATGAATCAGAACCTGCCAAGGTGAAACTAATCTCCCCAGTACTCAGTGTTGTAATGTTGAACTTGAACTCAATCAAAGGGGTACTTTAGGTTAATACTGCTCACTGATTACTGTTTTCTGATCTAAACAACAAAAAACACTGTGAACTTCTTAGATCTAAAACTTCAAAACCACAAGCAGCATTCAAGAGAAAATGAGTAAGAGTGTGTTAATCACACACACAAACATTAAACACACACTTAAACACAACCTACTATCAAGCCAATCCGTTGCACGGTAATTAACATGAAACTGAACTCAATTATAACATGATCAAGACCTCTTTAACAGTGATACTATTGTGTTCCAAACTGTATATGGATGTTTCCCTCTCAGCCTAATGTTACTGAACATATCCTATCTAGGACATAAACATCTATGGCCCTGTAGCCGAATGTTTATAGTAAGTAAATGTTTCTCTCATATCTCAATGTTAATGCACATATCCTATGTCTTTCTGTATTGAGTACCTACAAAAGGGCACTGAAGGACTACATGAATACATACTATACATCAATGGAGCATAATCACTCTATAGAACCCAATAGAAACATCTGGATGTTTCTGGATCAGGCCCTACCTTCTTCCTCTTTGACTCTAGTATCCTTTGTCCCTCCACACAGGGTCCAGGTAGTTCAAGTAGCAGGCATCCAAGAACCAAGTACCATTCAACATGGTAGTGCATGACTGCAGGAAACATGGGGCTCTCTGCTCTCAGTGGATTCAAAATACCCCCAGTCACACACACTCACTGAGGAACACACTCACTGGTCTAACACAATGCAGACACGCCTACAGTCCCACACTCTTTCCAGATACACACCAACACACTGACACACATCTTACAGAGGACAATGTTAACCTTTAATCCTACATCCAGTTTATCACCCACCCACACACTCATATTATAGCACATACCTTAGTACTGCCTACTTGCTTTACAGATAGATTCTGATCCTGCCCAACTTCAGCCTCAGGCAATCTATGTAAACAGGTGTCTCCAAGTGTGTGTGTGTGTGTGTGTGTGTGTGTGCGTGTGCTTGCATGTGAGCATGTGTATGTGTATGTTTGCGTGTCTCTGTGTCCGGGTGTTGATGTTTGCTCGATGAGCGACACAAACACCCACAAACACCCAACCCAAAGACTCTGTTTACAACATGACTCACTCCAAACAAGGCCTAACCAAGTTAGATTGAGGGTGAAAGTAAACGGGATTATGGACATGCATTGGCACAACAATAGAAAAAGCGGTTTTATGGACAACCAAATGTCTCCACTTTAGTGAATCCCTTAACAGACTCCACGGTTCTGGTCGACCCCAGGAGCATGGATGGGAGTTTGAGAACGAGGGAAACCACAGAACCCACATGGATTACATGCTCTGGAGGCAGGAAAACTCTCCCAACACAGAGCTCCATAAAAACCACAGTTGAAAGCACAAGAGGGAAATATTTACTGGAGAATCTTAGAGGTTCAATTGATTTATATTAGTCGGAGGAAGAGGAGACCTACAGCACACTGAATCATAGGCTGTATCATAGCAGGGACGTTCCCTAACACCAAAATAATTACTTAATGCCTATGGGAACAAAGAAGAACCACACCAATGTAACAATAACCCATTTTATAGCATGAGATCGATTTAGAGGAGGGGGTTTGAGTTGGGGTGACAGACCCTCCTGGGGATTCTTTGAGACTGTGCGTGTATGAGCAGGGGGTCAGTGGATCCCTCCCATCCCAGCCTCCCGACTAGCTAATAGCTTCCAGAGAACTCCACTGTCTCCAATAGGTTAGTATTCCCCATAAAGTACTGGTCTGGTGCAGAGCTATGGCTGAATGGTAACAGTCCCCGCTCTCAACACATGTGCCTCCCTGCCAGAGACCGGGTTCAGTCCCTGTCTCGACCCTTCTAACTCCTCATCTGTATCCCTGTTAAATGTCTACTAAGTCTGATTAAAGCTTGAATAAAAAAGAACACTGGTCTGATGGGAACTGTTGGAATACAGCTATCCAACAAACCCCCTCGAACTACCTTCGGGACTCCATGACACAGGTATGGTTGGGTGAGAGAGGTAGAGGGAGTGTAAAAAAAAGAGAGGGACAGGGGAAATAAAGGTTAAGGCATTGACGTAACACTAGTTGACATCTCTGCATCGCTTTGCATTTAATGTATGTGATTTATCCTCTGTGCCTATGTCCCTTGCTCTAAATTACAGTCTGCGAGAGCATAATTATAAGTTAAAGTGCAGGGGGGGGCTCAGGGCACTGACGACAGGCTAACACTGCTGAGGGACAGAGTGTTAGCCTGTCCTCTCAGGCTCATCATCATCATCCTCCTTTTCTCTCTACATTCTCCACCTCCTCCCCTTGTCCTACCACCTTCGCCTCTTCTCCTTCGTCTCCCCTCCTCCTTCGTCTCCTCTCTTCCATCTCCCCTGCTCCTCCGTCGCCGCCTCCTCCTCTTGCCCTACTTCCTCCTTAATGATACGAACGCCCTCTGTCTGCTGTAATCACCCCACTACAGATTGGAGCCAGTCTAGAAGAATTCAGACTATTGTTTATCACGAGAGTAAATACTTTTATCCCAAATCTTTGGCTGTAGCATTTAATCAAAAGTTAACAGTGCACAGAACTTTCCTGTTGAGGAAATAAACAGGGTATAACCAATTTACAGGGAGCCAAAGCCTAAAGCTGCTTTACAGCAAACATGAAGTAGTTTCCCTTCTTGCTGTGTTTGTTATTTACTAGAGTGGTTTTAGAGTGGGGGTGAGTAACCGTTTGGCTTGCCTCTTCAACCTCTCAGCCTCCTGTTGCCCAAAGGAGAGTGTGATACCCTCTTTAACCTCCTTCCATTTAATGATCAACAAATCATTACTTACTAAGGTTTCATTATCCTTACATGCTACCCAGACCGCAAGTTGACTTGTTCTCCCCACATCAGACGCGATCAGGACACGAAGATCGAAATATCAAAACTGGAAAAAAAACTCTGAACCAATTATATTAATTTGGGGACAGGTCGAAAAGCATTAAACACGTATTGCAATGTAGCTAGCTAGCTAGCTTGCTGTTGCTGTTGCATATCCATTCAAAGCGTAGCAAAAGGAAAACAAGCATTTCTTATTGGACAACGCCAGGTAGATCCCTTCTTGTTTCAATCAACTTTCTTCTGTTTGGCGCATTATGAATATGACCCAGGTCTGATCATCTCTGAGCTGAGCTCTGAGATGTGTCTGATTTATAATGTCAGGTTGGCAGAGCACCAAAATACCAAATGTAAAACCCTGTAAAGCGATCTGTGATATGTATGATAAGGGAGAGTGTAGGTATTAGCTGGCTTTGGTAGATGGTGATATTGATCCTGGCAGAGCCTGATCTTTAACTAGAGATAACTTAGGACTAGACATAGTTTATACACTGAGTATACAAAACATTAAAACATGCTCTTTCCATGACATAGACTGACCAGGTGAATCCAGGTGAAAGATATGATCCCTTAAGGATTGTTAAGCCTTGAGACAATTGAGACATGGAGTGTGTATATGTGCCATTCAGAGGGTGAATGGGCAAGACAAAAGATTTAAGTGCCTTTGAACGGGATATGGTAGTAGGTGCCAGGCGCACTAGTTTGTGTAAAGAACTGCAACGCTGCTGGGTTTTTCAAGCTTAACAGTTTTCTGTGTGTATCAAGAATGGTTGACCACCCAAAGGACAACCAGTCAACTTCACACAACTGTGGGAAGCATTGGAGTCAACGTGGGCCAGCATCCCTGTGGAACGCTTTCGACACCTTGTAGAGTCCATGCCCTGATGAATTGAGGCTGTTCTGAGGGTAAAAAGGGGGAGGGGGAATGTAACTCAATACTATGACGGTGTTCCTAATGTTTGCTATACACAGTGTATACAGTATGTAAACTAGAGATAGAGATAGCAGATTGGAGATGGTGGTATGTAGATACAGTGCCTTCGGAAAGTATTCAGACCCCTTGACTTTTTCCACATTTCGTTACGTTACAGCTTTATTCTAAATTGGATTAAAGACAAAAAAATCCTCAGCAATCTACACACAATACCCCATAATGATAAAGTGTTTGCAAAAGTATTAAAAATAAAAAACAGAAATAACTTATTTACATAAGTATTCAGACCCTTTGCTATGAGATTCCAAATTGAGCTCAGGTGCATCCTGTTTCCATTGATGATCCTTGAGATGTTTCTACAACTTGATTGGAGTCCACCTGTAGTAAATTTGATTGATTGGACATGATTTGGAAAGGCACACACCTGTCTATATACGGTCCCACAGTTGACTGTGATTGTCAGAGCAAAAACCAAACCATGAGGTTGAAGGAATTGTCCGTAGAGCTCCGAGACAGCATTGTGTCGAGGCACAGATCTGGGGAAGGGTCCCCAAGAACACAGTGGCCTCCATCATTCTTAAATAGAAGAAGTTTGGAACCACCAAGATTCTTCCTAGAGCTGGCCGCCTGGCCAAACTTTGCAAACGGGGGAGAAGGGCCTTGGTCAGGGAGGTGACCAAGAACCCAATCGTCACTCTGACAGAGCTCCAGAGTTCCTCTATGCTGATGGGAGAACCTTCTAGAAGGACAACGATCTTTGCAGCACTCCACTAATCAGGCATTTATGGTAGAGTGGCCAGATGGAAGGCTCATGACAGCCCGCTTGGAGTTTGCCAAAAGACTCTCAGACCATGTGCAGGCCAGTCAGGGTCTTCCACACCGATCAATACATTTCTGCATTGACCTCGTTTTGTGCACGTGGGCATTGTCCCCAAACTGTTGCCACAAAGTTGGAAGCACATAATCTATCATGTTTCAGGAGGAGACCCAGATGCAGACAGTGCCGAAATAACAAATGTTTATTACAAAGATAGGGGTAAGGTAAAACGACAGGTCAAGGGCAGGCAGAGGTCCGTTACAAAGATCAGAGTTTGAAAGGTACAGAATGGCAGGCAGGCGCCGGGTCAGGGCAGGCAGAGGTCAATAATCCAGATTGTGTGACAAGGTACAGAACAGCAGGCAGGCTCAGGGTCAGGGCAGGCAGAATGGTCAAAACCGGGAAAGCTAGAAAACAGGAACTATAGAGATAGTCAGGAGCAAGGGGGAAAACGCTGGTAGGCTAGAATCGTCTAGAATGTCATTGTATGCTGTAGCGTTAAGATTTCCCTTCACTGGAACTAAGCCCCAGACCATTGTTCCTTCTCCACCAAACTTGTGTGTTTGTGTGTGTGTGTGTTAGGTCTCTTCTAACATGACCTCTCCTTCCTGGTACTCCCTCTGACCAACTAACCAACATAACTAGGTGGGTAAGAACTCCCGAAAGCTTGGAGCATCTCAGTCTGCCCTTAACATAGTCCCTGCACCAAGTTTCGCCATACTGAGTAACGGCCATGTTTTCACTGCCCTGCGGTATGCTGAGCAACTCACTGACCCTCCCTCACGCACCTGTGTCTGCCTGTGTGCTGTGTCTGCAAGCCCAAGGGCACTCTTTCTCTCTCATGTCTGCCAGACTGTATTGTTTTCAACTTAAATCAGTAGCAGAGCTAACTGACCTTACATTTTAGGGACTCTGACCAGTGACATCATGCATTCCATGGTGGTAGCACGGTATTCACACAGCGCATCCGTAAGTAGCAAGGTATTCACTCAGCGTATCTGTAAATTGGTTATTTGTGACCAACGGATTAGAGTGAGAAAACATACATTGGGTTTTACTATCCCCATGTATTCTCTTAAGAACCAATCTAAAAGTTAATCTCATTTAGATCTACTAAATACCCTACAGTACATACAAGGCTTCAGTGGTAAAATCACAACACTTTTCTGTTGCTTAAAATCCTTACCTGAATTACAAACGATTCAATGCCGAGGCCAAACTAAACTAGGGCTATGCAAAGACATGAAAATGCTAGCTGGGTAAAGTCATTTAAAAAAGGAAAAACTGCTGCCAAATGTATCTTTAAAGAGAATATTATACAATATTACAGTCATGGAAAGTGTCAAATAAATTATGGATGTTTTTTTCCACTCGTGTTTTAGTCCTTAACTTGACAGTTGAAAGAAATCATGTAGGACATTCTATAAATTATTATTCCCAAGATATTTGAGGGGAAAAACTGTTAGGTTGTAAGACCCTGTATATTGTGGAATATCTCTTAACCGCAGAAATGTGCCCATGTTTCTCTCTGACAGATGTAGCCTTAGGGACAAAGTGTTAGTTGGATCTAAACCATTTATAAAACCACATGGCTTCCAGCCTGTTGGACTGGAACTTGTCTGCCACAAAAAAAGTTGCTGGTATTAGACACTCACCACGTACAGACACACACACGCATAAACATTGTCGTGAACCATCAAGCAGAAATTGTGAGGCGTGCAATCCTTAAAACAACAGGCAATCCTTAAACATTAGGACTGCATCCCCACTTGGGACTAGAACAGTAGTGAAGTTGTGAACAACTCACAGTGACACAATGGGAAACTCCAATTTAAGAGTCTCAGACTGATGTTTGCTGATGTTAAGGCTAGGCGGGGTTATGAAAGTTCAAAACCATCAGCTAATGTTCAAACTACTTGCTTTGGCTTTTAGTAATGATGTCTTTACTTAAGGTCCATGACCTCTGGGAGTGTTTCATATTTTTAGGGTGCATTGTGGGAGTTGATGATTAACTAGTGGAGTGCCGCGGCCCTTCAGGGACCACCTGTCAAGGGAGCCGAGGTCCCAGACGGAACATGCATCAAAGCCAGGAACAGCAATAGAACAGGCCCCGACAATCACAGACCACAGAGGCCTCGGCTTCAAAGAGCAGAGAGAACAGAGAGGCAGACCTTGGTCACAGAAAAACAGATGCTGGTAATGTGGCCATTATCCCAAATGGGACCTTATTCCCTATGGGCCCTGGTCAAAAGTAGTGCACTACATAGGGAATAGGGTGCCATATGGAACTCTTCTGTGGTGTTATACCTGCAGAGACTGAGAGGACTGTACTTACTCAGGTCTGGTTTAATAAGTAACAGGTCTGGTCAAAAGTACGGAATATAGTGCCATTTGGGACAAAACCAAGGAGAGGAGACTGTTTCAGGTTTTAGGGCTGGAGCCTTCAACATGCACTGCCTTAGAAGCAGTGGAGGCTGCTGAGGGGAGGACTGCTCATAATAATGGTTAGAACGGAGTAAGTGGAATGGAAACCATGTGTTTGATGTATTTGATACCACCATTCCACCTATTCCTCTCCAGCCATTACCACCAGCTGTTCTGCTGACGGAAGTTAGTGCCAGGTGCAGCGAATAGAGACAGAGCATGGCATAGCATGATTTGAAATGTTTTTGAAAGTTTTATTCTTAAAGGGGTAATCTGCAGTTCAAACAATAACAAAGTGTACAACAAGCCACTGTTTTGTTAAACAGCTGAGGGATGGGGCTAAATAAATGTTGCCAGCTCTAGGAAGTCTTGGTGGTTCTAAACTTCTTCCATTAAAGAATGATGGAGGCCACTGTGTTCTTGGGTATCTTCTTTATTTTAATGAGGCTATACAGTGCTTGTTTACAAAAAAAGGAGTAAAACAAGTTTATATTTTGGGTTCTGATGGGGTTAGACAGTTGAACTAAGCTCATGAGGCATTTCAAGAATCAATCAATGAATTTTAACGTACAATAATGGATTTAGCGATCGCAGATTCCCACTTTAAAGCGAAAGATAATAATCACTCCCTTAGACAGAGATAAATACTGCAACATTCTAAGATAAACCTGGCTTTGCTTTTACTCTGTTTATATAAACCTTGACTGTGTTTCCATACTATCAGCCTATACTGTAATGCTGCCAAATACACTATACTGCATATACAAAAGTATGTGGACACCCCTTAAAATGAGTGAATTCGGTTATTTCAGCCACACCTATTGCTGACAGATGTATAAAATCGAGCACACAGCCATGCAATCTCCATAGAAAAACATTGGCAGTAGAATGGCTTTACTGAAGAGCTCAGTGACTTTCAAAATGGCACCGTCATAGGATGCTAACCTTTCCAACAAGTCAGTTTGTCAAATGTCTGCCCTGCTTGAGCTGCCCTGGTCATCTGTAAGTGCTATTATTGTGAAGTGGAAACGTATAGGAGCAACAACGGCTCAGCAGGAAGTGGTAGGCCACATAAGCTCACAGAACGGGACCGGCGAGTGCTGAAGCACGTAAAAGTAATCTGTCCTCGGTTGCAACACTCACTACCGAGTTCCAAACTGCCTCTGGAAGGAACGTCAGCACAATAACTGCTCGTTGGGAGCTTAATGAAATGCGGCCGAGCTTCCGCACACAAGCCTAAGATCAACATGCACAATACCAAGCGTTGGACCCTGCACTACCAACAAGTGTCTCCATCCCCTCCACCTGACATTTAAATGTTAACGCACCCTCAGATCTCAGTAAACCCCAGTGTCACTTTCCACCATCCCCTCTTGGTCTCCTCATGCCCCCTGTTTGTATGTCTTTGTCCTCATGTGTATCTGCCTCTGTCTCAGCCAACCCTATGTGTTTGTTATCAGCTCTCACCTCTATGTATGTCAAAAAATCCCAAATGGCACCCTACCCTATGGGCCCTGATCAAAAGTAGTGCCCTATATACGGTAGGGAGTACATTTGTGAAGAAGACCACCTTTAGTCTGTTTATCCACTCTTTGTGTGTGGCTTCTAGACTAAGACGACACTGGGAACTTCCCTCCTCGTCAGCATTCTCTCTCTCTCTCTCTCTCTCTCTCTCTCTCTCTCTCTCTCTCTCGCCTTCCTGTTTCTATGGTGACAGGGTGCGATCTGTCACCAGTGTGGCTCTCAGTATTCCACCACACACATGACACATCATATCATATCTCGTCTTCTGTCCCACAACGTGAAAGCTCGTACACACAAACACATGCACACACATAGACCTATATAATCCTTAAAGTCTTTAAGGTCTGCAGTAACAGCACTCTCTGGGGTAGCACCATGGTGTAGCCGGAGGACAGCTAGCTTCCGTCCTCCTCTGGGTACATTAACTTCAATACAAAACGGAGGCTCATGGTTCTCACCCCCTTCCATAGACTTAGACAGTAATTATGGCAACTTCCAGAGGACATCCTCCAACCTAACAGAGCTCTTGCAGCAAAAGCATAATGTAGTACTCATCACATGAAATGGATGAGGAAAAGGAAAAGACAATATTTTAAAATTAATTTATTCCAAAAAGTTTAGCCTACTCATACACCCGGCTCAAACAGAGTGGGATGCTACGTTAGCTAGCTGGCTATGGCTATCCAACTCTTCCAAGTCAAGGTAAGCTTTTGGTTATATAAAATTATTGACATGGGGCCCCCTGGTGTAACTGCTAAACTGTTTGCTGACTGTACTGCATGATTGTAGTGGGTTTACTAACACGTTAGTTCTAGTAGCTATGTTGACTATGATGTTAGCTAATATGATGACGACGATGTAGGCTGTGTGTAGCGGTTATGATATGAACGTTTGGCTTGGAAAGGTTTTTTCGCCTGGTCACAGACAGCTGATGTCCACAAGCGAAGGGAAAAGGTGAGAGGAGGAGAGCGCGTAGATGCGAGAAGAAATTATACAACGAGCGAGCTGTCTGTATGTGGCTGCTATGAAAGTGAACTGTGCTTGAATGTGATCAGGGCAGTATTCATTCCGCCGGTTGAAGAAAAAAACTTACCTGAACATGTCCAATAGAAACTCTTGTTTGCAACTGTTGGACTAATGATTACACCCTAGGTCAGCTAGATGCAGGAAAGGCTGTGCAATGCACTATTGAATGTGTCACTGTTTGTCAAATCTTTCTCTCGACCTGTGTGCACCTAAATTGTAAACTATCATCCATAGGCTAGGTTGTAGCAACCTCATGATGGGTATAGGGACTATTTGAGTATAATGTAGTAGCCTAAACCTGTCACTGTTACATTGAATTGGGTGAATGGAATATGAATGACAGTAATCCAAAATGATGTAATAGAAATTAGACCATGCTCATAAAAAATGTTTTCGTCCTCCCTCAACTTAAACGGTACTGACCGCCACTGATTTATACCTGGGTCGACTCGGAGGAGATACAGTGGGGAGAACAAGTATTTGATACACTGCCGATTTTGCAGGTTTTCCCACTTACAAAGCATGTAGAAGTCTGTAATTTTTACCATAGGTACTCTTCAACTGTGAGTGACGGAATCTAAAACAAAAATCTAGAAAATCACATTGTATGATTTTTAAGTAATTAATTTGCATTTTATTGCATGACATAAGTATTTGATACATCAGAAAAGCAGAACTTAATATTTGGTACAGAAACCTTTGTTTGCAATTACAGAGATCATACGTTTCCTGTAGTTCTTGACCAGGTTTGCACACACTGCAGCTGGGATTTTGGCCCACGCCTCCATCCAGATCCTTCAGGTTTCGGGGCTGTCGCTGGGCACTACGGACTTTCAGCTCCCTCCAAAGATTTTCTATTGGGTTCAGGTCTGGAGACTGGCTAGGCCACTCCAGGACCTTGAGATGCTTCTTACAGAGCCACTCCTTAGTTGCCCTGGCTGTGTGTTTCAGATCGTTGTCATGCTGGAAGACCCAGCCACGACCCATCTTCAATGCTCTTACTGAGGGAAGGAGGTTGTTGGCCAAGATCTCGCGATACATGGCCCCATCCATCCTCCCCTCAATACGGTGCAGTCGTCCTGTCCCCTTTGCAGAAAAGCATCCCCAAAGAAGGATGTTTCCACCTCCATGCTTCACGGTTGGGATGGTGTTCTTGGGGTTGTACTCATCCTTCTTCTTCCTCCAAACACGGCGAGTGGAGTTTAGACCAAAAAGCTCTATTTTTGTCTCATCAGACCACATGACCTTCTCCCATTCCTCCTCTGGATCATCCAGATGGTCATTGGTAAACTTCAGACGGGCCTGGACATGCGCTGGCTTGAGCAGGGGGACCTTGAATGCGCTGCAGGATTTTAATCCATGACGGCGTAGTGTGTTACTAACGGTTTTCTTTGAGACTGTGGTCCCAGCTCTCTTCAGGTCATTGACCAGGTCCTGCTGTGTAGTTCTGGGCTGATCCCTCACCTTCCTCATGATCATTGATGCCCCACAAGGTGAGATCTTGCATGGTGCCCCAGACCGAGGGAGATTAACTGTCATCTTGAACTTCTTCCATTTTCTAATATTTGCGCCAACAGTTGTTGCCTTCTCACCAAGCTGCTTGCCTATTGTCCTGTAGCCCATCCCAGCCTTGTGCAGGTCTACAATTTTATCCCTGATGTCCTTACACAGCTCTCTGGTCTTGGCCATTGTGGAGAGGTTGGAGTCTGTTTGATTGAGTGTGTGGACAGGTGTCTTTTATACAGGTAACGAGATCAAACAGGTGCAGTTAATACAGGTAATGAGTGGAGAGCAGGAGGGCTTCTTAAAGAAAAACTAACAGGTCTGTGAGAGCCGGAATTCTTACTGGTTGGTAGGTGATCAAATACTTATGTCATGCAATAAAATGCAAATGTATTATTTAAACATCATACAATGTGATTTTCTGGATTTTTGTTTTAGATTCCGTCTCTCACAGTTGATTCCGTCTCTATCAAGTGTACCTATGATAAAAATTACAGACCTCTACATGCTTTGTAAGTATGAAAACCTGCAAAATCGGCAGTGTATCAAATACTTGTTCTCCCCACTGTAAGTACCATTGCTTATATGTGAATTAAAGTCGGAGCATGTTGGGAGCATGTCGGGAGTTGGTTGATATTCTCCCTGTTGAATCGGTTGTCACTAGTTACCACAGCCACAAAGTAAAACATTTCTATATCGTAAAAATGTATTAAAACCAAAACCATTTGCTTTTTGGTCTTAATTTAAGGTTAGGGTTAGGCATAAGGATAGCAGTGTGGTTAAGGTTAGGTTTAAAATCAGATTTTAAGAAGATACATTTTAGAAATAGGCAGGGTTTAGCCATTTGTGGCTGTGGTGACTAGTGACGACCCGACGAATCTCATGGTCTCGTGCAGTCTCGGCGGTTCGAACTCCTATGACACTAGCAAATCACGAGCCAATCATCACAGCCGTGGTGGCTGTTCCTAAAGCATAACGTTGGTCCCACGTGGGAAAAAATGTACTTACAATTTTCCCTAAAAATAACTTGAAATTGACCAAAGTATTTGTTCTCCACAATACAGAACCTTTGTTTTTGATTCAGAACTTAAAAAATAACTGCAATCAAGCGCTTCCTATAGGCAACAATGAGCTTCCTGCACCTCAGTACTGGCAGTTTGGCCCACTCCTCTTGTGCAAACTACTCCAGTTCTCCCAGATCTGAAGGGTGCCTTCTCCCAACTGCTGTTTTCAGATCTCTCCACAAGTTTGTGATTTAGATCTGGAGTCATTGCTGGCCACTTCAGAACAGTCAAGTGTTTTGTCTTGAACCATTCCTGGAGGCTTCTTGAAGTGTTTGGGGTCCTTGTCCTGCTGGAAGACCCATGACCTTTGACGGAGACCCATGTTTCTGATACTGGGTTCGACATTGCGTTTCAAAATGCCTTGGTATTCTCCTGATTTCATGATGCCATGCACACGTTCAAGGCACCCAGTGCCAGAATCAGCAAATCAACCCCAAAACATTACTGAACCTCCTCTATTTTTGACTGTAGGGAAGGTGTTCTTTTCTTTGAAAGCTTCATTTTGTTTTATGGCTACAGTGACATGGGCCTTAAACTTCTTGATAACATTACGCACGGTGGAAACAGGAACATCAAGGTCTCTGGAGATGGACCTTGAGATTGTCCATGCTTGGCTACAATCTTGTGTCTGACCTCCTCAGATAGATCTCTGGTTTTCTTTCTTTTCTCCATGCTCATTGTGGTACACACAGTGACACAAAACAGGAGAATTAGTCCTTTTCTCTATTAAACTAGTTGAATTAGTGATAATGCGGTACTCTAACCCGGACACTTATAAGAAATCCCGCAATGCCCTCCAACAAACCATCAAACAGGCAAAGAGTCAATACAGGACTAAGATTGAATCGTACTACACCGGCTCCAACGCTCGTCGGATATGGCAGGGCTTGCAAACTATTACAGACTACAAAGGGAAGCACAGCCGCAAGCTGCCCAGTGACACGAGCCTACCAGACGAGCTAAATTACTTCCATGCTCGCTTCGAGGCAAGCAACACTGAAGCATACATGAGAGCATCAGCTGTTCCGGATGACTGTGTGATCACGCTCTCCATAGCCAATGTGAGTAAGACTTTTAAGCAGGTCAACATTTACAAGGCCGCAGGACCAGACTGATTACCAGGACGTGTACTCCGAGCATGTGTCTTCACTGACATTTTCAACATGTCCCTGACTGAGTCTGTAATACCAACATGTTTCAAGCAGACCACCATAGTCCCTATGCCCAAGAACACTAAGGTAACCTGCCTAAATGACTACCGACCCGTAGCACTCACTTCTGTATTCATGAAGTGCTTTGAAAGGCTGGTCATGGCTCACTTCAACACCATTATCCCAGAAACCCTAGACCCACTTCAATTTGCATACCGCCCCAACAGCTCCACAGATGACGCAATCTCTATTGCACTCCACACTGCCCTTTCCCACCTGGACAAAAGGAACACCTACGTGAGAATGATATTAATTGACTACAGCTCAGCGTTCAACACTATAGTGCCCTCAAAGCTCATCACTAAGCTAAGAACCCTGGAACTAAACACCTTCCTCTGCAACTGGATCTTGGACTTCCTGACGGGCCGCCCCCAGGTGGTAAGGGTAGGTAACAACACATCTGCTACGCTGATCCTCAATACGAGGGCCCCTTAGAGGTGCGTGCTCAGTCCCCTCCTGTACTCCCTGTACACCCATGATTGCATGGCCAGGCACGTCTCCAACACCATCCTTAAATTTGACGACGACACAACAGTGGTAGGCCTGATCACCGACAACGATGAGACAGCGTATAGGGAGGAGGTCAGAGACCTGGCCGTGTGGTGCCAGGTAACAACCTCTCCCTCAACGTGATCAAGACAAAGGAGATGATTGTGGACTACAGGAAAAAGAGGACTGAGCACACCCCCATTGTCATCAATGGATGGGGCTGTAGTGGAGCAGGTTGAGAGCTTCAATTTCCTTGGTGTCCATATCACCAACAAACTATCATGGTCCATACACAACAAGACAGTCGTGAAGAGGGCACAACATAGCCTATTCCCTCTCAGGAGACTGAAAAGATTTGGCATGGGTCCTCAGATCCTCAAAAAGTTCTGCGGCTGCACCATCGAGAGCATCCTGACTGGTTGAATCACTGCCTGGTATGGCAACTGCTCGGCCTCCAACTGCAAGGCACTACAGAGGGTAGTGCGTACAGCCCAGTACATCACTGGGGCCAAGCTTCCTGCCATCCAGGACCTCAATACCAGGCGGTGCCCCCTGTATATAGCCTCGCTACTATTATTTTACTGCTGCTCTTTAATTATTTATTATTTTATTTTTTACTTATCTAATTTTCACTTAATACTTATTTTTCTTAAAACAGCATTGTTGGTTAAGGGCTCGCAAGTAAGCATTTCACTGTAATATCTACACCTGTTGTATTGGGCGCATGTGACAAATAAAAATAGATTTGATTTGATTTGAACTCACCACAGGTAAAAGAGAATCACTTACTTGAAATCTAATTATTACTCCTTCTAGAATGTGACAATAATATTGTCTGGGCATTATTTGAAAAAAATGCAAGGGTGCCAATATTTTTGGCCACAACTGTATCATCTCATCAGCTAGTAACTTTTTCCTGTGATAGCATAGCCTGCATAGGCTATAAACACAACAAGACTGATGGAACAGATCGGAATGTTTACCTTAAATGTTTTCTAAAGTATTATTTCTAATGCGCATCACACATGCCAGCAGTTTCATATGAAAGATGGAAAATACATATCTGTAAAAAATTCTGAAAGATGGGAGATCTAAAATATATTTGAATGTCTGGCTCAGTTGACAGCCCTATTCATCTACACTGAACAAAAATATAAGTGCAACATGAAACAATTTCAAAGATTTTACTAAGTTACAGTTCATATAAGGAAATCAGCCAATTAGGTCCTAATCTATGGATTTCACATGACTGGGAATACAGATATGCATCTCTTGGTCACAGATATCTTAAAAGAAAGGTAGGGGCATGGATCAGAAAACCAGTAAGTATCTGGTGTGGCCACCATTTCCCTCATGCAGTGCGACACATCTCCTTCGCATAGAGTTGATCAGGCTGTTGATTGTGCAAACCCACATTCAGCTGTCAGGGTGGCCTGTCTCTGAAAATTCCGCAGGATGTGGATGTCCTGGGCTGGCGTGGTTACACGTCGTCTGCAGCTGTGAGGCCAGTTGACCGTACTGCCAAATTCTCTAAAACAACGTTGGAGGCGGCTTATGGTAGAGAAATGAACATTAAATTCTCTGGCAACAGCTCTGGTGGACATTACTGCAGTCAGCATGCCAATTGCACGCTCCCTCAAAACATGAGACATCTGTGGCATTGTGTTGTGTGACAAAACTGTACATTTTAGAGTGGTCTTTTATTCTCCCCAGTACAAGGTGCACCTGTGTAATGATCATGCTGTTTTATCAGCTTCTTGATATGCCACACTGTCAGGTGGCTGTATTATGTTGGCAAATGCTCACGAACAGGAATGTAAACAAATTTGTGCACAACATTTGAGAGAAATAAGCTTTTTGTACATATGGAACATTTCTGGGAACACTTCACATGTTGAGTTTATATTTTTGTTCAGTATATTTCAGTAGGCCTACCCACATGAAAAAATTTAAATAATACAGTTTACTAGAGAATACTACAGTACTTCCTATATACTTTTGTAGTAAACTGTAGTATACTCTATAGTAAATACTACAGTATTTCATTTGCATATACACTGCCCATTCCCCGCCCTCCCCCATATCCCAATTTGTGCCATCCTTAACTGAGAAAGGTTATAGAAAAGAGCAGAAGCTCTGAACTCTCCATTCTGAAACCATTCCTACAGTTTACGGAAAACTATACTGTACTACAGTCTGTAAAAACACTAGAGTAAATACTACAGTATACTACATTCAGCAAAATTACTACAGTAAATACCACAGTACACTACAGTCCGCAAAAACACTACAGTAATTACTATAGTATATACTCATCTTTCTTTTACTACAGTATTTATACTATAGTAAACTGTCAATACTTCAATATGCTACAGTAAATACTACAGTATTCATTTTTTAACTTTTTTTTTTTTTAAGCATACACATACTTCAATCCGCAAAAACACTACAGTGAATACTACAGTTGCACTATAGTATTTTTTAATGTGGGTAGTACACTTATTAGCCTACTAAATCACTGTCCTGCACATATCAATGAACCATCACGTGTTCTCTCCCAGCTTCATGGTTTGAAAGAGGCACGTAATTCCACTCCATATAATAGGCCTACAGTATATTTAAGACTCATGCCCCCCGGCCCTGCCCCTTTTTTGGAGTTGTATAAATTGCATGAATTGCTAGTTGGGCCATGGGCTGGGGCATTCCAAAGAGTTGGGTCCGGGGCTGTTGGAACCAAATCTGTGGTATTTATACACAGCTTAAGGTACAATGTAGATCCTGTACTGCATTGTACATCCTATAAACACCGCTTCCAGCTGCCCCTTTGTGGCAAATCTAAATATTCAATAAAATCCTCCTGCGGCAGGATTATTTCCCTCCTGCAACGAAATGGGTCAAATTAAGATCTTTTAAAGCAGTTGAACGGTTTTTGTGAGTAAAAGGAAAATGGCACAGAACCTCCCCCATTTGGCGTAACCTTAATCTGCTGACGGATGGTAAACCTTTCATTCAGAACACTTGGGCTCGAAAAGGTATACAACTACTGCAATATTTGAATGGAGATAACTCTTTACTTAGCTTCCAAGACCTTGTCACCCAATACAATATTCCTGGGAACTCTTTGTTTTACTACTTCAGATTAAGATCAGCCCTTAAAACGAACCGCATTCCATGGGGTCCTGAATTAAAGACTCACATCTATGCAAGCCTGATAACACACCCAAGGGTTGATATTCCTGGCACGAAAGAGTGGGATAAATATATGAGTCATATGAGAAGAGTGGTAGGCTGGGATGCAGTATGGGAAAATGTTACAGGGTCTTAAAAAAAATCTGAAAATATGTCATAGGATTTATATGACCCCAAGGAAAAGGCATTTGATTGGTCTGGCACACCATCCATACTGTACATTTTGCAGACATGGTACCCTAGGTACGTTCATGCACACGCTGTGGGACTGCCCTGAAGTATACACCTTTTGGACCAAAATAGTGGACATTATTTCCTCAATGACCGGTACAGATTTTCCTATTGACCCTGCTCTCCATCTTCTAAATGATGACTCTATGATCCAAATCACAGAGAGGACACGCAAACTCTGGCTGGCCGGCATGACTGCAGCCAAAAAGAGAATTGTCCAACGCTAGATTCCACCTCACACTCTTTCAGTAAAACACTGGCTGTCCTACTATCTTGACATCTTGTTTCTCGAACTTTCGTCTAACTGAATTAATAGAGCCCGACCCGGTACTTTGCAGATGTGGAGGAGTGCAATTACCGCTGTGAAGATACTGTTGCTAGAATGAGTGCACAATCTTGTGAGTGCTATTATCATTGTCACAATTATAAATTCTTGTTTTGTTTCTTTTTGTACTACTTATTGGTCTGTATCGGACATATTCATTCCTTTCAGTGAAGCTGTAATGGTTTTATTGTTCATGTATCCCATGTGTGGGGGGTGGGAGGTGGGGTGTTGGGTGTATGTTTTGCTTGTTAGTATAAAACAATAAAAACATTTAATTACAAAACAAAAAAAGATCTGACATTGTAGTTGTGATATCATTCTTAGGATCCAAGTGAAAATGATTAAGGCACCTTATGTATGTAGGATGAATTGTTGAGATGAGAGCTTCTTGTGTTCTTCTTGTGTTCCTTCTTGTGCCCATCACTGTTATCCATCATAACGCTTACACTGAGTGTACAAAACATTATGAACACCTGCTCTTTCAATGACATCGACTGACAGGTGAAAGCGATGATCCCTTATTGATGTCACTTGTTAAATCCACTTCAATCAGTGTAGATGAAGGGGAGGAGACAGGTTAAAGAAGGATTTTTAAGCCTCAAGATAATTGAGACATGGATTGTGTATGTGTGCCTTTCAGAGGGTGAGCGGGCGCAGCGGTTTGTGTCAAGAACTACAATGCTGCTGGGTTTTTCACGCTAAACAGTTTCCCGTGTGTATCAAGAATGGTCCACCACCCAAAGGACATCCAGCCAACTTGACACAACTGTGGGAAGCATTGGAGTCAACATGGCCAGCGTCCCTATGGAACGCTTTCGACACCTTGTAGAGTCCATGCCCCGACGTATTGAGTTTGTTCTGAGGGCAAAAGGGGGGGTGCAACTCAATATTAGGGAGGTGTTCCTAATGTTTTTAACACTCAGTGTATAACGCTTTAAGTGTGCCTACAATCTCAAAACACATGCACGCAAGCAGGCACGCACGTGCACACGCACACAGACACACACAGTGGTCAGCCAAGGTCAAACAGGGCTGGTTGAGGCCTCAAGACCCACAATGCTAATTAACCACAGTCCTCCCTGTCTATGATGGAACAAAACAGAACAGTAGAGTTTTATATTGGGACTAATGAAAAACCAGGGCAGGTCTGGTTGTGGCTTCAGCTACAGCTGGGACCTATTCTGTGGCCTATACTGCTGGTCAGTTGCCTTGATTAAACCAGCAGCATGTATCACGGTAATGCAACAAAGTGCATGCCACGCCGACAAGCTCAAGAGAAGCCCCACATCTGTGAATCCAGACACAGGGCTGTTTCGCTGGCAGGTAAAACAGAACACAGTGCAGGTCAAGGTTTCTAACCTCAAGGGTATTTTCCTGGTTAAATAAAGGTTTAAATACATTTGGCTGGACTTAGGATTCCCCTTGAATCAGATAGAGCATCATACTCACAGTCTTCCCCACCTCCACATCCAAGAAAGAGGAGTCCTTGGATCTCTCTAACAGGTCTTCGAGGTCATTTGAGGACAGCAGGAGATTCTGGGTGGAAAGAGAGAACAGTACAGTAAACAGTACAGTGCAAAACTAATGAACATGGAAACACCCTGGCTATGTCTTAAATTGCACCCGGTTAAAGGACGTGCACGATACAGGGAATAGGGTGCCATTTGGGACACAACCACTCAAGAGTAATGAAATTCATCAACTGGATCAAACCGCAGAAGGAGTGCCACTTGTTGATCCTCCATTGATAGTTATTATCACAGAGTGGGTGCTATACAGGGAGACTTTCGACAGGGTCTTAACTCCTGGAGTCTGTGTGTCTGCACCTGTCCCCTTTCCCTCCAGCACACTACATTACTTCTACCATGAATATTCTATGCAAGACTACTAAGACTATCATTTGTACCATTTGGTGTCAAGGTAGTGGCACAGACCACTAGAAAAGGGGTATATCAATGTTTTTATGAATATCGCTATTCGTAAGCAACAACAAAATAAACACATTTGAATTACATACAGTAGAAAAGTGGAGATTCTTATTTCTTATGATGTCAACTTTATTTCTTAACTCCTAATATTGAGCAAATTAAACCCATTGGAGCTAATTACTGTACCTATCTGACATAGGCTTTGAAAAAGCACACCCGAGTACCAGTTGCGGCAAGTGCCTCTGGTTGCTGGTTAGCTTTCTTGACTTGTACGTTCATTTTTGCCAACACTTGGCTAAAAATCTAAATCAAATCCAATCAAACCTTTGTTTAACCAGCTAAACAGCTGCTATTAGTGAAAATGTGTTTGGAGTATGTATCCCTATCCACATGTACATACTGTGTACATGGTTTGAAAGAGGCACGTAATTCCACTCCATATAATAGGCCTACAGTATATTTAAGACTCATGCCCCCCGGCCCTGCCCCTTTTTTGGAGTTGTATAAATTGCATGAATTGCTAGTTGGGCCATGGGCTGGGGCATTCCAAAGAGTTGGGTCCGGGGCTGTTGGAACCAAATCTGTGGTATTTATACACAGCTTAAGGTACAATGTAGATACTGTACTGCATTGTACATCCTATAAACACCGCTTCCAGCTGCCCCTTTGTGGCAAATCTAAATATTCAATAAAATCCTCCTGCGGCAGGATTATTTCCCTCCTGCAACGAAATGGGTCAAATTAAGATCTTTTAAAGCAGTTGAACGGTTTTTGTGAGTAAAAGGAAAATGGCACAGAACCTCCCCCATTTGGCGTAACCTTAATCTGCTGACGGATGGTAAACCTTTCATTCAGAACACTTGGGCTCGAAAAGGTATACAACTACTGCAATATTTGAATGGAGATAACTCTTTACTTAGCTTCCAAGACCTTGTCACCCAATACAATATTCCTGGGAACTCTTTGTTTTACTACTTCAGATTAAGATCAGCCCTTAAAACGAACCGCATTCCATGGGGTCCTGAATTAAAGACTCACATCTATGCAAGCCTGATAACACACCCAAGGGTTGATATTCCTGGCACGAAAGAGTGGGATAAATATATGAGTCATATGAGAAGAGTGGTAGGCTGGGATGCAGTATGGGAAAATGTTACAGGGTCTTACTACGTCAACTACCTCGTACCCATGCACATGGTCCTCGTTATTGTTTTTAATGTGCTACTCTTTCCTTTTTTAAATGTTTTATTTAGCAAATATTTGCCTTACTTTTTAACTCTGAACTGTTGTATTTGGTGCATGTGACCAATATAATTTGATTTGATTAGTGAACGTTGTGAGGAAGGTACTGTCAGTTGAGAGCTGCAGCGTACCTCCAGGGTGTGGTCGGTCCGTGTTGAGCGGGGGGGCTTGGAGGCAGCCCCCCCACACTGGACAGTGTGGATAGTGCAGTGGTGGTGGGCGGCGTCCGGGTCGCCCATCAGGAACGTCAGCTGTCGGAGTTGGCCCTGTGGAGACAGAGCCGTCAAACACACTAACCTGGTTAAATGTTAAGCATTCCATCAACATTTTTTTTTACAAAAAAAAATGTTTTGTATTTTTGTATTTTTTGTAATTTGTATTTTTTGAAGAATGTAAACATTTAGCATTTCGTGTTTTATCGCCAGACTCAGACCACGTATTCCTTACGTTTACCCATCAAACTTTTAATGATGACAAAATCCGGCTTATAATTACAGTGCCAAACCAAACAAAGAACTTTATCGCGTGAAATATGGACTCAATAATTATGTTAGAAACTAAATAAAATTGCACTGCCCGAGCGAATGAGAGAGAGAAGCAGATATATAGAGACAGAAAGAGTGTGTGTGTGTGTATATTTGTGTGTGTGTGTGCATGTTTGTGTGTGTGTCTTTTTTTGGAGCCATGACTAAACTAATGTGTTCAAATGAAGCATGGCTAAATTAATTAGTGTCTGAGTATGCTGGAGGGGGTCCTGGCAGGGCACTGGGCTCTCTAAGGCTCTCTGTCTTAAGTTCCTGGTGCATTACTTTTCCCACCCACTTTTCCACCCTCTGTTCCACCCACTTTTCCACCCACTGTTCCACCTAGACTAGCCCTCTTTCTTATCCTCTAGCAGAACCTGCTCCTTCAGCATGAATCCATTTCTCATCTTCTCATGTAAAATCAACTCCTCCTCCAGTAGGATAAAGATAATTCCTGTCTGTCTCTCGGTGTGGTATTGTCTGGCAGGAGGACTCGGTAGACTAATCCTCTTTTAGTCTGGGATGGGGGTAAACCTAGAGAGGTTGCAAGGCAGTGTTAAGTCTCACCAAACACTGTGCTATTTAGACACCGTGGTGTTTTCACAGGCCTAAAGGATGAAACACACCGTGCCGATGAATGGTTAAAAGCAGCGGCCGTCCTACCGCCTCTGACCACAGAACATCAGACGCCATTTTCTTAAAACTTCCTGACGATTCTACATGTTGAATCAGCACCGTTCGTAGACACCCAGCAGGTGGTCTACTGTAGATGGCCAATGTTTGTTATGGTGTGTCTTGTCCTTAAAGGTGCTGTCTGCGCAAATACCTACCTATCCTGTGTGGAGGAACAACGGTATCCTGTGTGGAGGAACAACGGAATACTTTAAAACTGGTTTGAAAGCCTGTTTAACCTTCACGAAAACCCACTAGCAGAGGCCTCATCTACAGTATATCAGTCTTCGTTGCGCTGTAACTGTGGACAAAGGAAAAGGATCGACTGACAATAAACACAAGACACAGACAGGAGAAGGTGTTTTCCTCCCCTGGTTGTCCTTAAGTGCACTACTGTTAAGGTGAAGAATGTAGGTGATAAAGTTCCAGTACAGAGGAACCTAGCGGGAAAAGACTGTCACCACCTCCGAGAGAGGAAGCTCGATCTTATGAGAGGTCGTCATAGAGACCTGTCACCGTGGGAGACGAGGAGATGGAGAATCCATCTTGGCTCTAGGCTGAGCTGAGCACAAAGCCAGATGCTGTCTGTCCTGCCCTGCTCTCCTCCTCTCCTCTCCACCCCCCTGCTGTTCTGCACTCGTACTGCCCACTCTAACGCTCATCCTTCAAAAAACACTGGCTGCTGGCTGCACAGGGATGTCGGATGTCTTCATATGTCCTGGGGAGGGGGGGATGAGATGATCTACAGAAACCCCACCCTGTCTCATCTCCCTAAACCTCACCGGTGTAGGGGGCTAACTAGACCATTGGTTTCCTGTACAGTGTGCAGATCCACAGTGTTTCTGGGCTACAAAGTTTTACAGTACCTACATCCGGCAGACCGGTACTGCTCTTCTATGATAAGTAACCCACCATTCAACAGCAAGGACACTCAGTCAGGGACTTACTCAGCACAGCAGGCGGTGAAGCTGTATAGCCAATGTTGCAAAATGTGTTGATGATATATTGCACAATGATTTAGGCACAGACCTCCTTTTGTAAGTATGGAAACAGGCAGGAGAGGGGGGAGTGAAGAGGGAGAGGAGTGGAGAGGATAGAGGAAAGGAGAACAGAGTAGGAGAGGACAGAGGAATGGAGAGGACAGAGGAATGGAGAGGACAGAGTAGGATAGATAGATAGATAGATAGATAGATAGATAGATAGATAGATAGATAGATAGATAGATAGATAGATAGATAGATAGATAGATAGATAGATAGATAGATAGATAGATAGATAGATAGATAGATAGATAGATAGATAGATAGATAGATAGATAGATAGATAGATAGATAGATAGATAGATACTTTATTGATCCCCGAGGGGAAATTACTTTGTCAAGCAGCTATGAAAAACACAGGGCAGGTGCAAAATGCCAGGACGAAAATACACAAAAGACAGATACACGATACATAGTGCAGCAGTATGAAAAAGTATACAATTACAAGTCTGGAGTGCAAAAATCTATAAAAAGACATTGTATAGTATAAGTGAATGGCTGAATATGTACACTATACAATGTTACAGAGTGTTAGGTGAAAAAATGATACAAATATTGCAAGTTGATATAAATAAATACAAAATATTTGCATGGTTAACTATACAGGTCGATGGCAGAGAAAGATACTTAAACAGCTAAATGTGCGTATGATATAATTGAGGGTAATAATAGTTTACTTAATATACAGTCTGGTTAAATGTACAGGTAAGTGAATATTTGCATGGTTACATTAACTGTACAGGTAAATGACAGGAAGAGATACTTAAATAGCTAAATGTGCGTATGATATAATTTAGGGTATTAATAATAATAATTCCCTTAAAATACAGTCCTTAGTACAGGGTTTAATTACAGATAAATGCACATATTGCACATTCGATATACTAAATTCAATGAAAAAAAAGACACTACTGACAGGATACTAATATGCATTCCTGAGTGAATGACTATGTAAGTTCAGTCCAAGAATTACTTACAATATTGCAGGAAGGACATAGGAAAGGAGAGGACAAAGTAGGAGAGGACAGGGGAAAGGAGAGGACAGAGTAGAAGAGGACAGGGGAAAGGAGAGGACAGAGTAGAAGAGGACAGGGGAAAGGAGAGGACAGAGTAGGAGAGGACAGGGGAAAGGACAGAGTAGGAGAGGACAGAGGAAAGGAGAGAACAGAGTAGGAGAGGACAGAGGAAAGGAGAGGACAGAGGAAAGGAGAGGACAGAGGAAAGGAGAGGACAGAGTAGGAGAGGACAGAGTAGGAGAGGACAGAGTAGGAGAGGACAGAGTAGGAGAGGACAGAGGAAAGGAGAATGGAACTGGAGAGGAGAGATAGGAGAAGCGATAGGAGAGATAGGAGAAGCGATAGGAGAAGAAAGGAGAGTCCAGAACTTACCTCAAAGGGTGTCTCGAAGCCCTCTATGATGCCCCCCACCATGAGTAGGCCGTCAGGGGTGATTCCCATACCCTGGTACACCCAGTCCACACTCTCAACCAGGGCACAATCCACATACAGCGCCAGCCTAGCAGATGACACACTCACAGCCACGTGATGCCACTGGTCGTCAGACAGAACACTGACCGGGAACCTGGGAATCCGATCAAAACAATGCAAATAGTAATATCATACAGTATGGCAAACATTACTGAGGAGGAAGTGCATGTCACTGTTATGTATTGTTTTGGCTATAATGTGAAGTGTGTAGTGAATGTTGGCCCTGTAATAGTTGTTTCGCTCAAAAGGCTTAACTTCCAAGACAGTTGATTAAAATACAGTAACACTTCAAATATAAATCTCATGCAATATAAAAGAACCTAAAAAGTCAACAAAATGTCCAATCTTCGGGCCAAGTCTGTTGGCTTTCTTACAGTGATGCATTACTTCAAACCCCTGTGGCTTTATGAAGAGAGGAGCAAGCCACCTGCCACTAGGCTTTAGAAAAACAGCCCTTAAATCGCTTCACCCTCGGTCAAAACACACACACACACACTTACATGCATGTACACAAATACACACACACATAAAGACGGGCAGATAGACAGACAGGCTTACTCGTAGAGGCGCTGTTGCGTGCCTATGAAGGTGAGTGTGTACGCGCTGATACGCAGCTGCAGCAGGATGTGGCTGTCGTGGCTGAGCAGGGTGAGCACACTGTGTTCGTCTAGCTGCGGGCTCCGCAGCTGCACCAATAGGCTGAACTCATCTGCAAACCTGTAAAAGACAAAGCCGGTATACAGTGTCAGTCTCAGTGCGTGTGTTTGTGTGTACATACATGCATGCGTAAATGGGAAGGTTTACCCGTCAGTGAAGAGTTCTGCTAGGGGCAGGGCCAGGGTGGAGTACTGTCCCACCTGCAGCACCGGACACCTCTTTGCATCCAGAGACATAGAGGCATTGGTGCTGTTGGACACCTGCAGGGAGAGCTCTTCTAGAAGGTTCACCTCCTCTGTCGAGGGAAAGAGAGGACAGACACACAGTCAAATAAAGCTGCAGAGAAGTCGTGGCGGGTTCAAGCCCTAACTGTCAGTTGACAATTCTGTTGTCCTAGGTGGCAGACCCCAATCTACTCATCTGTGACATTCAGCTACCATTCCAAAGATCATCCTGTGAAAAGAAACTCCCTTTACCATCCTGAATGGACTTCTGACCATAAAGTACCACACGATAAGCTTTATTTTCTGTGAAAATAGAGCTAAAAAAACAGACACCTCATTCGATCCACTTTGCCCATCAATGAATATACTAAATTGGTAAAGACTTCTTTGGGAACCACTCCTTCTGGGCTCCTGAGGGCTAGTAAAAATACCACCTGTTTAAAAATGGGACTACTGTTGTGTGTCCCATAGTGCCCTCCACTGTTTTGGTTCTCCTTCATGATCTCATTTCCTGTTTGTGGACGCAGGCCCAGAAGGCCTTTCTGTTTACGTAGCATGCCATGGGTAAGTGCCATTCGTCATGCCCTGCCATGATGGTGGGGTCTGTGGGCTGTTAATGAGGAGTCGTGGGTTGAGGAGTGTCTCCTAAGGCTTATGAATACATCAATTGATCAATGGTGGAGAAAAAAAACAGTGAGCACTGAAAGACATGTGTTGCTGTGTTTTGATTGGGCTGTAACCTGCAGTGCTTGAGCTTATTCCAAGACCAGCTGTGAACACTATCTAAGAGGAAGAGGGTTTGAGGCCAATTAGACAAACAGGAAGTGCTTTAGCACAGCAGGCACTTCAGCCAGGCAAATCAATTATCATACTGTACATACCACTTCTACAATAACGTAGAAGGTGTTGAAAATTCTGTATCCCTGAAAACCAGAAACATCCGCTTTCTGCCAACGCCGCCAATGGTGGCCCTACAGCAGCCTACCTGGCGGCTGATTTATTTCAACGCTGTAGGACAGAGACAATATATATGCCCAAATCAATCAACACCTGCAAATGGTTAGCACTAGACCTTAATTACCAGCCACTATCTATTACTCAGCCACAGACACACACCTCTTCCCCCACCTGTATCTACTGCATAGCTGTCAGCCCCTCTGGGTTGAATGAGGCCCTTCTGCAACCCTAGAGCAGTACCAGACATATAACATCAGGAGAGTCAGCATTAGCTACAGTATATAGTCATACTGTCTTGCCCTCGGGAATGGAGCTGAAGGACCATAACCCTATTTGGTGTCACAGTCAGCATTCCACTGGTCCACACACATACATGCGGTGCCGTCACAAAGTATTCACAGCCCATTACTTTTTCCACATTTTGTTGTTTTACAAAGTGGGATTAAAATGGATTTAATTTTTTAAAAAATTAAATGATCTACACAAAACAAAATCCAACATTTGTATAATTATAATTATATTAAAATAAAACACTAATATATGTTGATTAGATATGTATTCAACCGCTTGAGTCAATGCATGTTAGAATCACCTTTGGCAGTGATTACAGCTGTGAGTCTTTCTGGGTAAGTCTCTAAGTGCTTTGCACACATGTATTGTACAATGTTTGCACATTATTCTTTTAAAGATCCTTCAAACTCTGTCAAGTTGGTTGTTGATCATTGCTAGACAGACAATTTCAAGTCTTGCCATAGATATTCTATCCGATTTAAGTCATTTTAACTAGACCACTCAGGAACATTAAATGTCATCTTGGTAAGCCAGTCTATATTTGGCCTTGTGTTTTAGGATATTGTCCTGCTAAAAGGTGAATTGGTCTCCCAGTGTCTGTTGGAAAGCAGACGGAACCAGGTTTTCCTCTAGTAGGCCACGCCTACTTCCTCTCTCCAGGGCTAGACGTCGTGGGTCTACTAACCACTGGCCCAGGCAACAATCATTACGCACACTTGCTCCCCATCATTACTCACGCCTTGTTCTGGCCCCTGTAGTTGGGTTTGAGTTCCTTTAGGCTATTGTGTAATTCCATTGTTCACCACTTGGGGCCATTGTCCTGGGTTGATGTGTGCTGTTCGTTTAATATGCTAAATCCTGTAGAAGAAGAATTGTTTACGTTCCAAAATAGTGAAAGTCATAATGTTGAGCTGCAGATGTAATCAAGCTCCATCCTTATTTCTATCATTTTGTAGAAGCATTGTCTGTAAGTAAATTAATCATAACATATTTGGCATTCAATTCATGATGATATTTTGTATGGATGATTGTTTTAATGAGATTTATGAATCTTCTTGATAGCCACATGGATGTGTTCAGTGCATGATCTTGTCATGTTTTGGGGAATTATTTATTATTATTTACATTCTGCATATTTCTGTGTTTATGAACATCGGAAGTTTACATACACTTAGGTTGAAGTCATTAACTCATTTCTCAACCACTCCACAGATTTCATGTTAACAAACTATAGTTTTGTTAAGTCTGTTAGGACATCTCCTTTGTGCATGACACAAGTAATTCTTCCAACAATTGTTTACAGACAGATTATTTCACTTATAATTCACTATATCACAATTCCAGTGGGTCAGAAGTTTACATACACTAAGTTGACTGTGCCTTTAAACAGTTTGGAAAATTCCAGAAAATGGCTTTAGAAGCTTCTGATAGGCTAATTGACATAATTTGAGTCAATTGGAGTTGTACCTGTGGATGTATTTCAAGGTCTACCATCAAACTCAGTGACTCTTTGCTCAGAAAAAAAATTGTAGACCTCCACAAGTCTGGTTCATCCTTGGGAGCAATTTCCAATCGCCTGAAGGTACCACGTTCATCTGTACAAACAATAGTACGCAAGTATAAACACCATGGGACCACACAGCCGTCATACCGCTCAGGAAGGAGACACGTTCTGTCTCCTAGAGATGAACGTACTGGTGCGAAAAGTGCAAATCAATGGCAGAACAACAGCAAAGGACCTTGTGAAGATGCTGGAGGAAACAGGTACAAAAGTATCTATATCCACAGTAAAACGAGTCCTATATCGACATAACCTGAAAGGCCGCTCAGCAAGGAAGAAGCCACTGCTCCAAAACCGCCATAAAAAAGCAGAAGAACACCATCCCAACCGTGAAGCACGGGGGTGGCAGCATCATATTGTGGGGGTGCTTTGCTGCAGGAGGGACTGGTGCACTTCACAAAATAGATGAGGAAGCATCATGAGGAATGAAAATGATGTGGATATATTGAAGCAACATCTCAAGACATGAGTCAGGAAGTTAAAGCTTGGTCGCAAATGGGTCTTCCAAATTGACAATGACCCCAAGCATACTTAAGGACAACAAAGTCAAGGTATTGGAGTGGCCATCACAAAGCCCTGACCTCAATCCTATAGAAAATGTGTGGGCAGAACTGAAAAAGTGTGTGTGAGCAAGGAGGCCTGCAAACCTGACACATTTACACCATTTCTGTGATGAAGCAAAATTCACCCAATTTATTGTGGGAAGCTTGTGGAATGCTACCTGATATGCCCACACTACTACCTCATCCCCATATTTATTTTTGTTATTTTCACAAATCTTGCACTCCAGTATCTCTATTTGCACATCATAATTTGCACATCCTTCATTCCTGTGTTAATGATGATAATCTGTAATTTATCTCACCACTATGGTCTATTTATTGTCCTACCTCCTAACCTTACTGCATTTTGCACTACATTTTGCACTCTGTATTTAGATTTTCTATTGTGTTTTTACCATGTTTGTTTACTGTGTAACTCTGTGTTGTTTTTGTCGCACTGCTTTGCTTTGTCTTGGCCAGGTCGCAGTTGCAAATGAGAACTTGTTCTCAACTGACCTACCTGGTTAAATAAAGGTGAAAAAAAAAAATAAAAAAAATGTTTGACCCAAGATAAAAAATGTAACGGCAATGCTACCAAATACTAATTGAGTGTAGGTAAACTTCTGAACCATTGGGAATGTGATTAAAGAAATAAAAGCTGAAATAAATCACTCTATACTATTATTCTGACATTTCACATTCTTAAAATAAAGTGGTGATCCTAACTGACCTAAGAGAGGGAAGTTTTACTAGGATTAAATGTCAGGAATTGTGAAAATCTGAGTTTAAATATATTTGGCTAAGGTGTATGTAAACTTCTGACTTCAACTGTACATGCTGTGTTATTATTGAGAATGAAGCCTAGTAATCAGCTAGCATACAATACTCTTTGTTCTTTTCTTTCTCTATTTCAGTCACTAATACTGTACCTACGAAGTGGCAATAAATCAACCTTCAACACTACAGTAGCTGTACCGAGTTTATCTATCTGCTAAGCTTAAGAAGGGGACACCTGGTCATTATCTCCTTGATTACGCCCCCTTAATTTGGTCCTCAGTAGACAGCAGTCACCAGGAAGTATTGTTGTCTCATGTTCTGTTCCTCTTCATCCTTTCTTTATTAAACTCACCTTCTGCACCTGCTTCCTGACTCCTGGCATATTACGTTACAAACCCTTACAGATAACAAATCCTAATAGCTAAATTGCCCCATATACTGTATATTCAGTCAATAAAAAAAGATTGATTTATTGAAACCGTCATATCAAATTGGTGTATTATATCGCGAAACAATCTTCAAAAAGGCAGTAACCTCAGCAGCCGAGTTTGCTTGTAAAACCCTATGGCTGTGTAATGGCATAGCCTTGTTTGGTTAATTTAGCTCTTATTTCCCGAGCCCTTATCACAGTCAAGACCTATTTTATAGTTTAAAAAAACAATGTTATAGAACAGAGAATATTTTTCCAAATGAAAAGTTTGCAGTGTGAAGTCGAGTCTGGAACAGTTATTCACAAAGTGGTCATTTTAATTGGAGCTCAATTTGGCAAAATCAACTTATTTTTCTATATACAGACGGTCGATTGCATGGTGATGAATTACGGCCACAACATCTGTTTGGTGAGTAGGCCTAGGCTTAATGATTCTGATGAAAATACATTCTTTGTCTTTATATAACTGTTTTTGCATATTTTCAGTGTGGAACCTGTCTATGTTTAGGGGGGTTATAGCCTAGTTCTAGGCTAACCAATTCTAAATGGGACTAGCAGTTCGCTTAGTAAACTAAGTGGAAAAAGAAGGGATGCAGTTGTTCCAAAACTGCAGCTCGTTGTTGGAACACATATTTCCATACTTCAATCAACCAGTCAATCGTTTTATTTGTGATACAACTGTCGTCATTTGGCAAGGAATGTAGCTTGTGTAACCAATCAGTTAGGTACGTTTTTATAGGCATGTATTTCTGTAGGGCTAATGGGAGCATGTGTGCGCACTCAGGATGCAATTGAGTTAGCGAGACAGGGAATTTAGGGGGAAGAATTGCATGATGCTTGGCATAGTTTCTTTTCTGTTGTCGCCCGAACTGGCAAACTTTCCAGTGGGCAAAACCATTCATCTTGAGGCAACGGGGAAGGAAGTGCAAAATACATTCCGTTAATTATTATATTATATATCAAATTGACATACAGTGGGGAGAACAATTATTTGATACACTGCCGATTTTGCAGGTTTTCCCACTTACAAAGCATGTAGAT
Organism: Thymallus thymallus; assembly: GCA_023634145.1. Lineage (NCBI taxonomy): Eukaryota > Metazoa > Chordata > Actinopteri > Salmoniformes > Salmonidae > Thymallus > Thymallus thymallus. The sequence continues at coordinate 23,425,449 of CM042404.1, read as the reverse complement.
TTGTGTAATTTTTATCATAGGTACTCTTCAACTGTGAGTGACGGAATCTAAAACAAAAATCCAGAAAATCACATTGTATGATTTTTAAGTAATTTGCATTTTATTGCATGACATAAGTATTTGAAACATCAGAAAAGCAGAACTTAATATTTGGTACAGAAACCTTTGTTTGCAATTACAGAGATCATACGTTTCCTGTAGTTCTTGACCAGGTTTGCACACACTGCAGCAGGGATTTTGGCCCACTCCTCCATACAGACCTTCAGGTTTCGGGGCTGTCGCTGAACAATACGGACTTTCAGCTCTCTCCAAAGATTTTCTATTGGGTTCAGGTCTGGAGACTGGCTAGGCCACTCCAGGACCTTGAGATGCTTGTTACAGAGCCACTCCTTAGTTGCCCTGGCTGTGTGTTTTGGGTCGTTGTCATGCTGGAAGACCCAGCCACGACCCATCTTCAATGCTCTTACTGAGGGAAGGAGGTTGTTGGCCAAGATCTCGCGATACATGGCCCCATCCATCCTCCCCTCAATACGGTGCAGTCGTCCTGTCCCATTTGCAGAAAAGCATCCCCAAAGAATGATGTTTCCACCTCCATGCTTCACGGTTGGGATGGTGTTCTTGTGGTTGTACTCATCCTTCTTCTTCCTCCAAACACGGCGAGTGGAGTTTAGACCAAAAAGCTCTATTTTTGTCTCATCAGACCACATGACCTTCTCCCATTCCTCCTCTGGATCATCTAGATGGTCATTGGCAAACTTCAGACGGGCCTGGACATGCGCTGGCTTGAGCAGGGGGACCTTGAATGCGCTGCAGGATTGTAATCCATGACGGCGTAGTGTGTTACTAATGGTTTTCTTTGAGACTGTGGTCCCAGCTCTCTTCAGGTCATTGACCAGGACCTGCCGTGTAGTTCTGGGCTGATCCCTCACCTTCCTCATGATCATTGATGCCCCACGAGGTGAGATCTTGCATGGTGCCCCAGACCGAGGGAGATTGACTGTCATCTTGAACTTCTTCCATTTTCTAATAATTGCACCAACAGTTGTTGCCTTCTCACCAAGCTGCTTGCCTATTGTCCTGTAGCCCATCCCAGCCTTGTGCAGGTCTACAATTTTACACCTTACACAGCTCTCTGGTCTTGGCCATTGTGGAGAGGTTGGAGTCTGTTTGATTGAGTGTGTGGACAGGTGTCTTTTATACAGGTCACGAGTTCAAACAGGTGCAGTTAATACAGGTAATGAGTGGAGAACAGGAGGGCTTCTTAAAGAAAAACTAACAGGTCTGTGAGAGCCGGAATTCTTACTGGTTGGTAGGTGATCAAATACTTATGTCATGCAATAAAATGCAAATTAATTATTTAAAAATCATACAATGTGATTTTCTGGATTTTTGTTTTAGATTCCGACTCTCACAGTTGAAGTGTACCTATGATAAAAAATTACAGACCTCTACATGCTTTGTAAGTAGGAAACCCTGCAAAATCGGCAGTGTATCAAATACTTGTTCTCCCCACTGTATCTACTGGTTAAAATAAAGTGGGGGTGCAGCTGCTCCGTTTACTCCATTACGCAGGCGCCTATGTCCTTGCCGATGGCAAGCATACTCATAACATGATGCAGCCACCAACATAACACTTTGTATTGAGGACATAATAGTTAATTTCTTAGCCACATTTTTGCAGTTAGTTTGCCTTATTACAAACAGTATGCGTGTTTTGGAATATTTTTCATTCTGTACAGGCTTCCTTCTTTTCACTCTGTCAATTAGGTTAGTATTTTGGAGTAACTCCAACGTTGTTGATCAACCCTCAGTTTTCTACTATCTCAGTCATTAAACTGTGCAACTTTTGCCTCATGGTGAAACTTTTGAGCCTCGTAACATTGGCCTCATGGTGAAATCCCTGAGCGGTTTCCATCCTCTGCGGCAACTGAGGGGCGCCTATATCTTTGTAGTGACACTTTGTACAACATACAAAGTGTAATAAATAACTTCACCATGCTCGAAATATAATTATTTTTTATTTTTACCCATCTACAAATAGGTGCCCTTCTTTGCGAGGCACTGGAAAACCTACCTGGTCTTTGTGGTTGAATCTGTGTTTGAAATTCACTGCTTGACTGAAGGACCTTACAGATAATTGTATGTGTGGGGTACAGAGATGAGGTAGAAATTCAAAAATCATCTTAAACACTATTATTGCACACAGTGAGTCCATGCAATTTATTATGTGACTTGTTAAGCAAAATTTTACTCCTGAACTTATTTAGGCTTGCCATAACAAAGGGGTTGAATATTTAATATATTTGTATTTAAAACATGATGGGGTATTGTTAATTCAATTTGAGTAATGGCCTTGTAACTTCTTTCTGCTGGAAGGTCAAATCGGAGCAAGAGGTTAAGTTAGTTTGAAACTTGTTTAACATCTGATCTTGGGTCAGGACAGTTCATAATGGCATGATGAAGTCCACATGTGGCGATAGTTTTACATCTGATGAGAAATAGATAGCAATCTCACAAATCTGCTAGTGATATAACAGTAGGTAGGAGACATAGCCCATGCTTGGGATTTATGATTGTTCAAACAAATTCCACTGTACTTGCTTGTGTAAGCATATCTCTTGATGGAAACTATGAAGTTCCCTCAGGCATGTTTTAATATGTGTGAACAATTGAATTAAAAGGAGTTCACTAAGACCTGGCTTTATGGTAACATTTCAACTTACGGTACCCTATCCCACCCGGCCCCTCCCCTTCATCTGAACTGTATGGCCAAATAGTTTTAAAGAGAGGCTGATGAAAGGGTGAAGGGCATTGTTCACTCCGCCCAAAATCTGTCCATGTGAGATAAGCCCTTTTTTGTATGGGTGTCGAATTACATGAGGTTTATTTGATCGAATAAAAGTACCGTAATGTTCAGGCTGTTACAAATGTACTGATTCGGTATAAGTGGATGCACGTGGCATTCCGGCAACTTTGAGAAAAACAACTTAGTAACTGTTGTTTACACACGTTTCTGCCCTCTCATTGGCTAGAATGGTCCCACCTCTTTCCGCCTGCCTTCCATCTTTGAGGACATGTATTTCCATTGTTAGAGCGGTCACTCGACTATCTTGTCAATATAATAGATCATATCCAGGCTGTATAACAATCCGGCCGTGATTGGGAGTCCCATAGGGCGGCGCACAATTGGCCCAGCGTTATCCTGGTTTTGCCGGGGTAGGCCGTCATTGTAAATAAGAATTTGTTCTTAACTGACTTGCTTAGTTAAATAAAGGTTAAAAAAAGTAATAATCTTTGTTTACTCTCTGTCCTGGGGAGACATATCCAGACCCTTGCATGGGAGAGAGAGATTCTCCCACACTGGGGCATTCCTCTCAGACACCTCATGTCTTTGCTGGACAAACCCACACACACACTTCACTACATGCTTTGGAGGCCATAGGAAAGGATAGGGTATGGAGGGCTGCACAAGAACATTGTTGTTCAATCTAAAGCTCAACACTTCATAAAGTCATTAATAAGGGACAGAGACATACAGAGTCATGTGATACGCTTTGCCAGGTGTGATCCAGCTGCATCCAATCAGTACCTTGTTTACACCTGGGGGAGAGGGGAAAGTGACCTTCTCCTCCAATGTTGTTTATTCATAAAACATGTATTCTTTATTGGGCTGGCCTGGGGCACAATGAAAACCAGCCAACAATTTTTTGTTAAGGATTAAGATTCTCAGTTGTAGTTGAAACACTGAGAGCCGAAGAACATTCTCACACACTTATTAAACCATTTTGGATTTAAACCCCTGGGGCCTCATTTATAAACTGTGCATACTTACAAAATATACCCCAAAATGTGCGGGCACCAGCTTTCATGCAAAAGTTGGCATTTATAAAAAATGTACTTCATGAGAGAATGTCCTCACCTTAGTGATCACTATTTTACAGCCTGTGTTGGTAATGGCTGCTCAGTGAAATGACCTGTCCTGATTTCATAGGTACTTGGTAAAAAACTTGAATGAGCAAGCCTTCCTTCATGACCTGGCCTCTGTAAATTTGTATAGAGGACGCTTGGACCTTCTTTTTTGATATTTTCAGTGGTTTTGTTAACAAACACGTATTTCCCCATAAAGAAAATGAGACTTAAAAACAGGTTCAGCCCATGGTTAGCCCGAGATCAAGCTGATCCAAACTGTTATAGGCCTATTTCTATTTTGGCTTGTTTATCAAAAGTGTTGGAAAAACTTGTCAATAATCAACTGACTGGCTTTCTTGATGTATATAGTATTCTCTCTAGTATGCAATCTGGTTTCCGCTCAGGTTATGGATGTGTCACTGCAACCTTAAAGGTCCTCAATGATGTCACCATTGCCCTTGATTCTAAGCAATGTTGTGCTGCTATCTATTTCTGTTGACTTGGCCAAAGCTTAACCCAGATTCAGATGACCATCCTACCCATGCTAGACTACAGAGACGTAATTTATAGATCGGCAGGTAACGGTGTTCTCGAAGTGGCTAGATGTTCTTTACCATTCGGCCATCAGATTTGCCACCAATGCTCCTTATAGGACACATCACTGCACTCTATACTCCTCTGTATACTGGTAATCTCACTCCCCCTTATCTGAGATATCTACTGCAGCCCTCATCCTCCACATACAACACTTGTTCTGCCAGTCTCATTCTGTTAAAGGTCCCAAAAGCACACACATCTCTGGGTCGCTCGTCTTTTCAGTTCGCTGCAGCCAGCGACTGGAACTAGCTGCAACAAACACTCAAACTGGATAGTTTTATCTCAATCTCTTCATTCAAAGACTCAATCATGGACACTCTTGCTGACAGTTGTGGCTGCTTTGCTTGATGTATTGTTGTCTCTACCTTCTTGCCCTTTGTGCTGTTGTCTGTGCCCAATAATGTTTGTACCCTGTTTTGTGCTGCTACCATGTTGTGTTGCTGCCATGTTGTGTTGCTACCATGTTGTTGTCATGTTGTGTTGCTACCATGCTGTGTTGTCATGTGTTGCTGCCATGCTAGGATGTTGTCTTAAGTCTCTCTTTATGTAGTGTTGTCTCTCTTATCGTGATGTGTGTTTTGTCTTATATTTTTATTTAATTTATTCATATTTTTAATCCCAGCGCCCTGTCCCTGCAGGAGGCCTTTTGCCTTTTGGTAGGCCGTCATTGTAAATAAGAATTTGTTCTTAACTGACATGCCTAGTTAAATAAAGGTAAAAAAATAAATAAACTCCAGGCAAACTTTAGACCATGCGTACGCACATCTGCTAGTGCACATCTGGTGGTGGTTGAAATATTGTATTGCTAACTGGCAAGTATTATGTGCAAATGGGGGATATGATGAAAAGCTTATTAATACAAAAACTAAAAACAGGAAACCATTTGCCATTAGTGAGAAAAGCCAAAATCTGTGTTTTATTTTTTTGATTTTAAAAGAATTAGACATAGGAATCTTATACTGTAATTAGACATACAAATATTTTTGCAATTTATTTTATTTTCCTAACTATTGCAGAATATATTTCTCACCTGGCTGTGATGGGTTCATATTCCCGAAGGAGCCATACAAAAATTGACCCTGCATTTTTTGGAGTAGCCTGCCCTACAATGTTTCAGAATTCATGGGCAGTCCATCCATTCCCCGCTAATGAAAGATTAACAGATGTTGAGTTATGTAGGAGACAAGTCTGCATCAGCAAACATGGTAAGAGAAGGGGGTAAAAGTGGTGGTATTGAAGTGTGCATGTAGGAAGAGAGCGAGAGAGCGAGAGAGCGAGAGAGAGAGAGAGAGAGAGAGAGAGAGAGAGAGAGAGAGAGAGAGAGAGAGGTGTACAGTATGAGATATGAGGAAAGAGAGAGAGAGGTGTACAGTATGAGATATGAGGAAACAGAGTGGAATGGAGAAGAGCCAGGAAGACGGCAGACAACAGCTATATAACATCATTGTTAAGTGGCTCAATCTCCACCTCTACCCCGTGTTCTGCCCCCTTCCATAAATCTCCCAGGGTGCCCTCTGGTGAGAAATCCACCATGTCCACTAAGAGGACACACAGCTCAAGGCTGATACAGACACTGCATACTAGTGCTGCTGGTGATGATGAGGAAAGGCATTAGCCTGGTGGACAGATATGTTTCTGCTTTATCAAACTGTCATTTTTGGTAAACTTGTCGTGCCTGCGGCAAAAAAAATAAAAAATGGCAACCAAGCTAGATAAGCTCAGGAGAGCTCATTCAAAGATGTGTATGAGATGTACTGTTAGCATCACTCTCTGTAAAGTTTTGTTCAATTTTTTAATTTGTATTATTGTTCTGTAAATGATCACACGACAGCTCTTTAAACGCCCACACCAGTAGAAATCCACTTTTTCGAGCTGAAATAATTTGGCCAGAGTTTACAAATGATGCACAATGATTTTAAGTATGAAATAATTGATGTGACAAATCCGAAACACCCACTTCGTGCAAATCCATGTCCAATTATATGACATACAAATTCTTTTCAGCCTACGTTTTGTTTCAGGGATGAGCTATATTTTAATGTTACCAGCATGACATTGTTTATTCATCAGAAACAGCTGAAAAGGTTCCTCTTGGTGACTGATTTTTGTCTGTATTAAAAATATATATCTGACCATTTTATAAATGGTATAATTGTGTGATATGATAGCATTTTGAAAACTTGCTCCCTGCCCGTCGTCCAAAGAGGAATGCGTTTGACCACTAAAGTTTTGCTTCACTACATGCTCCACTGCTTTCACGTTAGCTAGAAACCACGTGTCTATCCAAATAATGAAAAGGCACCCGCAAAAGAAAAAAAAACGTATAGATACACGTAATTTGCGGGGATGATCATGAGCAAAGTCATTGTCGTTTGACTTCCCCTATGAGAACAATAGATGGCGAAGTCAAAGATAGGCCAGTAGTTTCCATCTGTGGTTTTCACCTGTTTTCCAGCTAGCTAGATAAAGCTAGCATGCTAGCTAGCTAGCTACACTGCCCTATTTGTTGATGTTTATCAAATCCATGTGGAAATTCCCACACCCAATTCATATAAAGCACAATGTAATTAAACTGAGAACTGGAAGTCATAATTCCCAACTCATCGGCCCCTCTCTCCCTCTCTGCTCTGGCATCCTCTCTCCCATCTTCAGGTTCAAACATCATTGAAGTGTGTACAGAGATTAGCTCTAGAATTTGTGCTTGGCTAGCCAGTCTCCCACAGTAGGTCCTACAGTTCAGCTCCCTCAGGTGCCCTACAATCCAGACTTGGAAACTGGCATCCACCCAAAAGTAGAGCACATTCACATCCAGTCTCCTAACTCTGCAGTGTGATAATGGCTATCAGACTTGGCAGAGGCCAGATATACAGACCTATTGCGGAGCCATTTCCTGGTTGCTAAAATTTGAATAGTTTGCCTAATTTCAGATTACTGTATGTGACAAAACAAGCAGTCATTGTGTAAAGAATCATGTTACCATCTAAACTGCTGTCAAATATATTTTCCATAAAAAAACATATTGTATTTTTCAGTTGTTTAAAGCTGGTGTACAAAACTTAAGAACAGGAAGCATAGAAATAGCGCACATAGAACATATCTACTGCTTCTTAGACTTGCTTACAAATCTATAACTCACATTTCTATGTGAATTTGGTCGGGTCACCCAAAAAGTTACATATTGTAGCTTATTTCACAATACTGATGACAGATCAGCTCCTAGAGAGATATTAGCACCTACGGCTGCAAATATTGAGGCGTCTTATTCTAATGCTTACCCAATTAAAATGCACTAATGCGCACGTTAGGCTACACATCATAAAATATGTTGAGGCAAATTTCAGACAGTAGCAAAATAGAACTGATTGAACATGAAATGTATTTCAATAGGACTGAAATAGGCCTATAGCTCACTGTTAATATTTTAATGCAGTCATCTCTGTTTTCATTAGAAGCATCTTTTTATACATCGCTTGTTTGTATCAATTGCAAAGACATTGGCCACTTCAGTCAACTTTGTTCTGAAGTTATCGCGGCCACAGAACGATGTATAAACCATGTGATTCTACGTTTATCTTCTGTGTATGAAGTGACACGGGGAGGGCAAAAAAGCATCTAACCCTGTGGGATATCCAGAATGCACCGCTCACAGCTGCATAATAGTCCATAGATCGACCTAAGAACGAAAAGGAAACAGTCCTGGTGTTTCATTTCTATCTTTTGGGAATTTAGGGATGGATGAGGACTGTATCACGTCACTTATTATAGATGGTGACACGGGGAATGAGAGGAGAGTGTGTTAGAGGTTAGAGTGCAGGTGTGAAGCGACCGTTCCGTTCCAGTCCGGCTGAGTTCCTTCAAATTACTATTGAAAGTCAGAATAGTAGAATGCACAAGGTGCAATTTTGAAATTGTTTAATGCATCCTCAGTTTTCCTCATGAACACACATTAGACATGGCAAAATGTATAGAATTGCAAGAAAATTTGCTTTATAATTGCAACATTTTCTCTGTACTCCATGACAAAATGTGTAGACTTGCTGGATATAAGCTTTAAACCTTCTACATTTTCACTCCACTAACAAGAGGGGTGTGAACAGTTTGTGTCATGAAAAGTGTGGGGGGAGAGCGATGTTCCCCAATGCTGGAAGGGGGGCCTGAGTGAAAAGGTTTGGGAAGCCCTGTCTATTTCCAGTGCTGAGGTGTTCCCCACAGAGTCAGTGGTTACCAGTGGAAGCTATTAGCCATTAGCCCTAAGTCTTAAGCAAACCCACGTCAACCCCAAACCCCACCCCTCCTCCCCAGGTCTGGACCGCCTCCAGGCCCCCCTAATCAGGGGAAGTGGAGCCGCCCGCCACTCCGGCCTTCCATGGGATCACGTTACTGTAATAGGCCGGGACGGGCCAGCGGATACCCCAATTACTCTAGTCCAATTACTGGGCCCTGCCTGGGGAGGACGTAGGCCTAATAGGAATATAATTAAAGACTTCCTCCTGCCTCAATGGAAAAGCAGTGGACCCACCGGCAGAGATAAAGGGAGAGAGCAGGAGAGAGGACCATTCTCTATTCTCTTCTCTAGATCACCCACTTCCTTATCCACAAAGCTTTGGATATTGAGCTGGCCTGAATGGTATGGCAGGAACATTTAGGTTTCACCTGCAGATTATAAAGTATGTACAGCCCAAGCAAGAAACACAAAAATGTACAGAGCAAGCAATATCTGAAAGACAAATGTGACCCACCACCTGGTTTTGGTCCTACAGTATGTAGCAAAACTTGAAATTGTGTTTTTTACATTGGATAAAAGTAGAGACTCCGAGCTAGAAAATTGTATAGCATACACTGCAGTTGTAACCACACTTTTGAGAAAATGCCCTGTGAATGTTTTGGTACACCTTCTTTGTCTACACCCATTTAGCATCATTCACACCCTCTTAAGCCTTAGCCCCACCCATCTCTTTAAGGATTCACAGTGTAGTAAACAACCAAATGGTAAAAATTATTGTTATCTAGTCCTTGGCCTATATCCTAATCTAACTTTGGTGCAGGTCATGTTACCGTCTCTGGTAAACACACACTATATCAAATAAAATCTATGTTTATTTGTCACGGCACATGATACAGAAGGTGTAAACGGTACAGTGAAATGGTTTAGACATGAGTCTTTTGTTTAGACATAAAGCTAGCTAGCTACCTAATCTGTGAACCATAATCCCACCTCTAATGCCGCGTTCAAAACAACTGGGAACTAAAAAAAACAGGGAAAAATATATTTGAACGGTCATCCAACTCAGAATTCCAACTCTGGAACTCAGACCTCTTTCTAGAGCTCCTACACAGATCATACACATAACGTTAACTAATGAGCCAGCCAGATAACGTTAGCTAGCTAGCTAAGAGTATGCTTTAACAATGAAAACAACTTTCTGAAAATGTAGCAAGACTCCTACCAATATACATGGATGAACGCTTCTCTCTCTGTCATCGTTGCCATGGTTGCCCTTAGTTGAAAATGTAATCTGGAGACAGGTGTTTTATAGAACATCCCTCTTTCTGCATTCTCTTTTGGGGCTCTCTCCGCATTTTGCAATCATCTCTCTGCTTCCAACCAGGGATTCCACTGATTTCAAAACTCGATCAACTTCTTCCGTGACAATGACACCGTTTCTTCCACACCATTATCATCAGAAGACTCTACAATGTTTGGTTCAATGAAAACATTTGAACCTAAATTAGGGATTTTCTCAGTCAGAGAGAGTCAGTATGGCACGATCATCCTCCAGAAAGTAGTCCATCACAACGTTTTCCCACTGAGCTTTGTCGATAGCACTATTAACTTCAGGGCAGCAATGTTGAGAGCAGTAGCAAAACTTTTTCAGTTCTTGATGATATCTTTCAAAAAAATCTGAGGTAGACAGGATTATACACACATACTTATCAGCTCATGTTAAAGACAGAAGCATGCTACATGGCGGACCAATCCTAAATCATCTCTCGGCACGTCCATCCCATTCACTATCTCAGCCAATCATGGCTAGCGGGAAGGTTCCTGTATTTTCCCGTGGCTAAACCAACTAGGCTTGTTATTTAGCAATCGTATTTGTATTTACAGATGGCATGCTAGTTTGTTATTAAGGTACATGAAAGTTCACATGTTCCAGAAGGCATTTCTGCCCAAAAACATATAAAAGAAAAGCTTTCAAATGCCTCTCCTGTGAAGTAGTGAAGTAGAAACGGGTCACAAATTACATTCATTGGTCAAGGGTGAATAAAGTAGTTGAAAGGTAAAAAATGGGAATGTACTTTTAAAGATAACGCATTTGGCAAACTTATTTGACATCTGTGTTTGCATGAAGACCGCCTTGTTAACTGGCGCTGCATTCAGTGAGTACCCAGGCTGGGATTTTAATGGACTGAATGGATATCACAGCAGTGTTACAAACCTCCCCTACAGACCCTGCAGACTCATAAGGAATCAGGCCCACAGGCCAGCCCGTGGCTTGGCAGAACAAGACAGATCCGGCCCCAACCTTGTCCCCACCTTCAACCCGCTCCAACATTTCCTCATCTGGAAAAGCAGGAAGTGTGTCGGCTCTGGAGGGGTGAACTAACCCTGCCACCTGGGGCATGTTCACAGGAGTGATGTTAAGCAGGGCACTGCTGGAGGGAGGGGTCGGGGGGAATACAGTTAGTAGTTCAAGCCTGACTCCAGGCACTGCATTTGTTCCCCATTTAATGGCCAATTAAGCCTTTGTCCCAGCATTGGTTGTGCTTCCCCTGTGCATTCAAAGAGAGCCCAGGCTTCCTGCAATGTTTAGATACTTTTGTACCTTTTTCCTCCAGCATCTTCCCAAGGTCCTTTGCTGTTGTTCTGGGATTGATTTGCACTTTTCACACGAAAGAGTGTTCATCTCTAGGAGACAGAATGCGTCTCCTTCCTGAGCGGTATGACGGCTGCGTGGTCCCATGGTGTTTATACTTGCATACTATTGTTTGTACAGATTAACGTGGTACCTTCAGGCATTTGGAAATTGCTCCCAAGGATGAACCAGACTTGTGGAGGTCTACAATCTTTTTCCTGAGGTCTTGGCTGATTTCTTTTGATGTCGAGCAAAGAGGCACTGAGTTTGAAGGTAGGCCTTGAAATACATCCACAGGTACACCTCCAATTGACAGAAGCTTCAAAAGACATGACATACTGTTCTGGAATTTTCCAAACTGTTTAAAGGCACAGTCAACTTAGTGTATGTAAACTTCTGAACCACTGGAATTGTGATATAGTGAATTATAAGTGAAATAATCTGCCTGTAAACAATTGTTGGAAGAATTACTTGTGTCATGCACAAAGTAGATGTCCTAACCGACTTGCCAAAACTATACTTTGTTAACATGAAATATGTGGAGTGGTTGAAAAATGAGTTTTAATGAATTCAACCTAAGTGTACGTATACTTCCGACTTCAACTGTATATCCTATAGACTAAAGGCAACCGTGTGATCTAACATTACCATTACTATAGTGGTTCATAAGGAATGTCTACCAGCCCTTATATGTCAGACAATGCATGTCTGGTTATTTGATAGCGTGTGATCTATTACTTTAAAGAGCTATATTATACACACTGCCCTGACCCGACACAGTGGAACATTTGATCCGTGTCATTCTGTACCAGCCGCCCCAATCATGACAGTCTGGCAGAACCACAGCAATCAGAGCAGGTTTGGCTCCTCATTTAGAACAAAAGGAGTTCCAGGACGAGGTGACTCACTTCCTGATGGGAAGTTTCAGCAAAGTATTATGGGGCATTTAATCAAGCTCTATGGGGAAAATTAGGCAGATTGAGGGTATTAGGCAAACAACCTACACATTCAAAGGTATTAGTTTCCATTTGACCGCTACATGATCAACCCTGAGCAAAAACACATTAACACCTAGTCGATGTAGTTAATGGACAGTGTATATACTGTATGTCCTGCACTAGTATTGGGTTATCTCATGGTCTATACAGCTCAAGGTACCAGCAGAAGTCTTTGAATTTCCAACGATTGATTTGTCCTCCTCCCCTTCTGTACTTTCCCTGAAATATCCTTTGTTACACTATCCTTCAACTTCCATTTGTCAACTGCACCATCTGCTAAAATCATCCAGAGCTGAGTGCCTTTTTCTTCCAGCGATAAAATGAGCTAACGACTAAGGCCAACTGTTTAAGGCTGATACTGTACATTTATGAACTGCAAACTGAGATTTGGCAAAATCCAAAAATATTTGGATTTGGATTAAGGAAAAAAGAAGAAAAACGTCTTAAAGGCAGAGCCAAGAAGTATTTTCCCAAGAGAGAGAAAGGGGAATTTCTCTCAGCCATGGACAAGATCCCAGGTTATAAAAGCTAAAATACATTTGCTTTGTTTCACCTCTTGACTTGAAGCAGGACACAATAATCAGGAGCGTTTAACGACGGTAGAGACTCTGGAAGCCGCGACACAGACACCGTACAGACCATCCCAAGCCTCACGCTAAACCTCAAAGGCCTTTTGGACAAATAAACTTAGTAGCCAATAACGAGATACTTCAGAGTGCAGTGCCCAATTGGCTGTTGCTTGATGTTAACTACCAGGCCAACTCTGACTGAAAAGTGGGCTCTGAACATCAAACTAAAATTTACAAATTCTGTGTAAATCTATAGAAAATAGTTTGTCTGACCAAGTATGAGCCCACAAAGCAACAACCCAAGTTATGAACAAACTGTCTCTATTGCAGCTCTTAGGGGGTCTTTAAAGCATGACTGAACTCGCTCCACAGTATGATGACAAAGTCCAGTTGAACCCTCCATAAAAAAATAATAATTTCCCATCCCTGAGAAGAAGAATATTTAAGAGTGACAGAGAGACCGGAGGGCTACATTAATCCAAATCCCCTGGCCTGCAAGTCTGAATGGTGTGCTTCTAAACGACCAAGAGTTTGGTGAAAGACGACTGAGCTTATAGACTTGCAAAAGCTTTCAGCGCAACACGTTCCCCGGGTCAATAAAAAGGGTTTCCTTTTGACAATCTTTCTTTTGGGAGAAAGGAAGACTAAAAGCGCACCAGTCAACACTTGTCTAGGTCTGGATATTCATCTGAGGACAACAAGGGAAGTGGATAGAGAAGGGAAAGTGGCTTCAGGTAAAATTCCCTGCTATATTGGTGCAGGAATTAATAGAGTTAATTACAAGGTTATGAGTGTCTATAGTTGGCAGGCAGAGCTGTACAGCTTAACAATGCAGACGTGGTGTCATCGTGTTGTCAACTACTCATCTCTATTTAGCTCAAAGAGTCAACATCAGAGCAGGGGAGAAAGTTAATTATATAGGCATCCCGCCTGCAGCTCAAATACTACACTGACTGCACTTGGGTGGCCAGTCAACTTTGTGCTTTGTTCCAGTTTTGAAAATACATTTTGGACAATGAAATAAATGCTACCAACTTCTCAACGGGAAGCAGGATAATGACAAACATACAACCAGGGAACGGTCTGCACGGTCCGTAAGTAAATTAATCAGACGTCCAAAAGTCCAGGCAGGCCTCTTTGTACAATAGGTGCACCACACAAGTTGCAAATTCCTAGAGGAGTGAGCAGTGATTAGGTGGCCATGGTAAGTCAGGAATATTTTCTTTGGAAAATATTCTTCACACAGTTCCAATGAAATCCGATGCATTGGAACCTATAAGCTTCAGAATTCCTGAATCCCAATCGTTGTCCCTTTCGTAGTTCAAAGTTTGACTGAAACTGAAGGTACTTGAGACTCAGAGGGAGCAAATGAGAAGCTGTGATGGCTTGCAGCAGTATAACTTTAGCTTATTCTGTTGTGGAGAGGCAGGGGAAGAGGAGGGGAGGTGAAGGTGAAGGTAGCATAGTCAGGGTTTCAGGAGGGGCATTCCATGTTATCCATCGGACCCCTGTCCCATCCTGCAACATGTCTTCCCATCAGCAAGGTGAGCCTGAGGTCATCCAGGATCACGTTAACCTATGGATTGTGACTAGAAAGGCTTTTTCAATAATATTCCTAGTTAATAATTCATTAGTGAGTGTACATTTAATATGCATTAGCTAAAGTATACGTACACAAATATATCACAATACTGGTAAATGTATCAATAACCAATGGTGTGCATGTTAGAAAGAATGCACACAGCTGTTAGAAACCTTTGCGAATCCTAATACCCATATTTCTAGGAAAAAGTACTGGAACTTTAAATGCACTTGGAAAGTGCAGAGAAAAACAATAAGCATGTTTTTTTTGTTTTTTTTTACAGATGTGAGCATGTCACTGGAGTGAAAGGTGTGCTGCAATCTGTAAAGCACCCTCCACCCACGGGACAGGGCACATCTATCTCAACCCCATCTTCTCCGGCTGCAGACCAGATGAAAGGGGATTGAGGCTGCATTCCATCTGGAGATGTGGAGTCCACAGATAGTCCCCAAAGTTGGGTTCTAGCCACATGAACAGCACCTGTGGAACTCTAAAAGCAATACAATCCAGGACACAACTAAAAAAAGAGCATTTCACCCATTCAACCCGAGCACTCATTCCTGGTATTTGGCAGAAAGCTTGTGTGAGAACCTCAGGAATGCATGAAGCAAGCAACGGTTTGTGACGACATGCTCATTAACAGCAGCTAATTGATTTATTTTCCTTCTCTATCGCTTTATCGGTTCCAAGAAACACTGGGTAAGATAAAATATGGGGAGAAATAAACGTGCAAATAGATGGCACAAAACCTTTGCTGCTGCATGTGTCCAATATACCAGTTAGAAAAACAAGGCTGGAAAGGGTGGGAGTGTTGTAACTTGGTGTTTAACATCAGATGAGAAAGCCAGATAGGCAGCAGTGGAACAGCCCTGCGAGTTGGTCTCCATGGTAATGATCGTGTTGGAACCTAGGAGGAGAAACACATCTAAATTGGAATGGGAGAGGGAGAGGGGGACAGAGACGGACAGGGCTGTGTGTTGGACTGCACAAAGACCACCAGAAGTCAATATCCAAGAATCTTAACTTTTTGAAATCTTTCAAGGGAAACAAAAAGCTTTAAAAAAAAAAGAAAGAATACCCTATTGCCTTAGCAAATAATTATGAGACTTTAATTTAATCAGGTAGCGTTAGATCTCGGTTTCACTAGTAAAATGTGTATTTAGTTTTAATGAGGGCCTCTTTATGGTTTATTGATTTATTTTCACAGCTTGTTAACTGTGAAATGCATACCTGAAGACATCAAAACAGATTGCAGATTTCAACACTGGATTACATAACTTAACATTATCACTTGGTTTCTCCTTACACATTCACTGGAGTCAGTATGTTCTAACAGACTACTGTGTATTCATTTCTCGTTTGAACATGTGTTCAGACAGTCTATCAGGGAAACCCATGAGTGCCCTCTGGGAATAATGCCATTATGTTGCTACTTGCTACAGTATCATTGTCTCAGACACAGGCTGCTGCTCCAGTCAATATTACACTCACCTGCTGTGTTGTACTGTACCATAGTGTGCCGTACTGTACATGCTGTTCGACATAACTTATTTTAAGTGTCTTGCACCTCTCTCACTTCACTGTTTTTGGATGTTGATTTGAAATTTGATTTGTTTTGACATTTCAGGGCACTTTTATCCCCTTTCAAGACCATTTAATCTCCCCTAAAATCCCAGCGATCTGGGAGATGCTTGTCTGCCCTCATTAAGGCTGACCATGTCTGGTTAAGGTCATCGTTATCAAGGAGGGCACCGTGTAAGGGGTACACAACCCCAAAGTTGCACTGACAAGGCCGTTTAAGTGCTTGTAAAATCTCTTGTAAAGATTTTTACAGGGCTTGGACTATGCTGGCCATCGGCTGAAGGCTGTCACGATGATGACCCCAGAAACATGTTCATTTTATTGTGTTGCTCTTCAGGAAACTAGTAAAACCATGACCACTGGCAGACATGTCGTACCAGTCCAGGGGGCCCATGCCATACAGCGAGACCCCTTCCCTTGCGCTCCGTCCTGTCAGGTCAGTATAAGACATTTCCCTCAGAATTAACCCTCAACACTACTCCAAACTGCTGAAATTCAAAATTCAAAGCTAGTGCTGTACCACAGGGCTTTAAAACATCTCCTTGATTCTTGGTTGAAGAGAACGGGATGAATGCTGAAACAGCTAAGACTTTTGTGAAATGGACAGTTGGAAATACCATACAATCCATCTCCAAGGGATCCTGTCTCCACTCTGTTTCATATGACCCCCAAAAAAGGGTTAATTTCTCAGAATTACGTTGTCATAGAGTGTGTCTCTGTATAATGCTATGTAATGGTGCTTGTGGTTTTCAACTCACTTCTGTCAACAGCACAGAACATAGTCTGTTACATCACACTCACCTAATCAGTGGAGCTGAGAGGGACAGTTTCCTTTAACAATGATGGGGATCCAAGTGGTCATGTCCTCCTTCAGCAAAACATTCACAGACGTCTTTAGTGAGGGAGCCAGAATGTTAGTAACTTAAATAAGCATGTGAATTACAGGGGTCGTGGCTTGAAATGAGGCCATGGCACATAGAACCAACTATCAATTGCAGAGGGAAGTCATAATTTAAAGTCTGAATGATTGCCTTGCACTGAATGTGGAAATGAGGACACATTTGGGCGTCAGGGTATGTATCCGTTGGATGGGTGAACTCATTGATTCTAGGCTCCATCTTAATGAAAGGGTACAGGGGCTTTTATAGTGGAGCCATTTGGTACATCCAGACTACATTAATTTACCAGAGCTCCAAGAAAACAAGCAAAGCGTCTCAGTGATGCGGTATATCACGTCTGTCCTCACAAAACCCCATATGTCATAAACACACACAGTTCTACACACAGACACACAAATGAATACACACACTTGCGCACACACAATCACCTAAGCACAAAGTAAAAAACCCTTGTTAAAATACCTTGTTGGGGGACTGTTTTGATTCAAATGACACAGCGCCGGGCTCCACCATGAAAAGGTCAAAGATGGAGCCCCCCCCACAAGCTAAACACCTCCAGGGACTTTAACAGGCCTTGAGATTCTGGCCGTTTTGCTAAACCCTGCCGGTCACGACCCCGCTGAGAGCACACGACATGCAGAACTGAGCAGGGACTTCAATCAGCCTAAAGTAAACAATAGCTTAACGTGTCCTGACAGAGACACAGGAGGAATTTCAGAGCAAGAACATGGTGCATGTGAGGAAACCAAAGAAGAAAAAAGGGAAAACAAAAAACAACGCCAAGATGTACTTATGCTGCTCCCTCTAGCTGTCCTCCGTTGGATGTGTTTAGTTCAGTTTTTCAAAACATTATTTTACCTCAGGTACTTAATCAATCAAGATCAGTCAAAAGCAATATAGTGATGAGCACATGTACTGTATATCAGAGTGAAGGACGTTTATTAACATGTCACAAGCCTTTACTTTTTTATCTTATTAGCAAACTAGCATGTTGAATGTCTATTATGGCAACCTGGCTAGACCTGGCTGGCAAGACATGGCTTCTAAAAGATAAATGACATAAGAAGAAGAAGCAGAATCAGAATACCACTGGAATCTCAGATTGATTACATAACTTCGAAAGATTTGATGGACTGGAATGCCTCATAAAACAAAGATTAACAACATTTTTCAGAATCATTGTTTAGAAAGACACTTGTAAAGATGATGAGGAGTCAGAAATCACAGCTTGAGACTCTGTAGAATGTTAGCTGATCCCACATGTAGTCCCATCCAAAGACATACTTGAGGCAGACTAAAGAGGAACATGAATGGCATGTTTAATTAACCCTAATGGGGCAGGGGAGAGTGGTGTGTTTATTTTCAGATTCAGTGCACAGTGATGATGTCAGACAAGGGTCACTGAGAAGGCAGCTGGTCAATGGACCTGAGTGTATGCCAGGAGAGTTTTGTACTGTTGTACTGTGGGTCAAAACGGGAATGTTGTGTGTATGAGAGAGAGAATCTACGTGCATGTGTGTGTGTCACCAGCATGAAACAACATGGCATCATCTGGCATCTATTTTGCGGAACACAAGCAGCATGTTAGGGCAGTTACACGTCACAGCTGCTCCAGTTAAAACCAGCCGCCTTGCCCCCACCTTGACTTTTAAAAAATGATGAATTACGATATCGTGATAGTTTTAGGGGCTCCCAGAGGGCATTGTGGTGAAAAGTGAAGTCAGAGCCTGCTATTAGGCACAGATCTGCAGCAAGCCTGCCAGGACTGAAGTTTTTCTTGGACACCTGGGCTCCCCCTTATTGATAGTAAGTGGAAAGTGTGGCTTTTCATAGGACATACTTTCTCAAATGAAATCAACAACAGAAGCCAAGTCTTTGGAAGAGGGGGAAGAGAACGAGAGAAAAACGAAAAGAGACTGAGACTGGATGTTTCTGTGCGAATGACACATTAAAAAAGATCAAGAGACAAATTGAGAAAGCTGGCTAGGGGAAGACGGAAAGAAAAGAAAGCATGGTTATGAGAGATGGGAACACACAGTCAGAAAAAGACAGTCCAAGAAAGGCCCCTGTAGAAGGCATCACCTGAGACGCCAGGTGCATTTTGTATATAAAAAATTATTATCTGCGCATTGTCACTGAGTTATGGCCTTGGTTGCTACAACACGGTTTGGAATCAACAATAACTGGGTGGACCTCTGAATTGCAGGTGTTTAACATTTACGAGTCTGCAGAGGAACTCACGAATGTATTTACAAGGGATAAATGGACACAATTGCAGCCTGTCAAAACTTCCATCACATACCACAAATAAAAGGTTACGACTAATACGAGTTCATTAAATCACCCTTACCACATTACTCACCTCTATTTTGTTACAGCCTGGCATGTGTTTTGTGGGCTGCACATTGATGACTTTGTTCAACTGATAGAAACAGATAGAAACCCTACTGTTTCAAATTGCCCACTGAGGCCAGGCAAGGTTGTAGCTAATGCTTTGCAAAACAGGTTGAACAAAGACACCACTGTCGCGATCGCTAGGAAACAGGACCCGAGGTGCAGAGCTGTAGTGCGAAGACATTCCATTTATTCCGTATAATATTCCCAAAACCGAACAAAGGAGAGACAGCGACCATGAATTGGCGTGCACACAAAACCAAATGAACACACACACACAAACACAGGTGGGAATGTTTAACATAAATAGGCTCCCCAATTAGAGGCAAAGCGGCACAGCTGCCTCTAATTGGGGACCAATTCCCAAACTGAACCATAGAGATTTCCAGAGAGGTCTCTGGACACCAAACCTGAAAACCATAAAGGTTTCCAGAGACCTCTCTAAACTGGAGCGGAGCTGATGACCGGTCCCGGACTGGGCACCGGTGGAGCAGACTGCTCGGGCACTGGAGCGAGACCCGGGCTGTGGACCGTCACAGGAGGCTCCGGGCTGTGGACCGACACTGGAGGCTCCGGGCTGTGGACCGACACCGGAGGTCTGGTGCGTGGAGCTGGCACTGGAGGCACAGGACTGGGCACATGCACTGGAGGTCGGGTGCGAGGAGCCGGCACGGGTCGTACCGGACTGGGGAGGCGCACCCGAGGTCTGGTGCGTGGAGCCGGCACTGGGCTTACCGGGATGGGGAGGCACACCGGAGGTCTGGTGCGTGGGGCTGGCACTGGAGTCACTGGGCTGGGCACATGCACTGGAGGTCGGGTGTGGGGAGCCGGCACAGGGCTTACCGGGCTGGGGAGGCACACTGGAGGTCTGGTGCGTGGGGCCGTCACTGGAGGCACCGGGCTGGATGCATGTACTGGACGTTGGGTGTGGAGAGCCGGCACTGGAGACATCGAACAGGACATATACAGTGGGGAGAACAAGTATTTGATACACTGCCGATTTTGCAGGTTTTCCCACTTACAAAGCATGTAGAAGTCTGTAATTTTTATCATAGGTACTCTTCAACTATGAGTGACGGAATCTAAAACAAAAATACAGAAAATCACATTGTATGATTTTTAAGTAATTAATTTGCATTTTATTCCATGACATAAGTATTTGATACATCAGAAAAGCAGAAATTAATATTTGGTACAGAAACCTTTGTTTGCAATTACAGAGATCATACGTTTCCTGTAGTTCTTGACCAGGTTTGCACACACTGCAGCAGGGATTTTGGCCCACTCCTCCATACAGACCTTCTTCAGATCCTTCAGGTTTCGGGGCTGTCGCTGGGCAATACGGACTTTCAGCTCCCTCCAAAGATTTTCTATTGGGTCAGATCTGGAGACTGGCTAGGCCACTCCAGGACCTTGAGATGCTTCTTACGGAGCCACTCCTTAGTTGCCCTGGCTGTGTGTTTCGGGTGGTTGTCATGCTGAAAGACCCAGCCACGACCCATCTTCAATGCTCTTACTGAGGGAAGGAGGTTGTTGGCCAAGATCTCGCGATACATGGCCCCATCCATCCTCCCCTCAATACGGTGCAGTCGTCCTGTCCCCTTTGCAGAAAAGCATCCCCAAAGAATGATGTTTCCACCTCCATGCTTCACGGTTGGGATGGTGTTCTTGGGGTTGTACTCATCCTTCTTCTTCCTCCAAACACGGCGAGTGGAGTTTAGACCAAAAAGCTCTATTTTTGTCTCATCAGACCACATGACCTTCTCCCATTCCTCCTCTGGATCATCCAGATGGTCATTGGCAAACTTCAGACGGGCCTGGACATGCGCTGGCTTGAGTAGGGGGACCTTGCGTGCGCTGCAGGATTTTAATCCATGACGGTGTAGTGTGTTACTAATGGTTTTCTTTGAGACTGTGGTCCCAGCTCTCTTCAGGTCACTGACCAGGTCCTGCCGTGTAGTTCTGGGCTGATCCCTCACCTTCCTCATGATCATTGATGCCCCACGAGGTGAGATCTTGCATGGTGCCCCAGACCAAGGGAGATTGACCGTCATCTTGAACTTCTTCCATTTTCTAATAATTGCGCCAACAGTTGTTGCCTTCTCACCAAGTTGCTTGCCTATTGTCCTGTAGCCCATCCCAGCCTTGTGCAGGCCAAGACCAGCTCTCTGGTCTTGGCCATTGTGGAGAGGTTGGAGTCTGTTTGATTGAGTGTGTGGACAGGTGTCTTTTATACAGGTAACGAGTTCAAACAGGTGCAGTTAATACAGGTAATGAGTGGAGAACAGGAGGGCTTCTTAAAGAAAAACTAACAGGTTTGTGAGAGCCAGAATTTTTACTGGTTGGTAGGTGATCAAATACTTATGTCATGCAATAAAATGCAAATAAATTATTTAAAAATCATACAATGTGATTTTCTGGATTTTTGATTCCGTCTCTCACAGTTGAAGTGTACCTATGATAAAAATTACAGACCTCTACATGCTTTGTAAGTAGGAAAACCTGCAAAATCGGCAGTGTATCAAATACTTGTTCTCCCCACTGTACCTAAGATACCAGTTGAAGTAGGCTGTCGCTGTACGAGCTGGGCTAGTGCTGCGCACTGGAGATCTGGTGCGGGAAGCGGACACAGGACGTACCGGATTCAAGGTGGAAACTGGAGGTCCGGCCGCAGGAGGCTGGTATTCTGTGACCAGGACTGGGGATGCACACGTCAGGCACCATACCCTCCAGCTCCGCCTTGTCACCTTCGTCCTCCTCCCAATGCTGCCGGCATTGCTCCACTATTCCCAAGAACATCTCCCTTCTTCCTCAGAATCCGACCCCCAGTCGTACTCTGGCTCCGCAAGACCCCATGTGGATGCTAGTCTCAGTGCTTCCTCACCCCTGCCAGACCACCCCCATAGCCCCCCCAACACATTTACTTGGGGTTTCCTCTGGGCCGTTAGTCGTCTCGGACCCCGACGACGTCGCTCTTCTCCTCTCTCCTTTTGAGGCTCCCATTCCTCCTTCCCATGCTGCTTGGTCCTGGTGTGGTGGGTTTTTCTGTCACGATCACTTGGAAACAGGACCCGAGGCATTCCTTTTATTCCATATAATATTCCCAAAACCAAACAAAGACAGCGACCATGAATTGGCGTGCACACAAAAAAAATGAACACACACACAAACCCACAAACATGTTGACCCACAAATGTTGAACATAAATAGGCTCCCCAATTAGAGGCAAAGCGGCACAGCTGCCTCTAATTGGGGACCAATTCCCAAACTGAACCATAGAGATTTCCAGAGGTCTCTGGACACCAAACCTGAAAACCATAAAGGTTTCCAGAGACCTCTGTGAACATAAACCTTACAACCACAAACATACAGTACACTGGCCTCCGCACCAAATCCTGTGGTACACCCTCTGTTTATCCTGTAGCACACCAACCATCTGAACAAATGATTACTCTGTACAGTATCAACCCACACAATCTAGAATCTGTTTCCATTTCTCCTGTAGAAAGATAATGGCCCAGGTTCTGCTCCAGCATATGGCTTGTACCCATTGGACGACTCCTGATTCTGTTCACACAGGGTTGACATCAGCAGCGATCCGGTTCACACCCGAGACTGGACCGCTGGTGGAGTGAGTTAGGGGTGCGTACCACATTGTGTGTGCCTCTGCCCGGCTCAACTGGTAATAGGCTCCAGACACACTCTCAACAAAGCCGCAACTTGGATCGCGTTTCATTGGATGCAGATGCATGGTTATGGATCTGGCATAATATTGGCAATGACATCATAAGCTCAACCTGCCAGCAGAACTGGTCGTCTGGGGGCGACAGGGAAATGACGATGTGCTAAATAAGTGTTGTGAGCATGCGGACTGGATGAGAAGGCAAGAGAAAAAAATTAACAATATCCTCTTTTTTTTCAGAAAGTATTCACACCCCTTTGACTTTTTCCACATTTGTTGTGTTACAGCCTGAATTTAAAATGTATTTTTCTACATACAATACCCCATAATGTCAAAGTGTAATTATACTGTATGTTTATTTCTAAACTTTAACAAATTAATAAAAATGAAAAGCTGAAATGTCTTAAGAGTAAATAAGTATTCAACCCTTTGTTATGTAAAGCCTAAATCAGTTCAGGAGTAAAAATGTAAGCTGCATGGACTCTGTCGAGTAATTGTCTCTAGCACCCACCCAGTTAGGGGGAGTGATGAGCTCTACAGCAGAGTCTCACAACTCAATCGCTGGTTGAAAAATGTTTTCTGCCCCTCACAAAAGATTTGTAGATAATTGGTCCTCTTTCTGGGACTCACCCACAAACAGGACCAAGCCTGGCCTGCTGAGGAGTGACAGACCATCCTAGCTGGAGGGGTGCTCTCATCTTATCTATGAACATAGAAAGGGCTCTAACTCCTCTAGCTCCACAATGAGATAGGGTGCAGGCCAGGCAGTTGTTAGCCAGCCTGCTAGCTTAGTGGAGTCTGCCACTAGCACAGTCAGTGTAGTCAGCTCAGCTACCCCCATTGAGACTGTGTCTGATAGATAGATAGATAGATAGATAGATAGATAGATAGATAGATAGATAGGTACTTTATTGATCCCCCGGGGGGGAAATTTCATTGTCAAGCAGACCATATCCCCCGCGCATCCCGCAAAGGCGGAGAAGTTGCTAACATCTACGATAGCAAATTTAAATTTACTCCCCCAAAAATGACTGCGTTTTTGTCTTTTAAGCTTCTAGTCATGAAATCTATTCAGCCTACTCAATCACTTATTATAGCTACTGTTTACAGGCCTCCTGGGCCTTGAGTTTTCTGAATTCCTGTCGAACCTTGTAGTCAAGGCAGATAATATTCACATTTTTGGTGACATTAATATTCACATGGAAAAGTCCATTGATCCACTGCAAAAGGCTTTCGGAGCCATCATCGACTCAGTGGGATTTGTCCAACATGTCTCTGGACCAACTCATTGCCACAGTCATACCCTGGATCTAGTTTTGTCCCATGGAATAAATATTGTGG
Organism: Thymallus thymallus; assembly: GCA_023634145.1. Lineage (NCBI taxonomy): Eukaryota > Metazoa > Chordata > Actinopteri > Salmoniformes > Salmonidae > Thymallus > Thymallus thymallus. The sequence continues at coordinate 23,401,040 of CM042404.1, read as the reverse complement.
ATCTAAATGTTTTTCCTCATAATCCTGGACTATCGGATCACCATGTTATTATGTTTGCAATCGCAACAAATTATCTGCTCAGACCCCAATCAAGCATAATCAAAAGCCGTGCTATAAATTCTCCAAAATCCAAAGATTTCAGGATGCCCTTCCAGACTCCCTCCACCTACCCAAGGACGTCGGAGTACAAAAATCGGACCTAACTGAGGATCTAAATTTAACCTTGCGTAATACCCTAGATGCAGTCACAAGAAACTAGCTCCCTGGTACACAGAAAATACCCATGCTCTGAAGCAAGCTTCCAGAAAATTGGAATGGAAATGGCGCTCCACCAAACTGGAAGTCTTCCTACTAGGTTGGAAAGAAAGTACAGTGAAATATTGAAGAGCCCTCACTGCTGCTCAATCATCCTATTTTTCCAACCTAATTAAGGAGAATAAGAACAATCCAAAATTTCTATTTGATACTGTCGCAAAGCTAACAAAAATACAGCATTCCCTAAGAGAGGATGCCTTTCACTTCAGCAGTGATGAATTCATGAACTTCGACGAAAAGATCATGATCATTTGAAATCAAATTACGGACTCCTCTTTGAATCTGCATATTTCGCCAAAGCTTAGCTGTCCTGAGTCTGCCCAAACCTGCCAAGACCTAGGATCAATGGAGACACTCAAGTTGTTTAATCCTATATCTCTTGACACACTCATGAAAATTGTCATGGCCTCTAAACCTTCAACCTGAATACTGGACCCTATTCCAACTAAACTAATGAAAGAGCTACTTCCTGTGTTTGGCCCTCCTATGCTGAACATAATAAATGGCTCCCTATCCACCGGATGTGTACCAAACTCACTAAAAGTGGCAGTAATAAAGCCTCTCTTGAAAAAGCCACACCTTGACCCAGAAAATGTAAAAGAAAGGCTCTGCATCTGTCCTCGTGCTCCTAGACCTTAGCGCTGCTTTTGACACCATCGATCAACATATTATTTTGGAGAGATTGGAAACCTTAATTGGTCTACACGGACAAGTTCTTGCCTGGTTTAGATCTTATCTGTCGGAAATATATCAGTTCGTCCTCTGACAAATCAATTATACGTTTTGGTGTTCCTCAAGGTTCCGTTTTAGGACCACTATTGTTTTCACTATATATTTTACCTCTTGGTGATGTCATTCGGAAACACAATATTAACTTCCACTGCTATGCGGACAACACACAGCTGTACATTTTGATGAAACATGGTGAAGCCCCAAAATTGCCTACCCTGTAAGCCTGTGTTTCAGACATAAGGAAGTGGATTTTGGACAAAACAGAGATGCTAGTTCTAGGTCCCAAGAAACAAAGTGATATTCTGTTGGCTCTGACAATTAATTTTGATGGTTGTACAGTCGTCCCCCAAAAACTGTGAAGGACCTCAGCGTTACTCTGGACCCTGATCTCTCTTTTGACAAGGACAGCTTTTTTCCATCTTCGTAACATTGCAAAAATCTGAAACTTTTGTCCAAAAATGATGCAGAAAAGCTAATCCATGCTTTTGTCACTTCTAGATTAGACTACTGCAATGCTCTACTCTCCTGCTACCCGGATAAAGCACTAAATAAACTTCAGTTAGTGCTAAACACAGCTGCTAGAATTTGACTAGAACTAACACATTTGCTCATATTACTCCTGTGCTAGCCTCTCTACACTGGCTTCATGTTAAGGCTAGGGCTGATCTCAAGGTTTTACTGCTAACCTACAAAGCATTACATGGGCTTGCTCCTACCTATCTCTCCGATTTGGTCCTGCCGTACATACCTACACGTACGCTACAGTCACAAGACGCAGGACTCCTTATTGTCCCTAGAATTTCTAAGCAAACAGCTGGAGGCAGAGCTTTCTCCTATAGAGCTAAATTTTTATGAAATGGTCTGCCTATCCATGTGAGAGACACAGACTCGGTCTCAACCTTTAAGTCTTTACTGAAGACTCATCTCTTCAGTAGGTCCTATGATTGAGTGTAGTCTGGCCCAGGGGTGCGAAGGTGAATGGTAAGGCACTGGAGGGACGAACTGCCCTTGCTGTCTCTGCCTGGCCGGTTACCGTCTCTCCATTGGGATTCTCTGCCTCTGACCCTATTACGGGGGCTGAGTTACTGGCTTACTGGTGCTTTCCATGCTGTCCCTAGGAGGGGTGCGTCACTTGAGTCACTGATGCGATCTTCCTGTCCGGTTTGTCGCCCCCTCTCCCTACCCTGCCCCCCTGTCTCAGCCTCCAGTATCTATGCTGCAATAGTCTATGTGTCGGGGGGCTAGGGTCAGTTTGTTATCTGGTGTTATTATCCGGTGTCCTTTGTGAATTTAAGTATGTTCCCTCTAATTCTCTCTCTCTCTCCCACTCTCCCTCCCCTCCCAGAGGACCTGAGCCCTAGGACCATGCCTCAGGACTACCTGGCCTGATGACTCCTTCCACCAGTCCACCTGGTGGTTTTATCTATTTAATTTTATTTAACCTTTATTTAACTAGACAAGTCAGTTAAGAACAAATTCTTATTTACAATGACGGCCTACCAAAAGGCAAAAAACCTCCTGCGGGGACAGGGGCTGGGATAAGAAAAAAACAGCATGGTAGCAACATTACATGACAATAACATGGTAGCAGCACAAAACATGGTACAAACATTACTGGGCATAGACAACAGCACAAAGGGCAAGAAGGTAGAGATAACAATGCATCACGCAAAGCGTTACACCAGTTTCAACTCTTCTGCCTGCGACTATGGAACCCTGACCTGTTCACCGGACGTGCCACCTTGTCCCAGACCTGCTGTTTTCAACTCTCGCTCTCTACCGCACCTGCTATTTCAACATCTAAATGCCTGGCTATGAAAAGCCAAGTGACATTTACTCCTGGCCACCCCTCAGAGCCTGGTTCCTCTCTAGGTTTCTTCCTAGGTTTTAGCCTTTCTAGGGAGTTTTTGTTGCCACGTGCTTCCACATTTGCATTGCTCACTGTTTGGGGTTTTAGGCTGGGTTTCTGTATAGCACTTTGTGACATTGGCTGATGTAAAAAGGGCTTTATAAATATCATGCATGATGTATACAGGTAAGATAGTCTAGCTAGCTACATTTTCAGATATTATGCTTTTCTAATTTTGACAGAAAGTTGTTTCATTTCAAGTTAAAGTGTAATGTTAGCTAGCTAGCTAACGTTAGCTGGCTGGCTCACTAGCTAACGGTACATGTATGATATTATTTGTATCTCAGAGCCGTTTGTTTGGCTAGTTAGAGCCTTATGTTAGCTAGTTAGAGCCTAATGTTAACATTGAACCTGGTTGGTTAGCTACCAGCAGATTCATGCAAATTTATGGTGAAATGATTGTCTTTGCACTTCAGTATTATGGCCCCAACAGTGCTCACTGGAACATTCAGAAGCTTAGAAATGCGCCTATAACCAATGCCATCATTATGTTTTGCAACAATTAGGTTGCGAATGTCTTGAGACAGCTCTTTGCTTTTACCCATCATGAGATGTGTCTTGTGTGACACCTTGGCAATGAGACCTTTTTGTAGGCCATCAGTTGGGACTGAACCAGCTGATATTAATTTGCACTGACAGGGGGCTGGATTGCTTTTTAATTACTGATAGTTTTCAGCTGTTGTCTTGGCTTTCCATGCCTTTTTGAACCTCCCTTTCTTCATGTGTTCACTACTTTTTCCCTGTGTCATTTCACATTATTACATATAACTTAATTTCTGAACTTATTTGTTTTGGTTTTACTTGGGTTGTTACCAACATCTGGTGAAACTTTCATGTCAATAGCACCTTTGGAAATATATTTACTGAGAAAAATGGTGACGTGTTCAATACTTATTTCACCCGCTCTATATATCGATAACGGTCACTTATTAATCATTACCTCATATCAGTCTCATTCTGAATGTCGCATACTATCTGCAAGAACCCTAACCTTATTGATGAATCAGCAATACACAAATTGGCTTAATTATTTATTTACTAACTAACTAAATAATAACACAGAATACATAAACACACACACACAGTATAGGTTATTGATTAGAAATGTAATACAATGAAAAAAGGTCCCTAGTGGACTATCAACTGCATGACTGCTTGGTTATAAAAAGGGAGGAAGAGGGAGAGGCAGAGAGAGAGAGAGAAAGAGAGATTCAAACTATCGTTGTTACACCCCCGGTCAAAAGTTTGGAATATTACTCATTCAAGAGTTTTTCTTTATTTGCAATATTTTTTAGACATCAACACTATGACGTAACACATATGGAATCATGTAGTAAGCAAAAAAGTGTTAAACAAATCAAAATATATTTATATTTGAGATTCTTCAAATAGCCACCCTTTGCCTTGGTGACAGCTTTGCACACTCTTGGCATTACAAAATAATAAACAATATGACATGATTATTCTTTAGATCCCCACTGACCATTTCAAATATTCAGAGGTCAGGAATAATGTTCCAATGTTAACTTTTTTGAGAAAAAGGTTTTGGCTGCAAGAGTCTCTCTTTAACAAAGATATTTCAGTCTTCCAATACTAGAGACCAAAAGGAGTCGTCTGCTGCATACAATTTACGATTGGTGTGAGGAGTCATAAAACCGGCCCATCTCCCCCCTCTCCTCTCCTGTGGAAGAGAGGGGGGGGTCTGGCTATCTGTCAGCCATTTGCCAAGTTGATCTGGCACCTTTGATCCTCACCAAGGAGAGAGTCATGACACTAGCTAGCTAGCTACATGTCTTAACAAAAGACTCCACTATGCAAGTAACCATTTCGGGTGCGTTCATAAATGCAGTCTGAGTATGCCAGAGCACAGAATATGCTGATGAATTTACGAACGCACAACACCTGTTGAATATGGTAGGCTGGACAATAGAACAAGTCAGAATTCACCCAAGGCTGAAAAAAGGCCAAAGGATGTTGGCTGAGCTGGACCACTAGCGCGAGGCCATAGCAAATGAATTGAAACGAACCTTCGCAGAGCCTCTTCTGACTGGAGTGATTATTAGAATTCCATTTCCCCTAAATGGCACAAAAAATTAAGAATGAGTAATGAGGAACTATTTCTGGTCTGGTGATCGATGACAACCGAGCTCGGTGCCCAGACTGACATAATTACAAAGAGGAGATTCTCCTTATTTAAAATGGTGTCCAACTTGAAAAAATCTAAAAATACAAATTGTGAGATATTTGGCGAAATAGACAGACATGTCCGTGTAGAATTTCCCCATAGGGAAACACACTCCAACTGCCAGAGAAAGTCTTGGCCCTCTCACTGGCTGAGCTTCATTAACATACTAAATCAAAGAGGCCAAAGGTCAGTAAACGGTTTACACCTCTGAATTGGAGGTGATGGTGAGGATGCAGGGGGCTCAATAGTTCTTTCTAGGAATGAAAGAGCATTGCACCAATGCAGAAGATTGACATGGTCTGTTGCTAATGTTGACTGAGTGAATGCAAACTCATCTTTTCAACTCGCTCGACAACATATGTTCTGCATTCTGAGCGTTGCAGCATGCTTTTATGATTCACAACTCTGAGGTTCAAAGTAATGGGTCAAGGGTGCTAGTATTCCAAACACGACGAGGACTCAGATATCACAGCTTGAAACTAGCTGGATAGAGACCCAGAGTAATAGAGATAACAGAGATAAAAACAGCCTGTTTTTGATAGCTTATTCCTTAGATCGCTTAACGCTTTGCTGTGGGTTTAGTCACTTTTGCTATGTCAAAAGGCTATGAAAATAACTCCTCAGCTCCCACCTGTGTGGGATAAACTTACATTAGGTAATTGAGCTCAACTACGCTTAGGCCTTCTCTGATACTGGTCGTCATTCTTAGTATCAACAGAATTAACAAAGCCCCAGGTGAGGCAAGCTATTTTTATTACAGGGTATAATGGTAATACAATCTAAATCACTGAGTAACCACCTCACAAGGCTTATTTATATGGCTGCCTAGAGGACTATTATTTTAACATGACATAATCACCGGCATATTCCATGAAAATCGGCACTGTTTAAAGAAGGCTTTCACGCTCTGCCGTCCGCAACGACTCCAGGGACCCCTCTCAAAACATTTAGTAAAAACATTCAACACCGAACGTGGGGCTGGATTCAATCAACATACCCCAGGATTGTTGATTATTCAAGCCTTTAGCTTGGTCTTGTTTTTTCAGACAACTCTTTTTGGTCCCTTATGTGGCAACTTAATATGTTCTGAAATCTGTTGTAAATGTATTGTAATGTTTTTAAAAATGTTTAACTGCCTTAATTTTGCTGGACCCCAGGAAGAGTAGCTGAATGGAAAATAGTACTGTCACTGATATGGTAGCATACAGTCGTATGCAAAAGTTTGGGCACCCCTGACAATTTCCATGATTTCCTGACAATTTTATTTTGATCTATCAAATAACTGATGGACACAGTAATATTTCAGTAGTGAAATTAGGTTTATTGGATTAACAGAAAATGTGCAATATGCATCAAAACGAAATTAGACAGGTGCATAACTTTGGGCACCCCAACAGAAAAATCACATCAATATTTAGTAGAGCCTCCTTTTGCTAAAATAACAGCCTCTAGATGCTTCCTATAGCCTCTAATGAGTGTCTGGATTCTGGATGAAGGTATTTTGGACCATTCCTCCTTAAAAAAACATCTCCAGTTCAGTTAGGTTTGATGGTTGCCGAGCATGGACAGCCCGCTTCAAATCATCCCACAGATTCTCAATGATATTCAGGTCTGGGGACTGGGATGGCCATTCCAGAACATTGTACTTGTTCCTCTGCATAAATGCCCGGGTAGATTTTGAGCAGTGTTTTGGGTCGTTGTCTTGTTGAAATATCCAGCCCCGGCGTAACTTCAACTTTGTGACAGATTCTTCAACATTAGAAGAATCTGCTGATATTGAGTGGAATTCATGCGACCCTCAACTTTAACAAGATTCCCAGTACCGGCACTGGCCACACAGCCCCACAGCATGATGGAACCCCCACCAAATTTGACTGTGGTTAGCAAGTGTTTTTCTTGGAACGCTGTGTTCTTTTGCCGCCATGCATAACGCCCCTTGTTATGACCAAATAACTAAATCTTTGTTTCATCAGTCCACAGCACCTTATTCCAAAATGAAGCTGGCTTGTCCAAATGTGCGTTTGTGGCGTGTGTGCAGAAAAGGCTTCTTCCGCATCACTCTCCCGTACAGCTTCTCCTTGTGCAAAGTGCGCTGAATTGTTGAACTATGCACAGTGACACCATCTGCAGCTAGTGATGTTGTAGGTCTTTGGAGGTGGTCTGTGGGCTGTTTTTGACCGTTCTCACCATCCTTCGCCTCTATTTTTCTTGGCCTGCCACTTCTGGCCTTAACAAGAACTGTGCCTGTGGTCTTCCATTTCCTCACTATGTTCCTCACAGTGGACACTGACAGCTTACATCTCTGCGATAGCTTTTTGTAGCCTTCCCCTAAACCATAATGTTGAACAATCTTTGTTTTCAGGTCATTTGAGAGTTGTTTTGAGGCCCCCATGTTGCCACTCTTCAGAGGAGAGTCAAAGAGAACAACAACTTGCAATTGGCCACCTTAAATACCTTTTCTCATGATTGGATGCACTTGTCTATGAAGTTCAAGGCTTAATGAGCTCACCAAACCAATTGTGTGTTCCAATTAATCAGTGCTAAGTAGTTACAGGTATTCAAATCAACAGAATGACAAGGGTGCCCAAATTTTAGCATAGCCTATTTTTCACATCTGATTTAATTTCATACAACTTAATATTGCTACACTAAAAATCTTTGTCTGGACAATACGCCAGTACTCAGCTTTTATTAGAAAATGAATGGCATGCCACTGTGATCATTTTCTGTGACGACAGAGTAAATTATTATGCAGCCTCAGAGGGGTGCCCAAACTTTTGCATACGACTGTATTTCAACAGCTTTCTAGAGCCCAACTGGCAATGAGCTCTGATCCCCATCTCCAATAATACAATACTACTCAGATCCTCTGACTCTACGGCATCATTAGACTTATGGTAATTGCTGTGAGAGCAATTAAAGTTACAGTATCACAAGGCTATTCCGGTGTGTGTGTGGTCAAAATGTCAAGATAGAAAACTGACACGTGTGAACGCAATCATCATTTGTCAGAGATGTTCAAACAGTGTGTACCTCATCATGCAAATGGTGGAAAGCAGTTACTTCACTGTGCTTTGTGTTGAGTCTTCAAGGGAGGTTGTCAACCACCTTCATTGGTGTGACTGTTTAAATTTCACCATGTGCCAAGAGCTCTTAAAATGTAGGTTAAAGCTAAGCACACACGTTTCAAGAGAGAGGTGGTACAAAAGACAAGAAGAGATAAGAGGTTGGGTACCAGGGTGAGGATCGTTGACAACGATAAATGAGAGACTCCATACAGCATCCTGGCTTACGGTTATAAATAAGACTGATAGTGGAGTTGTCTGCAAGAAGTTCACAAGCACAAGGTAATCTATTAAGGTTCAAGCTGGACAGCCAGGGAATCAGTCCAAGGAGGGTTAATTAATCTTGCTTATGATTATGGCACATTAGCAGAGTGTGATCATATCTGCTCTGGATCTAAAGAGCATGATGTGCTGGAGGTGGCACATAAACTTAGCTGGAGACAGTATCTCAGTCTACTTAAATACATATAATACTCATCAGGGATGTTTCTGGGATGTTTCAGACAAATCTGACAAAGAAGTTAACATAAAGTAGAAGCATGTATTCCCCCTTAGAAAATATGATTAAACATTAGCGTCTCCGTGAGGCATAGAAGTTAGATGACAAGCATGTTGAGTCGACTCAATATCGTTCGTTGTATAATTGAATAATTGTGAAATCAATGTATTATGGCAAACAGTAGGCTAGGTGATAGACTAAGTTTACTTTGCAGCACTACTACATTTAAAAAGCACATCGACATCGACTTTATGGCCAGGCTTAAAGATACATTCACTCATTAAATGTATTCAAACATTATTTCAGCAAACCACATATCCTTCCTCACCTGTTGGTTGCATCCCCGACCCTGACTCGCCAGCAGAGTCTGTGCGTCCAGCATCAACAGAGGCAGCGCTGATTTTGAAGAGCACTAGTAGACAACATGTCCACTTTACCAACCAGAGCAACATTGTCCTTCAATATCAGAAAGTCTTAAACTGTTTAAATCAATTAACGTTGAACAATGTATTACTGGTAAAGATATGCGTCCTCAGGTGCAAGGGATGGTGAGGCGGAAACATCCAACAGCGCTATGCATTTTTGGTAAAGTCAAAGGTTTCCCTTTCACTCAAAACCTCTCACTTATAAACCACTGAAGGTAATGTCACTTCAGTTCTGAGACAAATAGGTCGCTTTCATGAATATAACATTAGCTGAGTTTTTTTTGAAGACCTCTCTCCAAAATCATCTGTGGCAACCTCCCCACCTTCTGTCATTCAAGACGAGCTCGCGGGCAAATACTCCACAGTTCCCCGCCCACCCTTGCGATCCAAGCCAATGAAACCCCTCTATGGTCCTCACACCTCTGCATCACGAACTGTCTCTCGCATGTGACAGTCTAGGCTAGAGGGATAAAGACAGTTCCCCTGGCCAGGCAAGTGTTTCAGGCAGGATATTCAAATAAAATTGGAGAACAAGTTGTATTGGGGACAGGTAAGGTACAGACTGGCCATCTGGCATTTCGGACACATGCCAGGTGGGCTGGTCCATCTTTAGCCCAGTGGGCCTGTGTAACTACGTATTTTTTCCGCAAAATGATAATTATCTGGCTAACAAAGGGGGAAAAAATGGGGTGGTGTGGGGCTCAAGGAAAAAAATGGGGTGACGTGTTAGAAATGCAAGGACCAATTTCTGGTCCCAGTCCTCCTCTGAGAGAGGTGGTCAATGGGGCACAGTCTCATCTGAGGAAGGCTACAAAGGATTGATGAAAATACATAACATCTAATGATTGACTTATATTTGAGTAAAAATCAAGCCCCTACATACTGTATGGCACTCTTACAATAAAGACATCCACAACAAAACAGATCACCATAAAGCAGGTGAGTATTACCAAGAAACATGCCAACACATTCGCTGTATTCATTTTCATATATCTTTATTCAAGGACTTCAATTCATACAAAATGTAATGGTATAAATGACTGTAGGATTGACAGTCATATAATATATTTGACAGCAAAGGACCCAGTTGCTCCATAACCTCAGAAAACAACCCTTCTTCACTAAACCACACATATGGTTCAAATATAGTTCAATGCTTTTGTTTAAATGTTGTTATTTAAGCTCTTTTGTCTTTCCAGAAACAAAAACATATGTATTAAAGATCTTCAGAAAATACAGCCAGTTTAGAGGTTGTATAAATAATGGTTTTTTTTTTTTTGCACATGCACATACTTTTCATTACATGCAAACATGACATGTCCAGGGAATATAGCCACAGGAAAACTGGATGAGGTATGCCTAGACAAACTGGTGCGGTTTTAAAATTTGTACTCTATTTAATGGGGGTTTGGGGTGGGGTGTGTGAGGTTTAAAAAAGAAAGTGTCTGTTCACAAATCTAGGGGTGCACACTGCTTTCTCCTAAACTATGGCACCGTATAGTGACTTTTAGAGGCCAAGGAAGATTCTTGCAATCTACAATGCGACTGTAACTTCCCCTATAAATAGCCATGTTCAAATTTAAAGACTTCGATTCAAAGTCTAATACTTCACCTTTTGACAATCCGTCAAATAGATTGCACAATATATCTGACATTAGAAAACAAAATAAATATGTGATTTCTGGTTCAGTACAATAAAAAAACACATTTGTATGTCTGTGTGGTTCTATCAGGTTACATGCAATCGACTTGCTGAAGTCACAACGCCCTGTTTGACATAAATCAATTTATAATAATTGTGCCTTCGTCAATGCATTTTGAATGTACATTATATACTACATTCACATTTTACAACTTTTTAAATCAATCCTAAAGCCTGAATCTGGAGAACCCAGAGGGTAAAGCTACAGGGCAGGTGAGAGTTAGTCCCAAAGTGTCGTCTTGTTGCATAGCCCTACTTGAAAGAGTCGACAGTCAACGTAACCCTTCAATACCTGTGAAGACACAAAGTTGTAGGCTATATATCAGTTAGTGAAGGCCTTTAGACGACCCTGCCTTCAGGAGAAATATATTTGGAAGAAAACAAACCCATGAGATATGGGCAAAAGTGGCAGAATTCATAAGCATACTGTACATTTACTCAACTTCTCTGTCATATATGAGAGATATGAGGCAAGTGTTTATAAACATGATACTTGAATATATTTTTTCTATCAATAAGAACACGTAAAGTGAAACTTTCCTAGTTGGAGGGAATCACAAATGGCACTTTTTCCCTTGGAACCACTTTGCCTTCCATCTCACTCTGGCAGTACTGTATATTTTTGGAAGAGAAAGGCAAAAGCTCTGTATACACCCTTAAGCAAAAGTAAACACAACTTCGACAAGTTCAAAACCCTGGCATGCATTACATTGCTTGCTTTAGCTCTATAGTTCTGACCTACTTATAACTATATTTTACATAATCATTACAAAAACAAAAACAAACAAAAATTGCTGCATTCTTTTCCTCATTGGAGGTTCAATCAAAAAGCTTTGTTACTGTATTCATAAAATTCAGTCAACCTCTCTTTGCTTTACAACTATATACATTTATACTCATATGTATAACAGTGACTATATATTCCTCATATACTGTAAACGCTATATCATACGTTCCATCCTCTCCTCTCCAGTGTTGATACATCACAAAAGTCAGGCACTTGGTATTCAGCCACTAGAGCAATACGTTAGAAAGAGTTGACCTACCCAACTACACTCATATAATTTACACTAGGTACAACTTACAAAAAATGAACATCATGAAAAGATATTCCATTTAATGTTATAGTTCCATAAAAAATAAATTAGAATCTTCTGTCCTTCTGTGTTTTTTTTTTTTGTTCAGAAATAGTTCAACATGTCGTAGGTGACATGGGAAAACAGCAGCAATACTATACCTACTTAACCATATACTATCCTTAATGCATCTTACTGTAATACCCTGAGCCATATATATAGAGAGAGTTCAACCAGGTTTTAGAACGGCCGCCATGTTAGTGCCTTTAGTCTTGAAATTCTGGTGATGTAACAATACGAGAGTGGCTACAACAATTCCCTATGAAATGATCCGCTGTAAACAAACAAAACAAAGCAGCGAATTTAACAGACGTTTTTATTGATTAGCATTTGGGATAATGTGTATCCGAGTCTGCCCAACGCGGAAGCAACAATTATCACAACTACGGGGGAGAAAGTGGCGGTCTCGGAACATTCAGACAGAAACCGCATTGGCACAACTCTCTATATATGACTCTGGTAATACACTCTTAGAAAACAATGTGCTATCTAGAATGTAAAAGGGTTATTCAGCTGTCCCCATAGGAGAACCGTTTTTGGTTTCAGGTAGAAGCCTTTTGGGTTCCATTTAGAACCCTTTTCACAGAGAGTTCAACATGGAACCTAAAAGGGTTCTCCTATGGGGACAGCTGAAGAACCCTTTTGGAACCCTTTTTTTTCTATGAGTGTACCTACAGGAGTCTATAATAAAAAAAAAAAGTAAACAAAGCTCTTGTTAAAGAGATACTAAAGGATTTTCTGCAAAGAGGGGATTGGGTGGTAGTGCATGATTACCATCACTTGTTCCTCCTGGTTCTACTCATTTTACTTCCTCGGCCAGCAGACACACTACAGGACAAGACACACCATAACGAACGTCGGCCGCTCACAGTAGATCAACGGCTGGGTGTCAACTAGCAGGGCCGATTCATCGTGTAATTAATAGAAAATGGCGGACGTTATTCTGTGGCGATAGGACGGCCACCCTCTGCTTTTAACCGTTCGTAGGCACGGTGTGTTTTGTCCTTTAGCCAGCAATAGCCTGTAAGTCCCATTTTAGATCTGGATAGAGGGAAACAGAAAGGCTTTTATCTGGTCAATACGGCAGAGAAACACAGTTCACAGTCTTAGTTGTTTTCCTCCAAAGACAGTAGGAAGACATTTTGGCTTTTTTTTTGTCTACTAAAACAATGATTTCACTCACCAATGCAAAATATTCACAGGGATTTCACATAACCCACCAAAACTTTAATTTCAGTGCAAGAATGGAATTGAGAAAATGTCATATCAGGTGTCCTTTGTCCTTTAGTGCCATTTGCGTAGAAAAGACAAAACATCACTAAGAATGATTTTCCTTTTCAGAGTACTTTCTGAATGTTTTATACTTGGATATATCCCTCTCCCTTGGCCAGCTATGAGCACACAGGAACTGACTTCAACTGACATGTGGCCCTCTGTAGCTCAGTTGGTAGAGCATGGTACTTGCAACGCCAGGATCATGGATTTGAGTCCTGGGACCTCCCATACATACAGTACAATGTATGCACGCATGACTGTAAGTTGCTTTGGCTAAAAGCATCTGCTAAATGGCATATATTATATATTATTAACACTGTACTGTAATCTGTACAAAAGATGAGCGAATTCATCAACGTTCAAGCTAAAACGCTTTCAGACATGTGAAGGGGGATGTTAGCTAAGCTACGCTAAGCTACGCTAGCACCAGTCATCCTCTTCCTTCTCCCGGAAGCTCCCAGTTCCTCTGGTGCTGGAACTCGAACCGCCGTTGACCCCCAGAGTGAAGTGATACCCGTTTGGGACCCCAGCCCGGCCCTGTGGGGCCGGTGCAGAGGAAGGCTCAGTAGCCCCATGGGAGGTTGAGGCAGAGGTCCTGGGGGAGCGGCCACCTCCCCCTCCATGGGTGCTCACAGCATCCTGGAAGTCATCAGGCTCCTCAGGGAGGCTGCGTGGAGGGGCACCCCGCAGTTGGGGGCTCAGGCTGGGGTCTGACCCTATGCGGGTGACGGGCATGGCGGGTGACTCCAGCAGGGCGCTATGCTCCGAGAGGCCACGGCTGAGATGGGACTTGTGCCCCATGGCACCAAACTGTACCGGTGAGGAGTTGGCGGTCTTGTAGGCCACGGCGGGGCGGGGGGTGAGGGGGGTCTGGGGGAGCTGTCTGCGCCCACGGCAGGGAATGCTGGACTCTGAGGTTAAGACCACTTGGCTGCCTTTAGCCATGCCGATACTCTGCAAGAGACAGAAAACAAATCAGAGAGTAGTAGAGAGGAAGGGATGGCGGGATACTGGCCACTTTAACCTGAAACCTCTCAACCTAAAGCAGCACTAACATCTCACCCTAAAACCCCAAGCTCCAGGGCCACTCACCTGCTTGAAGAGGCCTAAGTCGTGGGTCTCTCCAGGGGAGGTGGAGCGGCTCGGGCCGGCTGACTTGGTATGGTAGTGTTCCCTGCTTCCGTAGCGCTCACAGGAATAGTAGCGCTGCTTCTCCCTGGCAGCAGAGTGATGCCTCCTCTCCTGAGGCCTGCCACGGTCACGCTCCCTTGCCCGCTCCCTGGACAAGCCCTCCACGGCAGGGTCAGAAGGCAAACCTGAGGCGCGCACGCACGCACACACACACACACACACACACACACACACACACACACACACACACACACACACACACACACACACACACACACACACACACACACACACACACACACACATACACACACACACACACACAGGATAAGTATACAGTGGGGCAAAAAAGTATTTAGTTAGCCACCAATTGTGCAAGTTCTCCCACTAAAAAAGATGAGAGAGGCCTGTAATTGTCATCATAGGTACACTTCAACTATGAGAGACAAAATGAGAAAAAAAATCCAGAAAATCACATTGTAGGATTTTTAATGAATTTATTTGCAAATTATGGTGGAAAATAAGTATTTGGTCACCTACAAACAAGCAAGATTTCTGGCTCTCACAGACCTGTAACTTCTTCTTTAAGAGGCTCCTCTGTCCTCCACTCGTTACCTGTATTAATGGCACCTGTTTGAACTTGTTATCAGTATAAAGGACACCTGTCCACAACCTCAAACAGTCACACTCCAAACTCCACTATGGCCAAGACCAAAGAGCTGTCAAAGGACACCAGAAACAAAATTGTAGACCTGCACCAGGCTGGGAAGACTGAATCTGCAATAGGTAAGCAGCTTGGTGTGAAGAAATCAACTGTGGGAGCAATTATTAGGAAATGAAAGACATACAAGACCACTGATAATCTCCCTCGATCTGGGGCTCCACGCAAGATCTCACCCCGTGGGGTCAAAATGATCACAAGAACGGTGAGCAAAAATCCCAGAACCACACGGGGGGACCTAGTGAATGACCTGCAGAGAGCTGGGACCAAAGTAACAAAGGCTACCATCAGTAACACACTACGCCTCCAGGGACTCAAATCCTGCAGTGCCAGACGTGTCCCCCTGCTTCAGCCAGTACATGTCCAGGCCCATCTGAAGTTTGCTAGAGAGCATTTGGATGATCCAGAAGAGGATTGGGAGAATGTCATATGGTCAGATGAAACCAAAATATAACATTTTGGTAAAAACTCAACTCGTTGCATCCAAAGAACACCATACCTACTGTGAAGCATGGGGGTGGAAACATCATGCTTTGGGGCTGTTTTTCTGCAAAGGGACCAGGGCGACTGATCCGTGTAAAGGAAAGAATGAATGGGTCCATGTATCGTGAGATTTTGAGTGAAAACCTCCTTCCATCAGCAAGGGCATTGAAGATGAAACATGGCTGGGTCTTTCAGCATGACAATGATCCCAAACACACCGCCCGGGCAACGAAGGAGTGGCTTCGTAAGAAGCATATCAAGGTCCTGGAGTGGCCTAGCCAGTCTCCAGATCTCAACCCCATAGAAAATCTTTGGAGGGAGTTGAAAGTCTGTGTTGCCCAGCGACAGCCCCGAAACATCACTGCTCTAGAGGAGATCTGCATGGAGGAATGGGCCAAAATACCAGCAACAGTGTGTGAAAACCTTGTGAAGACTTACTGTCACGAGATGGGATGTGGAGAGACCAAGACGCAGTGCAGGGATAGTAGTTCGACATTCTTTATACTATGTATATTCAAATATATGTATACTATGTATAATCAACACCAGAAATGACAAACTAAAATGACACAAAACCAACAGACTAACGAACGTCACGTTCAAAAAAACACACCAAATGAACGGACGTAAAGAATAGCACTTACTTCACCGTGACTGCGACATACATCGATAACGATCCACACCCGAGTGAAGGACAGACTCAACATATATGGGATCCCTAATTAGAGACAATGCAGTGCAGCTGCCTCTAATTAGGGATCCAACCCAAACCCCACACAGAAACAGAAAAGAACGACACTGTCAGACTCTGACCATAACTACATAGAGAAGCCTATTTGCTTCTCTATGGCCAGAGCCTGACACTTACAGAAAATATTTGACCTCTGTCATGGCCAACAAAGGGTATATAACAAAGTATTGAGATAAACTTTTGTTATTGACCAAATACTTATTTTCCACCATAAATGCAAATAAATTCATTAAAAATCCTACAATGTGATTTTCTGGATTTTTTTTCTCATTTTGTCTCTCATAGTTGAAGTGTACCTATGATGAAAATTACAGGCCTCTCTCATCTTTTTAAGTGGGAGAACTTGCACAATTGGTGGCTGACTAAATACTTTTTTGCCCCACTGTATGTAGTATGTGCATGTGGGTGTGCATCCCTCGGACCAAATAAAAAAGCATAAAGCCAAAACATCAGGAAGTGAGTTCTTTTGACCTTTCAACTTTGTTCCAAAATTCTATGCTCTGATGAAAACCACGATGACAGAACAAAACAGCTTTAAGTAGCTGTTTTTAACTGCTAATGTGTGAGAGCCCTGTCCTAGTGTGTCTGGCCCAGATGAATGTAACTCACTCTCTTTCTCATCCTCCCTCTGTCTATTGCACTCCCTCCTTCCCTCTCTTCTATCCTCTCTCCCTCACCCTCTCTCCATCTGCTCGCTGGGTTTTCTGTTGCCCTGCCGAGAGGTGTCCATAAATCCCCCTGAATGGGTCTGTCCCCTGGGGCCTTTTATTTGCACCAACAAAACCCAGCCCCCGGCACCAATATGCTCCCCCAAACCACGACCACGGCCTGATCTCTATTGCAGATGAACTCTGTGTGGCCACCAGTGGACACTAGGGTTTAATATTTTCACTGTATTTTTACAAATGTTCCATCCCGAGAATAAATCACGTTTCTTCCGGGTAACTCGGTATAAGTGTCATTCAAAAGCATTATGAAGCACATAAATAGACCTATGTCTGGATTTGATTGAAAATTCAAGCCTGATGCTACCTGAGCCTGATGAGCCATACATTAAACATTTAATGAGCCCAAGCCCAAATGACTGTTTCATTATCCACTACACATATGATATAGGCTACTACACATAATGCACAACAGAAAAACATAAAAGCCCATAGATGTAGCTAGCTATATGCTCTCTTGGGTAAATAAATGAAACTAGCTCCAGAAAGCTAATCTTTTTGAGCGTGAACTGTATTACTGTATTGTATTAGCCTGTATTATAATTACTGGAATTACGCACATCTTTCAAACCATTATAAAGCAGGGAGAGAACATGAGACTCTGGGACAGCACAAGCAACCTAAAAAGTTACAAGTACATACTAGCGAATCTGATTTCAATTTTGAAATATAATACATTATTTCTACATTCTAATGACATCCTTGAATAATACAGGACTAGAATTAGATGCAGAAAGAAGTCTTCACGAAGAATGATTATGGGTCTGACTAAATAGCTGCTATAGACTACTGCCATCGCGCATTCGCTATTCTTTCAAACTACCCATGAATTCTATTGGCTGCTGTATTTAACATTAAGCAAAAAAATTACTTACGTCCCTCTTTGAATAGTCTATTAGTATAAAAAATATATATTTAAGCATAACCCATCATTAAAAAGCTAAAACTGCATTGAATTTATTACCTGAAAGAGGTAGTCTAGGACATCTATATATACAGTGCATTCGGAAAGTATTCAGACCCCTTGACTTTTTACACATTTTGTTACGTTACAGGCTTATTTTAAAATTGATTAAATAGTTGTTTTTCCTCATCAATCTACACACAATACCCCACTTAAATATCATATTTACATAAGTATTCAGACCCTTTACTCAGTACTTTGTTGAAGCACCTTTGGTAGCGGTTACAGCCTCAAGTGTTCTTGGATATGACTCTACAAGCTTGGCGCACCTGTATTTGTAGAGTTTCTCACAATATTCTCTGCAGATCTTCTCAAGCTCTGTCAGGTCTCTATTTTCAGGTATCTCCAGAGATTTTCGATTGGGTTCAAGCCCGGGCTCTGGCTGGGCAACTCATGGACATTCAGAGACTTGTCCCGAAGCCACTCCTGCGTTGTCTTGGCTGTGTGCTTAGGGTCGTTGTCATGTTGGAAGGTGAACCTTTGCCCCAGTCTGAGGTCCTGAGCGCTCTGGAGCAGGTTTTCATCAAGGATCTCTCTGTACTTTGCTCTGTTTATCTTTCCCTCGATCCTGACTAGTCTCCCAGTCCCTGCCGCTGAATAACATCCCCACAGCATGATGCTGCCACCACCATGCTTCGCCATAGAGATGGTGCCAGGTTTCCTCCAGACGTGACACTTGGCATTCAGGCCAAAGAGTTCAATCTTGGTTTCATCACACCAGATAATCTTGTTTCTCATGGTCTGAATCATTTAGGTGTCTTTTGGCAAACTCCAAGTGGGCTGTCATGTGCCTTTTAGTGAGGAGTGGCTTCCATCTGGCCACTCTACCATAAATGCCTGATTGGTGGAGTGTTGCAGAGATGGTTTTCCTTCTGGAAGGTTCTCACATCTCCACAGAGGAACTCTGGAGCTCATTCAAAGTGACCATCCGGTTCTTTGTCACCTTCCTGATTTCTCAGTTTGGCCGGGTGGACACTGTGTTCTTGGGGACCTTCAATGCTGCAGAAAATGTTTTGGTATGTTTCCTCAGACCTGTGCCTCGACACAATCCTGTCTCAGAGCTCTACGGACAATTCCTTCAACCTCATGGCTTGGTTTTTGACATGCACTGTCAACTGTGGGACCTTATATAGACAGACGTGTGCCTTTCCAAATCATGTCCAATCAATTGTATTTGCCACAGGTGGACTCCAATCCAGTTGTAGAAACATCTCAAGGATGATAAATGGAAACAGGATGTACCTGAGCTCAATTTCGAGTCTCATAGCAAAGGGTCTGAATACTTATGTAAATAAGGTACTTTTTAATTGTATTTTTATACATTTGCAAGAATTTCAAAAAACCTGTTTTCACTTGCTCATTATGGGTTATTGTGTGTAGATTGATGAGGATTTTTTTTATTTAATCCATTTTAGAAAAAGGCTGTAACGCAACAAAATGTGGAAAAAATAAAGGGGTCTGAATATATAACTTTCCGAATGCACTGTATATCAATCTAGAACAGGATGATCTATTTTGGATGCAATTTGAATGGAGTTGATGGAGAGAAAAACTCAGAGTGCACTGATTTAGAGCAATGATATTCTGTTTTAAAACTCTGCAGCTGCAATAAAAAAATATATAGATCTTTAAAATAAAAAAATAAGGTGACCCCCAAAAGCCAGATGGAGAAGTGCATTTGGTCTTTATATTACTGTAGCATAGGCTATGTTGCAGCAAATGCAGGCCTACCTGTCACAAGGAAAAAATTTACCATGATGAGATGATAGGTCTACATGCATTGTGAACTGCATGTAGACTGTCCCCACCCTGAGCGTTGATGATTCATACATGCAGAGGCCATAGAGAATCCTGATTTAGACATTGCATATAATTTAACAGTTCCATTTCACGCCATGCTGTTCACATAAATCATTTATTATAATTTACCGGTTTCTCACACTTATTCATCCCGGGAAAAGGGAGTGATTTTGGACGGTAAATCCTGGTAAATCTCAACCATTTCGCCCTATAGGTAACTACTATTGGAGAAGCTTAGACAATTTTATAACTACTGCTTTAGAGGTTATAGTACAAAGGGGAACAGCGAATACCAATCAAAAAAATTGAATCCCCACAAAGCAGATTTTCTTCGGGGAGCTCATAAGTGTCTTTGTTAGTCAGATGGAAAGCATGACACGCAAAATCCCTGGCTCAAGCTTTTTGTTAAACGCAACAGAAACCTCTTTCCTTCATAAACCGATCACAGGCCCTTAATCCGATACGGAATTTCTGCCACTATGCAAAAGCGTCCAAGCGATTTGGAACAAGAGTCAAGTCTCTAGGTCTCGCTGCCTCTGAGAATGAAAGATTTCCTTACTCTATTTCTGTATGAATTCATAGTTCAACATATGTTATATGGGTTCCACAATGAGATGTGTGTGTGTGTGTGTGTGTGTGTGTGTGTGTGTGTGTGTGTGTGTGTGTGTGTGTGTGTGTGTGTGTGTGTAAACTGTGTGACACTAGCAAAGCAACAGCCTTCAAAATGTATTTATAAAAGGTCACAGCTGCATAATGGAGTGAGATACTCAACCCTTTTTGAATGAATAAAAATCCATTAAATATTGACTGAATTATAGCTCACAGACAAGTGTTTAACGACAGACAAAAAGTCAATGTAATCCACCAGTTTTGGTGGGAATTCACATTTCAACTTTATGTCAAATATACATTTTGTTCTTCCATGAAACGACCCATCGACACATCTTTAAGCCATATATGGCTTATTTAGGAGTTTTGTTATTATATTGATAGAATAATAATGTTTGATTGTGTATAATTTGCATATATACTTGAGTATAAATGACCCTTTATGCAACCAGTATCTTTCTAAGGTAACGCACCATCACAATCCACCAATCTCCCATATATTTCACCATAGATTTAACCCATATTCATGACTGTTTTTGTCAAATCCTCTAGCATAGTCAACATTAGGTGGAATTTATCAACGCAGGATTTGGCTCTTCCTTTTTCGGGAGTGGCTTCCGTTGCAGGTGAGTTACTTTGTGAACATTTCAAATGAATTAACTCTTAACTTTTTAAAACTATACAGAAAAGGAACACCCACCTTTCTCCCCCGTCTTGTGGTATAAATATTGTCTTTGTGCGTTAAAAAGATCAGAATCAAGTACATTTTCACCCCACAAAAACAGGGAAATAATGGCTGAAGAGAGGGAATCCTGAGGTGGGCGGTCATACGCGTTGCTAATGTGTGTGTCTGCACATGCATGTATCCTGTGTACCCCCTCTCACCTGCTGTATTAGAAGGCTGCACGCTGGATGCCCTGTCGAGTGACTTCTGCTTCTTGTCCCTGTCCTTGTCCCTGCGTCTGTGACAGCGGTGGTGGTGGTGATGGTGGTAGGGCCTGTCCTGGGCCTGGCCTGGGGCTGAGGATGACTGGGCCTGGGCCTGGCTAGGCCTCTCCGGGGTGTAGTCCCTCAGACTCACCTCCTGGGGGCGCTGGGAAGCCAACGTGGACGCCGACCGCCTGATAGGACTGAGGTCAGCGATAGGCTGAGAGGAGCGAGCAAAGACGAAGAACAGTGAGTGGAGGAATAAAAGATGGAGGGCTAGCTACCATAGTAGTGTATCATTAGAGTTGTATAGAATACAGCACAACCACTGGACTGGAGCATCAAGCACCAAACTGTTCACTAGACACAGTACAGACGAGGAGGCACGACCGACCGGTGGACACCAATCTCTGGGCTTCAAACCGACGTTCAACCTCTTCAGAAACAGATGTTGAGGAGACATTTCTGACTGAAACACTGAGCGATTTCAATACTCACTACAGTTAATCTTGAACACATCACTAATGATTGGCATACCACCGCCCAATCCCAAATCAACCCATTTGCCCCTATCCCTAGGGTATAATCAATATGGTAATATTATGATAATGACTCTACCGTGCCTCTGGCCAGCTCTGGTCCAGGGCATTATGTGTGGCTGGCTGACGTTGTAGGAAAGCTCAGTATCAGCATGCTGCATGCAATGACCTGGACCAGAGCTAGCTTCTGGCATGCTAAGTGGTAGCATACTGGCACCATAGCATATTTCTCCTACTGACTAAATCTATCAAAAAATGTTTTATACACACAGGTGCATAGGGGTTAAGTGATAGGGTTTGATTTGGGGTTGGGTGTACATAATGTTTGGCCCAAGTTGTTAAAACTTGTCATAAGCTAGCAGGAGACTGCTAGTGAACTAAGAACAAGCAGGGTGTTGACATTTCCCATTAAATATTTCACACCTTGACAGACTCTGAGTTGTCCGTGTTTGGAAGAAGCCAAATGACACAGTGAAATTACCATGGCAAAAGACAACACTGAGAAGTTTAAGACAGCCGGAAATTAATTAATTGACAGCATCTATTAATAAACGTGGTCCATTAGTAGTTCATACTTACACTTATTTCTAAATCCCTTCAACACCGAACATCAGGGTGATACTGTAGTTGCTTAACAGGAAATGCCTCCACCCTACCGGATTCTTATCTGACCGAATGGCTCTGCCTGGACTGGAGGTAAATTAAGTAAGACCCCAGGTACATTATTACTCCCTCTGGTGGTAACAGGCTGGGTGACACCCTGCCACAGTTCACCCATAATGCCAAGAGTAGTCTCCTGGAAACGGCATGGTGTATTCCCCATATAACCGTCCTTTTCAAGTTTAGTTCTTAATTCATCGTTGAATCGGTAAGTCAACTAAGTGATATTGTAGATCATAATGAAATTGATTCATGAGGTATACACTCCGTTGAGCTTGTTCCAAGATTAGCTACAGTCAGTGGTTTGTACAACAAAAACCACAACAACTACAACAACAACATATGGAAATAAAGAGAGAACAGTACAGTTATGTCAAAGTAGGAAAATAGCAGTGCTGTCCCTACCTACATTAAAACATTAACACACCATCCACTGAAACAACACACAAACATACGTTCTCACAATGGCCATATCACGTCACTTCATGGCAAGAAAGCAAAAAATAGTGTTTGGCGTATCATGGCTTTATGTGAGGTAAAGTTCTAAAACACTCAACACTAATTCTACTGTAGATGACATGGATCTTGACCACTTACACCAATATGGGCTTCAGCTAATGTCTACAGAGTCAACCTGATGGTGAGAGAGTGTGAACTGCTCACTGGAATGGAGGGAGCACATAGAGGCCAACACAGATATGGAAAGAGAGGGATGAGAGAGAGAAAAGGAAAGAAATATAACAGAGAGAGAGAGAAAGAAAGCGAGAGAGAGAGAAAGAAAGAAAGAGAGAGAGAGAGAGAGAGAGAGAGAGAGAGAGAAAGAAAGAAAGAAAGAGAGAGAGAGAGAGAGTGTGAGAGAGAGAGAGAGAGAGAGAGAGAGAGAGAGAGAGAGGCGGAACAGGTGTACATACTGCCAGGTAGGTCCCAGGTAGGTGGCGAGGGTGGTTCCGCTATCAGACAGCACACACAGGAAGGAGGTGGGTACAACATTAGCCACGGGTATCAAGAGGTGGAGAGAAGGAGGAGAGGAGGGAGGAGAAAGGGAAGAGAGGATGGGAGTGGATGGGGAGACGGGAACACAGACAGACAGATAGCAAAGCGAGACAGACAGGATTCTTATGGTTAGACACGTAAACCAATCACACAGCTGGAAAAGAGGGTCCGGAAAAGGCCTTCAAGAGGAAATAAATCTGGACTCCATTCACCACAAAAGCAGAGAGGAAAATATGACTAAAATAAAAGACTGACAAAAAACTTTAAGACATAGACTAGAACTATAATGGAGACAATGAAGGTCGACAAAAAATCTAATGTGAAACATGAAAACAGACAAATGGGTCCAAAAAGTTAAAATGGTTCAACTTTTATAAACATTTATAAACAGGAAAGCAAGGTGAAGATGGGGCATATTCGTAATAAGGTTTAAGCAGTTTCCAACACACTTTTCCACATGACATTTTTGGGGAGAGAGAGATTTGCATGTTACATTATTAAGTATACATGGTACATCAGTAAAGTATATATTACACAATGTGGCCATCAGATTATCATCAATTGTTTAAAACATTAATATTTTATATTGTGTAGTATTTAAAATGCATTAAGACAGTTCAACAATATTCTCCTGTGTGGCTCAGTTGGTAGAGCATGGCGCTTGCAATGTCAGATTGTGGGTTTGACTCCCACGGGGGACCAATCCGAAAATGTATGCACTCACTACTTGACATGGCTGTACATTCAGATTTGTTAGTCACATAAGATCTACATACCAAAAGTCCTACGGGCCCTTGTCAAAAGCGGTACACTGTACAGTATATTGAATAGTGTGACATTTGGGATGCACACAAGGTCAGCAGGATGACTTGATGTGCACTGACAAACAGTCTCTCTGCTTTAGTTAGCCTGCGGCTGCTTTAGTTAGCCTGCGGCTGCTTTAGTTAGCCTGCGGCTACTTTAGTTAGCCTGTGGCTGCTTGGCTGCTTTAGTTAGCCTGTGGCTGCTTGGCTGCTT
Source organism: Thymallus thymallus (assembly GCA_023634145.1). Classification (NCBI taxonomy): domain Eukaryota; kingdom Metazoa; phylum Chordata; class Actinopteri; order Salmoniformes; family Salmonidae; genus Thymallus; species Thymallus thymallus. The sequence continues at coordinate 23,376,477 of CM042404.1, read as the reverse complement.
CAGTTAGCCTGCGGCTGCTTGGCTGCTTCAGTTAGCCTGCGGCTGCTTTAGTTAGACTGTGGCTGCTTTAGTTAGCCTGCGGCTGCTTGGCTGCTTCAGTTAGCCTGCGGCTGCTTTAGTTAGACTGTGGCTGCTTTAGTTAGCCTGTGGCTGCTTTCTCTAATTCATTTCTAGCTACCTACCTTTATATTCTATTTATAGTCTTCCTTCCACTATCTTTCTCTATCCTACTGTATGTTCTCTTTCACTTCCCTTCCTCTCCGACCGTGTCTCATAATAATATCATCATGAACTACTACCAACTATATGACAAAGTGTTATTGAATACTGTCAAGTTTGCTAAACTGTGTCGTACTATAGATATCAAAACCATACAATGTTTACTAGCATTGTCCTAATGTTGACATTGTCCTAATTGTAGAGTTAATGCTGTTTGATTTGAGCAGGCACCACTTTGGCAGCCCTGGCAGGATTCTGGTGAGGTCCTATGTGAGAGAGTACAGGGGTACAGTAAGAAGTGAGTGATGGAGGACTTACATAGTACTGGGAGTCCAGTCTAGGCATGGAGGCTGCTCTGCCATGGCCCTCCAGATCAAAGTATCCCCCTATATCAGCACTGTTCTCCACCTGCCTCATCTCCACTGATTCCTGAAACAACACACCGTATGCATATAGTTGAGTTGTGGATACTAGAGTGAATGATGGTACGGTGGTTACTTGCGTAATTCACATCTTTGGCATATTGTATGTGGGGTTGCAAAACAGTACATTTCCCAAAATTCCCAGCTTTTCCAGAAATCCTGGTCAGAAGATTTTAGGATTTCCTGCTTATTCCCTCCTGATACTAGGAATTTTCCCAACCGGGACTTCTGGTAAACCTTGGTATTTCAGAAAAGTTACCAGAATTTGCAACCAGTAGTTGTGGGTACCAGAGGTTTAACAGTGAATTATGGTACAATGGTTGCTTGCATAATTCCCATCTTTGGTATAATATATTGTCACGAATGGGTGAATGGAGAGACCAAGGCGCAGCGCAAGTATAGTTCGACATTTTTTATTTTACTATGTAATATGTTTGTATACGATGAAATAAAGAAACAAATGATGACGAACTACAACACGAAACCAACACGAATTAACAACGTTACGTTAAAACAAAAACACGATATTTTAAACGTAACAAAAAGCACACTTACTTCACCGTGACTGCGACATATAATGATATCGATAACAACCCACACCCGAGTGAGGGACAGACTCAACATATATGGAATCCCTAATTAGAGACAATGCGGTGCAGCTGCCTCTAATTAGGGATCCACCCCAACCCGACACAGAAACAGAAAAAAAAGACACTGTCAGACTCTGACCATAGCTACACAGAGAAGCAAATAGGCTTCTCTATGGCCAGAGCCTGACAGTACCCCCCCCCCCAAGGCGCGGACTCCCGGACGCCAAAAAATAACAAAAACAAACACACAAAACAGGGGGGGTTAATGGGAGGGAAGACTAGTCCCTCGGGGGCGGCTCTGGTTCCGGTGAGGTGGACAGTTTTGTCCCATGCCCTTTTCTTTTCACCGGTCCCGGGCTGGGTACCGGTGGGGCAAACGGCTCCGGCCAAGGAGCGGGAGATTTGACCGGGCCCGGACTGGGCACCGGTGGGGCAAACGGCTCCGGCCATGGAGCGGGGTAAACAACCGGGCCCGGACTGGGCACCGGTGGGACAAACGGCTCCGGCCATGGAGCGGGGAAAACAACCGGGCCCGGACTGGGCACCGGTGGGGCAAACGGCTCCGGCCAAGGAGCGGGGAAAACAACCGGGCCCGGACTGGGCACCGGTGGGGTAAACGGCTCCGGCCATGGAGCGGGGAAACCAACCGGGCCCGGACTGGGCACCGGTGGGGTAAACGGCTCCGGCCATGGAGCGGGGAAAACAACCGGGCCCGGACTGGGCACCGGTGGGACAAACGGCTCCGGCCATGGAGCTGGGCAATAAACCGGGCCCGGACTGGGCACCGGTGGGGTAAACTGCTCCGGCCATGGAGCTGGGAAAACAGCAGGGCCCGGACTGGGCGCCGGTGGGGCGGACTGCTCAGGCTCTGAAGTGGAGCAGACGGCTGGACCCGGATTGGGTACCGGTGGAGCGGACTGCTCTGGCACTGAGGCGGAGCAGGCGGCTGGACCCGGACTGGGTACCGGTGGAGCGGACTGCTCTGGCACTGAGGCGGAGCAGACGGCTGGACCCGGATTGGGTACCGGCGGAGCGGACTGCTCTGGCACTGAGGCGGAGCAGGCGGCTGTACCCGGACTAGGTACCGGTGGAGCGGACTGCTCTGGCACTGAGGCTGGGCAGAAGGCTGGACCCGGATTGGGTACCGGTGGAGCGGACTGCTCTGGTACTGAGGCGGAGCAGCCGGCTGGACCCGGATTGGGCACCGGTGGAGCGGACTGCTCTGGCACTGAGGCGGAGCAGACGGCTGAACCCGGACTGGGTACCGGTGGAGGAGGCTCCAGGCCTTGAGCTGTGGCTGGAGGCTCCGGGCTGCTGACCTTCGCTGGGGGCTCCGGGCTGCTGACCTTCGCTGGGGGTGCAGGGCTGCTGACCTTCGCTGGGGGTGCAGGGCTGCTGACCTTCGCTGGAGGTGCAGGGCTGCTGACCTTCGCTGGAGGTGCAGGGCTGCTGACCTTCGCTGGAGGTGCAGGGCTGCTGACCTTCGCTGGAGGTGCAGGGCTGCTGACCTTCCCTGGAGGTGCAGGGCTGCTGACCTTCGCTGGAGGTGCAGGGCTGCTGACCTTCGCTGGAGGTGCAAGGTTGCTGACCTTCGCTGGAGGTGCAGGGTTGCTGACCTTCGCTGGAGGTGCAGGGTTGCTGACCTTCGCTGGAGGTGCAGGGTTGCTGACCTTCGCTGGAGGTGCAGGGTTGCTGACCTTCGCTGGAGGTGCAGGGCTGCTGACCCTCGCTGGAGGTGCAGGGCTGCTGACCCTCGCTGGAGGTGCAGGGCTGCTGACCCTCGCTGGAGGTGCAGGGCTGCTGACCTTCGCTGGAGGTCGAGTGCGTGGAGCCGGCACTGGGCGTACCGGACTGGGAAGGCGCACCGGAAGTTGAATGCGTGGAGCCGGCACTGGAGGCACCGGACTGGTGACACGCACTTCAGGGCGAGTGCGGAGAGTAGGTGCGGTCCGTACCGAACTGGAGAGGCTTCCTGGAGACTCGGCTTGGAAGGTTGCCACCGAATGACCCGGATTGGGAATGCCCCTCTTGGGCCTCTTTCCCCTCAGCTCCGTCCTCTCGCTCTCGCATTCCTTCCAATTCTGCCTACTCAGCTCTGTGATCCTCCTGAACATTCCAGCCCGGTATCGTGCCTCCTCTTCCAACGCCGTCCAGCCCTGTTCCTCTTCCTCTTCATCATTCCACCTGGAGAGTGGTACTGGCGCCTCCTCCTCTCGGCCAGACCACCCCCATAGCCCCCCCCACAAAATTCCTTTGGGGTTGTTGGCGGGCGTTTCCCCTTATCGCGCGTCACGCATAACGCAGCGGCACCTCCTCTCTCTCCCTCTCTCCCCAGTTACGCTGCTTGGTCTGGTAGTGGTGGGTTGTTCTGTCACGAATGGGTGAATGGAGAGACCAAGGCGCAGCGCAGGTATAGTTCAACATTTTTTTATTTTACTATGTAATATGTTTGTATACGATGAAATAAAGAAACAAATGATGACGAACTACAACACGAAACCAACACGAATTAACAACGTTACGTTAAAACAAAAACACAATATTTTAAACGTAACAAAAAGCACACTTACTTCACCGTGACTGCGACATATAACGATATCGATAACAACCCACACCCGAGTGAGGGACAGACTCAACATATATGGAATCCCTAATTAGAGACAATGCGGTGCAGCTGCCTCTAATTAGGGATCCACCCCAACCCGACACAGAAACAGAAAATAAAGACACTGTCAGACTCTGACCATAGCTACACAGAGAAGCAAATAGGCTTCTCTATGGCCAGAGCCTGACATATATGTACTAAGTACCTGAGGTTTGATGGAGTAGGGCACGTCCTCTGACTGGCCCCTCTGTAGAGTCTTCCTTCTAGTGCTGGACTGCTGGCCCTCCTGAGACAGCTGCTCTCCTGATACAGACTCTTTTATGGCAATTCTAGGGCTTGGTCTGAGGTCACACACACACGCAAAACACACACAAACATTGTGACATATCTATCCAGCCTGCACCACCCCAAAACTCCCAACCGAGGCTCCTATTCATTTCAATGTGGTGACAGTTGGACTTAAAAAATGATGAAAGCCAAAGGTCCAACATTCTAGACCACTGCTGTGAGGACACGTACATGTTTTGGACTCTGAAAGACACTTCACATTAACCACTACTACGTCTAACTTCTTTTCTTCTCGAATACAGTAGATGTTTATGCCATGTATCTATACATTTCGATTGATGAGTGTATCTATACAAAGACTGTATATCTGCTAAGAAAAACATATAGGCGGGCACTCACACTGTGTCCCCATTGGTTAGAGAGGTGGTAGCAGGCTCTGATTCAGGTTGTGAGGGGGGCGGGGGCTTGGCAGTGGTGATTGGTGTCTCCTGCTCCTGCATATGGGTCATGGGCATCATGGGGCGGAAGAAGGCTGCCCCCTTTTTATTCTGCAGGAGACACAGAGAGATTTCTAGTCATCTGGACCCAATAGAACACCATAGGACCCAATGCCTTTTTGTCTGTATTGGTAGATTTATCTCAGGAGCATCCATGAGATTCAGTCCCATGCTTGAGTGCATTTTTGGGGTCCATAGAGTTGGATAGAAGGCTCACTTGCCACAAAGCCTGTTTTAGCATGGGAAGCGCCATTGACGACTTGGGAAGCGCCATCAACATTTTGAAGAGTTTGAGATAGCCCTAAATGGGGCAGCCCATGCTGTCTCAGAAGCAATTATGGCAAAGATGAGCCATCTATCCAACTCTATGTTGTGGCCATATACTACCTTAATTGTCCCTGTGAAGTCCAGTCCCAGTTGCTGTTCCAGTCTCTTGGCCCGGTTCTGCTTGTAGTAGTCAAAGATCATGAGGGCAGCATAGACCTTCCCCACTGTTAGCTCTCGGTTTACAACCGCAAAGGGGCATATGAGCTCATTGAACTCATCAACTGAAAGGAGAGAAGGAAGAAGGGGAAATAAAGAGAGAGAGTTGAAGCACTAGTTGTCTTCTCTCCACTACCACTAGATGGCATCGGAGGAGCAGATAGAATGAGGGAGATTGTATTGTAGTCAAGCCGTGTGTGTGTGTGTGTGTGTGTGTGTGTGTGTGTGTGTGTGTGTGTGTGTGTAAATACAGAGAGTAAACTGAAGAGCTGTAGAAAGAGCAGAATGAGAAAACAGCCTGTCCACACACACACACACACACACACACACACACACACACACACACACACACACACACACACACACACACACACACACACACACACACACACACACACACACACACACACACACACACACACACACACACACACACACAAACACAGACCACCAGGGTCACTTTACTTTTATATGGTGTGACCAGCAGGTCAACAGTCTTCTGAGGCAGGTTGGGCCAGACCCTGGAGATCTCCTTCCTCAGGTCAGCGTCACACAGGCGCTGGGCCAGGACCCCTGAGGAGAGACACACTCATACGTCACATCACGTCCATCCACACTCATCAATCAGCGAACACTGATTGTCCCACCCATAGAAATAGAATGAATAGAATTGACTTTGAACACGTAGATGCAATTCATTATGGCATCAATGACATGAATCATTGATGCCATCCTTTCTATTAATTCTAGTTAATTGAATGATTACATATTATTCTTTATTTCTTTACATAAAATATACACTACTGTTCAAAAGTTTGGGGTCACTAAGAAATGTCCTTGTTTTTGAAAGAAAAGCACATTTTGTTGTCCATTAAAATAACATAACATTGATCAGAAATACAGTGTAGACATTGTTAATGTTGCAAATGACTATTGCTGGAAATGTCAGATTTTTAATGGAATATCTACATAGGAGTACAGAGGCTCATTATCAGCAACCATCACTCCTGTGTTCCAATGGCACGTTGTGTTAGCAAATCCAAGTTTATCATTTTAAAAGGCTAATTGATCATTAGAAAACCCTTTTGCAATTATGTTAGCACAGCTGAAAACTGTTGTGCTGATTAAAGAAGCAATAAAACTTCTTTAGACTAGTTGAGTATCTGGAGCCTCAGCATTTGTGGGTTTGATTACAGGCTCAAAATGGCCAGAAACAAAGAACTTTCTTCTGAAACTCGTCAGTCTATTCTTGTTATGAGAAATGAAGGCTATTCCATGTGAGAAATGTTCAAGAAACTGAAGATCTCATACAACGCTGTGTACAACTCCCTTCACAGAACAGCGCAAACTGGCTCTAACCAGAATAGAAGTGACCCCAAACTTTTGAACGGTAGTGTATTTGTAACAACTTTTTATTCTATTTGTGGTTTGCTTTGATTTTAATTTCCCCTATTCCTATCATATTATTGTGGTTGGAGTGTGTGTGTGTATGTGTGTAAGGGGGTTAGGTCAGAGGTCACTGACCAGATGCCAGTTTGATCTCCAGAGCGGTGCGGATGAGAGCCATCAGCGTGGATGTGAAGTGCACCGTATTGTCATCGGCGATGGGCATGTTCATCTTGACCAACCGCTAAAGAGAATTAGAACACCCATGTTAGCACCTGTTACAATCAATAGCTCTTTGGGCAGGTTCTGTGTGCTGGCTGTGGAGTAGTTCCATGTTAACTGATGGAATTGAGACTGACAAGTCCTTTCAGAGACTGAGACTGTCCTAATCTGGACACCGTACATACAGTGAGAGTGATGTGGACTTCTGACAGCCAGTGGCTTGGATTAGTTTCAGTCCAGCACACAGAAGAGCTTTCCCAGGAGCACAACAACACAACACAAGACATCCGAGAGAGGAGAGAGAATGTTCAGAGCAACACTCCATGCAAATGGTAATGTTTGGAAAGTCAGTCTATGGGTCAAGGTCTGAGATGGACATTTAGAGGGACATGTATAACAAAACAACTTAACGTGCATTAGGACTCCTCAGAAGGTGTCAGGGAGTTTCATTCAAACAGTGAAAAATAACAAGTGACAGAAAAGTGACGTCGTAGCGATTTACTAGAAACCATGAGTGTTGTGGATGAAGAGTTTGTATTTTTACGCATTACGTAATGATAACAGTTCACATGTCAACATGCTTCCAAAGCCCGGAGGAGTATGTTTTAGTGCTACGATGAAAGGATGAATGAATGAAGCCATAACTGTTTTATCGGGACACAGTCCTCCTCCCAGCCTCTTTTCATTGTTAGGCGGCTAGCAGAGCAGAGTGATAACCTGCATCTCAAATGACACACTATTCCCTAAATAGTGCATTGAATAAGGAATAGGGTGCCAGACTCAGTCATAGTGACATACATGCATGTAGAGCTAATGGGGAAGAAGAATGAGAATGCACACAAACACATGCATGCTTCACAGAGAGGAAGACTGGGACGGATGGATCCTATTGTCTTCAAGCTACGCGTGTGTATGTGTGTGCTTGTGTTTGCAAGCAAGCCTCCCTTGAGCTCAAGAGAGCGTACTACCATGCAGGAGCTGTTACAATTCAGGAGGAGAAGAGGAGAGGGGGATGAGGAAAATAGGGAGGGGGGGGGGGGGGGGGGGGGGGGTTCTCCACCTATGCATGCAGGGTCTGACATGTCATGTAGTGCCCACTAGGGCGAAAGGAAAACCACATACACACACACACACACACACACACACACACACACACACACACACACACACACACACACACACACACACACACACACGCAGTTAAGCAGATAAGAGGAACTAAAAATCCCCAAAGGGAGGATAAGACAGGAAATTTAGCGGGGAAGCTCAGCTCATAGCCAGAGCGGAAAATTAGGAGTTATAAACAGAGGCACAACAGAGGAGTTATAAACAGAGGGTGACAGAGGAGTTATAAACAGAGGGTGACAGAGGCACAACAGAGGAGTTATAAACAGAGGGTGACAGAGGAGTTATAAACAGAGGGTGACAGAGGCACAACAGAGGAGTTATAAACAGAGGGTGACAGAGGAGTTATAAACAGAGGCACAACAGAGGAGTTATAAACAGAGGCTGACAGAAGGACAACAGGGGAGTTATAAACAGAGGGTGACAAAGGAGTTATAAACAAAGGGTGACAGAGGAGTTGTAAACAGAGGGTGACAGAGGAGTTGTAAACAGAGGGTGACAGAGGAGTTATAAACAGAGGGTGACAGAGGAGTTATAAACAGAGGGTGACAGAGGGACAACAGAGGAGTTATAAACAGAGGGTGACAGAGGGACAACAGAGGAGTTATAAACAGAGGGTGACAGAGGGACAACAGAGGAGTTATAAACAGAGGGTGACAGAGGAACAACAGAGGAGTTATAAACAGAGGGTGACAGAGGAGTTATAAACAGAGGGTGACAGAGGAGTTGTAAACAGAGGGTGACAGAGGAGTTATAAACAGAGGGTGACAGAGGGACAACAGAGGAGTTGTAAACAGAGGGTGACAGAGGAGTTATAAACAGAGGGTGACAGAGGAGTTATAAACAGAGGGTGACAGAGGGACAACAGAGGAGTTATAAACAAAGGGTGACAGAGGAACAACAGAGGAGTTATAAACAGAGGGTGACAGAGGAGTTATAAACAGAGAGTGACAGAGGAGTTATAAACAGAGGGTGACAGAGGAGTTATAAACAGAGGGTGACAGAGAAGTTATAAACAGAGGGTGACAGAGGGACAACAGAGGAGTTATAAACAGAGGGTGACAGAGGAACAACAGAGGAGTTATAAACAGAGGGTGACAGAGGAGTTATAAACAGAGGGTGACAGAGGAGTTGTAAACAGAGGGTGACAGAGGAGTTATAAACAGAGGGTGACAGAGGAGTTATAAACAGAGGGTGACAGAGGGACAACAGAGGAGTTATAAACAGAGGGTGACAGAGGAACAACAGAGGAGTTATAAACAGAGGGTGACAGAGGAGTTATAAACAGAGGGTGACAGAGGAGTTATAAACAGAGGGTGACAGAGGGACAACAGAGGAGTTATAAACAGAGGGTGACAGAATTGTCTCCGTCTTGTCTCCATGCTGCTGTGCTGTTTGTGGGTACTTGGCTACCTGCCAAACGTTTCGCTTTTTACTTTTATTAATCGTTTAACCATACTCTGTATTTAACGACTTTACCAATGTCTTAGTTTTGTCTTCAACTTGAACTTTTTCACCCCAGACGCTTTATATGGACATGGATCTGCAGGACCTCCACCAGCCGAAGCGAAGTAACATTATGCCTTCTCATTGCAGTTGCTGTACTCATAATATGGAGGACAACTATCACCTTATTGTGAGGATAGCCAAGATGCAAGCCCAGCTTCAGACGAAATCGTACGCAAGGGCAATTTAATCATAGGAAAGGTTCTGTGCTGCCACTAAGTACAGGTAGTAGTGTTAACCCCCCTGCTCAGTCCCCTCAGCCGGACAATTTTCTCACAGCTTCTGGAAAGAAATGCTGTTGGTGTCGCTCATTTAGCCGATAGAAACTTTCAACCGGTTTTCCCCACTAAGCCATGAGTTGGAGTCAGAGCCTGAGCTTTCTCAGGTCTCTCCTCCACCCGTTGCGGGGTCTGAGCAGCCGAAGCCTCCCAACATTAGCGCTGCCAAATTTAAAACCCTAGTCATTGGTGACTCCATTACTCGCAATATTAGACTCGCAGTTATTTTCTGTGGATGGTATGTCCTCTGACAAATCAATGGTATGTTTCGGTGTTCCTCAAAGTTCTGTTCTAGGACCACTATTGTTCTCACTTTTTATCCTACCTCTTGGTGATGTCATTTGGAAACACAATGTCAATTTTCACTGCTATGAAGACGACACACAGCTGTACATTTCAATGAAACATGGTGAAGCCCCAAAACTGCCTACCCTGGAAGCCTGTGTTTCAGACATAAGGACGTGGATGGTGGCAAATGTTTTACTTTTAAACTCAGACAAAACAGAGATGCTAGTTGTAGGTCTCAAGAAACAAAGAGATCTGAATGTCGATGGTTGCGCTACTCTGGACCCTGATCTCTCTATTTGTAGCTTTTTTTCCACCTTCGCAACATTGCAAAAATTATGCAGAAAAGCTAATCCATGCTTTTGTCACTTCAAGATTAGACTACTGCAATGCTCTTCTCTCCGGGTACCCGGATTAGGCACTAAATAAACTTCTGCTAGTGCTAAATACAGCTGCTAGAATCTTGACAAGAACCCAAAAGTTTTATCATATTACTCCCGTGCTAGACTTTCTACACATGATTCCTTTTGAGGCTAGGGCTGATTTCAAGGTTTTACTGTTAACCTACAAAAGCACTACAAGGACTAGTTCTTCTATCTCTCCGATTTGGTCCTGTCGTACATACCTACACGTACGCTATGGTCACAAGATGCAGGCCTCCTTATTGTTCCTAGAATTTCTAAGCAAACAGCTGGAAGCAGGGCTTTCTCTTACAGAGCAACATTTTTATGAAACGGTCTGCCGATCCATATGAGAGATTCAGACTCTGTCTCAACTTTTAAGTCTTTATTGAAGACTCATCTCTTTAGTGGGTCTTACAATTGAACGTCGTCTGGCCCAGGGGTGTGAAGGTGAACGGCAAGGTACTAGAGTGACGAACCACCCTTGCAGTCTCTGACTGGCTGGCCCCCCTCTCTCCACTGGGATTCTTTGCCTCTGACCCTGTTACGGGGGCTCAGTCACTGGCTTGCTCGTGCTCTCCCATGCCATCCCTAGGAGGGGTGCATTGCGTCATGCCAGGCTTTTTTCGTTGAACTCAACTTGAATGGGTGAGTCACTGACGTGATCTTCCTGTCCGCGTGAGCTCAGGGTAGTAAGTAAGTGGTCTGTTGATATCCCTTTGGTGGTGTGGGGACTGTGCTTTGGCAAAGTGGGTGTGGTTATATCCTGCCTGGTTGGCCCTGTCCAGCGTCCCCCGACCCTCCCTGTCTCAGTCCCTAGTATCTATGCTGCAATAGTCTATGTGCTGGGAGGCTAGGATCAGTCTGTCCTATTTTATCTGGTGTCTTGTGTGGTCTCAGGTATTTTCTCTCTCTCTCCCTCCCTCTCTCCCTCCCTCCCTGAGTACCTGAGCCCTAGGACCACCTGGCCTGATGACTCCTGGCTGTCCCCGCCCCCAGTTCACCTGGTCGTGCTGCTGATCCAGTTTCTGCTGTATGTAACATGCTACATGCTACATTCTCCCTCTCCCTCTCCCCCCCTCCCCCTCCCCTCCCCCTCTCCCTCTCCCTCTCCCTCTCCCTCTCCCTCTCCCTCTCCCTCTCCCTCTCTCCCTCTCGCACCTGATGTCTCGACCTCTGAATGCTCAGCTATGAAAACTCCTGAGGTGCTGACCTGTTGCTCCTGAGGTGCTGACCTGTTGCACCCTCTATAACCGCTGTGATTGTTATTTGACCGTGTGGTCCACTATGAACATCTTGAAGAATGATCTGGCCTTAATGGCCATGTACCCTTATAATCTCCACCCGGCACAGCCAGAATAAGTTTTTTCCTAGGTTCCTGCCTTTCTAGGGAGTTTTTCCTAGCAACTGTGCTGCTACATCTGCATTGCTTGCTGTTTGGGGTTTTAGGCTGGGTTTCTGTATAAGCACTTTGTCACAACTGCTGATGTAAAAAGGGCTTTATAAATAAATGTGATTGATTGAGTGATTAAACAGGGGGTTATAAACAGAGGGTGACAGAGGCTAAACAGAGGCGTTATTAACAGAGGGTGACAGAGGGACAACAGAGACACACAGGAACCACTGCGTTCATTAAGGAGACAGCAAAGGAAAGAAAGAAGATAGAAAAAATTAAGAAATTAAGAAAGTAAAAAAGAGATGTAAAAGAAAATGGCTAGCTTCGCTCTAGTGCATCGTGTCTCTCTCTCATTTCTCCCTGTCCATTAATCTCTCTAAAGCAGGAGTTATATTTGGAGACCCCGCACACGTCAGATCCAACTAGTCGCTTGGCAGACGTTTTTATCCAGGGCACGGCTAGGGCGGTCTTAACCATGATTTATCTAGACAGCTGTGTACACGCTGGAGCCACTCATAGTAAGTACCACACTCAGAGGTAAATGCCATACACAGAGTGTACCTGAGGGCTGAACCAGATTTACCTTGGTCCACAATACAATCTCTCTATAAATACTTCTGCTCAACACAACAGACACCAGAGTATAGAATAGAGAAGAGGGGAAAGGTTTATTACTCTACCATATGACTCTAATTAAAGGGGATATTCACTCATATTCATTATCTGCTTTTATGTGACATCGGCATGTTTGGTTAAAACGATAAGAAAAAAAGGTCCTAAGAATGTGTCAGCTGTCATCAAAGTAAACTGTGATTTTTTCAAAACCTGCGACGAGTTTCTAGCTAACTTCATGGTAATAGAGTGGCTTGTGTCAACTGTCTGTCTTCATTTCTTCTCTCAAAACAAAACAAGTCTAAGTAGCCAGACAGAGAAGTGAGCACACTAAACGGTAAAAGCTGAGAGGGGGCAGAAGGCAGAAGAGAACGTCACAAACAGACAGGAAGAGCAACAACGAGGACACAACAAGAGCCCAGCAGGAAGTGGCTGTGACAGTCTGACAGAAGTGGGGAGATACAGGACGGGTGGGAGTGAGCGGCAGAGGGGAGAGGAAGATTGCTGGGGGAGGAAGGGAGAGGAGGGGGAAAGGGTCTACCTTGTAGGCGATTCTGGGTGGGCATTTCTTTCCCAAACCTAGCGGAGGGGACATGTGGCGGAGCATCTCGTACATATCAAGGTAGGTCATACGGCCACTTCACAGGGGAAGATGTCACAAGAGACCACAGAGGTCAGAGAGAGGGATGGAAGTATCCAGATACGGTTGGAGGAGGAGGAGAGGGAGTTAGAAATGAGAAAATGGCAAAAACAGAAATCTTTGTTATTTTAGATTTCCAGGGCAGTGGATTCCAGGGCAGGATCTCATCCATGTCCTGCCTAAGACAGGGATGGATCCCTGGATTGGACAGGAGGAGGGTGGGGTGTTTTCCGGGCATTCCCTGAGGAAAGATGGCAGGATGGCAGGATCATGATGTTGGATTGGGACAGGTAGAGTATATATACAGCATGTCAGGGGGAGGTTGTGGTTTCACTGTTCAGATGTCATCTGTTTCTGCATGCTACGAGACATCAGCAGTAACCAAATTGAACATTGGAAACAAAGCACACAATGATCATAACATTTACTTTACTCAGTGTGTGCACTGGTTCAAACAGTCTCTCAGGCCTACTTCGAGAAAACCATATAGGCCTACTGTATACAGCATGTACTGTATTCAGTATGGTGAAAAAATTGCTTGATGGTGAAGCCTGGCCAGTATATTGTAATGAAACCTACATTGTGGCATTGTTTTCCGTTAGTTGCCATGGTTACCCACAAGCCGGTTAGTATGGCAGGTGTATGCTTGTGTGTGTGTGTGTGCGTGTGTGTGTGTGTGTGTGTGTGTGTGTGTGTGTGTGTGTGTGTGTCTGCGTGCGTGTGGTGGAATCTCTGGCACTAGGAGTCATTCACAGACATTCATTCTCCACTTCCACCTCATCCCTTTATGATTAAGGGGTGTGTGGGGTTGCAAACCTTGTAGGCCACCCTATTAGGACACTTCTTCCCTAAGCCGAGAGGAGGTGAGACAAAACGCAACAGTTTGTACATATCCTGATAGCATATCCTTCCGCTGTAAAAGACACAGGTTAAAAGAGATTAGGACACAAACACAACCATTTCTGCCCCCATAACTTAACACTTACAGCACATTATATCCTCCATTGCATGCAGTCATTGAATAAAGCACACCTGTAGACATATTGTGCAGATGTTTTTCACGCTCAACAGTTTCCTGTGAGTATCAAGAATGATCCACCACCAAAAGACATCAAGCTAACTAACCACCTTCCTAACATGGAAACTATGTGTTTGGAGTATTTAATTCCATTCCACTGATTCCACTCCAGCCATTACCACAAGCCTGTTCTTCCCAATTAAGGTGACACCAACCTCTTGTGTTTGGGACAAATCATGATTCCTTTCCCTTAATGGCTGTCTCTAACATCAGAGGGCTACAGGTGATGAGACTGAGCAACATAGTCTGGATCTACAGTAGGTCCCAAATGGCACCCTATTCCCTATATACTAGTGCAATACTTTTGACTAGGGCCCATAGGGAATAGGGTGCCATTTGGAACTTCTCATTCTGGTGCATCTGAGCCAAACTTTATATTTTTGTTCTTAGAGTTTCAGTGTTTCTCAATGGTGTCTGGTGAAGACTTTGGAAAGCAGGGGAGATAGATAAAGCTGTGTTGTGTGGTTTAAATAGTTTCTTCCCCCTCCATTATGACAGACAGAGAGGAGCTTTAGAGCCGCCAGCTTAGTGAGGGGAGCCTAGCGGATGGCGAGCAGAGTGGAACCATGGATTTACATGCATCAGTCTGCCTGTGGGGCCCTAGTCGGCACTCCAGGGCCCGTCTTAACGTCACTCAGACGCGCCCTCCCTGACCGTCAAACGTCGTCAAACGTCACAGAGTCATCCTACTGGAACTTAGAGCCAACTTTGTCACTTCCACCCGTCATCTCCTCCCTTCAACTCTTCACTACTGAACCTGAAACTGACGCTGTCTTGATAATGAGGGGGAAAAAAATTCACCTGTAGTAGGATTAATGATACGTACCAGGCAGCAGGGTCGTACTCGGCCCAGACGCGGATAAATTCGTCCAGGTGGTGAGGCCCCAGGATGGACGCATCTCTGGTTAGGTACTCAAAGTTGTCCATGATGACCGCCACAAAAAGGTTGAGCATCTGGAGGGATTAAGAGGGAGGTATGAGTTTCCATCGCAGTGGTCAAGTTGTGGTCAACAACATTGTATCACAGAGGCAGAGAGGACTCAAGTGGCCAACAAGAAGGGACTGGCCAATAATAATTGGACCATTTCATCAGAGTAAGAGAGTGTATACGAGTACTGTGTAGGTAATGTGCATGCATATGTGAGTAGATACTGCATGTGTCTGTATACTGAATGGCTATTCATTGATGATCATTGGTCATTCATTAGACATTGGTTATTCTGATTGGTCATTAATTTGTGATGGCCCATACTGACCAGGAAGGAGCAGAGGAAGATGAAGGAGACAAAGTAGAAGTAAGCAAAATCACTTCCGCACTCCTTCCCTCCAGACCCTGACAGTTTATCACACGGACGGTTACTCAGACACGACAGCATGATCTCATGCCACGCCTCGCCTGTTGCACTCCTGCAACACACACAGACACACACACACACACACACGGTAGATATAAACATATACACAAACAAACACATGCAATGTAAGCACAGTATATACAGCGGGTAAAATAAGTATTGAACACGTCACCATTTTTCTCAGTAAATATATTTCCAAAGGTGCTATTGACATTACATTTTCACCAGATGTTGGTAACAACCCAAGTAATCCATACATACAAAGAAACCAAAACAAATAAGTTCAGAAATTAAGTTATGTGTAATAATGTGAAATGACACAGGGAAAAAGTATTGAACACATGAAGAAAGGGAGGTTCAAAAAGGCATGGAAAGCCAAGACAATAGCTGAAAACTATCAGTAATTAAAAAGCAATCCAGCCCCCTGTCAGTGCAAATTAATATCAGCTGGTTCAGTCCCAACTGATGGCCTACAAAAAGGTATCATTGCCAAGGTGTCAAACAAGACACATCTCATGATGGGTAAAAGCAAAGAGCTGTCTCAAGACATTCGCAACCTAATTGTTGCAAAACATAATGATGGCATTGGTTATAGGCGCATTTCTAAGCTTCTGAATGTTCCAGTGAGCACTGTTGGGGCCATAATACGGAAGTGGAAAGACAATAATTTCACCATAAATTTGCCTCAACCAGTTGCTCCTCGTAAATATGCCCATTCATCCTTCCTTCAATTATGTGAAGTTTGCCAGTACCATTTGCTAAAAAGCAGCCCCACACCATGATGTTCCCACCTCCAAACTTCACTGTTGGCAAATTTATGGTGAAATGATTGTCTTTCCACTTCTGTATGTATGGATTACTTGGGTTGTTACCAACATCTGGTGAAACTTTCATGTCAATAGCACCTTTGGAAATATATTTACTGAGAAAAATGGTGACGTGTTCAATACTTATTTCACCCGCTGTACATCCTTGGAAACTATACAGTAAATCCATCACAAACACCACCATGGACATAAGGAACTACATGGCTTTTTTTTACTACATTATATTGCAATATAAAGCGCAGACAGATATGTGAGAAAATGACTAGAATAGGAAGAAAATGGAGAATGTGGCGGCATGGTCACCTGAACAAAAGCATCAGAGCCTGAAAGAATGTCTGGAAGTTGTTGTGGTGGTTGATGGCCGATTCCTCATTCAGCTCAATGTTTCCAAACACCTGAAGGAAGCAGAAAGGGCCAGCATAGCAGTTAGAGGGATTCCCTTTATGCTATCTATGGTTATGTCCCAAATGGCCCCCTATTCCCTATATAGTGCATGACTTTTAACCAGTAGCGCACTATGTGCACTATGCAGTGAATATAGTGCACTATGTAGTGAATATGGTGCCATTTGAGATGCACTTACTGTAAGTGTGAGTAAGCAATGGGCAAGTGATTTGTATAAGGAAGAGCAGGATTCGATATGATGCAATGTAATGCTATCTCCGAAAAACACATTAGCCACTTTTGCCAGGAATCCATAGGGTAGGCAGAAGACTGTGTGTGTGTGTGTGTGTGTGTGTGTGTGTGTGTGTGGGCGGGGGTGAAGCATAGAAGACGGAAGGCATAGTGACTATGTTGTATAGTTGTCTATGTTGATAATCTAATAACAAGAGAATCCAACAACATGGCGACGCCCTCTATTCTACCCAAGTCTACAC
Source organism: Thymallus thymallus (assembly GCA_023634145.1). Classification (NCBI taxonomy): domain Eukaryota; kingdom Metazoa; phylum Chordata; class Actinopteri; order Salmoniformes; family Salmonidae; genus Thymallus; species Thymallus thymallus. The sequence continues at coordinate 23,359,384 of CM042404.1, read as the reverse complement.
TTACAGGGAACGTCCCAAATGGCACCCTATTCCCAATATAGTGCACTACTTTTGATATTCCCTCTATAGTGCACTACTTTTGACCAAGGCCCATAGGGTATGTAGTGCACTGCATAGTGAAAAGCGTGCCATTTGGGATGCACAGTTAGTCCTGATGATAACAAAGAGACAGATAAGCTTCTGTTGGTTCCCTATTTAATTGGGAAGTGAAGTTTGTCACTCATTATGGGTGGGTGGGGGGGGTTTGGGGGGCGGTCCTGATCTAGCCCTCCATAGTCATTAAGCAGCATTGCTGATTATACAACGTCTCTTTTACCAGAAGACACAATTACCATTGATTTACAATGCCATGCTAATCTATTGCAGGGGACGTACCCTCATTGTGCATACAATTCAGCAATTTTACAATTTGGCTATCATCTTTTAATGAGCAATCAACTCTAAAGGTTGGATCCATCTGTTAAAGGGGAGTGTGCGTGTGCGTGTGCGTGTGTGTGTGGTGTGTGTGGTATTACTCACCTGCATACCGATGATGGCATAGATGAAGAAGAGCATAGCGATGAGGAGGCAGACATAAGGTAGAGCCTGGAAAAATAAAACACACCCGCACAAGAGAAATTAAAATCCCAGTGTGGTTTAATAGTCATAATTATGGAACAGAGCAGCCAACTTTAGCCGCAGAGTTGATTTCCTTAGTCACGTATATATATCCCAGACAAGGGAGGGGTAAACATTCATCGTAACTAAAGAGCCACCTTTTAACACTGCAGCAACTTTTCATAGGGGCTTAAAAGCTCTCATCACCCCACATTTAACATGGGGCGGCAGGTAGCTGAGTGGTTAGAGTGTTGGGCCCGTAACTGAAAGGTTGCTGGACCGAATCCCTGAGCTGACAAGGTAAAAATCTGTCGTTCTGCCCCTGAACAAGGCAGTTAACCCACTGTTCCTAGGCTGTCACTGTAAATAAGAATTTGTTCTTAACTGACTTGCCTAGTTAAATAAAGGTTCAATAAAAATGTAAAACCTGCTATCAGATTAACTATTGCTGGCAATGCCCTTGTTCTTTGTACAACAACACTTTTATGAGAGGCTCCATAGAACAAGCTTCTTTAAAACATCAATATCACTCCAAAGAACCATTATATGAAATTGTTATTTCCTTATTTGCCCTTACAGTTCGATAAGCTTACGGTTATTGCAACATAATGAATAGGCCTAACATTCATTCACATCACTACAATTGATCAGATGAATACCATGTAATTCTCAACTCTAGGGAAAAATCTAAGGGTGAAGGGTCAGAGGCCAGGGGTCAGTGACTCACCTTGAAGGACTGGACAAAGGTCCATAGCAAGATGCGGATGGTATAGCCCTGCCTCAATAGCTTGATGAGCCTGGCCGCCCTGAACAGCCTCAGGAAACTCAGGTTGATCAGCTTGTCCTGCAGGAGGAGACACAAACTGTCCATTCAAACTGGTCCTGGAACAGATCTGGGTTACACTAAGAATGGCTGAGGTTAGCAAGGGGGCTCAGCGAAGAAGATCTAATTTACATGATGTGAAGAGTGTCTACCTATCCATTTATGTAACTGCTTCAAGTAATATAAGAACTATTGCACCACATAACATAAATGTATTAAAGAAAAAGTTAGGACCAATACCAAAGGAAAACAGGGAAACAGTCAAAAGCTGTGGGAACAAGAAAAGCCACTTACCGTCTAGAGCGCCCATAGCGTCAGATGAGGGCAGCGGTTGCCAGAGTGATGGCACAGGGCAGGCAAAGACATAGCAGAAGATGGAAACACAGCAAGAGAAAGAGTGAGAAAAAACAGAGAAAGAGAGAGAGAGAGAGAAGAAAAAGACTGACAGTCACGTGGAGAGAAATCCCACCAAAAATAGACTTCTTCCCCAAACTGCGTTAAACAGTAAACGGACTACTCCAATCCACTTTAGAGCTACTGTGCAGCAATCTGCACTGAGGCTTTTCCTGATCCCCATTTAAAACTGCCTGCCACTTCTGTCCGTCCCCTAGCTCCATACTAATCCATCCAGCAGAAGACACTGAATACTCAGTCCCGGCAGGAAGCTCTCAGCTATCCCCAGCAGCTCTCTAGGAGGATCTGCTGCTGGCTTCCACTGATTACCTCACCATGAGTACTGTTAATGGGTTGAACCTCGTGGAATGACTCTCCATTGAAAACATCCTCCTTCAAGGTCTAAAGTTATTTTAAGTGAAGTAATACAGGCAGGACAGCATATAGGAGAATCCCTTTTGGCTGATGTCTTTACATATTGGAAGGTTAATAGGCACATTGTACTGTAGCAGTTCTTACATGAAGTAAGATACTGTATAGGGACATGGTAGAAGAACTTGCCTTAATCTCTGTGACCAAGATGTCCGTGATACTCCCCAATACTGTCACAAAGTCAAACACGTTCCAGGCTGCCTTCAGGTAATTCTGCAAACAGGAGAAGAGAGAGGAAGAGAGAGAGGAAGAGAGAGAAGAGAGAAGAGAGAAAAGAGAGAGAGAGAGAGAGAAGGATAAATTAGTTTTACTGTAATTAGTACCAAACCCTTGCTCTTCAAATGCTTTTCTCTCAGGACACTCTCTCTCTAATGAGTTGGTTTGAGTTTCATTAAAGAGCCGTCCATCTATAGCCTACAGTGTGTCACTAACTCCCCGACACGCACAAACACGCTTACACAGACTAGGGATTGGTATTTGGCCCTTTTTGACTGTTCAAGTACTCGCATCATTATTTTTTGAGTACTCAAGTACTCCAACAATTAAAAAAGAAATTTTTAGAAAAGGGTGGCACTGGAAAAAAATATGTGTGCATTTATCTATATGCCAACAGTGAGCAACAATGCCTAATTTATCATAACCTTTACAGATTACAAATCCTAAATGCAATAAAAAAAAAAGTGTGATTTAATTTATTGAAACTAATATCAACTGGTTATATTACACTGAACAAAAATATAAACGCAACATTTAAAGTGTTGGTCCCATGTTTCATGAGCTGAAATAAAAGATCTCGGAAATTTTCCATACGCACAAAAAGCTTATTTCTCTTAAATATTGTGCATAAATTTGTTTACAACCCTGTTAGTGAGCATTTCTACTTTGCCAAGATAATTCATTCACCTGACAGGTGTGGCATGATCATTACACAGGTGCACCTTGTGCTGGGAACAATAAAATGCAACTCTAAAATTTGTCACACAACACAATGCCACAGATGTCTGGGCGAGCAGTTTGCTGATGTCAGTGTTGTTTACATGGTGGCGGTGGGGTTATGGTATGGGCAAGCATAAAGCTATGGACAACGAACAGAACATCATATTTTTTTATGAATGGCAATTTGAATGCACAGAGATCCTGTGACGAGATCCTGAGGCACATTGTCGTGCCATTCATCCGCCGTCATCACATCATGTTTCAGTATGATAATGCACGGCCCCATGTCACAAGGATGTGTACACAATTCCTGGAAGCTGAAAATGTCCCAGTTCTTCCAAAGCCTGCATACTCACCAGACTCACCATATCGGCACCCATTGAGAATGTTTGGGATGCTCTGGATCAACGTGTACGACAGCGTGTTCCAGTTCCTGACAATTTCCAGCAACTTCGCACATCCATTGAAGAGGATTGGGACAACATTCCACATGCCACAATCAACAGCCTGATCAACTCTATGCGAAGGAGATGTGTCACACTGCATGAGGCAAATGGTGGCCATATACAGACATTCGATGTAGTTTATTATGTCTGTTCCTTGGAATTTTGGACTAACAATTTTCAACAGGCACACGAAAAATTATATTTTTTTGTAGTTATTACACGATTTTCATCACAACATATTTTGTGTGTATTACACAATTTTCTTTCTTCATAACGCATTTGTGTACATTACACGAATTCTAATATGTTGTGGCTAACATTAGCTAGGCTAGCTAGGTGGATAATGATAGCTAGGCTAGGGGGTAAGGTTAGGGGTTATGGTTAGGTTAAGGGGTTAATGTTAGGGCAAGTTAACATGCTAGCTAAGTAGTTAAAGGGTTAGGTTTTAGAGTTAGTTTAAAGGATTAAGGTCAGGGTTATCTAACATGCTAAGCAGTTCAAAAGTAGTAAGTAATTGCAAAGTAGCTAATTAGCAAAAATGCTAAAGTTATCCATGATGAGATTTGAACACACAACATTTGGGTTGGTAGACGTTCGCGTTATACTGCCACCCATCCTTCCCGATCACCTCCTATTGCTTCTGTCTTAACTAACCTGTCTTTATCTGTGATTGAAATGCACTGTATACAAAAAAATATTCAAGCAATTTGTGTCTATTTCATGTATAATCTGTGATACTGGGCTGCAATTCTACATTGAACACTGCATGGGAATGAATTATGGCCAGAACATCTGTTTGATGAGTATGCCTAGGCTTAATGATTCAGATGAAAATACGCTTTTTGTCTTTATCAAACTAATGTTATATATATTTTATTTTATATTTTCAGCGTGGAACTTGTTTATGTTTAGGGGGGTAATGGCCTAGGCCAGCTATACCCCCAGGGGTACACGCAATGCCGTTGCGGGTATGCCAAATAAAAATGTGATTCACATTTTCCAACGGGGCTATACATTTGGGTGATGTATTTTTCTCGCCTGAGTAGCCTCGCTTCACTGCCAAAAATAAAATTAAACCATCTAGTGTTCAGAGAAATAACAACACAATGTCAAATACAGGTAGCCTAGTCAAATAATTTACATCCAATCACATTAACTGTTACTCTCTTGTGGGAATTCCACTAACGGTCCATATGTAGCCAAACGTAGCTGCTGCTCATTCCGTTTGCTCGAAGATGGATAAATGGTTAAAAAAATGAAGGCCTGCGTCTATAGACACATACCAGCTCTACTGGTAGTACTGCTACTACCAGCAGTACTACACCTGCACCTGTAATTCTACGTTTGTTCCTAGCCCAGCTAGCATGGACACTGACAGTTGTGAATCTGATGCAGCCGAAGAGCTACTGCCCCCTTACCCGGGAAAGCACCGAACAACAGACAGGGATGTTGGACCATCGAAGAGGCGCAAATATGATGAGAACTACATTGATTTGGGGTTCACTTATATTGGGAGTAGTGCCTTTCCTCAACCACAGTGTGTTAAATGTGCAAAAGTACTATCTCACAACTCGATGAAACCTTCACTCTTGCGCAGACATTTAGAAATGTAATACTTGTGAGCGTGCAAGCAGTTGCTCCTGAAGCCACTTGGGTACACTGCAGCATCCACCGAGAGGCTCTTGCTGCCAAGGGAATGCCTGACAGCTTGAAAGACATTTTGGACACTTCAGTGAAAATGGTTAACTTTGTTAAAGCAAGGCCCCTGAACTCTCATGTATTTTCTGAATTATGCAACGATATGGGCAGCGACCATATCATGTTTTTACAACATACATAAGTGCACTGGTTATCAAGGGGCAAAGTATTGACACGTTTTTTTGAATTGAGAGACAAGCTTAAAGTTTTCTTTACTGACCATAATTTTCACTTGTCTGACCACTTGCATGATGACGGGTTTCTCACACGACTGGCCTACCTGGGTGATGTTTTTTCTCGCCTGAATGATCTGAATCTAGGATTACAGGGACTCCGCAACTATATTCAATGTGCGGGACAAAATTGAGGCTATGATTTAGAAGTTGGAGCTCTTCTCTGTCTGCATTAACAAGGACAACACACAGGTCATTTCCATCATTGTATGAATTTTTGTGTGAAAATGAACTCAAGCTTTCGGACAATGTCAAATGTGATATAGCGAAGCACCTGAGTGAGCTGGATGCACAATTACGCAGGTACTTTCCTGAAACGGACGACACAAATGGATTCGTTATCCCTGCCTCCGATATCTGAACGAGAGAGCCTCATCGAAATTGCAACAAGCGGTTCTGTGAAAATTGAATTGAATCAGAAGGCACTGACATATTTTTGGATAGGGCTGCGTTCAGAGTAAGACACTGATGCCCTTTGCAACTACATACCTATGTGAGAGTGGATCCTCAGCCCTCACTAGCATGAAAACTAAATACAGGCACAGACTGTGTGTGGAAAATGATTTAAGACTGAGACTCTCTCCAATACAACCCAACATTGCAGAGTTATGTGCATCCTTTCAAGCACACCCTTCTCATTAACCTGTGGTGAGTTATTCACAATTTTTATGAACAAATAAGGTTTAATATGTAAGATGGCTAAATAAAGAGCAAATGTATTGATTATAATTATATTATTATTTGTGCCCTGGTCCTATAAGAGCTCTTTGTCACTTCCCATGAGCCGGGTTGTGACAAAAACTCACACTCATTCTTATGTTTAATAAATGTATTGTATAGTGTGTGTGTGGCAGGCTTACAATGGTGGCAAAAAACAACATTTGAGAGTGCGCTGACCCTGGTGCTTGAGGGGGTATGCAGCTGGAGGTTGAATGATTGAACGGGTAAGGGACTATAAAAAGTTTGGGAACCTCTGGCCTAGGCTAACCAACTCTAAATGTCACTAGCAGTTAGCAAAGTAGGGTCGTCACTAACCTTAGTTACCACAAGCACAAAGTCATAAACCCTGATGGTGTCTACTATTTTGCTTCTTAAAATCGTATTTATTTAAACTTAATCCTAACCTTAACCACACCATTAACCTTATGCCTAACCTTAAATTAAGACCAAAAGGCACATTTTTGTTTTTATGAATTATAAAATATATATATAGACAATTTTGACTTTGTGGCTGTGGTAACTAGTGACAACCGCAAAGTAGCCATGAACAGAAAATTACACAAACTGTATCTCAGTGTTGGAACACATACTGTATGGAAATACTTCAGTCAAGCAGTCCATTTAGAATTTGTGATAAAACTGGCTTAATTTGGCAAGGAATGTAGCTTGTGTGTCCCATCGGGCTCCCAAGTGGCGCAGTGGTCGATGACACTGCATCTCCGTGCTAGAGGTGTCACTACAGACAACCTGGTTCGAATCCAGGCTGTATCACAACCGGCCGTGATTGTGAGTCCCATAGGGCGGCGCACAATTGGCCCAGCGTCGTCTGAATTTGGCCAGTGTAGGCCGTCATTGTAAATAAGAATTTGTTCTTAAATGACTTGCCTAGTTAAATAAAGGTAAAAAAAAAATCAGTTGGATATGTTTTTATAGCATTTGTTTCTGTAGGGAGCGGTCGGAACGCATTTACGGAGCAAAACTATGATGCTTGATTTGGTTTATTTTTTGTTGTGTCCAGCAAATGCACATGTAAAAATTGAACAGTCAAATTAAATCAATCCTGTCTTCAAGATAACATTTCGACCAAATAGTTTTACAGTATTTGAAGAAAATAAAAGATCTGGTTAAAGATTTTGTTTTAACGTCAGTTCAAGTACTCGATTAAGCTAGTCTTCCAAACAGGGTGGCATGGCAGTGAGCGTATGCTCCTCCTGGGGAACACATCGATTAGAGAAGCCATGGTTTAAAACAGACGAGGCTCCGAGAGAGAGAGAGAGAGCGAGAGAGCGAGAGAGCGAGAGAGCGAGAGAGAGAGAGAGAGAGCCCATCCATCTGTACTAAGTGCTGAACAGGTGGAGGTAAGTGGTGTGTGAGAAAAGCCATTTAATAAATGAGCCTGGTAAGTGGGGATAAAGCTGGAGATGAAACGCCTCGCTGAGGGACCAGACCGCCCGGCGCTGCCTGAGAGATTTATCCCTCCCTAACTCCTTCCATCCAACACCACTGCTTTACTTTCCCACCCTCATCCCCTCATCTGAAGCTGTTGCGTCATCCCCAACACACACACACACACACACACACACACACACACACACACACACACACACACACACACACACACACACACATGCGTGCTCGGGTCACGCACACACACAGCTCTCCCCCCGTGGCTCTTGCTGAAGGCTTGCCAGCTTACCCTCATCCTTTCCCCCTCTCCTTTTCCTCAACATTTGCCATCCATCAACACCCAAAGTCTTCCAACGTTCTCACAAACACTCTCTCTTTATCAGTCTGTCCCTTTTCTATCCCTGCCTCTCTGTTTCTCTCTCTTTCCCACCTTGCACTCTTAGAAAAAAGGGTTCCAAAAGGGTTCTTTGGCTGTCCCCATAGGGAACCCTTTTTGGTTCCAGGTAGAACCATTTTGGGTTCCATGTAGAACCCTCTGTTGAAAGGGTTCTACATGGAACATAAAACGTTTCTACTTGGAACCAAAAGGGTTCTACCTGAAGGTTCTTCAAAGGGTTCTCCTATAGGGACAGCTGAATAACCCTTTCAGGTTGTAGATAACACCTTTTTTGTGTGGTACTCAAACCAGAGTCATCTATTTTTGCCAAAAAGGACAATTTTAGTGATTCCAAAAGTAGTTTACACCCTATCTTCCCAAATGCTTGGATAGATAGTGACCATGTACAGCAGTGTATGGAGCAATGGAGGCTCACCAGTGGTCCAAAAGCAATGATCTTCAGGATGCACTCCAGTGTGAAGAGAGCTGTGAACACGATGTTGAGGTACTTCAGCATGGCCTCGTACAGCTCCGGAGCACCGTGAAACTGAGGGCAGAGGTCAGAGGTCATGAGTGAAATGATAATGGGCATGTCCATTTCCAATGTCCTACAGACATACCATTGTAATACTTGTGAAAGTGATCCTTCCCCTCTTCATCTTTCTGTCACACACACACACACACACACACACACACACACACACACACACACACACACACCACACACACACACACACACACACACAGTACAGTACATAAAGGTGTGTTACCCAGTCCTTTGTTTGTTACAGCCAACTGAATGAATGGGCGGAAAGAGAAGACTTCTCTATGCATCAGTGCATTGTGCTCTCAGCTTGTTTTATTTATTTTTATTCATTTAACTTGGCAATGTAGTTTTAAGTGAATTCTTATTTACAATGAGGGCCTACCCCGGCCTCCCCTAACCCGGCCGACACTGGGCCAATTGTGCGCCGCCCTATGGGACTCCCGATCGTTGTGATACAGCCCGGGATCAAACTAGGGTCTGTAGTGACGCCTCTAGCACTGAGATCCAGTGCCTTAGACCGCTGCGCCACTCGGGACATCGATCTATTTTATTGAATGCTATCCCTATGTTAACATCGTACTCTACACTACTGTGTGCTGTTGCTGTGAGTGTGTGTGTGTGTGTGTGTGTGTGTAAAACACTGTCCCTCAGTCTGACAGACCTGTACTGGTCAACACCTGGAGATAAGCCAGCTGGATCAGCCATGTAGTTAAGGGCATTAACAACAGAGAGGCTTCTCCTAAAACTAGCTTGTACGTCAACAATGGATATGTTTAACGCATCCATCCACATTACACTGCTTACCCGTTCCAAAAGTTATCCCGGTCAAGGTAAACATTTTCCCTTACAACAGATCTAGGATCAGATTTCCCAACCACCAAATATCAGCGCCCCTGGTAGAGTATGTGGGAGGCGTCACTGACCTTCATCATCAGCACCACAGTGTTGAGTGCGATCATGGTCATGATGGAGTACTCAAAGGGCGGCGACACCACAAACTTCCACATCTTATACTGGAACGACTGCTTGTCTGCTGGCATGTAGCGCGTCAGAGGCTTGGCGTTGATGGCAAAGTCGATACAAGCTCTCTGTGTTGGGAGTTGGGAGGGAGGGACGGAACAAAGTGCATAAAAAAAACATTATAAGATTATCTTAGAAGTATCTTATGTAAGAGTTTGTGAAACTCACTCACATCTCCCTAATCAGATCTGATATTGGTCAAACACTGATTATTAGCATAAAAAATAAAATAGTGCGCCATAAAGGGAATAGGGTGCCATTTGAGACACAGTCAGTGAAACTCTCTGTGTCCCAAACTCTATGATGTAGGAAGTAAAGAGAGAGCTGGATGGACTACACTGGGCTGGTTACTTCTCAGGTGTGTTGCTGTTCTTTTGTGATGATGTGTTTTGAGGGATAAAACAGGCTAGCAAGGAAATCAGCTGAAATATGTCCACAGGTGCTCTGACAAGTGTTGATACATCCAACACTGGGCCGGTTTCAACAGAGGAGCGTCAGGAAAGACTTGGCCTTGGTATTAATAACTGTACGTGCAAGTTGAATCAAAAAGTGAGTTGCCTCCTATTGGGCACCAGGAAACTAGGTTTGAGTGTGTGTGTGTGTTTTTCTCTTCCATGTGTGTGTGTTTGTGTGTGTGTGGTGTGTTTCTCTCTCTCTCTGTGTGCCTGCGCGTGTGTTCAGACGGCACACTGTACCTCGTTCTTCTCCAGACTACACTCTGACATGGCCTTGTCTCCCTGCTCCTGGAAGGTGATGATGATGAGAGCCACAAAGATGTTGACGAAGAAGAAGGGAAAGACCACAAAGTAGACCACATAGAAGATAGAGGTCTCCATACGGAAGCCTGGGCTGGGACCCTCGTCTTCATAGGTGGCATCCACAGAATGCTTTAGGACCCTGGAGAGGACAGGTAAACACAGAGGCATTTCTAGATGAAAAGGAGCAGGGTAAATGTGCCCCTAGTGGCTGATCTTGTGTCAGTTTCGCATTTTTCCTACTAACGTTTAAGGTTAGGATCGGGGGAGGGGAAGCTGATCCTAGATCCATACCTAGAGGAAACTTCACCCCGGAGCTACACAAACATGAGACAAGGCCAATTACACTGAACTAAGAAGACAAACATGGAACTATTGTGTATATGTTAAGTCATGTACAGTGCTTTTGTATACAAGCAATATTGTGTGTCTAAGACAATTTCCCTCTGGGGGACATTAACGTTTATCCTATCTTAACTAGCTTAATTGGTATAGCCAATACAGATGGAAGCCATGGCAGGGAGGGCACATACAGTGCCTTCAGAAAGTATTCATACCCCTTGACTTATTCCACATTTTGTTGTGTTACAGCCTGCATTCAAAATGGATTAAGTACATTTTTCTCACCATTTACACACAAAACCCCATAATGACAAAGTGAAAACATGTTTTTTTGCAAATGTATTGAAAATTAAATACAGAAATCTTCTATTTACATAAGAATCACCTTTGGCAGCGATTACAGCTGTGAGTCTTTATGGGTAAATATCTAAGAGCATTGCACACCGGGATTGTACAATATTTGCACATTCATCTTCTTAAAATTCTTCAAGCTCTGTCGAGTTGGTTGTTGATCATTGCTAGACAGCCATTTTCATGTCTTGCCATAAAACTGTAACTAGGCCACTCAGGAACATTGAATGTCGTCTTGGTAAGCAACTCCAGTGTATATTTGGCCTTGTGTTTTAAGTTATTTTCTTGTTGAAAGTTCTGTTGGAAAGCAGACTGAACCAGGTTTTCCGCTAGGATTTTGCCAGTGCTTAGCTCTATTGCGTTTATTTTTATTGAAAAACAAAATTCCCCTTGCCCGTGAGAAGCATACCCATAACATGATGCAGCTACCACCATGATTGAAAGAGTGATGTGTCAAAATGATTCCACTTTGACATTATGGGGTATTGTGTGTAAGCCAGTGATACCAAATAAAATCTTTACCCATTTTTTAAAATTCAGGCTGTAACACAACAAAATATGAATAAAGTCAAGGGGTGTAAATACTTTCTGAAGGCACTGATAAGGATATGTGTTGTACAAGCATGCTGTGAAATAAAATTCTATACATTTACTGGAACAAAGCATGTCCAATATTAATCTGTCACCTCCCATAACTGAGTACAGCAGGGAATATTATTATAAAGCATGGAATATTAGACTGTTCACCAGTTTGCATAAAAAAAAATAAGTGTGTTTCTAATGAAGTAAGTACAACTTTTTCACAGCAAGTTTAAACAACTTGGTTTTGAGCTCAAGCAACTAAATTGTTTTAGGTGTATATAAAGTATGATTTGTTTAGGCAGAAGTTAGTGAAGTAATTGTTTACATTAACGTACAACTGATATTTTTTTTATCATTAAACAATTGTTATGTATTTTAAGTAAGTGATGTAAACAAAATACTTTAAAGTTCAATTTATTTGAAATGTATTAGTCAAGCAGTTCTTATTTGGGGGAGGAGCTCATTAAAATAATGCCCAGGATGCTTTGCAACTGTACATTTTTACATTTTGATCATTTAGCAGATCAAATACTTTCTTTGTAGTTATAAAAAACATTAAGAAATGCACTTATTGCACCCAAAAAGAGAATAGAAAATATATTTTTTAAGTAGCAACAGCTTGAAAATATTGATTATGTGACATGTTTATGTAACAAAAAAAGTGTTGAGTTACAAAATGTCTGTACCTGTACTCTGATATTGTAGTGCAACGGGTTTCCACAAAGGTTTTGAGTAATGGGGTTTACAGTGAAGAGATGTGCTATTCCTTCTCAAGCCTTATTCGCTGGGTTAAAGGGAATAGAGCCATTTTGATTTAAGGATTAATCTAACAGCTAGTTAGCTCATTTTACATAACTTATACCGTGTAGCCCTGCATTATTACTTGGGAGTAATGACGTGGAATGAGAAAGAGAGGACGACAGAGGGGGAGAGAGAGAGAGTGATAGGGGAGATGAAAAATGACTGACTAGCTGAGGAGAGCACATAAGACACTTCAACCCTGTTAAGGTTCTACATGCCATATAAATCAGGCTAATGGTAAGGGACATGCTGTATCTCTGACTAGCGCTGTCTCCTCCTGTACATTAACTCAATGCAGGCATGCACACACTCAGAAACACACACATATACACACACACCTCCCACTGGATCTCACCCCAGCTAGCATCACCCTGAGAGCATTTATTTCCCCCATATCATATGCACTTTGGCCTTTGAAATGGATGTCAAATGGGATGCTCGTCTTGTAAAGGACACTGTACGTTCAATAGGGCTTGATGGACCCCATAGGAACCCTCTCGCCTGCCCAGCAAGCTGACTGGTTACCCTGTGATTGGCTAGCCTGTGATTATGTGACTGGGTCCTTGCCAGTAATTGGCTGGCCTGAGCCGCTCTCTGCAGCTTATTGGCTGGTGTGAGGTGTGAGCTACTCACATTGGCCAGCCCTCCCCGGTGGAGACGGTGAAGAGGGTGAGGAAGGCCCACAGCACGTTATCATAATGGAACTCATACTTTCTCCACTCACGATCCTGGGCCGCCACGTCATCACGGTCATAGTCCAGAAACTTACCCCTGATGAACGATGGAGAGAGGGAGGGAGGGATAGAAAGAAAGCGAAAAAGAGAGAGTAGCACAATATTGTATTAATATATTGTAGGTAAATTGGCTCAAGCTATGTATTTAGTAAGGGTTCATATCCAATACCAGTCAATGTCAATAATGTAAGAGTCATATTGTAATGTACCTGCAGTCCTTCTCCAGACCTTTAGACTCATCGGTGCAGTAGAAGAACTTGCCCTTGAACAGCTGCACAGCGATCACAGCGAAGATGAACATGAAGAGCATGTAGACTATGAGGATGTTGAGCACGTTCTTCAGAGAGTTGACCACACAGTCAAACACAGCCTGAAGGGGGAGACACACAATCACTCAAACTCACATTGGCATGCATGTGAACACCAGGCCACACACACACACGCGCGCACGCGCGCACACACAGTCCCTTCAGAGCACTCTGTTGATCAGTTTGCGGTTTGATGACATGTCATGTACTTTATGCAATCTGCCCAATGAATATGTATCAGCTGGAATGAATGAGACAGTAACTCACAGAGCTGCTCTCTGATGTAAGGTATTCCCAAATGCCACTGTCCAAGTATCTAACTGTATGAGAGTGGTTAGCTCTGGTCCAGGGCATTACATGCAGCTTGCTGATGCTGAGCCCTCAGCACTGAGCCTTCAGCATCAGCAAGCAGCACATAATGCCTTGGACCAGAGCTAGAGTAGTGGGCTTACCTCCCTGCCAACCCTGATCAATCGCAATGATCTCAATCACCCATCAATTAAATGAAGAGGATTTGCTGCTGTCTTTGGTCCAATCCATTATCTTTGTCTGAACAACTGCCTTTCCAAAAATCTATTACTTTGGTATAGTCTTGTTGAGACAATATCAGAGCTGGAGCTGGGGTCTTGATGAGAGTGAGATGGATTTGCATTTTTCTCATTTGTCACATAAAAACGGTGGCTGGGTGGAGGATGATAAACTGGTATATGAAGATAGACACTGGGGACATCAGTCATTACATCCCACCCTCCTCTTCCCTCCCACTGATGTAATTAGCGTTTTAGCTTTTCTCTCATACAATCACTTGGGAGTTCGGAATCCACTGTTTGCTGCTGCACTTCAAAGTGTGTATGTGCGTGTTTCTGTGTGTGTGATATTGTTGTGTGTGTGTGTATGTTCTTGCGTGTAACGTGTCATCGGCCATCGAAGTGGCTTCTCTGCTGTGTCAGAGTGGAGTTGACAGGTGACAGATGTAGTTACCTTGAGTTTGGGCAGTCGTTTGATGGTCTTCAGGGGCCTTAGGACTCGCAGCACCCTGAGGGACTTGATGGTGTTGATGTCCTTGCCTTTAGTTCCTCTGCGCAGAGCAAGCATACAGTTAGTGAACTAAGGAGCATGTACATTCTCCACTACCTTACCTTCTGTTCTGTCACACACACACACACACACACACACACACACACACACACACACACACACACACACACACACACACACACACACACACACACACACACACACACACACACACACACACACACACACACACACACACACACACACACACACTAATATTGCCCTCCCTCTTTCACTCCTTCTCTTTAAGGCACACATATCAAATATCCTTCCATCCCTGCAGTTACAGGTTCTAGTGAAGAATACTCACTGGTTAGTAGAGTACAGTACAGTAGTGTTAGTAAAGTACATGCATGTGAGTAGATGGGTTATTCTCTACAGAAACATACTGTACACAGGGTAGGACAGTAAATCACATAATAGGACTACAATCCACTATCCACTGGAATTTCTGAATAACCCAGACATACACAGTAGTAGAAAATACACAAAGAAACAAGCCCTGTGTCAGGGACAAGCTTCTTTGCAGGAACCACTGCTGTCCTAGCCATTGGCTCTGCTACAGTTGCGGTTTACACAGCAATGATTTAGAACATGTTAGCGAAAATATATACCTTACTGTCCTCAGGAGCCAGAAGGACATTGGTCAAAGACAGTGAATGTGGAGTCAATACAGTCATCTACTGTACCGACACATCGGCCATGTTTGAAATCTGTCTTGACTACTACTTACTAAAACTACATACTGTGTACTAATCGTCCCGCGCACAATGTACTGTTTAGTACAAATGTATGCAGTAGGCTAAGCAACACATATCAATCCATGCTGTCCATACTCTCACCATTTCATTGTGCATTGTGCACATTGATTCTGTACATTGAATCTGTACATTGATTCTGTACAATGAATCTGTTCATTGATTCTGCACAATGAATCTGTTCATTGATTCTGTACATTGAATCTGTTCATTGAGTCTTTGAGAGAAACACATTCAGGAAAAACCAGAGATGTAAGTGAGTATTTATGTGAGCTTTACATTTATGTGCTTCTGTGTGTAGCCTTTCTTGTGTGTGTTTATCATGAGTTTACATACTTCTGAATGTGTGTGTGTGTGTGTGTGTGTGTGTGTGTGTGTGTGTGTGTGTGTGTGTGTGTGTGTGTGTGTGTGTGTGTGTGTGTGTGTGTGTGTGTGTGTGTGAGCATGTTTGTAGGTGTTTGTGTGTGTGTCCGGTCACATCTCCTCAGCAGGTTGATAAACCCTGCGGCTCCACACTCATCTGTAGAGAGCTCTCTAGGGTCCATCTCTCCCCACTACTTCCTTTTCCTCTTTTCCTCTCTCTCTCTCTGCTCACACAGGCAGGAATTAGAAAATGCATGAGGCTGGAGCTTCTAAAATCAGTTGAAAATAAGGCCCAGACAGCCAGCGGGGGTCGAGGAGGACTGAGAGGCTCTGTAGAATGTAGTAACCTGTCCATGATTCTGCTGGAGGGGGTTAGAGAGTAAGCCTGCCTATGCCCTCTCGCCATGCAATGTACTGCACTATTCCGTTTGGAATCATGACTTTGGATACATACTGAACTGAAGTACACACCTCACACTTTTGAATAAATCACACACTGACATCAATGGGAGATTGGCAGATAAGCTGGAGCTATACAGTACATTTACATTTACGTACATGCACATCTCTCAAGTGAGGACTGGGGCAATAATGAGTTAGTAACTGTGTGTATTCAGTGGACACAATATACCTCAGTAACGAGAGAAAACAGAAGCATTGTTCCACACAGATTGGGCGTGTTGACTTTTTCTTACCCAATGGGAGCTTTAGATATAACACACTGGCATGCAACAGTCATGCTCTGAAGATCTGGTTACCCTGGCATGCAATCCGGTAAGTCAACCCCCGCCGGCGTCAGTCCAGGGTCTCAACACGTCTAGATGGCGAGTGAACGAGTGAACCGTTCCTCAATAGCTTTCAGAAGAGCCATGGGCAGAAAGGATGGATGTGTGTGTTCACATCAGATCATCCCTGATTTGCCTCGTGTTCGCAGCAGCCAGACGGAGGAGGTTATCCTCGGTCACCATGACTACAGCGTTCTCGAAAGAGAGCGCGCAGCATTTGCTGTTTACGGATGGGGATATCTGTCTTCCAATCATCTGCCTCCCAGTGGGTATTACTCCCAACCTTTCTGTTGTTTCCACCCAAGGCCAAACAAGAAGCGGAAACATGAATCTCCCTCTCTGATCTGCCCTTGACGCTAACTCCTTCACTATTTATGACGATGTTCGTATGTGAAACGTGATGGATTTGATTTACTGTAACTCTTGGGTATGTTGGCATTGTGCAACCGTTCTTTAGTTTGGCATGTTGCCACTCAATGGCAACAAGAGACAGGGTTTAATATGATATGATTGTCTTCTGAAAGCTATCGGGAAGAGTCTCCAATAGTGTCTCATTGGGACTGGGCTTGGTTCACTGAGAGGGTAAGAGGGGGGATGGGTATCGCGCCCAGTGCAGGACAGAGAGCGAGAGCATTGGTACACGATGGGGGAGGTTGATGGGGAACGTTTCGGGAGGATGGGGCTTTGGGGTCAGGCGTCAATAATAGAGAGGGTTGGTCCCCACCTGGCCACACTTTGTTGCGATCTGATGAAGAAAAGCAGTAATAAACAGAACACACATAAACACGTCACAAACCACATAGAACAAACAAAAGGTACAGAAGAAATTATGGCTGCTTCGTAGAGACAAAGAAAAAAAGGCAGAAATATACAGAAACACTACGCAAAATAAATACTTAAAGCCACTTAAAGACAGTATTAATAATGCTGTTGAAGAGAGGAGGAGATATAGTGGCTGGCGCTAGTTAGCTTTAAGACAAATAATGACAAGCAAACGGAAGCATTTAACTCACTTCAAGTCAAGAGCAAAAAAAAGAGTAGAAAATATAACATATACTGATCTGAAAATGACAGCTTTAGGGGGTTTTGGATGTCTATCGTCTGTTTCTGACAAGAAGACCCAACCGCGTCCCAAATGAAACCACACATAGTGCACTACTTTTGACCAGAGCCATATGGGACCTGGTCAAAATAAATGCACTATGTAGGGAATAGGGTGCCATTTGGGATAACATTTTTTCCCTGACAGGAGATTTTCCAGTGAGATGGCATCAAGGAAGAGAAGACATGACGTTCGACAAGAGACACATCTGAGAATGCCATCTATCTCTCTGTCTATCTGCCAGGGATGTGAGCAGCTCAGAGACGGAGGCTAGGGAGAGAAAGTGTATCATCCAGATAACCTCCCTATCAGCTATCCAGCATTCCACAGTACCAGGAGAGGAACACATATATACCATACTGAGCCAGCATTATGGGACAACAACTACCAGACACACACACACATACAGTGACCAGACACACACACACACATTTCAAACGCACCTACTGTTTCATGCAAATATATCCTCTCGATGAGTCCGAGTGAATAATGAGTCAGAGCGATTGATGAGTCAGAGTGAATAATGAGTAAGAGTGAATGATGAGTCAGAGTGAATAATGAGTCACATTGAATGATGAGTCAGAGTGAATAATGAGTCAGAGTGAATGATGAGTCAGAGTGAATGATGAGTCAGAGTGAATTTTCAATGGGAGAGTAAATCAATGAACATGTGCAAATAAACAGAAGAATATACAGTAATATTATGAATGTGAATCTATAGATATGTAGGCTAGTTAAGCAAATTAACTCAGCAATGAGAGTGAGGCTGCTGGCTGCAGTCATGCTATGCTACATACCTACAGTATACGCTGGACATAGGCCCCGCTGCCTCGTATAGACAGGCAGTGAAAGACAGACAGACAAGTAAACGGGCAAGAAAGACGACACAAACAGGGACAAGCAAGAAAGCAGGCAATCACAAAGGCATTACCCCATGAAGCTCCTGAAAGCAATCCAAGCCACAAAAGAGAAAGATGGAGGGACAGTTTGAAAGAAAGGGGAAAGAGACAGAGTCAGCGACACAGAAAACCAAGTTAACAAATATACAACTGCACTGTTTGAATTGGAAATTATTTGTAGAAGACTTTACCAGGTGTAGCACATAGTGCTTCTGTGTGTGTGTGTGTGTGTGTGTATGTGTGTGTGTGTGTGTGTGTGTGTGTGTGTGTGTGTGTGTGTGTGTGTGTGTGTGCATGCTACCGCCCAGAAAAAGATAGAAGATGCTAGAAGCATAGATAAGGAAAACAACAGCAATACAGACGTGCTACAATTTGCTACTTCGGAGGTTATTACACGTTAGCCCCATCGTGACACCACTGGGTGCAAAACAATTGAATGAGCTGGCAGAGGAAATACCATTTCCTTTTACTCCAGAGACGCAGATGGCTGGTCGGCATGCTTGAAAAGACTGGTTTTCATCTTCCTTTATTGTCTTTGTGTGTGTGTGAATGTGTGTGAAGCTTGTGCTTGTGTGTTTGTATGTCTGAGACTGTGTGTGTTACTTGCCATAGAAGCACCTGGTGACTTTTCATCTCAGTACCCCAGGGAGGGAGAGAGGAACAGCTGTACATTAGCACTATGAAGAACCCACGCTACCCCCCCTCCCCAGCTCAACCTCACACTCATCACACACGTGGCATTAGCACAGAGATAGGAGGGGGGTTATGATAGGCTAAGAGAAGAGTTTGTGCAACAATTTAGGCACAATAATCACAGGCAAGGGAGTTTGGAACCCCTGAGAGGTGTACAGAGAGGTTGGCTTTGGATAATGTTTGGGGGAATCTTTTGGGCCTTGAGTGAGTGCAACTCAGATAGGCATGTTTGTAAGTGCGCCAGCAGGGGGAGCCAGTTTGTGACTGTGAGGGGGGAATCTGTCGAGGTGGCACGCTGTAGGAGAGAGGTGCTGTTCGCTGAAACAGGACTTGAAATAAGTAATAATACTGCAATCCAGGAATGATACATACATTTTGGATGATATATAGCCATTCATTCTTGAAGAATATAACTTATAAATGTCTCATGAGCTTTGTTCAACTGTCTTGCCCTACAATAATCCAAAATATAAACTTGTTTTACTTGATTGTTTGTAAACAATCCAATTGCAAACAAACACTGTATAGTTTGAAAACAGTCCTTGCATCCATGGTTCCGTCTTTGAATTTGAGAGAGGTTGCATTTCTCCAGCCCCATCCCTGAGCTGTTTACCAAAACAAGTGGTGAGGTGACTGATTTAACCCCTTCTACAGCTGCCATAGGAACATACAGTATCTCAAAGTGTGTCCTTACGAGCAGGCGAATGCCACCAGAGCTCCGCTGACCACGATAAAGTCCAGGATGTTCCACAGGTCGCGGAAGTAAGAACCAGGATGGAGGAGCAGTCCCAGGTCTATCATCTACACACAGAGTTGAAGATATAGGGAAGATGATTGAATATATAGGGAAGATGATCCACATTAAACTACTAGTATTAACAGCTTGAAATCTCACCCTCTAAAACAGTGTACGTTTTCAAGGGATTAAAGTTACCCCTCCAATAAAAGAGCCCTGATAATGGATCTAGTACTTAAAAAGGAGCCAGATATCTTCCTTCCACCTTGAGGCAGCTTTGCAGAGCAGTTATTTTGAGCTGCACCTTAAGTGAGTACCTCTGTGCATGCTATTCAAACTGAGGAAACTGTCCCATGTTTCAAACAAGTTCCCCAGTATGACATTGACCTCTCACCTTAATCACCATCTCAAAGGTGAACACTCCCGTGAAGACGTAGTCCAGATATTTGAGCACCTGCAAGAGGACATATGATGGTGAGAAATGATTGAACCTTCTGTCAAAAGTCACACAGCTTGTCTTCAAAACTCTTCCCCAAGACGCAAATGCGCAAGTGAATAGCAAATCTGGTGACCTACTTGTTGTGTTGTATGTACTGGCATTTATGTACGTCAAGTGTAAAATATTTTGTCTGTAATGTTTGTGTCAGAACCCAGTAAGACTAGCTGTCACCATTGGCGTTGGCCAATGGGAATCCTAATAAATCAAAATCAAAAAGCAGGCAATATGTTTATGTTCATGTTTATTCCAACTGAGCCCTTCACTAGAATGCAAATAAGTTACGCCTTTCTTTTTGAAGACCCAAATGAACTCAAAAATACTTTACAGAAATATTGTGCACTCTCACACAGTCTAACTGTCAGGTGATATTAGCAGAAATTCTAGAAGCTTCTGTCAGCTCAATCAAGCTTAATGAATCAGCTAGTCAGTCAGTTAGTCAGTCAGTCGGAATGAGGACCAGAGGGGGTTGTGGGATTTGGAGGCAATCTAAGTCCAAATTCCTTTAGCGCTAGTAGGGACTGCTCATCAGGCCTCTGTACTTGTAAAGGACCCAAATACCCAGCAGCCCAGAGTGTGTGTGTGTGTGTGTGTGTGTGTGTGTGTGTGTGTGTGTGCACATGCAGGACTCACGTTATTGCGGGGTGCATTGGCCTGCACAGGGTCCTCAGCAGCCAGGGCTATGCTGCTCATGGTGATGACTGACAGGATACACATCTCAAAGTAACGCAGGTTTACCACGTAGTGACACAGCCGACGCACCCTGAACAGCACAGCACAGGTAATCTCACTGAGTTCACTCAACATACCCTCCCAAAACACTAACAGAACACTGATTTGGACTCAATACAGTAATGCAGAAAAAGTCTTACTGCCTTAATAGGTAGAATTATCACTGTTATACTGCACATAGTATGAGCAAGATCAATCAGAGCCAGCAGGTTCCCTGTTTCAGGGCCTGACTTACGGGTTGGTCTGTCCAAACACAAACATGGAGCTGTAGGGAAGAATGTGTTTGGGGCCGTTCTTCAGCTCCTCCTCATCCTCCTCCAAGTTCTTCTTCTCCTCGTTCAGGGGGAGGTTCTCACAGTCTATGTTATTCACTATCAGACAGAGAGAATGAGAAAGAGAGAGAGAGAGAGAGAGAATGAGAGAGATATATTGACTGAAGTGTTTCTCCTGCAGCCCATGCCTAACAGGAGCATAACACAGTGTGGTACTGCCTGAGGTACTGAGGTACTGACTGGGGTAGTGACTGGGGTACTGAGGTACAGACTGAGGTACTGACTGAGTTACTGTGGTACTGACTGAGGTAATGACTGAGGTACAGACTGAGTACTGAGGTACAGACTGAGGTACTGAGGTACTGACTGAGGTACGGAGGTACTGACTGAGGTACTGAGGTACTGACTGAGGTACTGACTGAGGTACCGACTGAGATACTGACTGGGGTTCAGACTGAGGTACTGGCTGAGGTACTGCCTGAGGTACTGAGGTACTGAGGTAATGACTGGGGTACTGACTGGGGTACTGAGGTACAGACTGAGGTACTGACTGAGGTACTGACTGAGGTACAGACTGAGGTACTGATGTACTGACTGAGGTACTGACTGAGGTACTGACTGGGGTACAGACTGAGGTACTGAGGTACAGACTGAGGTACTGACTGAGGTACTGACTGAGGTACTGACTGAGGTACTGAGGTACTGAGGTACAGACTGAGGTACTGACTGGGGTAGAGACTGAGGTACTGAGGTACTGACTGGGGTACAGACTGAGGTACTGAGGTACAGACTGAGGTACTGACTGGGGTAAAGACTGGGGTACAGACTGAGGTACTGACTGAGGTACTGACTGAGGCACTGACTGAGGTACAGATTGAGGTACAGAATGAGGTACTGACTGAGGTACAGAATGAGGTACAGACTGAGGTACTAACTGGGGTACTGAGTGAGGTACTGACTGAGGTTCAGATTGAGGTACAGATTGAGGTACTGACTGAGGTACTGACCTGGGTACTGACGTGGGTCCTGACCTGGGTACTGACTTGGGTACTGACTGGGATATTAACTGGGGTACTGACTGAGGTACTGACTGAGGTACTGACTGGGGTACTGACTGGGTATGATGGTGGTCTCTCTGGGCGGGGCGGTGATTGTGACAGGGATGTGGACATTGTTGCTGTTGAGGCCTGCCTGGCTGGCTCTGTGGCTGTTCTTCTGGTTGTCTGCATCCTCCTGCATCTCTCCGGCCTGCAGACCTGCAGGAGGCTGAACAGGGCTGGTGGCCAGGCTCTCCCCTTGAGCGTCCAACTGTCTGTCCCTGCAAAACAAGCCAGTGCACATCTGTGGTGATGACTTGACAATAGTAAAAAGAGGTCACTAAAGCCCATTGAGAATGTGATAGTCACTCACCTGTGTCCCTGGTCCCTGTCTCCATCTCTCTTTCCGTTCTCTCTGCACTCCTCTCCATCCAGAGTTGACTGGGCCTTGACCATGCGGGAGCGGTATCTCCTCCTCTCTCCATTCCCATCTCCATTCCCCTCCTTGTGTCCCCGGCCCTTCCTCTCCACTCTGGCCCCATTAGCCAGGGCCCCGTTCCCCTCTCGGGGCTGTCTGTGGGAGTGGTGGTGGCGGTGCTCCCTCTCCTCCCCCCCTCCATTCACACCCTCCTCCGGGGATCCAGCCTGGTGATGGTGCTTGTGGCCCTGGCCCCTCTCTCGACTACGGCTCCTCTCCCTCTTGCCCTCTTTGGGCCGGGGCCCGTCTGGGTGGTAGTGGTCCCTACTGCGGCTGTGGTGGGTGTGATGCCTGCTCTCCTCATTCTCCCCATTCCTCTCCCGGTGGTGGTGGTGCCTGCGGAGTTGTGGGCCATGGAGGTCTCCTCCATCTTGCTGGGTGTCTGCTCCGTCTCTGTCCTCTTTGGGGGGTTGGGGTTTGTCCCCGTTGCCTGGCTCCACCACTAGGGGGCGGTCGTTGTGGGTCTTCATGTCAGGACGCAGGTGGAGGGCGGAGGAGACACGCAGGCGTTCCTCTGGGTCCAGCTCGTTGAACAGAGCCTCTGAGCTAGCCCTCAAGTTGTTTTGACGCAGCTGGTTGGTGCGCTGCTCCCACACCGACATCATCTTATTGGCTCTCTGTTGCTCCTTACTGCAGGGTGGATGGACAGGGAAGGGGAGGGAAACTTGTCATTTGTCAAGTTTAAACATGCTCACCCAAACCCTCTACTGGTTCACACATGGGCTGCGTCTGAAATGGCACCCTAAGCCTTATATAGTGCACTACTTTTGGCCAGTAGTGGACTACGGAATAGGTTGCCATTTGGAATGCACCCATGGCCATGTTTGGACCAGATGCACCACAGTTCCTTGAGGGACCACGGTTACTATAGTGATGCTTTTCCGTGAGGTCTAACAGGCATGTGAGAACATGTGATGGGTTGCATGAATGATGTCATTTTCTTCCTGCTTTATTGATTCATGTGAGTTACTACTTTGGATGGAAACAGTTAAGGATGACAATTCTCCAGTATGGTGAGCAGCCAGTACTGACCTGCATAATGGGTCTGCCAGCTGTCATCTCCACTCCCTACCACTAGTATCCAAAAATACCTCACATGTTGACCTTTTAGATACTTTATTCTCCGAAAGGTGAGCTATCTTGCCTGACAGACTGGAATACTTGAATACACAAGGAGAACAGGAAAAATGGGACTGGTTTTAAGTAACCTTAAAGGAATAATTCATTCAAAAAATCTTTTGGTATGCAAAACTCATCATACCGGCTGTATTTCTGCATGCTTGAACGGCAATAGCTCAGATACACATGAAAGCCCCGGGAATCGATAGAACAACTCTTACCGATGCACAAAATCAATATAACATTCAAAATGGGTGAATATTTCCATTAATACCAAGGTCAAAATCTGGTGGATTATTGGAGATGGTAGAACAATTATAGATTTCAAGTAACCTTTTGTGTTGCTTCTGCCATGGGATATGGTCATTTGAATACAATAATGGATGTTAACCTTCTTGTTAAGGTTAAAAAAGGTCAACCAGCGGTGGTCAACCAGCGCTGTGATAAGATATTGAGTAAAATAATGAATTTGAAGATTATTTGCACAGTATGTTTGTTAGCTAGCCAGCCAGTTTAAGTGGAATAATTCCAATAATTTTTCTAATTAACTGTCAATATCCCCCAGCTAGCATTCCATGCAAACAATGCAGTCAATCCACAGCCAAACACTGGTTGACATCAGTTTATTTTAGGACTTAGACAAGTTGTAAATGCATCAAATACTGATATTGTATCATATTATAACACTCATAGCTTGAAAAGAAAACAAACATTGATGGCCTGCTTACATATATTTCAGAGGCTATTAATATAGACAGTTGCTATAAAACCTGTGTAAACTGTATTTATAATTAGATTACAATATTATAAGTTGACAACAATTCTATTACACAATTTCTGACATATCACATGCGTTACTTAAGTAAAAGTGGAAAATCCATAACCTATGCCACTACTGCCATTAATTCCAATTAGACTGAACACAATGGCTGCCATTTTCATACCATTCAGGAACTTTGAGGGTTTATGACATAGCCCCTCTAGAAATCTAATAGGATCTCTATGGTATCATCATGATATGAACAAATCGTGATCCTAAGGAATCATCAATGATGGTTTCTATGTACATATGTTTTTAGATGTGGTTGACTATATGAATCTGTGTGTACAGTATGAATGTACGTGCAGACTTATGTATGTATGTATGTATGTATGTATGTATGTATGTATGTATGTATGTATGTATGTATGTATGTATGTATGTATGTATGTATGTATGTATGTATGTATGTATGTATGTATGTATGTATGTATGTATGTATGTATGTATGTATGTCTGACTAGTAAAATTGTATCCTTAGGTGTCACCTGTACCTTAAGACTCGACGGGTGGGGGAGTAGATACAACTCCTAAAAGATAACAGAGGACGACACAGCATAGTAACAGACAGAAAGACAGACAGACAGACAGACAGACAGACAGACAGACAGACAGACAGACAGACAGACAGACAGACAGACAGACAGACAGACAGACAGACAGACAAAGTATGCAAGACATAGACAAGTAAGAAAGACATATCAGCGACAAACGGACATGTTAGTGAAAGATGTGGTCTTGTTATGAGAGAGAAACACACACTCACACACAAACGCACACACACAGAGAGAGAGAGAGAGAGAGAGAGAGAGAGAGAGAGAGAGAGAGAGAGAGAGAGAGAGAGAGAGAGAGAGAGAGAGAGAGAGAGAGCAAGAGAGAGAGACTAGCACCATCAGTACCACACCCAAACATTTAGAAATATATGTTGCTACTAATTGGTATCCAATGATAACGAAGATTCAGGTAAGCAGCAAATCAACAATTTAATGAAATAAAACTGTAATCGATTTGTCTAGTATGGCAGACTACCACTTGACTACTGTACTATTTAGTTTGGCCCTCAACCGGGCCATAAAAAACACAAGCTGTAAAACTGCCAAAGTGCCTGGGAAATTGACTGAGCACCGAGACATAATATATTTATATAGAAATGATTCACTCTAAAGCTCAGGTTATACTCTCATCACTTCAGGCGTCAACACAGTGCAGATGAAGGCTAGGTCGAGTAAGAGACTAAAGAAAAGATGGCGAAGTGGATGGGGTGAGGAAGAGGGGGTTTCAGAATTGGAAGGAGGGGACTGAAGACGGGGGAGCAAGGCAAACGGGGGAGCAGAGGTTTGGCGGGTTTGGGGGAGGAGATGAGGGAGGAGAAGAGAGGGGGGTGAGAATATTGTAAAAGAGAGCAAAAACTCACGGTGAATGTACGCTGGAGATGGACGAGCTGCGAGAGAGTACGTCTCGATTTTGCTTTACAAATCTGCACATGCAGAAATAAGAGAAAAAGACAAATGAAAGAAAGAAAGGATAAAAAAACAAACCAAAAGGATGTTGTGGGGAGAGGTGTCTATCTGTCCACCTGTCCCCACCACGATCATGAAGGACTAGTCTAACACAGCCACAACTACAGTAGTGGTTAACACTTCAGCAGTGGGAGTACTGTAGCTTATACATTATAGATGTATTTGCTCCCGAGTGGCACTGCATCTCAGTGCTAGAGGCGTCACTACAGACCCTGGTTCGATCCCGGGCTGTATCACAACCGGCCGTGATCGCGAGTCTCGTAGGGCGGCGCACAAATGGCCCAGCGTCGTCCGGATTAGGGGAGGGTTTGGCCGGGGTAGGCCGTCATTGTAAATGAGAATTAGTTCTTAACTGACTTGCCTAATTAAATAAAGGTTCAATACAAATACAATGGATTGTTTGTAGTCCTGTAATACTTTACTTTGTAGTACTGTACACACTGTTACATACTGTGGTCAAGTGACTACTACAAATATTAAAAATAGATACTAAACCCCTTCACTGAAGTGTCACCAAAGACATCAAATTGAAAACATTCTGAATAAATAACACAAGTCAACGTAATAAGGGAAATGGCATCAAAGTGGATTTACAAAGTTCAATACACAATGAGTTTACAAAGCCTTTCAAACGTTAGAGTGAACTTTTCAAACAGGTAGAAAATGGTCTTCGTTTAAAACATCATGATTACTTTTGTGAATAAAATATGATTATGGATTCACTTCATCAAGAGTAAAAAGCTTTGTAAAATTGCACATTATGCAGATATCGAAAATAAACCATTCTCTCAGAAATGGCCTGTATCAACACAGCTTTGAAATAGACTAACAAATGAACATCGTTAAGGTTTAATCATTCGTTACAAAGGTCAAAATGAAGATAATGCAATCTGCTACAGTATGTAATCTGCTACATTATGTAATCTGCTACAGTATGTAATCTGATAACGTATGTAATCTGTTACAGTATGTAATCTGTTACAGTATGTAATCTGATACCGTAGGTAATCTTCTACAGTATGTAACGGCAAATGCATCTTCAAAAGTAATCATCAGGATTTATTCAGTAGGCTACTGTCAATCTAAAACGTGCTTATTTATTGTTCATCTCGTTTTACCTAGAACAAAAATCAGGCGTAATTTGGTCTATTGCTCATCTGTCCATGAGAGATTAATAATTGATTATTTTAATGATTTGATTTCTTAAACTAACCACCATTCTGACCCGTGTATGAGAGTAGGAGTGCTGATCTAGGGTCAGGTCTCTCCTATCCATATCACCTAATTCATTATGATTTTAAAGGCAAAACTGATCAGCATTCCTGCTCTGAGGGTCTGCATCAATATGTGCCCTAGTCATTGTGGTCACAGTCAGGCCATGTCATATACATCTAATAGACCATGTGTCCCACCTGGGCTGGGACTGACATTACTGATGCATGGTCATGTACAAACCAATGACTTACTGACCATCAGAATGTTTTGTCAATATTCTTTATGTTGTCAATAGAGGGCCAAACTCATCTCTTACCTAATACACAAAGGCATCTTTACTGCTGAAAATGACACTATTGATTAATTAGTCCTAAAGCCAATACCAGTGGGGAGAGGGCATGGCTGTGTGGTTAGATACAGTAAATAGGTTATAGACCATTATTGACTCCATCAGACTCTAGTAGATGACTCCGTCATATCGATGTTCACTAAATGAGACCGAAAGGCCAATCTGATTGGAGATCAGTTTAAGATCAAGCATACACTCCTGTCAATATCTAATTGGTGATGTATACCAAATAGCACATATAGGGAATAGTGTGCCATTTGAGATGTTGTCTGGGATTACCTCTTCCACCTCCGTATGGGAGGAGGATAATAGAGGGGCTCCCAGTTCTGTAAGGCAATCATGACCAACATTAAAATACCATTGGGGGGATATTGCCATAGACGGCGGAAAGAGAAGGATTGTAGTTAAAGCACACACGTAGACAGAAACATATACACAGTTTAGTCATTTAGCAGACACTCTTATCCAGAGCAATTTAATTACAGGAGCAGTTATGGTTTAAGTTCCTTGCCCTAGTCGGCTCCGGGATTTGGCTGGAACACTAGACTTACGCAGCGATGGAGATGTTGGCTGCTGAGATGGGGCTGACCTCCTTCACCTCAATGGCCTTCTGCAGGGCCAGCTTCTTATTGGCTTCTTCCTCCTGCTTCTCCTCATCCTGGACCAATAAACCAGAAGGGATGGGTAACCAAGGGTCATTTTATTCAGAAAATAATCTAACAGAAAAAGTTCCCTGGGTAGGACATGGTTCCTTGGGTTCCTCAGGCTTACCTTGGTGAGCTCCTGTGCATTGGCGAGGTTGTCGACTGCGATAGCCAAGAAGACATTCAGGAGCGTGTCTGGTTGGAACTAAGCTCAGGAAAAACCTTGACACAACAGTAGTGGCTTTCATGGCTAAGCCATGGTACATTGCAACCAAACACTTTGACCATCAGCAACAGACTGGATGGCATGCCATTAAAAAGGGTAACAGTATCACTCAAACTCAGAATTCACTGGGGGAATCCTTCTAGGGGAGTCCAGGAGCATGCCCCCCTAGAAACAAATGTTCAAAATGTACAGCTCTCATTGCAGCACTTCTCTCCAATGTTGTTTCACTCCATTAATTTTTCATGCAGATGAAATCTCTAATATCCATGCAGTGGCACGACTTAGGGTCAGAGAGGATACAGTTTCCAAAGAGTGTGAGGACGATGAAGTAGACCGAGGAGAACATTCCCCGCCGTACGCCCCCCTGAGACTCAATGCCATGATACATCACTGCATTCCAATCCTCGCCAGTCAGAATCTGACGTTGATCATAGAGAGAAGAATACACAAATAAGTCATATATCATAATAAATTAACAAAATATTGAGTTATACTGCAGGGTCAAAAGTTCAGCTGTTTTGACTTTCAAAAGTACTGTATAACACAGGGTAATAGAAAGAGGAGTCATTTGGAGACAAAGAGACAAAGAGTACAGAGACCAATTAATTGCAAATGATCTTTGTTCAATACATAATCCTCTCAATTAGAAATCTAAAGTTAAGGCCAAACAAGTTGTTTAATTCAAATCAGGGAAGTAGAGGCAGGGTGTACCTGGAAGACGGTGAGAATGGCCGCCGGGAAGGTATCGAAGTTGGTCGTTGGCGTCTCCTCTTCGAAATTAAACCTTGGAGAAAGAACAATGAACACATCAAGTCAAACTGAAGACATCTGGCTTGAGAGGGGACAGAGAGGTCGTTCAGAATCAGATACATGGGCTTCCATCTAGTGGTCACAGCAGATGAAATGGGACGCTAGAGTACAGTGCTGTATGTGAAACACAAATCAAATAGAAATCGAATCAAGGCAATATCATCAAATAAACTGGGTCAATGTGTTGTTGTGTATAAAGCTATTGTGGGGTTCTAGTTTGAAATATACTAGAAGTTAATGGGTACATGTAAGACAAATGTATATGGTAGGGTCAATGGAGGTTGTATAAGAGCCAGGGGCTTGGAAAGCTAATAAGTAAGGGAAAAAGACAATCACATGGTTGTGGTCACTGATAAGGGTGGATAGCTGTGGATTAGTGAGGAATGTGGTCTGAGGTCAGGTCAGGTCACATGTAGGGAGAAGGAACAGTTTAATTACACACGTCACTTAAGTTCCTGCCTAGCAACTGAGATGTGTTGGCTGTCTACATGTGCAAGGAGTTGACTCTGCTCAGTAGAGGGTATAAATATATTTACTTGTGGAAACATGTCTTTGTCTTTTCAGCTGTTTGACCCAGTGGGTGAATAAACTTGGTTTGAGCTTTTCCTAGTTGTCCATTAGTTTTTACTCTGTTTATTTAGAACCTAACACTATTATAATGACATTTGCGGCCATTGAATATGCTACACCAACCCTGAATTACTGAAAGTCTGCCAACTGACATCAGCAGGCATACTCTTTCAACACAAATCTGTTATAACTAATTCAATGCAACAACAGCTTTCCATTATGTTGTGTATCAGAACACCTACACATACACATAGCATGTGCACTGTATTCTACTGTAAGCTTCAAAACGTGTTTTCCAAGCATGGAAAGGATTCCATCAAAATACCCACACATTACAACAACATGCATAGAGAAACACTGCAATGAACAATGATTGATTTCCTTGACTTTCATCGTTTGTGTATTTCTAGATAGACTTGCAATGTACACTTAAGAAATTGCTTTGGTAGAGAGTGGAAGACACTGGCGTAGTCCCGCAGCCCCCCAATGCGGGAGCCCATGATCCTTGGGTGCCCCCAACCTTTTTGGTTTAGGTTTTTTGGTTTGGGTACCCCCGGAGGTCGGGCCCCCCAGAGAGCATATGAACGCATCATAAGCCATAAAATAAATGTTTAGAATTACAGGAAATGTACTTTGAAACTGCAACATTTTCTCTCAGCATCATGGCAAAATGTGTAGAATAGCAGGAAATTAGCTCAGAGCTGATTGAAAGTCGGGATAATCCTTGTCCGGCAGGGAAACTTTAATTCAAGGGTTTTTCTTTATTTTGACTATTTTCTACATTGTAGAATAATAGTGAATACATCAAAACTATGAAATAACACATATGGAAATCATGTAGTAACCAAAAAAGTATTAAATAAATAAAAATGTGAGATTCTTCAAAGTAACCACCTTTTGCCATGATGACAGCTTTGCACACTCTTAGCATTCTTTTAACCAGCTTCATGAGGTAGTCACCTGGAATGCATTTAAATTAAAAGTTAATTTGTGGAATTTCTTTCCTTCTTAACGTGTTTGAGCCAATCAGTTGTGTTGTGACATGGTTCATTGAGTTGGGATTATGAGTTGGGATTATGGTTCATTGTTTAGCTAACTAGCTAGCTAGCTGCATGTCTTAACAAAAGACTCCACTATGCAAGTAGCCATTTCAATAGAATGTCACTGCAACAACTGTTGATAGATGTACTAGCTGGTAAATTCGCTCTGGCTATCTACAGCCACCATCGCTAACAAGTGGCGCAGTGGGAGTCCCATAGGGCGGCGCAAAATTGGCACAGCGTTGTCCGAGTTTGGCCGGTGTAGGCCGTCATTGTAAATAAGAATTTGTTCTTAACAGACTTGCCTAATTAAATATAGGTAAAAAAATTATAAAATTTAAAAAACAATGAAACAGCCTAACCAGCTCTGTTAGGGTGAGTAAAATGGTCAGAGTGGGGTGTTCTCTCATTATGTGTCTGGAAGTAGCTAGCAAGCTAGCCAATGTTAGCCAGTTAGCTTAGGTGCTTGACTGCCGTTGTGAGGTCAGAACTTTTTGATCAACCCACAGATTTCATGTTAACAAACTATACTTTTGGCAAGTCGGTTAGGACATCTACTTTGTTCATGACACTAGTAATTCATCCAACAAGTGTTTACAGACAGATTATTTCACTTATAATTCACTGTATCACAATTCCAGTGGGTCAGAAGTTTACATACACTAAGTTGACTGTGTATTGAGCTAATTGACATCATTTGAGTCAATTGGAGGTGTACCTGTGGATGAATTTCAATGCCTACCTTCAGACTCAGTGCCTCTTTGCTCAACATCATGGGGAAATCAAAAGAAATCAGCCAAGACCTCAGAAAGAAAATTGGTTCATCCTTGGGAGCAATTTCCAAACGCCTGAAGGTACCAAGTTCATCTGTACAAACCTCAACCCTATGGAAAATGTGTGGGCAGAACTGACAAAGTGTGTGCGAGCAAGGAGGCCTACAAACCTGACTCAGTTACACCAGTTCTGTCAGGAGGAATAGGACAAAATTCACCCAACTTATTGTGGGAAGTTTGTGGAAGGCTACCCGAAACGTTTGACCCAAGTTAAACAATTTAAAGGCAATGAAACCAAATACTAATTGAGTGACATTTCACATTCTTAAAATAAAGTGGTGATCCTAACTGACCTAAAACAGGGAATTTTACTAGGATTAAATGTCAGGAATTGTGAAAAATGTGAAAAAGTGAAAAAAGTTTAAATGTATTTCGCTAAGGTCTATGTAAACCTCCGACTTCAACTGTACCATTTTGTTCTCTGAGTCTCTACTTTTATCCAATGTAAAAAACTAAATTTCACATTTTGCTACATAAGAACGATTTGAGCTGGTCGGTCACAAATAGGCAAAGAGAAACACCAGTCCATCATTTCATGAAGGTCAGTCAATACGGAAAAAAAGTCAAGAACTTTTAAAGTTTCTTGAAGTACAGTCGCAATAACCATCAAGTACTATGATGAAACTGGCTCTCATGAGGACAGCTAGAGGAAAGGAATACCCAGAGTAACCTCTGCTGAAGTTCATTAGAGTTACCAGCCTCAGAAATTGCAGCCCAAATACTCACGCCTTCATGGTCGAATTGCTGCAAAGAAACCACTACTAAAGGACACCAATAAGAATAAGAGACTTGCTTGGGCCAAGAAACACTAACAATGGACATTAGACTAATGGAAATCTGTCGGACTGATGAATCCAAATTTGAGATTTTTGGTTCCAACCGCTGTGTCTTTGTGAGATGCAGAGTAGGTGGATGAATGATCTCTGCATGTGTGGTTCCCACTGTAAAGCATGGAGGAGGAGGTGTGATGGTGTGGTGGTGCTTTGCTGGTCACACTGTCTGTGATTTATTTAGAATTCAAGGCACACTTAAGCAGCATGGCTACCACAGCATTCTGCAGTGATACGCCATCCCATCTGGTTTGCAAAAAGTGGGACTGAGTTGGATCGGAGAGAGAAGGAAAAGCAGCCAACAAGTGCTCAGCATATGTGGGAACTCCTTCAACACTGAAGCGGACTGTTGGAAATGCATTCCAGGGGACTACCTCATGAAGATGGTTGAGAGAATACCAAGAGTGTGCAAAGCTGTCATTAAGGCAAAGGGTGGCTACTTTGAAGAATCTAAAATATATAACTTTTTTGGTTACCATATGTGTTATTTCATAGTTTGGATGTCTTCACCATTATTTTACAATATAGAAAATAAAGAAAAACCCTTGAATGAGTAAGTGTATCCAAACCTTTGACTGGTACTGTATATATTTCAGATTTTGTTCATATTAAGACAAACGTGTAAAATAGCCTGAGATTAGCCATAATTCTGCACATTTTCTCTCTACTCTTGCTTAGAGAACAAGCAGTGGTAGTGGTGGTGCATGTGTGTGTTTGTGTGTGTGAGTGATATATGCAGCCGTGGTCCTTTCCCTCGTTCCCTCTTCCCATTTCTCTCTCTTGGTTGGCAATATTAACGTAGGTTGCACACTGGAGGCAGTGGCCGCAGCAGAATGCTCTTGGGCAAGTGTGCAGACCTCCACAGTGTTTACTCTGATAATAGGGATTGGATGTTGTTTCGCTCCCCCAAGGCATCTTCAGGGACTTCCTTTAATCAATCAGCAAACAGAAGCTTGTGAGAGCAGGCTCTGATACACTGTGATGTGCATCTGGCTCTGCTCA
The DNA here is from genome assembly GCA_023634145.1 of Thymallus thymallus. Classification (NCBI taxonomy): domain Eukaryota; kingdom Metazoa; phylum Chordata; class Actinopteri; order Salmoniformes; family Salmonidae; genus Thymallus; species Thymallus thymallus. The sequence continues at coordinate 23,325,477 of CM042404.1, read as the reverse complement.
GTGGAGAATGAGAGGAATATAAAGTGCGGCCACAGTCCTCTAGACTAGAGTATTGAAAGGTTTCCCAAAGCACGTAAGGGATTCAATACGTAGCACATCTATAAGGTAGCAGGTAGCCTAGCGATTAAGAGTGTTGGGCCAGTAACCGAAAGGTCACTGGTTCGAATCCCTGACCCGGAGAGGTGAAAGGCACTTAACTGTAATTGCTCCTGTAAGTGTCTCTGAATAAAAGTGTCTGCCTGAAATGACAAAAAATAACATATAAACACCATCTCTATCTAATAAAGGAGGTAATAAAAAATAAAAAAACGAATTCAAACGCCATTATCTTTCTATAATCCCCATTGTTCGTATTAGAATTTGATTTGAGCTTCTCACATATCCCCTGCTAGCGGTGATGTCCTGCAGACATTCAAATCTCTGAAGAGCAGGAGACTGCTCTCTCAAATGGTTTACTTTCCCTTTCTCCCTGGCTTCTACTGAGAGATTTGTCTGGGGTTGGCTGATAGGGGCGTAACCTCTGCAGTGTATAATCGATTCAATCATTAACTGTCTGAGCTTAGATATCGAAGTCTATTTATGCCTTGTCTCTGTCTCCCATGTGTCGGGACACAGGTGGATTACATAAGAAAAGAACATATCACATGGCAATAATGGATATTAACTGAAAAATGAACTTATGTAGTTTCTTCCAATGGCCCTCTGTGACTTTAACCTTTTCACGCGTGAGTTCCTAATATCTCTAACGGTTGCCCCAGCGTGAGTGATTGTTACGCAACAGGACAGTTAACCCATGCTGCCCTCAAACCAAGGCACGCTGCCTGCTAATTATCTATAGGCTATGTTTAAACATGTCAATTTCAAATATTTTCAAACAAGTTTTATTTTGTAATAACGGTGTGTTCCGCCTCCTCATTCATTCACATAAGAAGTAGCCCATTTCACTGTTGAGGACAATTTATGTTTGAGGCTTTACTGAGCCGAACAGACTTCTCTCTTTGAAAAGAGCCAAAGCACTTCCCCAGTGTTTCCCCAGATCAAGTATGCAGACATTTGCGCATCCCTAGTCAGAACAGGCCTTGCAACAACAGGCCTTGCAACAACCCCTGGCACATTTTCTGTCTGGCGCCCGCATTGACGTCTGGCCACTCTACCATAAAGGCCTGATTGGTAGAGTGCTGCGGAGATGGTTGTCCTTATGGAAGGTTCTCCCATCTCCACAGCAGAACTCTAGAGCTCTGTCAGAGTGACCATCGGGTTCTAGTCACCTCACTGACCAAGGCCCTTCTCCCCTGATTGCTCAGTGTGGCTGAATTATGGAGTCTAATGTGTTCTTGGGGACCTTCAATGCTGCAGACATTTTTTGGTACCCTTCCCCAGATCTGCGCCTCGACACAATCCTGTCTCGGAGCTCTACAGACAATTCCTTTGACCTCATGGCTTGGTTTTTTCTCTGACATGCACTGTCAACTGTGGGACCATATATAGACAGGTGTGTGCCTTCCAAATCATGTCCATCAACTGAATTTACCATAGGTGTAATCCAATCAAGTTATAGAAACATCTCAAGGATGATAAATGGAAACAGGATGCACCTGATCTCTATTTCGAGTGTCATAGCAAAGGGTCTGAATACTTATGTAAATAAGGTATTTCTGTTTTAAATTTTTTATACATTTGTAAAAATGTCAAAAAACCTGCTTTCACTTTGCCATCATGGGTTATTGCATGTAGATTTATTTAATCAATTTTTGAATTAGGCTGTAACTTAACAAAATGTGGAAAAAGTCAAGGGGTCTGTATACTTTCCGAAGGCACAGTATGTATGGAGCAAAATGTATTTATTTTTTTATTCACGTTTTCAAGTACTGTGACAAATCATGCATTACGATTCTTACATAGATTGTGATGGACACATACGATGTATGTAAAATACTTATTTGAAGGTTGTACTGATTAGGGTGCTTAGGGTCTGTGTCGACCAATTGTGTGGTATACTCCAGCGACCCTTCAACCTTAGCCTGAGCCTGGAAAGGGTCCCTGTGCTGTGGAAAACATCCTGCCTCGTCCCAGTGCCCAAGAAGGCACACCCCACTGTCCTCAATGACTTCAGACCTGTAGCACTAACATAATGAAGATCCTGGAAAGGTTAGTCCTCGCTCACCTCAGACCCCTGGTGTGTACATCACTGGACCCCCTGCAATTTGCATACCAGCGCAACATCGGGGTGGATGATGCAATCATCTACCTTCTGCAGAGGGCCTACTCTCACCTGGACAATGCAGGTTGCACTGTGAGGGTTATTGTTTTTTACTTCTCCAGTGCCTTCAACACCATTCAGCCCCTGCTACTGGGTGAGAAGATGAGGAGGATGAAAGTGGAAGCACCCTTAGTCTCCTGGGTCACGGACTACCTGACCGGTAGGCCACAATATGGCCTACAATATGTGTTGCTCACTGCCCCTGTGTGGCAGTGAGCAACACAGGGGCCACCAAGGGAACGGCCCTGTCCCCCTTCCTGTTCACCTGCTACACCTCGGACTTCAGATATAACTCTGAAACATGCCACCTACAGAAGTTCTCGGATGACTCCGCATTTGTAGGGTGCATCAGGGGTGGGCAGGAGGAGGAGTACAGGAGCACAATCAATGACTTTGTGGTGTGGTGTGAGCAGAACCACCTTCAGCTCAACATCAGCAAAACAAAGGAGATGGTGGTGGACTTCAGGAGAACCAAGGCCCATACAAGTTCCTGGGAGTCCGTCCATATGGACAACAGGCTGGAATGGACTGGTAATACCGGGGCTCTGTACAAAAAGGACCAGAGCCAACTCTACTTTCTGAGGAGGCTCAGGTCATTCAACGTGTGCAGTAAACTACTGCATACTTTCTACCAGTCTGTGGTGGCCAGTGCCATCTTTTTTGCAGTGGTGTGCTGGGGCGCCAACATAAAGGCTGGTGATGCTTCTCGGGTAAATATTCTGATCAGGAAGGCTAGTTCTGTTCTGGGTATTAGCCTTGACACTCTAGAGGAGGTGGCGGAGAGACGGATCCTGGCCAAACTGCTGGTCATCATGGACAACGTCACCCACCCTCTGCATGCCATGGTTATGAGGCAGAGGAGCACTTTCAGTCACAGACTGATCCCACCACGATGTGCCAGAGAGCACTACCAGAGGTCCTTCCTACCGGCGGCTATTAAGACTATTTAATGCCTCACTGGGGTTCCGTGCCATCGACAACATAGACCTGGAACTGTTAGGGTGTTAGGACCTAGTTTAACTATTAGGCATCCATCCGTGAGTAACTCTGGTCCGTCATCACTCATTCACTCAGGACTTATTCATTCAGCACTCATTCATTCAGGACTGTATATACATATTCATGTAAAGTTGTTATATCATATCACGTGCAATATTGGACTGAATTTACGTAGTCATTTACTCAGGACTGCATATTAGTATCCTGTCAGTGGTAACTTGTTTCATTGCTTTTAGTATATCGAATGTGCAATACGTGCATTTATCTGTAATTAAACCCTGCACAAAGGACTGTATTTTAAGGGAATTAATATTATTACCGTAAATTATATCATACGCACATTTAGCTACTTAAGTATCTCTTCCTGTCATTTACCTGTACAGTTAATGAAGCCATGCAAATGTTCACTTACCTGTACATTTAACTGTACATTTAACTGTACAGTTAATTTAACCATGCAAATATTCACTTACCTGTTCATTTAACCAGTCTGTATATTAAGTAAACTACTATTACTCTCACTTATATCATACGCACATTTAGCTATTTAAGTATTTCTCGACCTGTATAGTATAGTTAACCATGCAAATATTCCTTAATATCTATATCAACTTGCAATATTTGTATAATTTTTTCACCTAACACTCTGTAACAATGTATAGTGTAGATATTCAGCCATTCACCCATACTATGCAATGCCTTTTTATAGCTTTTTGCACTCCAGACTTATTGTATTTTTATACTTTTTCATACTGCTGCACTATGTATCATGCATCTGTCTTTTTCGTATTTTTGTTCTGGCATTTTGCACCTGCCCTGTGTTTTTTCGTAGCTGCTTGACAAAGAAATTTCCCCTCGGGGATCAATATCTATCTATCTAACTATCATGTGGCGACATGTTTGTTGACAGCATACAATGCATTCTGGTTGTCACGTAAGTGTCTGTCAGTCGGAGCTCTAGAAAGAGGCCCGAGTTCCCAGTCGAAGCTTGAGTTCCCAGTTGTCATGAACGCACTGAAGTCGGAAGTCAAGTTCCCAGTTCTGAATTCCCAGTTGTTTTGAACGAGGCATCAGATTGTAAATATGATACCTCAGGGTTGCCAGCTCAGACACCCTTTTTATTTTTATTTAGCTTATAAACTTCTCCTGTGTTTGCTCCCCATTTATTGATAAATCCCCCACCATAGTAACATTTCCTCCATCATATCCCCCCACAATACCTTCACCCATAGACTTGAAACCCCCTCACAAATTCGCGCTACGGTTAGGCAAAGCAGTAGGCATCTTTGACTTTGTTTATTTGCGTCTTATAGTGAATGGAATTCTGGGATTAGGGAGATTTAGCTTGTCAAACATAAATAAACATGGCTGCCATCATAAATAATTTTCCTATTGTTAGCTTATCTGACAGGCATCTCTTTTCTAAACAATATTATATTTCTCCATCAGAGATGTGGTTCATTGTAAACAAGCCTAGCTGTTAGGTCGCTATCTTATGTTTTTTTTTTTTGTCAACCTGTTATTTAAACTGGTTTATGAAATGAGTTGGGCTGTGGATGTGTTCCGTGTGATGATGAAGTTCACATTTATCTTTTACAATAAAAGGTGAAATTGAGGAATAAAGTTGTGAAGACCTTTATTTCCCATCAGTACAAAACATTGTTTAGATGCTTTTCAGACAACAATGCTCTTTTGTTGTTGTCACGACTGGGTGTGTAGATTGACCAAGGCACAGCGCAGTAGTAGTTTGACATAAGTAATTTAATGTATATAAATAAACTTGATGAAGAACTACATAAAACAACAACTTAGACAAACGTAAATACACTTACTTCTTACAGACTGACATACAGGACAATGAACCACACAAAGGTGTGGGACATCACACTTAATATAGGATCCTCAATCAGAGACAACGCATAGCAGCTGCCTCTAATTGAGGACCCAACACAACACAACACAGAACTAGAATACTAGATCTGTCAGGCTCTGACCATGGCCAAATAGAGTAGGCCAGAGCCTGACAGTTGTTTCATCATACGTACTGTTGCTACCGTTCCAATCACATATTTGCGATTGAACGTTGCAGGGACCACTCAACAATGATCCCAAATATGTGATCGTACGAGTCAAAGGGTTAAAGAATATTCCCAAATATGTGATTCCTAAGAAATGTGTCCAGAGATTTGGTCAACTAAATCAGATTTGTCTAAAATCTTAAATGAATCAGGAATAAGCCGAGTCAGCCATACCATAATGACCCCTTATTCATGTCTCTGCATTTCCTATCCATGTCTTTACTTTTGATAGATTTAAACAAACAATATTGGAATCACAATGGTCACAACCATTAATCAAAGTCTATTTATGCCATGTCTCTGTCTACCATGTGTTTTTACACAGAGTCGGGACACAGGTGGATTACATAGGAAAAGAACAATGGATCCAGACTCATATTACATGGTACACGAGGCCCAACCACTGAGCACCATGTGCACGTCAGAGTGTTTTCACACATATTCATCAGCACCGACTGACGTGGCCATTATGAAGGAACTGCGCAGTTTAAATTGATCACGGCACCATGGGAACCCTATCTCTTTCTCCCACCAAACAGCCCAATGGGAATGCAGCATCCGTCAACGCTGTCACTCTGGGAGATAGGTGAGAATATGACACTCTTACCTCTTACCTGCTACAATGGAAACTATATAACGGGTAAGGTAGCTCACCTTGACTCAAGAGAGACACAACAGTATTGGCCGCTGAGGTAAAAAATGTATGACAATGTAAACACTGTGTAAACCACAAAGGAGTTTTGACTGGCCTCTGCCCTAAATGATCAACCGTCCTACCAGATGGTGTGTTTGTGGCTGTCGTCAGGCAGAGCTGGGTTAGAGCCAGGCCTTTGATTAATATAGCATAGCACAGATCAGGAGGTGTAACTGTCAGCCGAAGGCATGGAGTTTTACACAGCCTGGAATCAAAGCTACACCGTTGCGCTGGTCCCTGCTGTGGCAATGTGTCTGCCACCACTGTACTGCTGGGTCAATGATTAGAGGGAGAGGGGGAGGGACTAGGGGACAGTTAGAGGTAGGGGGAAGTGTGTGTGTGTGTGTGTGTGTTTGTGTTTGTGTTTGTGTTTGTGTGTGTGTGTGTGTGTGTGTGTGTGTGTGTGTGTGTGTGTGTGTGTGTGTGTGTGTGTGTGTGTGTGTGTGTGTCGTGGAGGGAGATTAGGAAACAGGACCAGAGAGGGGTCAGGGGTGAAAGGTTATGGGCCAAGGGTTAGGTTCCATGGAGGAGTGGAGGGAATACTCACTGTCCTCCGAAGAGCTGCATACCCAGCAGAGCAAAGACCACAATGAAGAGGAAGAGGAGGAAGAGCAAGCTGATAATGGACTTCATGGAGTTGAGCAGAGACACCACCAGGTTCCTCAGGGAGTTCCAGTACCTGGGGACAACAGAGAAGATAAAGAAGGAAGAGAAAGAAGAGAGAGAGAGAGAGAGAGACAGAGAGAGAGAGATGGAGAAAGAAGAGAGAGAAAGAAGATAGAGAGAAAGAAGAGAGAGAGAGAGATGGAGAGAGAGAGATGGAGAGAGAGAGAGAGCGAGAGAGAGCGAGAGAGAGAGAGCGAGAGAGAGAGAAGACCGAGAGAAAGAAGAGAGAGAGAAGACAGAGAGAAAGAAGAGAGAGAGAGAGAGAGAGAGAAGACAGAGAGAAAGAAGAGAGAGAGAGAGAGAGAGAGAGAGAGAGAGAGAGAGAGAGATAGAGAGAGAATGAAAGAAAGAAAGAAAGAAAGAAAGAAAGAAAGAAAGAAAGAAAGAAAGAAAGAAAGAAAGAAAGAAAGAAAGAAAGAAAGAAAGAAAGAAAGAAAGAAAGAAAGAAAGAAAGATTGTTGTGAATCACAGGGTTACTAATCTAGTGAGTATAAAATGATTGCTATCTAACTGTAGCCCTTTCCTGCAGTCAAATGACCTAGTAACCTCATGGGTCGAACGTTATTAATAGTTTTTATAATTAATACAAATCCATTGTTTTATATCAAACGGTTTTGTTATATTTCAGTGTTCTGTAATGTACAGTATATTAAGTGTGATATTGGGATTCAAACTCTAAAATTGAATACATTTCAACTCTATATCTGACATGGTACAGGTGTCTTCTGGTTTTGTAAGCCCATAACCATGTGTGTGAGGTGTATACATTTGTTTAAGTCTACCAAGAAACACTCTGTGACCCTGATTTAGCCCACTAAATTAAAAGGTTGATAGGATTATACACTGACAGACTGGGACAATGCCAGACATTGTTCTGAGGAAAAATATATGCTCATTGTTGATTCTGAATGTATGTTAATATCCTGTATGAGTGTACACAAAGTGAATGCAAGTGTGTGTAGGCCTATGTGTGGACTCAAATGTGTGTTCACTCACTTGGTAAATTTGAATAACCTTAGCAGCCGAAGAGCCCTCAGTACACTAATGCCATAGGATGCCCCTGGTTTGATCATAGACCACACCACCTCAAGTATACTCCCTATTATCACCTGTGGAGATGTGGAGAGGAGAAAAGAGGAGAGGAGAAAGGCGGAGAAAAGAGGAGAGGAGAGGAGAAAAGAGGAGAGGAGGAGAGGAGAAAAGAGGAGAGGAGAGGAGGAGAGGAGAAAAGAGGAGAGGAGGAGAGGAGAAAATAGGAGAGGAGAGGAGGAGAGGAGGAGAGGAGAAAAGAGGAGAGGAGGTGAGGAGAAAAGAGGAGAGGAGGAGAGGAGAAAAGAGGAGAGGAGAAGAGGAGGAGAGGAGAAAAGAGGAGAGGAGAAAAAATGAGAGGAGGAGAAGAGAGGAGAAAGGAGGAGAGGGGGAGAGGAGGAGAGGGGAAAGGAGAAGAGAAGGAGAGGAGAGGAGAAAGGAGGAGAGGAGGAGATGAGGAGAGGAGAAAGGAGGAGAGGAGGAGAGGAGAGAAGAGGAGAGGAGAAAAGAGGAGAGGAGAAAAGAGGAGAGGAGGAGAGGAGAAAAGAGGAGAGGAGGAGGTGAGAAAGGAGGAGAGGAGGAGGGAAGGAGAGGAGAAAAGAGGAGAAAGGAGGAGAGGAGAAAGGAGGAGAAAAGGAGAAAGAAATACTGTAACAAAGTAGGTACTACTTGCTACTCAGACGGCAAATCACTGTCACTGTCATTGAATCAATTCAACATTTAATTCTCATATAAAAAACAGATTCAGTGGCCATGTAAGTCAGGTTCAGTTAGCATCTGAAATAGATAATAATTAGCTCGTCAAGGTATTCCAAAGGCATTTATGGTGACTTACACCAAAGTCGAAGCAGTTGAACGAGGAATGGAAGTAGTTTCTGGCTCCCAGGCCGTACATCTTTAGGCTCATCTCAGACAGGAACAGACCCAGGAACACAAACTCTGCCAGGTCTGGGGTTCCAGAGGGATGGAGAACACATGACGACCATTATTGATTTAATTCATCACCTACCGATAATCCTCCATTTGATTGTGAATGTAAGTGTGTGTGTCTGTGCATAAATGTGTGCATGTCTTTGTGTATGCATTGCCTACTGCCTACATGCACATACATGTGTGTGTGACTTACACAGGGCAGTGGTGAGCCACTCAGGCTGGTCGTAGTGTACGATGGCCACACACAGTGTGTTGAGCCCCACCAGACAAAGGACTGTCCAGTAGAAGCTCTGGGCTTTGACCATGCGACGGATGAAGAAACGCATTCTCCTCTCCTTGCGGCGGAAGTAGGACGAGCTGTCCAGCTTACTGCTCTTCACGCTGGCCCGGCCAAACGGAGAGCCTGGAGGAGCTAAGGGGAAGTAGGTGAAAGAGTCGTAAGATCACCATCATCCTCACCATCATCGGCAAGTCTAGAGTGATTTGAACATTATATAACAAATGATATTGGCATCCAGCATTAGGTTTGTATTTCTGTATCTGAGGTGGAACCGTATAAGAATATTCAGGCTATTTCAGGCTGTAATCAAATCCAGAAGCTCCATATTTAGACTCCACCTCCTCTACATTCCACCTGATTAAATCCCATCTTTGCTAATTAAAAGACCTTCACGGCTAAGACTAAAATGGCTGAGACTAAAATGGCTGAGACTAAAATGGCTGAGACTAAAATGGCTGAGACTAAAATGGCTAAGGAAAAAGTATCTAACGAATCAGAAAGAAGAAGAAGCTATGAAATAACTGGAACTTTCTGAAAATGATTTGTTTTTGCATTTCAAGGTTGTAATCTGCCTCACTGAGAGTGACATTGGATCTTGAGACTAGAATAAGAAGTAAGTAAGATGTTAGATTTGACTGCGTAATAATGCATGTATCCCCATGACAGTCATTTAGTTGGAAAACAGCCACAGGAGGTTGTCATGAGAGGAATCCAGCCGGTTCCTTTAATATGAATGCACTAAAATGGTTTCAGTTATCATGCTTAAGAGCATTTCCCCCAAAGCCAAGCAATTACATATTTTTTCTGTGCAGCGAACAGAATTGAATTAATTTAATTAATTTAATTCTAATTCCAATATGCTGGAGGGATTTTTCCAGCTACAATAATTTTACAGTATAATAAGAAAAGTTAATTACACCTATTTGCCCTCTAGGTGACACGTAAAAAAAAAAAAAGAGTTTCCTTCTATAAGAAGTGTTGTTAGTTTGTGTTACATACCAATTTAGACATTAGAACGACGCATGAGGATAGGAAAACATTTGAATAGGCCAAAGGTCACCAGAGAGTAAAGATTTAACATATTACCAACAGCCTAGATATGGTGCATGCTCAAGAAGTTATTAAGTAAAAGGTCAAGGGTCAGCCTTCCCTACAAAAACTGGGAGGTTGAGTCAGTCAGATAAGGTCAAAGGTGAAGGTTTTGGTCAGTCCAGGGTTGCCAGGTCAAGCTAAAATGTCTAGCCCAATGATCTCTCAAAACCTGAAAACTAGCAAAAAAAAATTCTGCGCTGCAACAGAACAGTTGCCACGTTTATCCAATAAACCCTTTTTCTATAATGTTATCAAGTGAATTAAGAAGCAAAATTCGGTTTTCAATCAAAATAATAATTATTGTGAGCTTAAGAATATGTCGCAAGAGAAAATATAATTTGCCTTTATTAAAGTCGCAAGATAATTTCCCATTAATGGATGTTGAATCTTTGGACACAGTGCTTAGCCGTGGTATATTGGCCGTATACCAAAAACCCCTGAGGTGCCTTATTGCGATTATAAACTGGTTACCAACATAATTAGAACAGTACAAATATTTTTTTTCTCATACCCGTTGTACACGGTCTGATACCCCATGGCTTTCAACCAATCAGCATTCCATTTTGCGCATGTGAATAACTATAGATAGATAGATAGATAGATAGATAGATAGATAGATAGATAGATAGATAGATAGATAGATAGATAGATAGATAGATAGATAGATAGATAGATAGATAGATAGATAGATAGATAGATAGATAGATAGATAGATAGATAGATAGATAGATAGATAGATAGATAGATAGATAGATAGATAGATACTTTATTGATCTTTGTCAAGCAGCTACAAAAAAACACAGGGCAGGTGCAAAGTGCCAGAACAAAAATACACAAAAGACAGATACACGATACATGATACATAGAGCGGCAGTATGAAAAAGTATAAAAATACAAGAAGTCTGGAGTGCTAAAAAAAAGCTATAAAAAGACATTGCATAGTATAGGTGGATGACTGAATATGTACACTATACATTGTTACAGAGTGTTAGGTGAAAAATAAAAATGATAAAAAATATTGCAAGTTGATATAGATAAATAAGGAGTATTTGCATGGTTAACTATACTATACAGGTCGATGGCAGAGAAATACTTAAATAGCTAAAAGTGCGTAAGATAAATCTGACACAAGAGTTCAAGTGATGAAAGTTGGACAGAGGATCTCGAAATCTCTGTGCAAGAAACACTTGGACGAACATAAAAAAACTAATGTTAGGCTATTTTCTGGCAATTGTGTCGTTATTATGTGCGAGATGTTAAGACTACAAACCGTTATGAATGGCGTATTTGCAAGATTGACTTATTTCAATAGGCATAGGCTACTGACTAAAATCTGGGTTTATAAATGGAATTCAACTTTGCCATGGTTTGCTGAGCTAGATGCAGGTAGCCTATAGCCCCTGATAGGCCATCTCATTTCAATGTATCATTCTCCACATTTAATGTCAGTTTCATTTTGGACTTTTTCCCATAACAGAAGCACCTAAGGGAGTTCCATAACTTCCATTTCAAATTTCCACTGTCGCAGTGCTCGAGACCCAAGTAAAACCCTTGGCTTGATACGGTTTTCCATAAGAAAAGTCAACATTAGAATGCACTTTAAACCAACTCGGATCAAATTCAGTGTGCCCTAAAGTTGTTTTCCAGTGCTTTGTCGCCATTATATCAATTCTAGCATGTTAATATGTTTTATGGAAAAAGGGTTGGAAATACAGTAGGTGTCTCCATAATGACTATCTAAATACCTACAACTGGTAAAAAAGTTAAGTGCGCTTGCTGCTCTGTCTCCATGACTCAGCTGCCTGCTGCAGCGCTCTCTTAACCAATGCTCTCAACACACACAACACACCTACAGCCCTCCCCACCACTCACTCACTCACTCACTCACTCACTCACTCACTCACTCACTCACTCACTCACTCACTCACTCACTCACTCACTCACTCACTCACTCACTCACTCACTCACTCACTCACTCACTCACTCACTCACTCACTCACTCACTCACTCAAGATTTCACCCGCAAAGTAGCCCAATTTGTAGCCCAATTTGTTTTCAAAGCACCCCAATTTGGCAATAAAACCGCGGATATGGCAACCCTGGGTCAGTCTGACAGTTGAGTCTGGTCAGTCAGATAAGAGTACAGGATGGTTTAGTCTTACCAACAGAGGACATGTCAGTGAAATGATCCTCTCCGTCCTCAGCACCGATGAGGTCGTTCTTACTCTTCTTAACCTTGCCTCGTTTCAACACTGCACACACACAGCACAGCAGAGAGGTGTGAGCAAGTATACTGTACGTACACATACACATATACACACATACGTGCAGGCACGCAGACACACTTGCATGCACAGCCCCTCCCCCTATACAGTGGGGAGAACAAGTATTTGATACACTGCCGATTTTGCAGGTTTTCCCACTTACAAAGCATGTAGAAGTCTGTAATTTGTATCCAAAAATCCAGAAAATCACATTGTATGATTTTTAAGTAATAAGTATTTGATACATCAGAAAAGCAGAACTTAAAAAAAACCTTTGTTTGCAATTACAGAGATCATACGTTTCCTGTAGTTCTTGTCCAGGTTTGCATACACTGCAGCAGGGATTTTGGCCCACTCCTCCATACAGACCTTCTCCAGATCCTTCAGGTTTCGGGGCTGTCGCTGGGCAATACGGACTTTCAGCTCCCTCCAAAGATTTTCTATTGGGTTCAGGTCTGGAGACTGGCTAGGCCACTCCAGGACCTTGAGATGCTTCTTACGGAGCCACTCCTTAGTTGCCCTGGCTGTGTGTTTCGGGTCGTTGTCATGCTGGAAGACCAAGCCATGACCCATCTTCAATGCTCTTACTTATGGAAGGAGGTTGTTGGCCAAGATCTCGCAATACATGGCCCCATCCATCCTCCCCTCAATACGGTGCAGTCGTCCTGTCCCCTTTGCAGAAAAGCATCCCCAAAGAATGATGTTTCCACCTCCATGCTTCACGGTTGGGATGGTGTTCTTGGGGTTGTACTCATCCTTCTTCTTCCTCCAAACACGGCGAGTGGAGTTTAGACCAAAAAGCTCTATTTTTGTCTCATCAGACCACATGACCTTCTCCTATTCCTCTTCTGGATCATCCAGATGGTCATTGGCAAACTTCAGACTGGCCTGGACATGCGCTGGCTTGAGCAGGGGGACCTTGCGTGCGCTGCAGTATTTTAATCCATGACGGCGTAGTGTGTTACTAATGGTAACTTTGAGACTGTGGTCCCAGCTCTCTTCAGGTCATTGACCAGGTCCTGCCGTGTAGTTCTGGGCTGATCCCTCACCATCCTCATGATCATTGATGCCCCACGAGGTGAGATCTTGCATGGTGCCCCAGACCGAGGGAGATTGACCGTCATCTTGAACTTCTTCCATTTTCTAATAATTGCGCCAAAAGTTGTTGCCTTCTCACCAAGCTGCTTGCCTATTGTCCTGTAGCCCATCCCAGGCTTGTGCAGGTCTACAATTTTATCCCTGATGTCCTTACACAGATCTCTGGTCTTGGCCATTGTGGAGAGGTTGGAGTCTGTTTGATTGAGTGTGTGGACAGGTGTCTTTTATACAGGTAACGAGTTCAAACAGGTGCAGTTAATACAGGTAATGAGTGGAGAACAGGACGGCTTCTTAAAGAAAAACTAACAGGTTTGTGAGAGCCGGAATTCTTACTGGTTGGTAGGTGATCAAATACTTATGTCATGCATCTCTCACAGTACCTATGATAAAAATTACAGACTTCTACATGCTTTGTAAGTAGGAAAACCTGCAAAATCGGCAGTGTATCAAATACTTGTTCTCCCCACTGTATGTGTGGGCTAGTTGGATGCTATGAATAGTGGGCATCAATCACGTTTCATTCTCCGATTCTGCCTTCCGCTTCAATTCATGCAGCCTTGGAATGAAAAATGGCTGCGCATGAATGTGATCATGTCACAAAAGACGGGTTTTTTCTAAGACCTACAACACTTCTAGAATCTAGGGTTCCTCTTCAATGCTCTGCTCTGAGGCAAAATCAGCTCCGCTTATGTTCTCTATGAATGAGGATCGGAGCAGTAGCTCAATCTGTAGAGTTATGAGTAAATTGTGAAACAGAGAGAACTGATATTGTGTTTATTAGAACGATGAACATATTGAGAATGCTCCAATGTTTGTATCTTCTCCTATAAATCCATTCTTTCATTTCTCTCCATCCCTTCAAGCCATCTTCGCTCTGTCAGAAATGTTTGGCATTCTGTCCAAAGCCCTCCCCTGCATTCAACATAATTTAGCTCAATCATTTTAATCCCCAGCATGTAACTAATATTATTAAGGAAGGCAGGTGCTGTCATTTAGATAAGCGGTATTGTCATCTAACCTTAGTAGTGTGTGTGTATCTGTGTACATGCATGATTGTGTGTGTGTGTGCGCGTGCATGTATTGTACAGGCCTAATCCAATCAAGCCACCCCTCTAAATCCCTGTAATTAACCCTGGCTCCCACACCAGACCTAATTGGATGAGATTATGGGCCTATCACAACATAAGGCTATAGGGGGCTGTGTAGAGCAACATCTGGGACATGACTGCACTCCAGCTGGAGCAGAGAGCAGAGAGAACCACCAATGTCGGAGAGAAGAGGAAAGAGGAAGAGAAGAGAAGAGAAGAGAAGAGAGAAAGAATGAAGTGAAAGAGAAGAGGAAAGAGGGAGAGGAAGAGAGAGAGAGAGAAAGAAAGAAGAGAACCGCCCATGACACAGAAAAGAGGAAAAAGGGAGTGGAAGAGAAGAGAGAGAGGGGAAGTGAGAGAGAGAGAGAGAGAGAGAGGCCAAATAGAGAGAGAGAAAAGACTGACAAACAAGGTTTTGTGAAGGGACAGCAGACACCAGAATGAGACATGCATCTCATTACAGCAGTCTTCCTGGACCTTAGTAATCACTCACTGATACTCTATCACATCGTAGCAGTGTATCAAACCCCATAACCCAGGTGAAAGAGAACCATACCACATTCATGGTACCCTGAATAGGGCATGAATCGAATTGAGCGATTTATACACCACAGAAAGACATGGTGCAAAATCGTCAGGATCTGAAAATGGAGGGCGAGGCTAGTTCATGGAAATTGTGACTGGTACCTGACTGTGCCTCTTTTACCATAAGGTACCATGGTAGCCCAGTAGGGTACCATGGTAAAGCAGGCCACAGTGTGGACCTCTAGCCCTCTTTTCACCTGGGAGGTTCTGTTTCCTCTTGTACCACGCACCGTCCAGAGGGGACTTCTCCTCCGCGTTCTCATCCTCCTCCGCCAGCAGCACCTCCTCTGGAACAGGAGAGGACAGGGTTATACACCACGACACACACACACACACGCACACGAGCGCGCACGAACAGACACACGATTGCGCATACACACACCAACTGTACATACCTGTGAATACGTCACCATCCATACACTGAGTATAGCAAACATTAGGAACACCTTCCTAATATTGAGTTGCACCTTGCACCCCCCCTCACTTTGCCCTCAGGATAGTCTCCTTTAACAAGTGACATCAATAAGGGATCATAGCTTCCACCTGGATTCACCTGCTCAGTTTGTCACGGAAACAGCAGGTGTTCTTAAATGTTTTGTACATTCAGTGTATAGTAACACCTAGCAACAACACACACACACACACACACACACACACACACACACACACACACACACACACACACACACACACACACACACACACACACACACACACACAGAGACTAGCAACAACAGCACCACAACATTTAGAAATATGTGTTGTTTCTAATTGGTAACAAATGATAACGAAGTGTCAGGTAAGCAGTAAATCAACAATTTAATCAACATATTATGTTGCTTCGAAGAAGTGGGGTGAGCCTGACCTGCCTTGCATATCCACTCCAGGTATCCCGTCAGCTCTCTCTCTATCTGCTGCTGTCTGCGTAGCTTCAGAAAGTCCTGCCTCTTTTCCACACGCTCTCTCTCTTTGGCAAACTCCCTGTGAACACACGCGCACGCACACACGCACAGAAGCACGCACGTGGACACACACTCTTTAAACTCACATGGTAATACCGCAGGTCAATTTGTGTGTTCCACTCCATCCACATCGACGGGGCTGTAGTGGAGCGGGTCGAGTGCCTCAATTTCCTCAGTGTCCACATCACTAAGGACCTATCATGGTCCAAACAGACCAACACAGTCGTGAAGAAGGCACAACAATGCCTCTTCCCCCTCAGGAGACTGAAAAGATTTGGCATGGGCCCTCAGATCCTCTAAAAGTTTACAGTCGCACCAATAAGAGCATCTTGACTGGCTGCATCACCGCTTGGTATGGCAACTGCTTAGCATCGGACCACAAGGCGCTGCATACAGTAGGGTAGTGCGTACGGCCCAGTACATCACTAAGTCCGAGCTCCCTACCATCCAGGACCTCTATACCAGTTGGTGTCAGAGGAAGGCCCTAAAAATGGTCAAAGACTCCAGCTTCCCAAGTCATAGACTGTTCTCTCTGCTACCACATGGCAAGGGGCACCGATGCACCAAGTCTGGAATCAACAGGACCCTGAACAGTTTCTACCTCAAGCCATATAGTTAACCAATAGCTACCCTGATTATCTGCACTGACCCTTTTTGCACTAGGGTTGTTCTATAAATAATGGGGCCAGTGTGTGACATTGGGATCAACATTTCCATTTATGCAACATTTACCCATCACTCCACCTATACAACAACATAGGAGTAGGACTACACATCCTTTAAGTGGAGTTCATACAGACATTGGCAAGTCAAATTCAAAGACTTTTTCACACACTTAATTGTAATTTTCAAGGACCTCAATGTTATACAATTTTATAATTTATATAATTGTGCATAAACGGCCTAATATATAACCCCCCCCCCTTAAAAAGCATGCAGAAAGTGTAAAAAAAAAGTAGGCCATTACCACTTTAAGAATCATGCATATTTTAGCCCTTTTTTTGCTGAATGACTGTCATTCGGAAAATTCCTTCCTGGATCAGATGATGATGTGTGAAAATATCACGGCATAACTAATCAATTAAACACCAAATGCTCATCCAACAAGTATTATGCATAATTATTGAAGAACCACGTTAATGACAGTATCGATTTAGGTATTATATAAATATGTAATAAGTATTCAATATTGCAATCGCATTTATTATTTCAGATTTGTGTGCCCATGAAAACTGTTTTCACCCCGTAACATAAGGAGACACAAAATGTTATGTAGTTATACTGCATTTCTGAGATCTATATACAAACAACTGTCCAGGATTCTTACAGGGTTCAAGTTCAATGTCTACTTTAACTGATTAATGCTTAATATATGATATAAAGACAACTTACACTGCCATGAATGCAAGGACAGAAAAGTCATGTTTTATGTCACACAATTTTAGACAAATCAGTCAAGACACCAACCATGATAAAGGGTAAACATAGGTTTTATATCAACCCGTGAACTTTATTGAATATAGCTATGATCCCCCTCATATCGTAACGTAATGACATGAAAAAAATTGGCAAATGATTATCAATGACTTATCAACCGCTGTAACAAGTTGACCAGTGTAGTAAACCCTCACTGGCACCCTTGTTTATAGAAAGACCCACTAACTCTTTTGACTCATCACATACGCTGCTAGTCCCGTTGCCTAGTTGCTTTATCACTACCTATATGTGCATGCACAGATGACCAAAAGAATGTGGACACCTGCACGTCGAACATCATTCCCAAATCATTTGCATTAATATGGAATTTGTCCCCACTTTGCTGCTATAACAGCCTCCACTCTTCTGGGAAGGCTTTCCACTAGATGTTGGAACATTGCTCCGGGGACTTGCATCCATTCAACCACAAGAGCATTAGTGAGGTCGGGAACTGATGTTGGGTGATTAGGCCTGGCTCGCAGTTGGCATTCCAATTAATCCCAAAGGTGTTCGATGGGGTTGAGGTCAGGGCTCTGTGCAGGCCAGTCAAGTTCTTCCACAACGATCTCGACAAACCATTTCTGTATGGACCTCGCTTTGTGCATGAGGACATTGTCATGCTGAAACAGGAAAAGGCCTTCCCCAAACTGTTGCCACAAAGTTGGAAGCACAGAATTGTCTAGAATGTAATTGTATGCTGAAGCGCTAAGATTTCCATTCACTGGATCTAACCGGCCTAGCACGAACCATGAAAAACAGCCCAAGACCATTATTCCTCCTCCACCAAACTTTACAGTTGGCAATATGCATTCGGGTAGTCAGCATTCTGCTTGCATCTGACAAACCCAGATTCGTCCGTCGGACTGCCAGATGGTGAAGCGGGATTCATCACTCCAGAGAACACATTTCCACTGCTCCAGAGTCCAATGATGGCCAGCTTTACACCACTCCAGCCAACGTTTGGCATTGCGCATGGTGATCTTAGGCTTGTGTGCGGCTGCTCGGCCATGGAAACCAATTTCATTAAGCTCCCGATAAACAGTTCTTGTGCTGACATTGCTTCCAGAGGCAGTTTGAAACTTGATAGAGAGTGTTAAAACCATGCTACGCGCTTCAGCACTCGGCGGTGCCATTCTGTGAGCTTGTGGCTTTACGTGTTTCGTGGCTGAGCCATTGTTGCTCCTAGACGTTTCCACTTCACAATAACAGCACTTACAGTTGACTGGGACAGCTCTAGCAGGGCAGAAGTTTGACAAACTGACTTGTTGGAAAGGTGACATCCTATGACAGTGCCACATTGAAAGTTACTGAGCTTTTCAGTAAGGCCATTC
Source organism: Thymallus thymallus (assembly GCA_023634145.1). Classification (NCBI taxonomy): domain Eukaryota; kingdom Metazoa; phylum Chordata; class Actinopteri; order Salmoniformes; family Salmonidae; genus Thymallus; species Thymallus thymallus. Next base: position 23,306,642 of record CM042404.1, on the reverse strand, counting down.
TCCTGTCTATGGAGATTGCATGGCTGTGTGCTCGATTTTATACACCTGTCATTAATGGGTGTCAATGAAATAGCAGAATCCACACATTTGAAGGAGTGTCCACATACTTATGTATATATAGTGTATCTACCTCAATTACCTCATACCCCTGCACATCGACTAGGGAATGGTACCCTGTGTGTATTGCCAAGTTATCATTACTCACTGAAGTAAACATTTCACTGTTTATTTTACCTTTATTTTACAAGTCAGTTAAGAACAAATTCTTATTTTCAATGACGGCCTAGGAACAGTGGGTTAACTGCCTTGTTCAGGGGCAGAACGACAGATTTTTACCTTGTCAGCTCAGGGATTCGATCCAGCAACCTTTCCGTTATGGGCCCAACACTCTAACCACTGGGCTACCTGTTAGTCTACACCTGTTGTTTACAAAGCATATAACAAATAAAATGTGATTTGACTCCTCTCCTCTCTAGGAGTGGCCTTTATTTCAGAGGGCCTTACTTCACCAGACCACCACACAGCCCATACACCCACTGTAGAGGAGCCCAGGGCAGCACGTGCAGCAGGGGTATTTCAAGGGCTCTTTGAAGGGCCAAACACACAGAGAAACAGACAGAGAGAAAGAAATAGCTGTGTATCCCACTGTTAAAGCGTGGGTGTGGATTAGGTCAGCTCACAGATAAAAGGGTTACAAAACTATTTTAATGTGCTCACACACACACAAAAACGCACAAAGACACACATGCACCCACGCACACACGTACGCATACACACACGCACACACACCAACTCATTCCTTAGGCCCAGATAAAGTTCTACTTCCCCATAGGAACCCACTTATTTCTAGACTAATGACAATGTACATGGAATGATTCCTTTTCTTCAGACTGGCTGTTTGGATCCTGAGATGGACAGACCATTGAGCTCAAAGAGAAGAGCAAGGGACACCATTATGATTAAAGGCAAACACAGGCCATTTTAAAACACAGGGAAGAGAGAGAGAGAGAGAGAGAGAGAGAGAGAGAGAGAGAGAGAGAGAGAGAGAGAGAGAGAGAGAGAGAGAGAAAGAAAGAAAGAAAGAAAGAAAGAAAGAAAGAAAGAAAGAAAGAAAGAAAGAAAGAAAGAAAGAAAGAAAGAAAGAAAGAAAGAAAGAAAGAAAGAAAGAAAGAAAGAAAGAAAGAAAGAGAGAAAGAAAGAAAGAAAAGAGGCGAGTGGGAGAGTGATGACTAATCTTTCAACAGAATTCTATTTGAGCTATTTTCATTGTCATTTCAGTTTAGATGCATTTCCTGTCAGTATACAGAATTTAAAATTAATGTGGTATCGTGTGGTATGCCCAGTATCATATTATGATGTGCCCCAAGTGTGTCACTGTCTTCACAATGCCATATCTCTCTTAGCTCAACCACTTGAGTGATGGCTGAGATTCGACTGTGGCAAGCTGGGGAATGTCAGAGCGGGGGAGGCTCATTGGGTTCATGAAGGACAGAAGAGATGGAGGAATAGATGAGAGGAGAGAGGGATAAAGATATCATTAGAGTGCTGAATCATACACACACACACACACACACACATGCAGGCACGCACACACACACACACACACACACACACACACACACACACACACACACACACACACACACACACACACACACACACACACACACACACACACACACGGAGGGGAGCTAGCCATTCACTGAATAGGAGATAGGCTTCCCAGAACACATAAATATAGGACCTGACCAGAAACACAACGATGCTCTCAACAGGATGTCTCCTCAGAGGGCTGATGGGAGACATTGTGTGCCTGTGTGGGATGTGCGTGCGTTCGTAAGCGTGTGTGTGTGTGCGTTTCATACAAAATGTGAGTACGTGTATGTGAATAATGCACACAGCATTAAAGAGAGGGATAGAGCAAAGCAGGAGAGAAGACGGAATGAGAGGGAGGGAAAGAGAATGTTGACCCAGACTTAGCATTGCTGGGGAGGGGATGGAGGTGGATTCTGATAGGCTTTTCATTAAGATAAAGAGCCTCTGCTCTCTCCGTATTTACACATCTATTCCAACGGTGGCCGGGTCATTTCATTATGGTAATGCTGGCTGTCTCTGTAAATGCACATCTCTTTAAGGGGAAGCTCGCCCACTCAGCCTGAGTAGGCTCCGCTCAGCCACTCCACTGGAGACACAGTATCACACACACACACACACACACACACACACGCACACACACACACACACACACACACACACACACACACACACACACACACACACACACACACACACACACACACACACAGTGCATTCAAAAAGTATTCAGACCCCTTTACTTTTTCCACATTTTGTTACGTTACAGCCTTATTCTAAAATGGATTTAATTGTTTTTTTCCCCCTAATCAATTTACACACAATACCACATAATGATGAAGCAAAAACTGGTTTTTCGAAATGTTTGTTAATTTGAAATATCACATTTACGTTAGTATTCAGACCCTTTACTCAGTACTTTGTTGAAGCACCTTTGACACCGGTTACAGCCTCGAGTCTTCTTGGGTATGACGCTACAAGCTTGACACACCTGTGATTGGGGAGTTTCTCCCATTCTTCTCTGCAGATCCTCTCAAGGTCTGTCAGGTTGGAAGGGGAGCGTCGCTCCACAGCTATTTTCAGGTCTCTCCAGAGATGTTCGATCGGTTTCAAATCTGGGCTCTGGCTGGGCCACTCAAGGACAATCAGAGATTTGTCCCGAAACCCGTCCTGAGTTGTCTTGGCTGTGTGCTTAGGGTCGTTGTCCTGTTGGAAGGTGATCCTTCCCCCCAGTCTGATGTCCTGAGAGCTTTGGAGCAGGTTTTCATCAAGGATCTCTCTGTACTTTGCTCCGTTCATCTTTCCCTCGATCCTGACTAGTCTCCCAGTCCCTGCCGCTGACAAACTTCCCCACCTCATGATGCTGCCACCACCATGCTTCACTGTAGGGATGGTGCCAGGTTTCCTCCAGATGTGACGCTTGGCATTCAGGCCAAAGAGTTCAATCTTGGTTTCATCAGACCAGAGAATCTTGTTTCTTATGGTCTGAGAGTCCTTTAGGTGCCTGTTGGCAAACTCCAAGCGGGCTGTCATGTGCCTTTTACTGAGGAGGGGCTTCCGCCTGGCCACTCTACCATAAAGGCCTGATAGGTGGAGTGCTGCAGAGATTCTTGTCCTTTTGGAAGGTTCCCCCATCTCCACAGAGGAACTCTTGAGCACTGTTAGAGTGACAGTCAGGTTCTTGGTCACCTACCTAACCAACACCCTTATCCCCCGATTGCTCAGTTTGGCCGGGCGGCCAGCTCTAGGAAGAGTCTTGGTGGTTCCAAACTTCTTCCATTTAAGAATGATGGAGGCCACAGTGTTCTTGGGGGCCTTCAATGCTGTAGACATTTTTTGGTATCCTTCCCCAGATCTGTGCCTCGACACAATCCTGTCTCGGAGCTCTACGGATAATTCCTTCAACCTCATGGTTTTTGCTCTGACATGCACTGTCAACTGTGGGACCTTATATAGACAAGTGTGTGCCTTTCCAAATCATGTCCAATCAATTGAATTTACCACAGGTGGACTTCAATCAAGTTGTAGAAACATCTCAAGGATGATCAATGGAAACAGGATGCACCTGAGCTCAATTTTGAGTCTCATAGCAAAGGGTCTGAATACTTATGTAAATAAGGTATTTCCATATTTTAATAGTAATACAATTTCGAAAAACATGCTTTTGCTTGTTTGTAGATTGATCGGGGGGGGGGGGGGGGAATTATTTAATCAATTTTAGAATAAGGCTGTAACATAACATTTTTTGGAAAATGTCAAGGGGTCTGAATACTTTCCGAATGCACTGTACATGAGCACAAGCACATACACGCACATCTTATGCCCACACACCTCCCCCACTACTCAATAGAGTGGTTTAGTATAGGGGAACGTGGCTCTAGTCATCCTGTCCTAGCTTATAAAATGGGTGGTTTCTATGTTAAGTCAGGTCCATGCCTCCCTATTGACCCTATGTCTATAACCATAGGAATACAGTATGTTTTGGGTGTGAGTGAGTGAGTGAATAAGTGATTGAGTGAATGAGTGTGTGTTTGTGTGTGTCTTGGGTCAGACTTACCCTGATAAGACACCCAGGACCAGGTTGAGCATGAAGAAGGATCCGATGATGATGAGGGGGATGAAGTAGAGCCAGTTCCAGGTGTTCCCCGAGGCATCATTGGCCTGCACACACACAACCCCACACATGAACGCACGCACGCACGCACACACATTCAGAGAGGGAATGAGAAACAAAGACGTATAAGTAAAAGCAAGGTGTACCAGGTGTCCTCGAATGTTTGCAGTTGGTCAATGTACAATATCTGCTTGACATCGGTATCTAACGGCTATGCTATAGTTGTGACTGTCGTTGTGGACTTGAATTAGTTTCAGGCTAATTTGTGTAACAGCTCTTGGTAACTGTCGGGTGCTTTAAGAGTGAGTGGCTTTACCGGTCATCCCTGACTAATTAAGGATCTTTTAAGGAGTCCCAGTCTTAGTGTGTCATCTATACTTTGGAAGGACATCAGCTCCTACAATAACAGCAAGTATATTTTTTGATTCAATAAGTAGCAGTAGGGTGTTTTCTTTGCCTCAGAAGATAAGCTGTATGTGGCGGTATTGTTACCGAAACGAAGACTGTCGCTGAAACAAAGACACTATTTGAGGAAGGAAAGAGAGGAAGGCTCCACACCACTCTCTCACTTGAGTATCTTACCTAGTTCTTTTCCGCCTCTGTTCTCATCCTCCTAGATCTATCAGCTGCCTTCAACACCGTGAACCATAAGATTCTCCTCTCCAACCTCTGAGGGTTGGGTGTCTCAGGCTCTGCACACTCCTGGGTGGCATCCTACCTGGCAGGTCGCTCCTAACAGGTGGCATGGACAGGATCTGTTTGCACCACATACTCTCACTCCTGGTGTCCCCCAGGGCTCGGTTATAGGCCCTCTCCTCTTCTCTCTATACACCAAATCACTCGGCTCCGTCATATCCTCACATGGTCTCTTATCATTCCTATGCGGATGACACTCAAGTACTATTTTTGGAAATTTGTTTTTGTTAATTACTCCAATGAAAACCAGGATGCAAGGCCTGTATGTGTGGTATATGGGGAGAAACTCGCCAAAGAGTCTGAGGCCATCCAAATTAAAAAGGCATTTAGATACTCATCACAGCAAGCTGGCAGGAAAGCCACTGGACTTCTTTCAAAGGAAAGGTTCCTAATAAAAACAACATTGAATGAGAAAGCACAGTTAGCCTCTTATATGGTTTTGAACCGTGTAGCTAAAGAGAAAATGGCCCACACTGTTGCGGAGAAATTAATCCTGCCTTCAGCTATAGACATGGTTAGTGCAGTGCTAGACGAAAAGGCAGCTAATAAATTAAAATCGATCCCCCTCAGTGACAACCCTGTTTGTAGAAAAATGTATGACGTTTCAGACAACCTTGAAGAGCAATTTATTTCTAGATTAAAAGCAGTGGGCGATTTCTCAATCCAATGGATGAAAGTACAGATGTTTCAGACAGCGCAACTTTTCTGGTTTATATAAAATATGCCTGGGGAAATTATTTTTGTGCTGCTTGACTCTCCCTACTAATACGACAGGTGAACAAATATTTGCTCAACGGAATAACCACGCAGTTAGTAAGTGCAGGCTTACTAACTGCGGGAACAACGAGAGATGGGGCCGCGAACATGACAGGGAAAAACTGCTGAGTTGTGAAACGAATCCAGGAGGCAGCTGGACAAGAAATCATCTGGAATCACTGCTTCATCCACAGAGAGGCATTAGCAGCAAAAGGAATGCCTCCCGATCTTGACAGGTGGTGAAAGTTGCTAACTTTATTAAAGGCAGCGCACTCAACAACCGTCTTTTTGATGCAATGTGCTCGTACATGGGTGCGGAACACACACACTTACTGTTCTACACAGATGTGCGCTGGCTGTCTAAAGGTAGCGTGCTTACCAGAGTGTATGAACTCAGATCTCCACTTGCTGATTTGTTTATTAATGAGTGGAATTTTTATCCTATCATACCTTGCAGATATATTTTCGTCACTAAACGAACTAAATTTGAAAAGGCAAGGACAGCATGATGATGTTTTCAGAAACTGGGAACAGGTGCTCCCTTTCCAAAAGTCGCTGAAGCTGTGGCTGGCGCAGCTCAGTAAGCCCAAACCCAGCCACTACATGTTTCCCACTATGTTACGGCACATAGAAGAAAATGATGTGACTGACAACGTTATCAAGCGCATGACTGGCCTTATTCAGGCACATCTGACAGCGCTTATAGACAATTTTAATCGCTACTTTCCAGAAGAGAAGGTTTGTTGGTTTGAGGGACAAGAAACGGATGAAAACCCAATTTGATTTTCAAAGCCCACTGTCACTCATTGAGCTGACCATAACTCCATCTGAGGAGACTGAGCTACTACAGCTGACCAGAGACAGTACGTTGAAAACACGACACGCATACTGGTCCCCCATGAAATGGTGACACTTTATATTAAGGTCCCTTTTATAAACACTATTGTCATTAAATTGTCTTTTTTGTCAGCATGCTCGGCTAGCTGACGCTAAAACATTCTATGTAAATGTGTCGCCTAGCATTGGGGTTGCTTCCGGAAGTGTTATGGAATCCAATGTGTTGCTTCTGCTTTAGCATTAGCTGGCCTAGCATGCTGATGAAAAAGGTAGTTTGATTAAAATAGTATTAATAAATGTGTACATTACTGTTTAGAGATTGCTTATTGACATTTACAAATGTTGGAACAATGATTAAAACATTTTAAGTAAACTCTTTACAAACTGTTTATAAATGTTTACTAAGGGAGCTTAATATACATTGTTACCCATGAATTAACTGTGTGCATCCCAAATGACACCCAATTCCCTATTTAAAAAGCAGTCCCTAAAGTAGTACACTATATTGGGAATCGGGTGCCATTTGAGACAGTCTCAGATTGTGCAAAGGCAGAGAATATCAGTATTGCAGTGGGTAGCCTGCAGCATTGACAATGGCCTGAGATTTGTTTATGAAGGCAATGCTATGAAATTTCCCCCCCGGGGGATCAATAAAGTACCTATCTATCTATCTATCTATCTATCTATCAATCACTCCAGTTCAGGTGCCCTCTCTATCCTCCTAAAACATTCCATTGATTAGATAACACGTAAAATAACCCCTATTGACCAACAGCTTGTACTGGCCAATTAAGGGAAGGTGGCAGTGGAAGAGACTGGCTTAACAGAAGTAATCAACAGCTCAGTCATTAACCCATTGGGACCTCGTTTGTAGCCTGATCAGAACACATTCATGAATGTTAAAGATCAATAGAGAGGCAGTAGCACACACACACACACACACACATCATGTCCTACCATCTCTCACAGCTGTCACTGTCTCAGCCTACACACACAAGATAAATGGCAGGCATCAGCCTCTGTGTCGATTGGCTTTAGCATCCATCAATCCCTTTGTCTCTCTATCGCTTTAACTTCTCTCTCACTCCGTCATTATCTCTCTAGCTTCGCTTTGTCTCTCCATCTCTCTTTCACTGTGTCTCATTGTCTCCCCCAGCATCTCTCTGGGGACCATAGATAGATGTAGGAAAGAGAAAAGGAAGTGAAAAGACACGTAAGCTTCTTCTTATAATAATTATTATTATTATTATTTTACACTAGCTATGAGGTTATTTTCTGCATATGCATCCATCTTTCGACACCAAACCCACCACTGGTGTGTGTGGCCAAAGAGCTGTATTTTCGTCTCATCTGACCATAGCACCCGGTTCCAATGCAAGTGCCAATGCCATTTACAAACTCCAGGCGTTTACATTTTGTTGGTTGCGCTCAATAAAGGCTTTTTATGGCAACTCTTCCAAGCCTATTGGCATGGAGGGGGCGTCTAATTGTAGATTTGGAGACCTGCTGACCCCAAGATATGACGAAGCTCTGTCATTCTCCAACTGTGGCCCTTGGACTTTTTTTTGCCTACCCAACCATCTTCCTCACTGTGCATGTGGACAAGATACACTTGGGTTAAGATACCCTCTACCAGGCAAGTTTACCACTGTTCCAGTGATTTTAAACTTCTTAATTGTTGCGCTAATAATGGTAAGTGGTATATTTGGTTTTTCAGTCATTTTTTGTGCCCATTGCCTGATTTATGAAATTTAACAGCCATTTGTCTCATTTCATTTGTGAGTTTTTTCCTTTCCTCATGGTTTTTTTATTTTTTATTTTTATTTCACCTTTATTTAACCAGGTAGGTCAGTTGAGAACAAGTTCTCATTTGCAACTGCGACCTGGCCAAGACAAAGCAAAGCAGTGCGACAAAAACAACACAGAGTTACACAGTAAACAAACATAGTCAAAAACACAATAGAAAATCTATATACAGAGTGCAAAATGTAGTGCAAAATGCAGTAAGGTTAGGAGGTAGGACAATAAATAGACCATAGTGGTGAAATAAATTACAGATTAGCATCATTAACACAGGAATGAATGGTGATGGATAACAAATGGATTTTGTATTTTTTGCTCATCTTTATCAAGAGTGTCAATAATTTCTGATGTGACTGCATAAATAGAAAGAGAAAGAGATGGGGAGAAAATACTCAATAATAATCGGTAAGGCTCTCAAGCAGACAGTCTGACAGTTTATAAGGAAATATATTCAACCCCCAACCCATCCGCAGCCCTTCAAACCCAACCTGGGCTTTTAAAATTCCACAGGGTTGCATTCCTGGAGTAGGAAAAGTGCTGTAGAGGCATAATGATGAGATAGAGAAACACACAAACACAACACACACACACACACACACACACACACACACACACACACACACACACACACACACACACACACACACACACACACACACACACACAGATGAGAGAAAGATGCTCTGGTCTTCCAGGGCGGGACACCATCACTCTGATCGCCACCTGGCAGGGGGTGTGGCACAACGCAATACTACTGGCACTCTGGGCCTATCACATCTACATTACAGCTGTAGGCGTATATGGTGGTGGTGGTGTGTGTGTGATTCATATGCATAAGGCAATCATAATGAGCTTCCTCTGCTCCAGGTAACAGAGGGATGAGCCATGCAGGGCCATGCACTCTCTCTCAGCCACAAATGCAGAGAGGGAGAGAGAGAGAGAGAGAGAGAGAGAGAGAGGGGGGAGAGATGAAAGGCATGTGGTGGTCAGGGCCATTAGGGTGACTAATGCTAGCTACAGGTTAGTGTGACAGGCTGATGTAGTCTTGTGCCTTGAGCAAGGTAATTCAAACTGTCAGAATGTACAAACCAACGTGTGCGTCAGGAATATGTAAGATACACAAGAAATCAGTGGCCCTGGGTGGCTCAGTTGGTAAGGCATTGTACGCCTTGCAATGCCAGGATTATAGGTTCAACTCCCGATGGGGCCAACCATACAAAAATGTAAGTAATTATTATTACAGTAATCTGGAAACCCAAAACTAAAATAGCGCATACTTGTGTCAGATTCTCAATTAGGTCCTGTGGGGAAATGTATGAGAAAAGATACTAGAACGAGGAGTGGAAGCAGTGCGGTAGCTCCACCCCCCTCCCTCTTCAAGCACCTGCTAAATCCTGATTGGTTAAAATAGACAACGGCGAAAAAAGTAAGCACCGGAACAACTGTTGCTCATTAGTCATTGCATCCCACAGTCTTTAGACAGATGTTACAATACCATTTATTTTAGGTAGTCTGTCCACGAGAGATAATAATAATACTAATCATAGCATAGTTATCCTGACCATAATAAACCATAATAACTTCCCGTCAGCTACAACAATCGACATACTATTAAGAACATGCTTTGATTAAACCCCTCACCCGTATTGGATAATATGTACATTCTGTATATTCTGCATAGACATGGATCGCTGTCAAGTAAACTGATATCAGACCATCAAAGTCATTGTTTGAAATGTAAAAAATAGCACAATTATTTGGTGTCACACATCCTGCCACTACTTAATCCACTCCTACGTTGGGCTTACAGTGCATCCACTCACACACCCGCACGCACGCACACAGATCTGTAGAGCTGCAAAAACACCAACGTGCTAGACACTTGGTAAAAGGTTAAGACACTGGGGCCAGCCTTGGCTGGAGCTCCTTTGAGGGTGCAGACACAGGGGGAGCGAGGTACAAACTGTGTTGAACACTGGGGGGAACAAAAGGAACAAGGACCTTGAGAGGATTCAGAAAAGGAAAGCCATTTTTGTCTCACTGCATACAGATTTAACACAGGCCTCTGGAATGTGTAGCCATCTGTCTCGATAGAAGACACATACACACAGTCAAACACACAGACACACAGACACACACACACACACAAACACACACACACACACACACACACACACACACACACACACACACACACACACACACACACACACACACACACACACACACACACACACACACACACACACACACACACACACACACAAACACACACACACACACACACACACACACAGTCTCATCCACTCCCATCGTATTTTAATGCCGCTCCAATTAGCCACAACCAAAAAGGGATGATTCACTGATAACAGAAACAACACACATCGTATTAGTCTCAATGTGGCCCCTCTCACTCTGCGCTGCCAGTTCGCCCCTCCTCTCTCTGTCTATTTTTAAAAGTGTTTAATGATTGCTGTGATGGTTGTGACAGTACAGGATACCATGGCGATGGGATCAAGGTGCACCCAGGCTACAGTGACTCAGATGGCTCTAATGAGGCGAGAGACAACAAAGACTACTGTGACCATAAAACTAGAACCACAAGGACTACAGTGACCGTGAAACTAGGACCACAACCACTACTGTGACCGTGAAACTAGGACCACAACCACTACTGTGACCGTGAAACTAGGACCACAACCACTACTGTGACCATAAATCTAGATAGATAGATAGATAGATAGATAGATAGATAGATAGATAGATAGATAGATAGATAGATAGATAGATAGATAGATAGATAGATAGATAGATAGATAGATAGATAGATAGATAGATAGATAGATAGATAGATAGATAGATAGATAGATAGATAGATAGATAGATAGATAGATAGATAGATAGGTACTTTATTGATCGAACCATAACGACTACAGTGACGGTGAAACTAGAAACACAAGGACTACAGTGACGGTGAAACTAGCACCACAACCACTACTGTGACCATTAAACTAGGACCACAAAGACTACTGTAAGCACACAAAACTACACATTAAACCTTATAGGGGGCACTATGACCACAAGAGGACCACATAGGCAATCTACCACCATTTTTGTTTTTTGTTAGGGGGTAGATCAGCTTTAATATTGCAGATAGATTGTAGCTTCCATCAATGTAATTGTCAATCATTTCCAATCCCCCATATATATTTTTTGTAAATACAGTGGGGAGAACAAGTATTTGATACACTGCCGACTTTGCAGGTTTCCCCACTTTGCCTTGAGCAAGGTAATTCAAACTGTCAGAATGTACAAACCAACGTGTGCGTCAGGAATATGTAAGATACACAAGAAATCAGTGGCCCTGGGTGGCTCAGTTGGTAAGGCATTGTACGCCTTGCAATGCCAGGATTATAGGTTCAACTCCCGATGGGGCCAACCATACAAAAATGTAAGTAATTATTATTACAGTAATCTGGAAACCCAAAACTAAAATAACGCATACTTGTGTCAGATTCTCAATTAGGTCCTGTGGGGAAATGTATGAGAAAAGATACTAGAACGAGGAGTGGAAGCAGTGCGGTAGCTCCACCCCCCTCCCTCTTCAAGCACCTGCTAAATCCTGATTGGTTAAAATAGACAACGGCGAAAAAAGTAAGCACCGGAACAACTGTTGCTCATTAGTCATTGCATCCCACAGTCTTTAGACAGATGTTACAATACCATTTATTTTAGGTAGTCTGTCCACGAGAGATAATAATAATACAGTGGGGAGAACAAGTATTTGATACACTGCCGACTTTGCAGGTTTCCCCACTTACAAAGCATGTAGAAGTCTGTAATTTTTATCATAGGTACACTTCAACTGTGAGCGACGGAATCTAAAACAAACATCCAGAAAATCACATTGTATGATTTTTAAGTAATGAATTTGCATTTTATTGCATGACATAAGTATTTGATACATCAGAAAAGCAGAACTTAATATTTGGTACAGAAACCTTTGTTTGCAATTACAGAGATCATACGTTTCCTGTAGTTCTTGACCAGGTTTGCACACACTGCAGCAGGGATTTTGGCCGACTCCTCCATACAGATCCCTCAGGTTTCGGGGCTGTCGCTGGGCAATACGGACTTTCAGCTCCCTCCAAAGATTTTCTATTGGGTTCAGGTCTGGAGACTGGCTAGGCCACTCCAGGACCTTGAGATGCTTCTTACAGAGCCACTCCTTAGTTGCCCTGGCTGTGTGTTTCGGGTCGTTGTCAATGCACTTACTGAGGGAAGGAGGTTGTTGGCCAAGATCTCGCGATACATGGCCCCATCCATCCTCCCCTCAATACGGTGCAGTCGTCATGTCCCCTTTGCAGAAAAGCATCCCCAAAGAATGATGTTTCCACCTCCATGCTTCACCGTTGGGATGGTGTTCTTGGGGTTGTACTCATCCTTCTTCTTCCTCCAAACACGGCGAGTGGAGTTTAGACCAAAAAGCTCTATTTTTGTTTCATCAGACCACATGACCTTCTCCCATTCCTCCTCTGGATCATCAAGATGGTCATTGGCAAACTTCAGATGGGCCTGGACATGCGCTGGCTTGAGCAGGGGGACCTTGCGTGCGCTGCAGGATTTTAATCCATGACGGCGTAGTGTGTTACTAATGGTTTTCTTTGAGACTGTGGTCCCAGCTCTCTTCAGGTCATTGACCAGGTCCTGCCGTGTAGTTCTGGGCTGATGCCTCACCTTCCTCATGATCATTGATGCCCCACAAGGTGAGATCTTGCATGGTGCCCCAGACCGAGGGAGATTGACCGTCATCTTGAACTTCTTCCATTTTCTAATAATTGCGCCAACAGTTGTTGCCTTCTACCCAAGTTGCTTGCCTATTGTCCTGTAGCCCATCCCAGCCTTGTGCAGGTCTACAATTTTATCCCTGATGTCCTTACACAGCTCTCTGGTCTTGGCCATTGTGGAGAGGTTGGAGTCTGTTTGATTGAGTGTGTGGACAGGTGTCTTTTATACAGGTAACGAGTTCAAACAGGTGCAGTTAATACAGGTAATGAGTGGAGAACAGGAGGGCTTCGTAAAGAAAAACTAACAGGTCTGTGAGAGCTGGAATTCTTACTGGTGGGTAGGTGATCAAATACTTATGTCATGCAATAAAATGCAAATTAATTATTTAAAAATCATACAATGTGATTTTCTAGATTTTTTGTTTTAGAAAATTACAGACCTCTACATGCTTTGTAAGTAGGAAAACCTGCAAAATCGGCAGTGTATCAAATACTTGTTCTCCCCACTGTATATATATAAATATATGCATGTTGTAAATGACTTTTGTGGCTGGACACTCTAATGTAACTAGACACTCTAATGTACCTCTTGCTCAGTTGTGCACCGGGGCCTCCCACTCCTCTTTCTATTCTGGTTAGATCCAGTTTAAACTGTTCTGTGAAGGGAGTAGTATACAGTGTTGTACGAGATCTTCAGTTTCTTGGCAATTTCTTGCATGGAATAGCCTTCATTTCTCAGAACAAGAATAGACTGATGAGTTTCAGAAGAAAGTTCTTTGTTTCTGGCCATTTTGAGCCTGTAATCAAACCCACAAATGCTGATGCTCCAGATACTCAACTAGTCTAAAGGCCAGTTTTATTGCTTCTTTAATCAGCAACTATGTGCATTGAGCTTGTTGTGTGCTTTAAGCTTAATGTTTGATGCCTCAAGAGGGTGCCAGAGATCTAAATTACCAGAATAAATAAACCTTAACCTGAACAAATATTCTATTCCCGCTCCTGCTGGCTTTCGCAGATTCTGCCATTACTCTCCTGAAGTTGCCGGTAATAGGCTACACCAGGAGTCGGCAACCTTTCTCAAGTGGAATGCCAATTTACCTTACCATTTCTGCATGGCAGTGATTGTTTTCATATGTACATTTTTGTGAAACAGTTTCATTTAATTTATAACAACGTCTTCATATCTTGAAATCATTGTCATGTGGTTAATCAAAATTCTATGCAAATCTAAATCAAAATTATACAAACTTAAAAAGTAACTTCTATTGCCATTGCCAACTATGTAAAAATAGCCTACATAATCCAACAAATAAAAACATTTAAGCCTGCATGTAGAAAATATCCTGATTAAAAATAAATATCCTATAAATCACATTGGATACAGAATTTCCCATGCCAGTGAGCTCGGGACAGACACAGCTGTAGGCTATTTGCGCAAGGGATAAGAAGCAGTGCTTGACTTGGGCAGGAGTTCACCGCAGCTGAGTACCGGCACCTCAAATGTTCTACTGCTTGAGCTCTTGTTCCTCTTATATGCCTACATTTGCTTGCAGGCCAGGTAGTCTGTTGGCCTACTTCTATGTTTCTCACAAGTGTAGCATAGGTTGTGCACTCTTCAAACAATGTGTCAACTCCGACAATGAGAACAGGAAGACTGGAATAATATTGAATCCATTCAAATAAATGACCATTACCAAAGCAACAAACATTGTAGATTAGAAATTATAGGAATTCATGGTAAATGTACTACTGGTGATCCAATCATGTCAATAAGGATACAGAGCCCTCCGCATTGTTACAACATTTGGAAGGCACATGGCGATGTGGTACAGAGCTTGATTTGGCCTCTCCATGCCTCTGGAGGCTCTGCAATTGCGTTACACCCTCCATATGGAGCCTCTGACCACATTTTAGAATCAAGCCGATTACATGTTACCAATAAAGCTACACATGCCATTTACCACCAACTCGGTGGCCTTGTAGTTAGAGTGTCTGTCCTGAGTTTGCAAGGTTTGGGGTTTTATTCCCTGGTCGAGTCCTACCAAAGACTCTAGAAATGGGACTTGACTCCTCTCTGCTTGGCACTCAGCATTAAGGAAATGGATTGTGGATAAGGCCCTGCAATAGGCTAGCATCCTGTCCAGGGGATGTACATTAAGCTGCCTCATGCTACAGAAACAGATGCACTATTCTAGCTCGGACAAGGCTATTTATTTTATGCCATTTACCAGAGGCTTTTATCCAAAGTTAGATCACACTACATTCAGACAAAGTTGCCATGAGTTAAAGGGAGATAAAGCCCTCTGTACATCATGCGGTCTGGATGTGACCGCTGTGCCAAGGAGGATTATGGGGGACATAAAGTAAAACATGATACAGCAGAGGTGATTAGAGATGGTTCTAATTAGCTGGCAGTCATTATATTTCCAGGAGAGAGGGAGAGAGAGACAAAGAGACAAAGAGACAGAGAGAGAGAGAGAGAGAGAGAGAGAGAGAGAGAGAGAGAGACAGACAGACAGACAGACAGACAGACAGACAGACAGACAGACAGACAGACAGACAGACAGACAGACAGACAGACAGACAGACAGACAGACAGACAGACAGACAGACAGACCCACCGACCGACCGACCGACCGACCGATAGACAGACAGACCGACAGACAGAGAGAGAGCGTATTAAAATCAACTGGCATGAAATTAACATTATTAATGCTGGGAACCACCCCCGCTCACTAGAACAGCAGCATCTAGCTAGCCTGACTGGGGATCCATCCCAAATTGCAACCTTTTCCTTATATAGTGCACACTACTTTTAATCAGGGCCCATACGGCTCTGTTCAAAAGTAGTGCACTACGTAGGGAATAGGGTGCCATTTGGGAAGTAGCCTAGGATCAGAGCAGCAGTCAGCAAGAAACAGAGAGAGAAATATACTTAGAAAAACACAATGAGTGACAGAGAGGTAGAGAACGAGAAAGATATACTGAACGCTTGGCACTCAGAATTAAGGAGATTGATTGTGGGTAAGGCCCTACAATAGACTGGCATCCTTTCCAGGGGATGTATATTGAGCTGCCTCACGCTACAGAAACAGGCGAGATAAGCTCCTGCACTATTCTGGCTCGAACAAGGCTACTTACTTTATGTCATTTACCAGAGGCTTTTATCCAAAGTTAGATTACACTACATTCAGACAAAGTTGCCATCAGTTCAAGGGAGATAAAGCCCTCTGTACATCATGCGGTCTGGATGTGACTGCAGTGCCAAGGAGGATTATGGGGGACATAAAGTAAAACATGACACAGCAGAGGTGATTAGAGATGGTTCTAATTAGCTGGCAGTCATTAGGTTGCCAGGAGAGAGGGAGAGAGAGACAGAGGTAGAGAGAGAGAGAGAGAGAGAGAGAGAAAGAGAGAGAGAGAGAGAGAGAGAGAGAGAGAGAGAGAGAGAGAGAGAGAGAGAGAGAGAATATTAAAGTCAACTGGCATGAAATTAAGACTGCCACATTATTCATGTTGGGAACCACCCCCGCTCACTAGAACAGCAGCATCTAGCTAGCCTGACTAGGGATGCGTCCCAAATGGCAACATTTTCCTTATATAGTGCACACTAGCCTAGGATTAGAGCAGCTGTCAGCAAGAAACAGAGAGAGAAATATACAGAGAGAAACACAATGTGGCTGTGTCCAAATTATGTCTCCAATGGTTCATTTTGTTACAGCACGTCGCCACATCCCCTCATTATCAGATGATTATCAGCTGCTGTCAAACACACATGATCTGAAAAGACGATTCTTTTCCTCAATGGCATGCAGCCAATTTGTCGTCAGAATAAGCTCTTTCTCTCTCTCTCAGCTTGGTGACATCCCTCCCAGCCTCTCCAATACTATAATAACTCTATTGGAGATGGATTTGCTCTGCTGATACTGCTAATGTGTAGTGATATTAATGTACTGTTGCCTGTGCCTGGGCTAAGTCACTTCCTTATCTTCGCCCCCCCTGGGCTCGGCGTAGCACAGAAACACTCCATTCCACAACATCAGCTGCCTGGGGCTGAGGAGAGGGAGGTGGGAGGAGGGAGGGGGAGGGACAGAATAGCGCTCACCGCACCAATAAGGAGTATCCCAGCATTCCCGTGGAGAGGATAAACAGCCATAAATCCACAAGGTTAACGCTGGGTTACGAGAACACGCAATGTACAGAATGGAGTGGGGCTTATGCTCTTATTTCATTGTGCTACTGTTTTGTTCCTCCCCCACTTCCATGCTAAGTACACACATGCATGCATGCACACAGGCATGTACAAACACACACAGACACATACAGCCTCCTCTTAATGTATTTAGTGTGATGTGCCATTAACATTGGGAGTGACTCAGAGACAATGTGTGAGCATGACATAAGCAGTGTCAAAACCATCTGTTGTCAAAACCAAACGCAAATTAGAAAAAGCATATCCCGGGTAAGCATTCGTTGTAGCCATGGACTTCAACGAAAAGGAAATTTACGGAAAAAACTTCCACGAACACATCTCTTACCCTCGCAAGGCTGCCGGCCCGGACGGCATCCGAAGTCGTGTTTTTAGAGCTTGCGCAGACCAGCTGGCTGGAGTGTTTACAGACATGTTCAACCTTTCACTATCATGAGTGCGTAAATTCATCCGGTGTACATACAGTGGGGAGAACAAGTATTTGATACACTGCCGATTTTGCAGGTTTTCCCACTTACAAAGCATGTAGAAGTCTGTAATTTTTATCATAGGTACTCTTCAACTGTTTGATACATCAGAAAAGCAGAACTTAATATTTGGTACAGAAACCTTTGTTTGCAATTACAGAGATCATACGTTTCCTGTAGTTCTTGACCAGGTTTGCACACACTGCAGCAGGGATTTTGGCCCACTCCTCCATACAGACCTTCTTCAGATCCTTCAGGTTTCGGGGCTTTCGCTGGGCAATACAGACTTTCAGCTCCCTCCAAAGATTTTCTATTGGGTTCAGGTCTGAAGACTGGCTAGGCCACTCCAGGACCTTGAGATGCTTCTTAGTTGCCCTGGCTGTGTGTTTCGGGTCGTTGTCATGCTGGAAGACCCAGCCACGACCCATCATCAATTCTCTTACTGAGGGAAGGAGGATGTTGGCCAAGATCTCGCGATACATGGCCCCATCCATCCTCCCCTCAATACGGTGCAGTCGTCCTGTCCCCTTTGCAGAAAAGCATCCCCAAAGAATGATGTTTCCACCTCCATGCTTCACGGTTGGGATGGTGTTCTTGGGGTTGTACTCATCCTTCTTCTTCCTCCAAACACGGCGAGTGGAGTTTAGACCAAAAAGCTCTATTTTTGTCTCATCAGACCACATGCCCTTCTCCTATTCCTCCTCTGGATCATCCAGATGGTCATTGGCAAACTTCAGACGGGCCTGGACATGCGCTGGCTTGAGCAGGGGGACCTTGCGTGCGCTGCAGGATTTTAATCCATGACGGCGTAGTGTGTTACTAATGGTTTTCTTTGAGACTGTGGTCCCAGCTCTCTTCAGGTCATTGACCAGGTCCTGCCGTGTAGTTCTGGGCTGATCCCTCACCTTCCTCATGATCATTGATGCCCCACGAGGTGAGATCTTGCATGGTGCCCCAGACCGAGGGAGATTGACCGTCATCTTGAACATCTTCCATTTTCTAATAATTGCGCCAACAGTTGTTGCCTTCTCACCAAGCTGCTTGCCTATTGTCCTGTAGCCCATCCCAGCCTTGTGCAGGTCTACAATTTTATCCCTGATGTCCTTACACAGCTCTCTGGTCTTGGCCATTGTGGAGAGGTTGGAGTCTGTTTGATTGAGTGTGTGGACAGGTGTCTTTTATACAGGTAACAAGTTCAATCAGGTGCAGTTAATACAGGTAATGAGTGGAGAACAGGAGGGCTTCTTAAAGAAAAACTAACAGGTCTGTGAGAGCCGGAATTCTTATTGGTTGGTAGGTGATCAAATACTTATGTCATGCAATAAAATGCAAATTAATTATTTAAAAATCATACAATGTGATTTTCTGGATTTTTGTTTTAGATTCCGTCACAGTTGAAGTGTACCTATGATAAAAATTACAGACCTCTACATGCTTTGTAAGTAGGAAAACCTGCAAAATCGGCAGTGTATCAAATACTTGTTCTCCCCACTGTATGTATAGATTCCATTATGATTACTGTTACAATGCTATTTGGGTTGTTAGTTCTTGCTTTCTTTTCTTTTTTCACTTTTTTACATTTTAATTCTTTATGTACTTGTTTTACTACATTGTTAGGAGCTAGTAACATAAGCCTTTCACTGCACCCGCTATAACATCTGCTAAATTGTGTACTAGGCCAATAAACTTTGATTTGAGAGAGACAGAGGGGAGAGTGAGCGATAGAACGTAAGACCAAAATAATGGTCTTCCAAAAAAGGTCCAGTTGCCAGGGCAACAAATACACATTCTATCTAGACACAGTTGCCATAGAGCACACAAAGATGATACCTATCTCGGCCTAAAACATCAGCACCACAGGTAACTTCCACAAGGCTGTGAACGATCTAAGAGATAGGGCCTTCTATGCCATCAAAAGGAACATAAAATTTAACATCCCAATTAGGATCTGGCTAAAAATACTTCAATCATTTGTAGAACTCACTCACCAACCAAGACATGGGACAAAAAATGGGACAAACCCCCAATTGAGACTCTTTAGGACTATACCTGCTAGTTCAGGAAAATAGCTGTTCAATTCTACAACCACCTAGAAGGAAGTGATGCCCACACATTCCACAACAAAGCCCTCATCTACAGAGAGAAAAGTCCTCTCAGCCAGCTGGTTCTGGGGCTTTGTTCAAAATCACAAACACAATTAAACCCAACCAAATTAAGAGAAAGCAAAAAGATAACTATTAGACACACTGGAAAGAATCAACAAAAAAACAGCAAATTACCTGACCAGAATACCTGACCACTGTGACTGATCCCAAGTTAAGAAAATCCTTGACTAGGTACCGACTCAGTGAGCATAGCCTTGCTATTGAGAGAGGTCGCCATAGGCAGACCTGGCTCTCAAGAGAAGACAGGATATGTGCCCACTGTCCACAAAATGAGGTGGAAACTTAGCTGCACTTCCTGACCTCCTGCAAAATGTATGACCATATTAGAGACACATATTTCCCACAGATCCACAAAGAATTTGAAAACATATCAAACATTGATAAACTCCCATATCTGTTGGGAGAAATACCGCAGTGTGCAATCACAGCAGCAAGATTTGTAGCCTGCTCACTTTTGTTGATTGTTTATTTCATTTGATTTGGCAACCTTCAAATTGAATTTAGAGAGAGATAGAGAGAAAGGGGAGAGAGCAAGGGGGAGGGAGGAAAGAGATAAATAAATGGGAGAGAGGGGGAATATAAGGAGGGAGAGGAAGAGATAAAGAGGAGAGACAGAAATAAATGGGATAGGAAGAGAGAGAGGGAGAGGAAGAGAGGGGAGAGAGAGAGGGAGAGGATGAGAGAGAGAGAGAGAGAGAGAGAGAGAGAGAGAGAGAGAGAGAGAGAGAGAGAGAGAGAGAGAGAGAGAGAGAGAGAGAGAGAGAGAGAGAGAGAGAGAGAAATAAAGGGGAGAGGGAGCTAGAGGGGAAGAGAGAGAGAGAGGGATAGAAAGTGACAGGTGTACTAAAAGCCCGGTGAGTAGGCTCCAGCAGCAGCATGGATCCACACTGGAGGAGATGCTTAGCATTACGAGACAACAGGCAACAGGAGAGGTTTTATGAAAAGGAAAAAGAGGAGGAGGATGGAGAGAAGAGAGAGGGAGACGGGGAGGTATTGGTACTGGAAGCTGTAGGGGGTTGCATATGCTGCTATCTTGCCACATGTTGGCAGCCCAACGTACCTAAAGGCAAGGTGCCAGGAAAAAGCCAGAATCAACACTAGGCTCCAGAACCTAAACTGCCATCTGCTAGTCCTGGTTCTCCAATACGAGCTGGTCTTTATTCAAACTGTCTAGACTAGGTATGCAATATTCCGATAACCCCAAAATGGCGAAGATCCCCAGTGCTGTTTGCTACTCAGTCATGTAGAACCCAAACTGACAAATCAAACCCCTACAGTAGCTCTCTCCATTCATGCTTTCTCTACACTGTCATGCTCCAGCTCACTGCATACCCAATAGAATACAGTGAAAAGAAACACGGAGATAGAAAGAAAGTGTGGGATGTGTCAGCTCTAAGTTAAGAAAAGGTGGAACAGTTTTGTGTGTGTAGGGTTGCACATTTCCGGTAACTTTCCCAAAATTCCCAGGTTTTCCAGAAATCCTGTTTAGAAGATTCCCTGATTTCCTGGTTATTCCCCGTCTGATTCTAGGAATCTTCCAACCAGGATATTTTGGGGAATTTTGGGAAAGTTACTGGAATTTTGCTACCCTATGCATATTTGAGTTAAGAATACTGTAAGTGATATGTGGTTGGAGAAAGTGCAAAAGAGAGAGAGAAAGACAGAGAACGAGAAAGAGAGAAGAAAGAAATATAGAGAGGGAAAGAAAGAGAGCGTGCTCACATTGTAGAGGATGTCCACCCATCCCTCCATGGTGATGCACTGGAAGACGGTGAGCACGGCGAACAGGATGTTGTCAAAGTTGGTGATGCCATAGTTGGGGCCGATCCAGTACTCTGTGCACTCTGTACCGTTAGGACACATCCTGGCTGGGGCCTCTGTACCACAGGGAAACGCTGCCGCACGTTCACCTGGATGGGGGAGATGAGATGGTAGAGTAAGGGAGAGAGAGAGTAGGTAGGGGGAGGGAGAGAGGGAGAGAGGGAGAGAGGGGGGGGTGGGGAGGAGGGGGGAGCATTTGACTGACAAATAACCATAATCTGAAATTGAACAGTAATTACATATAAAACAAACACATTGGCAAATTAAATGAGCTTAAAATACATCACACAACATACCCCTTGCACATTTTGTAATCTAAAAATGTATTCAATTCGATTTTTTCCTTATGGAGGTACACAACCTACTCCACATTTCCAAACTGAAGAAAAATTATAAAATATTTTCCAAGTTAATAAAAACAAAACATTAAGATGTCTAAATTGTATATGTCTTCACATCCCAGAGTTAATACTTGATGGAAGCACCTTTGGCAGCCATTACAGCTGTGTAATATTTTGAATAAGATTCTACCAACTTTGCACAACTCATACTGTAGGGCAACATATATGTATAGTTTTTGTCAAAAATACTCAAACTCAGCAAATTTGGTTGGGAGTCATTGATGGAAAGCAATATTCAAACGTTGTGTCTCTGATTTTCAAGCAAATTTAAGTCAGGACTGAGGCTGGACCACTCAGGAACACTCAACACCTCTTGGAAAGCCATTGTAGTGTCTTGAAATCTGCTTGGAAATCAGAGACACAACGTTTGAATATTGCTGTCCATCAATGACTCCCATCCAAATTTACTGAGTTTGAGCAATTTTGACAAAAACAATGGATAAATGTTGCCCTACAGTATGAGTTGTGCAATGTTGGTAGAATCTTATTAAAAATGATTCACATTTGTAATGGCTACCAAAGGTGCTTCCACCAAGTATTAACTCTGGGGTGTGAAGACATTATGCAATCAAGACATTTTTTATTTTTTTAAATAATTTGTCTTTAACTTCAACTTCAAATGTGGAGTAGGGTGTGTAGATCAGAGGAAAAATATGTAATTTTAAGGCAGTAAAATGTGAAGACTGTGCTGTGTAGATTTTTCACTAATGACTGTACACACACAAACACACTGACATGCACAAAATCTACACACACACTTACATTAGCACTCTGTCAAGACCTTTACACACCACCAGAATACAGGGGGTCAAACGAGCACGCACGCACGCACACACACACACACACACACACACACACACACACACACACACACACACACACACAGCTGGGACAGCTGTAAACACTACACTCAACACACCCTCCACACTGATGTATGAAAGTAAATTAGTGGCATCATAAAGTATATATACTGTAACTATCTACTATCAGATCCATTTTCAACTTTACACTCAACACACTGACTCCAACAGGAGGATATCTCAATTTCAGACATAATTATCCAACCTTGAGAAGTGATTTATCAAAATCTGCCTATAAAAAAGCTGTCTATAAAAATATAAACAATACAGCAAGGCCTAAAACCTGGTACTTTGTGTTGTGTTCCCATTACCTACTGTGTGTGTGCATGTACAGTATGTGTGTGCGTGTGTGTTTGTGTGTGTGGTGTCTATGCTGGTGTAGATAGATAGGTACTTTATTGATCCCTGAGGGGAAATTTCTTTGTCAAGCAGCTACAACAAAAACATAGGGCAGGTGCAAAATGCCAGAACGAAAATACACAAAAGACAGATACACAATACATGATACTAGAGCGGCAGTATGAAAAAGTATAGAAATACAAGAAGTCTAGAGTGCAAAAAAGCTATAAAAAGACATAGCATAGTATGGGCGGTTGGCTGAATATGTACACTATACATTGGTGGATGGTTAACTATACTATACAGGTCGATGGCAGAGAAATACTTCAATAGCTAAAAATGAGTATGATATGAGTGAGGGTAATAATAGTTTACTTAATAGACATACTGGTTAAATGAACAGGTAAGTGAATATTTGCATGGTTAAATTAACTGCACAGGTAAATGACAGGAAGAGATACTTAAATAGCTAAATGTGTGCATGATATAATTTGGGGTAATAATAGTAATTCCCTTAAAATACAGTCCTTAGTGCGCAGGGTTTAATTACAGACAACTGCACGTATTGCACGTATTGTGTCTGTGTGTGGGCGTGTGTATGTATGTATGTATGTATGTATGTATGTATGTATGTATGTATGTATGTATGTATGTATGTATGTATGTATGTATGTATGTATGTATGTATGTATGTATGTATGTATGTATGTATGTATGTATGTATGTATGTATGTATGTATGTATGTATGTATGCGTAATCCATTCAGTACTCACCAGTGTGGACATTGAAGCAGGTGGTGTATATGTGTGTGTAATCCATTTAGTACTCACCAGTGTGGACATTGAAGCAGGTGGTGTATATGTGTATGTAATACATTCAGTACTCACCAGTGTGGACATTGAAGCAGGTGGTGTATATGTGTGTGTAATCCATTTAGTACTCACCAATGTCCACATTGAATCAGGTGGTGTATATGTGTGTGTAATCCATTTAGTACTCACCAATGTCCACATTGAATCAGGTGGTGTATATGTATGTGTAATCCATTTAGTACTCACCAATGTCCACATTGAAGCGGGTGGTGTATATGTGTGTGTAATACATTCAGTACTCACCAGTGTGGACATTGAAGCAGGTGGTGTATATGTGTGTGTAATACATTCAGTACTCACCAGTGTCCACATTGAAGCAGGTGGTGTGGAACTTGCCCATGTAGAACTCCACTCCGATGATGGCAAACATGAGTATGGCGAAGAAGAGAAGCAGGCCTATCTGGAGCAGAGGCACCATGGCCTTCATGATAGACTTCAATACCACCTGAAGACCTGTGGAGAGAGATGGAGTGGGTAGGGAGAGAGGTGGAGGGGGGAGGAAGATAGGTGTTGGGGGTAGGGAGATAGGTGGAGGGGTGTGGGAGAGAGATGGAGGGGGGAGAGGGAGAAAGGGTGGGGGAGGGAGAGAGGTGGAGGGGGGAGGGGGGAGGGAAAGAGATCGGCAGGGGAAGGGTGAGAGGTAGAGGGGGGAGGGAGAGAGATGGAGGGGGGAGGGAGAGAGGGGGAGGGGGAGAGGGGGAGGGAGATAGGAGGAGGAGGTCGGGAAAGAGGTGGAGGGGGGAGGGGGGAGGGATAAGAGATCGGCGGGGGAAGGATGAGAGGTAGAGGGGGGAGGGAGAGAGATGGAGGGGGGAGGGAGAGAGGGGGAGAGGGAGAAGGGGAGGGAGATAGGTGGAGGGGGGCGGGAGAGAGATGGAGGGGGAAGGGAGAGAGGTAGAGGGGGGAGGGAGAGAGGTGGAGGTGGGCGGGAGAGAGATGGAGGGGGGGGGAAGGTAGAGGCGGAGGGAGGGAGAGAGAGAAGTGGAGGGGGCGGCAGAGAGATGGAGGAGGGAGGGAGATAGGAGGGGGAGGGAGAGAGGTGGAGGGGGGAGGGAGAGAGAGAGGTGTTGGCATTGGTATGTAGTCCATGTAAGATAAGATAAGAGACTTTATTTGTCTAGTCAGTTTGTGTTTGTGTTTCGAAAAATGAATGATCTGTATGAAAATCTACAGTAAAGTTATGGCGCACACTGAGCAACCTTTGACCTGTTGTTGACGTCAGTGACTTACTGGGGATGCCAGACACCAGTTTGAGAGGTCTGAGTACTCTCACCGCCCGCAGAGTCCTCAGGTCAAAGTCTGAGCCCACCGTGGCCAGGATCCTGTACACGTACACACAAGACAACGAGAGGAGAGTCAGGTGGGTGCATTCAGAAGAGACATGTATAATCAGGTCCATATTCATAACCTATGACACAGACTATTACATAATAATTACTGTTTGATGACATGTGCTATAATCTGCTATAACAGCTCTATTCCCCCTTTCTCTCTCTCAAGATATCTTCCCCACTGCCTCAGTAGAGCAGTGAGCATCAGCAGGTCATTGTGTGTGTGTGTGTGTGTACATCAGCTACAGAGCCACAGCTGGCATTAGAAGCAGAAGCACATGGAGGGGGGACAATTAAGTGCTCCACTAAAACCCACTGAAAAACACTACACTACGCTCTGGGCTGGAGAGAGAAAGAGAGAGAGAGGGAGGGAGGGAGAGACTGATAGAGAGCGAGAGAGAGAGAGAGAGAGAGAGAGAGCGAGAGAGAGAGAGCGAGGGAGGGAGAGACTGATAGAGAGCGAGAGAGAGAGAGAGAGAGTGAGAGAGAGAGAGCGAGAGAGAGTGAGAGATAGAGAGAGAGAGAGAGAGAGAGAGAGAGAGAGAGAGAGAGAGAGTGAGCAAGAGAGAGAGAGAGAGAGAGAGAGAGAGAGAGAGAGAGAGAGAGAGAGAGAGAGAGAGAGAGAGAGAGAGAGAGAGAGAGAGAGAGAGAGAGAGAGAAATAGACACAGAGGGAATTGGAAAGACAGGAAAAGAAGGAGAGTCTGACAGACAGGAGAGAGGGAGTAGGAGGAGAGGATACAATGTAATAAATAGAGGGAGGATAGAGGGGTGGAGAAGAAGAGAGAGAGAGAGATGTAGAGTAGCTTTATGGGTTGAGAGATCATGTAGAGTGTTGGAGGGTAAAGGCATTATGCATCATTACATGTGACAGAGTTGTCTCAACACCCCCACTGTGCATCCACACACACACACACACACACACACACACACACACACACACACACACACACACACACACACACACACACACACACACACACACACACACACACACACACACACAAAGACCTGGGTTCAAATACTATTTAGGGTATTTTCATTACTTTCAAAGACACATTTGGAATAAGTGTTTAGATGTTTTTAATTTGAAAATACACCTGGAAAGTATTGGCATGCATTTGAAAAGACTCATATTGTATTTGTAAATTCTCAAATACACATACAAATAAATACTCCTATACTCCCATGCATTTAAACCCAGGTCTGTGTGGTTTTTGAAATAATGTATTTTAATAATGTAATGTTTTTGAAATATTTTCAAATAGTAGGCTTTTAGG
Source organism: Thymallus thymallus (assembly GCA_023634145.1). Lineage (NCBI taxonomy): Eukaryota > Metazoa > Chordata > Actinopteri > Salmoniformes > Salmonidae > Thymallus > Thymallus thymallus. The sequence continues at coordinate 23,279,810 of CM042404.1, read as the reverse complement.
AAATTATTTGAAAATACTTTCAAATACTTCCAATAGAAGTAGTTGCTTCGAGCCACATTATTTGAAAATACTAAAATACAAGTATCTACAACTCCCTCTATTGATAAACCCAGAGGACTGCACTGCCAGCGTGTCTGAGCACACCTTCCAGTCCAGGTCTAAGCTGTCAGAGTAACACACACACACTGACTGGGCACATGTGTGTGTGTGTGAGTTAAGAGCCCACAGGACCCAGACAATAGAGTCCACCGCACACTCTGTATCAGCACAGACACGTGGTGTGACTCACAGCGCCAGACACACACACACACACTGCCACACACACGTACACACAGGGTACTCAGAAAGAGAGAAAGATAGAGAGAGAGAGAGTGAGACAGAGCGAGAGAGAGCGAGAGAGAGAGAGTGAGAGAGCGAGAGATAGAGAAAGAGAGAGTGAGAGCGAGAGAGAGAGTGAGAGAGCGAGAGATAGAGAAAGGGAGAGTGAGAGAGAGAGAGAGAGAGACAGAGCGAGAGAGAGAGAGAGAGAGAGAGAGAGAGAGAGAGAGAGATAGAGACAGAGCAATCCCAGCGAGTCCACACACCACAGGCTAGGCAGGAGACGCCAGACATGTGCTCGACACGACTCCATTTTGACCATAAGACAAAACAAGACAGTACAAGTGAGGTAATGAACAAAGGTTACCGGGGGTAAGAATCAGTTTAATGATATACAATATGTTGTAATGTATCATTGAATTTGATAGGTTTGATATTGTAATAACGGATCAGCAATGAAACTTAGCTCTGAAATGTGTGTGTGTGTGTGTGTGTGTGTGCGAGTGCGTGCGTGTGTGATGGGGACAGGAGGGCATCGCTTTTATGTGTGAGGAGCAGACAGCCAGCTCGGAGCTGAAGAGCAGTGGGTTTTAATATCCCTTTTTCATCACCACAGTATATCTGTGTGGGCGCCAGGCGCTGCCACAGGAAATATGGAGGGTGATGCTATCGGCCATTAGTCACACAAAGTCAGACGGTGGACAAATACACAAAGACACACATGAATTATTGGACACACACACACACACACACACATTTATGTCCTCTTCTGGGTCCTTGGTGACGTTTCCCTGTCCTGTCACAATCACCCCTTATCAGTATACTAAAAATAACATATGGCAGAAATCTTGAGGGTATATTGTGGAGAGCCTTCACCTGTATATGGACTGAGACGACTAGCACATTTGGTCCTTGGAAGTTGTGGGAACGTATGTTTTTGGTTCTTTAAACGTTCTGAGAACAGAAGTGTATATTTAGACTGTTCTGGGAATTTTTATGTTTAGGTTTCAGGGAGGTTCTGAGAACATTTTACTCTGGTTCCTTTAACATTTTTCTGGGATGTTTTATTAGAACTTTGAGAATGGAAATTTCAGGTTATTTGGAGATTTTTGAGTAACTTTTTAAAAACATTCACTTAATATTTTAATAACACTGCTACTTTATTTTTGGTTAACTTTTTTGAACTCCAAGTACAGATATGACAAATGGAAATTAATTTCCTTAGGCATTAATCACATTCGTTTTTTTTGGTGACACCGCATCAGCGAGAGTCAAACCTATGATCTTCTGTTCTCTATCCATGAAATGAGGACACTGCACAACCAGGATGGAGCTAACATGCCATGTTTTTTTATACATACAAAGCTGCTAATTTTGAGTCTATTCAAATGAAATAAGCAAACATTAAGATCAGGTGTGGCTAATTAGTGTGTGCGGCCAACACACCTGAACGCACTTAGCAAGATAGAGGATAGAGACAGTTTTGTTGATGCTGAGAATGGAATGTATTTGTTTTTAAAAAACATTATTGTGGTTTTATGGAAAGTATCCTTAACGTTCTGAGAACGTAATGTATGTTTTTTTTTTAAACATTCTTAGAACGTTCTCTGAACGTTACTAAAGTTTTCTTGTGGGTTTTTTTTTTGAACGTTTTCTTAACGTTCTCAGAACAATTTGAGAATGTGACTTTAAATGGAACCATGATGAAACCTGTAGGAAACGTTATGCTGAAGTACTGAAATTCTATTTGAGAACATTCCCAATGTCAAACCAGTTGGAGAATGTTCCTAAAATGTGCTGAGAATTTTCCAAAGCCAAGTAACTATCCTGCACCATTCCCAGAAAGTTCTATGAAGGTTTTATGCAAAATAACCATAGGACAACCACGCTCACCAAGCTCTAAGAAACATATGGTTCTCAGAATGTTATGTGCTAGCTGAGTGGGGCTATATTCTTGATAAATTCTAGTTTGTCTACAGCTCTGTTCCTAGTAGCTAACAGGACATGGCTTAGACTGGATGACAGGCAGTCCTATGGCAGGCATAGTCTCCACACCAAACCACACACCAAGGGAAGGTACCAGGGAGAAACACCAGTGCTTCTATATTTATACAGAGCCACACAGGAACAGCGCTCTTTCATGACAGCTTGTGATTTCCCTCCGCAGCAGGAGAGGGGAGGCTTGAGGAGGTATAGTACCTACCTACCTTCTCTCTCTACCAGTGTCACCGAGACCTGTAGCTGCTCTCTGCTATTGGACCTGTGTGGCTCAGTTGGTAGAGTACGGCACTTTCAACGCCAAGACCGTAGCTTCGATTCCCGCTGGGGCCAGCCATGTGAAAAAATATGCACACACTACTGTAAGTAGCTTTGGATTAAATCGTCTGCTAAATGGCATATTGGAGTGAGGTAGATGAGGCAAGCTATCAGGAACTGCAGGCTGACGTTAAATCTGTATCATCGAGGTCTGAATAGACCATCTGGTTGTAAATGGTAACCGTAACAACATTACTGACAAATTAGTCATGAATGTCATCAGCCAGACTATTTCACTGATTGAGTCTTGAAGCTGACATTGTGAGGGTAGGTTTTGCTGTCAATGCGTTCAGGCTGCTCTCCTCCTGTCTCTACTATTTTTGCCTGTTACCTGAGGATGCCTCAGTGGCTCTGGAGACTGTGTGAGAATACAGCACCTCATTCCTTCCTCCGGCTCCGCACAGCAGAGAGAGAGAAAGGGAGAGTGGAAGAGAGAGGGAGAGGAAGGTGCCTCGTCCTCCGTGGGTGAGTGAAACACTTTAATTACTGAAACGTTGACAGCCAGGCTGGGGGCAGCGATTGAGTTCTTCACACTTCCTGACTAAAGGAGACGCCACTCCCAGTGGAGAGGACAGTAGTGTGAGCACAGTGATGACAGCCTGTCTGACTGACTGTCTGAGGAGAGAGGGCCACTGGCTGGGACTACTAGTGGCTGCCTGGTTGTATACCTGATCCTCTGTCTGCATGCATGCCTGCCTGCCTAGATGGCTGGCTGCATGGCTCCGTGGCTGTCTAACTGTTGACCTGTGTCTCTTGATAGGCCAAGGGCTTTATTCCAGACCTACACCGTGATACAGGCAGACAGAATGCCTGGCTTTCTGTATAGTTGTCTTTCTTAATCTCTCTGAATGCAAAAAAAAAAACACACACAGAGACACGACACACACCCTGTAAGCTGGCCATTAGACACAGCCCCTTTCTTGCCAATTAAGGCTAATATATCTCCTTTAATAGAAAGGGATCTCCGTCAAGTCCACGCGTGGCGGCGGTTTTCAACGTGTCATATCCTGTTAGTTTGCTAGGCGGGGGTCATTTCATCAGCAAAGCTTTGACCGCAGCCTCAAGCCGCCAAGTGATCTGAGAGGACAGCCGTGCCGAGACGGAAACGGAGAGAGGCATTTCCCACAATTCCCCATAAGAACAGGTCTAATGAACTCATCGTGCCTGCCAAGGCTCCTTTGGATCAAAGATGGCCGGCCGCCTGTGGCAGCCGCATGGCTGTGATTAACAGCGCTCATCATACGGAGAGACGAGACGCTTCCAGATTAGAGCCAGAAACATCTCACACATCAAAAACCAGGACAGGAGAGCCAGCCAAACCCAACTGTCCAGCCCACGTCAACAATACACAGCTTCAAAAGTCAAATGCTAATGTCTGTTGTCTTTCTCCTAGTCTTGCGTAGCCAAACTTCGTATTCTCGCGTTCAGCCTGCATCACATGGATCTGGAGAACCTACAAGCTTGACACGAGAGGCTGTCTTGCTCCTGGTTATCTTGCTGCTGTTGTGGGCAGATACAGTGCCATTCTAGAAATAATATTCTCTGCGTTGAGTGTTGAGCAGCACAGCTTGAGCATTAATGTCATTGTCACAGCAGGCAGGCAGGGTACAATGTGTTCTCCTGTGAGACCTCCTGTACTGTAAACTCAGGTGAGAGGTTGAAGTCTGAGCCAGGCTTATGCCTGATCCCATATCAGTCAATTACCAAGGCCTGATTGGTAATGTTGCAGAAATGGTTGTCCTTCTGGAAGGTACTCTAGAGCTCTGTCAGAGTCACCATCGGGTTCTTGGTCACCTCCCTGACCAAAGCCCTTCTCCCTTGATTGCTCAGTTCATGATGAGTCTTGGTAGTTCCAAACTTCTTCCATTTAAGAATGATGGAGGCCACTGTTTTCTTGTTCTTGACCTCATGGCTTGGATTATGCTCTGACAAGCACTGTCAACTGTGGGACCTTATATAGACAGGTGTGTGCCTTTCCAAATCATGTCCAATCAATTGAATTTACCACAAGTAGACCATCAAGTTGTAGAAACATCTCAGGAATGATCAATGCAAACAGGATGCACCTGAGCTCAATTTCGAATCTCATAGCAAAGGGTCTGAATACTTATGTAAATAATGTATTTCAGTTTTACATTTTTAATACATTTGCAAAAAAATCAAAAAACCTGTAACGTAACAAAATGTGGAAAAAGTCAAGGGGTCTGAATACTTTCCGGAGGCACTGTATTCACAATCCATGTCTCAATTGTCTCAAGCCTTAAACATCCTTATTTAATCTCTATCCTCCCCTTCATCTACACTGATCGAAGTGGATTTAACAACTGACATCAATAAGGGATCATAGCTTTCACCTGGATTCACCTGGTCTGTCTACGTCATAGAAAGAGCAGGTGTTCTTAATGTTTTGTATACTCAGTGTAAGATCACATGTGTTTTTGGAACACTTCACTTGTTTTCACACATGAAATTCATGTCATTTTTCCATGTGGATAACAACAACTGCTCCCTGGGCACCGATGCATTCGGTTGTGCAACTGATTAGGTATCCCCTTTACCTTCCCTTCCCTGCCCACTAACGTACCCCAAGCAGGTCCTGCACTAATTGCAGAACATCTCAAAGAAGAGATGGAAAAATACTAAGTTATGCCTTTTCTTTCTTCTCCACACACCATAGGATGCTCTTAGCCATTGTCAGATGTGTTAAGTTAAATAAGGAAAGAAAAGCATGGCCGTTGGGTTTTACCACACTGACTGGCTGACTTGATGACAAAACTAAAGCAAGCAAACTTCTCTGCCACTAGTTCATATCTCAATGATTCATTCTTACAATTCTTCCCATAAGCCTTGTAAAAATAATACACAAATCCTTATAATTTGTGTTAATTTTGAATAAAATAGTGTGAAACAAGCAGTGTCAGGAAGCCATTTCTGGAGTGAGGAATGATTTGCTCCATACCCTGGCGGTGGCTGTTGGGGGTGATACTGATTGTTAGAGACCAGAGCCTGCTGTGGTTGTGACACAAATTCCATTTGTGGTGAGGCATGGCCATGGCCTTGGGGGATAGAGAGAGTTAGGGTCTGACGTCATGGTCTTATTATAGGCCCCTTCACCAAGGAACTCTGGAAAGGAAGGAAGGCACAGTGCTAGCTAATGAAAGGGGTCAGCTGACCGTGTGAGAGTATCACAGATTGCCCACTGTACACCATCCAGGGAGACTGGATCACTGTTCGCCCATATACACTGACACCAAATGGAGGCTCTTATCAATGTATATTATATTACCGTATGTATAGCCTTGATGTCCAGGCTTCCTCTTGAGTTGTTAATGAGACTTGGGAGTATGGTAAAGATAAATTACTGTACGTAGTATAAGAAATATTTTTGGATGCTGATAGGCTAGATCAAAATATACACACTTGAGATGAATAACATACCTGTAAGCATATATGTGTGGTAACATGAGTTAACCCAGACAGCCTTCCTCCAGTTAATAATTGCAATTCCTGTATTGTGTTGGCGATCCCTCAAACATCAATCAGAGTCTTCTCCCAATGGAATCAAAACAAAATGTGTCACCTGTCTGGCCCCAGGGAGAGAGATGAGGAGATAAAAAGTGAGAGAGAGAAAGAGAGAGAATAAGAGTGGAAGAGAGGGGGGGCGCTGTTGGAAGCAAAGGATGTAGGACGCGTTTCCCTATCGCTCCTGAATTAGTGACCAAATTTATATTTTTAACCTTGCAAAATTGTATATATTTCTATTTGGTCAGGCATCTGAAGAGATCTCTAAACAATTCAGATCAAGTCTGAGAAATTTAAGTTTGTAATGTCGTCTACCCGGCCCAAAATGGAGTCTGCAAGAGCAGGCCGCAGCAAGCCCGCGCCCTCTCCTGATTCACCCCTGCCACCGGATGCTGTGGCTAACGTCAGCCCCACGGGAACACTTACTGTGGAGCTGCTACAATCCATGATGGACACCCTCAAAACCAATATTTTCAGTAAAATTGACTCTCTCTCTACCAATCTCAGGTCAGAGATATCAATGGTCAAAGACGAGCTTAAAATATCTAGCGAGAACATACAGAATAAGCTTGACGCACACGGAGTGACCTTATTGGAGCTGGAGCACGGTGCTACAGACCACAGCATTCGCATTAGGGAGCTAGAGGCTAACGTTGGCTCATTAACGACTAGGGTGGCATACTTCGACAACAGATGCGAACAAACATTCGTCTTCTGGGAATACCGGAGGGAGTGGAGGGCCCAAGACCAACGGAGTTCATGGCCCAGCTGCTTCAGGAGTTGCTCGGCCTGGAGGAGAAGCCGCTGCTAGACCGTGCCCACAGCACCCTGCGTAGCCGACCCCGGGATGGAGAACCCCCGCAACCATTTGCCATCAGGGTGCATTTCTTTCATGTCTGCAATGACATGAAAGAACCTGCGTCTACTCTCTGGGAAACTTTGAAAGCTTAAATCAGAGGTGAAATTATTTCCTACACCGCACATGAGAACAAACTGAAGAAGGATAGGCTATCTATGTTAACACGCTGTATTGCCCAATAAGATTACATTTATGCCGTTTCACCATCTCCAGATATTTATAAGGAGTGCTTAACTTTGCAAGCAGAATTTGACACATTACTAACAGACCAGGTTACTGAACTGCTTGTCAAGTCTAGGAGCACTTACTACGAACAAGGAGATAAAGTCAGTAAATTATTAACTCACAAGCTACGTCAATTATCATCATCCCACCAGATTCCTAAAATTCGTACATCGTCTGGGATATCATTAGACCCTAGAGGGATCAATGATGAGTTAAAGAGATTTTACCAATCTTTATATACTTCTGAAAGTAAAGGGGATATATTGGAATTGGATGATTTCTTCCACTCACTTGCTGTGCCTTCTGTCAGCCGGGATTTGGTAAAATAATTAGAGCCGCCGATCACTGTTGAAGAATTGTCTAATGCTGTCAAATCCTTTCAATCCGGGAGAAGCTCAGGGCTTGACGGCTACTCGGCAGAGTTTTATAAAAAGCTTCTATCCAAAATAGCCCCTATTCTAATTGAAATTTGTACATTTGTAAATGGTGCTCTCCCAAAGACTCTCACTCAGGCAACTATTTGTCTTATTCTTTAAAAAAACAAAGACCCTCTTGACTGTGTATCATACCGTCCATTTAGCCTGTTAAATGTCGAGTATAAAATTCTAGCCAAACTTTTGGCAACGCGTCTGGAAACAGTCCTCCCATCAATTATCTCTCCGGATGGAACAGGATTTATAAAAAATAGACACGCATTCTTCAATCTTCGACGATTATTTAATATCATATATAATCCCTCTGTCAATGACTCTTGAAGCCATTATATCCCTGGATGCGGAGAAAGCGCTTCACCGGGTGGAATGGAAATACCTTTTTATACCTTTAAATAAATTTGGCTTTGGTTCCAAATTCATTAACTGGATTGTTTCCCTTGGCAACAATCGGCACGCCAGGGTTGCCCTTTAAGTCCCTTACTGTTTGCCCTCGCCATAGAACCCCTTGCAATAACACTTCGCTCAAACCTCCTCATCAAAGGTATAGTCAGATACGGACACAAACACAAACTGTCTTTATATCCTCCTTCACCAAAAATATATGTGTCAAAACAACATTGAAGATCTGGAATCAATTTAGATGCCACTCTGGGTTTCAGACAACCTCTTTTTTTGCTCCGGTAGCCTCAAACCCAGCTTTTCCCCCATCTACGGTTGATGGTGCTTCTCAACATGGTCTAGTCTCGGTATTAAAAGATTTAGAGATCTCTATATTAACAATAAATGTAGTACGTTTGAACAATTATCAGCAAAATTTGGTCTCCCCAGACATAATTTCTTTAGGTTCTTACAGATCTGGAGTTATGTCCGCAGCATAGATCCCCGATTCCCCACCCTGATGAACTACGGAAAGGGGCACTCAAAAGGGTACATACCTCTTCTATTTGCGCCCGGCACTGTCTCATTCAATATAAACTCATTCATAGGGTTCATTGTTGTTTTAGTATGTTTTTTTGTGAGGTTTTTTTGCAAGTACCTACCTACCTACCTACCTACCTACCTACCTACCTACCTACCTACCTACCTACCTACCTACCTACCTACCTACCTACCTACCTACCTACCTACCTACCTACCTACCTACCTACCTACCTACCTACCTACCTACCTACCTACCTACCTACCTACCTACCTACCTACCTACCTACCTGACCAAAGCAAGATTATCCAAAATTTACAAGGATGTGAACCCTCATTGTGTACGATGTAACCAGTCTCCTGCAGATCATGTACACATGTTTTGTGGTTACCCTTCTCTTCTTGGTTTCTGGAAAGACATCTTTAACACACTTTCAGAATTAAGCGGCACACAGATCGAACCAGACCCTTTTATTGCATTATTTTGGGTTTCCTCATCCACATTACAACTTACCAAAATGAATAAGGATGTAGTTGCCTTTCTCACTTTGAGTGGAAGAAAGACAGACACAGACAGAAAGACAGACAGATACAAAGACAAAGAGACTTGTCTTGTTGTTAAGTGCCAGTTGTAGGTCTGTGTGCTCATACACTCTTAAACCACACTTTGAGAGCAGAGCTGTTTTCTCCAGCCTGCTGTGAAATCTATGATCACTTATTGACTCAAGGTTTCCCATAAGACAATTAGTCAATATGTCACACTCAGACACAAGATTAATACAGACAAGACAGTTATATTTTTATTTCAACTATAACAGAACGATTTCCCCATAGATGACATCCATATGCACAGCAAGAGAAAACAATTTTTAAAGCTGTTCAGTGCATCAATCAGAGGCTTCTCTACGCATGGAATAAAACACACACTTTACATTAATATAATACAACGTCTAAACGCTATATCACGTTGAATCTCATGTCAACTGTGCAACAAAAAAACATGGCCGCAACACATAACATCCATTACATTTGACCCAGAACACACATCACTGTAGTCTCCTACAATCTGTACAATGCCTCTAAAGCAAACTGTGTCTTTCATAGAGTCACAGTGGTAATGCGACATTTCTAAGAATCCTTGGCAGTGCGACATGCAAGAGATTATTTGGGAGGCCTGATACCCTTTGTCATTTGTCTAACCATAGGAAGAGAGGGACAGGAAAGGGAGGGAGGGAAAATCAGTCTGAACGGGGCGTCCCGTTCCCTATGGCTCTCTCTCTGGCTGTCTATAATGGGGAGTAAGATATTCTGTCATTAGGCTAGCTGCGGAACAATGCTATAAATCAAGGGGCCGTTGCACAGCTACATGACTACGGCCGGTGAAGCTTCAGCATTCACAGTCTTCTCCATATGGATCCTATAATTAAATTGATTCTATAAGTAATTCTATGGCACTCTCATTGAAAGGAATAAGAGACCACTGAACCAGAGTGCTGTTAGCAATAGAATAGACACATGGAAAACAGACAAGCAAAGAAATTGACCGTAAGGGACGCATAGTCAAAGATGACTCCTGTTAACACTTTCATTCAAAGCACTAGGTGAGAGTAATACAGTATGTTAATGTAAATAATCCAACAGACGAGGGCTGAGGTTTGAGAGCCGTTGACTATGGGGGAGCAGGGCAAGGGAGGAGAGCAACAACAGATCAGCTTGAGTTCAGCCTGGAGGAATAAGGGAGAGATTACGACTAATTCCAGCAGCCTAGAGGAGAGAGAGAGAGAGAGAGAGAGAGAGAGAGAGAGAGAGAGAGAGAGAGAGAGAGAGATGGAGGGATTTGAGAGATGGAGGGATTAGAGAAGAGTGATCCATTCGGAAAAAGCTATTTTCTCACTCTTTTTTCGTTAATGTGTACAAACGACGTCTGAGTGGGCGCATCCTGCTCCGTTTGCATCACAGGGTTTGAGGTGAACTGTGTACTACCTCATTAAGATGTCCAGAGACTGTACATCTCAGCAGAAAGATACCCAGAGATGGAACATCAAAATCATGGGATTCATCTATTTAAAATTTCCTTGATTCTCACATCCTCTCTCCTGGCTTCAGATCTTCTGCTCCAATGTGCTTTGAGAAGGAGATGAGGAGGGAGGATGTGAGGAATCAAGGATTCACTCCTGCTCTCCAATTTCACCACCTAGCAATGGAAGTAATAGAAAACCACTGTCTCAGAGCAGATGTCTATGACCCTCAACATTTACAAAAGGTTGACTTTTCTACATTGAAGAAGATCAAGCCTGCATCATTAAAAATGCATGGTGTATTTCACTGTGATGTAATATTTCTACTCCATTTCTACTTGCACAATTACAGATAATCACCTCATCTTCCAAAGACAGACAATCTCGGATTGGTTCTCCGATTGGTGATTAATGGAAATGACAGGTGTTTCCCTGTAACTAAGAGAGAGAGATATTGGGACACACATGAGCTGTGATCGAATACTCATACTAACCGAACTAACCATACTATTTGTGACGTAAATTAAGTATGTAGTATGCTTATTGGTCATAGTATGGATAAAGTAATGTAATAAAGTAATGACTTTTCAAATAAGTTATGCTACACTATGTTGGCTGACAATGTGTTGGCTACGCTATCCTTACGAACCGCATAGCATATCATAACAGCAGTAGATACTATCCACTATGTTAGCTAGTTACCTCGTTAGTTGGCTACTAATACATTGAACTTGCCAATATATTAACTGTATGCTATCTAACTAACTACCCAACGTTTATTGACTTGATAATTGGTATAAGTGGTATAGTCATTGTGTGTTCTCAATGGACATAAAAAAAAAGCTCAGAATAAATGATGAATTTACGAATGCTCAACACCCGTATAATATAGCCGATGTCAGTAAACGTTCACAAAAAAGCGTAAATTGTTGCCAGCATGACAGTTACAGTCATCAACGCTCTGGATAACATGAAAACAGCCTAACCAGCTCTGCTATGGCGAGTAAAATGGTCAGAGTGAGGTGTTCTCTCATTTGTGTCTGGAAGTAGCTAGCCAGTTAGCTTGTGTGCTCAAACCTACTCCTCGGCCAGTGTGCGCTCTGAACGCTCCGAGAGGGGAAACACTAAGTTAAGAACGTCCAGAGCGCACTCTGGCACTCCAGATTGAATTTACGAACACAAGAATATATAGCTTGTAATGTGTTATGCAAACAAGCTAGCATGAGGTTGCATAGCAACAGAATCAACTTCCGATAGACAGGCGTAGCGCTAGTATGCTCAACTGAAAGGATACCGTTAGTTTACAGTATACTAAAATTAACTAATAGTGTGTAGTATGTAGTATATACTCATTAAGTATGTAGTAAACAGTATGTTAGTATGGGTTTTCGAACAGCCATTGTAATTTAGCCAGAGACTTGAAACCCTTTGCTTTCACTTTCAGTTTGTCTAATTGTGCTGCATGTGTAAGAGGGAAGTGGAAAAGAAACAACAACCCCGCCCCAACCCCCCACGCTCATTTCCTGACTAATCGTCCAGATAAACACACTAGTAGTGAGTGTACGACGAGGGGACTGGGAGGGCAGGTGAGTCAAACAAATTATTTGAACTTTCCAAGTTCGAATATGGTTATAAAACATAAATGACAAAAGGATGGGTTGAACGATAAAAGGAAGTCAAGTTCTAATAAAGTAATATTTTCCTAAGTGAGAAACTATGCCAATTAAGGCTGCTGTGTGCAGAGAAATATGTATGGCACCAATGTCACAGTGACACAGAGTGTAGTGGGAATATCACAGGTCATCACATCACTGACTGACACTCAGAGGTTGGAACACAGCCCAACTGAGGTTCCAGATAATTAGCACAAACAGACACACGCATGCACACACATACACACACACACACTTTACCAAAAGGGAACTGTTGAACAGTTGATATCTTTGAGGGTGAATTATTTTATGTTCCGACGAGAGCGGATTGAACCTCCTTTGAAAGTCTCTCATTAGCCGAAAGAATGACTTCAGCACAAACAAACCAAAAACAGTGTGTCCCCCGCTCTCAGGGAGAGAGAGAGCAGCAACTGACTGCCACACATTGTCTGTCTGTCTGAGAAAATCTCCTCCTCTCCCATGGGCATATGTTACATCACATCACTCACTCCCAATAACAAGGCTGAGGCCCAATAATTAATCCTTCCTTCAGTATACAGGAATAGTGACTGCTAAATATAATCACACCTGACATACTTCCAGACTGTACAAGCATATTATCAGGTAGTGCCAATTCCTCAATAAAATCCTACCAACGGCTACTGTAAAGCAAACATAGAATAGTATAAAAAAACAACTGAGTTTGGTTTCATTTTCCTCTGTTTAGAATAATAAGAATAAGAACAAATTTAAAATGCAGCGTGTTATCAGATGGCAAGAACAGAGGTAAAAGACGTTGCGAACCAGAGATAGAAATCATTTTCTGTCCTCAGTGCACCCATATCAGAGGAGGTAGCGCTTACATTACACCTTCGTGAACAGGCCCAAGTCGATTACTTATCGACTAATCGTCCCTGCATATTAAAACATAATGAAAATAATTATTCTTGGATAACAGATCATTAATTATTTATGTGAACATTAGATGAGGGAGCTAAAGGTGGGGAATGAATAAAAGTAATGTTCTTATGACAGTCTTTGTTAACGAGAGGCCAAATCAATCTCCAAATGAATGTTCAAATCACACCATAAAAATGTAATAGCAAGACCCTATTACCTCCACAACACATTTATGACACATTCTGCCATTGGTAAACCATTCCAAGGAGGTACACCCTCACACATACTCTTCTGCTGGGTTCTGAGCTTGGCATGCATAAGATATAGCTTGTCTATCAGCTGATGTCTTCCTCCAACATTGCAAGGCAATTTTTGTCCGAGCCAATGGTTGGGGGTATGGAAAATATGTACACTGCAAATTGACCACTACAAAGCCCAAAAAGAGATTGTATTTGATTATTTCATAATTTCATACCTTGATTACATTGAGACACAATCATATACCCCAGCAAACCACAATTGGTTCAGTGAAGGTTTCCAGAACATTCGTTAGGTCGCGGCAAATGTTCTCATAACACAAAAACTGTCCAGTCGTGGTGATGATTATAGAAAGTTTGCATAAAACATTCGGCTGATGTTGCAAGAATGTTCGTAAAAGGTTCCCAGAATGTTTCATTAGGTTGTGGGAACAGGCTGGTGGGAACATTCAGGGGACATCACAAAATATATATTTCCAAAACACAAAAACTGTTCAGTTATGTGGATGATTCTACAATGTTTATTTTAGGGTGCAACCTAATAAAACATTCTGGGAACCATTAAATAACAGAGGAAATGTGTTCTGGGAAGGGTCTTGTAACGTCAGGTGAATGTTTTTTTGCACTCTAAAAGAAACATTGTAGAATATCCGCACAACAAGAAGGTTTTTGTGTTTTGGGCACCTTTTGTGATGTCCCCACAATGTTCTCACCAGACTGTTCCCACAACCTAATTAAAGATTCTGGGAACCTTTAAGAACAAATGAAACGTGTTTTAGGAACATTCTTGCAACATCATGTTTTATACATACATACAAACTTTTGGGGAATGTTCTGTGGTTGTTGTTATAGATGAAGTGCACAACGTTTTAGTGAATGCTAGAACATTCAAAATGATATTTAATCTAAAACATTTCTGATAAATTATAGATTTGATCAAAAACATTATCTGAATGTTTTTGGGATGTTATCACCCTAATGTTAGATAAAACCCTGACTAGAACTTAATGGAACTCTTAGCTAATGTTCTGGGAAGTTGCTTTCAGGCACTCAACTGGCTGTCTGATGAGGCTGTCCCAGATTAGACTGGGTTTGGTTTACAGGAGTATTTATGGTTCTGCACCCAGATATCTAACTGATTACTTTCCCCATGTTAGGAATGCACACAATCACAGCACCAGATCAAGTGTTGCTAATGTGTGCTTATACAGGTTCAGGAGTAATGCTGGGAAAGGTACTTTCTTGTATACTGGAGCCTCAGAGTGGAATGAGTTGCCTCTGCCCATAAAAACAACGTCCTCTCTAGGCAGCTTTAAAAATAAAGTAAAAAACAGTTTGATGTCTTGATGAATGACCGACATGATGTAACTGCAATGATGAGATAGATGTTCTTCTTCTTTGTGTGTTTATCCTCAATAGTTTTACTCATGTGCATGTATGGCTTTTTCAAGTTTTATGTGTGCTTGTCTTTTTTTTATTTATTGTTGAATTAATAAACTAAACTAAACTAAAACTCTTTTTTTTATTTGTGGGAATACTTTTTCTAAATGAAGCAAATTTTAGCTGAATTCCCGATGATTTGAGTCTTTGTGACCAAAAACAAAAATCCCCAAAACATCTATATAAATGTATTTAAAAATAATAAATAAAGATTAAGATAAGCTGATACATGACTGCAATGGCTAATTAATAGAGAAAATAGACCTGTCTGGACGGTTCTATTTCCAATAGTTATCACATTGGCTATTGAGTCACCCTACGGCGTACATCCATAAATCACTGTGTCTACGGAACCCTCGGTACTACCCTCAGCTACAGTACAAGGAGTTACTAACTACAGGCTAATTAGGCCTGCGCCCATTAGGTAATAGTCTTGAGAAAATAACTCAATACAACTAACTGGTGTATAATGGGGCAGTGCTACGTACAGGGAACGTACATATAAGTACAAACACGCACGGCGAGCGCACGCACACACACACACAGACACAGTGCTCTGCGGGCACGAGGCCTTGGATGAGGCCAGTGGTAAATGAGGAGGAAAAAGAACAGATTATGCTGGAAGGGTTGAAGGGTTCAAAGATTCACACCTCTGCCAGCTCATACACCCCTTGGCCTGGACAGCTGTCTCCACCCAGGGGCTAGGGAGAGGAGCCTATCCCCGCCACACACACAAGCACGCAACCACCTCCACACACACACACACACACACACACACACACACACACACACACACACGTACAAACACACACACACGTACAAACACATTGTCTTCACACAGCACGTGATGACAACCTTCACTCTCTTATCCCTGCAATGTTATTTTTCATGTTGATTTGTGGAAAGCGCACCTACATTTTTTGGAGAGTCTGTATTTCAATATACTGGACAATTGAAAGTCTCTTAAAAAGGGTCAAATCACAGGTAATGCTTGTTTTACCCCATAGCCTCTGGGGCGCATATACTGTACATACATGTCTAAGCACATAAGAACATTATCTTCGCAGACACATCTGCCCTATCTATACATCCCACCCCTCCCACCCCTCTCGCTTTCACCTCCAGCATCTCTCCCGCTCTCTCTCCGTCTCTCTCTCTCTCTCTGTTGTGTTGGAGAACTGGAGCTGAAAAGAGTGTAAAGGGCCTGGACACAGACAGGGCTACTAATGTAGAGGGTTACAATCGAACTAACAGTAGTAGGGTCATGAAGCACCAGCGACATACAGGAAGATAGTTAGGTGAGGCAACCACATATCACAGTCATTGTAGGTACATTTTCCCACAATAATGCAGTTAAAAGTTTAGTTTGATTTGATTTGATTCACACACACTGCTAAAGCTAGTTAAGTCTTCACAGGACACACACACTTATACTACCGGTCAAAAGTATTAGAACACCTACTCATGGTGGTGGCAGCATCATGCTGTGGGGATGTTTTTCAGCGGCAGGGACTGGGAGACTAGTCAGGATCGAGGCAAAGATGAACGGAGCAAAGGGGGATGGGTCCAACAGGACAACGACCCTAAGCACACAGCCAAGACAACGCAGGAGTGGCTTCAGGATAAGTCTCTGAATCTCTTTGAGTGGTCCAGCCAGAGCCTGGACTTGAAACCGATATAACATCTCTGGAGAGACCTGAAAATAGCTGTGCAGCAACGCTCCCTATCCAACCTGACAGAGCTTGAGAGGATCTGTAGAGAAAAATGGGAGAAACTCCCAATGTACAGGTGTGCCAAGCTTGTAGCGTCATACCAAAGAATACTCAAGGCTGTTATCGCTGCTAAAGGTGTTTTAACAAAGTACTGAGTAAAGGGTCTGAATACTTATGTAAATGTAATATTTCAGTTTTTTTATAAATTAGCAAAAACTTCTAAAATCCTGTTTTGCTTCATCATTATGGGGTCTTGTGTGTAGATTCATGAGGAAAACATGTATTTAATACATTTTAGAATAAGGCTGTAACCAAAGAAAATGTGGAAAAATACTTTCTGAAGGCACTGTATATACAGTGGGGAGAACAAGTATTTGATACACTGCCGATTTTGCAGGTTTTCCCACTTACAAAGCATGTAGAAGTCTGTAATTTTTATCATAGGTACTCTTCAACTGTGAGTGACGGAATCTAAAACAAAAAAGTAATTAATTAGCATTTTATTGCATGACATAAGTATTTGATACATCAGATAAGCAGAACTTAATATTTGGTACAGAAACCTTTGTTTGCAATTACAGAGATCATACGTTTCCTGTAGTTCTTGACCAGGTTTGCACACACTGCAGCAGGGATTTTGGCCCACTCCTCCATCCAGATCCTTCAGGTTTCCGGACTGTCGCTGGGCAATACGGACTTTCAGCTCCCTCCAAAGATTTTCTATTGGGTTCAGGTCTGGACACTGGCTAGGCCACTCCAGGACCTTGAGATGCTTCTTACGGAGCCACTCCTTAGTTGCCCTGGCTGTGTGTTTCGGGTTGTTGTCATGCTGGAAGACCCAGCCACGACCCATCTTCAATGCTCTTACTGAGGGAAGGAGGTTGTTGGCCAAAATCTTGCGATACATGGCCCCATCCATCCTCCCCTCAATACGGTGCAGTCGTCCTGTCCCCTTTGCAGAAAAGCATCCCCAAAGAATGATGTTTCCACCTCCATGCTTCACGGTTGGGATGGTGTTCTTGGGGTTGTACTCATCCTTCTTCTTCCTCCAAACACGGCGAGTGGAGTTTAGACCAAAAAGCTCTATTTTTGTCTCATCAGACCACATGACCTTCTCCCATTCCTCCTCTGGATCATCCAGATGGTCATTGGCAAACTTCAGACGGGCCTGGACATGCGCTGGCTTGAGCAGGGGGACCTTGCGTGCGCTGCAGGATTTTAATCCATGACGGCGCAGTGTGTTACTAATGGTTTTCTTTGAGACTGTGGTCCCAGCTCTCTCCAGGTCATTGACCAGGTCCTGCCGTGTAGTTCTGGGCTGATCCCTCACCTTCCTCATGATCATTGATGCCCCACGAGGTGAGATCTTGCATGGTGCCCCAGACCAAGGGAGATTGACCGTCATCTTGAACTTCTTCCATTTTCTAATAATTGCGCCAACAGTTGTTGCCTTCTCACCAAGCTGCTTGCCTATTGTCCTTTAGCCCATCCCAGCCTTGTGCAGGTCTACAATTGTATCCCTGATGTCCTTACACAGCTGTTTGATTGAGTGTGTGGAGTCCGTTTGATTGAGTGTGTGGACAGGTGTCTTTTATACAGGTAACGAGTTCAAACAGGTGCAGTTAATACAGGTAATGAGTGGAGAACAGGAGGGCTTCTTAAAGAAAAACTAACAGGTCTGTGAGAGACGGAATTCTTACTGGTTGGTAGGTGATCAAATACTTATGTCATGCAATAAAATGCAAATTAATTATTTAAAAATCATACAATGTGATTTTCTGGATTTTTGTTTTAGATTCCGTCTCTCACAGTTGAAGTGTACCTATGATAAAAATTACAGACCTCTACATGCTTTGTAAGTAGGAAAACCTGCAAAATCGGCAATGTATCAAATACTTGTTCTCCCCACTGTATATCTTTGTTCTGGGTCCGGATCCGGTTGAGTATGGGGAGGCAAGGCTAAACGCTACCATGTGACAACCTGTTGGATAATGTGATATTTTTTGATAATCTGATGCTGTGCATGTTGTGTATTCTTTGGAATTGCATTAGTGCCGACATTGGGGTAATGTCGAGAAATGTGAAGAGTGTTCCTGGGACAGTCCAGGGATCCTGGTTACCGATGTTAATCCCTATTACCTTCTGAGAAAAATCCACCTCTACAGAGAACAACACTGAAGATGCTGTGCTTCTGAGAAATCCGATAAGAATAAGGTTGAAAATCAAAATGGGTCAATTACTTTGGTCTCCACATACAGTGATGGCTGTTTATTGGTTTTCTAATAGATATCTACCTCTTCAGAGAACGGATGTTTAAGGGCCTACATGCATGAATAACATGTATGAAAGTTATCCTATTGGGTGAAAAGAAAAAGATGTGAAATGATTTAGTTTTTTTTTCTTCATGTTTACACATGACGGCACACATAATGTATAGTGTTGCTTTCCATTAACCCTGACAACCAACAGCCTTTCATCTATTAATGAACTGCTTGTCATCTAGGGATGACATTTACAGCAGAGACTGTCAACTAATGATGACCTATTCACCCGTCCTGTCACCTGATTATGACCTATACGTCTGTCTTCATTCCACCTGTGTGACTCAAAAGTCCAAGCGAGAACACTGATGCAAAATGGCTGCGAGTGGACAAACATGCCAAAAGCCAAAACCGCAACAGTCAGACAGACAAATCTGAGCAACTTCTGTCTGTCGTGATTGGAATTTTCAGACATAGGTTGGCATGGAAACCACCTGGATATGGATTTGATTCACTCAATCCCTGCCATTTCAAATCATTCTAGGTCAGGGGTCTTGATACTTTTCTTGCCCAGGGACCCCACCCAGGCAAACCGGCAACCCAGGGACCCCCCATCTATGTTAACAAAAAAATATTTTCCAGAGTTGTCTTATCAGCAGGTGAATGATCATGGATTACTAGCATTTTTGCTAGTAGCAACTGTTTTAGCTGGTTAAACAAAGGTTAGTCATGTGTTGGTGAAAACTACTCGCGGGTGCTTTTTTAAAGCCTATGTCATATACACCAATGAGTGTAATTTGCTCAATATTAGAAGTTGATAAATAACGTTGACATCATTAGAAATAATATATTCTCTATTCTACTGTATGTGTATAATTCAACATTTGTTTATACTGTTGTTGCTAGCGATATTCATAAAAACAAATAAATAAATAAAACAAATTCACTTTTTTATTTGTATATATATTTTCACACCCTATAGGCCCTGGTAAAAAGTAAGTAGTGCACTCACTATATAGGGGATAGGCTGCCATTTGGGTGGTGGACAAGAAGTCTATACTGCCCTGCTCATAGCGTGGAACTGAGAAAAATTGCTTTTATTTACCTTGGTTTCAAAGTAACCTTATGTAGTTACTGCTAACATGACCCCCATTTCTCCAAAACACAACACAATAGAGGCAGGATACTTGTCCACATGATTAAGCATGTATTTAATGTAGCAAAAATGACATTAACTCATTTTCAACCAAATGAGCAGTTACTGCCTTTTTGCTTGGTAGGGCAGTATAGGTTTCAGCATAATTAAATTAATTACTTAAAAATCATACAATGTGATTTTCTGGATTTTTGTTTTAGATTCCGTCACTCACAGTTGAAGAGTACCTATGAAAACAATTACAGACTTCTACATGCTTTGTAAGTGGGAAAACCTGCAAAATCGGCAGTGTATCAAATACTTGTTCTCCCCACTGTACATGACAGAGGCAGTTGTTTGATTTTCCCAAACTTCTTTCAGTCCTGAGATACAACAAGTTTTGACATACAAGATACAGAATCACAAAGTGTTACAATTGTCCCTAACTAGGCTTAGCAGAAATAATATTAAATAGAGGAATATCCTTGTCTAGTTTTTATTATTTAACCCTTATTTCACCAGGTAAGTTGACTGAGAACACATTCTCATTTACAGCAATGACCTCGGGAATAGTTACAGGGGAGAAGATGTTTTTTCATTATTGCAACATTGTATTATTGCACTTCATCTGCTTCAACGTTCAATGAGTGTGTCATCTTCTTCAACGTTCAATGAGTGTGTCATCTGCTTCAACGTTCAATGAGTGTGTCATCTGCGTCAACGTTCAATGAGTGTGTCATCTGCTTCAACGTTCAATGAGTGTGTCATCTACTTCAACGTTCAACGAGTGTGTCATCTGCTTCAACGTTCAATGAGTGTGTCCTCTGCTTCAACGTTCAATGAGTGCGTCATCTGCGTCAACGTTCAATGAGTGTGTCATCTTCTTCAACGTTGTATGAGTGTGTCATCTACTTCAACGTTCAATGAGTGTGTCACCTGCTTCAACGTTCAATGAGTGTGTCATCTGCGTCAACGTTCAATGAGTGTGTCATCTGCTTCAACGTTCAATGAGTGTGTCATCTTCTTCAACGTTCAATGAGTGTGTCATCTGCTTCAACGTTCAATGAGTGTGTCATCTGCGTCAACGTTCAATGAGTGTGTCATCTGCTTCAACGTTCAATGAGTTTGTGTATCTTATTCCATTTTATATCTCATCCGATCCAGAATCTCCTTCACAATCCATTCTGCACATATCAGCACACACTCTTCTCTTTGTAATGCAGGAAATAGTGCATTAAAAAGCTTGTAATGATAACTTTCTGACTAATCTAGCAACTAGTAATCTTATATACGGTTCTATCACGTACCTCTTTTCGAGCTTACATGTTCCTTCTTCTAGAAGTGGACTAACTTTTCAAGGGGATTTTTGTTTTTTCTTTTCTTTACCACATTTTGCCGGTTTCCATCGGTTGTTTTAAAATATAAAAATATAAAATGAAAAGCAGATACATTTGAATATCAATATACATTTCCGTAATCCCCCCCCAGGTGGCAGTAAAAGCTGTATGACCTAATGATAATAAATGACAAGTTATATAAATACTAAATATGAATACTTTGCCTTCAAAAATACAAATCATATAATAGTCAAAAACCATATGGAGATCATTATAAGTTATTAATCACATCATCCAGTTTGTTTACCTGTAATTTAAGAAAATCTTATATTTGATATCCTGTGTAAAACAAAACGTCAGACAATGCCCACTGGATCCAAGACCCATTTCAGTAAGATAGTAGTAAGACATTTGTTTTTTGGAAAGACCTGGGACAGCGTGAAAACAGTGCATTACTGTTTTCTCTCTCCAACTTTCTAGGGACAAACTTGACACCGGTAACTTTAGCAGTTAAGTCTAATCTCAGTCATGGACACAGTCTTGAATATTGACTCCTCCTCTCTCAAGCTATATGTTGGAAGAGAGGTGGACTCATTCACACAGTAGAAAAGGGCTGGAAGCACTGAGCTATCTCTACAAGCCCCAAGTCTCTTCACTTTACTCACTCTTACATCACATAGCTCTCAGCTATCCCAACCAGACCCAGCTACTCTTAGTATTGAGAGAAAGAAAGAAAGAAAGAAAGAAAGACAGAAAGAAAGAAAGAAAATAAATGTATTAGAAAGTGAGAGAGTGAGAGAGAGACAGTACAGTACAGCAAGTAGCTGTCGACTCTCTCATCGCCATGCAAGGTATCATCCTCCTACACCTGCTATCACTGTGTTATTATATGATTTTATTTTTATGAGCATGGCCTTATTTCTATTACAAGATATTGGATGACTGTCATTCAAATTCCATTCGCCCAGCTCAATGTAACATCAATAGGTTTAGGCTACTACATGATACTCAACTGTTCCCTACATCCATCATGAGGTTGCTACAACCTAGCCTACGAATTAAAGTTTACAATGTAGGTGCACAGGTATAGAGAACAATTTTAGTGATCAAGCTGACAGACACATTCAATACCGCCTTGCACACTCTTGCCTGCATCTAGCTGATCTAGGGTGTAATCATAGTCCAAACAATTGCAAACGACAAATTCAGGTATGTTTATCCCCGTTTCGTTCCATTTGCTGCCGTTTTAGAAACATTTTTCAACAGAATGGGAGGAATGAATACACCCCTGATCACCCGCAAACACAATTCACTTTTATAGCAGACACATACAAACAGCATGATCACTTTGCTCGTTGTATAATTCCTTTTTGCATCTACGGGACATCCTTCTCTCACCTTCTCCCTTCACTTTTGGACTTCATTGTGTCTGTGACCAGGCAAAAAAAACTTTCCAAGCCAAACCTTCATATCATAACCACTAACCGCTACACACAGCCTACATCGTTGTCAACATATTAGCTAACGTCATAGTCAACATAGCTACTAGAACTAACGTGTTAGTAAACCCGCTACAATCACGCAGTATAGTGTACAGCAAGCAGGATATCATTTACACCGGCGGGCCCCATGGCAATAAATGAATAAAGCCAAAAGCTTACCTTGACTTGGAAGAGTTCCAGTTTTGGATAGCCATAGTCAGCTAGCTAGCATAGCATCTCACTATGTTTGAGCCGGGTGTATGAGTAGGATAAACTAGCTAGCTACATTCGCTAGCTAAGTAAGTGAAAGTGAAAAAAAATACAGCTAAATATAGCTAGCTCTCTCTCTCTCTCTCTCTCTCTCTCACTTCTCCTTAATTTTTAAAATATAGTATTTTCCTCTCTTTAAGTAAACTACTCATCACATTTCATGCACTGCAGTGCTAGCTAGCTGTAGCTTATGCTTTCAGTACTACATTCATTCTATAATCTTTTGATTGGGTGGACAACATGTCAGTTCTTGCTGCAACAGCTCTGTTAGGTTGGAGGATGTCCTCTGGAAGTTGCCATAATTACTGTCTAAGTCTATGGAAGGGGGTGAGAACCATGAGCCTTCAGTGATCAACACATGTGATGTTGGGTCCAATCATGTGAGTTGGTCTTGCCTGGGGTTCAGTACCAGCTGGTGAGATGGATCATCTCATCTTTCCCATCAGTGAGAGGAGTGTGTGTGAAGCAGGTGTGTGTGGATGATAACTCAAGCTAAAGAGAAAGACTGTAAGGATTACATAGGTCTATGTGTGTGCCTGCGTTCGTGTGAATGAGCTTGCACGTTAGTGGGATAGAAGATGAGGAGCAGAGTGTGTGTGTGTGTGTGTGTGTGTGTGTGTGTGTGTGTGTGTGTGTGTGTGTGTGTGTGTGTGTGTGTGTGTGTCAGAGGGCATTTGAAAGGTCATTACATTTACATTTTAGTAATTTAGCAGACGCTCTTATCCAGAGCGACTTACAAATTGGATGATTGAATGGGTCCATTAGTGTGTGATGTGTGCCTGTGCCTGTATGATGTGCATATGATGTGTCATGTGTGTGGTGGAATACTGAGAGCCACTCTGGTGACAGATCGCACCCTGTCACCATAGAAACAGGAAGGCGACATGACAACGGCTCCATTGGGTTTATGGGAGCAGCTCAGCAGTAGAGAGAGAGAGAGAGAGAGAGAGAGAGAGAGAGAGAGAGAGAGAGAGAGCGTATGCTGACGAGGAGGGAAGTTCCCAGTGTCGTCTTAGTCTAGAAGCCACACACAAAGAGTGGATAAACAGACTAAAGGTAAAAGGAAAAAACCGTATATAGGGCACTACTTTTGATCAGGGCCCATTGGGTAGTGCACTATGTAGGAAGTAGGGTGCCATTTGGGATGCGAAAGAGGAATCACATATTTGTGTTTGTTTTCTGATGCCACACAGGAATACATTATTTATTAACACATTTATTCACTTTAACGGAGAGGTATAGAAATTGATGTCTCTCTTGGCTTTGTGTTTGTTTACGTTCATGTCCACCGGAGATTGTAAAATGAAGTGGGCAAGAAAGACTAATGTCAATACTAATTGAGACAGAATTCTCCATAATGTCGACTAAAACATCCTCCATAAAGATTCATATGGCTACTATGATTATTTGCGTGGTCAGTGTGGCAATACACAGACAGACCTAATAACAAAACAAGAGGGGCATCATCAAAGCACATAGAGAGCTGATGACAAAGGGTTGGCTGAGACAGAGGCAGATACACTGAGCACATGAGGACAAAGACATACAAACGGGGCATGAGGAGACCAAGAGGGGATGGTGGAAAGTGACACTGGGGTTTACTGAGATCTGAGGGTGCGTTAACATTTAAATGTCAGGTGGAGGGGATGGAGACACTTGTTGGCAGTGCAGGGCCCAGGGGTGAATCAACAGAGAGAGAGAGAGAGAGAGAGAGAGAGAGAGAGAGAGAGAGAGAGAAAGAGAGAGAGAGAGAGAGAGAGAGAGAGAGAGAGAGAGAGAGAGAGAGAGAGAGAGAGAGAGAGAGGAAGCTGAAGCTCTCAAGGTATTAATCTAGCCTACGAGCAATATGGAGGCAAGGTTATTTTTAGATTTTTATTTGGAATTCAGTTTAGTTTCAGTTCATTTTCAGACTTGATTTGACAGTTTTTGTTCAGCTTTAGTTTGATAAATACATTTATATTTTGTATATATTATATATTATACAGTATATTATATATTATTGGGTTTCAGTTTGAGTGTTAGGGACAGAAAGTAGCCTTATGCATGGGAGGCGAGAAGTGCCTTTTGTTGATCATACATTTTGTTGTGTTACAGCCATGTTTTGTCACTGGCCTACACACATTACCACATCATGTCAGTGGAATGATGTTTTTAGAAATGTTTACAAATTAATTAAAAGTATGCTTAAAAAGTCACATAATAAGTTGCATGGACTCACTCTGTGTGCAATAACAGTGTTTAACATGATTTTTTAACGGCTATCTCATCTCTGTACCCCACATACAATTATCTGTAAGGTCCCTCAGTCGAGCAATGAATTTCAAACACAGATTCAACCACAATGACCAGGGAGGTTTTCCGATGCCCTGCAAAGGGCACCTATTGGTAGAAAAAAAAGCTGACATTGAATATCCCTTTGGATGGTGTATCAATAAACCCAGTCACTACAAAGATCCAGGCATCCTTCCTAACTCAGTTGATGGAGAGGAAGAAATCTGCTCAGGGATTTCACCATGAGGCCAATGGTGACTTTAAAACAGTTACAGAGTTTAATGGCTGTGATAGGAGAAAACTGAGGATGGATCAACAACATTATAGTTACTCCACAACACTAACCTAATTGACAGAGTGAAAAGAAGGAAGCCTGTACAACATATGCATCCTGTTTGCAACAAGGCACTAAAGTATAACTGCAAAAAATGTGTCAAAGCAACTCACTATTTGTCTTGAATACAAAGTGTTATGTTTGGGGCAAATCCAATACAAGATTACTGAGTACCACTCTCCATATTGTCAAGCATAGTGGTGGCTGCATCATGTTATGGGTATGTTCTTTATCGTTAAGGACTGGGGAGATGATCAACAACCAATTTGACAGAGCTTGAAGAATTTTGAAAATAATAATGGGCAAATGTTGAACATACCATGTGTGGAAAGCTCTTAGAGACTTATCCAGAAAGACTCACAGCTGTTATTGCTGCCAAAGGTTATTCTAACATGCATTGACTCAGGGGTTGAATACTTATCTAATCAAGATTAGTATTTTATTTTTCATTATTTTATTTTTTACAAATGTTAGAATTTTTCTTCAACAAAATGTGAAAAAGGTCAAGGTGTGTGAATACTTTCTGAAGGCACTGTATGTGTTGTAGGCCTATAGCATGGGTTCTCAAGTACTATTTGAGATGGTCCGGTCACAGAAATATTCTAGGTGGCAAAGGACGGTATGGATATAGTAATTTATCGGTGTAGTAACAAACCCCACCTTGCAACACATGCGACCCCAAACTGTTCAAACAGAGAACATCTTGCAGTTTTAAAGCAAATTTCCTGCAATTCTACAAATGTTCCACGCCTTATGTGTGTTCATATGACACCAGGAGTTGAATCATGATCGATTTAAAAAAATAATAGCTGTCTCACCTTGACTTTATCAAAAAATTATTTGCAGGCGCTGTTCAAATGAACTTTCAGGTTGGTTGTTTTTTCCTTTTATCTCTGTTCCACACACGTTGCCATCTTCTGACACTGCGCTCACCCTCAGATTTCTTCCCTGTTAGCTATTGATAGCTAGTGATAGTGATGCACAAGCTAGGTCTATTTGAAACATTGTCATCTATTGGCAGCATTAACTCGCCAGACTCGGAAGCTCAAAATCCCCATTAGGAAAAAAAGCTTGAAACCCCACTTGTGAAAGTCGCTAGATTTTTGCCGCCCAAAATTTTTACATTAAAAAAATAATGTTTTATTTTTGTCAGTTTTGCCATCAATGACAATAGTTTCAGCATATTTTTAATTTTTCTTAATTATTTTATTTCCGTTTACTAAATTTTTTTCCAATTTTTGTTTTTATTTTTGTTTGAGTTTTCGTTTACTATACTAACCTTGCATGGAGGACAGTGAACTATAATGTGAGCTTTCGAGTGCGATTAACCCAATCTAGCGACTTCCTCAAGCAAAGCCTGGTGTTGAAAAGCCATGTGCAGTCTACTGCACATGGATAGATCTGAACACAGATGAGCAAATGTATAGCCTATAGGGTTTAACGACTAGAAGCAGCTACTGTAAGACTGAAACTCCCGTTTAAAAGCATTGAATGTATCCCTGATCTGGCAGCCCAGCAGGACCACCTCAAAATCTGGCAACCCAGCAGAACCACCTCTCCCACATAAGGAGCCAATTCTCCTTTTCTCTTTTGTGGGTGATGGAATCATTAGCATAACAAAATGTTATTCAGTCCTGCTCTTTTTCCCTCTCCCTCTCTCTCTCCGAAATTGTTTTTATGCAGCATGGATACAAGGTAGTAAATCAATTGCCATGGTGACTAAAAGGCCCCTCAGTGTTCCAAGTGTTACTCCCTAAAGATTCCGCAATCACAGAGAGAGAGGGAGGGAAAGCGAGAGGAGAGCAGGGAAAAAAGCATGGTTGAACTACCTGAACATAGATGGGTGTTCATATTTAATCATTTAATTATTTGTCTTTCATCAAGGATGCAAAGGAAAACATAACGTAAATATAAAATAAGAGGGCTGTATGATCAGTTCATGACCGCCAGCATAGCTAAATGCTCCTTAAGCATCACACACGCATGTATGCATGCACACACAGGGGCTGTGCTGTTCTTAGTGACAGAGAGAGGGTGGACAGAAGACCTTGAGCCTGGTAGTGAAGGGCAGGCAGCGGAGGCAGTGGAGGGAGGCTCTTCTTGAGGGGGTCAGCCGCTCCAATCCTGTTCCCATTCACACCCCTGGATTAGACTGGCTCTCCTGAGACACCCTCTGTGATGTGTGAGTGGCAGACAGTTCATCTAAAGGCTGTCTTTTTCTTCTGCGTCCCTAATAGCACCATAGGCCCCTTGTCAAAAGGGCAGTAGCTCTGCTCTGGACACTGACTGCATGTTGTTCAGTTTCAGACAATAACTGGCACGTGTGTGTGTGTGTGCGTATTACTCTATATGTAAGCCTGTACACGAATGTGCATATGTGTGTAAGATCAACAACTATACATGCATGTGTTTAAGTGTGCTAGGGCTGGGCAGTATATCATATTTTACTATTTACCTGTATTGACCCATGCACCGGTGTGGATTTTTACTACACCTTCTCTAACAGTATATTAAAGGGGAATTCCGACACTTTTCTACCTCATATTCGTTATCTCCAGCACCCTATCACTGTCTACATACACTGAGTGTACAAAACATTTCCATGACATAGACTGACCAGGTGAATCCAATTGAAAGCTATGATCCCTTATTGATGTCACCTGTTAAATCCACTTCAATCAGTGTATATGAAGGGGAGGAGACAGGTTAAATAAGGATTTTGAAGCCTTGAGACAATTGAGACGTGGACTGTGTATGTGTGCCATTCAGAGGTTAGGTGCCAGGCGCACCAGTTTGAGTGTGTCAAGAACTGCAACTCTGCTGGGTTTTTCATGATGAACAGTTTGCTGTGTGTATCAAGAATGGTCCACCACCCAAAACACATTTCAAATCTCATAGTTTGAAAATCACTGTTTTTAAAATGTTTAAACTTTTGATGATGTCACCTGGTATAACTTTTTTAAATTACTTTTTTTCTACAAACAGAAATGCGCCGTTTTCACATTATGTAGACACTGGTATTGTGCTGAAGATATTGAAAATGAGGTTGAAAAGTGGTAGAATTGCCCTTTAATGTTTAATTACGGTCAAAGAGAATAATTATTCTGATAACGTTTTTTGTTTGAGTAAATAGAGGCATACTAAGACAAAATAAATGTGACACAGTGTGTGAAATGAAAACTAATTAGTGCCGAAAATTAAGAAATGTATGAAAAGTGAATGCTGGAATTGAACAAATAACTAAGCAAATGGCAACTCTTGGCCAGTACCAGAGTTTGAGGCTACAAAATATACCTTCACTGTCAGATTTGTTCTCCTTTTATTTTTGGTTAAAGTTTGTTTGAACAGTATAAAGCAATCAGAATGGAGAAAGTATTGTCATCCTAGGTTCATGCATTTCCCATAAAGTATAATTAGAACTTTTATTATTCAGAAACATCAAATTGGGGCTGGGCGATTATTGTGACTGGGTAGGAACCAAAGTGTTGGTCAGTTATTCCCAGGGGACCCTAATTAGATGTTACATTACTTGATTTATCTTACTTCATGTAGCTAGCTAACACTAGCAAACGTATTAATGCTTCGCCTATTCCTCTCTGATTTAGAAGATACCGTTGCACAAACAACATGCTGATCTAGGCCTACACCATCACTGGTATCAGGCTGTATTCAGCCCCTGCTACTGGGTGAGAAGATTAGGAGGATGAAAGTGGAAGCACCCTTAGTCTCCTGGGTCACGGACTACCTGACCGGTAGGCCACAATTTGTGCGACTACAGAGCTGTGTGTCAGAACGGGCAGTTAGCAACACAGGGGCCCCCCAGGGAACGGTCCTGTCCCCCTTCCTGTTCACCCTCTACACCTCAGACTTCAGATATAACTCTGAAACATGCCACCTACAGAAGTTCTCAGATGACTCTGCTATTGTAGGGTGCATCAGGGGTGGGCAGGAGGAGGAGTACAGGAGCACAATCAGTGACTTTGTGTTGTGGTGTGAGCAGAACCACCTTCAGCTCAACATCAGCAAAACAAAGGAGATGGTGGTGGACTTCAGGAGAACCAAGGCACAACTGACTGCAGTCCCTATACAGGGGATGGATGTGGAAATGGTTGGGTCATACAAGTTCCTGGGAGTCCATATGGACCACAGGCTGGAATGGGCCGTTAACACCGGGGCCCTGTACAAAAAGGGCCAGAGCCGACTCTACTTTCTGAGGAGGCTCTGGTCCTTCAACGTGTGCAGTAAACTACTGCATACCTTCTACCAGTCTGTGGTGGCCAGTGCCATCTTTTTTGCAGTGGTGTGCTGGGGAGCAAACATCAAAGCCGGTGATGCTTCTCGGGTAAATAAGCTGATCAGGAAGGCTAGCTCTGTCCTGGGGATGAGCCTTGACACTCTAGAGGAGGTGGCGGAGAGACGGATCCTGGCCAAACTGCTGGCCATCATAGACAACGTCACCCACCCTATGGTTATGACGCAGAGGAGCACTTTCAGTCACAGACTGATCCCACCACGGTGTGCCAGAGAACGCTACAGGAGGTCCTTCCTGCCGGCGGCTATTAGACTATATAATGCCTCACCGGGGTGCCGTGCCGTCGGCAACATAGATCTGGAACTGTTGGGGTGCTAGGACCTAGTTTAACAATTATGCATCCATCCGTGAGTAACTCTGGTCCGTCAGCACTCATCCACTCAGGACCTATTTATTCATACAGGTCTGTATATACATACTCATGTACAGTTGTTATATCATATCACATGCAATATTGTAAGTAATTATTGGACTTAACTTACGTAGGCATTCACTCAGGAATGCATATTAGTATCCTGCCAGTTGCACCTTTTCTCATTGCTTTTAGTATATCGAATGTGCAATACGTGCAGTTGTCTGTAATTAAACCCTGCGCACTAAGGACTGTATTTTAAGGGAATTACTATTATTACCCCAAATGATATCATACACACATTTAGCTATTAAAGTATCTCTTCCTGTCATTTACCTGTACAGTTTGTGTAACCATGCAAGTATTCACTTATCTGTAAATATAACTGTATACCTAACTGTACAGCTAATTTAACCATGCAAAATGTTCACTTACCTGTTCATTTACCCAGTCTGTCTATTAAGTAAACTATTATTACCCTCGCTCATATCATACGCATTTTTAGCTACTGAAGTATTTCTCTGCCATCGACCTGTATAGTATAGTTAACCATCCAACATCCACCAATGTATAGTGTACATATTCAGCCAACCACTCATACTATGCAATGTCTTTATATAGCTTTTTTTGCACTCCAGATATCTTGTATTTCTATACTTTTTCATACTGCCGCTCTATGTATCATGTACCGTGTATCTGTCTTTTGTTTACTTTCGTTGTGGCATTTTGCACCTGCCCTGTGTTTTGTTGTAGCTACTTGACAATGAAATTTCCCCCCCGGGGGATCAATAAAGTACCTATCTATCTATCTATCTATCTATCTATCTATCTATCTATCTATCTATCTATCTATCTATCTATCTATCTATCTATCTATTACCTAGCTATGTTTGCTCTGACTCTTTGTACATTCAGCTAGCTAGCTAGCCAGCTGACTAGCAGTTAGCATTTGCGGATAACAATTTATTTTAGCCACAAATTGCTAAGAAAAGACAAACTAGCTGTTTGTGGATTTCTATTAAGAAGCAAAGCGGAAATCAGAATTGTTGTCGTCAACATCTTGTTGCATCTTACCATGCAGACAGAGTGAATGGCACTGAAAGTGCTCTAGTGACGGGGCAGGGCTTGATGTGGGAAGCGCATGGGGAAGCAGCATGCATAAGGAGAGGGAGAGAGATGACTCAAGTAGCAAACAGAGTCAACTATAAAAACATGCGCTGGAGTGGCGTATCACATTTAATAAACCAAACATTTAAATACCTTTGAAGAAGGTAAAGTGAAAACCCAAACTGGTCCGTGCATCAATACCGGTATATATTAAAATATGTTATACCAACCAGCCCTACATCAAATACCGTCAAAAACTGTCATACCATCAAATTATGAGAAAAATACTGGCAGTGAGGGGAGAGTTTTCCAAAAGAGGAATCCCGCCAGGGGCAGTGAGTTGTGAAGGACAAACGAGGGTTCAGTGATTGATTGGAGCAGCACCTCTCACAATGTTAACAACCTCCATTGGCTGGCCTAGATTGCTGACTGGCTATTTAGTGGGATGGTGGGCCACTAAAAAGGAGATAGTCTGCCTTGGGGTCAGGCAAGTGTTATCTCTGCAACTCCCCCTTCCACTCTCGCTAAAGCTACTAGTCAATATTGACTTATAGTGGATTGGTAAAAACATCAGATAACACCTTTTTACAATTGAAATAGGATGTGTTGCTAAGGGACTGTATTTCACTGCAAATATACCAGACGTTTTGTTTTTTAGATAATGTTAAAGACATAGACAATGATCCATTAAATAGCAGAAAAATACCCATACTGTAGTGTCGAACGCCAAAACAGCACTGCATAAGTATGAGCTGATAAATTACCATAAACCACCCATCGAGAGGCTAACCTTTATTGGCAGTGAATTGAACAAGCTCCATCTATCTTCTCCCACAGTCTGTTGGGGTCAGGTTAAAACACTAGCAACACCAGTGTTATTCCCCCAGAGCATGAATAACAATGTTGTATGCCAAAAGGCACCCTATTACCTATATAGTGCACTATTTTTGACTAGGGCCCATAGGGACGGGGGCTGGACATATCAATAGTCTCCACTGCTGGGGATCAATATTTCAAGAGCATAACGAAACGAGCAGGAACAGACAGAGGCACCCATATCCCCTCTTTGTCTCGCTCATCCATACCTTAAGCTTGTTGCCTCATCCACAGGCTCTCACTTTCTCTCTTTTAAGATAGATAGATAGGTACTTTATTGATCCCCGAGGGGGAAATTTCTTTGTCAAGCAGCTACAAAACACAAAACACAGGGCAGGTGCAAAATGCCACAACGAAAGTACACAAAAGACAGATACACAGTACATGATACATAGAGCGGCAGTATGAAAAAGCAAAAAAAGCAATAAAAAGACATTGCATAGTATGGGTGGTTGGCTGAATATGTACACTATACATTGGTGGATGTTGGATGGTTAACTATACTATACAGGTCGATGGCAGAGAAATACTTCAGTAGCTAAAAATGCAAATGATATGAGCGAGGGTAATAATAGTTCACTTAATAGACGGACTGGATAAATGAACAGGTAAGTGAATATTTTGCATGGTTAAATTAGCTGTACAGGTAAATATACAGTTATATTTACAGATAAGTGAATACTTGCATGGTTCCACAAACTGTACAGGAAGAGATACTTTAATAGCCAAATGTGTGTATGATATAATTTGGGGTAATACAGTCCTTAGTGCGCAGGGTTTAATTACAGACAACTGCACGTATTGCACATTCGATATACTAAAAGCAATGAGAAAAGGTGCAACTGACAGGATACTGATATGCATTCCTGAGTGAATGCCTACGTAAGTTAGGTCCAAGAATTACTTGCAATATTGCACGTGAAATGATATAACAACTGTACATGAGTATGTATATACAGACCTGAATGAATAAATAGGTCCTGAGTGAATGAGTGATGACGGACCAGAGTTACTCACGGATGGATGCATAATTGTTAAACTAGGTCCTAGCACCCCAACAGTTCCAGATCTATGTTGCCGACGGCACGGCCCCCCGGTGAAGCATTATATAGTCTAATAGCCGCCGGCAGGAAGGACCTCCTGTAGCGCTGGCACACCGTGGTGGGATCAGTCTGTGACTGAAGGTGCTCCTCTGCGTCATAACCATGGCGTGCAGAGGGTGGGTGACGTTGTCCATGATGGCCAGCAGTTTGGCCAGGATCCGTCTCTCCGCCACCTCCTCTAGAGTGTCAAGTCTCATCCCCAGGACAGAGCTAGCCTTCCTGATCAGCTTATTTACCCGAGAAGCATCACCGGCTTTAATGTTGGCTCCCCAGCACACCACTGCAAAAAAGATGGCACTGGCCACCACAGACTGGTAGAAGGTATGCAGTAGTTTACTGCACACGTTGAAGGACCTGAGCCTCCTCAGAAAGTAGAGTCGGCTCTGCCCCTTTTTGTACAGGGCCCCGGTGTTACCAGCCCATTCCAGCCTGTTGTCCATATGGACTCCCAGGAACCCAACCATTTTTCCCTTGCCCTCTGTGACAGACATGTTTACCTTACCTTTTCTTACTCTCCCCCTCTCTGTAGATGATGTTTATGCTCCCTCTCTCTTGTTCTACCTGTCTCCCTCTCTGGTAGCACTTAATAATAACACCTTGTAATAAAAACTGTTGTAAAACATACAGTACCAGTCAAAAGTTTGGACACCTACTCATTCAAGGGTTTTTCTTTATTCTTACTATTTTCTACATTGTAGAATAATAGTGAAGCCATCGACACTATGAAATAACACATATGGAATCATGTAGTAACCAAAAAAGTTTTAAACAAATCAAAATATATTTTATATTTGAGATTCTTCAAAGTAGCCTTTGCCTTGATGAAGTGCCTGAACATAGATGGGTGTTCATATTTAATCAGTTAATTATTTGCCTTAAGCTAAAGTGTACTGTTAGCTAGCTAACGTTAGATGGCTGGCTCCATAGCTAACATTGCGTGTATGATGTTATTATTCGTATCCCAAATCCGTTAGCTAGCTAACATTAGGCTCTAACTAGCAAAGCTAACATTGAACCTGGTTGGTTAGCTCCCAGCAGATTCATGCAGGGTAGTAATGACATGATTTGGCACTGTTCATTTTTGTTTAACTAGCTAATGTTATGTGGCTGGCTCATTAGCTAACGTTACGTGACGTGTGTGATCTTACATGTTGTTTACCTAGCTAGGTTCCTTGTCTTAAGCTAAAGTGTACAACACATGTTGAATATGGCCGGTGTCAGTAAACATCGTCAAAAAAGCATAATGAAATTGTTGCCAGCGGAGCTGGTTAGGCTGTTTTCATGTTATCCAGAGGTAAACAAATAATCGGCCAGAGCGTCAAGTGTGCGCTCTGAAAACTTCGAGAGCGATGCGAGATGGGTGGGGCTAAAGCTTAAGAGGGTGTGAACGATACTGAATGGGTGTAGACAAAGAAGAGCTCTTCACTAGATACCGAAACACTAAAATGCCAGTCTCTAAAAAGTGAGTTTACAAGTTCATCAACTTTCAAAGCAGAATAACTTTCCCATTGTTCATCAAATGCAGTGTATGATATACAATTCTGTAGCTCTGAGTCTCTACTTTTATCCAATGTAAAAAACAGACATGTAAATGTTGCTACATAAGACCGAATCCAGGTGGTGAGTCACATATTATGGCAAGAACAGCTCAAATAAGCAAAGAGAAATGACAGCCCATCAAGACAATCCGGAAAAAAACATCAAGAGCTATGATGAAACTGGCTCTCATGAGGACTGCCACAGGAAAGGAAGACCCAGAGATACCTCTGCTGCACAGGATAAGTTCACTAGAGTTAACTGCACCTCAGATTGCAGCCCAAATAAATGCTTCACAGAGTTTATGTAACAGACACATCTCAACATCGACTGTTCAGAGGAGACTGTGTGAATCAGGCCTTCATGGTCGATTTGCTGCAAAGAAACCACTACTAAAGGACAACAATAAGAAAAAGAGACTTGCTTGGGCCAAGAAACACAAGCAATGGACATTAGACCGGTGGAAATCTGTCCTTTGGTCTGATGAGTCCAAATGTTAGATTTTTGGTTCCAACCACTGTGTCTTTGTGAGTCGCAGAGTAGGTAAACGGATGATCTGCGCATGTGTGGTTCCCATCATGAAACATGGAGGAGGATGTGTGATGGTTTTGGGTGCTTTACTGGTGACACTGTCAGTGATTTATTTAGAATTAAAGGCACACCTAACCAGCATGGCTACCACAGCATTCTACAGTGATACGCCATCCCATCTGGTTTGCGCTTAGTGGGACTATCATTTGTTTTTCAACAGGACAACGACCCAAAACACACCTCCAACCTCCAGGCTGTGTATGGGCCAAGAAGGAGAGTGATGGAGTGCTGCATCAGATGACCTGGCCTCCACAATCACCCGACTTCAACACAATTGAGATAGTTTGGAATGAGTTGGACCGCAGAGTGAAGGAAAAGCAGCCAACAAGTGCTCAGCATATGTGGGAACTCCTTCAAGACTGTTGGAAAAGCATTCCTCATGAAGCTGATTGAGAGAATGCCAAGAGTGTGCAAAGCTGTCATCAAGGCAAAGTGTGGCTACTTTGAAGAATCTCAAATATACAATATATTTTGGTAACTACATGATTCTATATGTGTTACTTGATAGTTGTGATGTCTTCACTATTATTCTACAATGTAGAAAATAGTCAAATTAAAAAAATAAACTGGAATGAGTAGGTGTGTCCAAACTTTTGACTGGTACTGTATGTTGCAAGGATGTGAGGAAGAGTAATGCAAATGTTTTGCTAATGTTGTCAACCTCGCGAACGTGAACTAATCACAAAACAAGAGATGTAGCCTACAAGCCACACCAGACAGTTTTTAATCAAGTGGATTTTTATTGTGGAATTCCCAAGAAATCTTAACGTTAGCTTTTTCGGACGAAAAACGTTACTTTACTCAGCAGTGTGTTTGAAGTTACACATTGCAGTATTAAAATAGTGTGACTGTTTTTAAATAAAATGTTCATTATATTCTAATACTGAAAGCTGATTGGCTGAAAGCTGTGGTACTGTACATCAGACTGAATACCACAGGTATGACAAAATATGTATTTTGTTGTAATCACGTTGGTAACCAGTTTATAATAGCAATGGCTAGCGGATGTTTACAGGCACTCCGCTTTGCGTCGTGCATAAGAACAGCCTTTAGCCGTGGTATATATTAGCCATATACCACAAACCCGAGGTGCCTTATTGCTTAAATATACGCTGAGTATACAAAACATTAAGAACTCTTTCCATGACATAGACCGACCAGGTGGATCCAGGTGAAATCTATAAAACCTTATTGATGTCACTTGTTAAATCCACTTCAATCAGTGTAGATGAAGGGGAGGAGACAGGTTAAAGAAAGATTTTTAAGCCTTGAGACAATTGAGACATGGATTGTGTATGTGTGCCATTCAGAGGGTGAATGGAAAAGACAAAAAATGTAAGTGCATGTTTTTCACACTCAACAGTTTCCCGTGTAGCATTGGAGTCAACATGGGCCAGAATCCCTGTGGAATGCCTTCAACAGTCCATGCCCCAATGAATTAAGGCTGTTCTGAGGGCAAAAAAACATCTTATTAATGATCTTATAAATCTTTATTTCATACTTTAAAAGGGTTTTATAAATGTGTGAATAACTAGCTTTCTAACATTTACAAATGTGGGAGTAATGATTAATAAATGATGAATAAACAATTTACTAATCCATTATAAATGCTTTATTACAAGGTGTCATTATAAAGTGCTACCCTCGGTCTCTCTTCCTGTCAGATAAGCCACAGAGAGAGGGTACACATAGGGGGCTCTGGGTGAACAAACGGAGCGTTTATCCACTGAGGCGAGACAAGACGAAAGGAGGCGAGCGCTCCAGCGCCGACGCAGCCTCCTGGTAGATGTAATGAGACAGAAGGGAAGGGAAACTGGAGGAGGAAGGCTGTTCTCTGAGCACACAAAGCAAACACTCTCCCCTCACTCACCCTCTGTTCTGTGGAGCTGAAGGGAGGCAGACATGAAGCTTTCTCTGAAACCATCCTCTCCAATACACTGCTGTTTGGCAGTAGGGACACGCCGTAAAAATACATTTTCTCTACCTTTTACAGGATTTCCATGGCGCTCTAGAGATCCATTAGTGCTAGTCAAACAGCCCATTACAATACAGCCATGTGACGTGGGTTGTTTTCTGTTGACCGCCACCCTCGGAGGAGCACTTAGGGAGAATGAAGAGGAGGCTTGCTGGCGTACACTAACAGGAGTTAGCTGCAGCATTCATTGCAGCATTCATTGTTCACACCGTTGGTGGTTTCACTTCCTCCACATTTGGGGCTCTTGAGGGACATGTTGTGAGAGAGATAAGTACCACACATAGTAGACACGGACCAGTCGCATCGCAAAACTTGTATTGTTTTTGTACCAACGATGTTCAGATGTACACTACCGTTCAGAAGTTTGGGGTCACTTAGAAATGTCCTTGTTTTTGAAAGAAAAGCACATTTATGGTCCATTAAAATAACATCAAAATGATCAGCAATACAGTGTAGACATTGTTAATGTTGTAAATGACTATTGTCGCTGGAAACGGCAGATTTTACATAGGTGTACAAAGGCCCATTATCAGCAACCATCACTCCTGTGTTCAAGTGGCATGTTGTGTTAGCTAATCCAAGTTTATAATTTTAATAGGCTAATTGATCATTAGAAAACCCTTTTGCAATTATGTTAGCACACCTGAAAACTGTTGTGGTGATTAAAGAAGCAATAAAACTGGCCTTCTTTAGACTAGTTGAGTATCTGGAGCATCAACATTTGTGGGTTCGATTACAGGCTCAAAATGGCCAGAAACAAATAACTTTCTTCTGAAACTCGTCAGTCTATTCTTTTTCTGAGAAATGAAGGCTATTCCATGCGAGAAATTGCCAAGAAACTGAAGATCTCGTACAACGCTGTGTACTACTCCCTTCACAGAACAGTGCAAACTGGCTCTAACCAGAATAGAAAGAGGAGTGGGAGGCCCCGGTGCACAACTGAGCATTAGAGTGTCAAGTTTGAAAAACAGACACCTCACAAGTCCACGACTGGCAGCTTCATTAAATAGTACCCGCAAAACACCAACAGTGAAGAGGCGACTCCGGGATGCTGGCCTTCTAGGCAGAGTTGCAAAGAAAAAGCCATATCTTCCTCTGTCCAGTGTCTGTGTTCTTTTGCCCATCTTAATCTTTTATTTTTATTGGCCAGTCTGAGATATGGCTTTTTCGGGGTTCAATGCCAGTGGGCTACAGAGCGTAATTACCCAT
Organism: Thymallus thymallus; assembly: GCA_023634145.1. Taxonomy (NCBI): domain Eukaryota; kingdom Metazoa; phylum Chordata; class Actinopteri; order Salmoniformes; family Salmonidae; genus Thymallus; species Thymallus thymallus. The sequence goes on along the minus strand of CM042404.1, from coordinate 23,241,089 downwards.
GCGAATCCGCACAAAGACTAGGGTTGAGTTATTGTGGGATTTGGGGAAGCTCCTTATATACAGTGGGGAGAACAAGTATTTGATACACTGCCGATTTTGCAGGTTTTCCTACTTACAAAGCTTGTAGAGGTCTGCAAATTTTATCACAGGTACACTTCAACTGTGAGAGATGGAATCTAAAACAAAAATCCAGAAAATCACATTGTATGATTTTTTTATAATTCATTTGCATTTTATTGCATGACATAAGTATTTGATCACCTACCAACCAGTAAGAATTCCGGCTCTCACAGACCTGTTAGTTTTTCTTTAAGAAGCCCTCCTGTTCTCCACTCATTACCTGTATTAACTGCACCTGTTTGAACTCATTACCTGTATAAAAGACACCTGTCCACACACTCAATCAAACAGACTCCAACCTCTCCACAATGGCCAACACCAGAGAGCTGTGTAAGGACATCAGGGATAAAATTGTAGACCTGCACAAGGCTGGGATGGGCTACAGGACAATAGGCAAGCAGCTTGGTGAGAAGGCAACAACTGTTGGCGTAATTATTAGAAAATGGAAGAAGTTCAAGATGACGGTCAATCTCCCTCGGTCTGGGGCACCATGCAAGATCTCACCTCGTGGGGCATCAATGATCATGAGGAAGGTGAGGGATCAGCCCAGAACCACACGGCAGGACCTGGTCAATGACCTGAAGAGAGCTGGGACCACAGTCTCAAAGCAAACCATTAGTAACACACTACGCCGTCATGGATGAAAATCCTGCAGTGCACGCAAGATCCCCCTGCCCAAGCCAGCGCATGTCCAGGCCCGTCTGAAGTTTGCCAATGACCATCTGGATGATCCAGAGGAGGAATGGGAGAAGGTCATGTGGTCTGATGAGACAAAAATAGAGCTTTTTGGTCTAAACTCCACTCGCCGTGTTTGGAGGAAGAAGAAGGATGAGTACAACCCCAAGAACACCATCCCAACCGTGAAGCATGGAGGTGGAAACATCATTCTTTGGGGATGCTTTTCTGCAAAGGGGACAGGACCACTGCACCGTATTGAGGGGAGGATGGATGGGGCCATGTATCGCGAGATCTTGGCCAACAACCTCCTTCCCTCAGTAAGAGCATTGAAGATAGGTCGTGGCTGGGTCTTCCAGCATGACAACGACCCGAAACACAAAGCCAGGGCAACTAAGGAGTGGCTCCGTAAGAAGCATCTCAAGGTCCTAGAGTGGCCTAGCCAGTCTCCAGACCTGAACCCAATAGAAAATCTTTGGAGGGAGCTGAAAATCCGTATTGCCCAGCGACAGCCCCGAAACCTGAAGGATCTGGAGAAGGTCTGTATGGAGGAGTGGGCCAAAATCCCTGCTGCAGTGTGTGCAAACCTGGTCAAGAACTACAGGAAACGTATGATCTCTGTAATTGCAAACAAAGGTTTCTGTACCAAATATTAAGTTCTGATTTTCTGATGTATCAAATACTTATGTCATGCAATAAAATGCTAATTAATTACTTTTTTGTTTTAGATTCCGTCACTCACAGTTGAAGAGTACCTATGATAAAAATGACAGACTTCTACATGCTTTGTAAGTGGGAAAACCTGTAAAATCAGCAGTGTATCAAATACTTGTTCTCCCCACTGTATCTCATCTCTCTCCTGTGGTGCCCAGTGTGATTTGCTCTTCTCTTGTTGTGGTACGGTTTGGTGTGCTCAGCAGAGGGAAAGAGCACCATTTTGTTTTGCAGTTACTGTGACTATGGCGTCTAATGTAATGAGTTAATTTGCGTTCCATCAGAGGAACTGTTAGAATGATGTGCTAAAGAACAGCTGTTGAAGATCGCTGAATACTACCAGGTCTCTCAGGGGAGAGTTTGCTTTGGGAAGGTGACCCTAGGGGTCGCTCCTCTCTTGGACATGACCCAGACACATTTGATATTGTTGGATACTTATGGCTGTTGCCAAAATTTTATGAGAAGGACCTTTGTTTGAGTGTGTTGCTGACGCTAGGAGTTGGCCTGATTCTGATCGCACTTTAATGTTGTAGTGTGTTGACTGGTAAAGCGCAGGAAGCATATTCAGCTCTTGGTGTAGCTGTCACGATGCGAGGGAAGGGAATGAGACGCAGAGCGAGAGGTACGTGCAGACATGTTTATTTAATAATAACGAAAACAAGAAACGCAGGACACAAAGATAACTCCATGAGCTGGTGTCTAGCACACAAGCACACACAGACAATGATCCACACGCAGGTGGACGCAATGTGAGCTTAAATAGAATCCCCAATTAGAGACAACTCAAGACAGCTGCCTCTAATTGGGGATTGGCCAAACTCAAAAAAGACTCCCTGAATACTATTGTCAGGTCCTGACTGTGGCCATACGACTAACAATAGAGGGAGCCAGAGACCTGGCCTCAGTCAGGCCCTGACAGTAGCTGACAGTTTCAGCTATGAGAAGGTTAAAATGGCTGTGTTACAGATTTATGAATTGGTTCCTGAGGCTTACCGCCAACGATTTAGAACTTTAAAAAAGGGCTGATAAACAGACTAATGTTGAGTTTGCGTGAATTATCTTCACATTTTAATCGCTGGTGTTCCGCCTCTACGGTTATGACTTTTCCAGGGGCTGTGTGATCTGATTATGTTAGAGCAATTTAAGGACACAATCCCTGATCGAATAGCCACGTACATTAATGAACGAAAAGTGAAGACTGTCTCTGAAGCTGCGGTTTTGGCGGACGAGTATGTTTTGACTCCCTGTATTCGGAGTGAGTGGGAGCGTTCGGAGAGATTTAAGTGTCGCCCACCGAGACATTCTGATTCACGGGCAGAGATTCATTCATCCAGGGTTGAGCCTGGCTCTTGTGGTAAAGCTGACTTCAGTCAAGTGTCACTACTGTCAGGGTTCAGGTCATTGGAAAAAAAGAATGTCCTGTCACCAGTTCACTCCTGCCACTCCGTCTCATGCCCAGGTGCATGTGAAAGTTGACCCTGATTATTTACCTTTCATTATGGAGGGTTTTGTTTCTCTGTTAGGAAGTAACAACCCAGTGCCAGTGAAGATCCTGCCTCTGAGTCATTTGTGTTAGTTGTGTTACCCTTCTCTGCTGAGACTGAGGTGTTCTCTGCGCGCACGGTGACGCGTTCCATGAGCCGTGGCGACCTGGTCACTGCGCCAGCTAACGATGATGTTACAAAGAAATCTGTTACTCTTTTCCCTTATATCCAGTTATCTGTGCCTCGCTCCGATCTAATCAAGGAGCAACGGTTTGACCCCACATTAGAAGAGTTGCATGACCAAATTGTGCCTGTGGAACAGTTGGGATGTCCCCCTGGCTATTTTCTCCAGGACGATATCCTGATGAGAAAGTGGGAGCCTCATAATAGTTTTGGGGGGAGGCCATCAGTCAGGTTGTTGTACCAGTTAAGCTTTGTGAGTTGGTGTTGGAAACTTCCCACAACGATGTTGCTGGACATCTGGGCGTGAAGAACACCTACAATCGCATACTGAGACATTTCTTTTGGCCTAGGGGAAGAGGGATGTTTCTGCGTTCATCAAAACCAATTAATGGGTAAATCTAATCAAGCTATTAAGCCGGTACCGCTGTTTCCTGTTCCTGTAGTCAGCCAGCCTTTTGAGTATCTCATTGTTGACTGTGTTGGCCATCTGCCTCGCTCTAAGAATGGTAGTAGTTACCTGGTCAGTGTGATGTGTCAGACCACTAGGTTTCCTACTGTCTATCATGACTAAGTCCGTGCTAAAAGCCCAAGCCACCTCAGTACCCTGTTATCTTATGTGTGTGATTTCCGGCGCCGCTTGTACGCCGCTGGTGAGATGGCTAAAGAGAAGCTGTCATCTTCACAGGGGAGGATGAAAGGAATATTTGATCGGCGAGTTGAGCCTCGTCACTTTAGTCCAGGTGACCAGGTTCTTGCTCTGCTGCCAATTGTTAGTTCTCCTTTTCAAGCCAAGTTTCAAGACCCTCCCACTCTGTCTGCCGAATTATTTCTCTTTGCTCTTGTTTTCCTTAATAGGATGGGGTTGTTAGTGAAATGGGACACACCTGACTACACACACCATTGTTACTTGTATATAATTTACTTTGTTTAATAAATGTTATTTCTTTAACGCCGCATTGTCTCCCTCTTTGTTACGGGCTACGATACGGTTCGTAACACTGCCAACAATTTGTACACAAAGAAACAACCCAAATATATCTCCATCTTGAGAACAGACAGAATAGCAAGTAGCTAGAGCCCTATGTGTCTGGACCTCAAAGCCAACATGATCATTTGGAAAACTTCCTTGACAGGCTTTATGTATTTGTTTGCAGCTTGGAGACAAAATGTTATGATTGGTGAAGAGACGTTAGCAGTGGGAAGCCATGAAGGATAAGCAGCATCTCCACTGAGGACTCTGCCACAGAGCCTGATGAATCATTACAGCTCCCTGGTCAATGCAATCAGTTAGAAGCTCTGATCCAGCAATGAAACACTTCCTCTCCTTATTGAGCAGCCAATAAGCTTCCTACAGTCAGTCTGGGATTGGCTGCTCAACACTGCCACCAGTGGAAAGGCAGGAGGTCAGAGGACTCCATCTTGGCTCCTTTGGCGGACTGACAGAGCTTGTTGTCGAATCATGAGTCGATCTTTCCATCAGACTGGTTGGCATACAGGTAGGGAGTTCTGAATCAAATTGTCCAATGCACATCAATACAGACCGATCATCAGACTTCAGAGGGGTATTTTTTATCACTACAGTTACCATGGCCATGTGAAGTGTGATGATCGGTCTGTATTGATGTGCATTGGACAACAGCAGGCCACAACAGAAAATAGAGAATATCACTTCTCTAATTTCTCTCTCCTCTCTCTCAGCACAAACCTTCTGCGTCCACCTAAAATTATAAAACAATCAGATACAGCAAATCTCAGGTTTTCAGATATGATGTGATATCAATAATTATAAGACGCATCTTTCACCAGGTGGTGAAGGTAGGAAACAACACCTCCTCTTCGCTGATCCTCAACACTGGGGACCCACAAGGGTGTGTGCTCAGCCCACTCCTGTACTCCCTGTTCACCCATGACTGCATGGCCAAGCACACCTCCAACTCAATCATCAAGTTTTCAGACGACACAACAGTAGTAGGCTTGATTACCAACAATGACGAGACAGCCTACAGGGAGGTGGTGAGGGCTCTGGGAGTGTGGTACCAGGAAAATAACCTCTCACTCAACAAAACAAAGGAGATGAACGTGGACTTCAGGAAACAACAGAGGGTGTACCCCCTTATCCACATCGACGGGACCGCAGTGGAGAAGGTGAAAAGCTTCAAGTTCCTTGGCGTACACATCACTGCAAACTGAAATGGACCACCCACACAGACAGTGTGGTGAAGAAGGCGCAACAGAGCCTCTTCAACCTCAGGAGGCTGAAGAAATTGAAATCTAAAACCCTCACAAACTTTTACAGATGCACAATTGAGAGCATCCTGTCGGGCTGTATCAACTGCACCGCCCGAAACCGCAAGGCCCTCCAAAGGGTGGTGCGGTCTACCCAAAGCATTACCGGGGGAAAACTACCCGTCCTCTAGGACAACTACAGCACTCGATGTCACAGCAAGGCACAGGAAGGCCAAAAAGGACATCGACCACCCGAGCCACTGCCTGTTCACCCGCTAAGGCGAGGTCAGTACAGGTGCATCAAAGCTGGGACCGAGAGACTGAAAAACAGCTTCTATATCAAGGCCATCAGACTGTTAAATAGCCATCACTAGCACATTAGAGGCTGCTGCCTGTAGACATAGACTAGAAATCATTGGCCACTTTAAGAAATGGAACACTAGTCACTTTAATAATGTTTAAATATCTTGCATTACTCATCTCATATGTATATACTGCATTCTATTCTATTCTACTGTATCTTAGTCCATGCCATACATAAATGTATATATTCTTAATTCCATTCCTTACTTAGGTTTGTGTGTAATGGGTATATGTTGTGAAATTGTTAGACATTACTTGTTAGATATTACTGCACTGTCGGAGCTAGAAGCACAAGCATTTCGCTACACCCGCAATAACAACTGCTAAACACGTGTATGTGAGCAATAAAATATTATTTGATTTGATTTGCAACCATTAAATTACATCTCACATTTTAATTTGCTCAACCATGACAGAATGAAATCACATTTTGGAAAATGTGGTCATTATATAACTTGGTTAATTGCTGCAAAAAAATAAGAATACTCACATTCATGATAATTAGCATTGAACGAGCCACGTGTGAAGAAAAACCTGCCAGTCAAGCACTTCAGCTGTGGCTTTCTCTAGGTGGTCTTCTCTCACACACACACACACACACACTCACTATCGAGTTCCAAACTGCCTCTGGCAGAAACGTAAGCACAAGAACTGTTCATGAAATGGGTTTCCATTTCTTATGCACACAAGCATAAGATCACCATGCGCAATGCCAAGTGTTGGCTGGAGTGGTGTAAAGCTCGACCTCCATTGGATTCTGGAGCAGTGGAAACGCGTTCTCTGGAGTGATGAATAACACTTCACCATCTGGCGGTCTGACGGACAGAGTTTGGCGGATGCCAGGAGAACGCTACCTACCCGAATGCATAGCGCCAACTGTAAAGTTTGGTGGAGGAGGAATAATGGGCTGGGGCTGTTTTTCCATGGTTCAGGCCCTTTAGTTCCGGTGAAGAGAAATCTTAACGCTACAGCATACAATGACATTCTAGACAATTCTGTGCTTCCAACTTTGTGGCAACAGTTTGTGTCTCGGAGCTCTACGGACAATTCCTTCGACCTCATTGGTTGTTTTTTGCTCTGACATGCACTGGGACCTTATATACAGTAGACAGGTGTGTGCCATTGCAAATCATGTCCAATCAATTGAATTTACCACAGGTGGACTCCAATCAGGTTGTAGAAACATCTCAAGGATGATCAATGAGAACAAGATGCACCTGAGCTCAATTTTGAGTCTCATAGCAAAGGGTCTGAATACTTATGTAAATAAGGTATTTTTGTTTTTTATTTTTAATACATTTGCAAAAATAAAAAATAAACGTTTTTTTTGCTTTGTCATTACGGGGTATTGTGTGAGAAATGCTGAGGATATATATATATTTAATCCATTTAAGAATAAGTCTCTAACATAACAAAAAGTGGAAAAAGTAAATGTGTCTGAATACTTTACGAAGGCACTGTATATAACAAAAGTTAAATAAACATATTAGACAACATGCTGCTATGCAATCTCCTTACCAACGGCAAATGCATCTGTTTTATCACTAAGCCTAAGTTTTAATGTTTTATTAGCCTACCATTATTATAATTCCAATGCATCAAACACCTCCCATTTCCCCCAAACGAACAATAAGGCTATTTGCTTTCAATACACAGTGGTGTAAAGTACTTATGTACTTATTTTTGGGGGTATCTGTACTTTACTATTTATATTTTTGATAACTTTTACTTCAATATATTCCTAAAGAAAATAATGTATTTTTTACTCCATACATTTTCCCTGACAGTACTCTTTACATTTTGAATGCATCACAGGACAGGGAAATGGTCCAATTCACGCACTTATGAGAACATCTCTATTGCATCTGATCTGGCGGACTCACTAGACACACATGCTTTGTTTGTGTTGGAGTGTGCCCCTGGCTAAAAAACAAGAAAATGGTGCTGTCTGTTTTGCTTTATGTAAGGAATTTGAAGTGAGTATATTTTAGCAATTACATTTACTTTTGATACTTATGTATATTTCAAACCAAATACTTTTTTACTTCTACTCAAGTAGTATTTTACTGGGTGACTTTCAATTTTACTTGAGTAATTTTCTATCAAGGTATCTTTACATTTACTTAAGCATGACAATTGGCTACTTTTTCCACCCCTGGCAATACAGTTGATCAACCTTCTAGAAGTTATGTGCACGCATGGTTTGAGTTTTGTGTGAAGATAGACACACTTTCCCATCAAGTTCAAAATGGATAAATACCAATATTTGCAGGAGAACTGGCACACGCAAGGTTTAGAATCTTTTTTGTATGCATACACCTTTGATAATTGAGGCCCCTGGGGATAGAATGATGCTTTATGGTTTATTAACGAAGTGATGTCATCATAGCTGACGCCAACTCTCATGCAGTGTCATTCCAACCATCCAGACCATTGGAGGGTGGTGGGACGTGGCATCTCATACGTGGTTCACTTCTTCCTTTGTTTCCCCAGTGCTACGCCTGCTTTCAAACAGGTGCAAAAGAATTGTGTACTCACAGTGAGAAGGGAGAGAGATGTGGGCAGGAACAAAGACCCACTTGCACCTGGTGTTGATTGGCATGGCAGCAGGTATTGTTGCTGTGCAGGTGAACGGGAACGGTGAACAGTTAATCAGATAAGAGGACTTCTTCTTTTAGGTTTATTTTTAGACAAAGGCACTGAAAAGTTATCTGTTCAGTCATTCATTAAGATTGTGTGTGTGCTCTGCTTTGTTCTCAATGCCCGGATGAGAATGTGAACAAATAAACTCGGGCCACAACCTGGAGGGCCCCAGATGAATCACTGCTGCCAGGCAACTGTATTTTGATTTGTTTAACACTTTTTTTACTTACTACATGATTCCATATGTTTTATGTCATAGTTTTGATGTCTTCACTTTTATTCTACAATGTAAAAAACAGTGCAAATAAAGAAAAACCTTTGAATGAGTAATATTCCAAACTTTTGGCCCCCAGTGTAGATAGATGACCAACAGTATGAGGACACCTGCTCTTCGAACATCTCATTCCAAAATCATGGGCATTAATATGGAGTTGGTCCCCCCTTTCCACCAAACTTTACAGTTGGCACTATTCATTCGGGCAGGTAGCGTTCTCGTGGCATCCGCCAAACCCAGATTCGTCCGTCGGACTGCCAGAGGGTAAAGCGTGGTTCATCACTTCAGAGAACGCGTTTCCACTGCTCCAGAGTCCAATGGCGGCAAGCTTTACACCATTCCATCCGACACTTGCATTGCGCATGGTGTGGCTTGTGTGCGGCTGCTCGGCCATGGAAATCTATTTCATGAAGCTCCCGACAAACAGTTATTTTGCTGACGTTGCTTCCAGAGGCAGTTTGGAACTGTGTTGCAAACGAGGACAAATGTCCCATTCTGTGAGCTTGTGTGGCCCTATCACTTTGTGGCTGAGCCGTTGTTGCTCCTAGACATTTTCACTTCACAATAACAGCACTTGCAGTCGACCGGGGCAGCTCTAGCAGGGCAGAAATTTTACGAACTGATTTGTTGGAACTGATTTGTTGGAAAGGTGACATCCTATGACGGTGCCACGTTGAAAGTCCATTCTACTGTCAATGTTTGTCTATGGAGATTGCATGGCTGTGTGCTCGATTGTATACACCTGTCAGCAACGGGTGTTGTTGAAATAGCAGAATCCACTCATTTGAAGGGGTGTCCACATACTTTTGTATATATAGTGTAGATTCCCCTGGAGCACACTGTCCAGCAGACAGGAGGGGAGCTGGTGTCAGCCTCAATGTGTTCCGCACAAGCACTCCCAAACCTCTCAAGCAAAGAACACTAGGAAAGACTAGGCCATCTGAGTACTTGCTGTACCAGGCATTCAATCATGAGAGTCCCACAGCCAACAGCCAATAGCCAACAACCAACCCAGCACAGTCCACTGCCCCCGTCTAGCCATCAGGTACAGGGAAATCACATCAATGTGAGAAAAAGCCTAAATAGAATAGGATCTCTGTGATAAGAACATTATGGGTGTGGGAAATATTTAACTGGAAAAGGACTGCCTCAATGTTCTTAAGCAGCAGAGGTCAAACAAACAAGTCGTCAGCGTCTCAATATTCAACTCCCATCATAATTGATCTTGATTGATAGGTTATTCTTTCCGTCATGTTTGAATGTTGAATTAATACAGTCAAATATAGAGCAACTAAAGACCTAAATCCATAATATTAATTGTATGGGATAACCATAATGGACTAAGAGAAACAGGGAATCGAAACATGGGTTAGTTTCCTTAGCTACAGGTTACTGTAGCATTTGCAGTACTGAGTGAGACCACTATTAGCATTCTCTAAGTAGCATGCTGAAATCACCTCAAAGTGACTTCAAACCAGGAGTGTTAGACTATTTTCTCAAGTGGTGAAAAACCTCACAACTCCGGAAGGTTTTAGACACACAACACTGAATAAACTGATAGAGAAACCGATATCAGATACTTTATCAATAAGTGCAACACAATTAATAAACTACAGTAAGTAAAGTCATTTTGAGCTGATTTAGGCTTGCTATTTAGAGAATGCTAACTGGGGTCCTTAGAATTCCACAATTAATTGTAGGCATGAAAAAAAAAAAAGACAAATAGAACAGGAGATGTAGGGTTAGAGATGTGAAGACAGAGTGGATGGAAGAAGATGTAACACGATGTAAAGAAAGAGATTGTGTCTCCATTGAGACGTGTCGCCACACAGCCAAGGGGAATATGACTAAGCCTAGGCAGAGAGGCTTACACAACTCTCATGTGCAGAGTCCAAAGCCACTCATCAAAGCCAGGGTGCGGAAATAAGCCTCCTATCTGTACATTTCAAATGGTATTTTGTTGCCCTTACCATGAGGGATGACACTGAGACTATGGTTTTACCATCAGGCAGTGACAGGGCAGCACGCCCATTTCAAATGACACCATATGGTCCGTTCACAGTCAAGTCTTATTCAGCAGAGCACCCCCCCCCCCCCGGCCAACACACATGTATTTCTATACTGTTTCTCCCTCACACATATAACACTAGCTCCAAGTCATTTCATGCACACCTGTAGAGCTTTGTGAGAGCAAAACTGTAGACAGATACAACCAGCAGACAGACGGCAACAGTAGTTGGCACAGGTTCAAAGGGACAATTCATTGATGCTGTTAGAGGGCGGAAAGAGGCAGGAGTGACCCAACCACGCTTCACTCTACTGACACTCTAAAGCCCACGATTGTTGGTACATATTACATGAAAAGACATATGAAAGGGCAAAGGCTTGAAGGCACTACTTTGAAGTCAGCAAGGGCCATCTCATATTCATAACATTTAGAGGTCTGACGGGAACATCAAGCCAAAACGCAGATGACAACAAACAACACTACTAACAATGTTTTGTCTGCAGGTCACTTTAAGTTTACAATTAGCTCGAAGGGAAGGCTTTGACCTCACCGCGCAATAACATTTGATTGTGGTTGCCATGCTGTTTCCAAGGGCTGTAAAAGGCCAACTGAAGCCTTGATCAATAAAATCAATGCCTGACTGTCTCAGAGCATGGACAACTAGAGGAGCTGGCGCTCTAACCACAGGAGCACAGTGGAGCACAGACCTGGCAAGCACTCAAAAACTAAAAACACAGCTCATTATACTGTAGATCCCTCAGTCGACACGTAATATACAATATACACGCCTTACATAATAACATCTCCTGTGAATGGCCAAATTGGATGATTAAAAGCTAGCTATCAATCAAACGCATAGGCTTTTCATCAAGCTTTTCATCGAGCTTCAGCACATAACTGATTCATTACTCTGTTATAGGTTCAATAGACCAAGGATCCTTTTAACCAGGTTTCTAAATTAAGTAAATCATTAGATTTTGCTGTGCAGTGGGTCTATGGAAATCCGCTGTCATTTATTTGGTCGGGTACCTGAAACAAAACATCCAGTCTTGCAGCGCCAGAAGATTTGTACTCCTCTCTGAAAATTTGTTTAGAGTTTAATTGAATGGGGCCCATGAATTTGACAGGCGTAAACACACTGCTGCCACCAGTGGTTTAAAGCAAGAAAAGGACCAGTGCGATTCTTCATCATGTCATGGACACTCTCAGAGACCGTTTTAGTTGACTGCTTTGGCTCCCGGTCAGTTCTCTCAGTTCTCTGTGTTCTGGGCTCGGTACTCTATTGATTGGGCCTGTGGCATCCAGGGCAGATTTATTGTCTTATTAGCAGATGCTAATGCCTGATCAGGACAGATTAAAATGTCTACCACTGCCCCAAGGACCACAATCATTTAGGAATTAGTTATTTAATTAGGAGCAGAAGACTATATTGACAAGAGTTATCCCAAGGTTATAGCCATGTGGGTGGCTAAGCTAGCACGGAACAGAGATTTCAGAATTGTTCACAGTATATGGTTCACAGTAATGGTTAAAATATAAATTGAAAAACGAACATGTACAGCGGGTGAAATAAGTATTGAACACGTCACCATTTTTCTCAGTAAATATATTTCCAAAGGTGCTATTGACATGAACGTTTCACCAGATGTTGGTAACAACCCAAGTAATGCATACATACAAAGAAACCAAAACAAATAAGTTCAGAAATTAAGTTATTTGTAATAATGTGAAATGACACAGGGAAAAAGTATTGAACACATGAAGAAAGGGAGGTTCAAAAAGGCATGGAAAGCCAAGACAACAGCTGAAAACTATCAGTAATTAAAAAGCAATCCAGCCCCCTGTCAGTGCAAATTAATATCAGCTGGTTCAGTCCCAACTGATGGCCTACAAAAAGGTCTCATTGCCAAGGTGTCACACAAGACACATCTCATGATGGGTAAAAGCAAAGAGCTGTCTCAAGACATTCGCAACCTAATTGTTGCAAAACATAATGATGGCACCGGTTATAGGCGCATTTCTAAGCTTCTGAATGTTCCAGTGAGCACTGTTGGGGCCATAATACGGAAGTGGAAAGACAATCATTTCACCATAAATTTGCCTCGACCAGGTGCTCCTCGTAAATTTGCCCATTCATCCTTCCTTCAATTATGTGAAGTTTGTCATATTATTGTAAGGCCAACCTACCATGTCCCTATTGACGTGCATTCAGGGTAGGCAGGGAAGCAGTGCTTACCCTGTGATAATCGAATAATTGCATCAAAACCTCAGGAAAGGCGCCAGGGTATTCATGCCTTTCTTCCCATCCATTAAAAGCCATTAAAATCCTTGACGTGCGAGGCCTTATCTGACTCCAGTCACTGTTAATGGGCAGGATCAACATATGCATAGCTGCTTTGCCTAGCTCGAAGTAGCTTCATTTAAGCCAATTTCATATTTTAAGTGCTGCTATTGTTGGGGTAAGCTGTGCACAGGCAACCACCATGGCACCCTTTCCTTCACTGCTAGCTGTCGGCAGGTGAACAGAGTGAGTACTGGACTGTCCACTTGTCTAGAACGTCATTACCAATTAATATACATAAACATTATTCCATGTCATAGACCGACCAGGGGAATCCAGGTGAAAGCTATGATCCCTTATTAATGTCACTTGTTAAATCCACTTCGCTATTAAGTTGTAAATAGCTATAACTATATGTATCCTTGATGTTGTGTTATATTTCTGATGTCTGTGATCTAAAAGCACTTCACACTAGCGCAGGGAATAGCCATGATCATTGGAAGAATTGTAAATCCATTGTGAAAGGCTATGGAGTTTGCGTTGCAAATTATTTGGATGAAATGTGTCCATATTTATGCTAATGTTAAGGATGCATACAACTCCACTGCGCTCCCTCCCCTCGGTAGATCGGATCACAACCTTGTCCACCTCACCCCACTCTACAGGCCTATGGTCCAACAGCTGCCAGCGACCACTAGGACCATTAGGAGATGATCCCCGGAGGCGAATGAGGCCCTACAGGACTGCTTTGAAACAACACACTGGGATGTGTTCTGTGAGGCTCATGGGGAGGACATTGATGGTCTTACAGACTGCATAACGGACTATATACATTTTTGTGTAGACAACACTGTACCCACCAGGAAGGTACGCTGTTTTCCAAATAATAAACCATGGGTCAGAAGGCCCTGCTGAATGAGAAGAAAAGGGCCTTCAAGGAGGGGGACAGGGACAAATTGAAATGCGTCCAGAGGGAGCTGAAGTTGCAGATTGCTGAGGGGAAGAGAGGGTATAAGGAGAAGATGGAGGACAAGCTGAGGCAGAGACAGGTGAGAGAGGTGTGGAAGGGTATGAGAAATATCACTGGCTTCAAAAAGTCAAACAGTGGGCAGACGGAGGGGACCCAGGACAGAACCAATGAGCTGAACCAATTTTTTAACAGGTTCGATACTGGCCCTGTCCACCTCCCCTCCAGCTCCCCAGGCCACACACCCTCACGGCTGTCCCACCCCCACTTTGCTCACAACACCTCTGTTGAGACAATCAGCAACCCCCTCCCCACCTCCGCCCCCACTCCCTCTGAACTGATCTGCAACACCTTCAGAACAGGCAGTGAGCAACACAGGGGCCCCCCAGGGAACGGCCCTGTCCACCTTCCTGTTCACCCTCTACACCTCAGACTTCAGATATAACTCTGAAACATGCCACCTACAGAAGTTCTCAGATGACTCCGCAATTGTAGGGTGCATCAGGGGTGGGCAGGAGGAGGAGTACAGGAGCACAATCAATTACTTTGTGGTGTGGTGTGAGCAGAACCACCTTCAGCTCAACATCAGCAAAACAAAGGAGATGGTGGTGGACTTCAGGAGAACCAAGGGCCAACTTACTGCAGTCCCTATACTGGGGATGGATGTGGAAATGGTTGGGTCATACAAGTTCCAGGGAGTCCATATGGACAACAGGCTGGAATGGGCTGGTAACACCGGGGCTCTGTACAAAAAGGGCCAGAGACGACTCTACTTTCTGAGGAGGCTCAGGTCATTCAACGTGTGCAGTAAACTACTGCGTACTTTCTACCAGTCTGCGGTGGCCAGTGCCATCTTTTTTGCAGTGGTGTGCTGGGGTGCAAACATAAAGGCCGCTGATCAGGAAGGCTAGCCCTGTTCTAGGGATTAGCCTTGACACTCTAGATGAGGTGGCGGAGAGACGGATCCTGGCCAAACTGCTGGCCATCATGGACAACGTCACCCACCCTCTGCATACCATGGTTATGATGCAGAGGATACCCTTTAGTCACAGACTGATCCCACCACGGTGTGCCAGAGAGCGCTACAGGAGGTCCTTCCTGCCGGAGGCTATTAGACTATTTAATGCCTCACCGGGGTGCCTTGCCGTCGTCAGCATAGACCTGGAACTGTTAGGGTGTTACAACCTAGTTGAACAATTATGCATCCATCCGTGAGTAACTCTGGTCTGTAATCACTCATTCACTCAGGACTTATTCATTCAGGACTGTATATACATATTCATGTACAGTTGTTATATCATATCACGTGCAATATTGTAAGTAATTCTTGGACTGAACTTGGACTGAATGCATATTAGTATCCTGTCAGTTGTATCTTTTATCATTGCTTTTAGTATATCAAATGTGCAATATGTGCATTTATCTGTAATCAAACCATGCACTAAGGACTGTATTTTAAGGGAATTATTATTATTACCCTAAATTATATCATACGCACATTTAACTATTTAAGTATCTCTTCCTGTAATTTACCTGTACAGTAAATGTAACCATGAAAATATTCACTTGCTGTACATTTAACTGTACATTTACCTGTACAGTTAATTTAACCATGCAAAATAGTCACTTACCTGTTCATTTAACCAGACTGTATATTAAGTAAACTATTATTACTCTCACTCATATCATACGCACAATTAGCTATTTAAGTATTTCTCTGCCATCGACCTGTATAGTATAGGTAACCATGCAAATATTCCTTATTTATCTATATCAACTTGAAATATTTGTATCATTTTTTTTCACCTAACACATATTCAGCCATTCACCCATTCTATGCAATGTCTTTTTATAGCTTTTTGCATTCCAGACTTCTTGTATTTTTATACTTTTTCATACTGCCGCACTATGTATCATGTATCGTGTATCTGTCTATTGTGTATTTTCGTTCTGGCATTTTGCACCTGCCTTGTGTTTTTTCGTAGCTGCTTGATGAAGAAATTTCTCCTATGGGATCAATAAAGTACCTACCTATCTATCTATATATTGGTCTTTTAGTGCCACCTATCAATTGTTACTGTAGATGCTACATTGGTCTATGGCTGAGCTCAGTTGAGCAGTGTCATTTGGTGAATATTGTTTGCCAATTTTGATTAATAGCCTATGTCTCTCTGGTTGTTGGAGCTATCTATTGTATGGTGAACTTGGGCTTCATCAAGGTTTGTTTGTGAGTAAATATGGCTTTGATAATGGCCAGTGGACTAGCATGACTGCTAGACAAAGTCCATTTCATATTGCACGCTAGCACAGCCATGGGAACCACATATGGAGATACAGCACAAAAAATCTGATAAATAATGCTAAGTAATTGCATAGGAACTAAAATTGATCTGGCAAAACACAGATTTAATGACAATAATGAGGTTTAATTATCTGATTGTAATAGCTATACTGAGGGAGGGTAGTCAATCCTCCTCTAACACATCCTTTCATCAGCTTCACCTCTTCATCACTCATTATGATCACTCACTTACGACCTCCCTCACCCTCTTTAAATACTCAATTTAACCAAAAGGATGAAAAATGCTAAACTGGCCTGTGATCAGTGCTTGTAAATATGTATGTAAGTGTTATAGCTACTATGAGTGTCAAGCCACGTTACAACCACTCTGCCTCAGGGCTGAGCCTCAGGCATCTGTCTGGGGTCCTTCCCTCTCCTCTCTTTTCCTATCCACTTAAATCCTATCAACTCCTATTCTCTCCCACTCATACTGTATCTTCCTGTCCTCCCCTCTCCTCCCCATAACCCTCATCTCCTCTTTTCTCCTCTCCTCTCTTCTCTTCTTCACTCCTCTCTTCACCTCTCCTCCCGATCTTACTCATATCTTCATCTCCTCTCTATCTCACTCATCCCTTCCTTCTACTCCCCACTCTTCTCTTCCTCCCCACTCTTCACTTCCTCCCCACGCTTCACTTCCTCTTCCTCTTGTGGAATAATCTTCCAAATTGTCTTCAATGGCGTGTTTTGGTGCCTATAGGGCAATTCAGACTGCCGATTAAGGACCTTATTACTGTTTTGTATTTCTGCATTTTATGTGCATATTTTTGCAATTAGAGGGCTCATCTGTAAAAGAGACATTGGTCTCAGCATGACTCCCTGTTCAAATAAACAAAAACATTCCCGTCTCTGGTCTGTGCCAGTGTCTGAACACCAACAGGGAATAAATCATAATTGAAGCGAGATCAGAGCTGGGGGGGGCCACCTCAGACATTTCCTACTGAAGTAAAATAAAATATGGCGACTGATAACAAAGCTGATGTTATGACTTAGGAGAGGGGTGTGTGTAGGGGAGGGTGACACGTAGAAGACTACATCAACAGCCTCATTATCTCTCCCTCACTCTCCCTCACACTCCCTCCCTCCAACACTCGCCCATCTTAATCTCCATTCCTTCCCGGCATCAGTATCTAGCTTGATTTATTTGTTTAGAAACTTTCCGGAATGGCCATTATTTACAACATAAATCCCATCCAGGCTCCTTATAATACCAAGCTGGCACAATATCTCGCTGCTTATACATTAAACAAAGCAAAACTGGCTCCCTACAGCAGTGGAGTGTGATACACTTCTTGTAGGTGATTATATGATGCTGGTACTCCATCACTGCTCCACATAGCCAGCCCTACCCTCTCACCCCTTCTGGGGTGGCTCAATCAGAAATATAGCCATTACTGCTCTCCAGAGCCCTCTGTCTGACTGGTAGTCTCCATACTATCCAGGCATCCTCTCTCAGCCCAGCCAGACTAAGAGCTGCCTCCAGACTTTGAACTTATGGTACTCAGAGCATCCACCCAAAACTGTGGAACAACGACCCAGTAAAACTAGTGCTGTATCACTGAAGTTGTACACTGAAGTTGTACTAATCACCTTTGGCCGAGTTAGCCTATTATCTCTGAGCATCCGCGGATCCTTTACAACAGAAAAAGGAGAGCCAAAACTGATGTTCAAAATGTCAATAAAGTCTGTGATACCTGATTTATGAAACACATTTGATGAGCAATATTGGACAATTCATTGGTACAACAAAATGTGTTTATTTAAACGTCGCTTTTGTTTGCTTTCCATTGCTATCCTTTGTAGGATTGTGATTCCAGCCAATTGCAGCAATGAGGAACGCACCCCGTACACATCCATAAAACAGACACACACAAGCATGAACAAATCAGTCTTTCTTTCGTCCATCGCATCCCATATACACACACACACACCCCCACACCCGGCGGGCCGAGAACTCACCCAGTGAGGACGACCACAAAGTCCATTACATTCCAGCCGTTGCGGAGGTATGAGCCTTTGTGGAATGCAAAGCCCAAGGCGATGATCTTAATGCCGCCCTCGAAACAGAATATTCCAATAAAGTAGGGCTCTGTGTCATCCTGCAAAGAGAGAGAGGGAACAAGGAAGATAACTTTTTGTTAGAGGTAAGAGAGAGGTTAATGAAGCATGGCAGAAGAGAGAGTGGGAAGAGAGTGAAAGAGAGGAAAGGCGGGTGATTTCCTTCACTTTTCTACCCAGCATGCAGAGAATGGGTTGAGGAATAGAACCCTCTCTTGGTGGATGAAAAGAGGAGGAAGAAAGAGGGGGGTGAAACATAGCAATCTTGGACATCATTTTATATCAGTGTGATTTACGCATTCATCATAACACATTATAATTTACGTAAGATAATAGCTTACATTTTTACTCTTAACAAATCTTACTAATTGACAGCAATTTATAAATAAATTATAATTTTATTTGGATTTTTGGTCTCCAAAAGGCATCTAACGAAACATTAAAAACATTAACAAACCATTTTAATGGTATGAAAATCTTTAAAGTAACTGCTCAGTGTGTCCAGATTTATAACCTATAACCTATAATTATTTAAATTATATGAATGAAATTGTTTCCTTTCAATAAATGTAATTAAGTATGTTAAAAAGCAGCTTTTCTGTGTTGAAATCGTGTGGGTGTACCCCAACAACAGAATGGTGTGGGCGTATACCGGTCATTAAAAATATTCATGCAAGTAGACTGCTGATTGGCCAGCTCATCCTCCTATGAAGAAATAGCAAGCATTTTTTAAATGGTCTGTTTGAGATATAAGTTTGAGGTGGGGGTTTTTCTCCAATGTATGCTTTGGCCACAAATACGAGTATAGAACGAGTCAACAACATTATTTGTATATGAGTTAACAGAATATTAACTTTTAAAAGTGAGATTTTCACTGGGCAAAAAAACGATTTGCAGCTAGGATGACTCTTGCTCTTGTTCAAAGCAGTGCTGGATCAGGCACGCATGACATGACACTTTTTTATTCCCTTCCATTAATATCATGTCAGTGGAGGCCTGAGGCACTGCTACACACACAGGCACTAGCAGAGGATATATCACGACTTACACTAACCTCCCTCTCTCTCTTTCTTTCCCTTTCTCTTTTTCCACAGCTCCATGACCCCAACCCGAAATCACCAACCCAGGATTCCCAACACAAATAATCACAACGAGTTTGACAGGCTTGAGAACAGCGTTAAAGGGTATGTGACCTTTTCACTAGCTCTAAGGTAAGATCTCACAACAATGAACAACAAGTAAAATAATAGACCTGTTTGATTTGTCACTGTAACAGGAAATGGTGTTTTAAAATAACTGGTTTGTTGTTCAGCCAGAGAAACGAGTCTGGGCTTCCTGGTGTCTATCAAGAGCACACAGCACTGATGCTCTCAGGGCTTTAATGTAAGGAAAGACACTAATGACAAACATTGAGACTGACATCTTTGCATCTCTCTCGGCTATAAAAAACAAATAGCAGACAAAACAATGCTATGCCAAGCCTTACATGATGGCTAGGCTGGAGGGGTCCATCCATAAATGCATGATGTTTTACAGTAGACTGTGTTAACATCTATAATGTAGAGATGTAAAATATTCAGGAATAATGAACACTCCATCTACAGTACATGGCTCTGAAGGGGCAGAGAGGAAATCACAGGGGACCACAAGGGTAAAGCTCTGCTATGGACTCGAAGAACGCCTGTTGACCATCTTCTATTATCAGGAGCTCCACTTAACAGACACACCTCAGTCGATTCATCATTCTACTCATCCTGGACCATAAATAGACGATTGTTTTTCTAGTTCCAAGGATGCTTGTATTACATACTTCTACTTGAGAGGAAGTGGGTGGAAGGAGGGGAGATGTGTTCTCTCTTTTCTCTCTCTCTACTAACACTTATCACTTTCTCAGCTGCTGCTGATGTGGCATCACAATTATGGAGATAACAGGAGCAGGTGGCTGCATTTGAGGGTCATTAACCGTATTTCGGCAAGCTGTTGCAGCAACCATTTCCTCCATACTAAAACAGACTCCCAGGAGTCACCACACCTTTAAGACCTGTGCGCGCAAAATGCTGAAAAATGGTATGTTATTTTAGAGAAGCGGTCACAATCCTCCCATGGCCGCGCGGCAGCCTCTCCCGGCTTCAATCTTTCACAGCTTAAAGGGAGAACAGCTATGGTTAAACGACTCGACTCGACTGGCTGAGTTCAAACTGGGGTTTAAGCTATACGCGTGTGAGCAGGCAGGGGAACAGAGGGCCTGGGGAGGGAAAGGGGGGATCAAAGCCGCTCAGTGTGAGGCTCGGCTGACTTACAGAATGAGAGGGGAGAGGAGAGGGAGACACACATCGCCATGATCCCAGGCACTAATGAGGAGGGATGCTGCTCTCCCATGGACTGGAGGTGTGGGTGGCCCAGCTGCCCTGCTATGTGTCTGGTACTCAGGGCCCTCTGACTGGGAGGAGGTGGTTAGGGATGACTGGGCTCCCTCATCACTGAGTTCTACTCGTGGAAGACTTTAATGAGCAACGGCTCTGAGTGAATTCTCTGTTTCTCTCTGTCTGAATACCTCTTTCCCTCTTGAAAATAACCTAAATAACAAAGTAACATTCTACACTTTTACAGCAAACAAACAGAAGACAATACTGTATAAGTATATTAATCGGAGCACTAAGTAAAGGCAGAGAAAGTGTGAAAGGAATAGGTTGCATTCCAAATGGCACCCTATTACCTATTTAGTGCACTACTTTTGACCACTGCCATAGGGTGCCATTTGGGACATAGCCCTAGTTCCAATCCAAAGGGAAGAGTGTTGAGACTCTTACCAGGCGTTCTGACATAGGTGTCTTGTCGCTGGCTGGTAGGTGCTGCTCCAGGGCCAGTACGATGCAGTTGGCGATGATGGTGGCCAGGATCAAGTACTCAAACGGAGTGCGCAGGTTAAGGAACACAAGCCATGAGAGAATTTCATGCACAATAAAAAACACTAACTCCAACTTGTAAGTATCTTAGTTTTAACCCATGGTGGTAAAACATCTACAGTATGTATCATTGAAGAATTATTTAGATTTAAAAAAGACATGCAAATACCTAGAACGTGTAAAAGGCTGGTGAGAATTGTTTTAACTAGGTTTAGGTGTGCAGAATGAGCATGGATAAACAGTGCCCCTGCCACCACCCAGATGAGGTGCCACAGAGCATGAGATAGTCAGTTTTAGGAAGTTACTCGCTGATTGAATTCATTTTACCAATTAATGACATTGACTGAACAGAAGTGCAATAAACAGCCATGTTTCTGAATGCTGTGTGACTAAGAAATGGTCAGAAATATAAGATGGTAGGCTAATCTCACAGCTATACTTAGGTTACAACATCTTTCCAGTTGGGTGACCATTTCAATCCGTTTTTTATGGTTGATTCATTCTACAATCCATTTTCCTGTGTCATTCCCCGCGGGGGGAGGCCTTTGTGGAATAGCCAGTCATGGACGAATGGGGAGGTTTTACTGACCCCATCAACCGATCAATCTAGAATCGTTTGCCCAGGGGGCGCCAGAAGCCTGAACTCTGCACTTTGCCCCTGACAAAAGCCCAAGAAACGCATTGCACTGCCAATACATTGCCTATGAGTCAGTGGAGAATCTGCCCTTTACTGGAGCGAATTTGTTTTACCACAAGAATGTATTGTGGTTTTGCCCTCTTTACTCATTTCATTCCTTTATTCATTGCCTTGGCGTTAATTTCAACTTATTGAGGACACAGATACATTGATAACCATTGTTATTAGATTGCATTTCGGAGAGTGCTGTTCTCACTGACGCCTACACAACAGATCCAGCTGTCTGTTTGCGTTTGTCATGCGCCCTCAGGCTCTCTCCAGCCCTCGCCGTTCGTGGTTGAGGGTGATTTAGCGTGGTGCGCGTGGGCAAGTTCAGGACCATGGAGAGGGCCCGAGCAGCTCCGAACCAAGACGAGGCGTTTTACAACCTCAGAGACAGCAGTCTCCTTTCCGACTCGCTGAGCTCACCTTACCATGGAAACTGAAAAATATGTGAACAGCAACTGTTGAAGCGATACTGCTATAACACATACAGTTGAAGTTGGAGGTTTACATACGCTTATTTTTTTTTCAACCACCCCACAGATTTCATGCTAACAAACTATAGTTTTGCGCATGACCCAAGCAATTCTTCAAACAATTGTTTACAGACAGATTATTTCACTTATAATTCACAATGTCACAATTCCAGTGGGTCAGATGTTTACATACACTAAATTGACTGTGCCTTTAAACAGCTTGGAAAATTCCAGAAAATTATGTCATGGGCTTCTGATAGGCTAATTGACATCATTTGAGTCAATTGGAGGTGTACCTGTGGATGTATTTCAAGGCCTACCTTCAAACTCAGTGCCTCTTTGCTCGACATCATGTGAAAATCAAAAGAAATCAGCCAAGACCTCAGAAAAAAAATTGTAGTCCTACACGAGTCTGGTTCATCCTTGGGAACAATTCCCAAATGCCTGAAGGTACCACGTTCATGTGTACAAACAATAGTATGCAAGTATAAACACCATGGGACCACGCAGCCGTCGTACCGCTCAGGAAGGAGCCAAGTTCTGTCTCCTAGAGATTAACGTACTTTAATGCGAAAAGTGCAAATCAATCCCAGAACAACAGCAAAGGACCTTGTGAAGATGCTGGAGGAAACAGGTACAAAAGTATCTATATCCACATGTCCTATATCGACATAACCTGAAAAGGAAGAAGCCACTGCTCCAAAACCGCCATAAAAAAGCCAGACAATGGTTTGCAACTGCACATGGGGACGAAGATCGTACTCTTTGGAGAAATGTCCTCTGGTCTGATGAAACTAAAATAGAACTGTTTGCCATAATGACCATCGTTATGTTTGGAGGAAAAAGGGGGAGGCTTGCAAGCCGAAGAACACCATCCCAACCGTGAAGCACGGGGGTGGCAGCATCACGTTGTGGGGGTGCTTTGCTGCAGGAGGGACTGGTGCACTTCACAAAATAGATGGCATCATGAGGAAGGAAAATTATGTGGATATATTGAAGCAACATCTCAAGACATCAGTCAGGAAGTTAAAGCTTGGTCACAAATGGGTCTTCCAAATGGACAATGACCCCAAGCATACTTCCAAAGTTGTGGCAAAATAGCTTAAGGACAACAAAGTCAAGGTATTGGAGTGGCCATCACAAAGCCCTGACCTCAATCCTATAGAAAATGTGTGGGCAGAACTGAAAAAGCGTGTGCGAGCAAGGAGGCCTACAAACCTGACTCAGTTACACCAGTTCTGTCAGGAGGAAAGGGACAAAATTCACCCAACTTATTATCGGAAGCTTGTGGAAGGCTACCAGAAACGTTTGACCCAAGTTAAACAATTTAAAGGCAATGCTACCAAATACTAATTGAGTGTATGTAAACTTCTGACCCACTGGGAATGTGATGAAAGAAATAAAAGCTGAAATAAAATCATTCTCTCAACTAGTATTCTGACATTTCACATCTTAAAATAAAGTGGTTATCCTAACTGACTTAACAGAGGGATTTTTAATAGGATTAAATGTCAGGAATTGTGAAAAACTGAGTTTAAATGTATTTGCCTAAGGTGTATGTAAACTTCCGACTTCAACTGTACATGGGCAATGTGCAAACGAGACTATATAAAAATAATAGAGAGAGAAGGGGAATTAAAAAAAACGAACCCTAATCCAACAGAAGCAAGCGCAGAGAGAACGAAACACGTTGGCAATTGCTCAACCAAACCTTTTGGAGCTGACAAGCCATCGTGCACAATTCGTGAATGTTTAGCCTACATGGTACCTACATCTTGCCGTTAAACCATTCAACTGTGTCCAAACACTATGATTAGAGGAAAAGCCGTTATCGTGTCCAACCAGTAAGAACACTGTGCAACAGGTGCGCCAGGGGTTACACAAGGTTAATGAGCTGATAATCTACAGCAGAATAGGCATCGGCCTACTTCATATGGAATAAACTACTTTTTGAGTTCACTGGCTGGTGCGCTTCGAAATGGTGACAAAGGCCATATATTTTTGTAATTTTCAGTAAAAGCAGACATGCATTTCAATAAAATCAAGACATGCTCTACTCCTTGTGTCATGTTTCTGAATGAAAACCTACCTGTGTGTTTGTCAAATAAAGACAGATATGTTATACTAACATCAATGCAATGGGATGACAGCTAATGTTTTACCCATGGTGGTTTTGGAAAGGATATGGCCATTCGGTTATTCGCTTAGCATACTTCCTAATTAGATTGTCCTCTCGAAAGATGAACAAGGATCGGTTGACAGTGAAGCAGTTCTGTTTGACTGGATTAGGGTTGTATATGGCCATTGTCCTGGCTCTCTGAGCCATCGATTGCTTGTACATCCTTTGGCCGCCTGGAGGACCACCCGCTCGGGCGCCCCCTCTGCCTGCGCCTGGCGCACCTCTGCCTCCTCCTCCTCCAGCTCCATAGCGGGTGGGTAGATCTTCTGCGAAGCGAGCCATTCTGGAAACCCACAGATCCAACAATGAAAATCCAAACTGGTGTCAGTGGAAATGGAGGGGAGAACCATCACAACAAACACACGTAGCCAGCTTACAGGTTTGCATTAGTGTGTATGGATGGCTTGAGAAAATAAATCGATTTCTTTGGGTAAATTTTTTCCTTTTTGTCCTTTCCATTCACTCAATACTCAAAGAAATTCGAAATTTTAAAAATAAAGTTTGGATTAAAGCGCAATGTGTGCACGATGCACTTCAACCTATCGAATAAAAAGTATCCAATTAATTCCAATTATCCGATTCATTCCACATATCACATCCATATCTGCCGGCACCGCGTAAATAGATCATGCAGCCATCACAGGAAAAACATCGAAATGAAACACACGCGCGTCTTTTTTCAGTATTGGCAACATCTTGTCAATGTTGAAACAAACACCAGTTGAAAGACCCCAAGAAAAGGTAGTGTTTGTCTCCAAAATAAAACAAAAATACAGAAAGTATTTATGTTTCGTCTGCCAGTGTCAATGATCGATTCCAATTACAAAACAATAAACGAATCCGGGGTTGTGTCTTCCCGATTCCCACCTGATAGCTCGCTGTGTACAATGTAACCAATTCAGTAGGCACTGTTCCCTAACAATCAGCGCATGTGACCAAATGAGCCTATCCGCAACTCGACCGTTCAGGAGCGCATCCGCGGATTGAGCTGGATGGATGCGAGTGACAGATAAAATATATATATTTTTATAATAATTTAGCAAGAACGCACCAATCAATACCTAGATTGTAATGTGTTCGATTAAACATTACATTAAACATGTATAATACGTTAAGAGGTGGTAAGGCTTAACGCGCTAAACATCTAAAATCATAGATATGTTTGTTCCATTCTTGTGTTGTGTAGATGGCAGTGTTGTGGAAGCTACTTTGAAAACATAGCTCACAAAGCTAACAATTACTTAACACTGGAAGTTAAGCAACACCAAAGCTATAATTCACTACATCCAAACTACTTCGTGAATAATTATCATGTAAATCTGAAATGGCATAGACTACATATTGAAAGAACAGATCACTTTGGGGTCAGAAGTTAACATAATGTGTCATTTAGCCTATTAAACACAAAACGAAGTTTCAAGTGAGAATTAGGCAGACAGGTCTGATACCGAAAAAGAAAGGAAATTATCGCCTACTTCACCCATTATTTTCTTTTTGCAAAAAAAGTAGTGTGTAGTTCCAGTAGTTAGCTACACCGCCTGTCAAAAAAATGAATTAACTACTGAAAGCACTACCTAGATTCAATACTCATCAACACTGGTAGATAGGAGGAGATACTGTACTAGAGCTTGTGATAAAAAAAATACATATTCTATAGGCAGCTATTCATAAAATGACATTATCTATAGGGATAATTAGTGTATCCAATGGATTTGATTGAAAACTTAAAGAGGCATGAGTCTGTGGTTAACCAAGATCACATGCTTTGAGATTGGTTGCATCATGTAGGCTACATCATTTTTTGAAAGGTAACAAATACAATGTCTTTGAATTCATTCAGGTTAAGACATACTATACTGGCTACAGACAAGAGGGCATGGGCCTCTGATAGGCTGCAGTGCAATTAGAGCCAAAGAGGCTCTGTGTCAAATATGGTAAATGTAGAGGAGTCGTCTGATGCTCACATCAGAGCAGAGAGCATCTATATATATTTTTATGTTATTTATCACTGACTCACATCAAACTGAATGCTGAGCCTCCCCCACCAGCCCACTGCTGAAGATATTCCCTAGGAATTCATCCTGTGTTTCCCAACTAGGGACTGTGGCTGGGATGGCAGTGGCCTGGAGGGTCTTTCTGTGCAGCAAAGGTCGGTCTGTCCCCCTGAGCAAAAGACCGTTTGAGCTGTTTGGATGCCCCCTGGTTTAGGAGCTTATCTCGCTCTGAGTGGCTTGCAGGGACTGTGTGCAGGCTTGGCGTCACCCTGATTTACCATCCTCAAAGACCTCTGGAATTCAGGTTTTCATAGCCTATAAATATTTTGTTTTTAATTACCTGTTATAAGATAACTATAATGATAATAATTTGGTGGGTACTTATATTTGTCCTGTTTCACACATGTACAAGTGTGTATTAATACGTATGTCCAGGATCTGCCATTATCAACAGTAACCCTGCAGCAATTAGGGTGAAGTGCCTTGCTCAAGGGCACAGCCAGATGTTTCACCTTGTAAACTAGCGACCTTTCGGTTACTGGCCCAACACTAACTGCTAGGCTACCTGCCGCCTGGATATGGCATAAGCTCAATGCTGCAATTAATCAAACAGAACAGACTATCTTAGGTTGAAAGAAAGAAACGTCTAAATATGAATAGCATTGGCATAATGCCAGTGTGTAACAGTGCGTAATAACTCCTGCCCTGTGTTTGAATTGTAGCTCTGTACATCAGTAGTTGAGTGAGGTTTTGATCCTCTGGTGGCTGAAATAATGTATTGCAACAGCAAAAAGTGAACGAAATCACATTTTCAGTGATATTAGAAAAAACATATTCCTTGCACACAGTAAAAAAATGTTTTGGGACACAACTTTGATATAGAGGCTATCTTCCTCAGGTAATTGACCGAGCCTAGCCTGAGAAGACCATTACTATCATCCTTACCTTGGGGCGGCAGGTGTTTTGGGGCGGCAGGTAGCCTAGTGGTAAGGGCATTGGGCCTGTAACCGAAAGGTTGCTTGATTGAATCCCCGAGCTGACAAGGTAAAAATCTGTCGTTCTGCCCCTGAACAAGGCAGTTAACCCAATGTTCACTGGTAGGCCGTCATTGTAAATAAGAATTTGGTCTTAACTGACTTGCCTAGTTAAATAAAATCTGTTAGACTTGGACCATGGTGTGCAATTGAGGGCTTTGTGTGTACGAATGATGTTATACTTGCCAGAATCCCCTCCTGAAGCTGCGCTCTCGTCAAGTTGCAGGACGGCATCATACTGCTGAGTAGGCCTACCGTACATCTGCTGCTCTCTCCATGACGGGTCAATGCCGATGCTGTCCGTTTCATCAGAGTTCCCGCTTATCACCGCCTGTCGTCGATGAAGGCTTTCGGGACACTGGGCCCACGAGCTATATTCAGCGCCTAAAGTCAGCATCCTCCACGTGGCGGAGCGCATGGCTTGTGGGGTTCACAGAGTAAAAGAAAGCATAGTGTTTTCACCTAGCCAACTCTAAAATGATAAAAGTATATTATTTTGTTCCTCTCTCTTTCATTAGGTAGGGCCTACATATATTTTTTGCATCATCTTGTCTTTTGCTGTTTTTCTTGGACTTTCCTATTCCTAGTTTGAGTCAGTCCCATGCAAACTCTCCCTAGACCTGCTCATAAAAGGAAATGCTCATCCACTACTTCTCTACCTTACCTAATTTGATGTATTGTTAGTCTAATATTGGTAAACAGTGGTTCATTGAGAATGCACACAATGTAATGTAAGGGTGGCAGGTAGCCTAGTGGTTAGAGTGTTGGGCCAGTAATCGGAAGGTTGCTGGTTTGAATACCCAAGGTGAAAAACCTGTGGATGTGTCCTTGAGCAAGGCACTTATCCCTAATTTGCTCCAGGGGCTGACCCTGTAGGTAGGCCATCATTGTAAATAAGAATTAGGTCTTAACTGACTAGCCTAGTTAAATAATAATAATAATAATAATAATAATAATAAATAAACGGCTGAATGTGAGGTGTTAGTACATGATGTAGGCCTAGTGTCCAAATAATGATTTGAAGGAGTGGTGTTTGTCACCAAGATTCATAGCCTACCACTTCCTGTCAGAGATGGTCAATAATAAAAGGAACCCCAAACAGAGTTGAAAAAAAAGTGAATCATTGTGTGACACAAAAGCAAGTGGAGTAGAGTGAGGAAGGCAGTGAGTAAAGGAGGTAGCACCACAAAACAAGTCCCATCATTGATGTGACTTCAAGGGAATCTTTGCAACTCAAGAATCCTGATCACCTACCATAAACCACAGTGGATTGCCTCTCTGCCCATAGGCAACACATATGAAATGGCTACAAAAGCAAGCCAACTAAGTATTGCGCATTTTCACTTCTACTGTGTATCTGCCTGCTTACATGGGCTTCTTTACATGGCACAAGGACTGGGGGCACAAAAAGGTTTTGCCCTATACGGAAAGCGGAAAGGCTGTTTCCTTTTCTGTTAATTAAGCGCTTTGTTATCAGCCCAAACGTCTTCAGTTCAGAAGGAGAAAATTATCCTCTGATTCAATTACCAACTCTGCCTTCTCTCCCTCTTTCTCGGTAATTAGGAAGGGAGCAATCATCTCGTTTAAAGGACCTAAAAGTCCTGCTGGTGCACAATCAGAGTCACTTCCTAACGTGTTCTCGTTGGTGGGTTTCTTCTGGGGAAATTTTTTGTTCAAGCATCAGAGCTTTTCTAAGCCAGCTAACAAGGCCTGTATCTGAATACAGGGATATCAGAGAGATAAACAACTGAGTTCCATGTGATCAACCATTCTAATGTGCATTTTGCAGCTCTCAATGTTACACCACCACCACCTGTCAGTAAACAAATGAAGGGTCGCATTCATTATGGGGGAGTGGAGTGTGGGAGTTGTCAGCCATAGTTATGCCACTACACAGCCGCTGAAATATCTCAGCAGCACCAGCTAGGCCCAGAGCCTGTCCATCAAAATACCCTGCTGCTCGGTTCATGGAGGGCACGCTGGGTTTGAATTTGCTTTAGCTATGCGCTGGTGGTAGGCGAGATAAGGAGTAGGAAAAACAATCTCTCTCTGAACTCAAAAAAATCACGGTAGAAGAACAATAATAAACCAGAATGAGTACTGACATTATGGGGTTTTCATTCAAATGCAGCAATGACATTTACATCAATCACTCAGGAATTCAGCAGTAAGGAGATTAAAAGGATGATGTTAAGGCATAAAAGATGCATGCACAAAAATGTTTACTCATGTTTAGTCTGAAAAAGTTTGGACACCCCTCTGAGGCTGCATAATAATTTACTCTGTCGTCACAGAAAATGATCACAGTGGCATGCCATTCATTTTCTAATAAAAGCTGAGTACTGGGGTTTTTAGTGTAGCAATATTAAGTTGTATGAAATTAAATCAGATGTGAAAAATAGGCTATGCAAAAATTTGGGCACCCTTGTCATTCTGTTGATTTGAATACCTGTAACTACTTAGCACTGATTAATTGGAACACACAATTGGTTTGGTGAGCTCATTAAGCCTTGAACTTCATAGACAAGTGCATCCAATCATGAGAAAAGGTATTTAAGGTGGCCAATTGCAAGTTGTTGTTCTCTTTGACTCTCCTCTGAAGAGTGGCAACATGGGGGCCTCAAAACAACTCTCAAATGACCTGAAAACAAAGATTGTTCAACATTATGGTTTAGGTGAAGGCTACAAAAATCTATCGCAGAGATGTAAGCTGTCAGTGTCCACTGTGAGGAACATAGTGAGGAAATGGAAGACCACAGGCACAGTTCTTGTTAAGGCCAGAAGTGGCAGGCCAAGTAAAATATTGGAAAGGCGAAGGATGGTGAGAACGGTCAAAAACAGCCCATAGACCACCTCCAAAGACCTACAACAGCATCTTGCTGCAGATGGTGTCATTGTGCATCGTTCAACAATTCAGCGCACTTTGCACAAGGAGAAGCTGTACGGGAGAGTGATGCGGAAGAAGCCTTTTCAGCACACACGCCACAAACGGAGTCGCTTGAGGTATGCAAACACACATTTGGACAAGCCAGCTTCATTTTGGAATAAGGTGCTGTGGACTGATGAAACAAAGATTAAGTTATTTGGTCATAACAAGGGCCGTTATGCATGGTGGCAAAAGAACACAGCGTTCCAAGAAAAACACTTGCTACCCACAGTAAAATTTGGTGGGGGTTCCATCATGCTGTGGGGCTGTGTGGCCAGTGCCGGTACTGGGAATCTTGTTAAAGTTGAGGATCTCATGGATTCCACTCAATATCAGCAGATTCTTGCGAATAATGTTGAAGAATCAGTCACAAAGTTGAAGTTACGCCGGGGCTGGATATTTCAACAAGACAACGACCCAAAACACTGCTCAAAATCTACCCGGGCATTTATGCAGAGGAACAAGTACAATGTTCTGGAATGGCCATCCCAGTCCCCAGACCTGAATATCATTGAGAATCTGTGGGATGATTTGAAGCGGGCTGTCCATGCTCGGCAACCATCAAACCTAACTGAACTGGAGATGTTTTGTAAGGAGGAATGGTCCAAAATACCTTCATCCAGAATCCAGACACTCATTAGAGGCTATAGGAAGCGTCTAGAGGCTTATTTTAGCAAAAGGAGGCTCTACTAAATATTGATGTGATTTTTCTGTTGGGGTGCCCAAATTTATGCACCTGTCTAATTTCGTTTTGATGCATATTGCACATTTTCTGTTAATCCAATAAACCTAATTTCACTACTGAAATATTACTGTGTCCATCAGTTATTTGATAGATCAAAATGAAATTGCTGATCCAAACACCCAATTATTTATAAATGGAAATCATGGAAATTGTCAGGGGTGCCCAAACTTTTTCATACGACTGTATAATAGTCCAGAGGCTTTTGAAGAGCAAAACATGGCATTGCATCCATATAGTAGGACATGATTCCAACACCTCCAGCTAAATGAACTCTCCCCAAGCTTAAGTAAGGTTAATAGAGTACCACAGTATGAGTCATAATACCCATAAAACCTAGCAGTCTAACACGGAAATGGTTCCAATCATTGTTCTAATATACATTTTCCCATAGGGGATTTTAGAAACACTTAAAGTAAGGGCTGTGTTTCATGTAGGCTTGTTTCTTAGTTTATCATGTGTCAACTTTAAATTCAATCTAAGCCACAGTTTAACTTCTTGCACTTTGAGAGTCTCCAATGGTCCCAGTACTCGTTGAGGTGCAGGCCTAAGTGACCACACAAACTCAAATGGACCTACAGCTGAGGTAAGATTCTTCCAACATTCACACTGTCATGACTCTCTCTCCTAGGTGAAAATCAAAGGTGCCAGATCAGCTTGGCAAATGGCTGACAGATAGCCAGAGTTGGGCCGGTTTTATGACTCTTAACACCCAAATCATAAATAGTTTGCAGCAGACTTATTGTCCTGCAGTATTGGGAAGACTGAAACTTTTTTGTTATAGTGAGACTCTTGCCGCTTAAAAACTCTAACGTCAAAAGATTGGACAATGGAACAGTATTTCTGCCATCAAAATGTTTGGAATGATTGGTGGAGATCTAAAGAATAATCATGTCATATTGTTTATTATTTTGTGATGTCATTAAGGATGGTATAACTAAATAACTGTATCGGCGAGGGTGTACACATTCAGGTTTGCATCTAAATGTTGTATAAAATATATGATTACGTATGATAAGACTTTTGTGAAGATAGCATTGTGATTTTAGCCTTCTAAATGGGAACTGTTTTTCATATAAACTTGCACCCAGTCAGTAACCACGCCCAAGAGAGCACAGACATTGTATTGGCGTTATGGAATGCCCCCTTATAAAAGCCTTCGTAACTAAATTTACATTAGCCCAGCCGACATACAGCGCAAGCTGAATGTGACAAATGGTTTAAACTCTACAGACCAGAAAACGTGAGACGGAAGTCCATATGTTTAAAATGGTGAAACTCTGAAACTCTCAACCTCTACACAAGAAGAATAAACTCACTAGACCATAGCATTTACCAGTATGCAGCTGGCATATGAAGTAGTCTAGACATGAGATGGCAAGGATTTCCATTTCAGACAACCATTGGTACATCTAAAGTATCTGTTCTAACAACCACTCCACTACCAGAGAAGCTCTACAAAGGACATTATGACCTCTGGTGGAAAAACCAAGCCTTACACCGAATGGGACAAGCCAGAGCCTTATACCCATCGAGTTCAACAGAGATAGACGACGATCAAGGACAGCTACGCGTAAATATATGTTGCATTTCTTATCCGAATGAGCGGTGGTTAGGGTGCTAAGTATTCGTATTTCCTTGAGCGTAGCTTCAAAATGTAACAATGATAGTTGATTCTCTTTGTCTCTCCCTTTCCCTCTCTTTCCATCCCTCCCATCTTTTATAACCCAACAGTCATGCTTTTCTTAGTCCACTAGGGACCTGTTTTCATTGTATTAGGTTAGTAATCAATAACCTATACCGTGTGTGTGTGTGTTTATGTATTCTGTGTTATTATTTTGTTACTTAGTAAATAAATAAATAAATAATAGCCAATTTCTGTCACGTCACGACAACACACAGTAGACAATGTAAACCACCATGCTGTCAACAAAATGCTGTCCTCAATGCTTAAGTTGTATTGTGTATGGCTCAATTTGTGAAAATGCTGTGATAATGTTGTGATTCACAGACACACGATGACTGCGATTTGAATGCTGCAACTGAGACGGAATGACGTTGAGGGAGACCCGCTGAGAACCCGAGTATGACTGGATATGGGCCGTATGTTTGTGACAACGGCCTAGAAGGGGTGCAAAAGCATACCAGCACCCCGTTTTATGTTTATTCCATGGCCAACCATCCCTCTAGCTACCGCTTATTCTACACTATGCCTTTTATTCCCCATGGTCCCTCAACTTCTGACATTTTGGAACTCTCCATCTTATCACTATAAATCCACCCTACCTATATACCCATTTTCCCTATTCTGCTTCCTTCACTTGTTCTTCTCCTGATTGGATTAACATCTAGACTCAGTAGCACGTTTAAAACTTTTGTGTACTGTTTTTGCTACCTGTTTTTCACCTATGTAATGCTGTCCTCCTGCTCATTCTGGTGTTCAGACAATGCAGGGGTAAATGTGCAGCTCACAATTAACAGCAGCAACATGGACCTGTTAAATTGACAAGAAGGATGTTGATATATAGCTGCATTTAGGCATAGCTTCCTTGTTTTGAGTCTGACCTAGTATTTTATATTAAACCTACCTTACACATCCAGTTGTTTCTCTAATCTTTACTTAAAAGTAAAATGTTTATATATTATGTATAAAAATATGTATTGTTTTCTATTTTGATTTCTTTAAAACAATGTAATTGTTGGAGTTCAGGTGTTTTACGTGATGGATGGGTGACTAGGTGCATTCTTGTCAAATAAATATGCTTATTCATTCATGATTATGGATTCATTCTACAATTAGTTAATCTAGATTTGAATCTGCTACAGAACATGTCAAGTTAGTTCTGAATTGCTTTAACACAGCAGTGCATTCTGACACCTCGTTCATATACACTATATATACAAAAGTATGTGGACAAGCCTTCAAATGAGTGGATTCGGCTATTTCAGCCACAACCATTGCTGACAGGTGTATAAAATCAAGCACACAGCCATGCAATCTCCATAGACAAACATTGTCAGTAGAATGGCCCATACTGAAGAGCTCAGTGACTTCAACGTGGCACCGTCATAGAATGCCTCCTTTCCAACAAGTTAGTTCGTCAAATTTCTGCCCTGCTTGAGCTGCCCAGGTCAACTGTAAGTGCTGTTATTGTGAAGTGGAAAGTCTAGGAGCAACAACGGCTAAGCCGCGAAGTGGTAGGCCACAAAGCTCACAGAACGGGACTGCCGTCCTTGTCTGTCCTCTGTTGCAACACTCACTACAGAGTTCCAAACTGCCTCTGGAAGCAACGTCAGCACAATAACTGTTAGTCGGGAGCTTCATGAAATGGGTTTCCATGGCCGAGCAACAGCACACAAGAGATCCCCATGCGTAATGCCAAGTTTCAGCTGGAGTGGTGTAAAGCTCACCGACATTGGACTCTGTAGGTAGGCCGTCTTTGTAAATAAGAATTTGTCTTACCTGACTTAGTTAAATAAAGGTTAAATAAATAAAATAAAAAAGTATACATTGACATTCTAGACGATTCTGTGCTTCCAACTTTGTGGCAACAGTTTGGGGAAGGCCCCTCCTCCAGGTGTTTCCCTTGTATCTTCCTCTAGCTCTCTCCTCCAGGTGTTTCCCTTGTATCTTCCTCTAGCTCCCTCCTCCAGGTGTTTCCCTTGTATCTTCCTCTAGCTCTCTCCTCCAGGTGTTTCCCTTGTATCTTCCTCTAGCTCTCTCCTCCAGGTGTTTCCCTTGTATATTCCTCTAGCTCCCTCCTCCAGGTGTTTCCCTTGTATCTGCCTCTAGCTCCCTCCTCCAGGTGTTTCCCTTGTATCTGCCTCTAGCTCCCTCCTCCAGGTGTTTCCCTGGTATCTGCCTCTAGCTCCCTCCTCCAGGTGTTTCCCTTGTATCTGCCTCTAGCTCCCTCCTCCAGGTGTTTCCCTTGTATCTGCCTCTAGCTCTCTCCTCCAGGTGTTTCCCTGGTATCTGCCTCTAGCTCTCTCCTCCAGGTGTTTCCCTGGTATCTGCCTCTAGCTCCCTCCTCCAGGTGTTTCCCTGGTATCTGCCTCTAGCTCCCTCCTCCAGGTGTTTCCCTGGTATCTGCCTCTAGCTCTCTCCTCCAGGTGTTTCCCTGGTATCTGCCTCTAGCTCCCTCCTCCAGGTGTTTCCCTGGTATCTGCCTCTAGCTCCCTCCATGGGTGTTTCTCGCACCTCTTTTCCTCTTCCCTTGTGTGTTCCAGGATAGTGTTCGCCTGGTGATGTTGGAGGGGGGCTTTTGGAGGATGTCACCGGTCCATCCCCATCTTCTCCTCCAGATCCCCTCATCCACCAGAACCAGTCTGGTGCGCTCCCTCATTTTGTTCTGTAAATAAAACCTGGCAGCCATAACCATTAGAAATACATTTATTGAAAAAGAAAGATACAACCAATTAGACAGATGTTTCATAGTCCAGAAATATGTAACAGAAAGTAAAATCATTTTTCATGTTTTATAACCTTTTTATTTTCATACCTTTGAAAATTTGCACAAGTGTCACTAACCATACTAACCACATTTAAAGACATGGGAATAATGTGTAGGTTTCCATCAACATGAAATCATGGAACAAAATTTTTACAGACTACAGTAACTACAGTTAGAAAACTGGAGGTACATTTAAATGTAAAAAAGAAAACCTTGCTTCTTTATCTTATTTTACAATTTGTATTCACTTGGTGAGTAATGCAACATGAATAAAGGAAAATAAAACCTTGTCAGCACCATTTAATACAAAATGAATAAAGGAAAATAAAACCTTGTCAGCACCATTTGCTTGAGTCTCACCCCATTAACATTGAATCCCATTTAATGCCTCCAGAATTGTGGCAAATTCATATTTTTGACTGAATGTTAAAAAGAGTCAGCCTCAAACATGCTTAAAAATCTTGCAGATTTAACAAAAAAAATCCATCTGCTTTAATTTTGCAGGTACAGTATGGCAAACTCTACAGCTTAGACAACTCCCACCTAAACACTTGTGCACCGGATTCCTCAATCATGACACCATTAGTTGGGCCATTCAATGTCACACCATCCTTCATATACACATATACTCAGTTTCCATCAGACAAATAGCTAATAGAAAAGGACCATTGTCTTGAAGAAGAATTCATGCCAGATAACTGAGAAGAAAATCTGCCACACCTGTGTGTTCAAAACAGATTGTAAGAGTCTTTACTGGACAGTGTCTATTTTACTCTGCCCCCTCTGAACAGAACAGTGAGATGATTGGTCAGTGTCCTCATTGACTTTAAATGAATAACCTGATATGATGTTCTGCATACAATACACTTGGCTTGATGTTATTCTGTATAGAAAATTCGAATTCAAATTGTATTATTTAAATATAAAGTGATAATTCAAAAGTCTGTTTTTTTTATCATTAATATTGATATCTAGCACTGACCATTCTTTTCCTGCAGAAATGCTCAAGAGAAGAAGTCCAGTAAAAACATAAGATTGTGACTTAAGTCCTGTTTGCAATCAAAATATAGCATATGAGGTAAATACGTCAACTGTTATAAATTGTGCATGAACATTTCTCATTTCTATGGTATAATGTGAGGGGGTAAGGGCGCTCATGCTACAAATGCCTTTCGCACTGTGAAAATGTTTTTCATGGATAGTTATACATTGTTGCTTAGTACAAACTTGATTCAGACCACTGGCTAGGAAACACCATTACCCAGATTGCAACTGTCCACAATAGAGCACAAAGCAGGTTTGAGAATTCCAATTGGAACCAACAAAACAAGAGCCAGGCTCATAGCAAGGCCTTTTTTCTCCAACATTTTTATTCATAGCCTTCAGACACACATCAAACATACAGACTTGCTTCCTGTCCAATGTGTCCTGCACTGAGGGGGCGTTTCAATAGAAGTTCAGAGTTTGTGCTGGTAAGGATGTGATGTAAGCGTTGGATGACACATTAAGCAGGTGGGTTTCTGCGGGGTTGATTGTTGAGCTCAGTGATGGGCCTGAGGGTTCATTGTGGTGATGGTTCACCTGGGGGTGGAGGTGAGGCATCTGGGGATGTACGGCTCAAGGCATGGGGGGGGGTTAATGGAGACGCGTCTCTGCTGGCCTGAAAGTCTTACTTGTGGGGCTGGGAGAGGGGGCGGTAGAGGAGCTGGTGTCAGGGAGGGTGCTGGGCTGCTGGTCTTGGGGCGAGCTGTCTGCATGGCGCAGGGCGATGACCGCCGCTGAATACTTGCACTTGGGAGAGCCGCACTCACAGCTAAAGTGCTTCCCCTTGATGTCCCAGAAATGGTCTCCGTAGTCAAACCTGAGAGAGGAGGGTTGGGACACAAAGAGCGAGTTAGATGAATCTAGAATAAAGCTACCTCATCTTGATTTTAGGAGAGGCATGCTCTAAGAATTGATGAAAGCCTTCAAAAACATTGAATGCCTTCAAAAACATTGAACCTTAAATATGCATACAGGGTAATAACTTCGAAAGACGGGTAATATCTTGACCTTGTGTCAAGTGAAGCATATTATAAAATTACCCTTACCCTAACTGTTCCCCAGCCTTGATGGTCTTGCAGGCGAAGAAGGCGATATGAGGGAAGCGCAGGTCCTGGTGTGCCGTGAAAACCCGGCAGGGGAACATGTTCGGCTCGCACATGTGGTTGATGAACCGGCTGATGTTGCCATAGAAACGGGCGTCGATACAGTACACGTCGCCCTCCTGCGACCAAAGAACACACAAACGGATATGAATGAATAAAGCAGGCTCTGCGTCATCTGCAGTGGTGATTCTTCATGGGCAGAGATATCATAAAGAATAACACGAAGTAGGACGATGATCAGAAGAATAGCAGAAGTGTTAAAAAATATAATATATATATATATATATACACTGGTTGTCTCTCACTGGTTGAAACCTTCCTGCAAAGCACAGCAGAGCCCACTGCAATTACAGTGGCCCAAGTTGATACCTAGTTATATTCGTCCTAAAGTTAGCCAGCAAGATTCATGAGCACTGATCCCTACCTTGCTGTCTAGGTTGAACAGGTAAGAGTCGTTTTCCCTGATATCTGCCTCTGCGTCAGAGATGATCTCCCCCACGTACCTGTAGACAGGAAGTGAGGTTAGGGACCCATCAACACCACAAATAGCAATGCAGCACCGTGCATAGATGACATCGAATGGGAAATCGTCTTGGTCAATGTGCGGTAAAATAAAGCCAAACTATGCATTGTGAAAGGGGTATGTCTGGGACTCACTCGCACACAAAGGTTCCCTGGGGAATTTCCTGCAGTGTCCGCACCCCCCAGCCCATACGACTGGTCCGGAACAGCTGGAGACGGACCCTGAAAACATACAAACTCCTTCAGCATGGATGTACTAACAACACACTCACCTCGCAAACACATTATCCCAACATGCATTTTGGGATGGCAGATGCATTACAACTTTTTTTAACCTTTCTTTAACTAGGCAAGTCAGTTAAGAACACATTCTTATTTACAATGACGGCCTACACCGGCCAAACTCGGACGACGCTGGGCCAATTGTGCGCCTCCCTATGGGACTCCCAATTACGGCCGGTTGTGATACAGTCTAAATTCGAACCAGGTTGTCTGTAGTAACACCTCTAGCACTGAGATGCAGTGTCTTAGGCCACTTGGGAGGTACCTCAGGCCATTCTGCACCACACGGTTCTTGCAGGTTCTCCAGCAGGAGCAGGCGTGGTTACACTCGAAGATGAGGGGCGGTTCCTCACGACAGAACTCCGGGAGCAGACGACCATCCTGAGAACAGTCATGGAACAGATAAGACAAAATTTAAGAGACAAGCACTTTGTCAACAATAGTGATACTGAAGTGTTCAGACTTACCTTGTCATACCAACAGCGCAGGCTAAGCTGGCCACACATGCAGCTGCTTGAGGAGCAGTCGTCTTTACACACACAGTACTGTGGACCGCAGAGAGAAAGATGGTCATTTAATCTTTTAGGTCATGAAGTATGATCAACTATAGGGGTCTCCAACCTCTTCTAGCATGAGAGCTACTCTAAAAAATAAGCATGTTGCGAGCTACACATTTTTTTTCTAGCTTTCAAATAGCCACGTTCTTGTCTCATCCTCTCTCCTGCAACTCTTCCCCGGGAGAAAGTAGTGCATTATGTTCTGTCAATATACCTGGTCAAATAATGGTTAATTTCCCCCTATATTATGTGCTATATTTTCCCAAATTAAGTTCTCAGTTGTATTTTTCCTGGTTTGATATTTTAGTTTTTCCACTCTTAAAATTACAATTGTTCATAGAGAAACAACGAAATTGGATGTTCATGTCAATACTTAAATCACATCAGAAAACATTTTTTTTTAGGTCTGGGTGAAAACTAACACATTTGGAGTGCAATTCCCCTTTAACTGTGCGTCTGGCCCTTTAATTGCACATCTAGTGAGGAATGTGCTGTCAATGTGGCGGTCTAGCGATGGTTCTGTACTCATTTCATGGCAAAGTTTGCAAATAACAAATACTAGATACAAATGATATACTTACGCATGATATACTTCTGCCAGGTAAGCCTACTTTGCAGTTAACATTTAATTGAGAAAGTTTTGGAGAAAGTATTTCTGTCAACCCACAAGACGGTGATCACATCAACTGGCTACACGGAGTGATAGACAAACACGTGCACCACACACAGACAGACAGAGGCAATATTGCTGGAAATTAATTGGTAGATATTGTGTTAGGTTTGGCTTTTTAAGTGGTACAATGTCACTGTTGTGTTGATTAGATAGTAGCTGGGAGATACTTTGTTGTTGATACTTGGTGATATTTGTTTATAAGTTAGGTGTGGAAAATGTGAAAAATTGCATCTACTTTCAGAATTGATTGGCGAGCTACTCATATGTGGGCTGCGAGCTACTGGAGACCCCTGGTCTATCCAGTGACATGACCCACCTGTAAGTGTGTAATGTTCTTGTCTATGTTCATGGGGGAGGTGACACAGTTGTCTGGGACATATTTGTAGTTGTCCGGACAGGGCTCACTGTCCACTGAGTTGACACAGGGGACTGGAACTCCCTCATACCCCCGGGCTATGTCTCTGTGGTGAAAGATGTACTGGTCAGCAAAAGGTTGGTGGATATTATATTATACTTGACAATCAGTCAAAAAGGGGTGGCCACAAGTAGAGAAGAAAGGGTACCATGCATTATAAGAGATAAAGAATCAGAAAGGTAAATGTGTGAGATAAATGCACAAGATTATTGAGAGAGAGAGAGATCAAGGAATTCTACCTGTTAAGGACCTTCTCCCCCTGCGTGCTGCTCCTGGCCTCCTTCACCCTCCTGTTAGTCTGCAGGGTGAGCCAGACCCTGGAACTGTGGCTGCAGCAGTCTGGCGGGGTCTCCCCCTCACGGTTTTTCAGGTTGACATCTGCCCCGCGAGACAGGAAGAGCCTGAGGGGCCACAGACCATAGCCTTCAACCCCATCACTTTACTACTAGATGGAATAGTCCTGATATGGCTATAGCCTCGGTTATAATAATGGCTGCTACAGCCACATCAGTGATATAGATGGAGATTCTATTACTTATTGCCGAAAAAGCAGAGCAATTTCCCCTCAACCTCTACTCACGAGACACATTCGAGCCTGTTCTCCCGTGCAGCGATGTGCAGAGGGGAGTCTCCGTGGATGTTGACAGCATGGAGGTCACACTTGGCCTCTAGGAGGAGCTCAGCAATCTCCACACTGCCAGAGAACGCCGCCCAGTGGAGACAGATGTTCTCCTCCTACAAACAGACAGACAAAAAAAAAACTCAAGACACAACAAAGTAATTGAAACAAAAACAATGTGACTTGTGTGAGGTCGGGAGGACCCTTGGTTACCCCTAGTTACTGACCTTGTCCCTGATGTTGATGTCAGCCCCTTGATTGAGCAGCATCTTCACCTGCTCTAGGTGCTTATACTCTGTTGCCCAAATCATAGCTGTCCAACCGCCATCGTCCTAGAGAGAGTAACACATCACAGCTTTAAGAACGGGCCACTACAGCACGGGATTGCGTCAATGTCCTGGATAGAACGATGAGCAATGTCACTAACCTTCTCCAAGAGATATTATGAGAGGTTGAGGAGGATGTATTACCACAAGGGCAAAGACTGCCATGACATCATTCCTGCCATAATGGATCAACACCTGCAGCAAGGTCAAGCACTTCAAATAGAGACCACCATCAAATACCATACTCGGGTTCTAAACTCTGCAATACCACAGGCATATGGCTTCAGAGGGCATTTGATGGTGGCATACACAAAGGACATCTCCTTTTGAAATGCTGGCGCATCCCTGCCATACGTCCTTGATATCAGATACATTTTTGAGGCAAAGAGAAACATCAGTTTTAGAGATGGCCAGAATAAAGGAGGTCGACGACAACTTCCTCAGTAGCTTTTACACAGACAAATTGGCTTTCACGCCAGCAGGCAAGCCAATGGGGTTGTAATGCTAACATATGCATGCTGAGAAAGTACTGATCATTCCACAGTAGCTGCAATGTAAGAGGGAACCATTAGGACCCCAGGTGGAGCGGATGAGAGCAGCACACCCACCGAGAGGAGAGTCAGATCCCTACGGAAAGGCTACTAGTGAGGGCACAACACAAACACAGGCCAGAGGAAATAGAACTGGATCAACATGAAAGCCCTCCTGGTTCTGATTGACTTCAGTGGTACAACCAACACAAGCCATGCTAAGCTATAATCTTCTTGAGAGACGAAGCATTGGGCAGAATTACAGTCATGCTCACCGAGTTTGTGTTTCACTGGTTTATAAATGAAAAAAGCAGAACTCACCTGACAGTTGACGTCTATGAGTCCTGTGGAGAGGAGATGCTCCACGATGTTATAATGGCCAATCTTAGCAGCTAGGTGGAGACAAGTAAACCCCTCCACATCCTGGAGAACAGAAGGGAGTCAACACACATTACTCCTGTCATAAGATCTGTACCACTGTAATACAATGCAACCCTCCACATAGCCAACTAACAGGGCTTGCATAATATCAAAGCACTATTACCTAAGCCTAAAACAAGAATGGCACTTGAGTTACATAAAGCAGCATCAAATCCACGGCCTCCATGGAAATACAGACTAATGAAGTCTCTTTGGAGAATGGTGCTGGCGTGTTAGACAGGGTTTGTGAACCCACCTTGTGGCTGGCGATGGCTCCTGCCCTCAGCAGGTAGCAGACTGCCTCCAGGTGGTTGTTCTCACAGGCCTCCATCAGGGGCGTGCGCTGGTCCTCATCACAGATGTCCAGGTTAGCACCAGACTGGTAGGGATGGAGGGACAGACCAAAACAACTAGATTAATACTACTGAAATTGGTAGTAACATGATAAGTTTTTGATGATTGTCTGATTAAAATGGTTCACTATAAGACGTCAATAATGTCAATACATGTACAACATAATAAGCTGGTGAGTCAACCGATGCCATTGAACCCATGCTGAAAAGCTTGGTCTCTATGCATGTCTACCCCTTCACTCATCCACTCCCAGTGGGAACCATAGACAAGCCTCACCTGAACCAGAAGGTGACAGATCTCCTGGTGGCCTGCCTCAGCTGCCACATGGAGAGGGGTGCGCCTGCTCTGGCTCTCCATCTTAAAGTTAGGGTCTATCCCATCCACTGGTGGACAGGGACACAGAGGAACATTTGTTGTTCACAAAAACCTGCCTGGATATTGACGTTTGTTCATTGTTTAATATGGCCATCGTGGCACATTGAGATCTTCGTTAAAAGACATCTCCCTCACCTAGCATGAGCAAGACCTTCTGTATTTCCCCCTGTTTAGCAGAGATAAACAGCTGCTTGGGGTGAAACCGCAGTTTCTTGGGCCTGATGCAGGACAGAGAGGACACATGGAGGAAGTCAGTCACAGGAAAACACCTTCACAATAACAACAGGAAAATACTGATACATGCATAAACATGAGCAGATCACACAGGAAGGTAGCTGAGGAACTCTCAACGCCGTTCTCTTACAGTGCATTCGGAAAGTATTCAAACATTTACTTTTTCCACTTTGTTACTTTAGTCTTATCCTAAAACGGATTAAATTGTCCCCCCCCCCCCTCAATCTACACACACTAGCCTATAACGACAAAGCAAAAATAGTTAAAAAAATAAACTGAATTATCACATTTACGTAAGTATTCAGACCCTTTACGCAGTACTTTGTTGAAGCACCTTTGGCAGGGATTACAGACTCGAGTCTTCTTGGGTATGACGCTACAAGCTTGGCACACCTGTATTTTGGGAGTTTCTCCCATTCTTCTCCTCTCAAGCTCTGTCAGGTTGGATGGGGAGCACCGCTACACAGCTGTTTTCAGGTCTCTTCAGAGATGTTCGATCGGGTTCAAGTCCGGGCTCTGGCTGGCCACTCAAGGACATTAAGACTTGTCCCGAAGCCATTCCTGCGATGTCTTGGCTGTGTGCTTAGGTTCGTTGTCCAGTTGGAAGGTGACCTTCGCCCCAGTCTGAAGTCATGAGCAGTCTGCAGCAGGTTTCCATCAAGGATCTCTCT
This sequence comes from Thymallus thymallus, assembly GCA_023634145.1. Classification (NCBI taxonomy): domain Eukaryota; kingdom Metazoa; phylum Chordata; class Actinopteri; order Salmoniformes; family Salmonidae; genus Thymallus; species Thymallus thymallus. The sequence continues at coordinate 23,197,243 of CM042404.1, read as the reverse complement.
GTACTTTGCTCCGTTCAGCTTTCCCTCGATCCTGACTAGTCTCCCAGTCCCTGCCACTGACCCTGCTGCTGCCACAACCATGCTTCACTGTAGGGATGGTGCAAGGTTTCCTCCAGACATGATGCTTGGCATTCAGGTCAAAGAGTTCAATCTTGGTTTCATCAGACCAGAGAATCTTGTTTCTCATGGTCTGAGAGTCTTCAGGAGCCTTTTGGCAAACTCCAAGCGGGCTGTCATGTGCCTTTTACTGAGGAGTGCTATCTGTCTGGCCACTACCATAAAGGCCTGATTGGTGGTGTGGCAGAGATGGTTGTCCTTCTGGAAGGTTCTCCCATTTCCACAGAGAAACTCTGGAGCTCTGTCAAGAGTGACAATAGGGTTCTTGGTCACTTCCCTTACAAAGACCCTTCTCTCCCGATTGCCCAGTTTGGCTGGGCAGCCAGCTCTAGGAAGAGTCTTGGTGGTTCCAAACTTATTCCATTTAAGAATGATGGAGGCCACTGTGTTCTTGGGGACCTTCAATGCTGCAGAAATGTTTTGGTACACTTCCCCAGATCTATGCCTCAACACAATCTTGTCTCGGAGCTCTATGGACAATTCCTTCAACCTCTTGGCTTGGTTTTGCTCTGACATGCACTGCCAACTGTGGGACCTTATATAGAGAGGTGTGTGTGCCTTTCCTAATCGTGTCCAATCAATTGAATTTACCACAGGTGGACTCTAATCAAGTTGTAGAAACATCAAGGATGATCAATGGAAACAGGATGCACCTGAGCTCAATTTCGATTCTCATAGCAATGAGTTTGAATACTTATGTAAATAAAACATTCTAAAAACCTGTTTACGGTTTGCCATTATGGGGTATTGTGTGTAGATTGATAAAATGCAGTAAATTTTAAAATAAGGCTGTAGCGTAACAAAATGTGGAAAAAGTCAAGGGGTCTGAATACTTTCCGAATGCACTGTACATCAAGGCAGAGTTGAGTTTTTAGGACTGGGATTTGCTAGCCACAACACTGAGTCACCATCAGTTGATTCATGTAAAAATGTCAATTCTGAAAACACTTACCTGTACGTATATTTGTCCTGTACAACTGTGGTACTTCTGAGGGGTGCTGAAATTCATTCTTCTAATAACTTTTACCGAATACAACAACTGACTTTTCCCCCATTGCACATACTACATCAGCTTAGATTCATTTGGGTCAGTGCTATCTGGGATTCTTGGGACATCCCTACCCTAAACCCTACACTACCCTTAACCATAACCCGTACCTAACCCTAACCCTTATCATAACCATTTAAAATGTCAACTTTAATGTGGTAGGTTCATCTGAAGGATTCTGGATAGTATGGATCCAATTGAATCTCACCATTCGTAGCACGAGCAACAAGGAAAAAGTTAGTTGTATTTGCTAAAAGCTTTTATTAAAAGTATGTATTTCATCACCCCGTGGAATGACCGCAGTTGTACAGGATAAACATACTATAGGTACAGGTAAGCTTTTTCGAAATATTTTTTGTTTTACAAGAATCGACTGATGTGACTTAATATTGTTGCTAGAAGTCATCAAAACTCAACTCCGCCTTGATATACAGAACCAGTCAAAAAATTGGGACACACCTACTCATTCAAGGGGTTTTCTTTATTTTTACTATTATTCACATTGTTGAATAATAGTGAAGACTTCAAAACTATGAAATAACATACATATATATATATATATATATATTTTAGATTTTTCAAAGTAGCCACCCTTTGCCTAAGTAGCCACCCCACTTTCTTGGTTACTACATGATTCCATGTGTTATTTAATAGTTTTGATGTCTTCACTACTATTCTACAATGTAGAAAATAGTAAAAATAAAGAAAAACCCTTGAATGAGTAGGTATGTCCAAACTTTCGACTGGTTCTGTAAGAGAATGGAGTTGAGGATTCTTCAGCTAATAGGAAGGATGCCAGATGATGGATCATAGAGTTAGAGGAAGAATGCCAGATGATGGATCATAGAGTCAGAGGAAGAATGCCAGATGATGGATCATAGAGTCAGAGGAAGAATGCCAGATGATGGATCATAGAGTCAGAGGTCGAGAGACAAGTCTGTCTGTCCATCTGATTCACTACCCAGAGAATGAGTGAATATTTGTCACGACAGGCCTGACGGAAGCAGCACATTTTTGTCGGTAAACTTTTTGTCGGTAAACAAAATAAATGACACTAGACAAGGTGGGATCTTAGTGTGTCTGTAAAATTAATTATGCGAGAAATGGTGGTGGAAACGCCTTTGTACACAAATATTGATACAATAACCATCATATCAATGTAAAATAGGAAAAAATAGTTTTATACGCATCAACAACAGCCTTTTATACGCATCAATTAAATATGATGGGAAACATCTCTGGTGGGAAAATGTGCATGTTGTTTTAATGCAGATTTGAGAATATTTGCATGAAATTCTGTCACCAATTGGATAGTAAAGCTAGCTATTCAGAGTGACTATAGCTAGGTTTCCATCTAACTGGTGACAGATTTTCATGAAAATATTCTCAAATCTGCAATAAAACAATATGCGCATTTTCCCACCAGAGATGTTTCCCATCAAGTTGAATTGATGCGGATAAAAGGCTGTGCGTGATGACGTAGCACACATAAAATAACTTTTGCGGTTAAATTCCCATGCACCGAATAAAAATAAAAGTTAAATGGGTTTGCATCGCATTTTCGACCCTGCTGATGGTTTTGTCACAACAAATGTTGCGTTATATAACAAATGTGCCCACTCTGGTCTGGGCATGTTCGTTCTAGCCAACAGCTCACAGATACAGTCCAGGTAGGCTATGAACATGATGAGATTATTATAGATAAGAGAGAGATCATTTTTTGTTGTCAAACAGCAGTCAAGCATCGATAATCACGTCACCAGAATAAAACCCTCAATATTTCTTTGAAAGGAGCATCAATCTCATCACCGTGCACGTTCACCACCCTGTGATGTTCATAATAACTTGATTCATCTGTAGCCTAATAAACTGCATGCTTTTCCAAGTCGTAGTGGGAGGACCACCCAGCATATCATCACGTGACTCAAAGTTTACTTCGATATGATGGTTATTATATCAATATTTGCGCATAAAGGCGTTTCCACCGCCCTCTCGCATAATTAATTTTAAAGACAAAAAGATCCCACCTTGTCTAGCGTCATTTCTTTGTCGACATTGGAAAATTCACTGACAAACGTGCCGTTTCCATCAGGTGGGTCGTGACATTTTTTATCCCACATCTACTAGTCGCATAATAAGGTTGGATGGAAACCACTTTTAGTGTTACTAACAAGGTTAAGAGTATGAGGGCGAGACGAGACGTATGGTGAGGGGGAGGTAGTGAGAGAGTAATCAAACAACTGCATAGTAGAGCAGCACTCTTCAACCTCTCAACCCTGAATCTTGGTAGAACGTCTTACTTCTCTGTGTCCAGTGCCAGCAGGATGCTCTCCAAGGTTTCTTTAGGGGCGGCACCCACTCCTATGCCGATACCCATGCCCACTCCCATGCCCAGAGCAGGAGGCAGTACTCCGGTCCTGGAGCCCCCAGGGGAGGAGAAGGTGTCCAGTGTGTGCCCAGGTAGGATGGATAGAGAGCTGTCTGCTCGGCCACTCAGATCACCTCCCACAGAGAGACGGGATGGACTGAAACACACACAGTAGGGTGGTCAATGACTGATTACTACAACAGAAGAGTGATACTGTTCAAAACACCAGTGTGATCTTCCCAGACTGAAAGGAATACATAATAGGATGTATATTATGTATTGATGAAAATGTGTCATTCGGCTTCTTTACCTGGAAGCCTCCCCCCCACCCATTATCCCCAACAGTGCTGTGAACCTACCCTCCCGTGGTGGTGTCTGCCCTGCCCTCTGTGGTCCTGGGCGTGGCAGGGTCATGTGCAGCATGTGTGGCGGGCACGGTGGAAGTGGTGTCGGCCTTGGCGATGGTGACCTCCTTGGCCTTGCTGGCCTCCTCCCCACAGTGTGGACAGAAGGTCTGGCCCTTCAGCACAGAGGCGCAGGCCCGGTGGAAACGGTGGGAGATGTTGACGTCCGGTTGGCACTCCATGAAGGTCCCCTACAAACCAAACACACACACAGCCAGGTCAGCGTGTCTGCCATTGAAGAATCCGTGTTTTAATGTTTTGGAAGGCCATAATCATCACAGAATAAATAAAGGCCTTGACTAGTTCACCACTATAATTAGGACCTAGAGTTTTTCTTGGCTTTACTAGAAGTCCTTTCCCAATGACTGCAGTGTTTGCCCATTCCCACCCCAGGGAGGCCCCAGTACTCACGGCCCTGCAGAAGAAGCCACAGCCGGGGCAGCACTGGTGCTTGACCATGCCAGCCCGGTGGTCCTCACAAAGCACCAGAAGCTGCACAGAATTTGAGGGACGCATCATCTCCTGCTTTAGAACCGCACTCTGACACCGGCTCAGCTGTGAGGAGGAGGAGGAGGAAAGAGGTATGCATGAGTGAGAAACAAAGGGTGAAAATGGAGAAAGAGGTGGATAAATCAGGACGCAGCCAAAGACATAGGGAGAAAACGTGATTAGTGGACATAGGGAACGTGCAAAAGTAGGATGAGGCCTAGCATCAAGGCTCACCTGTCGGTCGACGCTCTCCGTGGCCATGCACTTCCTGTCGGCCAGCGTGAGGATCTCCCGACTCTTGGGTGTCTCCATGCGACAGCTGCAGAGGGGCAGCTCCTGCACCATATCTGGCTCCACACTTCCCACAGCCCCAGAAACTCCTGCAGAGAGGACCATCCAGTCAGCTCATCCAACAGATGTCAATGTGACCCTTACTAGACACAGGTTTACTGTGCTTTCCAAGAGCTTATAAAAAGATAGACTGCAAAGAGCTACAATAGTGGTACAGTTCTAGACTCTTAATTATCAGACGTTATTGTTCTATGACAGACATCCCCACCAGGGGGCGCTCAGTGCTGCTCTCATGAGTCACCTGGTCCAGTGAGGGAGGACAGAGGCCTTGCCTCATAAAACAAAGACCATTTCGTAGTCCTCAGAAACATTAAAAGGTAGTCTATGGATGGGAAAATCTCACAGAGGAATAATCTTACCAACAGGCAGTTCAGTTCGCAACTACTCCCCTTCCGACTCCTCTTACCCCCCCCCCCCCCCCCCCCGGTAACCTACTCCTTTATGGCCTCACTCACCTGTGTGCAGTGAGGAGAGCAGCTTCTCCTGGGCTTTGAGGTTAAGTAAGTGGAGGGGAACCTCTGTGTACTCCTTATTGAGGCCTGCCTGGCCCTGGGGCTGTGGCCCTGTGCCTGGAAGGGGAGGGAGCGTTAGCTAGCAAGCACAGGGAGCAGAAAGTCAAAGGTAGGAGATATCTTCAGATGTCTCCATAAATGTTCCTCATAAGGCAAAGCGGAGGGTTACTGTACCAGGGAGTCCCTTGGGCTTGGGCTTGGGCTTCCGTTTCCGTTTCCTGGACGGCCGGAGCCAGGCGTTGTCTCCCTTTACTTTCTTTTTCAATCTCTTCTTCACGCTGGATTCCGAGCTCTGTGTGTAAGCAGATCAGTTGAGAGATGTAAAGTTCTATTCTCGCCAATGAGAACAGCATGACTGAGGACAAGATGGTGCTTTGATAATGTTTGGGTTCACAAAAACACTCCTTTATGTAATTGGATGTCATTCTAATCAGCAGACGCAAAGAAGGGAAAATAGTTGTGTAATCTTACCAAGTCTGACTCGTTCTCCTCTTCCTCCCCTTCCTCTTCAGCTGATTCCTCAGAGTCCGGCTCCTCTCCCTGAACAGACAAGTATCACACAATGTCAAAGAGGTTAAGCCATTTGTAAAGGATTTTATTGAATTTTTTACCTTAATTTGTGGTTCTATACCTGTGATGTCAATGAATATAATAGAAGCATTATTTTATCAAGGTTATCAACTGGGGTGCAGATAGACAAACTAAGACAATTAAGTCAACGGGTTTCAACCTGAAGGGCAGGGCTTGATGTTCGACTCTTCTCCTGGCCCGTGGGGACACATTCCTCTCCACCTTGCTCCTCCTCTTCCTCCCATTCCTCTCCATCTTCCAAATCTTCCTCCTCTGACTCATTCTCCATCCTTTCCCCGTTGATGTGTGCTACCTCTTTAGGCTGGGAGGGGGAGCAGAGAAATATTAAAACATGATGCTGACAGCTAAATATTCATCTCAATTTCCATAAATTCTAAAACAGTTATTGATAGTCTATGGAGGAGAGGTGAAACCTGTGTGCTTTGAGTTGATTGTTGAAGATGACTAAACATCTCCAGCACTGTCAGCTGCCGCAGCACTTTGGTTTTCTTCCTGGGGACCAGACTGTATGTTCCCATCTTCCTTTTCTTCTTCCTCGCTGCTGACGCTGCTGGAACAGAGCAATCAATTGAGCTCAAAAAGCCATGAACCTCTTACACTATATCACAGTACACAGACGCTTTTATTCATACTCCTCTGGCTTTTGCAGCCTTCAAATAAGTAGATAGGCTTCAGTAAGCAAAGTTCTGCCATTAACTGAATGACATTTGTGTTGTGTGTATGGACTGTGTGATCATTATTTGCCTTGTACCCTCTCCCCTCTACTGTAGGCCCCAGTGCCGACTCTCTGACCTGTCTGGGACTTGGCTGTGGCTGCAGCCGGCACGTCGTTTTGGCTCTGAGGTAGCTGGTTCTGGGAGGGGGATGTCTTCTCCTCCTTCTCCTCCTCCTCCTCCTCCTCCTCTGGTCCATTCTGACTCTCCTCGTCGGCACTGTTTGGTCCTTTTAATTCCCTGTTTAGAAGCTATGGAGATAAAGAAAATATTTGTGAATCAATTGGTGGCTATGCTTCATATTTTAGTAGAATATGTCTCACTCAAATACCTAGAACAAACATTCATCGACTCTCTCTTTACGAGGCTAATACTAGTTACCTTTAGTGTCTGGTTGGACGCTGGCCTGGACATGGTCTTGCGTGCTCGGTGTATGGCGATGGACAGCGGAGAGGGGGCGGGGGAGTCACTAGGGGACGTGCCATTTTTTGTCTCTGTGTCTGAGCCCTCCTGTCCCGACGGGGAGCCAGCCTGGTCGGTGTCAGTTCTTAGTGCGCCAGGACTGTGGGCGTGCCCTGCTGTGGAGGACAGGAAGGTTTTGGTGGTGTGTCCCACCATCGTGGTGCCGGAGGGCAACCAGCTAGTCCTGTGTGGGGCAGCCACCGAGCCTGTCCCCGTTGAAGACCCCCCCTCCTGCTGCTGCTTGCTGAGGATGTATCCATTACTCCCGCTGATGGAACCGTGAGGTGGGTCGGTCTCCAACATCCCATTCTCTGTGACCACCTGAGACTTGTCACCCTGGGAGACCAAGGGGGTGGGGCACTGGTGTCCGTTCCCCACCTCTGCGCTCTCATAGGTTCCGTTTAGCTCCGCCTCTGCTCCTGGGAAGGATCGCAGTCTGGCAGCTAACTCTGTGTCTCTCAATGTGTCTGGAACAGTAGATATCAGTCAGTCTCACAGTATGGTCTTATGTTAGAATAGCTACCATGTTTAGCTGTAATGGCTTTAAAGCTGAACTCACCTCCTTCCTCCTCTCGGTCCCCAGGTGACTCCATCCCCTCCTCCATGGACTCCCCTTTACCCACTTTACCTTTGGCCAGACCTGTGGGCTGACAGCACACACACACACACACACACACACACTATTAACTCCATGCCAAGCGTCAAGGACACAGCTATATGGTCAGAGAATGTCATATAGCCTGCAAAGCATGCAGGACAATTAGCAGCCTTGCTACGCCAAATACAGTATAGGCCTACAGAAGATAGCCCTATTTGGTAAAAGACCAAGTCAATATTATGGCAAGAACAGCTCAAATAAGCAAAGAGAAACGACAGTCCATCATTACTTTAAGACATGAAGGTCAGTCAACATGAAACATTTCAAGAACTTTGAAAGTTGCAGTATAAAATGGTGTGGCTGTAGCGGCATCTAGTGGGCAAACCTTGGTACTTTCACACAAAGAGCTGAACGGGGGGACATCACCAAATTCACAGAGAATATATTACATAGTATTAATAAACTGCAAAAATCAGCGTCATACTACTTGTCAAACAGAGAACTGATACTGTATACTGGCCGTTAGGGTGGGCTTGGTGTGGGGTGTGGGCGTTCCGTGGGTGGTATTTCACCACTTATTTGGATTCCTCACATTTTAAAATCATTGTTAAGAAAAGGTTTGATCCAAATCGGATGTTGGGTACTATATTTATTGAATATTATATTAATCCTATAAATTGAAATGGCCAATCAATTAGCTTCAAATTGAAAGAATTTCAGAATAATCTGAGAAGGTGGGTGTCATGGCTTGCTGAAATGACGTGGAACAACCCCAAAGGCAGACACTGGCTGGACAGACATGGTACAAAAGACACCTTCACTATGGGAAATTCCCCATGTGGGATCCAGGACACACAGAGGCCAAACAGGACGAAATGCAATACTCTGCTCCCTCTCTCTGACCCTCTGTCTTCAGGCCCTTACCGTCACTGACTACGCTCTGCTGACATGCTTGGCTGAAGGCCCAGTTTTGGCCACTGCTCAGTAAGGAGCTCTACAGTAGGAATGGAATCAAACGGTGTCTCCTCTCCTCCTTCAGAGAGCTGCCTACTGAAAGGCTTTACCTCCAACATCTCAAACCTCCAGAGGAACCAACTGACATCATACTTCAGATACTCAAACACAATGTGATCGAGAACACATTCTAGCAGTGTAGCACATGGCCGTCCTCAGGTTTGCACCAGGACCACAAATCAACTATGATGATTATAGTGAAGACCTATTCAGGGACAACAAACAATCCATAACCTGTTCTTGTTTGCCTTTCCTTATTCTGTCTCTTCACTCATGTACCCTGCCCATCTCTTTCAATACAAAAACTGAGCAGATAAATCAGACAGGTGATTAAGAAGAGGACACATGCAGTTAAACCAGTGGATCCACCTTTTCAAAATGGTTTTCCAACCTGGCTTCTGCTACAGAACGTCTGAAAAGCTCAAATGAGGAAGCAGGTCAGAGGGTTCCGCAATGGAAGGAACTTCACCATCTTCCCCTCCCCCCTGACAACCCAGGTCCGTCACAAAAGCTCTGCCTTCCAATTGGAAGCCCTATCAGACACCTGCCTCTAAAACCACCACAAAATGTCTGCTCCTCGTGTGGCTCTCGCAACAAAAGATGCCCTTCTCTCAGTCTCCACCAGGGGAGCCATTACACAGAGTGTCAGGCTGGCTAAGACTGGGAAGGTTGTGCAGTGCTTTGGTATTATAGGATATAGCTTAGCCTAGCATTAGCCTTCTTCGCCAGCTGTCTACGGCCACCTCCCCCACAGTCCCCTCAGCCACAGGATGGCCCCCACCTCTTGGCACCCTGCCATCATCAGGAGCTGAAGAGGACTGGACCTATTGGATTGGTTACAGAGAGGCCTCTCGTTTCAATGTGTCCTTCAGGATTAGCCTGGCCAATGCCTGTCAGATTAAAGGAACCTCAGCCTAGTTGCTAGATTTGAGGGGAGAGCAGAGTTTGACCGACAAACTCAGGAGAGCTTTTGCCATGAGACCCTGCGCTGGAGCTGCACCTGACAGAACATTGACCCAAGGCTGATGATTCACCTTAGAAAACAACAAGTAAAATAAACTTTAAAAGTAACCCAACCAACGGGCTTATTTGTCTTAAGTCTAAGCAAAGGGATGTGTGAATCGTCTAAGACCACTGACACCCCAGTGGACAAAGACACCAGTGTCCTCCATCAGGCAAATGCATGCATGTCTTTTGACAATGTAGTGCCCTGTCTGTTGCTCTGTCTGTAGCTCTTGCCACACATAGCTCAGTGGATCCACTGACAAATCCATTGGTATTCTGAGCACACTGCCTTATCCTGCTCTCTCCTCTCGGTTATGAGAGAAATGCCTTAGATTTAGAGATACTTAGATGTTTTATCAAAAATCACAATCAGATAGGCTAAAGTAAGCCTTCCAACATCAATCTAACAGATAGCTATTTAGCTTTTTCAACAGTTACAGGGAAAAATTGGTCTTGCTCGCTAAAAGGAAGACTCGCACCCAAGAGTAAGCTGATAACTGTCAGAGGCTGAGGCACCCAAAGAAAAAGGATCTCTGAGGTATTCTCACATGAGGCCAGGTAGCAGAGAAGGGGTTCCAGAGTTACAGATTCCAAGATGTGTGGTCGACACAGGTATGAGGGGAGAAACCCTTTCGTATTCCTTCAAAGATTCAAGAAACCTTCTCTAATCGTGCTTCTCTGTCCTCAGTCCTGCCCCTAGTGGGTGAAAAGGGAATTTGCTCATTGGAGAGAGAAAGGGAGGGGGAGGGGAGAGAGAGAGAGAGAGAGGGCCGTCTGCAGATCTCCGCCATTTCGTAACCAGATTGTTTACTGACACAACGTGGCCAACACTGCATTTTCCCACTAGGTTGGGGACATGTGGCTAGGATTTACGTGGGTGGGGGATGGGAGCTCAAAGGCAGATCCACCTATGGGTTCTAATAAAGAATTAGCCAACATGAGAAAAGAGAAATATCAGAATTATTAGAAATGTAGGATACATAATAAAAACTTGTAAAAAAAACAAAAAATTAATAAAAAAAAAGAGATACTGTAAAAAACAAAACCGGCTTAAAATGATAATATCAGGCACTGTCATTTAAAAATGACTGCATCTGCCAACCATTTCTTCCAAAAATAAATCTAATGGCAGTGAGGTCATTGCAGCCTATAGCTATTAGAATACAGCTAGCTACATGACTAAAGTCTATCTTGGGTTGTGGATTCTGACACCAGCACCCTAAATTAGGCTTGTCTAGTAGCTATTGAAATGTTATGAACGATTAGAAACCATCTACTAATATATAGTCTAGCAATGTAAACAACAACCTAGCCTCCTCCTATCACAGGTGCTTGGCTGCCCAGTGCCCAAGAGAGCAACACCCTAAACAAAAGACTCATTAACTAAAGGGTAAAACAGCTACTGAGCAATGACCATCAACATTTTGAAGATCGCCTTCTCTTTCCTCGAAGATGGAGGATTTGTATCATTCAATTCACAACAAGTCGGCAGCATGAACAAAAAGCGAGGAGCTTGGACTTGCAACAACGTGAAAAATCAACTACTGTTACAAAGCCATTATGAGTGCAAAACGCAGGCACCATCACACTGGATACTGAAGGTGGTGTGGGACAGCACTGAGGCTACGGTATTATAAGACCGGAGACCTGAGCCTGACTATTGCACAGGATTTTCCTGCAGTCATTCATTTTACTTATGTTTCTCCTCAGTGTGTATTTGACCATATGGGACATTTTCCCTGCGGTGCCTCCTTGGCCATTTCCTGAAGGAGAGGGTAGGGCTGCAAAGAGAAAGAGAAGGAAAGAGAAAGGAGTAAAACGAGGATGGGTCTGAGTCCTGGAGTGCCTGACAGACAGGAAGGGAGGAACACCATTTGAGATGTCCAAGAAGTCAGACCTCTGCCCTGAGTGCATTCATCTCCAGCCTACTGTAGCTTGCTTTTTTTCCCTTGTGTCAATGCTCCAAACACAGCTATCAATCAATGGAGATTTCCCAGACAGCAGGACACACAAAACACCTTGGTGAGACTCAAATAGCCATTCTTCTAACACCTGACACAGGTGAACACAGCGCATTACTAACCACTTCACTACAGGGTAGTAGCGTCTTGCTGCCATTTGAAATGCTGCATTCACAGATCACATCAGGCTGAAAAACCCTTGATTACTGATCAAACTCTCTGTTCAAGCCTGCTGTCATGGACTCTGAAGACCGGCTTCACAGCCCAGAGTAGGCTAACGTCCCCTTCCCTGTGGTAAATATGCGCTTGCAGTAAGCATCATACCTGCTTTCTCCTGATGGCCTCCATTGAGGAGAGTGGTTGAGAGCGAGAGAGAGAGAGAGAGAGTGTGGGCGCAAGAGAGAGAGAGCGGGAGTCTCGAACGGATTGTTCTTCTTTTCCTTTTCCTCCCTGCATGCCCACATTCAACTCGTTGGTCATGTGACCCAGCAGCTCCCTCTGTCGGTCCCTTTCTTCAGAGGTCTTCCACAGAGCATGCTCAGTCCGTTCGAATTACAGTGGCTCCTCTTTTTTTCCCTCTCTCTGTCGCGACCTGTGCGCTGATGACTGCGCACAGCCATTTCAGGAACAGCAACAACAAAAAAATGGAGAAAAGGTAGCTAAGCAAGGAGCCAAAGAGGAGAGCTGTGTGTGAGTCAGCGTCTTAAAAACTCAATCAACACTGTTCTACTTTAAAACAGAACCCACGAGGGAGAGAGGCCCTGATGTAACTAGCATGGGAGTGATCCTCAGCCAACTCACCTCTACATTTTAATCATTTAGCAGACACTCTTATCCAGAGCAATTTACAGTAGTGAGCGCATACGTCTTACTTTTTCATACTGGTCCCCCGTGGGAATCGAATCCACAACCCTGGCATTGCAAGCGCCACGCTCTACGAACTAAGACACACTTGGCCATTAGGCCAAGCCAACTCATCAACAGATAGGCCTACTATAACGTACCTGTCAAACGATGGATACCCATTTCAGTGTATAGGCTAGGAGGACAGAAAAGGCATCTAGCTAACTGTTCTGTGACATGACCTATGAAGCAGACAATCTCATGTGAATTCTAAACCAAATAAAATGGCGATCGGGCCATAACAGAAAGCTTGAGGGAGAGGACAATCTCTGTGAAAAATTAGGCTAGGCCATAACCAAATCAAAAGACGTCAAAGTATGGGGACTGCCGATGATCTGTCGCTACCTTTTGGCGCAATCATTTTTCAGTTTGGTTGTAATTCATAACACCACAATCTATTCTAGGATTTACTCCAATCCCATTGATTCACTAGTTTCTTAAACCCGTCCTTAGGCAACAGTGATTAGGGTCTTGTTTCAGCGGTGGACTCTTTTGGCATAGAACTACGTCACTACTTGAATAAAATACAAAATAGTAGCTGGCAAGATTGCTAGCTAACTTTGGTTCACACAACGTTCGGGCATGTCTGCCTCCTGATTTGTTGGGAGAGTCCACGGAACAGTGAACAGGGTCCTTCTCTGATTTGATATGCACACATCTATTATTGTTTTCCCCTCCCCTCCCCTCCTCTCCAGAGTAATGTATTTTCATTTGTTGTGGTAAATGAAAACACAAAAATGAATTGTTTACCGCCAAGCTGAAGTGGCAAGGATTTCAAGAGAGGATATGAAAATAGGCTATCAATTTATCATAGATAGTTTGATAAGGACAGATCTGGCACATAAGCCTAGTGTTTTCAATTTCAGAGCTATTCTTAGATTCCCTGTTACAAGTGGAAGCTTTAATTTTCAGACATTTTATTAACGAAAAACCTTCTCCAGAACATGTTAAGTTTATTAGCTACAAAGGATGGGAACTCAATCGCGCTCATTGCTTCTACAGCCCTCAGTGTTCACACTGCCCTATTGTCAGTCTCTCAACATGGCACCACAAAGCAGAGAGAGGCAGTCTACCGAGCATGCTCAGTAGGCATCTCAGCCATTTTGAAGGTCTATAAACTAGCTACATGGCAGGCAATGGAGTAGGATCTGAGAAACCTCAGCAGTCCCTTTCCACAAAATCAAACAACCGTAAACCACAAAACACCATATTTCACAATCTTACATTGCGCAAAGAAAAATCTGTTTCACGTTTTCTGTTGGACAGGAATCAACGTATTTTCTTCTAGCTTGATAGAGCAGACACAGGAAGAAAGTGAGAGCAAGAAAGAAAGAGAACTAATCCAGTATTATAGGAGCGCAGGCCAGAATAGGAGTTCTGTCAGTCTACTCGCAGCAGTGTATGGTACCACACGCCCACGGAAAGCCGGGGGCCCACTGCCAGTGAGCCATTTAGACCTCATCTCTACTGGCTATAGCCACTACAATGAGTATAACCTATGCACAGAGGCTACCAGATGTCACTAGTACTTTACAATAAATTATCCAAAAACTTAAATTATCCAAAAAAGAAAAAGGCTCGACAAAGACTTCCACATTCTGACAGTTTCCAGCCCACTCTAGTCTGCCACCACACAGGTTAGTTAAACCCTTAACTCCAATAGAATATTGCACAATTGGTTGATTCTAAGGATTACAATGTTCAACAGACTGTATTTATGGAGGAGAGCATACAATTCAGCTAGATTTGTAAACAACATCAATGCTGTTCTTTCGAAACTAAGGCCTTTCCCAGATCAACCCGACTGCTACAAACGGACAGAATGCCTGATGCCCTCATTAACTAATTCAATGAGTCAGAGGGAAAACAGGGCTTCCGCTTCCCTGTCCCTGCTGAGCTGAGCTCCTGGGGTGGATATGGATTTGAGGCCCCTCTACATGTACATGGAGCGTTCAGAGGATATTCCCTCAGTCATTCAAAGGAATGTGGCTTAGCCATAGACACATACTAGGCTATAGCCAGCTGATCAAGTCTTGCTGGGTATCTGGTTCTCCTGACTGATAAACCTGAGTGTTTCTGGTCTATGGGTAAAAGACATGACCAAGTCTGTGGAACCTTGACACAATTAAATCGATTAGCCTAATTAATTAGCCAATTAATTAATCCATCAATCACGGGGTTTGCTTCCCAAAAAAAGACAGATTAAGAAGGCTGTCAATTCCCAAAGTGGATGCAGAGAATATTTAAAAAGACAAGTTCCATTTGAAGGGACATAAAAATGGAGGTTGTAATAACCCGTCTTTTTTTCTTTCAAGTTCGGCCCCAGGAAACCATAGAAGTACCTGGATAAAGCAGTGAATCACCATTGATGGGGGAGGAGGAAGAGGGCAAAAGTAGAGCTCCACACTCAACATCTAGCTTCCCACACATGCACCGTCCCAGCTCAGGTCACATGATCAACTCTGTGTAGAAAGCTCTGACATGGCTTTTACTGGGCATGCTCAGATGGAGCCCTGCTGTTCTTCATGGAGAAGGAAGAGGAGGGGAAAAACATTGCAGCCATTTCGTGAAACGATATCAAGAGACAACAATGGGCAATGGGAAAAATGTCAAGGGGTTTACCACATTTCAGAATGTAAATGTCTAGTTATAAAATCTTACTGGATGATTTCAATCACTGGCATCAATCAGTGACACAATCCAACATTATTTTCTGTAAAGGCCTAATCACATCAACAAGATTTAGGATGAAAACATCAGGGAAACATTTTCTCTGGCCAAGTCTCTGATACTAGGCCTAGCGTACATTTGCAGATAGCCTAAATATTGTTCACGTACCTAACAAGAACAGATCGTTTTAGAGCTGTACCATACTAAAACTGTAAGCTATTACCTTCATTGGAACGATGATTTCACTTTAACAAAGCACAAAAATAATAATTATACTACCCTAAGTCAATCATAATGCAAGAACCCCTTTCCAGTCCCAAACTTGAACCCCCTCACCCTCCAGGGTAAGCTGTTCTGTGGTAGGCCTAAAACTAAGGGAGTCCAGATGGGTCATTGTCTGTCGTTTTGTACATTTAACACTAACTGGATTTATAGCCGACCAACAACCTGAATGGTGTTGACAACTGCATTATGATCAGTTCTGACTGCATCTAACTCAAATGACATTGATATTGGTTTGCAGTGCAAGGCAAATAATCTGTAGAACACAGCTGTATTCACTTTCCATTCAAGTATTGCACTGCTGCTGGATATATTTCATCAAAGAGTAGACTGAACAAGAGGCCTCCCCATCAAATAACAGTGCCACACTGAAAAGAGGCATCACTCGTTTTACTACCAAGAGTAGGATCTCTGTAGATAAGATGCATGCTCCATTTTGACCCCAAAACAAGGAAGACAAGGGTTTTTCATCACCGTCTTCTATCCAATGAGAGCGAGCACAAGACGCATCCCAAATCAGCCAGTTCACCCACTAATTTCGCCATTTGAGAGATAAGTTGAAGGCACTTCAGCCACCTCACACTTGAACTAGCTAAAGCCATACCCTACCTGCACATCACAAACAATATGCTACATATATACAGCTTGTGGAAAGGTGGACATACAATGATTTACCCATTGCCTGACAAATTTAAAAGAGAGATGATGGAAATACTGTGATAACCACAATGAGTGATTGAATTAATGCATAGAGAAATAAAGAGCAATGATTCTCCTAAACAGACTCAGAGGCCCAGTATAAGGTGGCAGTAATGTGGCCCCCACCATGTTACTCCCCCCTTCACCACAGTGCACCATACCTTTGTCAGCAACAGAGAGGTCGTGCCTTCAAGGAGCCGAGCTGACGCCATAAGAGCCGGTTGTTGCTGTTAAGGCCAAAGAGGCCTATTTGTCTGCTCTGCCCAGTACCCTGTCTATCCAGCAGGAGCAGCAGAGCTCAGCTCAGTGCTGAGCATGCTCACTGACACCCAACGACTGACAGAGGGAAGACTGCTTCCGTGGCTAACGACGAGCAAGAAGTGGAATTTGCCAGTCCAGAGGCATCCATGTTTACCCACACCACTACAAGTCAACAGTCCAACCTTCTTGTACCATCAATCCACTTCTCCTTCAAACATTTTTGACTTCTGTAAAGATTTGTTTTAAATATAATGCTCTCCTCCAAAATGCCTGCTAATGGCTGCAATGACTACCACAGGGACAAAATAAAGGTAATTTGGGATACATTAGGTCAGGCTCCACCTCTTTAAAAATGATCTGGCTCTTCCCAATAGATCTTTGTCAAACAACAAAGCAGACTCTGGGGCTCTTCCTAGGGTGCCATCACCAGGGACTTTAATCAGAATTTAGGCCTACACACAATACTAATATTCAAAGCAAAGTAAGATAAGGCAACATGTCAGTAAACCATCAACTATCTATTTGATTGACAGAGATGCCAGTATAGACAAACATTGATTCCTCTGTGTTCCCAGCCAAAGCAAATGCAATTGGCATGGTGTGCGTGGTTATTACTGGCATGGATAGGTTATTGTGTGCAAGAAAAAAAACATGTTGCTTGTGTGGCTCTGGAGCTATAATTAATGGATCTTTGACAACCTCGGATTAAGACAACCTCAGATTTGAAGATTCCCCCCTGTCAACAAGTCAGATGCATTTTGTCCCTCACAAAATTGACATTTGAGTTCTCAAACAGATGGTGAGGACTGATACCTCTGGCAATGGAAGGAAGCTGTCAGGGAGTGCTGAAAGATACTCTGCTCGAGTTAAACATCATTCGAGCTCCCTCTGTCGCATAACAGCGGATTGTCACAAAATTGCAAATGAAATGTACACGAGAGTTCTTGAGTAGCCTAGATATTACCAGTGGTGTAGTGGAGGGTATACGCAGGTACACGCCATATACCCACTTATTTTTCAGTGGGCATTGCGTATACTCACTTCTTAATGCCCACTGATAAGTATCAAAGTAGTGGAGATAAATTCATCAATAAATAGAGCTGATGGAACCGATCAGACAGTTTAGCTTAAAATGTTAAAATATTATTTCTTCACATTTTAGGCGCAGCAATGTACACATGGCAGTAGTGAATTTCTAAAATGAGCACCACACATGCAAGCGGTTTCATGGAGAGAGATCAAAATGTCAGTTAAAAAGGTTGGGGATTTAAAGATTAAATAACTATCATGGGTTGCTAATATGATTAGGATAATTCCTCTGGCTGCTAGAAAATGAAAGAAAAACCAATCGAACAGCACAACGCATGCCTACCTGTCAGAATGATATGATTATTTGCATCAATCCAGTGGCCATTTATTTTGCAAACACTCGTGTGCTACAGAAACACCACTAACCAAACAAGTGCTAGGTGCCTGCACACTTGAATTAAAGGGTAAGTAAATGTCTTACATTTTTCCCTGAAAGTGGTCCTGATGTGGTTAAAGCATTGCTATGGACTTAGAACATACCATCTTGTTTTTCTATAAATACATAGAAAGAGTGACTTGGATCATGAAAGCCTGACTTTTTTTTGGGGGGGGGGGGGGGTCTGAAACCTGTGAGTTTTTTTTTCTGTTTCAATAATTAGCCTACTGCACAGTACAGCTTGGGTTGGCCTGACTGAAAGACCAATATGGGATATATCATTTTAGGTCAGTCAGAGTGTATGTCACTGTTTTTCCACATGGGGCACCTTCACTTGGCGGGCCTTTTGGGGAATATACCCTTTTCTCCAGGCACCACTACACAGCATATTACCGAAGTCTGTTTACATATTGATCATATTACGTTTCTACGACCTATGTGCTAAGCATTCGACCTTGTTGGTTGAGTCAACCCTGAAGGTGTTGGGAAGTGCGTGCAACAATGTTACCAGCTGCAGTCACTACTGGCTACATCTGAACAAATCCGTATGCTAAATGATTGTTACTTCGTTTCGTCTCGCAACAGTTCTCTAAACAACGTGGCTCGTTGCTGGACCAAGCACCTTGTCCCTGTACTAAAATGTATTTGACTACACAGTACCTACCTAGCTTCCCTGTGTATACTACAATCGTTGGTATTCTGTAGCGTTACCTTTGCTATCCTTTTAAAAAGTCACTCTCACAGTTTTGTTGTATTGGATCTCAAATGGACTAGCTGGTTATGTTAGATAACTGGGGATTGACAAGATTTCCAAGCTGGCGAGCTCCATTCTCCAGATGTACTCAACTACTTGTGATGTATCGTGCAGCCACCACCACCACCAGCCATGCTAGTTGATTTGAGAGGGAATTTGAAATGACTCGATGCGCTACAGAGCATACGCTAACCGGAATAATGTTAGCAACCTAGTGAATAAAACGTGAAAAGCACCACTCCGTATATCAATGATAGATAACTAGGTACATCCTTGGACCAGAGCATTATCTGGACCCATAATACAGGTATCCAAATGCGATTAATATCTAGGCAGCTCGTTAATATTACAACAAGTTAAGGTTAACTTGTTAGCTAACGTTAAACTGCGCAGCTAGTGAGCAGCCCCCTGCATGGGGGAAAAACAGATTACAGATTAATCTTGGGAAAATAAGATTATTCTCGCAATAGAAAATGAAAAAAGCGGTGTAGGAAATCATTGCAAGAGTCAAACCAATTGCAATAAACGTGAGTTTTCGTAGTTTGTACAGGTAAAACACTAGCTAGCCAGAGATCCGGATGGCGACAAGGCCCTGGAACATGTATGACTGAACAAAGGTGAATGCATTAACATGGACCATTCAGATTTCGGGGCAGCGCATCCTCCTAGCGATACAAGCACATTCAATCACCCTACCGACACAAAAGCAGGGGTTCAGGCTGGACAGTACCGGGCGGGCAGTTTGAAATTTACTGAAAGCAGAGGACTGACAACATTTATCCACGTTTAAGTTTCTTGCCCTAAAACTACAACATTTGTTGAAACGGGCAAGCCCACATAGTCATACAAAAAAACAGAGCTGAAGGAAACCAATCTGTAAATGTGCCTTTCTCTTACCTCGGCTTGCACCGAAGCCATGGTTCCTTTTGCCTGACCAGTCCCCGCCCACTTAGCTCATTGCGTCATCACAAGCATTTCTTTGACGTGCTCAGGAGCGGTCTGCAATAATTGATTTCGATATAATCGGTATTAAGTGATACATACATTTTGTTTTACTCAAGCAGGCTACATATCCGTTCTGTGCATTGTATCCTATGTGTGCACTGTATAGTATGAGCGAGAGTTCGCATTTCAACTTGGGTACAAAATGGGTACACCAACCATAGAATAGTCCTATTGAACTGCTTTGAATATTTCCACATCATGAATATACGATGAAATGTCATTTGTTCAGTCAAAATACAAAAAAATTCCACTATTTGTGTATTAATCTCATAAGAATGTATCAAGGCATTTAAATGCACTATTTCTAGAGATGCATGAAATTGTGAGATCAAAGGACATGGACCCACACACAAACACACAATATATACAGTGGGGAGAACAAGTATTTGATACACTGCCGATTTTGCAGGTTTTCCCACTTACAAAGCATGTAGAAGTCTGTAATTTTTATCATAGGTACTCTTCAACTGTGAGTGACGGAATCTAAAACAAAAATTTGGCCCACTCCTCCATACAGACCTTCTCCAGATCCTTCAGGTTTCGGGGCTGTTGCTGGGCAATGCGGACTTTCAGCTCCCTCCAAAGATTTTCTATTGGGTTCAGGTCTGGAGACTGGCTAGGCCACTCCAGGACCTTGAGATGCTTCTTACGGAGCCACTCCTTAGTTGCCCTGGCTGTGTGTTTCGGGTCGTTGTCATGCTGGAAGACCCAGCCACGACCCATCTTCAATGCTCTTACTGAGGGAAGGAGGTTGTTGGCCAAGATCTCGCGATACATGTCCTCATCCATCCTCCCCTAAATACGGTGCAGTCGTCCTGTCCCCTTTGCAGAAAAGCATCCCCAAAGAATGATGTTTCCACCTCCATGCTTCACGGTTGGGAAGGTGTTCTTGGGGTTGTACTCATCCTTCTTCTTCCTCCAAACACGGCAAGTGGAGTTTAGACCAAAAAGCTCTATTTTTGTCTCATCAGACCACATGACCTTCTCCCATTCCTCCTCTGGATCATCCAGATGGTCATTGGCAAACTTCAGACGGGCCTGGACATGCGCTGGCTTGAGCAGGGGGACCTTGCGAGCGCTGCAGGATTTTAATCCATGACGGCGTAGTGTGTTACTAATGGTTTTCTTTGAGAATGTGGTCCCAGCTCTCTTCAGGTCATTGACCAGGTCCTGCCGTGTAGTTCTGGGTTGATCCCTCACCTTCCTCATGATCATTGATGCCCCACGAGGTGAGATCTTGCATGGTGCCCCAGACCGAGGGAGATTGACCGTCATCTTGAACTTCTTCCATTTTCTAATAATTGCCCCAACAGTTGTTGCCTTCTCACCAAGCTGCTTGCCTATTGTCCTGTAGCCCATCCCAGCCTTGTGCAGGTCTACAATTTTATCCCTGATGTCCTTACACAGCTCTCTGGTCTTGGCCATTGTGGAGAGGTTGGAGTCTGTTTGATTGAGTGTGTGGACAGGTGTCTTTTATACAGGTAACGAGTTCAAACAGGTGCAGTTAATACAGGTAATGAGTGGAGAACAGGAGGGCTTCTTAAAGAAAAACTAGCAGGTCTGTGAGCCGGAATTCTTACTGGTTGGTAGGTGATCAAATACTTATGTCATGCAATAAAATGGAAATTATTTATTTAAAAATCATACAATGTGATTTTCTGGATTTTTTAGATTCCGTCTCTCACAGTTGAACCTATGATAAAAATTACAGACCTCTACATGCTTTGTAAGTAGGAAAACCTGCAAAATCGGCAGTGTATCAAATACTTGTTCTCCCCACTGTATATCTCTGTCTGTCTCTCTCCATCCATCCCTTGGCAAGTATGCAAGCAGACAAAATCTGTGGTCCATGTCCTTGTGTGACACAGAGCTGCTGATAACCGATTCTGAATCAGCTGTTTCTACGGCAACAGAGGAAAATTAAACAGTGAGACGGTGAGCCGGAGGTGACATCTCTACGGGCTGGCTCCTCGCTCCTCTCACGCTTTCACCTGATGCTCCCGTTATCATCATGGCTACTGGCCACTGTCTTTAGGCCATGCACCATGACATTGCCAATATAGGAAACTAAGGAAGGCGGCTGCTGTATATGACATCAGCCACACCAAGACATGAAGGATGGGAAATATCTGAGGCACAACTCACTGCATGCACTCACCCATTCTCCTGCTGAGTAGTTGCTAGACCCATTTTCTTTGACTATTCCTATTATCCTAATCAGAAAGTGTCCTATAAGACCAAACAGGCGGTATATGACCTGCGTACCAAAGCCAATTATGAGGGGGAGTCAGGGCCAGCTTCAGGCATAAGCGACATAAGGGCCCCCTGACCCCAAAACTTTTTTTTAACTCAGTAGGGGTCTCAAATTACTGTTGAGAGTTAGTCAGTTTGAAATTTGGTTGTTATGTCAGTCACTGACAGTCGCTCAATTAGCCATGTCAGCTAACAATTTTTAGATTGGTAAGTTAGTTATCTAAACTAGTAGTAATCATGACTGAATACTGACCGGGTACGCAGGGCATGAGCCCACGGGCCCTGACCTGGCAAAATATGTAGAATTGTAGGAAATTTGCTTTAAAACTGCAAAAAATATATCTCCATCCCATGACAAAATGGGTAGAATTGCAGGAAATTGGTTTTAAAACTGTAAAAATGTCTCTCTACCCCATGGCAAAATGTGTAGAACTGCAAAAAACTTGCTTTAAAACGTCAATAGTTTCTCTACACTCCATGGCAAAATGTGTAGAATTGCAGGAAATAAATTGTAAGTTGAGGAAGTGTGCAATTGGCATGCTGACTGCAAGATTGTCCACCAGAGCTGTTGCCAGATAATTGAACATTCATTTCTCTACCATAAGCCTCCTCCAACGTTGTTTTAAAGAATTTGGCAGTACGTCCAACCGGCCTCACAACCGCAGACCATGTGTATGGCGTTGTGTGGGCGAGCGGTTTGCTGATGTCAACATTGTGAACAGAGTACCCCATTGTGGCGGCGGGGTTATGGTATGGGCAGGCATAAGCCACAGACAACAAACAATCTATTGGCAATTTGAAGCCCCATTTTTTGTTTAAAGGTATCTGTGACCAACAGATGCATATCTATATTCCCAGTCATGTGAAATCTATCACGTTCGAAGGTAAGACCCAGGCGCAGACAAAATCGGAATAACAAATGTTTATTATCACAACAGGGGTAGGCAACAAACAGGTCAGGGGCAAGCAGGATTTGGTAATCCAGAGTAGTGGGGTAAAGGCACAAGACGGCAGGCAGGCAGGCAGGCAGGCAGGCAGGCAGGCAGGCAGGCAGGCAGGCAGGCAGGCAGGCAGGCAGGCTCGGGGTCAGGGCAGGCAGGAGAAGGACAAGTAAAACGAACTGGCAACAGCCAAACATAGAACACAGGTTAAAGTAACCAGGGGATAATGAGAAAGATGGGCTACACCTGGAGGGGGTGGAGACAAGCACACAGACAGGTGAAACAGATCAGGGTGTGACAGTAATCCATATATTAGGGTCTAATTAATTTGTTTAAATTGACTGATTTCCTCATATGAACTGTAACTAAGTAAAATATTTGACATTTTTAAATGCTGTGTTTATATTTTTGTTCAGTATACATTGACCCCTTCACAACCTATACCCTCGACCCCAGTCCCATTGAATATATTAAAATAGATTTGATAAAAAACACTATATATACAAAAGTATGTGGACACCCCTTCAAATTAGTTGATTCAACTATTTCAGCCACACCGGTTGCTGACAGGTGTATAAAATCGAGCACACAGCCATGCAATCTTCACAGACAAACATTGGCTGTAGAACGTCCTTACTGAAGAATTCAGTGACTTTCAACGTGGCACCGTCATAGGATGCCACCTTTCCAACAAGTCAGTTGGTCAAATTTCTGCCCTGCTAGAGTTGCCCCAGTCAACTGTAAGTGATGTTATTGTGAAGTGGAAACGTATCACAAAGTAATTTGTTAGCAGTGAGGGAGATGTGACAGTCAAAATCTGCACCATGTTTCCACCTAGTGGTGATGTCACGGAACATGAGTCTCATATTCAGTTCAACATTTCTTGAGACTGACAAGGACCTATAATGACACAGACTACTGTCGGGCCATGACAGAAGGGGTGAATTTCGGAGTTTGTGGCCATGCAGATGTGGCACAATGGCCAATATATGAGGATAGTGTAGCTCTTGGGCATAATCAAATAATAATGCCTAACGATAGGAAACTCGCCCCAGGACATTAGGCACTGTACGTTATGTTGTAGGCTTACGTGACTTCACAATTACACAAGCAACTATAGAAGAAACATACTTTTTTTAGCAGATGTCCAAATACGGATTCTTAATCCACAAATGTTTTGCCTCACAAGTGATTTGTACATTCTGGTGTTTTGAAAAGAATGTCAAACGCATATCGACATAAGCTAACTTTACTATATGTAGACGAAGAAACTCCTAGATGGTTGAGATTCACCACAATTCTGTTATAGCTCTCTATCTACCTCCGGCAGTTTAAAATGACACAAAGCTTAGAGTAGATATTGTTGTATATCACAAAGTGATGGATCTGAGGACATAAGAGAAGGGAACACTGCCGTTGGCTCACTCTCCAACCAAAGTGCATGAGTTTTACAGAATGAATATCAGGCACGTCGAGCGGATACATTTTGTCTAGTTGGTGACCATCGTTGGTCACAGCCTTTTAAAGTGTGTTGCATTATGGGGGCTGGGGGGAATTTGTAAATGTACCCCCTTTTTCTCCCAAATTTTGTGATATACAATTGCGATCCATCTCATCGCTGCAACTCCCCAACGGGCTAGGGAGAGGCGAAGGTCGTGTCATGCGTCCTCCGAAACAGGTCATGCAGTTTTTGATGAAGTCGCCTTCAAGTCGCTACAGTTGCTTCTCAGCACCATGCAGCCTTCTCCTGCCTGAGGCAGTATTTGTCAACCAATCATTAGGGTGTTTGTGGTTGATCCACGTGAACATAACCAAAGACGTGACTGAAACAGGAACTCACTTTGCTTTGATTCTAAAGCTACAGGGGATACAAATGAAAGTGATATTTGAGACATCTTACCAATTTATTGTACACATGTTGTTTTTTGTTTGTGAGTGTGTGATATGGGCGTATAGGAAAGTTTATTCTGACATTTATAAGGAAAAACTTTGATAAACAATAGCAGCTATTTTGACACTGCCATGTATTTTGACACTGCCATGTTATTCGCCACCTGCTGGAGGTAGACAAATTTTCCAATGAGTTGGGCCTCTCTTTACCTCTTCCTCTGTCTGAGTCAACAGGTGGCGTTTTTTCACCCACCAAGCAAGGAGTTTTTGTATGGAGGTCAATTTGGTAAACAAATACATTTATGGCTAGACAGCACGCCATGCTGCTTTGTGGACGACTACCATTGTTAGTATCTTGTCAGTATATGCATAATCTTTGGCTCAGATCAACGGTGTCCGACTTTCGGCTGTCGCAGATGCACCTCTCCCTACTTCACTCGTCAGCTTTCGTCTACAGTCTGTTTCGTTAAAGCCAATTTATTGGCCTCCCGAGTGGCGCAGCGGTTTAAGGCATCACAGTGCTAGAGGCGTCACTACATACCCTGGTTCGATCCCAGGCTGTGTTGCAGCCGGCTGAGAACGGGAGACCCATGTCAGCTGTACAGTGTTTCCTCTGACACATTGCTGCGACTGGCTTCCGGTTTAAGCTAGCAGTGTGTCAAGAAGCAATGCGGCTTGGCGGAGTCGTGTTTCGGTGGACGCATGGCTCTCGACCTTCGACTCTCCCGAGTCCGTTCGGAAGTTGCAGCGATGGGACAAGAATGTAACTACGAGGGGAACGCTAGAGAGCGTCTATGTAGTAGACGTGTTTTGTTAGAGCTCCACAATTTCTTTTTTTACAAATTCATATTTATCTTAATCTCTCTCTTCAAACATTGTCTGGCAATATGACAGAGGGAAAAGGTACCAAAAAATGGGACGCTAAACAAGATAATTTGAATGAGACAGACAACGAACCAATTTCAACATCGCCGACCCACGAGAAGTTAGCTGAAGATGCTAGCTCTGCTCGGCATTGCTGGGGAGTGAACACTTCAGAACGCCCATCCTGATAGATCGCGCACACAGATCACTGACAACGAAGCCGGCCAAGGGAGCTTCGTCAATATTAATGGTAAAGTTAGCTAGCTAGCACATTTGCAGATGAAGTAGCTTGTAGCTAGCTGCCATTATTACCATGTAATGCTTGTCCTGATAGCTAGCTAGGAAAGGGGCAATGAACAATGTTGATGTAGCTTGCTATGGATAATTCAATTGTTAATTTCATCTGTGGAGAAATTTAAGGTTTATCTGCAGTAATTCTAAATTAGACATCTCTGGACATCTCTATAACATCAACAAAATGTGATGTGTGGTCATATGTGATAGACAGTTGTAATTTAAATTGTGTTAGTCTATTTAGTTGTTAGCTAGCTTGCAAACGTCATTAGCCTCGCTAGCTAGCTATAGCTTGCTTGTAGCTAACTGTTAACCAACCGTCTTTAGCGAGTTAGCTAGCTAGATAGCTTTGGTATGAATTATTTTGCATGTGATAGCCTACATACACAATTAGTGGCCATTGTCATTATGAAGTGTAATATCTCATGAACATTTTGTGCTGTGGGTTCTGAATGCAGTTTACTTTTCTCCTTTTTAGAGAACTCATTGTCGGACTGTTTGGGGTTTTTAAAACACACACAAACACACATTTAATAGGTTCAATAAGATCATAGCCTACCATCCAATCGCCAGTTAGCTGTCAGGTTCTGACTGTGGCATGTCTCTGGCTCCCTCTAGTGGGGAGTTGGAGGGCTGCAGTTAGAGCTCGGCAGTTCATTGGGTGTCTTTTGGGTTTGTTAATTTCTATCCCCAATTAGCGACAGCTGTCTCGTGTTGTCTCTAATTGGGGATTCTATTTAAGTTCATTGGTTTGTCACCTGGGTGTGGGTTCTTGTATGTTCACGTCAGGTCATTGTGTGCGCACACTCTCCTTGTTTATTTTTAGTACTTGTTTCGATACACAAGTTAAATAAAAAGGAATGTCGCTCCACCAACGCTCTGCTTCTCGTCCCGTCTATACGCACCGTGACATTAGCGATAAATCAGTTTACTATAAGTAAATAAAAACCGATGGCACTGTTCAGATATCAGATCCTCTTTAAAGCTAAACCACTAGCCATATTGCAGTTTTAGGTCCCAGAAAACAAAATGAAGAGCAAAGGTGACATCAGAAGTTTTTTGGTGAAAAGGTCAGCCACCAGTTGTAGCAATGAGCAGAGGGAGACAGCAGAACATCATGGAGCGTCAGCCAGACAGTCACAGGGAGAGGAAGAGAGCCCTGAAGACTACAAAGCTCAAAGCTCAGACAGTCAGAGTGTGGCGGTAGAGCCACGGAAAGACAGCCCAGAGCCCTCAGCTGACATACCCTGTCCAGCAGGTCCACATGGTATGCCTCATATCAGATAATACTGTTACATTTATATGGTTGCATTTCATTGTTTTTATAAACAAAGCACTTTAAAAGCTAATGAGTAGTAAGGATCATTGAGTAGCTTGAATCAAAGTAGGTAATCAGTAGGATTTCTGTAGAGGAATCAGGTCAATTTCATTTCAGTGTAAAATTGTACTAACCTCCGTTTTCTCTTGCTCCAGATACACTGGGGGCCAAAAGTTTGGAATATTACTCTTTCAAGGTGTTTTCTTTATTTGAATTATTTTTTATAGTGTAGAAAAAATGTGAAGACATCAAAACTATGACATAACACATCATTTAGATTCTTCAAAGTAGCCACCCTTTGCCTTGATGACAGCTTTGCACACTCTTGGCATTCTCTCAACCAGCTTCATGAGGACCACCACAGGAATGGAAGACCCAGAAATACCTCTGCTGCAGAGTATAAGTTTATTAGAGTTGCCAGCCTCAGATTGCAGCCCACATAATATTGCTATCCTTGTAGGCATTTTTCTCTACCTAATGTCCTAATGGTGTGCACTGTTTTAAAGGAGGATATTTTCCATTTTATATGAATACATGAGAAACACAACTGTGCCTAGCTTCTACACAAACCCTGTTTTGTATAACCCCCCCTTTCAAATAACTTTCCTTTTTTATTATTTAATTTTAATGTGATTTTCTTAGTTGCATTTTCTAGAATTATTATAATATATTAACTTGTTACCACTACATACATGTTAAGCTCAGCACCATGGGTGATCGGGCTTTCTGTTCTGCTGCTCCTCGTATCTGGAATGCCCTCCCCGACCATCTGAGGTCAGCTCAAACTATTGAGACTTTTAAAAAGGGACTAAAAACATATATTTTTAGGAGAACTTATGACTTTTAACTAATGTCTATTTGTATTTTATATTGATTTTTTTTACCATGCTTTTATGATCTTAACTGTAGCACTTTGAGATTTGATCCAAATGTAAAGTGCATTACAAATAAAAAAAAAAAATATATATATATATATATTAATGAAATTATTATTCAGATTGTTATTGTAGTGTTGCTGTAATGTTTTTTTTGTTATGTGAAGCAAGTTCTGATGATCTCTTTGTTTAGTATTTGTATTAGGGTTTGTATTAGGCTAAGTTATTACACCTTCTGGCCAATTCCAGTAAATTATATTTCATACAAATGCTTTGCATTTGTTCCTAATATTTCCCTTGTTCCTAATGTATTTATAACCTCAGTATATTCAGTGTTTGTGTATTTCAAGCAATATAAAGCATTCATTTTCAGGATGCATTGATTTATGCTTCTGCACTTGTCAGAATAATATAAACAATGTCTCAAAGTAAAATACTGCATCTTTTCCCTCAATGCTTAAGTTGCATCTATAATGCTTAGAGTACTCCCAACACTCATAGAGATTTTGCACACTGGAAAGACTCATATCAAACTTAGAACACATAAACATCAAAGTGTAGAACATGTATGATATTTATTAGCAAGACATTACACTGTCCGTTTTCAGTAGCTGGATTTGTATAAATAAAGTGGACATAAACAACAATTGAATGATATACCACCCTTGAATTTCAACTTGCCACTTCTGCCACCCCATGTAAAATGTTCTAGAAACGCCACTGCAGTTGAGTCTTTTCAATCAGAATATCAGAAATTGGGACATACAGTGGGGAGAACAAGTATTTGATACACTGCCGATTTTGGAGGTTTTCATACTTACAAAGCATGTAGAGGTCTGTAATTTTTATCATAGGTACACTTCAACTGTGAGAGACGGAATCTAAAACAAAAATCCAGAAAATCACATTGTATGATTTTTAAATAATAATTAGCATTTTATTGCATGACATAAGTATTTGATCACCTACCAACCAGTAAGAATTCCGGCTCTCACAGACCTGTTAGTTTTTCTTTAAGAAGCCCTCCTGTTCTCCACTCGTTACCTGTATAAAAGACACCTGTCCACACACTCAATCAAACAGACTCCAACCTCTCCACAATGGCCAAGACCAGAGAGCTGTGTAAGGACACCAGGGATAAAATTGTAGACCTGCACAAGGCTGGGATGGGCTACAGGACAATAGGCAAGCAACTTTGTGAGAAGGCAACAACTGTTGGCGCAAGTATTAGAAAATAGAGCTTTTTGGTCTAAACTCCACTTGCCGTGTTTGGAGGAAGAAGAAGGATGAGTACAACCCCAAGAACACCATCCCAACCGTGAAGCATGGAGGTGGAAACATCATTCTTTGGGGATGCTTTTCTGCAAAGGGGACTGGACGACTGCACCGTATTTAGGGGAGGATGGATGAGGACATGTATCGCGAGATCTTGGCCAACAACCTCCTTCCCTCAGTAAGAGCATTGAAGATGGGTCGTGGCTGGGTCTTCCAGCATGACAACGACCCGAAACACACAGCCAGGGCAACTAAGGAGTGGCTCCGTAAGAAGCATCTCAAGGTCCTGGAGTGGCCTAGCCAGTCTCCAGACCTGAACCCAATAGAAAATCTTTGGAGGGAGCTGAAAGTCTGTATTGCCCAGCGACAGCCCCGAAACCTGAAGGATCTGGAGAAGGTCTGTATCGAGGAGTGGGCCAAAATCCCTGCTGCAGTGTGTGCAAACCTGGTCAAGAACTACAGGAAACGTATGATCTCTGTAATTGCAAACAAAGGTTTCTGTACCAAATATTATGTTCTGCTTTTCTGATGTATCAAATACTTATGTCATGCAATAAAATGCAAATTAATTACTTAAAAATCATAAAATGTGATTTTCTGGATTTTGTTTTAGATTCCGTCACTCACAGTTGAAGAGTACCTATGATAAAAATGACAGACTTCTACATGCTTTGTAAGTAGGAAAACCTGCAAAATTGGCAGTGTATCAAATACTTGTTCTTCCCACTGTATATGTACCAATAGGATTTAATTGAATTGTTTGTGTGTGAATAAAATGTTGTTTTGTCCTCTAAATTTGCCATCCCATTCAACAGTACAATGAATGTCAATTTTTTTTATTTATTGGAAAATAATAAACGTATTATTAAAAAAGTCTAACTCCCAATTGGACATCACGAAATTGAAATTGATTTTTTAAAATAAATAAAAGCCAATTTATGCTTGCTCTGTAAATGCGATCCAGAGTCTCTGTACAGAGGGTGTGTTGCAATTGCAGAGGCTTGCGTAGGCGTAATTGATAGATAGATAGAGATAGATAGGTACTTTTTTGATCCCCGAGAGGGACATTTCTTGAGCTCTATACCGCATCGGCAAACGTTTTAATAATGCAGAGGGCTTCATATAGCTCCTGTCATGGAAATTCTTACACAGGGACACTCAGTCAATATTAAATGAATCATTGTTTATTGTCAGCGTGCTGGAGAGCTTCCAACAAACTTTTTGCACCATAGTGAACGTCTTTCAGAAGCTCTAACGGCAGTCCCGTTTAGTTCCCTTATATACTGGTTACAGACACGATACATAGGTGTAAGGGTTTATGTTCAGAGAGGTCTCTGGAAAACTTTATGCTTTTCAGGTTTAGTGTCCAGAGACCTCTCTGGAATTCTCTATGATCCTTTTGGAATTGGTCCCCAATTAGAGGCAGCTATGCCGCATTGCCTCTAATTGGGGAGCCTATTTAATTTCAGTATTCCCACCTGTGTTTGTGGGTTTTTGTGTGTGTACCTTTTTGTTTCACGCCGGTTCATGGTCGCTGTCTCGCCTTGTTTTGGTTTTGGGATTACTCTTATCGGAATAAAGGAATGTTTTTGCACCACAGCTCTGCGCCTCAGGTCCTGTTTCATAGAGTTGGTTCCGGCATGTGTTTGGCACCATCTCCTAACTTAACTTAAATAACATTCTGGGCGTTCTGCCAAATAGTGTGACATTGAAGTGGGTCTAGGGTGGCAGGTAAGGTAGAGGTGATATGATCCCTGACTAGTCTTTCATAGCACTTCATGATGACAGAGGTGAGTGCTACTGGAGGATAGTCATTTAGTTCAGTTACCTTTGCCTTCTTGGGTACAGGAACAATGGTGGCCATCTTGTTGCATTTGGGGACTGCAGACTGGGATAGGGAATGATTGAATATGTCCGTAAACACACCAGCCAGCTGGTCTGCGTATGCTCTGAGGACGCGGCTAGGGATGCCGTCTGGGCTGGCAGCCTTGCGAGGGTTAACACGTCTAAATGTTTTACTCACATCGGCCACGGAGAAGGACAGCCCACAGTCCTTGGTAGAGGGCTGCGTCGGTGTCACTATGTTATCCTCAAAGCATGCAAAGAATGTGTTTAGCCTGTCCGGAAGCATGACGTTGGTCTCGGCAACGTGGCTGGTTTTGTAGTCCGTGATTTTCTGTAGTCCCTGTCACCTACAGTGGGGAGAACAAGTATTTGATACACTGCCGATTTTGCAGGTTTTCCCACTTACAAAGCATGTAGAGGTCTGTAATTTTTATCATAGGTACACTTCAACTGTGAGTGACGGAATCTAAAACAAAAATCCAGAAAATCACATTGTATGATTTTTAAGTAATTAATTTGCATTTTATTGCATGACATAAGTATTTGATACATCAGAAAATCTGAACTTAATATTTGGATCAGAAACCTTTGTTTGCAATTACAGAGATCATACGTTTCCTGTAGTTCTTGACCAGGTTTGCACACACTGCAGCAGGGATTTTGGCCCACTCCTCCATACAGACCTTCTCCAGATCCTTCAGGTTTCAAGGCTGTCGCTGGGCAATACGGACTTTCAGCTCCCTCCAAAGATTTTCTATTGGGTTCAGGTCTGGAGACTGGCTAGGCCACTCCAGGACCTTGAGATGCTTCTTACGGAGCCACTCCTTAGTTGTCCTGGCTGTGTGTTTCGGGTCGTTGTCATGCTGGAAGACCCAGCCACGACCCATCTTCAATGCTCTTACTGAGGGAAGGAGGTTGTTGGCCAAGATCTCGCGATACATGGCCCCATCCATCCTCCCCTCAATACGGTGCAGTCGTCCTGTCCCCTTTGCAGAAAAGCATCCCCAAAGAATGATGTTTCCACCTCCATGCTTCACGGTTGGAATGGTGTTCTTGGGGTTGTACTCATCCTTCTTCTTCCTCCAAACACGGCGAGTGGAGTTTAGACCGAAAAGCTCTATTTTTGTCTCATCAGACCACATGACCTTCTCCCATTCCCCCTCTGGATCATCCAGATGGTCATTGGCAAACTTCAGACGGGCCTGGACATGCGCTGGCTTGAGCAGGGGGACCTTGCGTGCGCTGCAGGATTTTAATCCATGACGCCGTAGTGTGTTACTAATGGTTTTCTTTGAGACTATGGTCCTAGCTCTCTTCAGGTCATTGACCAGGTCCTGCCGTGTAGTTCTGGGCTGATCACTCACCTTCCTCATGATCATTGATGCCCCACGAGGTGAGATCTTGCATGGTGCCCCAGACCGAGGGAGATTGACCATCATCTTGAACTTCTTCCATTTTCTAATAATTGCCCCAACAGTTGTTGCCTTCTCACCAAGCTGCTTGCCTATTGTCCTGTAGCCCATCCCAGCCTTGTGCAGGTCTACAATTTTATCCCTGATGTCCTTACACAGCTCTCTGGCCTTGGTCATTGTGGAGAGGTTGGAGTCTGTTTGATTTAGTGTGTGGACAGGTGTTTTTTATACAGGTAACGAGTTCAAACAGGTGCAGTTAATACAGGTAATGAGTGGAGAACAGGAGGGCTTCTTAAAGAAAAACTAACAGGTCTGTGAGAGCTGGAATTCTTACTGGTTGGTAGGTGATCAAATACTTATGTCATGCAATAAAATGCAAATTAATTATTTTAAAATCATACAATGTGATTTTCTGGATTTTTGTTTTAGATTCCGTCTCTCACAGTTGAAGTGTACCTATGATAAAAATTACAGACCTCTACATGCTTTGTAAGTAGGAAAACCTGCAAAATCGGCAGTGTATCAAATACTTGTTCTCCCCACTGTACGTCTCGTGTCTGAGCTGTTGAATTCCGACTCCACTTTATCTCTATACTGACATTTAGCTTGTTTTTTGTTATATATATTTTTTTTTCACCTTTATTTAACCAGGTAGGCCAATTTACAACTGCGACCTGGCCAAGACAAAGCAAAGCAGTGCGACAAAAAACAACACAGAGTTAAACATGGGAAATAAACAAACGTACAGTCAATAACACAATTGAGAATCTATATAAAGAGTGTGCAAATGTAGTGCAAAATGCAGTAAGGTTAGGAAGGTAGGACAATAAATAGGCCATAGTGGTGAAATAAGAATTAACACCGGAGTGATAGATGTGCAAATGATGATGTGCAAATAGAGATACTGGAGTGCAAAATGAGCTAAAATAATAAATATGGGGATGAGGTAGTAGTGTGGAGTATTTATAGAAGGGCTATATAAAGGTGCAGTGATTGATAAGCAGCTCTGACAGCTGATGCTTAAAGTTATTGAGAGAGATAGGAACCTCTAGCTTTAAGGATTTTTGCAGTTCGTTCCAGTCATTGGCAGCAGAGAACTGGAAGGAATGGCGGCCAAAGGAGGTGTTGGCTTTGGGGGTGACCAGTGAAATATACCTACTGGAGCGCATACTACGGGTGGGTGTTGCTATGGTGACCAGCGAGTTGAGATAAGGCAGGATTACCTAGTTGTCAGGCTCTGGCCATAGAGAAGCCTATTTGCTTCTCTATATAGCTATGGTCAGAGTCTGACAGTGTCTTTCTTTTCTGTTGCTGTGTGGGTTTTGGGTTGGATCCCTAATTAGAGGCAGCTGCACTGCATTGTCTCTAATTAGGGATCCTATATATGTTGTCCTGTCCTTCACTCTGGTGTGGGTCGTTGTCGATGTATTTCGCAGTCACGGTGAAAGTAAGTGTGCTTTTGTGTTACGTCCGTTCATTCGTTTATGTGAACGTGACGTTTTGTCAATAGTGTTTGTTTCGGTTTTGTATAGTTCGTCATTTGTACATTTATATACACGTAGTATAATAAAAGGAATGTCGAACTATAATCCCTGCGCTGCGTCTTGGTCTGTCTCTGCACCCGATCGTGACACTAGTAAAGCCTTATAGACGATCTGGAGCCAGTGGGTTTGGTGGCGAATATGTAATGAGGGCCAGCCAACGAGAGAATACAGGTCGCAGTGGTGGGTAGTATATGGGGCTTTGGTAACAAAACGAATGGCACATCCAATTTGCTGAGTAGAGTGTTGGAGGCTATTTTGTAAATGACATCGCCAAAGTCAAGGATCGGTAGGATAGTCAGTTTTAAGGGCATGTTTGGCGAAAGCCTTTGCCAGGTCGATGAAGACGGCTGCACAGTACTGTCTTCTGTCGATGGCAGTTATGATATCGTTTAGTACCTTGAGCGTAGCTGATGTGCACCCATGACCAGCTCGGAAACCAGATTGCATGGCGGAGAAGGTACGGTGGGATTCGAAGTGATCGGTGATCTGTTTATTAACTTGGCTTTCGAAGACTTTAGAAAGGCAGGGCAGGATGGATATAGGTCTATAACAGTTTGGGTCTAGAGTGTCTCCCCCTTTGAAGAGGGGGATGACCGTGGCAACTTTCCAATCTCTAGGGATCTCAGACGATACGAAAGAGAGGTTGAACAGGCTAGTAATTGGGTTGCAACAATTTTGGCGGATAATTTAAGAAAGAAAGGGTCCAGATTGTCTAGCCCAGCAGATTTGTAGGGGTCCAGATTTAGCAGCTCTTTCAGAACATCAGCTGTCTGGAATTGGGTGAAGGAGAAGCGGGGGGGGCTTGGACAGGTTGCTGGGGGGGGTTGCAGAGCTGTTGGCCGGGGTAGGTTGTAGCCAGGTGGAAAGCATGGCCAGCCGTAGCAAAATGCTTATTGAAATTTGATTATCGTGAATTTATTGGTAGTGACAGTGTTTGCTAGCCTCAATGCAGTGGGCAACTGGGAGGAGATGCTCTTATTCTTCATGGACTTTACAGTGTCCCAGAACTTTTTGGAGTTAGTACTACAGGATGCAAATTTATGTTTGAAAAAGCTGGCCTTTGCTTTTCTAACTGACTGTGTGTATTTGTTCCTGACTTCCCTGAAAAGTTGCATATCGCTATTCGATGCTAATGCAGTGTGCCACAGGATGTTTTTGTGTTGGTCAAGTGAAGTGAAGTCTGGGGTGAACCAAGGGCTATATCTGTTCTTAGTTCTAAGTTTTTTGAAAGGGGCATGCTTATTTAGGATGTTGAGGAAAGTACTTTTAAAGAACAACCAGGCATCCTCTACTGACGGGATGAGGTCAATATCCTTCCAGGTTACCTGGGCCAGATCGATAAGAAATGCCTGCTCGCAGAAGTGTTTTAGGGAGTGTTTGACATTGATAAGGGGTGGACGTTTGACCACGGACCCGTTACGAACGCAGGCAATGAGGCAGTGATCGCTGAGATCCTGGTTGAAAACTGAGGAGGTGTATTTGGAGGGCAGGTTAGTCAGGATGATATCTATGATGGTACCCATGTTTATGGATTTAAGGTTGTACCTGGTAGGTTCCTTGATAATTTGTGTGAGATTGAGGGCATCTATCTTAGATTGAAGGACAGCCGGGGTGTTAAGCATATCCCAGTTTAAGTCACCTAACAGTACAAACTCTGAAGAGCTGGGAGCTGAGGGGGGTCTGTAACAGGCGGCAACAATGAGAGACTTATTTCTGGAAAGGTGGATTTTTAAGAGTAGAAGCTCAAACTGTTTGGGCACAGAACTGGACAGTATGACAGAACTCTGCAGGTTATCTCTGCTGTAGATTGCAACTCCGCCTCCTTTGGCAGTTCTATCTTGACGGGAAATATTGTAGTTGTTTTTTTTTTTTGGTGGCCTTCCTGAGCCAGGATTCAGACATAGCTAGGACATCCGGGTTGGCGGAGTGTGCTAAAGCAGTGAATAAATCAAACTTAGGGAGGAGGCTTCTGATGTTAACATGCAAGAAACCAAGCTCTTACGGTTACAGAAGTCGGCAAATGAGAGAGCCTGGGGAATAGGTGTAGTACTGGGGGCTACAGGACCTGGGTTTACCTCTACATCACCAGAGGAACAGAGGAGGAGTAGGATAAGGGTACGGCTAAAGGCTTTAAGAACTGGACGTCTAGTGCGTTGGGTACAGAGAATAAAAGGAGCAGATTTCTGGGCGTGGTGGAAAAGGTTGAGGGCATAATGTACAGACAAGGGTATGGTAGGATGTGAGTTCAGTGGAGGTAAACCTAGGCGTTGGGTAATGATGAGAGAAGTTGCATCTCTGGAGACACCAGTTAAGCCAGGTGAGGTCTCCACATGTGTGGGGGGGTGAGACAAAGGAGCTATCTGAGGCATGTTGAGCGGGTCTTGGGGCTCTACAGTGTAGTAAAACAATAATAACTAACCTCAACAGCAGCAGGCAAGGCATATTGAAATGGGAAAGAGGCATAAAACAAACACAGTTAATCAAGGCACCTAAGACAACGACGGGTAATGCCGATGAATGGACAAAGAGGTTCAGATAGAGAAATTGTTGTGCTACACACAGGACCTGAGGCCTAGCAGATAAACAGAATATAGTACCATATAACGAAACAGTCCAACAGGCATCAGCTGTGTAGCGGAGTAATCATAAGATCCGATGAGCAGCAAAGAGGTGAGCCAGAGGCAGTTCAGTGGGCGCTGCACTAGGTGAGCGGGAGGCACAGCGTTTAGAGTGCTAACAGGCCGGGGCTAGCAGATGGACCTTCGGCGACGTCGCAGAGGAAAAGCCTAGCAGGCTAGCTAGCTTCTGACGGCGGTCCAGTTAAATTATGAAAAAGTAAAGAAATAAAGATATTAGATCCGTTTCACGTTGGGTGAGGCGGGTTGCAGGAGAAGTATATGTGGAATAATAAAATATTTGTAAAGACAGACTTTTGTAAATTACAAACTATTTACACGAGACATGAGACGGGGCAAACAAATAAATATATCCGCACTGTTACGCCATCTTGGATTTCGTTTGATTGCCTTGCGGATTGAATAACTACGCTGTTTATATTCTGCCATATTCCCAGTCACCTTGCCATGGTTAAATGCGGTGGAATCTGATTGGTCAGACCAGCGTTGAATAGTCCTTAGCACGGGTACTTCCTGTTTGAGTTTATGCCTATAGGAATGGAGGAGCAAGATGGAGTCGAAGGAGGGCCGGGGAAGGCCTCGTAAGCATTCCGGAAGTTTGAATAAAAAGAGTCTTAGTAGCAGGAGTAGTACAGTCGATATGTTGATAGAACTTTGGCATACCTTGTCCTCAACGGCCATGGCAATGACGGAGGAGAATTCTCTTGTGTGATTATATGTTCGGCATTTGATTGTGAGGTATTCTAGGTCGGGTGAACAAAAGGACTTGAGTTCCTGTACGTTCCTAGAATTACACCATGAGTCGTTAATCATTAAACACACCCCTCCACCCTTCTGCTTCTGTTTATTCCTGTCTGTGCGATGTACTGAGAATTCTGCTGGCTCTACAGACTCCGACTTAGCCATGTTTCCGCAAAACAAAGTATGTTACAGGCTCTGATGTCTCTCTGGAAAGAAATCCTTGCTCTGAGCTCATTCACTTTGTTATCCAAAGACTAAACATTAGCAAGTAATATACTTGGAAGTGGTGGGTGGTGTGCGCGCCTCCTAAGTCGAACCAGCAGGCCGCATCAAGTGCCTCTTCTCCGTCTGCAATGTTTTGGGTCGGCCTCTGGAATAAGTTCCATGTCTCTGGGGAGAGTGAACAAAGGATCTGCTCCAAGGAAGTCGTATTCCAGGTCGTAATGCTGGTAGTTCTAGTGAGTCACTTCTGCTCTAATATCCAATAGTTCTTCCCGGCTGTATGTAATGACACAAAACATTACCTGAGCTAATAATGTAAAAAATAGTACATCAAAAAACAAAATACTGCAAAAAGTTTCTTAAGAGCTAGTCGCGATGCTGCCATCTCCGTCGGCGTCATCTTCTTTACCTAACAAAGTAATGGTAGGATAATATGTCAGGTATCCCGTAAGAGCTTTTGTGCCAAACCCACTAAGGTGTTTCAGATGCCAAGCTTATGGTCATGTTACAGCAGTGTGTAGGATGGAGATTCCAAAATGTGGTTGTCCAAGAGGGCAAAACTGTGTGTGTCAATTGTGGGGGTGCCTATGTTGCTCTGACATCTTGCTAGTTACGGTTTCAGGAGCCCATTAGTATATGCACACTAGCACTGGATCACCAGGAGGGATCAGGCAATTAAGTTGGAAGTCCCACCCAGCTGACTACATAAAAAATGGTGGAAGCCCTCAATGGCGCTGGAAACACTCCCAATAGTGTGTCTGTGTGTGTGTGTACCTGTGTATGTGTACATGTGTGTATTTGGGGAGGGACCAGCAAGGGCCTCAAGTTGAAGGAGAGCCCACCTGCACTTGGATGCTCAGGTGCCTAAACAGAAACAGGATATGACATCACAAATGGAGCTAAAGAGCTAGCTTGAGCAGTAGTGCCCTTTATGTAAATAAAATGTGCTTGATTGATAGATTGTATAAGTAGAAGTGACGTCCTCTTACCCGTCAGGTAGAAACTAGCAGTGCCAACACTGCCAAGTCCTCTCCACCCCAAACACCTCCAGTGTCTCCAGATTCATAGACAGGTAGGCTGTTTGGAAAGAGAAACAGTAAACATAGACAGTTCAACTCTCAGACTCTTCCCCATCTCAAACTTCCTCTTCCACGTGTCTTGTCTTCCTCCTCTCTTTCTCTGCCCTGTCTTACCAGTGATGGATGTACCACAGGGAATGTTGTCGATAGCTCCATGGCTGTGTGTGTGCAGCAGTATGCTCCCCGAGACTGTCCCTCTCCACAGTCACCTTTAACTCTCTCAGCTCTCCACTCCCCTAGGATACAGAAAGTATTTAAGTCTGAGAGATCTGTTTCACCTGTCCTTGTCTCCACCCCCTCCAGGTGTCGCTCATTACCCCCTGTGTATTTATACCTGTGTTTTGTCTCTCTGTGCCAGTTCGTCTTGTTAGCCAAGTCAACCAGCGTTTTGTCGCTCAGCTTCTTTTTTTTCCCCCCAGTCCTTGTTTTTCTTAGTCCTCCTGGTTCTGACCCATGCCTGTCCTGACACTGAGCCAGCCTACCTGACCATTCTTCCTGCCCTGACCTTGAGCCTGCCTACCGCCCTGTACCGTTTGGACTCAGTCCAGGTGATTGAACCCTTGCCTGTTCTGACCACGAGACGGCCTGCCCTCCTGTACTGTTCGGACTCAGCCCTGGTTATTGAACCCCTGCCTACCCTGACCACACGACTGCCTGTTCCACTGTACTACTCGGACTCTGGTTGATTAACTATTGCCTGTCTCTGACCTGCCCTTTGCCTATTCCCTTCATTATAATAAATATCAGAGCTGTACCATCTGCCTCCTGTGTCTGTATCTAGGTCTCGCCTTGTATCGTTATAGACAGAGGGGTTTTAGGGGTGATGTCCTCTTTGGCTTGTGCAAATCACAGCATCTTCTCACTGTCCTGGAAATGGAGGAACCTGATCAGGAAGGCCCATGGGGGCTCATCTGGTGTGGGTTTTGGCGTTAAGCTGTGGGCACGTTCAATTTCTAGCGGCTTGGTGAAGTTATTGCCCAGGACATCAGGGATCCACTCAGTGAAGAAACGGACAGGATCACGGCCCTCGCTGTCCTCCTTCAATCCCACCACAAGGATGTTGCTACGTCTGCTCTGGTTCTCCATCTGGTCCATCTTGTCTTTGAGATAGGCGTTGTCCTTCTGCAGCTGTTTGATCACCTGGTCATGTCAGGTGACGGTATCTTCAACAGTGCCAATGCGCAACTCGGTCTCAGTCGTTCTCAAAAGAAGATAATTCAGGGTGGATTTCAGGCCGTCAATGGAAGAATGAAGTTCAGCCGATTTCTTGTCAATTTTCAGTGAAAGGCCTTTGTTACCATCTTGAATCTCCCGGAGGAGAGTAGCAAGCATGCCGGAAGACTAAGAAGAGTCTGCTGTGAGGAACAGTGTGGGACTGGTAGCTGTGGCGATGTTGTCGTTAGCTTGAGTAAGTTTTTGTCATAGTTCTTGCCTCTCACCCGGAGGTTTATCAGCCGATGTTAGAATATTTCAACATTCATCACGTGCTCTTCCATGAAAGTGTCTTTTTAGATTAGAGACTTTTTGAAGCGAATTTCCTGCAATTCTACAAATTTTGACATGGGGCAGAGATGATTATTTTTCACTTTTCTAACAAATTTAATGCAATTCTATTCAAATTTGCCGTGGGGCAGAGAACTTACACCTTGTTTATTTTACTATTCTAACTCTCAAGAGTAAGTGTGGCGAGCTTGGTGAAACTGACAAAGTCATGTTAGGATATCAAATAAAATAAAATTGTATTGGTCACAAACATATTCAGCAGATGTTATTGTGGGTGTAACGAAATGCTTGTGTTCCTAGCTCCAACAGTGCAGTAATATCTAACAATTCACACAAATCTAAAAGTAAAAGAATGGAATAAAGAAATATATAAATATTAGAATGAGCAATGTCGGAGTGGCATTGACTAAAATACATTAAAAAGCGGGTAGTTTGGATACTGGATGCTTATTGGCTAAAACAGCACTTAGCCGTGTGTATGTGAGACCGTATACCATGACTATGACATTTAGCCTTTTCACATTTATATCATTGTGCCTTTTCACCTCTATAAAATGGCTACAACAACAATAGTACGACATGCCAATGTAGAAAATAAGCGTTTAGGTGAATTTGAGAGAAACTAAACCTAAAAGAACATCAGAAACAAACAAAGTAGGCACTTACCTGCTTCACTGTGCAGAAAACAACAAAAACTGAGCTGAACGTCATTCTACCGGACTTTTATGGTTCAGTGAGAAACATGAATGGCAAAGAATATGGGATTATTAATTATAAAGCAGCATACAATAAATTTTTGTGCTGTGCTCACTTGAACAGGAAGGTGGCGCGGCGGTCCTTGGGAACATTTTGTCATCAAACTTGGTCATTAAAGTCTGGCATTCTCTGGATTTATGGTGCTTTCAAGACAACTGGGAACTCTGAAAAAAAGGTTGTATCATGATGACGTCAGTGATCTTCAGCTCATAGCTCTAGAAAGAGGCCAGAGTTCTGAATTTACTATTGTATGCGACTTTGATATAGATATATATATATACAGTGGGGAGAACAAGTATTTGATACACTGCCGATTTTGGAGGTTTTCATACTTACAAAGCATGTAGAGGTCTGTAATTTTTATCATAGGTACACTTCAACTGTGAGAGACGGAATCTAAAAATCCAGAAAATCACATTGTATGATTTTTAAATAATTAATTTGCATTTTATTGCATGACATAAGTATTTGATCACCTACCAACCATTAAGAATTCCGGCTCTCACAAACCTGTTAGTTTTTCTTTAAAAAGCCCTCCTGTTCTCCACTCATTACCTGTATTAACTGCACCTGTTTGAACTCGTTACCTGTATAAAAGACACCTGTCCACACACTCAATCAAACAGACTCCAACCTCTCCACAATGGCCAAGACCAGAGAGCTGTGTAAGGACATCAGGGATAAAATTGTAGACCTGCACAAGGCTGGGATGGGCTACAAGACAATAGGCAAGCAGCTTAGTGAGAAGGCAACAGCTGTTGGCGCAAATATTAGAAAATGGAAGAAGTTCAAGATGACGGTCAATCTCCCTCGGTCTGGGGCACCATGCAAGATCTCACCTCGTGGGGCATCAATGATTATGAGGAAGGTGAGGGATCAGCCCAGAACTACACGGCAGGACCTGGTCAATGACCTGAAGAGAGCTGGGACCACAGTCTCAAAGAAAACCATTAGTAACACACTACGCCGTCATGGATTAAAATCCTGCAGCGCACGCAAGGTCCCCCTGCTCAAGCCAGCGCATGTCCAGGCCTGTCTGAAGTTTGCCAATGACCATCTGGATGATCCAGAGGAGGAATGGGAGAAGGTCATGTGGTCTGATGAGACAAAAATAGAGCTTTTTGGTCTAAACTCCACTCGCCGTGTTTGGAGGAAGAAGAAGGATGAGTACAACCCCAAGAACACCATCCCAACCGTGAAGCATGGAGGTGGAAACATCATTCTTTGGGGATGCTTTTCTGCAAAGGGGACAGGACGACTGCTCCGTATTGAGGGCAGGATGGATGGGGCCATGTATCGCGAGATCTTGGCCAACAACCTCCTTCCCTCAGTAAGAGCATTGAAGATGGGTCGTGGCTGGGTCTTCCAGCATGACAACGACCCGAAACACACAGCCAGGGCAACTAAGGAGTGGCTCCGTAAGAAGCATCTCAAGGTCCTGGAGTGGCCTAGCCAGTCTCCAGACCTGAACCCAATAGAAAATCTTTGGAGGGAGCTGAAAGTCCGTATTGCCCAGCGACAGCCCCGAAACCTGAAGGATCTGGAGAAGGTCTGTATGGAGGAGTGGGCCAAAATCCCTGCTGCAGTGTGTGCAAACCTGGTCAAGAACTACAGGAAACGTATGATCTCTATAATTGCAAACAAAGGTTTCTGTACCAAATATTAAGTTTTGCTTTTCTGATGTATCAAATACTTATGTCATGCAATAAAATGCAAATTAATTACTTAATCATACAATGTGATTTTCTGGATTTTGTTTTAGATTCCGCCACTCACAGTTGAAGAGTACCTATGATAAAAATTACAAACTTCTACATGCTTTGTAAGTGGGAAAACCTGCAAAATCGGCAGTGTATCAAATACTTGTTCTCCCCACTGTATATATTATATATTTTTTACATTGTTTGAAAACTAATATGTGACACGTATACATTTTATTTATTTAACTAGGCAAGTCATTCTGATTTACAATGACAGCCTACCTACAGGGTCAGCCATAGTAGTACGTCGCACCTGGAGCAAATTAGGGTTAAGTGCCTTGCTCAAGGACACATCGGCAGCTTTTTCACCGTGTAGGCTCGGGTATGATGCCAAACTAACATGCAAAATAGGCAAGC
Organism: Thymallus thymallus; assembly: GCA_023634145.1. Taxonomy (NCBI): domain Eukaryota; kingdom Metazoa; phylum Chordata; class Actinopteri; order Salmoniformes; family Salmonidae; genus Thymallus; species Thymallus thymallus. The sequence continues at coordinate 23,154,006 of CM042404.1, read as the reverse complement.
CCCCCCCCAAAAAAAACATTGGGGCTCAAAACAGTTGAGTGATGGGTCGCCACACTGGTCCTAGGCCAATACAGAGTGATACAAATTTGTGCTTCAGAAAGGTTGGCTTCTTAGCATTCATTGCCGTAGTTATTAACTGTACTGCAGCAATGAAACGTAAATCACAGAGAATAGATGTGGTGGTGGCAGCTGCAGAGAAGTACTTGGGTGTACGGAGTTTCAAGGTGTGTTGAATGAAAGAGTTCCATTCTCCAAGGCCTCCTTGGTGTAGGATCAGTTAGGGTCAAAGTAGTGTAATGGGGTGTTTTTTTTTTCAATGTATTTTAATTGTAAATATTATTTATTTAAAAAATAGTGGTATATACAGTTGAAGTCGGAAGTTTACATACACCTTAGCCAAATACATTTAAACTCAAAATTCCCTGTCTTAGGTCAGTTAAGATCACCACTTTATTTTAAGAATGTGAAATGTGAGAATAATAGTAGAGAGAATGATTTATTTCATTTTCTATAGGATTGAGGTCAGGGCTTTGTGATGGCCACTCCAATACCTTGACTAAGTTGTCCTAAAGCCTTTTTGCCACAACTTTGGAAATATGCTTGGGGTCAATGTCCATTTGGAAGACCCATTTGTGACCAAGCTTTAACTTCCTGACTGATGTCTTGAGATGTTGCTTCATATATCCACATAATAATCTATTTTGTGAAATGCATCAGCAAAGCACCCCCACAACATGATGCTGCCACCCCTGTACTTCACGGTTGGGATGGTGTTCTTCGGCTTGCAAGCCTCCCCCTTTTTCCTCCAAACATAACGATGGTCATTATGGCCAAACAGTTCTATTTTGGTTTCATCAGACCAGATGACATTTCTCCAAAAAGTACGATATATTTACCCATGTGCAGTTGCAAATCGTAGTCTGGCTTTTTTTTGGCGGTTTTGGAGCAGTGGCTTCTTCCTTGCTGAGCTGCCATTCAGGTTATGTCGATATAGGACTCGTTTTACTGTGGATATAGATACTTTTGTACCTGTTTCCTTCAGCATCTTCACAGGGCCCTTTGCTGTTTTTCTGGGATTGATTTGCACTTTTCGCACCAAAGTACGTTCATCTCTAAGAGACAGAATGCATCTCCTTCCTGAGTGGTATGACGGCTGCGCGGTCCCATGATGTTTATTCTTGCGTACTATTGTTTTGTACAAATGAACGTGGTACCTTCAGGCTTTGGAATTGCTCCCAAGGATGAACCAGACTTGTGGAGGTCTACAATTTTGCTTCTGAGGTCTTGGCTGATTTCTTTTGATTTTCCCATGATGTCGAGCAAAGAGGCACTGAGTTTGAAGGTAGGCCTTGAAATACATCCACAGGTACACCTCCAATTGACTCAAATGATGTCAATTAGCCTATCAGAAGCTTCTAAAGCCATGACATCATTTTCTGGAATTTTCCAAGCTGTTTAAAGGCACAGTCAACTTAGTGTATGTAAACTTCTGACCCACTGGAATTGTGATATAGTGAATTATCAGTCTGTAAACAATTGTTGGAAGAATGACTTGTGCCATGCACAAAGTAGATATCCTAACCCACTTGCCAAACTATAGTTTGTTAACATAAAATCTGTGGAGTGGTTGAAAAATGAGTTTTAATGACTTCAACCTAAGTGTATGTAAACTTCTGACTTCAACTGTAGGTGTTAGTTGGTAGTGAAATTTTTTCAGTGGTGTGAAGTACTTAAGTAAAAATACTTTAAAGGGGTATCTGTACTTTAGTTTACTATTTATATATTTGCCAACTTTTACTTTTACTTCACTACATTCCTAAAGGAAATAATGTACGTTTTACTCCATACATTTTCCCTGACACCCAAAAGTACTCTTTACATGTTGACAGGAAATGGTCCAATTCACACACTTACCAAGTGAACATCCCTGGTCATCCCGTACTGGCTCTGATCTGGCGGACTCACTAAACGCAAATGCTTTGATTATAAGTGTTGGAGTGTGCCCCTGGCTATACGTCAATAAAAATAAAAATAAATGGTGCCTTCTGGTTTGCTTAATAAAATTAATTTTAAATGGTTTATACTTTTACTTTTGATACTTAAGTACATATTAGCAATTCCATTTACTTTTGATACTTAATATATTTAAAACCAAATACTTTTAGACTCAAGTAGTATTTTACTGGTTGACTTTCACTTTTACTTGAGTCATTTTCTATTAAGGTATCTTTACTTTTACTCAAGTACGACAATTGAGTACTTTCCCACCACTGAATTGTTTCATTTCCCCCCTTCCTTTAGATTTGTTGTATCACAAAGTGTAACGTGATCAGTAGGTTGCGGCATGCACAAACAAAACATGATACAGAAGAAGAAGAAGAAGAAGAATGATCCTCCTCCTCCTCCTCCTCCTCCTCGCTCAACCCAACCACAACTATTGCCCCTTGGATAGAGTTGTACCAACACGCCGTTAACTCACGGACATTACTATAACTTCTCCAATATTTTAGTGATTTCTCAATAGCTTCTACTATAAAACAGTAGTCACTGTCGGAGTCTTATCGCATAAGGTTACCATATAACATAGCTTTTCAAGATTCCTTTCGGTTTGTAACTACATGGTAGGCTATTACAATGTTTTGCCGAAATCAAGTGTCGAGAACTACGATAGCAAGGGGGTCAGCATTGGATCTGGAAATACGACGACGGGGGCATTTCAACACTCTTACTGTAACGGCACAGGTGAGTGGAGAGGTAACATTTCGCTACACAAAGCGATCCTCCCGGGCTGTGTGAGTGCATTATACCATATGTTCTGGTTTTCTGCTGATGATACGGTGTATTTGGGTTCTCTATGATGAATTGGATCACCATAAGTAATGTAAGGGGACCCCACCCCTGTTTTGGTTAAAAACTAAAGGATGGACCCAGAGAAATGTTACACTCTTAAATTCATAGACGGATATATTGATGAAAGGACTGACCATCCAATATATCAAAGTTATAGTTCTGATGGGGTATGACAGTTGAACTAAGCTCATGAGGCCATTTTTAGTTATACTCTTCAAGAATCAATGAGTGTATATCATTAATTTACAAGTCCCCCAAAAATGTATGTAGCAAATGCGGATTGACCCTTTAACAATAGGTTTGATTATTTCCCTGAAAAGAAAAGATAGGTTGTGGCTTTTGGTGACTGATACAATACCATAGGACACTGGAAATGACCAAAAACCTAAATGATTGTTAGAACTCTTGAATTTACTCATATGTAGTGTTGCACAATTCTGGGAACTTCCAATAAATTCCCTGGTCTTCCAGACATCCTGATGAGGTCATACGTGAGTAATCTAGTTGAGATATTGCTTCCTGGCCTTGAAATTATATTGTTTGTCTTAAATAACAGAAACTCCTTAAGTCAATAATAAGAGGTGATAAGAAGATTGAAATATACAGTTGAAGTCGGAAGTTTACATACACTTAGGTTGAAGTCATTAAAACTAATTTTTCAACCACTCCACAGATTTCAACAAACTATAGTTTTGGCAAGTCGGTTAGGACATCTACTTTGTGCATGACACAAGTAATTCTTACAACAATTGTTTACTGATAATTCACTATATCACAATTCCAGTGGGTCAGAAGTTTACATACACTAAGTTGACTGTGCATTTAAAAAGCTTGGAAAATTCATGTCATGGCTTTAGAAGCTTCTGATAGGCTAATTGACATCATTTGAGTCAATTGGAGGTGTACCTGTGGATGTATTTGAAGGCCTACCTTCAAACTCAGTGCCTCTGCTCAACATCATGGGAAAATCAAAAGAAATCAGCCAAGACCCCAGAAGCAAAATTGTAGACCTGGTTCAAGTCTGGTTCATCCTTGGGAGCAATTTCCAAACACCTGAAGGTACCACTTTCATCTGTACAAACAATAGTATGCAAGTATAAACACCATGGGACCACGAAGCCGTCAAAAGTATTTATATACACAGTAAAATGAGTCCTATATCGACATAACCTGAAAGGCCGCTCAGCAAGGAAGAAGCCACTGCTCCAAAACCGCCATAAAAAAAACAGACTACAGTTTGCAACTGCACATGGGGACAATGATCGTACTTTTTGGAGAAATGTCCTCTGGTCTGATGAAACAAAAATAGAACTATTTGGCCATAATGACCATCGTTATGTTTGGAAGAAAAAGGGGGAGGCTTACAAGTCGAAGAACACCATCCCAACCGTGAAGCACGGGGGTTTCAGCATCATGTTGTGGGGGTGCTTTGCTGCAGGAGGGACTGATGCACTTCACAAAATAGATGGCATCATGAGGAATTAAAATTGTGGATATATTGAAGCAACATCTCAAGACATCAGCCAGGAAGTTAAAGATTGGCCGCAAATGGGTCTTCCAAATGAACAATGAACCCAAGCATACTTACAAAGTTGTGGTAAAATGGCCTAAGGACAACAAAGTCAAGGTATTGGAGTGGCCATCACAAAGCCCTGACCTCAATCCTATAGAAAATGTGTGGGCAGAACTGAAAAAGCGTGAGCGAGCAAGGAGGCCTACAAACCTGACTCAGTTACACCAGTTCTGTCAGGACTTACTTATTGTGGGAAGCTTGTGGAAGGCTACCCAAAACGTTTGACTCAAGTTAAACAATTAAAAAGGCAATGCTACCAAATACTAATACTAATACTGTATGTAAACTTCTGACCCACTGGGAATGTGATGAAAGAAATAAAAGCTGAAATACATCACACTCTACTATTATTCTGACATTTCACATTCTTAAAATAAAGTGGTGATCCTAACTGAACTAAGAGAGGGAATTATTACTAGGATTAAATGTCAGGAATTGTGAAAAACTGAGTTTAAATGTTTAAACAACTTCAACTGTATAGTACTCTCTCTCTCCCTCTCTCGCTCCCCATTCCTCCCTCCCATGGGAAATGCAACCCTTACACAAGCTTTTACTCTGATGTGATATCATTCTTTTCCCAAGCTCTTTGCCCTCTACTCTGGTCCATGTTTTGCTTTTCTGATGTATCAAATACTTATGTCATGCAATAAAATGCAAATTAATTACTTAATCATACAATGTGATTTTCTGGATTTTGTTTTAGATTCCGTCACTCACAGTTGAAGAGTACCTATGATAAAAATTACAAACTTCTACATGCTTTGTAAGTGGGAAAACCTGCAAAATCGGCAGTGTATCAAATACTTGTTCTCCCCACTGTATATATTATATATTTTTTACATTGTTTGAAAACTAATATGTGACACGTATACGTTTTTTTTATTTAACTAGGCAAGTCATTCTTATTTACAATGACAGCCTACCTACAGGGTCAGCCATAGTAGTACGTCGCACCTGGAGCAAATTAGGGTTAAGTGCCTTGCTCAAGGACACAGACAGCTTTTTCACCGTGAAGGCTCGGGTATGATGCCAAACTAACATGCAAAATAGGCAAACCCCCCCCAAAAAACATTGGGGCTCAAAACAGTTGAATGATGGGTCGCCACACTGGTCCTAGGCCAATACAGAGTGATACAAATTTGTGCTTCAGAAAGGTTGGCTTCTTAGCATTCATTGCCGTGGTTATCAACTGTACTGCAGCAATGAAACGTAAATCACAGAGAATAGATGTGGTGGTGGCAGCTGCAGAGAAGTACTTGGGTGTACGGAGTTTCAAGGTGTGTTGAATGAAAGAGTTCCATTCTCCAAGGCCTCCTTGGTGTAGGATCAGTTAGGGTCAAAGTAGTGGAATGGGGTGTTTTTTTTTTCAATGTATTTTAATTGTAAATATTATTTATTTAAAAAATAGTGGTATATACAGTTGAAGTCGGAAGTTTACATACACCTTAGCCAAATACATTTAAACTCAGTTTTTCACAATTCCTGACATTTAATCCTAGTACAAAATTCCCTGTCTTAGGTCAGTTAGGATCACCACTTTATTTTAAGAATGTGAAATGTGAGAATAATAGTAGAGAGAATGATTTATTCAATTTTCTATAGGATTGAGGTCAGGGCTTTGTGATGGCCACTCCAATACCTTGACTAAGTTGTCCTAAAGCCTTTTTGCCACAACTTTGGAAATATGCTTGGGGTCAATGTCCATTTGGAAGACCCATTTGTGACCAAGCTTTAACTTCCTGACTGATGTCTTGAGATGTTGCTTCATATATCCACATAATAATCTATTTTGTGAAATGCACCAGCAAAGCACCCCCACAACATGATGCTGCCACCCCTGTACTTCACGGTTGGGATGGTGTTCTTCGGCTTGCAAGCCTCCCCCTTTTTCCTCCAAACATAACGATGGTCATTATGGCCAAACAGTTCTATTTTGGTTTCATCAGACCAGATGACATTTCTCCAAAAAGTACGATATATTTACCCATGTGCAGTTGCAAATCGTAGTCTGGCTTTTTTTTGGCGGTTTTGGAGCAGTGGATTCTTCCTTGCTGAGCTGCCATTCAGGTTATGTCGATATAGGACTCGTTTTACTGTGGATATAGATACTTTTGTACCTGTTTCCTTCAGCATCTTCACAGGGTCCTTTGCTGTTGTTCTGGGATTGATTTGCAGTTTTCGCACCAAAGTACGTTCATCTCTAAGAGACAGAATGCATCTCCTTCCTGAGTGGTATGACGGCTGCGCGGTCCCATGATGTTTATTCTTGCGTACTATTGTTTTGTACAAATGAACGTGGTACCTTCAGGCTTTGGAATTGCTCCCAAGGATGAACCAGACTTGTGGAGGTCTACAATTTTGCTTCTGAGGTCTTGGCTGATTTCTTTTGATTTTCCCATGATGTCGAGCAAAGAGGCACTGAGTTTGAAGGTAGGCCTTGAAATACATCCACAGGTACACCTCCAATTGACTCAAATGATGTCAATTAGCCTATCAGAAGCTTCTAAAGCCATGACATCATTTTCTGGAATTTTCCAAGCTGTTTAAAGGCACAGTCAACTTAGTGTATGTAAACTTCTGACCCACTGGAATTGTGATATAGTGAATTATCAGTCTGTAAACAATTGTTGGAAGAATTACTTGTGCCATGCACAAAGTAGATATCCTAACCCACTTGCCAAAACTATAGTTTGTTAACATAAAATCTGTGGAGTGGTTGAAAAATGAGTTTTAATGACTTCAACCTAAGTGTATGTAAACTTCTGACTTCAACTGTAGGTGTAGGGTTAGTTGGTAGTGAAATTGTTTCAGTGGTGTGAAGTACTTAAGTAAAAATACTTTAAAGTACTACTTAAGTAGTTTTTTGGGGTATCTGTACTTTAGTTTACTATTTATATTTTTGCTAACTTTTACTTTTACTTCACTACATTCCTAAAGGAAATAATGTACATTTTACTCCATACATTTTCCCTGACACCCAAAAGTACTCTTTACATGTTGACAGGAAATGGTCCAATTCACACACTTACCAAGTGAACATCCCTGGTCATCCCGTACTGGCTCTGATCTGGCGGACTCACTAAACGCAAATGCTTTGATTATAAGTGTTGGAGTGTGCCCCTGGCTATACGTCAATAAAAATAAAAATAAATGGTGCCTTCTGGTTTGCTTAATAAAATTAATTTTAAATGGTTTATACTTTTACTTTTGATACTTAAGTACATTTTAGCAATTCCATTTACTTTTGATACTTAGTATATTTAAAACCAAATACTTTTAGACTCAAGTAGTATTTTACTGGTTGACTTTCACTTTTACTTGAGTTATTTTCTATTAAGGTATCTTTACTTTTACTCAAGTACGACAATTGAGTACTTTCCCACCACTGAATTGTTTCATTTCCCCCCTTCCTTTAGATTTTTTGTATCACAAAGTGTAACGTGATCAGTATGTTGCGGCATGCACAAACAAAACATGATACAGAAGAAGAAGAAGAAGAAGAATGATCCTTCTCCTCCTCCTCCTCCTCCTCCTCCTCCTCCTCCTCCTCCTCCTCCTCCTCCTCCTCCTCGCTCAACCCAACCACAACTATTGCCCCTTGGATAGAGTTGTACCAACACGCCGTTAACTCACGGACATTACTATAACTTCTCCAATATTTTAGTGATTTCTCAATATCTTCTACTATAAAACAGTAGTCACTGTCGGAGTCTTATCGCATAAGGTTACCATATAACATAGCTTTTCAAGATTCCTTTCGGTTTGTAACTACATGGTAGGCTATTACAATGTTTTGCCGAAATCAAGTGTCGAGAACTACGATAGCAAGGGGGTCAGCATTGGATCTGGAAATACGACGACGGGGGCATTTCAACACTCTTACTGTAACGGCACAGGTAAGTGGAGAGGTAACATTTCGCTACACAAAGCGATCCTCCCGGCCTGTGTGAGTGCATTATACCATATGTTCTGGTTTTCTGCTGATGATACGGTGTATTTGGGTTCTCTATGATGAATTGGATCACCATAAGTAATGTAAGGGGACCCCACCCCTGTTTTGGTTAAAAACTAAAGGATGGACCCAGAGAAATGTTACACTCTTAAATTCATAGACGGATATATTGATGAAAGGACTGACCATCCAATATATCAAAGTTATAGTTCTGATGGGGTATGACAGTTGAACTAAGCTCATGAGGCCATTTTTAGTTATACTCTTCAAGAATCAATGAGTGTATATCATTAATTTACAAGTCCCCCAAAAATGTATGTAGCAAATGCGGATTGACCCTTTAACAATAGGTTTGATTATTTCCCTGAAAAGAAAAGATAGGTTGTGGCTTTTGGTGACTGATACAATACCATAGGACACTGGAAATGACCAAAAACCTAAATGATTGTTAGAACTCTTGAATTTACTCATATGTAGTGTTGCACAATTCTGGGAACTTCCAATAAATTCCCTGGTCTTCCAGACATCCTGATGAGGTCATACGTGAGTAATCTAGTTGAGATATTGCTTCCTGGCCTTGAAATTATATTGTTTGTCTTAAATAACAGAAACTCCTTAAGTCAATAATAAGAGGTGATAAGAAGATTGAAATATACAGTTGAAGTCGGAAGTTTACATACACTTAGGTTGAAGTCATTAAAACTAATTTTTCAACCACTCCACAGATTTCAACAAACTATAGTTTTGGCAAGTCGGTTAGGACATCTACTTTGTGCATGACACAAGTAATTCTTACAACAATTGTTTACTGATAATTCACTATATCACAATTCCAGTGGGTCAGAAGTTTACATACACTAAGTTGACTGTGCATTTAAAAAGCTTGGAAAATTCATGTCATGGCTTTAGAAGCTTCTGATAGGCTAATTGACATCATTTGAGTCAATTGGAGGTGTACCTGTGGATGTATTTGAAGGCCTACCTTCAAACTCAGTGCCTCTGCTCAACATCATGGGAAAATCAAAAGAAATCAGCCAAGACCCCAGAAGCAAAATTGTAGACCTGGTTCAAGTCTGGTTCATCCTTGGGAGCAATTTCCAAACACCTGAAGGTACCACTTTCATCTGTACAAACAATAGTATGCAAGTATAAACACCATGGGACCACGAAGCCGTCAAAAGTATTTATATACACAGTAAAATGAGTCCTATATCGACATAACCTGAAAGGCCGCTCAGCAAGGAAGAAGCCACTGCTCCAAAACCGCCATAAAAAAAACAGACTACAGTTTGCAACTGCACATGGGGACAATGATCGTACTTTTTGGAGAAATGTCCTCTGGTCTGATGAAACAAAAATATAACTATTTGGCCATAATGACCATTGTTATGTTTGGAAGAAAAAGGGGGAGGCTTACAAGTCGAAGAACACCATCCCAACTGTGAAGCACGGGGGTTTCAGCATCATGTTGTGGGGGTGCTTTGCTGCAAAATAGATGGCATCATGAGGAATTAAAATTGTGGATATATTGAAGCAACATCTCAAGACATCAGCCAGGAAGTTAAAGATTGGCCGCAAATGGGTCTTCCAAATGAACAATGAACCCAAGCATACTTACAAAGTTGTGGTAAAATGGCCTAAGGACAACAAAGTCAAGGTATTGGAGTGGCCATCACAAAGCCCTGACCTCAATCCTATAGAAAATGTGTGGGCAGAACTGAAAAAGCGTGAGCGAGCAAGGAGGCCTACAAACCTGACTCAGTTACACCAGTTCTGTCAGGACTTACTTATTGTGGGAAGCTTGTGGAAGGCTACCCAAAACGTTTGACTCAAGTTAAACAATTAAATAGGCAATGCTACCAAATACTAATACTAATACTGTATGTAAACTTCTGACCCACTGGGAATGTGATGAAAGAAATAAAAGCTGAAATACATCACACTCTACTATTATTCTGACATTTCACATTCTTAAAATAAAGTGGTGATCCTAACTGAACTAAGAGAGGGAATTATTACTAGGATTAAATGTCAGGAATTGTGAAAAACTGAGTTTAAATGTTTAAACGACTTCAACTGTATAGTACTCTCTCTCTCCCTCTCTCGCTCCCCATTCCTCCCTCCCATGGGAAATGCAACCCTTACACAAGCTTTTACTCTGATGTGATATCATTCTTTTCCCAAGCTCTTTGCCCTCTACTCTTTATACTTGGCACAGGCAGATTTCTTATCAGACTAATTTAACACTTTTATCAGCTGCATAAAAATGTGGAATGTTTTTTCAGACTCAGAGTCCACTCATTACTTCATAATCAAATTGTATTGGTCACATACACATATTTAGCAGATGTTATTGCGGGTGTAGCGAAATGTTTGTAGAGAGCTCGAAGTAGATCTGCCCTATCTGTCGGCACCATCTTGCCTAAAGTCACCAAACAAGACTAGACCAAGGGGCATCTGCAGGTGAATTGAAGAATAGATGGAGGGGAGAAGGAGATATAGAGAGAAGATGGGAGAGACACACACACACACACACCACTGACCTGAGGAGAGGAGAGGAGAGGAGAGGAGAGGAGAGGAGAGGAGAGGAGAGGAGAGGAGAGGAGAGGAGAGGAGAGGAGAGGAGAGGAGACTCAGTGTGTAGATTTGTCACAGTGAATAAGTGATCCATAACTTTTGTTACCTCTAACTATGCGGCTAGTCTCAAACAATGACTGTTCTGTCTGAGGACAGCTTGGGGTTTTCCATGGATACTGCTCACCCTGTGTCCTCCTGTGTAGTAAGCCTAATATTGACTTAATCATGACCGTCCATGTGTGCTGCCACAAGTTGGTTGCTGGCTCAATTCTTTTTGGGTCATGGCTTAAGACATGGGTCTTGGTTAAAAACATTGGTTGGGTTCAGATGTAGCTGAAAACTACGTCAGTATGAGAAAACATATGGGAACCACTCATCCAGAGGGTTTGTGTGGATCATAGATAATCCTAGCCCAAAATTGGACTAAAGGAGCCTTACGTTACTCCTTAGTCCAAAGACCTTACATGTTCTGTTTAAAGGGTGAATTGACTCTGGAAGCCAAAACAGCCAAATACTCCATCTAAACGTGAATTGAGTCTCAATTGCGGTACGGTTCTAGAAACATGAATCCCTCTACTTTCATATCACTTCAAAATAATTTCACAGATGCAAAATACACTTACTCTACACAGTTTTAACTGGTTTCACCACAGTTGCAGCAGACAGCATTTTTCGGTGACAACACGTTGTAGTGTCTGTCTTCCGTTTACACACAGGTGTCTGGAGACGCCGATAGCTAGCTAATTAGCACAGCTAGTCCACTCTGTCTTCCATCTGTTTTCCATAAACAAACACTGAAACATGGAAAAGAAGAATCCTTCGTCCAGTGACGCTTATGTGTAATGTAATGGAACTGAGAGTCATGATCAAGGGCTAAAATAATCACTGACCTGTCCTCCTGTGCAGTTGACTGACCTTAGATCAGTAGGCCAGAGTGAACTAGCTGTACAACCCATTAACACCTCTGTATAGTGCTGCAGTGGAGAGAGCCTTGACAATACTGTGGCAGCTCCGACAGCATTTCATCGTGTTTTTACTGACTAGTAACCCACTAGGCAGTTCAAACCCGTTATACATTGTTGGCCCCAACCCTCCCCCTCTGGAGCTGAATGGATTTGACAATGCTGTCACACTGTGCATAGTCAATGCCTGAGGTCTGTAACCATGTGCTCTATGAACTACTGTAAGGCCATTGGATGTAGTACAAACAGTCCAGGAGAGGGCATTGTTGCATCAAATGTACTCAGGCATATTTCAGTACAGTACATGCAAATAGTTGAATAATACAACCAGTCTGAGACATGATAAACTATAGCCTGTATATTACATGTTTGGCTCCAGAGTACCGCAGTGGTCTAAGGCACTGCATCTCAGTGCTAGAAGCGCACTACAGACCCTGGTTCGATTCCAGGCTGTATCACAATCCGGCCGTGATTGGGACTCCCATAGGGCGGCGCACAATTGGCCCAACGTCATCCGGGTTTGGCTGGGGTAAGCAGTCATTGTAAATAAGAATTTGTTCTTAACTGACTTGCCTAGTTAAATAAAGGTTCATTTAAAAGCACATCCAGTTATTAAGTTAATCTCCCCAGAGGTGGGACTAGTCTGAGACTTGAAATAACAAGGCGTGCTAATCCATGTAAAATCCCTGCCTCCACTCCCTGTTGACTGGACCTTCTCTCGTCTCTCTGGCTGACTGTAGCTTTAATAATTCAAAAACTAGACTGTAATGTACTATATCATCTATATTATAACCCTGGTGGAGTCATTCATAAAGTAGATAGTGCAGCTTTTTGAGGGACTGAGGAACATGAACATCTTTGAAAACGACCAGGTGAGTGTATAGAACAGTGTCGGTACAGTTGCAGCACCGGACCTTTTTACTAAATGGTAGCTGAGGAGTAGCTTGGTCGTTGCGTAGGGATGCTTGTAATATATGGTGTACATGCGTGAATATACTAATAAAATCTTTCTCGGTAGCGGCCATGATCATGTATTTATGTACGTACAAGATGGCTAGTGAAGAATCTGATGAATGTATTGGAAGGAATATGGAGTCTAGTTGGCTGTGTAGACACCTATTAGAAGGCAAATTGGGTCTGGATAGCAATAATGATGTTTCTTATGTTTCTGTACAGATATGGTAATCAGGGACCCCTTGTCAGGTGTGCTACAACCTGGTATTTAACTGGTAGATGTTAGAGGGAAGAGACATCAGACATAACACAGTTCATTTGGATATGCTTGGACAATTTTATTTTTGATTTTATTTTTTACTGTCACATGGGGATTTTGTTGGGTACACTGAACTGAGGGTTAATGGGATCTATCCATGCTTACAGAAACATAACATACCATTGAGGATTATGGTCAAAATACTTGAATTAAATGACGTAGCAGCACAAAGAATGATCATTAATCTCCTCCAATCCTCCAATCTTAACCTGGCTTGAATGTGTATAGTGTTAAACCAATGTTGCAACAAAACCTTAAACAATACAGCATAAGTAACATGGCGAGATATCACCACATTTTGTATCACAACGTATTGTGTCGGCAATCTGATCTGATTAATTTATCCTGCCTGGTACCAATGCCAGTACACACACACACACACACACACACACACACACACACACACACACACACACACACACACACACACACACACACACTGCCCAAACCCTGATACTTTAGCTGGGTTGTTTCATGTCAGTTCAGCAAGCCATGACACCCACCATCTCAGATTTGTTTCGGTAGTTAAAAACTGATGATTAGTGTTCCTGCAACATTAATTTCTTGAAATATAATGAAGCTAATTGATTGCACCCAAATTGACAATTTTAATTGATAGGATTAATATAATATTCAATAAATATAATACCCTAAACAAAAATAGACGCAAGATGCAACAATTTCAGAGATTTTACTGAGTTACAGTTCATATAAGGAAATCAGTCAATTGAAATAAATTCATTAGGCCCTAATCTATGGATTTCACAGGACTGGGAATACAGATATGCATCTGTTGGTCAGAGATACCTTAAAAAAAAGTTAAACCAGTCGGTATCTGGTGTGACCACCATTTCTGTCATGCAGCGCATCACATCTCCTTCGCATAGAGTTGTTCACGCTGTTGATTGTGGCCTGTGGAATGTTGTCCCACTACTCTTCAATGGATGTGCGAAGTGGTGGATATTGGCAGGAACTGGAACACGCTGTTGTACATGTCGATCCAGAGCATTCCAAACATGCTCAATGGGTGACATGTCTGGTGAGTAGGCAGTCCATGGAAGAACTGGAACAATTTCAGCATCCAGGAATTGGGTACAGATCCTTGCGAAATGGGTCTGTGCATTATCATGCTGAAACATGAGATAATGGTGGTGGATGAATGGCATGACAATGGGCCTCAGGATCTCGTCACGGGATCTCTGTGCATTCAAATGGCCATCGATAAAATACAATTGTGTTCATTGTCTCTAGTTCATGCCTGCCCATACCATAACCCCACCATCACCATGAATCACACTGTTCACAACGTTGACATCAGCAAACCGCTCCTCCATACGACGCCATACACACTGTCTGCCATCTGCCCGGTACTTTTTACTTTTTAGGGATTCCTCATGTCTTATTGATTGTAAGGAAAAAGTTTTGCCCAAATCAAATGTTAGGTACTGTATTTATTGAATATTATATGAATCCTATAAATTAAAATGGCCAATTTGGGATCAATCAATTATTTTAATATCTAAGATAACAGCTTACATTCCAACAAAATAATGTCACAGGAATGCAAATTTTATTGGTTTCTAACTACAGAAACAATTTCAGAACAATCTGAGATGGTGGTTGTCAATCCTATTTCTTGTGGAAATACCCATCTGCGTGTTTGTCTAGGGTTTCTGGTAAGCAGGACCGAATAGATTCTTACTGCTCTCATCCTCCTGACTGGGCCAGGTCCGAGACCTCTGACTTGGGTATTGTTGAGAGCTGTTGTATGATTCACAGTTAGAAATGGCATTGTTGAATGTGGAGGAAGGGTCACCTAGCTGTACACGAGCCAATAGTAACTGATTAGTAAAGCAGAGCTGAGCAACTCTATCATATCTATCCTTTCTCTCCCTATCGTTCTTGCTCTCCTTTCTCTCCCTCTCAACCATTCAGGACGGTGAGGTGCAGCGTCAGATAGACCACGAGGTGCGGATGCGTGAGGGGGCCAGTAAGCTGCTGGCTGCGTGCTCCCAGAGAGACCAGGCCCTGGAGGCCTCCAAGAGCCTGCTCTCCTGCAACACCCGTATCTTGGCACTGCTCAGCCAGCTGCAGAGGATGAGAGAGGCCCAGGTCCTGCAGAGAGTAGGCCGCAGGTAGGAGAGAGAGTGGGGGTGGGTGGGGGCGGTTTGCCGTCATAACTATTTAGAAAATAAATAAATGGATGGGTGAATGGAGGAAAAGATGGAGGGATTGATGAGCTCCTATCTGTTCTCCGCCCCAGGTCCTCTATTGGTGAGTCACTGGACGAGAGGCTGCCCTGCATGGGTAATGTGGCCATCTCAGGTGAGTGGTGTACACATGCACACGCAGACACCAACAGACACAGGTAGGAGTACTATATCTGACACAGATATCTCATTCTCTCTCTCGCTGTCCCTTTATCTCGCAATCCATCCCCTCTTCCACTCCAGACCTGCGTATCCCACTCATGTGGAAAGACTCGGAGTACTTCAAGAACAAAGGTGAGTTCTAAATGGTGCTGTCACTAAACCTGTCATGACAACACATCGTGGTCATGTCTAGGAACACATCATTTTTTGGGATTAAATCGGCGCTCCTCAACATCGGTCCTCAACATCTTGCATCCAATAACAACATTAGGCAATAATAGCACTTGATAGCGTCTAGCTCCTAGCAATAATGTTTGAATTGAACGGAACAGCTACTGAAAACTCTTCGTTTAGATTAGAATGCAAATGGTGCATATTGAGAGAGTGGAGTCACTATTGGCTATTTGTATTTAGGTGTACCCGGCCGGTACGTCATCAGTTCTTCAGAGTTTCATTTGAGTCATAGCTCTCCCACCACTACCAGGGTGGCCTGAGGACATACATTTCATTTGTGGAGTAAATCTAAGGTCTCAATCTATAATCCTGTCTAAACCAGTTATGTGGCTAATCCATGCAGATTATATGATTCATGCATGTGGGGTCAACACATGCTATTAACCGCCTCCTGTTTGTTTCTAAAACCCTTATATTAGCGTGGCTCCTCTCAGTGCTACAACTGAAATCAGGTCAGATTTCGAGGTCACACAGGTTAATCCTGTAAAGGTGTAGTTATTGGACTTTTACTCAGCCTACTCAATACCTTCTCTCTCTTTTTCTGCCATCTCTGTCCTGCTCTCTTTCTGCTCCCTCCGCCCACCGTCCTTTCTCTAAACTCCATCCTCCCCATCTCCCGCTCTATCCATCTCTATTCTTTCTCTATCTATCTTGCTCTTCTCTCGCTCTCTTTCAGAGCTACATCGCTGTGCTGTGTTCTGTCTGCTCCAGTGTGGCAGAGAGATCTATGATACAGCCCTGGTGATGGTGGACAGGTCTTTGACTGACATCTGCTTCGAGGACACCATCATATTGCAAGTGGCTGCTCGAGTTGCTCTCATTCAGTCTACTTAAGTTATATACCACTATTAGTGCAAGTGATGTAGCATTTTGTCTGTGGTTTTAATATTTTCTTAGAAATGTATAGAGAACTTCTGTCCCCTTCAGTTTGATTATGTTATTTGCGTGTAATTCTGTATTTCACTGTCCATGTCTGTTTGTTAATATTTGTGTCTATATTCATCTGTGCTCCTGTATATGATCCAGTAAGGAGGCGAGCCCGTGCTTTGAGCTCCGTGTGGATCTGTACAGTACCTGTGTGGTGGAGGACTTCTCTCCGGGCCCAGGGGCACTAGGACCCAGGAGACTGAACCGCCTCAGCAGCTCCCTGGGCTGCACCTCTGGGAGGAGGATCAGGGCAGCTCTGGAGTCTGCAGCCTGTGGTACCATATCCAACGTAGAGGGAGGCGATGGAGGAGGAGGAGGAGGAGGAGGAGGAAGAGGAGGGTCTCCACCACCTCTGCTGCCTGCTATCTGTACACAGTGAGTGTTGATGTAGCAGCTGCACATGCGCGCACACACACACACACATACACACACACAACTGGAATCACATGCAACGATGATACACATAATGTCAACTCAAACTTGCCACAGAAGTCATCAAATATACATACTTACAGTTGAAGTCGGAAGTTTACATACACCTTAGCCAAATACATTTAAACTCAGTTTTTCACAATTTAATCCTAGTAAAAATTTCCTGTCTTAGGTCAGTTAGGATCACCACTTTATTTTAAGAATGTGAAATGTCAGAATAATAGTAGAGAGAATTATTTATTTCAGCTATTATTTCTTTCATCACATTCCCAGTGGGTCAGAAGTTTACATACACTCAATAAGTATTTGGTAGCATTGCCTTTAAATTGTTTAACTTGGGTCAAACGTTTTGAATAGCCTTCCACAAGCTTCCCACAATAAGTTGGGTGAATTTTGGCCCATTCCTCCTGACAGAACTGGTGTAACTGAGTCAGGTTTATAGGCCTCATTGCTCGCACATGCTTTTTCAGTTCTGCCCACAAATGTTCAATAGGATTGAGGTCAGGGCTTTGTGATGGCCACTCCAATACCTTGACTTTGTTGTCCTTAAACCATTTTGCCACAACTTTGGAAGTAATCTTGGGGTCAATGTCCATTTGGAAGACCCATTTGCGACCAAGCTTTCACTTCCTGACTGATGTCGTGAGATGTTGCTTCAATATAATATAATATATAATTTTCCTTCCTCATGATGCCATCTATTTTGTGAAGTGCATCAGTCCCTCCTGCAGCAAAGCACCCCCACAACATGATGCTGCCACCCCTGTACTTCACGGTTGGGATGGTGTTCTTCGGCTTGCAAGCCTCCCCCTTTTTCCTCCAAACATAACAATGGACATTATGGCCAAACAGTTCTATTTTTGCTTCATCAGACCAGAGGACATTTCTCCAAAAAGTACAATATTTTTCCCCATGTGCAGTTGCAAACTGTAGCCTGGCTTTTTTATTGCAGTTTTGGAGCAGTGGCTTCTTCCTTGCTGAGCGGCCTTTCAGGTTATGTCGATATAGGACTCATTTTACTGTGGATATGGATACTTTTGTACCCGTTTCCTCCAGCATCTTCACAAGGTCCTTTGCTGTTGTACTGGGATTGATTTGCACTTTTCGCATCAAAGTACGTTCATCTCTAGGAGACAGAACGTCTCCTTCCTGAGCGGTATGATGGCTTCGTGGTCCCATGGTGTTTATACTTGCGTACTATTGTTTGTACAGATGATGAACGTGGTACCTTCAGGCATTTGGAAATTGCTCCCAAGGATGAACCAGACTTTTTTTTCTGAGGTCTTGGCTGATTTCTTTTGATTTTCCCATGATGTTGAGCAGAGGCACTGAGTTTGAAGGTAGGCCTTGAAATACATCCACAGGTACACCTCCAATTGACTCAAATTATGTCAATTAGCCTACCAGAAGCTTCTAAAGCCATGCCATCATTTTCTGGAATTTTCCAAACTGTTTAAAGGCACATTCATCTCAATGTATGTAATCTTCTGACCCACTGGAAATGTGATATAGTGAATTATCAGTGAAATAATCTATCTGTAAACAATTGTTGGATGAATTACTTGTCTCATGCACAAAGTAGAGGTCCTAACCGACTTGCCAAAACTATGGTTTGTTAACATGAAATCTGCGAAGTTGTTGAAAAATTAGTGTATGTGTATGTACATTTCCGACTTCAACTGTACATGCAGTACATTCCAACTTACTATTAATTGTGTGTGGTTTCTGTCTGCAGGGGGCCAAAGTATCACCTTCTGGCCCACACCACACTGAAAATAGCACATGTTCAGGACAGCTTCAGAACACACGACCTCTCCATATCAGCCACAGGTGAGCAACTCCTCCCATCCTCTCCTTTCGCTGTATACTGTCCTTGTATAGTGAGCAACATACTAATTAACCCATTGTGTTTCAGAGGACAATGCATTCTGGCTGCCTCTCTATGGCAGTGTGTGTTGCCGTCTGGCCGCCCAGCCTCTCTGTATGACCCAGCAGGTTATCAGCGGCAGGCTCAAGATCAAGGTGAGTTAACTCTTCATCATCGTCATTAGTATCACACCCACCATCATTCGCATCATAATTTGTTCAATCATCCTCATCCTCAGCTTTAGTATGGTCATTAGTGTCGTAATTAGTTAAGTCAAAAGCATCGTTATAATCATTCTTACCATTCTCATAATCAGCTTGAGAAGGAGCCTGAGTGCTGGACCGACGTCTACGCTGTCCTCAGAGGGACAAGTCTTCTCTGTTACCACAGTCAAGAGAGGATGGAGGCCCAAGAGGAGACGCTATTCACCATCGCCATCAACAAGGTTGGTTACTCCTGTAAACAGGCAAGACACGTCAGCATATTCATACTCAGTCATCCTTACAGACGGCCAAATTGCAGAGATGGGCGCAACATTGCATAAATACTGAACTATTTACCTCAATTACCTCGACTAACCTGTATTTACCCTTACCCCTGCACATGGACTCGGTACTGGTACGCCTTGTATATAGCCTTGTTATTTTATTGTGTTACTATATTGGGTTTATTTAGCAAATTCTTCTTACTTACTTTTTTAAACCATTGTTGGTTAAGGACTCGTAAGCAAGCATTTCACGGTAAGGTCTACCTGTTGTATTCGCTGCATTTGACAAATATAGTTGTATTTGTCTTTGAAGTCTGCTGCAGCTTCATGATCAGTCCACTAGAGAGCACTGTTGAGGTGTAACCTAAAGACACCCCTTGCCTGCAAACTATTTCTTGAAATGTGGGTGCTTATCAGCCTGACACATCAGCCATGTGCACAACACAGCAGCTACATTGCACTAATGGTGCGCACGTTTGGTCACCCGCATCTGCCTGCGTTTGCTAATAACCCATCCGCAAGGCCCACACCCTACCCTAACCCGCTAATATAGAAAATGTGCTGTAGGCTACAGTCAGACATGGGGTGCAGGAATTCCTTATTTGTTGACTGATTTAGATATGTTTATGCTTATAATTTCTGACATTTTGTTAGGTAATTTTTTTGTCATTAGCCTATACAGTGCCTTCGGAAAGTATATCTTCAACATTTTGTTTGTAGATTTTTTTGCAAAAAAAAACCAACAACCTTATTACATACAGTGGGGAGAACAAGTATTTGATACACTGCCGATTTTGCAGGTTTTCCAACTTACAAAGCATGTAGAGGTCTGTAATTTTTATCATAGGTACACTTCAATTGTGAGAGACGGAATCTAAAACAAAAATCCAGAAAATCACATTGTATGATTATTTAATAATTAATTTGCATTTTATTGCATGACATATGTATTTGATCACCTACCAACCAGTAAGAATTCCGGCTCTCACAGACCTGTTAGTTTTTCTTTAAGAAGACCTCCTGTTCTCCACTCATTACCTGTATTAACTGCACCTGTTTGAACTCGTTACCTGTATAAAAGACACTTGTCCACACACTCAATCAAACAGACTCCAACCTTTCCACAATAGCCAAGACCAGAGAGCTGTGTAAGGACATCAGGGATAAAATTGTAGACCTGCACAAGGCTGGGATGGGCTACAGGACAATAGGCAAGCAGCTTGGTGAGAAGGCAACAACTGTTGGCGCAATTATTAGAAAATGGAAGATGTTCAAGATGACGGTCAATCTCCCTCGGTCTGGGGCACCATGCAAGATCTCACCTCGTGGGGCATCAATGATCATGAGGAAGGTGAGGGATCAGCCCAGAACTACACGGCAGGACCTGGTCAATGACCTGAAGAGAGCTGGGACCACAGTCTCAAAGAAAACCATTAGTAACACACTACGCCGTCATGGATTAAAATCCTGCAGCGCACGCAAGGTCCCCCTGCTCAAGCCAGCGCATGTCCAGGCCCGTCTGAAGTTTGCCAATGACCATCTGGATGATCCAGAGGAGGAATGGGAGAAGGTCATGTGGTCTGATGAGACAAAAATAGAGCTTTTTGGTCTAAACTCCACTCGCCGTGTTTGGAGGAAGAATAAGGATGAGTACAACCCCAAGAACACCATCCCAACCGTGAAGCATGGAGGTGGAAACATCATTCTTTGGGGATGCTTTTCTGCAAAGGGGACAGGACGACTGCACCGTATTGAGGGGAGGATGGATGGGGCCATGTATCGCGAGATCTTGGCCAACAACCTCCTTCCCTCAGTAAGAGCATTGAAGATGGGTCGTGGCTGGGTCTTCCAGCATGACAACGACCCGAAACACACAGCCAGGGCAACTAAGGAGTGGCTCCGTAAGAAGCATCTCAAGGTCCTGGAGTGGCCTAGCCAGTCTCCAGACCTGAACCCAATAGAAAATCTTTGGAGAGAGCTGAAAGTCCGTATTGCCCAGCGACAGCCCCGAAACCTGAAGGATCTGTATGGAGGAGTGGGCCAAAATCCCTACTGCAGTGTGTGAAAACCTGGTCAAGAACTACAACAAACGTATGATCTTTGTAATTGCAAACAAAGGTTTCTGTACCAAATATTAAGTTCTGCTTTTCTGATGTATCAAATACATATGTCATGCAATAAAATGCAAATTAATTATTTAAAAATCATACAATGTGATTTTCTGTTTTTTTTTTTTGATTCCCTCACTCACAGTTGAAGAGTACCTATGATACAAATTACAGACTTCTACATGCTTTGTAAAATGCAAATGAATTATTTAAAAATCATACAATGTGATTTTCTGATTTTTTTTTTTTGATTCCCTCACTCACAGTTGAAGAGTACCTATGATACAAATTACAGACTTCTACATGCTTTGTAAGTGGGAAAACCTGCAAAATCGGCAGTGTATCAAATACTTGTTCTCCCCACTGTACATTTTCAGACCCTTTGCTATGAGACTCGAAATTGAGCTCCGGTGCGTTCTGTTTCCATTGATCATCCTTGAGATATTGATTGGAGTCCACCTGTGGTTAATTCAATTGATTAGATATGATTTGGAAAGGTACACACCTGTCTGTATCAGGTCCCCCAGTTGACAGTTCATGTCAGACCAAAAACCAAGCCATGAGGTCGAAGGAATTGTCTGTAGAGCTTCGAGACAGGATTGTGTCGAGGCACAGATCTGGGGAAGGTTACCAAAACAATTCTGCAGCATTGAATGTCCCCAAGAACACAGTGGCCTCCACCCTAAATTGAAGAAGTTTGGAACCACCAAGACTCTTCCTAGAACTGGCTGCCCGGGCCCAAACAGAGCAATCGGGGAGGTGTTCCTCTGTGGAGATGGGAGAACCTTCCAGAAGGACAACCATCTTTGCATTACTCCACCAATCAGGCATTTATGGTAGAGTGGCCAGACAGAATTCACTCCTCAGTAAAAGGCACATGACAGCCCACTTGGAGTTTGCCAAAAGGCACCTGAAGACTTTCAGACCATGAGAAACAAGATTCTCTGGTCTGATGAAACCAAGGTTGAACTCTTTGGCCTGAATTCCAAGCATCACGTCTGGAGGAAACCTGGCACCATCCCTACGGTGAAGCATGGTGGTGGCAGCATCATGCTATGGGGATGTTTGTCAGCGGCAGGGACTGGGAGACTAGTCAGGATCGAGGCCACGATGAGAGATCCTTGATGAAAACCTGCTCCAGAGCGCTTAGGACCTCAGACTGGGGCGAAGGTTCACGGGATAAAAGCGGATAAAACCACGGGGACTGCACAAAACCACACATCCGCCACGTGCGCAACACATCCGCCACGTGCGCAACACATCCGCCACGTGCACAACACAACAGCCACGTGCACAACACAACAGCCATGTGCACAACATATCAACTACACTACATGACCAAAAAGTATGTGGACACCTGCTCGTCGAACATTGTTGTAGAAAATCTTCCCTCTTTCTCTTAAAAATAAAGCACTTTCAAAGTTTGGAAAAGTAACAGACTTTTATTACGCAAGCAACAAAAGCCGAGGAGCCTCCGGAGACTTCTGATCTTCCCAGACTCCTCTGCGCTTCTTATACTAATTTGTGGTTACATAGCCCCTCCCTCACGGGTAGGCTGATTAACACCTCTAACCGTCTTCCACTATCGTTTCAAAACCTTAAAACTCTGGTTCGTCTACCTCCTCTTCCTGTCAGCAGTTAAACCTTCAAAATATAAAACACTCCCCCATTGGCAATTAAACTTCAAGATACGAAACTGTGAAACCATAATGGCGACCCTCTAGTAATGGTGTAAAGATAAACACATTCACCCATGAAGGCAACCAGACACACACTCATAAATCTTAACATACATGGACCCAAATTCTTAGTGCCTGTTACAACCTGGTACAACCACAGCACAATACAGACACTGTTCTATTCAACTATTCTAATCCTTCTTATATTATAGCTAATGTGTGTCTAAGTGTACCCCATAAAACCATATGCTTAAAATATTAATCAACATCTGTACAGGTAGACACACAACTACAGAAGCAGAAATATCTCTGTTGTTGTCTTTAGCTGTTACCAGCTGTACTGTGATATTATTACGAGCCATTACTTTTCTTTGTGTGTGTGTTTTCTCTCCTTCTCAGGAGACCCGCATCCATGTGTTCGAGAGAGGGCCTCTCCACCATACCCAGACTATATCCATAAGCACACACACCGGAGGTGACGAAGCTGTCACACACACTCTGGCGCCACACACCCCCCAGGACACACAGCGCTGGATGGAGGCCTTCTGGCAGCACTTCTACGACATGAGTGAGTAGTACTGATTCAATTTGATTTGATTAAGTTTGAGTACATTTTATTTTGTAACTTAAAAATCAATTTAAATGCTTATGCTTATTTGCTGTATACTGGTGGGCACCACCTTGGTCCTGCATAGCCACAGGCTATGTTTTGACCCGTTAACCTTTTTGTTTTGACCCGTTAACCTCTACCGGATCGGTGTCCCTATGCCGGGACAGTTGAGCTAACGTGCGCTAATGTGATTTAGCATGACTGTTGTAAGTAACAGCAAACTTTCCAGGACATAGACATGTTTTATATGGGCAGAAAGCTTACATTCTTGTTAATCTAACTGCACTGACCAATTTACAGTAGCTATTACAGTAGCTATTGTTTGAGGAGAGTGCACAACAACAAAGAACTTATCACGGCAACTGGTTTGATACATTCACCTCTGAAGGTAAATAATGTACTTACATTCAGTAATCTTGCTCTGATTTGTCATCCTGAGGGTCCCAGAGATTATAAAATCAATTTTTATATTCAAATGTAGGAACTGGGTTCTACAGTTTGAACCCCTGCTGTCTCTGGCTCCACACCCACCCCTCCCGGCCATCTAGATGTGTGAAAGTTAGTGTATAAGCTAATGATCCATCATGTATGACATTCCTGGGAGTGTGTAAACTTACATTTTGTATTACCATATCATTGTTGTATGTTATCTATCGGCACATTTGGGAAGACTTGATACAAGATATCGTCCAGTATTGCAATGCTTTACTGGATCAATCTGAAACTTTGCACACACACTGCTGCTGTCTAGTGGCCAAGATCTAAATTGCACCTAAACTCCTATATGATATTATGACCTTTCTCTTGCATTTCAAAGATGATGGAACAAAACATTTAATATAAACGCAGGTTTTTTTTTTGTTTGTAATATCTTTTACCAGATCTAATATGTTATATTCTCCCACATTAATTTAATATTTCCACAAACTTCAAAGTGTTTCCTTTCAAATGGTATCCAGAATATACAAATCCTTGTTTCAGGTCCTGAGCTACAGGCAGTTAGATTTGGGTATGTCATTTTAGGCGTAAATTGGAAAAAAAGGGTCTGATCCTTAAGAGGTTAAACGCTACTAGCCCACCCTTCTTTAATCCGATAGGAACAGATAGAAGTGACATTTCCAGTAACATGATGACCCTGTAGTTAGGCCATCATTGTAAATAAGAAATTGTTCTTAACTGACCTAGTTAAATAAAAATGAAATAAAATACATTTGGATGGATGGCCTAATAAAACCTATCTTCATGAGAGATAAGTTAGAAAGCTCAGATTGGATTTTTTTGTATTTATTATTTATCTATGATTGGTATACACTTGTTGCACTAGTATTACCTGCTATAGTAAATATAATTTTAAAATGTGATATTCTATGAACAACCTATTCATGAAAAATGCGGGAATAGGAATTTTTTGTTGTTGATACTTGTTTTATATACACTCAACTTTACAATTAACATGCTATACAATTTCAGCTGCCTTATTACTGTAATCATTTTTTATATAACTAGTGGTCAGGGAAAATCCGACTCGTTTCTGGTGGACTGCTCTCATTCATTGTTCTCTCTCCCACTGTGAACATACCACAGAGTTGGCTAGTGGATCTACTGATTTGTCACATACCACAGAGTTGGCTAGCGAATCTACTGATTTTGTCACAATCTCAGCTTTCATCTAATATGATCAGTTGATTTATAAGCGATATTGATATTTCTTGATAAAATAATGAAATTATAATGAAAGTCCACTAAACAGTATCAGATTTATCTATCAAACTGCCGTGGGAATCTGTGGGTGGCCGTTATTCCACATGGAGAAGAACATGCAAATGTTGGCAATATCATTCAAGCCATTGTAACCAATTAGGATCAATTGAGGATCCATCTAGCAACGCTTTGATTGGCAGCTATAGTTTCCTGACTAAGTGTTACGAGAAGCCTATTTGCTTCTCTATGTAGCTATGGTACGAGACCAAGCAGCGCAAATGGGGAGAGACGGAGAGCGAGATAGCCCCGCGTCGGTTCACCAACACCGAACTCCTCGGAGGGTTCGAGTCGGACTCGTCGGAGGAGGACGACGAGGAGGACATGCTTCGGTTCCCTCACCCGTGGGGGCTCCTGGAGGAGCCAACTCCACTCCCCATGTGGACCATGGGGAGGCTCAGGTACCAATGGGGGGCTCAGAGCAAGGAGCAGGGGGAGGAGCTGGAGGAGCATTTTGGGGAGGTTCTGAGGGAATTGGTGGAGATAGAGGTCGAGAGGGAGATGGCGGAGTGGGCCAGTCCAGGTCCGGTCATCTACTCCGCTCCAGTGCCAGAGCAGTCCGCTCCACCGGTACCCAATCCGGGTCCAGCCGTCTGCTCCGCCTCAGGGCCAGAGCAGTCCGCTCCACCGGTACCCAATCCGGGTCCAGCCGTCTGCTCCGCCTCAGTGCCAGAGCAGTCCGCTCCACCGGTACCCAATCCGGGTCCAGCCGTCTGCTCCGCCTCAGTGCCAGAGCAGTCCGCTCCACCGGTACCCAATCCGGGTCCAGCCGTCTGCTCCGCCTCAGTGCCAGAGCAGTCCGCTCCACCGGTACCCAATCCGGGTCCAGCCGTCTGCTCCGCCTTAGTGCCAGAGCAGTCCGCTCCACCGGTACCCAGTCCGGGTTCAGCCGTCTGTTCCGCTCCTGAGCCAGAGCAGTCCGCTCCACCGGTGCCGAATCCGGGTTCAGCCGTCTGCTCCGCTCCAGTGCCAGAGCAGTCCGCTCCACCGGTACCCAATCCGGGTCCAGCCGTCTGCTCCGCTGCAGAGCCTGAGCAGTCCGACCCACCGGTGCCCAGTCCGGGCCCGGTTGTTTTCCCAGCTCCATGGCCGGAGCCGTTTGCCCCACTGGTGCCGAGTCCGGGCCCGGTTGTTTTCCCGCTCCATGGCCGGAGCCGTTTGCCCCACCGGTGCCCAGTCCGGGCCCGGTTGTGTTCCCCGCTCCAGAGCATGAGCAGTCCGCCCCACCGGTGCCCAGTCCTGGCCCGGTTGTTTTCCCCGCTCCATGGCCGGAGCCGTTTGCCCCACCGGTGCCCAGTCCGGGCCCGGTTGTTTTCCCCGCTCCATGGCCGGAGCCGTTTGCCCCACCGGGGCCCAGTCCGGGCCCGGTTAAATGTCCCGCTCCTTGGCCGGAGCCGTTTGCCCCACCGGTACCCAGCCCGGGACCGGTTATAAGGAAGGGGCATGGGACAAAACTGTCCACTTTGCCGGAGCCAGAGCCACCCCCAAGGGACTAGTCTTCCCTCCCATTAACCCCCCCTGTTTTGTGTGTTTTTTTTTGGCGTCCGGGAGTCCGCGCCTTGGGGGGGGGGGGGGGTGGGGTACTGTCAGGCTCTGGCCATAGAGAAGCCTATTTGCTTCTCTATGTAGCTATGGTCAGAGTCTGACAGTGTCGTTCTTTTCTGTTTCTGTGTGGGGTTTGGGTTGGATCCCTAATTAGAGGCAGCTGCAATTAGGGATCCCATATATGTTGAGTCTGTCCTTCACTCCTTCACTCGGGTGTGGGTCGTTATCGATGTATGTCGCAGTCACGGTGAAGTAAGTGTGTTTTCGTTTACGTCCGTTCATTCGTGTTTGTGTGTCACGAGTCGGTAGTGAGCGAGACCAAGGCGCAGCGCATTCATAGTTCGACATTTATTTACACACTCCAAATGACGAACTATACAAACAAAACCACGGGTACACAAAACAACGTAACACACCTACTTGTGACCTGCGACATACATCGATATATATATTATGACCCACAGCCCCGGTGTGGAAACATACATGCATATGTAGGATCCCTAATTAGAGACGATGCACTGCAGCTGCCTCTAATTAGAGATCCTACACAAACCACCTACAAACCCAGAAATGATATACTTGTCAGACTCTGACCATGGCACATAGAGAAGCAATAGGCTTCTCTATGGCCAGAGCCTGACATTGTGTTTGAGAACGTGACGTTTTGTTTATCGTGTTTGTTCTTTGTGGTAGTTCGTTCTTTATTATTATTATACATAGTAAAAGAAAAGAAAAGAAATGTCGAACCACTATCCCTGCGCTGCGTCTTGGTCTCTCCCCACACACATTCGTGACAGTATGTCACCAAAGTTACACTCCAGTTGCAGACCAGTTGCAGGGAGAGACTGATCTGTTTGTAAGCCCGACAGTGAAACTAAGCTCAAGACTGGCTCTACCCAATTCCTACCCAATTCCTTTGTCTCTTACCTTGCCAGCCTGTGAGGAGACAGATGATACCTGTTGCTTTAATCTCCTGCTACACACACACACACACACACACACACACACACACACACACACACACACACACACACACACACACACACACACACACACACACACCTATCTCCTGCTGCGCCGAACCCCTCCTGCATGGCCAAAGAGGGTTATTTTCATGTCATCTGACCGTAGCACCGGTTCCAATCCAAGTGCCAATGCAAACTCCAGGCATTTCAATTTGTTGGATAACATGAAAATAGACCTCTTTGGCCACGCACACCAGTGGTGGGTTTGGTGTCGAAATAAGCATGTATATACAGAACTGAACCCCATTCCTACTGTCAAATATTGTTAGATCTTTGATGTTATGGGGCTATTTTGCTTCCCCAGGCCCTGGGGCCATTCTTAAGGTCAGACATTTTTACCAAAAACCTGCTTGCCTCTTCCAGGAGGCTGAAACTTGGCCGCAAGGAGATCTGCCAGCAAGACAATAACCCCAAGCAGACATCAAAATCCACAAAGAAATGATTACTTGACCACAAAATCAACATATTGTAATGGCCATCTCAGTCTCCGGACTTGAACCTCATTGAGAATCTGTGGTTTGAATTGAAGAGGGCAGTCCAAAGGCGCAGAAGACAAAGGATATCAAGGATCTGGAAAGATAATGATCTAAGATTACTCCGAATGTGTTCTCCAAACTCATAAAACATTTTAGGAAGGGGCCTCCCGAGTGGCGGAGCGGTCTAAGGCACTGCATCGCAGTGCTATCTGCGTTACTACAGATCCTGGTTCGATAACGGGCTATGTCGCAGGCCGGCCGTGACCGGGAGACCCATGAGGCGATGCACGTTGTGCAGTAAGATTGTGGAAAATCCTATTTTATTTGTCACATGCTTCGTTAACAGGTGTAGACTAACACTGGAATGCTTACGGACCCTTCCAAAAAACTAAGCGTCTCTGTCATCTGTGTGTGTGTGTGTGTGTGTGTGTGTGTGTGTGTGTGTGTGTGTGTGTGCGCGCCATTTGACAGAGAAGTGTGCTATAGCAGATTGAGATCTGGTATTGCAGGAGTATTGTTCACTTCACCCACTCATCAATACAAAATTAGTCCTGGTCTTATCTGTGTTATCATTTAAACTGTCATTAACACAGGGGAATTTAGACATAAGAGCATGCAACATACTTGTACTTTATTGTAAGATATACCAGCTCAAAGATACTTGTTATGATATGTTGTAATGGACTGCCACTATGTGTGTCCACTGTATTACTGCAACAATTTCATTGATTTTACTGAGTTACAGTTCATATGAGGAAATCAGTCAATTGAAATAAATGCATAAGGCCCTAATCTATGGATGCCACATCACTGGGAATATAGATATGCATCTGTTGGTCACAGACACCTTCAAAAAAATGGGACTCAGTATCTGGTCACGGTATTTTTGTTCATTCAAATTGCCATTATGTCTGCCCATACCATAACCCCACCGCCACCATGGGGCACTCCGTTCACAACGTTGACATCAGCAGTTGTGGTTGTGAGGCCGGTTGGACATACTGCCAAATTTTCAAAAAGGATGTTGAAGGCGGCTTATGGTAGAGAAATGAACATTACATTCTCTGGCAACAGTTCTGGTGGACATTCCTGCAGTCAGCATGCCAATTGTATGTTCCCTCAAAACTTGTGGACGTCTGTGGCATTGTGTTGTGTGACAAAACTGCAAAAGAAATTGTGCACAGAATTTGAGAGAAATATGCTTTTTGTGCATATTTCTGGGATCTTTTATTTCAGCTCATGAAACATTGGACCAACACTTTGCATGTTGCGTTTATATTTTTGTTCAGTGTAGATAGAAAATATGGCCGTGTAAAGCACAATATTGAGGAGTTATAGCTGTTGTATTGACTGACTAATTTCTTTAAATGACGCCACAGTCCTCACTGATTTGTCTAACTTGTTGATGACTAATGGTTTTTAGTGACTCTTGGTAGGTCCTCTCGGTGTGTAAGTAAGTATTGTAGCCTCTCACAAGCCAGTTAAAAGGAGCAGTGGCCTCATTTATCAATGTTGCGTACATTTCTCACTAAATTCTGGCGCACATGAAGATTCTACGATTTGTGTGCGCAACATATTATTGGCATTTATAAAACTGTCGCACACAACATATAGGTATGTTTTCATTGATAAATCAGAGCCATACAGTGCCTTCAGAAAGTATTCATACCCCTTGACTTTTGTGTTACGGCCTGAATTCAAAATGGATTAAATAGATTTTTCTCTCTCACCCATTTACACACAATACCCTATAATGACAGTGATTCTTTTTTGGTGGAAATGTTAGCGAATTTATTGAAAATGAAATACAGATATTTAATTTTATATCTAATTTATATCTAATTTAAATAAGTATTCACACCCCTGAGTCAGTACTTTGTAGAACCGCTTTTGGCGGCAATTACAGCTTTGCACATTTGGATTTGGGGATTTTCTCCCATTTTTCCTTGCAGATTTTCTTAAGCTCTTGTTACGTTAGATGGGGAGCGGCGGTGAACAGCAATCTTCAAGTCTTTCCACATATTTTCAATGGGATTCAAGTCTGGGCATTGGCTGGGCCATTCAAGGACTTTCAGATTCTTGTTCTGAAACCATTCCAGCGTTGCTTTGGCTGTATGCTTGGTCATTGTCCTGTTGGAACGTAAATCTTCACCCAAGTCTAAGGTCGTTGGCACTCTGAAGCAGGTTCTCATCAAGTATTTACATGTTTTTGGCTACATTAATTGTTCCCTCTATCCTTACCAGTCTCCCAGTTCCTACTGCTGAAAAGCATCCCCATAGCATTACGCTTCCACCACCATGCTTCACAGTAGGGATGGTGTTAGATGAGTGATTCCAGTTGAAGCTGGTTGAGAGAATACCAAGAGTTTCCAAAGCTGTCATCAAGGCAAAGGGTGGCTATTTGAAGAATCTCAAATATAAAATATTTTTTGATTTGTTTAACACTGTGTTATTTCATAGTTTATGTCTTCACTATTATTATACAATGTAGAAAATATGTAAAAATAAAGAAAAACCCTTGATCTATGGACAGTTCTTTGGACATGATGGTATAGCTTTGCTCTGATATGCACTGTAAACTGTGGGATCTTATATAGACCGGTGTGTTTCTTTCTAGATCCAAACAATTGAATTGGATGCAGGTGGACTCCAATCAAGTTGTAGTGACATCTCAAGGATGATCAAAGTAAATGTAATGCACCAGAGCTAAATTTGGAGTGATAGCAAAGGGGTGTGAGTAATTATGTAGTGAAGATATTTCTGTATTTCATTTTCAATACATTTGAAGAATTTTCTCATTTTCTCATTATGGGGTATTGTGTGTAGAAGAGAAGAAACATAAACTTAATCCATTTTGAATTCAGGCTGGAACACAACCAAATGTGGAATAAGTCAAGGGGTATAAATATTTTTTTAAGGCAATGTATACTGAACAAAATATAAACACAACATGCAACAATTTACTGAGTTACAGTTCATAAGGAAATCAGTCAATTGAAAATACATCTTTAGGCCGTCTATGGATTTCACAAGGCTGGGAATACAGATATGCATCTATTGGTCACAGATACCGTGGATCAGAGAAGCAGTCAGTATCTGGTGTGACCACCATTTTTCTCATGCAGTGCGACATCTCCTTAGGATCGAGTTGATCAGGCTGTTGATTGTGGAATGTTGTCCCAATCCTCTTCAATGGCTGTGTGAAGTTGCTGGATATTGGAGGGAATTGGCACACGCTGTTGTACACGTCGATCCAAAGCATCCCAAACATGCTCAATGGGTGTCTGGTGAGTATGCATTTTCAGCTTCCAGGAATTATTTTTCAGATCCCTGAGACAGCCTTGCATTATCATGTTGAAACATTCGGTGATGGCGACAACAATGGGTCTCAGGATGTCTTCACGGTATCTCTGTGCGTTATTGCCATAGATAAAATGCAATTGTGTTAATTGTACGTAGCTTATGCCTGCCCATACCATAATCCCACCACAGTTGAAACCGGGATGCATCCATGAAGAGCACACTTCTCCAGCGTGCCAATGGCCATCGAAGGTGAGCATTTGCCCACTGAAATCGGTTACGATGCTGAACAGAAGTCAGGTCAAGACCCTGGTGAGGATGACGAGCACGCAGATGACCTTTTTGGTTGTGCACACCCACAATTTCATCAGCTGTCCGGGTGGCTGGTCTCAGACGATCCCGCAGGTGAAGAAGCCAAATGTGGAGGTTCTGGATTAGCGTGGTTACA
Organism: Thymallus thymallus; assembly: GCA_023634145.1. Classification (NCBI taxonomy): domain Eukaryota; kingdom Metazoa; phylum Chordata; class Actinopteri; order Salmoniformes; family Salmonidae; genus Thymallus; species Thymallus thymallus. The sequence continues at coordinate 23,121,551 of CM042404.1, read as the reverse complement.
CGTTGTCTGCTGTTGTGAGGCTGGGTGGACGTACTGCCAAATTCTCTAAAACAACATTGAACAGTGAGCATGTCAATTGCATGCTCCCTCAAAACTTGACACATCTGTGGTGTTGTGTAAAAAAACTGCACATTTTAGAGCAGCCTTTTATTGTCCCCAGCACAATGTGCACTTGTGTAATAATCATGCTATTTAGTCAGTTTCTTGATATTTCACACCTTTCAGGCAAAGGATAAATGCTCACGAACAGAGATGTAAACACATTTGTGCACCAAATTTGAGAGAAATAAGCTTTATGTGCATATGGAAAATATCTGGAAACATGTCACCAACACTTTACATGTTGCACTTATATTTTTGTGCGCACGTGAACGAGCATTACAACCCCGCCTGGAAAATGCCTTCCATTCACTTTTATGATGACAAAAACGCCCTCATTTGTTGTATGATTTGGAAATGCTTTAACTGGGCCATAAAAGTTTCTAAAAGCAAGAGCAATGGAAAATGTGATCACATTTGCGTGATGTGTGAGCAGAATCTTTTGCAGGGACTTTTTCAAACTAGACATGGATGCCGCCTATAGCGAGTGCCAAACACTGGCCACACATTCTGCAAGATTGATTGCTTTTTCAAGCAATTTAAAAGTAAATGTTGCAGCCTAAACGAGGAACTGGTCAATATTTGCTGGAACTGTCTAGCGGTCTATTTAATTTCAAGCATGCTTGAATAAAGGATGGATGATTGGTAATATTTGTTGTAGGCCTCTGCTATAGTAGCAGAAATAAGTAATGTCAGAAAAGGAGATATGATTATTATTAATACATTGAAAGAAACATATAAGGTCAAGTTACGCGATCTCCTTGTCAACGGCGAATGTATCTTTTTTTAACATTGTTTTCATGTTTTTATTAGCATTGTTATGAATTCATTGTGCATGTTAACAAACACCTCCATTTACCCAAAAGAACAATATTTGCTTGCAATACAATTATTCAACCACTAGAAGTTGTACGTGCGCATGGTCTGAGGAGTGCAGGGAGATACACACACTTTCCCATCAAATACCAACCTTTGCGGGAAAACTTATACTCTAATGCAAGGTTTAATGCAAGGTTTAGAGTATATTTTGTGCATACTCACCTTGAAAAAAAAATAAAGCCCCATGATTGTATCTCCTGTTTCTGTAGCGTTAGCGTAAGGCAACTTGATGAAAAAGTACACCCCCTGGACAGGACGCTATTCTATAGCAGGACCTTGCCCCCAATCTACTGGATATCCTTAATGCTGAGTGCCAAACAGTGACGCACCAGGTCAAATTTTTACCGTCTATGGTATGACAGCCTGGGATTGAACTCCCAACCTTCTAATCTCAGGGCGGACACTCAAACCACAAGGCTACTGAGTGGTCATGTAGGATAGGCATTTTAAGTGTAGATGTCTGACTGTCCTTGGGTATTCCTACTCATTGTCTGACACTGAAGTGTTTGTTTTGGACATGAATGGTGTCTTATCTGAATGGCCGGGTTAGAAGACTGTGAGGAGAGCTCAGAGACTACTTCATGACCGAACAGACAGCGTTATTCTTGACTGAGTTTTCAATCGGCAGTTGAAACAACAACAAAGCGGTTGCCTTGCTACTGTTTTGGTAAACCACTGAGAATAGAGGCTCATGAGCCATTTCTAAGTTATATTCTTCAAGAAAATGGTTTATGTACACTGTACAAAACATTAGGAACACATTTCTAATATTTAGTTGCACCCCCTTTTGCCCTTAGAACACCCTCAATTTGTCAGGGCATTGACTGTACAAGGTGTCGAAAGCATTCCACAGGGATGCTGGCCCATGTTGACTCCAATGCTTCCCACACACAGGAAACTGTTGAGCATGAAAAACCCAGCGGTGTTGCAGTTCTTGACACACTCAAATCGGTGCGCCTGGCACCTACTACCATAGCCCGTTCAGAGGAACTTAAATCTTTTGTCTTGCCCGTTCACCCTCTGAATGAAACATACACAATCCATGTCTCAAGGCTTAAAAATCCTTCTGTAACCTGTCTCCTCCCTTTCATCTTCACATCAATAAAGGATCATAGCTTTCACCTCGATTCACCTGGTCTGTCTGTACAATTAATTTAAAAGTCCAAAAATGCATTTACTAATAATCACAGATTGTCTGTTTAAGCCAAGATGCTATTTTGACTGGGTCTTTCTGGGTTTCCTCCCTGCATTCCTTCTGCACCGTGTTTGTTCTCCACCTTGTTCCCAAGCTGAAGCCAAGCCAGAGCAGCGTTCCAATAGAAGCAGGGAAATGCCTGGGATCCGTGCCATAAAGGCTCTGAAGAGTTAAGGGACGTAAAGAAACCTGGTGGTGTCCTATTTGTTGGTGTGCCTTACACACATACCGGAATTCGCTCGCACACACACACACAACCATATCCACACACACTTTACATGCGCCGTCACCGCATTCTAGAGCCGGAAATACTTCTGTTCTTTTGAATCCTTGATCCACCTTGGCCCCTCCTAAGAAACTGTGTTATTATGTAGTGTTAATACAGACACTGAATTATCTGGCACACGTATAGCGACAGGTGTTGAGAGTGGTCTTAATATGCTGAGAGAGACCTGACTTCTGGAATAAAGGGGTAATGCATTCACAAGGCCATGCCAATGCATATTCATTAGAAACACCTGGTTGGAGAATGTGGCTTGATTGGCGTTATACTGAAATTAAATAATCTCCTTGCCATACTACTCACTCTTTTCTTTCTTCTTGGAAAAAGGGATGGATTGTGTGGTGTAAAGAACAATGAAAGATCATGTAAATTAACTGTATTTAAATTGAAGTGGGTGAGGGCTACATTTCACCAAGAAGCTGAACATATGCTACAATAAATCTATTAATAAACATTTTACAAAGATGTCTACTTATCACTGCAGGTCAGTGGAAACAGTGTTGTGATGACCTGATGAAGATCGAGGTGCCCTCGCCCAGGAAATCCCATTTGGTCACAGCGAAGCAGGGGTCGCTTTACCACGAAATAGGTAAATATTCAATAACACACACCACCATCACATATGTCTACACATTCACCTACACTTACACATTTTTAATGATTCTAAGATTAGTCTGCAGATCTGCTAGAATGTTCTCTAGACAAATTGGATGCTTACGCAACTGTGGGGAAATAAAAGATTGCCCTCAAAAATAATTATATTGTTGTCATCAATATTGTAAGTAGTCCTTGTACAACAGTGCGGTTGTGCGATTTCTTAGTAAATCTAATCTTTTGTGAATCTTCTAAACTAACTTTCCCCACGCACTCTAAAGAAGTGAAAATAAAGTTGATCACCATTACCACAAATTCCGGGCTTTAAGATAAAGCGAGGGATAAAATAAGTGGAAGGTGAAACGCTTCATATGCCTCCACTCTCTACGTTTAAGGAAGATGGACTGAACAAAACCTGCTCTGCTAGAGACTGGGATGAAAAATCTATTTTGAGAGCAAATTACAATTTTGTATTTATTTTATTATTTGAACCGAAACGACAGCAGACATAGAAGCACACTGGTGGCATTATCGCCAACACCTGTTATGTATACCACAATGACTCAGATGGATCAAGGCCCTATTCAACTCTATTCTCTGTACCTACTGTAGCTAGCCAAGGGGAACCAGAATGCATCAATACCTATCATGCGGTTAGGGTGTTGTGGAAAGACGGCTCTATGGAAAGCATTGCAAATGTTAAGGAATTTGAGAGCGAGACAGAATTAGAGATTGATGGAGAGCGTGGAAATAAAAAAAAAATTACTAGATGAGAAAGAGGAGAGGCACAAAGATGAGGGGTAGAGAAGGATATAGGGAAATGGAGGCATTATTACAAGGAAATGGTAGAGAAAAATGGATCAGAATGTCTTTGTTCCTTCCGCAAGCCTGAGTCAAACCAGAAGAAAGATCATAATCATAACTTTGGAGCTATTTTAAGAGATTCACTCCTACATTTGATTTTTCTTCACCTCTTTCCACCCATTCTCTCTCCTTCTCAATTATCCATCGATCATATTGTCCCTTTTCCTTTCTTCCTGTCCTCTTTTCCCTCAGTCACTACATCTTCCCAAGGTGAGAGTGCGGTAATCCAGGATAACTCTGTGTCTGCCGAGGTGTGGGCCTGCGCTCCTCCTGCTATAACCACAGGTAGAGTACCACCAACAGTAACAGCACCACACACACACACACACACACAGAGGAAACCGGCACTTCAACTTCACAACATAAGTCACAGTGGAAGATTAAATAATGTGCCGCAACAATACACAATTCTCACCTGCCATGCTAACCTGTCTTGGCATGGCGACCACAGACTTACTAGAATCAAACCACAAAGGGCTAATGGGGTGATTGTAGTTGGGACTTAGGTAGGAGAAACCTGCCAAAGCCAGGCCACATTAGAACACTCCATTGACTCTGAGGCATCCACGATCATTGATATGAACATGCATGTTTCTTCACCTGTCTGATATGTCAGCCTAGCATACTGACACTAATCTCTAGAATATTACTACTGCTTTGTGAGACAGTTGTCAGGTTAATAGTTCATTTCGAGTTCTACTGTAGGCTTGTGTTCTTCCCTCCTAGTCCTGGAGAGCTTTTATTTCAGCCCAGAAGTAATACCCCTGATTCAGATAATCAAAGTATTGGTGATCAGTTGATCAGCTGAATCAGTTGGTATCCAACATTGGCCGTAAACTGCCGTACACTTTTGGCCACAGTGAACCAGGTCAGGTCAGTAGCAGCTGGGGTTTCCTACAGTCATCTGACAGGAACCATAACTAATAGCTCTACGGTCAACAAACCCGAGACACACTGTCCCAGGGAGACAATGCACAGTACAACATCAAATGTTAACTGTTCTGGTTGGCAGAGTGTTCGACTGACTCAGTCGTGGTAAACACTGACTAAGCCAGGGCATAATCCAAGTCAATGTGCCAAACGCTCCAAATATCTCACTGATAAATAGCTGATGGATGTTAATAAAGAAAGGCCAGGGATGGGTCAAAATGGCTACCAAGTCTGAATTATGCCATAGTCAAAGTATATGTTGGCGTGTTATACAGCAGCTAGGTGATGTAGTGCTTACGAGTCGGGTACAACAATGGACAATGGATGGCTGTGTGTAGGCTCTGCATTCTTCATATTGTGTCATGGATTTCAACAGTGTCATATGGTGACTTATTGTTATGATGTATTAAAGTAAGCATACAAATATTGGAGTCGACACACTCCTTAATCCTGATCGAATCACATTAACTATAGTTCTGAGCTTTGTTTTTCATCTGATTTATTTATGATCCCAGGCTTATGTACTACCTTGTCCTACACATTACCCCTGAGATGTGCTATCCACCCCGCCTATCTGGCAGGTTGCTAGAAGCTTCTCAACATCAGTCTTCACTGTAAATGGGGGAGTCAAAAGAATGCTGCTGATCTGAAATCATAGACAGGTACGCCACTGTGTGTGGTGGCACTCGTGTTATGCAACATTCTCACAAAGCCGTTTGGCGAGGTATGTGTTGTGCTGGGTTTGGGGTTGGGTGAGTATGTACGTGCTTGTGGGTGTGTGGAGGGAGGCTTGGAGGTGGGGGATTTCTGGGATCGCTGTGATATTCTTAGCCGGATTTAGAGCTCTCAACATGAATAAATACTAAATAATTTTGTTAGAAATTAAACACGACAACTTTCTGAAGCTGATGTTTTAACGAGTCAGCAGACATGTCTCTCAGAGGAGGCTTGGTAGAAAATGCTCTGTCAGTCACTAAATATTATCATTTTTATTTTACATTTATAGACAGGTGAAATCTTATAGTAAGTTGTTTTATAATTTGATTGTTACTATATTTAGAAAACATTTGTCATTTCAATCCCTATTGCCAAACTTTTGTTGAATAGGACAACAATCATATACAGTGCCTTCAGAAAATATTCAGAAAATAATTTAAAAATTTAAATTATATTATATATTTTTTTGTCACTGTCCTACACACAATACCTCAATGTCAAAGTGGAATTATGTTTTTTTAATTTTCTTTACTAATTGAAATGCCTTGAGTCAATAAGTATTCAACTCCTTTGTTATGGCAAGCCTAAATAAGTTCAGGTTTTTTAATGACTACCTCATCTACCTCATAAAAAAGAAAAGGAATGGAGCTTAAGCACAGGCAAAATCCTAGTGGAAAACCTGGTTGTCTGCTTTCCACCAGACACTGGGAGATTAATTCACCTTTTAGCAGGACAATAGCCTAAAACATAAGGCCAAATCTACACTGGAATTGCTTACCAAGACGACATTGAATGATCCTGAGTGGCTGAGTTACAGTTTTGACTTAAATCTACATGAACATCTCTGGCAAGACATGACAATGTTTTTCTAGCAATGATGAACAACCAATTTGACAGAGCTTGAAGAATTTTGAAAAGAATAATGGGCAAATGTTGCACAATCCAGGTGTGGAAAGCTCTTAGAGATTTACCCAGAAAGACTCCAGCTGTAATCCCTGCCAAAGCTGCTTCTACAAAGTATTGACTCAGGGGTGTGAATACTTATGGAAATTAGATATTTCTGTGCATCATTTTCAATAAATTAGCAAAAAAATATATAAAAACATATTTTCTATTTGTCATTATGGGGTATTGTGTGTAGATGGTTGAGAATAAAAATCTATTTAATCCATTTTGAATTCGGGCTGAAACACAACAAAATGTGGAACATGTCAAGGGGTATGGATACTTTCTGGGACTGTATGCTTAAAAAAATATTTTTTAAAATTATATTTGTAGTATGTATTTTAGCTTGTGTCCTCAAAAGTGAGTACTCCTCAGCAATGTATAACTATTTTTACCAGGAAGGTGAGTTCCAGAACTTTCTAGAACTATGCAGCATTACTAGTCATTTTGACGTAATGTTTAAGAGGTTAACGTCAGACAGAGATGTTTAGGCTTCTGTTCAGGTAATTTAATATTTGCATGCAGCCATCCTCAGAGCTGCACCAGCTATTGTGATAAAGCATGAACCTGTACTCTCCACAGGGCTGGTGTTATGGGTAGGCCTTTGGGGGTGCCTGGCCTGCCCAAATAAACATTTTAATATTGATAATTTATTTGTCTGAGATGCGCGCCGTCTGAAATACGCATCAATCTCTGATAAAGCATCAGAGCGAGCGAAACAGTGCCCCTCTCAGTATGTGTATCCCATGTATCTGATTCTGTCTGGCCCAAAAGAGTATGGCAACGTGTACACATAGGCGGACCCACGAAAAAAAAACCGTGCCCCACTATCAACATCAAATGCCCGTCCAACTGATTGATTCGTTCTGGCGCCTGCCCTGACTCTCCAAGGTCCCCATCACAGGTCCCCTTTGGTACGTGCAGCTAGATTAATCAGTTGGCCAGCCATTAGTTCTTCTCTATGCTATAACAGTGCTGTTTTAAAGGTACACATTAAATGGAATGGATTAATAGGATTGTGGTCCTTTGTTGTTATAATGGATGTCTTTCTCTTTCTTTCTCTCTCTTTTTCTGTTCTCTCCCTCTGTCCCTCTCCTCTCTCTGTCTCTCTCCTCTCTCTCTCTCTCTCTCGCTCGCTCTCTCTATATTTATTCATTCCTGTGGTACCGGTGTAGTTGAAGGACCCTCCATGATTTCCAACTGCATCATCCAGGACAGGATCCACCTCTTGCCAAACTCCAGCACCCCCCCACCCCCCAATTATACTCCTGTTCTCGGGAGTGACGTGCAGTGACACCCACCTCTTCCATGACAGTGTTCCATGACAGGCAAGTCAGTTAAGAACAAATTCTTATTTACGATGACGGCCTACCCCAGCCAAACCTGGACGACGCTTGGCCAATTGACTCCCAATCACGTCCGGATGTGATACAGCCTGGATACAGTGTCTCTGTACTGTACCTATCCCTGTTCTATAATAGTGTGAAACAGCTACAAGAGCTTGCTAGTCAAGCTAAACCCTATAGGCTGGGTACATTGGCTGCTACCGTTCATAACATGGATCAGTCCCGCACCCCTGTTGAACTCACCACGACTTATCCAGTCGAGTTGACAGACATGCATCCACTGTTCCCATCCATGCATATTTACTGAACACACCACTCCATCAACACTTAATGAAAGGTGTGAACATTTGTATCTGTCACTTAGGGACATTTATTTGTTTTGATATACACAGTGGCCTCTGATACATTCCAATATGATTGCCACTCAGCCTTACCTAACCAAACAGGACTTAGAGGCTGTCAGGTGCTTATAGGGCTTTACTTAAATCAAGTTAGTTTTCAAGTTCAAGTTTTTTTTATTACGCTCGTATAGCAGTCAATACAAACGGAAGTCCATGAACATACAAAATTAATAAAAATACAATAAATTTAAAACAAAAACAATTGTAAAAGTGTCGGTCAGGATGGGAGCTGAAGGATAGATGGTAATTTCCCTAGGAGTTGAAGCAGTTCAGAAAGTATTGAGAGTGGAGAAAGCGTTGATGATCTCAAAGGGAGCTGGTTAGTCGGCGTCAGAGAAACAGTCAGCCTTAGCAACGCACCCCTCATGTTCTCCTTCCCCCGGGTTTTTGTAAATGTTTAACTGGCCACTCCTCTCTAGGAATGCACACATGCAGGAGTGCCCCATATTGCTGGATGTAATCACACACTACTGCTAATTGGAGCATTCCACACTCTTGAGTTATTCTGTTAATGCAGTCTTGGCCTTTTTCTAGTCCAGACTTAACATTTATAGGACACTTGATTCTTCTCTTTACTTGTCCGAAGTCCAAACCCAATCAGTTCTAAAATGCAGTTTTATTGATTTTAAAGGGTATGTTGGTATGATTTCGGTACTTATAGTCTTACTTTTAGTATTTAGACTTTTCTCTTCCTATTTAAATGAGACTGTTTTTTTTTCTGACACAAAAATGCAAGACAAGATAAGGAATGTGATTGCAATGCAAAGCATTTAACTTAAACTTTAGGATGGCAATAAAAACCCCAAACCCTTTATTTGTATGTCTTCTGGTCATAATTGTTGTCATGAACTGTCACCTCCGTCAGCGGCGTGTCAACTCTACCATTGATGGCTACCCAAATTGTTGTCAATATTCACTCTTCTGCAGTTTATGCAGACTATTAAAGGTCCTGTGCTTTTATATATATTTCATAACTATGAGGTTGGAATAATATTGTGAAAATGTTAATGCCCTTTTAGTGTAAGAAATTTCAGCCTGTTTTGGTGGGATGGAGTTTTGGCCTGCCTGGTGACATAGACCTGAAAATAGCTGTGCAGCGACGCTCTCCATCCAACCTGACAGAGATTGAGAGGATCTGCAGAAAAAATTGGGAGGAACTCCCCAAATACAGGTGTGCCAAGCTTATAGCATAAATACCCAAGAAGACTTGAGTCTGTAATCGCTGCCAAAGGTGCTTCAACAAAGTACTGAGTAAAGGGTCTGAATATATGCAATCATTTCTAAAAACCTGTTTTTGCTTTGTCATTATGGGGTATTGTGTGTAGATTGATGATCATTTTTTGTTTTGTCCATTTTAGTAACGTAACAAAGTGAAAAAATTGAAGGGGTCTGAATACTTTCCCGAATGCATTGACCTGTTGTTTTATGTTCTGAATAGAAGAAAAACAGTGGTTACAAAATTAGTGCTGGAGTATTATATAGTGGTATAAGAACAGAAGTTTGGAGATTTGAGATTTCTATATATATATACATAATAAATACATATTTCACATTTTGTTAATATTATGGGGAAATATTTTGGTTTTTGGCCCGACTTTCAAGAATGCCTACAGTATATCATTGCTTCTATGTCAGTTGTTTGGGAGTCATGTGAGTGACATAAGGGTTATAGGAGGCAGGTTAACCAGTTATTCCTGCTAAAACTGTAAAGGGCTGGGGTGAGGAGGGGGTGCTGTGGAAATATCTAAGAACTCTTTGAAGAGGTAAATAACCCACCCTACTACCTCATCCCCATATTGTTATTTTTGCTCATTTGAACCCCAATATCTCTATTTGCACATCATCATCTGCACATCTATCACTCCAGTGTTAATGCTAAATTGTAATTATTTTGCCACTATGGTCTATTTATTGCCTTACCTTCATAATCTTACTACATTTGCACACACTGTACATAGATTTTCTATTGAGATGATTGAATCTGTACGTTTGTTTATCCCATGTGTAACTCTATGTTGTTGTCGCACTGCTTTCCTTTAACTTGGCCAACTTGTTCTCAACTGGCCTACCTGGTTAAATAAAGATGTTTCAGATGTTTTCTGAAGCTGGGCAGGGATTCTGCTGTCCTGGCTTCAGGGGGAAGCTGGATCTACCATTGGGGTGCCAGGACAGAGAAGAGCTTGGACTGGGCTGAGCGGGATCTGTTCTCCCGTAGGGGTGGCTGGACCAAGAGACCGGAGGTGGCAGAACGTAGTGCCCGGGTTGTGGTGTAGGGTGTGAGCATAGCCTGAAGGTAGGGACGGCAGTTCCTCTTGCTGCTCCGTAGGCAAGTACCATGGTCTTGTTTTGGATGCGAGCTTCGTCTGGAAGCCAGTGGAGAGGGTGGAGGAACTGGGTGACATGGGCTGGAAATTTCACAATGTTTGATATCTGAAACTGATGAACCTTGATATGACATCATGCATGCTTAATATGGATAGACATGGGTTTTGCCTATTAACCTGTCTCTCTTCATGCAGTCAGAGGATTGTGTGTAGATCTGTGGTGCCGGTGGGTTGTATTGCTCAGTAAGACTTACTGGCAATGATGATGGTATGTGCCTATACCTTCTAAGTGTTTGTGCGTGCGTACACAACTACGCATCTAGCTTGCATTGGCCATTAGTAGTTTATCTAGGATAGTTTCTGTCAAAAAGGTATGATTAATGAGATGGTGGGACTTAGGGTTATGGAACAGGGTTATTTAAAACATGATGTAATTTCAGGTAGAATTTGACCCAGGAGGCAGGATTTATGATCACGTGTGTGCGAATTGACATTTCTGTTTTTTGAGAAAAATGTCTGAGTTTGACCGTGTTTCTCGGAGACTGTGCAAGATAACAATAACTGATTCGATAGATTGGAATCAGAGCTTCAAAATGGCTTATCATACACTGTAGTTGGAGAAAACATGTGCAAAGTAATGCTGCTTTAAAAATGGATACATGTATAATCCCATTTAGGAGAAAAGGGAATTCAAACAATTGCTCAACATTAATCTTTGGGAAACACATTTAGAAAATGAATGCTTTCACCAAATTGCCTTAATGGATTCTCTGAACATTATCTCACAAGGTTACCTTGTTAGTCAAGCCATTTAAAGTATTCAATTGTCTATTGTTGTATAATAAAGATAACCTTTCATATTTAACATCTACAGTGCTGTTCTTTGTTCACACCCTCTAAAGCCTTAGACCCACCCATCACTTAAAAAATTCATGTTGGAACACCTCTGGCCATGTGCTAAAGCAGTGAGGTAGAAAAGATTTCAACATTTAAAAAACTTCAAGTGTTAAAGTTAGTAGCCTACAATTAGGTAAAAATGTAAAACACACACATAAAGGCTTACTGTACATGTATGTAAAAACAATAGACCTAGGCCTATATCATAAGATCTTTGAGTAACGTTGGTTCTAGTCATGTTATGATATAAACAAAGGCATCTAGCCTGAGAGCATATTTCTGTCCTGCCCTTTGGAGCAGGACATGTAATGTCCATGGCCTTTCATTGCAAAAGTCCTGATCGTCTCAAAAATATATGTTGCCGGGATGTGTCCAGTCCGGGGGATGGTTTCACATCTCTGGGAGGAAGGACGTCAACATTGCACAGCAGCTGAAACCTGGTTCCATCTGACTGAACGCTCATTGGCCACAACAACAACAGGCTCCAGACAATTAAAGCTATAAAGGAGGAAAGCAGACAAAAATAGACAAGACATTAAAATCTTGCATACCAGCAATAACATTCATTGACTAGTAAGTCCAAGCAATAAGCTCAAAGTACAAAGACAAAATGCATGAAGTGTTGCTTGATCACCCTCGATCACAGGGTTGCCATGCCTGTCGTTGGGTTACTTTGAAAACGATGTCGCGGGTGAAAATGTATTGGCTGCAGGTTTTTGGTCTACTTCTAAATTGCACCATAACATTTTCTCTTACATTTTAAAAATTATATTTTATTGTGACCTGCTGCAGCTGATTTCCAGGCAGTTAGTGAGTGGTGGGGAGGGCTGGAGGTTTGAGAGCACTGGTTAACTAAGATGCATAGTAAACATTTTTTTTTACTAGGCAAGTTAGTTAAGAACTAATTCTTATTTACAATGACATTAGTCTAGGAACAGTGGGTTAACTGCCTTGTTCAGGGGCAGAACGAAAGATGTTTACCTTGTCAGCTCAGGGATTCGATCCGGCAACCTTTCAGTTACAGGCCCAACACTCTAACCACTTGGCTACCTGCCGCCCGAAACTAGACTAAACTAACATAACACCCCAGGAATGCATATGCTGGGTCAAAATATCCCGATAATGTAATATCTGTGTTTTTATTTATATCGGTCTAAAATATTATCCATTTTATGTAACATAATTATTTTGAGTGATGATTTAGATAGATAGATAGATAGATAGATAGATAGATAGATAGATAGATAGATAGATAGATAGATAGATAGATACTTTATTGATCTCCGGGGGGGAATTTCTTTGTCAAGCAGCTACAACAAAACATAGGGCAGGTGCAAAATGCCAGAACGAAAATACACAAAAGACAGATACACGACACATGATACATAGTGCGGCAGAAGGAAAAAGTATAGAAATACAAGAAGTCTGGAGTGCTAAAAAAAGCTATAAAAAGACATTGCATAGTATGGGTGGTTGGCTGAATATGTACACTATACATTGGCGGATGGTGCATGGTTAACTATACTATACAGGTCGATGGCAGAGAAATACTTCCAATAGCTAAAAATGCGTATGATATGAGTGAGGGTAATAGATAGATAGATAGATAGATAGATAGATAGATAGATAGATAGATAGATAGATAGATAGATAGATAGATAGATAGATAGATAGATAGATAGATAGATAGGTACTTTATTGATCCCCCGGGGGGGAAATTTCATTATCAAGCAGCTACAACAAAAACACAGGGCAGGTGCAAAATGCCACAACGAAAGTACACAAAAGACAGATACACGGTACATGATACATAGAGCGGCAGTATGAAAAAGTATAGAAATACAGGATATCTGGAGTGCAAAAAAAAGCTATAAAAGGACATTGCGTAGTATGAGTGGTTGGCTGAATATGTACACTATACATTGGTGGATGTTGGATGGTTAACTATACTATACAGGTTGATGGCAGAGAAATACTTCAGTAGCTAATGCGTATGATATGAGCGAGGGTAATAATAGTTTACTTAATAGACAGACTGGGTAAATGAACAGGTAAGTGAAAATTTTTCATGGTTAAATTAGCTGTACAGTTAGGTATACAGTTATATTTACAGATAAGTGAATACTTGCATGTTTACACAAACTGTACAGGTAAATGACAGGAAGAGATACTTTAATAGCTAAATGTGTGTATGATATCATTGGGGTAATAATAGTAATTCCCTTAAAATACAGTCCTTAGTGCGCAGGGTTTAATTACAGACAACTGCACTTATTGCACATTTGATATACTAAAAGCAATGAGAAAAGGTGCAACTGGAAGGATACTAATATGCATTCCTGAGTGAATGCCTAGGTCCAATAATTACTTACAATATTGCATGTGATATAATATAACAACTGTACATGGGTATGTATATACAGACCTGTATGAATAAGTAGGTCCTGAGTGGATGAGTGCTGACGGAACAGAGTTACTCACGGATGGATGCATAATTGTTAAACTAGGTCCTAGCACCCCAACAGTTCCAGATCTATGTTGCCGACGGCACGGCACCCCGGTGAGGCATTATATAGTCTCATAGCCGCCGGCAGGAAGGACCTCCTGTGGCGCTCTCTGGCACACCGTGGTGGGATCAGTCTGTGACTGAAAGAGCTCCTCTGCGTCATAACCATAGCGTGCAGAGGGTGGGTGACGTTGTCCATGATGGCCAGCAGTTTGGCCAGGATCCGTCTCTCCGCCACCTCCTCTAGAGTGTCAAGGCTCATCCCCAGGACAGAGCTAGCCTTCCTGATCAGCTTATTTACCCGAGAAGCATCACCGGCTTTGATGTTTGCTCCCCAGCACACCACTGCAAAAAAGATGGCACTGACCACAGACTGGTAGAAGGTATGCAGTAGTTTACTGCACACGTTGAAGGACCTGAGCCTCCTCAGAAAGTAGAGTCGGCTCTGGCCCTTTTTGTACAGGGCCCCGGTGTTACCAGCCCATTCCAGTCTGTTGTCCATATGGACCCCCAGGAACTTGTATGACTCAACCATTTCCACATCCATCCCCTTTATAGGGACTGCAGTCAGTTGTGCCTTGGTTCTCCTGAAGTCCACCACCATCTCCTTCGTTTTGCTGATGTTGAGCTGAAGGTGGTTCTGCTCACACCACAACACAAAGTCACTGATTGTGCTCCTGTACTCCTCCTCCTGCCCACCCCTGATGCACCCTACAATAGCAGAGTCATCCGAGAACTTCTGTAGGTGGCATGTTTCAGAGTTATATCTGAAGTCTGAGGTGTAGAGGGTGAACAGGAAGGGGGACAGGACCGTACCCTGGGGGGCCCCTGTGTTGCTAACTGCCCGTTCTGACACACAGCTCTGTAGTCGCACAAATTGTGGCCTACCGGTCAGGTAGTCCGTGACCCAGGAGACTAAGGGTGCTTCCACTTTCATCCTCCTCATCTTCTCACCCAGTAGCAGGGGCTGAATGGTATTGAAGGCACTGGAGAAGTCAAAAAACATGACCCTCACAGTGCAACCTGCGTTGTCCAGGTGAGAGTAGGCCCTCTGCAGAAGGTAGATGATTGCATCATCCACCCCGATGTTGCGCTGGTATGCAAACTGCAGGGGGTCCATTGATGAACACACCAGGGGTCTGAGGTGAGCGAGGACTAACCTTTCCAGGGTCTTCATGATGTGGGATGTTAGCGCTACAGGTCTGAAGTCATTCAGGACAGTGGGGTGTGCCTTCTTGGGCACTGGGACGAGGCAGGATGTTTTCCACAGCACAGGGACCCTTTCTAGGCTCAGGCTAAGGTTGAAAAGACGCTGGAGTATTCCACACAGTTGGTCAGCACAGACCCTCAGCACCCTTGGGCTGATGCCATCGGGGCCCGCCGCTTTCCACTGGTGTAGTCTCTCCAGCTCTCTCTTCACTTGGTTGGTGGTGAAAGCCAGCCCAGGTAGGGAGGTGGGGGGAAGGGGGGTGTTGAGGATCAGTCCAGGGGGGGCAGGGGCGGAGGTGGGGTCACTGATTGTCTCAGCAGAGGTGCTGTGAGCAAAGTGGGGGTGGGATAGCCGTGAGGGTGTGTGGTCTGGGGAGCTGGAGGGGAGGTGGACAGGGCCAGTATCGAACCTGTTAAAAAATTGGTTCAGCTCATTGGCTCTGTCCTGGGTCCCCTCCGTCTGCCCACTGTTTGACTTTTTGAAGCCAGTGATATTTCTCATACCCTTCCACACCTCTCTCACCTGGCTCTGCCTCAGCTTGTCCTCCATCTTCTCCTTATACACTCTCTTCCCCTCAGCAATCCGCAACTTCAGCTCCCTCTGGACGCATTTCAATTTGTCCTTGTCCTTCTCCTTGAAGGCCCTCTTCTTCTCATTCAGCAGGGCCTTCAGGTCGCTGGTGACCCAGGGTTTATTGTTTGGGAAACAGCGTACCTTCCTGGTGGGTATAGTCTGTTATGCAGTCAGTGAGTCCATCGATGTCCTCCCCATGAGCCTCACAGAACACATCCCAGTCTGTTGTTTCAAAGCAGTCCTGTAGGGCCTCATTCGCCTCCGGGGACCATCTCCTAATAGTCCTGGTGGTTGCAGGCTGCTGTTGTACCATAGGCCTGTAGAGTGGGGTGAGGTGGACAAGGTTGTGATCCGATCTACCGAGGGGAGGGAGTGCAGTGGAGTTGTATGCATCCTTCACATTAGCATATAACAAGTCCAGAGTTTTATTATTCCTGGTTGGGCACTTCACGAACTGTTTGAACGTGGGCAGCGTGGAAGAGAGAGATGCATGGTTAAAATCTCCCGAAATTGCAAAGAAAGCACTGGGATGCGCTGTCTGTAACCTCGCGATAACAGAGTGGATGACGTCACACGCTGCGTTTGCGTCAGCAGAGGGCGGGATGTAAACAATAACAGCAATGGCCGCCGTGAATTCCCTTGGTAGATAGTAGTGTCTCAGGCTAACGGCTAGCAGTTCAATGTCCGGGCTACAAAACTTTTCCTTAAGAGTAATATGGTTCGGATGACACCATCTGTTGTTAACTAATAAAGCCAGCCCACCACCCTTACTCTTACCGGAAGAGACGCGATCCCTGTCCGCTGTGATGGTCTGGAAACCGTCGATAGTGACGTTCTGTATGGGGATGTTATCGTTCAGCCAAGTCTCAGTAAAACACATTAGGCTAGCTTCCCGATAAATCCTTTGTCCACGAACAAGTCCCGCCAACTCATCCATCTTGTTATGTAGACACCTCACATTGCCCATAATGATAGATGGTATAACCGGCTTGTACTTGAACCTCCTCCGCTTTGCCTTACATTTCAATCCCGCCCTGCATCCACGGCGTCGTCTTTTCAATTCGTCCGGAATATCAAACTTTTCCCTGGGGAGCAGCAGCGCTGCGTGGGCTAAATCCAGGAGCTGGGCTCGGTTGTAAACAATAACAGTTGACGACTCCTGTCGACGTTCAGCTGCGATAAAATCCATAAAATCCATAATCCTGAACTGTTATAGTTCGACTGTAGCAAAATAAAAAATAAAACTAAAGAAAATAGACGAAAGAAAACGAACTAAAACAACAATTAATGCACGGACAACGGGAGCTGCTTAAAAGGCGACCACTCAGGGCGGCGCCAAACACTTAGTAATAATAGTTTACTTAATAGACATACTGGTTAAATGAACAGGTAAGTGGAAATGTAGCATGGTTAAATTAACTGTACAGGTAATTATAGAGTTAAATTTACAGGTAAGTGAATATTTGCATGGTTACATTAACTGTACAACTGACAGGATACTAAAAGATACAACTGACAGGATACTAAAATACATTCCTGAGTGAATGACTACGTAAGTTAAGTCCAAGAAATACTTGCAATATTGCACGTGATATGATAACAACTGTACATGAGTAAGTATATACAGACCTGAATGAATAAATAAGTCCTGAGTGAATGAGTGATTACGGACCAGAGTTACTCACGGATGGATGCACAATTGTTAAGCTAGGTCCTAACACCCCAACAGTTTCAATAATTATTTTATTGTTTGAAATGTTTTTAGTAGCTCTTCAACAGTTTGATACACATTTCAATGATAACATATGAAAATTCATAACGGCTATTGAATATATTTGCATATTTTACTTACAATCGATCTTACAATCAAATGTTCACATTCAACCTTTTAGTGTGAAGAACTAAATAAAACCACCTTAAGTATGTTTTATAATATTTCAAAACATTATTGAAAATTCATCACCAATTTTAAACGACAATGCTAACAATTGTGAATTTTGTGTATTTAGAAAACAGAAAAAAGTGTGTGTGTGTGTGATGCTTACTTATGCTGTCTTAGTCCATGCATTTGTTACAAACCACAAGCATGTGACTGTGCTCTTTGCAGACGGGTGTGTTGCACTGAGAAACACCAGCAGATGACTTTTCTATCCTTTACGATTGGGCAGAGCTGGCAACTCTTCCTCTTCTGGTCCTGGCTGCTCTGAGTGGTGGTGGCATGGCTCTCTTTCATCACCTCACATCTTTCCATTGCCTCAGTTCTTCTGTGGACATGGGAGAAACTTTCAGAAGGACAACCATCTCTGCAGCACTCCCAACAATCAGGCCTTTATGGTAGAGTGGCCAGACGGAAGCCACTCATCAGTAAAATGCACGACAGCCCGCTTGGTGTTTGCCAAAAAGGCACCTAAAGGACTCTCAAACCATGAGAAACAAGATTATCTGGTCTGATGAAACCAAGATTTAACTCTTGGACGGAATGCCAAGTGTAACGTCTGGAGGAAAGCTGCTCATCCACTGTGACTCAGTCGCTAGGGATGAACCTTCCTATACAGTTTGCTAGGAAAATGTCAGATACATACCGGAAGGCTGCCAGGTAGTCCATTGCCTCTTTTCTCCATGCCGGTGAGGAGGGTTAAACCAATAAAGGCCTTTAGTTCCTCTTTGATGACCTTTCTCCACTCTTTCACTTTTGCTGTCTCTGTTCTCCGTCCTTCTAAATTTGTATACTTTAGGACCTCCTCAATGATGTTGTCTCTAATGAACAGCTCCCAGGCATCTTTGGATGACACAACTGTTGACCCCAGCACAGGCCCTGGGCAGCTCCTCGGGATGTTATGGCTTCTGGTCCTGCCTTTAGTGGGGGGGATTTTCACTCCAGTAAGAACCCTTTTTATTCAGTCTATTTGACTGTTTTTCACTCTTCTCCTTAGAGGAGTCCACCCCATCTGTAGAATCATCTAGGACAGCTGGACTACCAGGTATAGATAGATAGATAGATAGATAGATAGATAGATAGATAGATAGATAGATAGATAGATAGATAGATAGATAGATAGATAGATAGATAGATAGATAGATAGATAGATAGATAGATAGATAGATAGATAGATAGATACTTTATTGATCCCCGGGGGGGAAATTTCATTGTCAAGCAGCTACAACAAAACACAGGGCAGGTGCAAAATGCCACAACGAAAGTACACAAAAGACAGATACACGGTACATGATACATAGAGCAGCAGTATGAAAAAGTATAGAAATACAAGATATCTGGAGTGCAAAAAAAGCTATAAAAAGACATTGCATAGTATGAGTGGTTGGCTGAATATGTACACTATACATTGGTGGATGTTGGATGGTTAACTATACTATACAGGTCGATGGCAGAGAAATACTTCAGTAGCTAAAAATGCGTATGATATGAGCGAGGGAATAATAGTTTACTTAATAGACAGACTGGGTAAATGAACAGGTAAGTGAACATTTTTCATGGTTAAATTAGCTGTACAGTTGGGTATACAGTTATATTTACAGATAAGTGAATACTTGCATGTTTACACAAACTGTACAGGTAAATGACAGGAAGAGATACTTTAATAGCTAAATATGTGTATGATATCATTTGGGGTAATAATAGTAATTCCCTTAAAATACAGTCCTTAGTGCGCAGGGTTTAATTACAGACAACTGCACGTATTGCACATTCGATATACTAAAAGCAATGAGAAAAGGTGCAACTGGCAGGATACTAATATGCATTCCTGATTGAATGCCTACGTAGGTTAAGTTCAATAATTACTTACAATATTGCATGTGATATAATATAACAACTGTACATGAGTATGTATATACAGACCTGTATGAATAAATAGGTCCTGAGTGGATGAGTGCTGACGGACCAGAGTTACTCACGGATGGATGCATAATTGTTAAACTAGGTCCTAGCACCCCAACAGTTCCAGATCTATGTTGCCGACGGCACGGCACCCCGGTGAGGCATTATATAGTCTAATAGCCGCCGGCAGGAAGGACCTCCTGTAGCGCTCTCTGGCACACCGTGGTGGGATCAGTCTGTGACTGAAAGTGCTCCTCTGCGTCATAACCATAGCGTGCAGAGGGTGGGTGACGTTGTCCATGATGGCCAGCAGTTTGGCCAGGATCCGTCTCTCCGCCACCTCCTCTAGAGTGTCAAGGCTCATCCCCAGGACAGAGCTAGCCTTCCTGATCAGCTTATTTACCCGAGAAGCATCACCGGCTTTGATATTTGCTCCCCAGCACACCACTGCAAAAAAGATGGCACTGGCCACCACAGACTGGTAGAAGGTATGCAGTAGTTTACTGCAAACGTTGAAGGACCTGAGCCTCCTCAGAAAGTAGAGTCAGCTCTGGCCCTTTTTGTACAGGGCCCCGGTGTTACCGGCCCATTCCGGTGTTACCGGCCCATAGCTACATAGGCTTCTCTATGTAGCTATGGTCAGAGTCTGACAGTGTCGTTCTTTTCTGTTTCTTTGTGGGTTTTGGGTGGATCTCTAATTAGAGGCAGCTGCTACCCGTTGTCTCTAATTAGGGATCCAATATATGTTGAGTCTGTCCCTCACGCGGGTGTGGGTTGTTATCGATGTATGTCGCAAGTAAGTGTTTTTTTGGTTAACGTAACGTGTGGTATTCGTGTTGTGGTTTCGTTTCGTTAGTTCGTCATTTGGATTTGTTTTTACCGAGTATAGTAGTGGTTTATTCTATACATAGTAAAATAAAGATCATGTCGAACTATCCCTGCGCTGCGTCTTGGTCTCTCCAAACACCCGATCGTGACAGATGATTACATTTTTGGGGGGGATCAATACAGCAAACAAAACATTAGGCTGGGTCATTTTGACCCGGCATATGCATCCTAGGGTTAAGAGAGTCAGAGACAGAGCAGCATGCAAGCACATCTGACAGGCTATTTGATTGTAATTATGGAGACACCTATTTCCAACCCTTTTTCCTTAAAACCTGTTAACACGCTAGAACTGATATAATGTCGACAAAGCACTGGAAAACAACTTTAGGGCGCACTAGATTAATTCGCTCAGAGGTAGTTTAAAGTAAACTCAAATCAAATTGTATTTGTCACATGCGCCGAATACAACCTTACCGTTAAATACTTACTTACAAGCCCTTAACCAAAAATGCAGTTTTAAGAAAATAATGCATTCTAATGTCGACTTTTGAAACCCGTATCAACCAAAGCGTTTTACGCATGCTCAGTTCTTGGGTCTCGAGCGCTGCGAGTTTGGAAATCTGAAATGGAATTTATGGAGCTCCCTTACATGCTTCTATTATGGGAAAAAGTCCACAATGAAACTGACATTAAATGTGGAGAATGATACATTTGCGTCTGTTGGCCATCAAGTAGACTATTAATTTATATGCCATTGTAGGCTACTGTAGCCTACCATTTGATACAAGAAATATGTTAAAATGGCGATATCACTGAATTGCAAATATAAACCCGGATTTTAGTCAGTAGCATATGCCTATTGAAATAACAAGTCAATCTCACAAATAGGCAATTTTTAACGGTTCGTATTCTTAACATCTGGCACATAATAACGACACAATTGCCAGAAAATAGCCTAATGTGTTTCTTGAAGTTCGTCCAAGTCTTTCTTGCACAGAGATTTCAAGATCGTCTGTCCAACTTTCATTACTCAAACAATAGTTATGCACATGCGCAAAAGGGATTTATTTACAATTATAAACTGGGTGGTTTAAGCCCTGAATGCTGATTGGTTGAATGCGGTGGTATATCAGACCGTGTACCACGCATATGACATTATTTTTTTTCACTGTTTTAATTATGTTGGTTCAGGTGGGGTATTGCTCCACAGGAGCTTAGCACCGACAACGATGAGACTGTTTAGCAGTTGCTCCACGGGGGCTATTTTCGGTAGCTAGCTAGTTAAACATGACAAACTGGCAAACATGAAAAAGATTTTCATCATGTCACGCATGCCTTAGCATATCAATGCAACTGGCCAGCTCAGGTAGCTGTCTAAACGTTGCTTCTCCGGCAACGAGCCATCTGTAAACAATGGCTTGTTGCGGGATATATATATATATATATATATATACAGTGGGGAGAACAAGTATTTGATACACTGCCGATTTTGCAGGTTTTCCTACTTACAAAGCATGCAGGAAAAAAAATCCAGAAAATCACATTGTATAATTTTTAAATAATTAACTTGCATTTTATTGCATGACATAAGTATTTGATCACCTACCAACCAGTAAGAATTCCGGCTCTCACAGACCTGTTCGTTTTCCTTTAAGAAGCCCTGCTGTTCTCCACTCATTACCTGTATTAACTGCACCTGTTTGAACTCGTTACCTGTATAAAAGACACATGTCCACACACTCAATCAAACAGACTCCAACCTCTCCACAATGGCCAAGGCCAGAGAGCTGTGTAAGGACATCAGTGATAAAATTGTAGACCTGCACAAGGCTGGGATGGGCTACAGGACAATAGGCAAGCAGCTTGGTGAGAAGGCAACAACTGTTGGCGCAAGTATTAGAAAATGGAAGAAGTTCAAGATGACGGTCAATCTCCCTCGGTCTGGGGCACCATGCAAGATCTCACCTCGTGGGGCATCAATGATAATGAGGAAGGTGAGGGATCAGCCCAGAACTACACGGCAGGACCTGGTCAATGACCTGAAGAGAGCTGGGACCACAGTCTCAAAGAAAACCATTAGTAACACACTACGCCGTCATGGATTAAAATCCTGCAGCGCACGCAAGGTCCCCCTGCTCAAGCCAGCGCATGTCCAGGCCCGTCTGAAGTTTTCCAATGACCATCTGGATGATCCAGAGGAGGAATGGGAGAAGGTCATGTGGTCTGATGAGACAAAAATAGAGCTTTTTGGTCTAAACTCCACTCGCCGTGTTTGGAGGAAGAAGAAGGATGAGCACAACCCCAAGAACACCATCCTAACTGTGAAGCATGGAGGTGGAAACATCATTCTTTGGGGATTTCCAAAAAGTTGGAAATCGTAAATTCACCAATGAGTTGTTTGGAAGGAATTGGTGACAGTGGCTACTGGGAAAATACGTTTTGAATGGTAATTCAACCCGGAATTGTAAATCCGGCATCTTTCTCTTTGATGACAAGATTTTCCCACGAAGGACCGCCGCGCCACTTTCCTGTTCAACCACATCGGTCACAACAACGAGTCCAAAAATGTCTTGTATGCTGCTGCATAAATTATATAATATGCCAGCGAGATATGTATACTGTAGCTAAGAAAGTAATACTAAGTGTATGTTGTGTAGTAACATTAGTTAGTAGCCCATGTGCCTCAGGCGTTTTCCTTACAGTAAAATGCTTACTTACAAGCCCTTAACCAACAACACATTTAAAGAAAGAGTAAAAAAAAATTTAATAGTAAAAATTAACACAATAAAATAACAATAACTGGCCAATAAAAATAAAAGATTAAGATGGGAAAAAGAACACAGACACTGGACAGAGGAAGATATGTATTTATCTTTGCAACTTTGCCTAGAAGGCCAGCATCCCAGAGTCGCCTCTTCATTGTTGATGTTGAGACTGGTGTTTTGCGTGTACTATTTAATGAAGCTGCCAGTTGAGGACTTGAGGCGTCTGTTTCTCAAACTAGACAATCTAATGTACTTGTCCTCTTGCTCAGTTGTGCACCAGGGCCTCCCACTCCTCTTTCTATTCTGGTTAGAGCCAATTTGCTGTTTTGTGAAGGGGTTTAGTACACAGCGTTGTACGAGATCTTCAGTTTCTTTCTAATTTCTCGCATGGAATAACCTTTATGCTGAGCTGTAGTGAATGAACAGCGTTCTCACATATGTGTTCCTTTTGTGTAGGTGGGAAAGGGCAGTGTGGAGTACGATTAAGATTTCGTCATCTGTGGATCAGTTGGGGCGAATTGGAGTGGGTCTAGGGAATCCGGGATGATGCTGTTGATGTGAGCCATGACCAGCCTTTCAAAGCACTTCATGGCTACAGATGTGAGTGCTACGGGGCAGTAATCATTTAGGCCGGTTACCTTCGATTCCTTGGGCACAGGGACTATGGTGGTCTGCTTGAAACATGTAGGTATTACAGACTCGGTCAGGGAGAGGTTGTAAATGTCAGTGAAGACACTTGCCTCTGGCCATCCAGTGCATGGACATCCTGTGCCAGTGTGATCCAAGCGCACTAGTCCAGTTGTAGAGACTACAGCAGGTTGAGCCTGTGGCGGGACAGGTAAGTTACTCATCAAATGGGATACAGCAATTCATTTGTAAATATATCTGCGCCATTTGTTTGTCCATGTTGGTGTTTAGTTCTCATGACTTCAGATTTGGTTTTGATGGACCACTTGTCACATTGTCCCAGGTGTGTTTGTATTATGATAACGATGGTGATACAGCATTGAAAAAGGCTGACCACTGACCATATGTCTCTTTGTTTTCCAGTCCAACAGGAGTGCATCCTTCAGACCATCTGGTGCATGGACATCCTGTGCCAGTGAGTGTGAGCATCCAGTTGTGGGGACTAAAGCACATCGAGCCCGTGGATGGACAGGTCAGTAATTCATAAAATATGATACAATATTGTGACATTGAATATGTAGATGCATCAAAATAGTTTTAGACATAAGGCGTGACATGCGGAACATCAGGCTCACCCCACGAGAAGCAGTGCGTGATCAACGCCACCCTCAGCAAGGAGATCTGCTGGAATTGATGTACTCTCTTACTCTCTCATTCTGGGGGTAAGACATAATTTAAACATAAAAAATATATCAATTCCCACTGTGCCCATGATAAAATGCAATGAAACTGAGTATATGAACTTAGACCAACCTTTGTGATTGAACTTATGTTAACTACATTACTTTAGTTGGTTGCTTTGAGCAAAACGTGAATGTAATATAACCTATTCTAGAAGCCTATTGTTTGTGTATCATCTTTATTAATTGTCTACACCTGTTGTATTCGGCACGTGACAAATAAAATTAGATTTTATTTATTACATTTGCATATTACTCAAACTCTGTCTCCTGCAGAGAGGAACTATGATGTTGGCGATCGGGAGCCCCTTGCTGTGAAGTTGGCATTATAGGAATGGAGACACTGGCTGGAGGGTTCCCAGGACCCATTTCTCATCCTCACCGACCATTGGAACCTGGAGTACATACGGACAGCGAGGAGACTGAACCCGCGCCAAGCAAGGTGGGCCCTTTTCTTCAACGGATTCGACTTGGCTATTGACCTGGGCACACAGCTGTCGTCGCTGGACATCCAGGTATCACCCACACCATTCAGTTTATCTCTGGAAAGTACTAGTGGCCCACCTTGGCGCAGGACGACACTCGTTATGTCAACTCATGTTCTGTATGTGCCCAATCCAAATCTCCCCGGAACACTCCAGCAGGGAAACTCCTTCCCGTGCCTCAGTGTCCCTGGTCTCATCTGTCCATTGACTGTCACTGATCTCCCCTCTAGTGATGGTTTTAACACCATTTTGGTGATAGTGGACAGATTCCCTAAATCAGATCGTTTCATCCCTCTCTCTGGTCTCTCTACCACTTTCCATGCCGCTGAGGCACTGTTTCAGCAGGTCGTCCGGCACTATGGCCTTCCGGAGGATATTGTCTCCGATCGTGGCCCCCAATTCACATCACGTGTATGATGGAAGGCTTTCATGGAGAAACTGGGGTTCACGGTCAGCCTTACATCCGGGTACCAGCCTCAGTCTAATGGGAAGGTGGAATGGATGATCCAGGGGAGCTTCCTGAGGAGCCACTGCCAGGACCAGCAGCGGGAGTGAGCCCGATTCCTTCCTTGGGCTGAATATACCCAGAATTCATTGCGACACTCCTCCACCGGGCTGACTCCCTTCCAGTGTGTTCTGGGTTATCAGCTAGCCCTGGCTCCGTGGACTCCGTACCAGACCGAAGCTCCTGCGAGTGGTTCAGGCGCGCAGCAGAGGTAAGTGAATGAACAACAAAGACGAAATGCAATATGAAATTGTATTCAGTAGTTTGGGGAATGGTCTCGTCTCTGAGGGAAGATCGTTCTAGCCAGATGATGTGATGGCAGGTAGCTCTATGCGGTGCTGCTCGGGGAAAGGAGTTCCAATGACTGCCTTTAAGGTTATTATGTGCAGGGTAGTAGATTGGTTGTCAAACTGTTGCTAAAAAAAGAGAAAGTGAGAGAACAAGGGTAAGTTGACATACAGTGCCTTTTGAAAGTATTCAGACCCCTTGACTTTTTCCACGTTTTGATACGTTACAGCCTTATTCTAAAATGTATAAAATAGTTTTTTTCGTCATCAATCTACACACAATACCCGATAATGACAAAGAAAAACAGGTTTTTAGAAATGTGTGCAAATTTATTACAAAAAACACCTGTAAATATCAAATTGACATAAGTATTCAGACCCTTTTCTCAGTACGTTGTTGAAGAGATTACAGCATCGAGTCTTCTTGTGTATGACGCTACAAGCTTGGCACACCTGAATTTGGGGAGTTTCTCCCATTCTTCTCTGCAGATCCTCTCAAGCTCTGTCAGGTTGGATGGGGAGCGTTGCTGCACAGCTATTTTCAGGTCTCTCCAGAGATGTTCGATCGGGTTCAAGTCCAGGCTCTAGCTGGGCTGCTCAAGGAAATTCAGAGACTTGTCCCGAAGCCACTCCTGCGTTGTCTTGGCTGTGTGCTTAGGGTTGTTGTCCTGTTGGAAGGCGAACCTTCGCTCCAGTCGGAGGTCCTGCTGGAGCAGGTTTTCATCAAGGATCTCTCTGTTTTTTGCTCCGTTCATCTTTGCCTCAATCCTGACTAGTCTCCCAGTCCCTGCCGATGTAAAACATCCCCACCACCATGCTTCTCTGTAGGGATGGTGCCAGGTTTCCTCCAGATGTAACACTTGGTATTCAGGCCAAAGAGTTCAATCTTGGTTTCATCAGACCAGAGAATCTTGTTTCTCATGGTCTTAGAGTCTTTAGGTGACTCTTGGCAAACGCCAAGCGGGCTGTCGTGCCTTTTACTGAGGAGTGGATTCCGTCTAGTCGCTCTACCATAAAGGCTTGATTGGTGGAGTGCTGCAGGGATGGTTGTCCTTCTGGAAGTTTCGCCCATCTCCACAGAGGAACTCCAGAGCTCTGTCAGAGTGGCCATCTCCCCCGATTGCTCAGTTTGGCCGGGCGGCCAGATCTAGGAAGAGTCTTGGTGGTTCCGAACTTCTTCCATTTAAGAACATTGGAGGCCACTATGTTCTTGGGAACCTTCAGTGCTGCAGAAACACAATCCTGTCTCAGAGCTCTACAGACAATTCCTTAAACCTCATGGCTTGGTTTTTACTCTGACATTCATTGTCATCTGTGGGACCTTATATAGACAGGTGTGTGCCTTGCCAAATCATGTTCAATCAATTGAATTTACCACACATTGACTCCAATCAAGTTGTAGAAACAGCTCAAGGATGAAGAATGGAAACAGGATGCTCCTGAGCTCAATTTCAAAGTATCATAGCAAAGGGTCTGAATACTTACAGTAGCAGTCAAAAGTTTGGACACACCTACTCATTCAAGGGGTTGAATGTATTTTTTAAAATGTTCTACATTGTAGAATAATAGTGAAAACTATGAAAAAACACATGGAATCATGTAGTAAAACAAATCAATATATATTTTAGATTTTAGATTCTTCAAAGTAGCCACCCTTTGCCTTGATGACAGCTTTGCACACCCTTGGCATTCTCTCAACCAGCTTCACCTGGAATGCTTTTCCAACAGCCTTGAAGGAGTTCCCATATGCAGCACTCCATCACTTTCCTTCTTGGTAAAATATCCCTTAAACAGCCTGGAGGTGTGATGGGTCATTGTCCTGTTAAAAAACAAATGATAATCCCACTAAACGCAAACCAGATGGGATGGTGCATCACTGCAGAATGCTGTGGTAGCCATGCTGGTTAAGTGTGCCTTGAATTCTAAATAAATCACTGACAGTGTCACCAGAAAAGCACCATCACACCTCATCCTCCATGCTTCACGGTGGGAACCACACATGCAGAGATCATCCTTTAACCTACTCTGCGTCTCACAAAGACACAGTGGTTGGAACCAGAAATCTCACATTTGGACTCATCAGACCAAAGGACAGATTTCCACCAGTCTAATGTCCATTACTCGTGTTTTTTGGCCCAACCAATTCTCTTCTTATTTGTATCCTTTAGTAGTGGTTTCTTTGCAGAAATTTGACCATGAAGGCCTGATTCACGCAGTCTCCTCTGAACAGTTGATGTTGGTGTGTCTGTTATTTGAACTCTGTCAAGCATTTATTTGGGCTACAATTTCTGAGGCTGATAACTCTAATGAACTTATCCTCTGCAGCAGAGTTAACTCTGGGTCCTCATGAGAACTAGTTTCATCATTGCACTTGATGTCATCATCTAATATTCCGTGAATTCCTTAAATAAATGTGTATTTCATGTTCTAACATCCTAGTTTTGTTCTTTTATTACTTCTTTTTTTTGGTAAAAATAGTTTTTGCATCACTACCACAAGTTTTCATATGTGGGTCAAATATGACCCGTATGTATTTCTTCTTCACTGCATTGCACTCGTCAAACTGACCTTTCTTTTTGAAATAACAATAAAATCAATGTTATAAATATCTTGTTTTTATTGTTCATTAATCACTGTTTTAATTTCTCCTTTTTAACTCATTGAGTGAAAGGAGTTTCATAAGAAGGCTTATGCTGCCAGATATACAACCAAAATGGTTTTACAGATAAGGAAGCCATTGGTGCCTCTGACTCAGAATCTGAGGTATCCAGTTCAGATGGCAGACTATGTACCTGTGGGTCAAGTTGGAGTTGTGGATATACCTGGTAGTCCAGCTGTCCTAGATGATTCTACAGATGGGGTGGACTCCTCTAAGGAGAAGAGTGAAAACCAGTCAAATATACTGAGTAAAAAGGGGTCTTACTGGAGTGAAAATCCCCCCCTCTAAAGGCAGGACCAGAAGCCATAACATCCTGAGGAGCTGCCCAGGACCTGTGCCGGGGTCAACAGTTGTGTCATCCAAAGATGCCTGGGAGCTGTTCATTAGAGACAACATCATTGAGGAGGACCTAAAGTATACAAATTTAGAAGGACGGAGAACAGAGACAGCAAAAGGGAAAGAGTGGAGAGAGGTCATCAAAGAGGAACTAAAGGCCTTTATTGGTTTAACCCTCCTCACCGGCATGGAGAAAAGAGGCAATGGACTACCTGGCAGCCTTCCGGTATGTATCTGACACTTTCCTAGCAAACTGTAGAGAAAGGTTCATCCCTAGTGACTGAGTCAGTGGATGAGCAGCTTTCCTCCAGACGTGACGCTTGGCATTCCGTCCAAAGAGTTAAATCTTGGTTTCATCAGACCAGATAATCTTGTTTCTCATGGTCTGAGAGTCCTTTAGGTGCCTTTTTGGTAAACTCCAAGCAGGCTGCCGTGCATTTTACTGATGAGTGGCTTCCGTCTGGCCACTCTACCATAAAGGCCTGATTGTTGGAGTGCTGCAGAGATGGTTGTTATTCTTGAAGTTTCTCCCATGTCCACAGAAGAACTGAGGCAATGGAAAGATGTGAGGTGATGAAAGAGAGCCATGCCACCACCACTCAAAGCAGCCAGGGCCAGAAGAGGAAGAGTTGCCAGCTCTGCCCAATCGTAAAGGATAGAAAAGTCATCTGCTGGTGTTTCTCAGTGCAACACACCCGTCTGCAAAGAGCACAGTCACATGCTTGTGGTTTGTAACAAATGCATGGACTAAGACAGTATAAGTAAGCATCACACACACACACACACACACACACACACTTTTTCTGTTTTCTAAATACACAAAATTCACAATTGTTAGCATTGTCGTTTAAATTGGTGATGAATTTTCAAATAATGTTTTGCAATATTATAAAACATGCTTAAGGTGGTTTTATTTAGTTCTTCACACTAAAAGGTTGAATGTGAACATTTGATTGTAAGATTGATTGTAAGAAAAATATGCAAATATATTCAATAGCCGTTATGAATTTTCATAATATGTTATCATTGAAATGTGTATCAAACTGTTGAAGAGCGACCAAATCATCACTCAAAAGAATTATGTTCCATAAAATGTATAGTATTTTAGACCAATTAAATAAAAACACAGATATTACATTATCGGGTCATTTTGACCCAGCATATGCATTCTTGGGGTGTCATGTTTACTTTGCATCCTAGGGTTAAAGTAACAATGGACTGTCGTTTCTCTAAGCTTTTTTGAGCTGTTCTTGCTATAATATGGACTTGGTCTTTTACCAAATAGGGCTTCTGTATACCACCCCTACATTGTCACAACACAACTGATTGGCTCAAACGCATTAAGAAGGAAAGAAATTCCACATATTAACTTTGAACAAGGCACACCTGTTAATTGAAATGAATTCCAGGTGACTACTTCATGAAGCTGGTTGAGAGAATGCCAAGAGTGTGCAAAGCTGTCATCAAGGCAAAGGGTGGCTACTTTGAAGAATACAAAATATATTTTGATTTGTTAACACTTTTTGGGTTACTCCATGATTCCATATCTGTTGTTTCATAGTTTTGATGTCTTCACTATTATTCTACAATGTAGAAAATAGTAGAAATAAAGAAAAACTGTATGTAATAAGTACCTACTCATACACCCAGTCACTACAAAGATACAGGCCAATGGTGACTTTAAAACAACTACAGAGTTCAATGGCTGTGATAGGAGAAAACTGAAGATTCATCAACAACATTGTAGTTACTCCACAATACTAACCTACTTGACAGAGTGAAAAGAAGGAATCCTGTACAGAATACAAATATTCCAAAACATGCATCCTGTTTGCAACAAGGCACTAAAGTAATACTGCAAAAAATGTGACAAAGCAATTAACTTTTTGGGTCTATAGTGACCGCTGCGCCACTTGGGAGGCCCACTCTCCATATTTTCAAGCATAGTGGTGGCTGCATCATGTTATGGGTATGCTTGTCATCGTTAAGACATGGGGAGTTTCTCAGGATAAAAAGGAAATGTAATGGAGCTAAGCACAGGCAAAATCCTAGAGGAAAACTTGGTTCAGTCTGCTTTCCACCAGACACTGGGAGATTAATTAACCTTTCAGGCCAAATTCACACTGGCTGAAGACAGTGAATGTCCCTGTGTTGTCAAGTTACAGTTTTGACTTAAATCTGCTGGAAAATCTATGACAATACTTGAAAATGGTTCTTTTATCCATGAACAGATACCAATTTGACAGAGCTTGAAGAATATGGAAAAGAATAATCGGCAAATATTGTACAATCCAGGTGTGCTAAGCTCTTTCTGAAGGCTCTATAAGTGGTTCTGTATTAGAGCTTTCTTAACAAAACAACAGGGAAGGTAGGCATGCAATCAACTCAAACAGCAGGAATGTAGACAAGTGCATTGAATCGCGTCTTCCCAAAGTTTGCTGAGATCGCATTCACAGTAAATGCTGCTGATGTCAGCTCCAGCCTAAATTACCCTTAAAAGTCAAGTGCTATGCACTCGTAGACAATGCACCTTTGATTGAACCCAGGCTTAAATAATCTCAAATCACAAAAAATGATGTATGTAGTTGATCCAAATTTGTAATTAAGGTGCACCATCCCTTTAAATTATAGATTTTTGAGAATATTCACTCCTATAGAAAATGTATGGATGTCAGGAAAGATGGTGTGCCCTGTGAGAGCAATGTTCCATTGTAGCAGTTACTTTTATGAGGTGAAGACACTGAGACTGGTACAACCTGAAGGGAGGCACACTCCTCTTCCTAGAATATGGTGGTCTGACTCAAGGAGGCATGGGCAGGAAAAGTGTTGCAGGTTTGAGATATGATCTTGGTGGCGTGGTATGGTGTGGTTGTGGTACGTGACTGGTGGAATGATTCCTCTTGAGATTTCATCACAACCTTGTGATGAGAGATTTGATTGACGTACTAAATGATATGTTGTCCAGATTTGATCGAAAACGTGTTGGCTAGATAAATAATAGAGGTATACAGAAATGCCCCTCCTCACTAGCACTAGAATTATAAACACGTCTTACCTTTTTGGGAAACGTGATAACTATAGTATCCTTAACTAGCATTGAAAACGTGAATCCATTATTTTAAACACCTCTCCCTCATTTCTAAATCATGCTAGTAATGTCGTCATTAGGCTACAGTAACTACTTTCTGAATCATGCTATGCTTCAAAGGGGATCGGGGCAGGTAGCCTACACAAACACACACATCCACTGGCAAAGATTTCCAGCTGGCAGGAGAATAAGGAATATGTTTCTGAGTGACAGAGTAAGGGCTTTGCATAGGCGCTTTGTTTGCGATTTTTGTTGGACTAGAAAAAAAATGCCCGGAACGTAAAAGAACGTTATTAATCGGTTCCCATGCTTTTAAAATAATGGTTCTGTTCCGTAACAGTATAGATCACTTTCATATCTTGTTCGGGTTCTGTTCCTCAAATAATTAAGTTATTTTCAGGTTTTCGGTTCTATTCCCTGAACCGTTTCCAACTCGTGTGTGACAATGACTATATTGTGTTAGTCACATCATTTCATTGGTCACTCATCAATGCTGATGTCACAGTGCCTATCTAACCAGGAAACAACATCTAACTGTCATCTCTTAGCATGGTAAGGACACCCCCATACCCTCATTGCATTCCTCTCACCATGAACATTGACTCTGTGGTAAACAAAATATGCTATGTCAGGCAAAACACAACAAAAAGCACAAAGTTGGAGTAATTACCATCCTGATGACAAGATGGTTGCTTCTGTCTTAACCCTCATACTACTGACTGTGTGCATTTGGACCCCAGAGGCATATTTTTTATGATAGCCTAAAGGTGGTTAATTAAGTGCTTCAAGTTGTTCATGACTTTGTCAATTAACTTGTTCTTAACACATCTAAATCATTGTTTAGTGTTTCTGTATCAGTATGGACTTTTTAAAAAATGCAAGTCTTTTGAGGTTATTTGGACCCCAGCCAAAAGCACATAATTCTGCCTATTATAATTTGATAGAAAGGTCCTTTTATTTGAATGTATGTTTCTCTGGAGACATAATAACAAGTTATCCATACCACCAGAGGGAGAAGGGGGACCTTTATCAGCGTATGACTGTGTACGAAACCAAATTACCTTATTTTTGTGCATTTGGTATACAACCTCTCCCAATTGTATAAACACTCGATGGAACTGCAATACAGAACTTAAATACACTATACACAAAGAGCTGTATTGGTGGGTATTCTCCAAAAATTTGATTTTCTAGGACAAATCTAAAAAAGTATCCAGGTTTCTCTGGAGACATGATATTATCTTATACATATCCTCAGAGGGTGGAGTCTGACATTTTGGAATGATCTTGACCTGATAGCAGTGGCAATTTTAGCATGTAAATATTGGTGGGGCAAACTCAAAAACAAAAAATGGGGGGATGCATGCCAACAAAGCCACAACACTAAACAGTACATTAATTCGACAATAACAGTGAAGAACGGTGCTCACAAACTGTTAGGGCCTACATAAAGCTTTGGTGGCAGGTAGCCTAGTGGTTAGAGTGTTGGGCCAGTAACTGAAAGGTTGCTGGATCAAATCCCCGAGCTGACAAGGTAAAAATCTGTTGTTCTGCCCCTGAACAAGGCAGTTAACCCACTGTTCCTAGGCTGTCATTGTAAATAAGAATTTGTTCTTAACTGACTTGCCTAGTAAAATAAAGGTAAAAAAAAAACCTGTCCCAACATTTTACCACTCTTACACCTGGCTACATCTGTCTGTCAGCAAAATAGTTCATTCAGCCTCATTTACTGCCTTTTGTAAAAACATAGCTGACAAATGTGGTTTCTACTGATGATTGAGATGTACAAACTATGGCATAGATAGATAGAGAGAGGTACTTTATTGATCCCCGAGGGGAAATGACTTTGTCAAGCAGCTACGAAAAACACAGGGCAGGAGCAAAATGCCAGAATGAAATACACAACAGACAGATACACGACACATGAAACATGAAAAAGTATAAAAAGACAAGACATCTGTAGTGCAAAAAGCTCTAAAAGGGCATTGCATAGTATGAGTGAATAGCTGAATATGTACACTATACATTGTTACAGAATGTTAGATGAAAAAACTATACAAATATTGCATGTTGATATAAATAAAAAAATATTTGCATGGTTAACTATACTATACGGGTCAATGGCAGAGAAAGATACTTAAATAGCTAAATGTGCGTATTATATAAGTGAGGGTAATAATAGTTTACTTAATATACAGTCTGGTTAAATGTACAGGTAAGTGAATATTTGCATGGTTAAATTAACTGTGCAGGTAAATGACAGGAAGAGATACTTAAATAGCTAAATGTGCGTATGATATAATTTAGAGTAATAATAATAATTCCCTTAAAATACAGTCCTTATTACAGGGTTTAATTACTAAATGCATGTATTGCACATTCGATATACTAAATGCAATGAAAAAAGATACTACTGACAGGATACTAATATGCAGTCCTGAGTGAATGACTACGTAAGTTCCAAGAATGACTTGCAATATTGCACGTGATATGATATAACAACTGTACATGAATATGTATTTACAGTCCTGAATGAATGAGTGCTGAATGAATAAGTCCTGAGTGAATGAGTGATTACAGACCAGAGAGTAACTCACGGATGGATGGATGCCAAATTTTTAAACTAGGTCCTAACACCCCAACAGTTCTAGGTCAATGTTGCCGACGGCACGGCACCCCAGTGAGGCAATAAATAGTCTAATAGCTGCTGGCAGGAAGGACCTCCTGTAGCGCTCTCTGGCACACCGTGTGGGATCAGTCTGTGACTGAAGGTGCTCCTCTGCATCACAACCATGGTATGCAGAGGGTGGGTGACGTTGTCCATGATGGCCAGCAGTTTGGCCAGGATCCTTCTCTCCGCCACCTCCTCTAGAGTGTCAAGGTTATTCCCCAGAACAGAGCTAGCCTTCCTGATCAGCTTATTTACTCGAGAAGCATCACCGGGATTTAATATGTAATCAAAGTCTGGCATTCTTTGGATTTATGGTGCTTTCAAAACAACTGGGAAGTCGGAAAAAAACAAGGTTGAATCATGACGTTATTGATCTTCAGGTCGGAGCTCTAGAAAGAGGCCTGAGTTCCCTTACTTGGAATTCCGAGATAGATGACCGTTTAAAACGTATTTTCCCAGTCGGAGCTCGTTTTTTCCAAGTTCCCAGTTGTCATGAACTTACTGAAGTCTGAGATTTCCCAGTTCCGAGTTTCCAGTCGTTTTGAAAGCGACAGAAGTCATGCTGGATTGATAGCATGGCCAATGTTGAATGTTTATCCTTTTAAGCTTGGAAAAGAGACCCTTAAACCAATAATTGGACCACACATCCACTCCACTGAATAGCAGGCTAGTGATTGCTTTGCCTTTGTAATGTTTATGTCCAATGGCCGATGGGCACGATACGTGCTGCTCCCCTGCCCAATCATGTGACATCCATAGACTAGGGCCTAATCTATTTTTTTTAATCAACTGATTTCCTTATATGAACTTTAACTCAGCTAAATTTTAGAAATTTTAGCGATTTATATTTTTGTTAAGAATATAAGAGTCAGTTGACGTGTGTTTTTGGTGTTCTTTTTTTAGGACTACAACTATTCTTTCTCTATTCTCTCCCTTTTCCCTCAGGGGTAGCTGTGCTTAAGGCTATGGCCTGTTAACACAACACGCTTCTGAGATAGCTATTGCTTCAGTGGGCGTCGTCAATGCCATTATACATTTAATGTAAGATAAGCCCTGTGGAGTTACGCATCTGGCAAGAGGTCCAAAAGTGCTGCAGTACACACATCAACATGTTTCGGAGGAATATACAGTAGTTAGCATGGGGTTTCACACTGACACTGCCTGGCATCACATATTTGTGTTACAGCCACAAATGACACATTCTCGCTGTTGTGACCATTTCAAAGTTCCACCTTGGTTAGGGTTTTGACTATGCATATTGAGTTGATGTAGTTGTTAGATTATGCCATATTTGTACAATACTTTATAAATACTTAGAAGAAGAGAACTGGGAAGAAAATAGTGAAAAACTATCAGAATATTTATTGTGTGAAATATTTACAAACATGAAGAGGATTATAAGAATCCAACATTACTCATAGTAAAATAAGAATATGAAAAAAATATAAAATTTACATATATATAGACAGTGTACAAAACATTAAGACACCTTCTTAATATTGAGTTGCACCCCAACCCCCCCCTCAGTTCTTGACACAAACTGGTGCGCCTGGCACCTACAATCATACCATATACAGAGGCACTTAAATCTTATCCATTCACCCTCTGAATGGCACACATACAATCCATGTCTCAAGGCTTAAAAATCCTTCCTTAACCTTTCTCCCCTTCATCTACACTAATTGAAGTGGATTTAAAAGGCAACATAAATAAGGGATCATAGCTTTCACCGGAATTCACCTGGTCAGGCATTCTTAATGTTTTGTACACTCAGTGTATATAAAAAGATTCACATATTCATAATAAAACTTAGTGTTTGTATATACTATAATTGTTCCTCTTCAAAACAGTATGGCTCACAATTCTAAACAATTCACCCACAAAATGTAGTAAAAAATAGTTTTGTGCAGAACATACCAGATTTTGACTGTAATCATCAGGCTTATCCCTGAGATGAAGGCACTTCATTTTGGAAATAATGTTTCACTCCAGTGCAAGCTTCAAAGGATAAAAACACAGAAGATTAAAAGACTAAATTAATATTCTGAAGTATTTCAAAAGTTAGTCAACAGTAGTGCTACAATGTCTCTTGAACTGTATCTTATAACTGAAACAGTACTTTATATACATGTCTCTTTTATGTGTCAGGGCATTTCTCTATACAATATTCTCTGTACAGTATTGGGTGCGTTTCCAAGCGTCCAATGTCAACATTGACATGTTACATCTTTCGCCCAGAATGCATCATGTATTTTAATTAGCAAGACTGTTATCCTGTTGTTGCATTCTGTTCACTAGGAGCTTGAGATGAGCCTCTTTAATTTTATGAACTCCTCAGGTGTCAGTTGTACCAGAGAGGAAGATGAGGGGTCAACCATCAAAGCCCTCCTAGGGTTCTCCACCCTTCCCTGGGATGTGTCTGGACTATAGGCGGGGGATGTGGGGCCTACATAATCCTGCTCCAGAGCCTGACTGCTGGGGAGGATCTTCAAGGGGATTGGCTGGTCTCTGTCCCGTAGATCCTGGGGGCGCATGGGGTTTGGGTGGTAGGGCCACCTGGTGTTCAGATACCCAAAGCTCCTGTCCTGGTCTCTGTGAGGGCTGTGGAAGACCTGGTCAGCATGGTTCGGCATAGTGGGGGAAGTGTCTGATCTGGTCTGTGTCCTCTCCCTTGGCTCTGGGGTCTGGCCCAGGGTTGGGCCTGGTGGTGTTGGACCCTGCAGGGATGGAGCCCCAGGCCGGGAACCAGCAGGCCCACATAGCAGGCCTCCTTTTATCCAGTCATGGAGCAGCGCCAGTGGGATCTGGATCTCCATCCTCCCTCCTGTCTCTCTGGGGGGACTGGGCAGAGCGCAGCTGAGATTGAGGGGCCCCGGACTGTGCTTGGGGCTTTCCCCCCTCCACTCCCCCCTGGGCCATTCTTGGTATTCTCTCTTCAGGGGTCTAGGGACGTGGACCATGGAGGGGGCACTGGCCTTGCAACTCTGCAGTGGAGAGGGGACGTGGGACTCCGTCTTCATTCCTGGGCTGGAGGCTGGGGTTGGACTGCGGGAGGAACCGCCAGTGGAGGAGGAGGAAGTGAGGTCGATGACGTAGCCATCTCTGGTCGCCAAGGGGTAGAGGTAGGATCTCTCCGGGAGTGACTTCCCCTCCGGCGTCTCACAGCCCTCGTCTTTAGCCATCCCCTTGTTGTGGTACAGGGGTGAGGGTGTATTCAAGAACTTTGGGGATTTGTTGGAGGGAGGAGGGGCAAAGCACGAAGCAGGTTGACTGCCTGACTCTAGGCAAGCTCTCTTGAGACTTAGGTTGAGTGGCTCAGTCCAGCCTGAGGAGCACTTGTACCGGTTGGCCAGGAGGCGCAAGTTCTCCAGAGGCTGCTTGGCCCTTTCTGTATGCCCTTGAGGGCAGGGGAGATATGGGGGCTGGGGGTGGGGTCCGGTGGGGCTGCTGGGGGTCAGAGGTGGGTGGACGGGGTGGCCAGGGTCGTGATAGTTCTGACGGTAGTGTGCAGGCATTGGGATGATCCTCACTCTGGAGTCTGTCAGGAAGTTATAGGGGTTCTGAGAGGAGAAAATACCAATAATAAGTCAGTCAATTAATTTAAATGTGTGTGTGTGTGCATGTGTGTCTGTGTGTGTGTGGCTGTGTTTACAAAGGCAGCCCAAATCTTTGTTTCACTAATTTATATTTTGAATAATCTGATGTGATTGGTCAAAAGAACAATTAGTGGAAAAAATGTCAGAATTGGGCTGCCTGTGTAAATGCAGCCTTTGCGTCTTTGTCTTCATCTATGTATGAGCACTTGTCAGTGAGTGCGCGTACATGCTTATGTGTGTGTGTACCTGTTGCTGGTATGTCTGGAGGGCGCCATATGTTATGCTACGTTTGGCTGTACTGGGGCACTCCTCCTTTTCACCGCGGCTACTGTAATGTAAACGCTTCTGCTGGTGCTGTGGAAGGACCTCCATGTAGTTTTCTCCTCTCACGTGACACTCATATGCCAGAAGCAGCCTACGGCAACACAAAGGCCATTTTTAGAGACTGAACCAATTAAAACATACCAGGCATACACATAATTTACTTGCACACTTATACTGTCTATTCAAAATATCGGTGTCAAAGACATACAAAGGCATGCAAGAACACAGCCATGTGCACAAACACATGTATATAAGATGTATGATAAGTTTGCTTTGACATACTTCTCGTAGTGTCTACGGGTGCAGGTGGCTGCACTGGTGCTTCTGGGGTTTCCTCCCAGGATGTTGTATACTTGCTTCCACGCCTGCTTGGTCGTTACCTTAATTTTAACATTGCATCATTGTATACATCTAACAAAAACATACATGACATTTGGCCCCATTGCAATAGTTCTAAAACTGGTAAAAGAGGGTGATGAGGAGAGTTTACTTTAAATACAACTACAGGATTATCTGTTGAAACTCGTAATAAACTCCTAACTTGTAATATGAATTGCTCACACCTATTTTAATCGAAAACTGAAACATAATACATGTTGGAAATGATTTATGTTATTTTACCTGGAGGTAGCCGCCCAAGCTTTTCACAGTCTTGTACATCATGAACAGATCGACTAGAAACACAGAATATCAGCTATACATTCAGTCGGAGAGATCTCAACAATTACTGTGTGTGCGTGCATGTACTGTATGTGTACGCATGCACTGTGTGTGTGTACATTTACTGTGTGTGTGTACATTTACTGTGTGTGTGTGCATGTACTGTGTGTGTGTGTACATGTACTCTGTGTGTGTACATGTACTGTGTGTGTACATGTACTGTGTGTGTGTGTGCATGTACTGTGTGTATGTTTCTCTGTGTACAGCATACTCACTCTGTTTGAAGCCCAGGTGTGGTATTCTCTCTATGGGTGTATCTCTCTTCTTCATGTACAGATAGAGGTCTTTGAGGAAGGTCTCCTCGCCCATATCGTTCTCCAGTTCTGAGGGTCTCTCCTCCTGCACCTGAGCCATGATGTCTGCCTGTTAACACACACACACGACGCAACCACACCATTACCACAACGTTTGCACAACATACTGAAGACAACAGCATCACTGTATGCATTTCAACCGGTCTTCTAGGGCCCTCAGTCTCTTGATTGACTGCCAATTGGTGTTCCCAAACATATCTAATTGATGATGATGATGACTAAATATCAACGCAAACTAATGTTGTTTGACTGATCATGGTTAAATCCGTTGTTTGACTGATCACTCAACAATATCTGTCCCTGGCACAGTGGTACCAGTGTCAACACCCAGGCTGTCACAATCGGCAAACATGCCACTGAGCTGACTGTGGTCACGGCATAGATCAGAGGCTTGATTAATACAGTCAGTGTTTCCTATATTTTTACTTAACTGTTGTGGATTGTCTTATATTGGAGAGGACAGACCAATCATAGTCTAGGGGTGCATTCAGTGAGGTTAAGTATTCACAACATTGCAGATAGAAATCCAACAAATAAACCCGAACATTATTCCCTATTCTGCTTAATGGGAAATCATGTTATATACAATACTTTTCTATCTAAATGTTGTGTAACATTGCACCCTCCTGAAAAGATCCCTGAATAAGTGCCAGATGTGCCCTGCCGAGCTAGGAGAGTGGAGAAGTGTCAGAGACGGAATATGGCACAGTCTCACTCTTGGTCCTGTGAGGCGTGTACATATCTTTGTGCCACTTTATTGCTCAACATTTCATATGTCTCTGGCATGTTTTTCATATGCTGTTTCAGGTGTTGATGAATCAACTATGAATCTCTATGAGATATCTGTCTTGTAGATGATTATATGGTCCTTCATTGGCTACTTCAAATGTGCATTAGAAGTTTGTCATATTTGGTGTCTCTTGCCATATTAAGTTAACCATGACAGATATTTAAATTTCACTCTGTGTTCATGAATACAACCACAAACAGCAATTTGTTTCAGAGACACAAACACAGTTTGAGAGATATCTAGAGCGACACCATCACTCCATGTGTGTTGACATACCAATGGGTGGTTGAGCTATGGATTGCGAATCAAATTAATTAATATAAATATTAATTTCATATTACAGAACTAAAAAAATTGAATAGTATCAGCATAGAGGATAGAGGCCATTGGCTACACATTTCTGTTACAGAAGTTATTTTGATTGTAACACCAGCTACTTCAATAGTAGTCTCCTTAGGCAGACGGGTTGTCTCCCACAATGTGAACAATCTTCCAGCATACATTGTTCTGTTACACAGTGCAGTTGCCCTAGGTCTGGGATCTCCAAAACTACTTCAATAGCTACGGGAAAATCAATGCGAAGATGTGAACCACATTTGACCACATTATTTCAAAACCTTTAAAGAAAAAAACACAATTTTCCTATTCATGATTTGAATTGGCTTTCAATAGGGAAAGAGTTTCTTCCACTTTGGGATTTTTTTCCAAATGTAGTTCCATATCCCATTTTTGTCCCTTGTATTGAATATATTTATGACATTTAAAGGAAATTTGACCCTAAATCACACAAGAATATGGAGTATACAGTGGCGATACCGTCAGTACCAAGAATATTATTAGTAGCTCCAACATTTGACCACATCAGTGCCTCCTCTCAGCTATGAAGACTTGGGAATTGTGAAATAACAAAGATGGTATCAGAACCACCAACCAAGCTGTAAGAGAGTAACACT
Source organism: Thymallus thymallus (assembly GCA_023634145.1). NCBI lineage: Eukaryota > Metazoa > Chordata > Actinopteri > Salmoniformes > Salmonidae > Thymallus > Thymallus thymallus. The sequence continues at coordinate 23,080,262 of CM042404.1, read as the reverse complement.
AGAGTATTTAGTGGTGGTGCTCACCTGTGATTTCAGAGACAGAATATAGGTGGATAGGTCTAAGTCTCAGGCCTCCACACCAGGCTGCAGCGCATCCACAGGCTCTATAGATCAGTGATTATATCTGCAGATTGGATACAGTCTCCACTCCTGTCTTTATACTTCTCCTCCCGTTGTCCACAGTCAAGACAGTATTGTCACCTCTCCCTGTCACACACATACTAACACACACCTGTCCTGTGTGTCTGAATGACATCAAGGTCCAACGCTCTCAGGGAGGTGAAAACCCAGAAATCTTCCTGCTATGAGTCTGAAGTCAGACCAGTCCAACCTGTTCGTGGTAGCATGCCAAATGCTTGGCATCAGAAAAGTCCACAGAATTTGGTAAAAAATTGTTCACCATTGGTGGTGATTACAGCCATTCACTCATGCATAATTATTATTTGTTGTTTTTTTCATCAATGCCTTTTTCCTGTGTTGATGACGCTTATGTTGGTAGATGGTGAAATGTAGACAGTTTTTAGGCAAGTATGTGGCCCTTTGCCCAGTAGAAACCAGAACTAACATCAACAACATGCATGCCAGTCTTTCCTGGTTGTGGAAAAATTCCAGATTCTCTGCATAATCAAATAACATTCCGCTCAGACAGCCATGCATACCACACAAAATGTGCCACCAGGGGTCTGTTCACAGTCCCCAAGTCCAAAACGAATTCATGGCAACGGCCAGTTATACAGCGCCATGATCACACAGAACTCCCTTCCATCTCCAATTACTCAAGAAAACAGCAAAATTACCAGACTGGCAGTGACGTCCGTATATTACAACATCTAACAAAATCACAGTTTATAGTTACAATTCAGATACAGAATTAATATTCACATATTCATAATGTTTACCAATTTAATATATTGTCAGTGTAAAAAAATATTGTAAGAATCTCTCTCAATTAAACTATTTTGATGCTGCAAGTCTTGATTTCAGGTGTGCCTTCGCCAGCAAAGGCAAACAAAGGAATCAGGAGCAGGGTTTTCCAAGAAAAACTTCCAAAAGGACTCATTTGAGCTAGAAAGGAGTTGGAGCACTCAATAAAAAAAGCAGAGATTGAATTATACTTTAGCTCACTTGAATCAATTGTACAGGATGCGAACAGATGACTAAGGTTTTGATGTCAAGCTGACGTCTTCTTCAGAGTGGCAAGTCTTGAATTTCCATGCAATAAAAGTTAATTGTGTGGTTGTGTGATTGCCTGTTGACCTAATGTCTGATGCTCCTCAACCCAGTCATTAACACCAGGAACACAGGAAGTGTCACATTCTGAACGCTGTTTACCCTTGTTAAGGAAACTTACAATGTGCCAAGATTGTTGTTGTTTCTTATTGTATAACTTTGATTCCATTTTCCCACCTTTTCTTGCCTAAGATTTTGAGTGTCACATTACAAGGCTGTACAGAGGTGTCGACAGCCACATTTCCAACCATCCAACTATGAGACCAAGCGAGTGCAGCAATGCAAATCTACATGTAGTTGAGCAAGCAATCTCAAATCAGAAGAGCATGTTTCTAACAACACCAAGGCTCGTGGGTTTGATTCCCACTGGAGCCACCCATTCAAAATATGTATACACGCATGGCTGTAAATCGCTTTGGATTAAAGCGTCTGCCAATCAAATCAAATATGTTGCAAAGGTTGCGTGTTCAAATCACATCACTGACAACTTAAGCATTTTAGCTAACTAGGCACTTGAGAAGGCACTTCACCATAGTTGCTCTTCTAAGTCGTTCTGGATAAGAGTGTCTGTTAAATTACTAAAATGAATGTAGTATACACCGATTGCACCTTTAAGGTTCGCTACATCTGCTTTTGCTCAGATTGGGATCATAATGATTTTTTATTGGGAAATGTATACCTAATATTTCACACCACAATCAAATTTGTGAACATTGGTAATAATAACTTAATACTAATAACACTGTTATTAGGCTATGAATAGAAGGAGACCATGAGAGAAACATAAGAACAAAGTGCCATAATGGATGACAAAGTTGAAAATAACTTCTCATATATATTACTATTCATGGTGTAAAGTCTAGACCTTATTGATTAGACCAGTGGTTCCCAACCTTTTTCGGTTACTGTACCACCAACTGAATTTTACTCTGCCCGGAGTTGTCCTGAAGTACCCCCATAGGCCAATTACCCCCAAGGGTCCTAATACCCCTGGTTGGAAACCACTGGATTAGACCAAGATAACATTTATTTTCCCGGAATGTGTATCTCATAAATCATATTTTGTACTACTTTTGTTCAGATATACTGTAGGTCGAAACGTGAACAGTGAATGTGAAATATTAATAGAATCAAAACAAAAGTATTCCTGGATGATATCACATTACGTACTGCTGTTTTTAGCTGAAGTCGAGGACGAAAACATTCAGTCACTCCCTTGTTAGTGACACAGATTATTTCACCTTGATAGGACTAACAAGCATTTCCTCCTGTTGTTTTAAGCCTGGTGACTCGCAGCATCTTTGACTTTCAATAATGATTTGAATCTGACCTGTCGTCTTGTTTTTCTTTGCAGCTTAAATAATAATATTAATAATAATAATAAATTCAATTTGTATAGCGCTTTTCACGAACTCAAAGTCTCTTTACAGGGGAGGTAAATAAACAAGACAAGACAAACAAGACAAGACAGAGAAAAAAAATAAAATAAAATATATATATATATATATATATATATATATATATATATATATATATAAATGGGAGTGGCATGGGGCTAAGGATAGGCAGAGGTGAAGAGATGGGTCTTGAGGCGTGACTGGAAGATGGTGAGGGACTCAGAGGTGCGGATCTCATGGGGGAGGGAGTTCCAGAGCCTGGGAGCTGCCCTTGAAAAGGCTCTGTCCCCAAAACTGCGGAGCTTGGACTTGTGGATGCAAAGGAGACCGGCTGAGGCGGATCTGAGGGACCGTGAGGGTTGGTAGGGGGAGAGGAGGTCAGTGAGGTATGAGGGGGCCAGGTGATTGATGGCTTTGTAGGTAAGGACCAGGATTTTGGAGGTGATCCGGTGGGAAATGGGGAGCCAGTGTAGTTGTTTTAGGACTGGAGTGATGTGGTGCCAGGATTTGGAGCGGGTGATGAGTCGGGCGGCTGCGTTCTGGACCAGTTGGAGTCTTTTTATGTAGGTCGAGCTGATACCAAGGAGTAGTGAGTTGCAGTAGTCCAGTTGTGAGGAGATGAAGGCATGAATGAGTCTTTCAGCAGCAGGGGGTGTGAGTAAGGGTCTGATTTTGGCAACGTTGCAGAGGTGAAAGAAGGAGGTTTTAATGACATGACGGATGTGGGGCTCAAGGGAGTCAAAAATCACGCCGAGGTTGCGGGCCTGGGGAGATGGAGAGACAATGGTGCCGTCGATGGTGAGAGTGGGGTTATTGGTTTTGCTGAGTGTGGATTTGGAGCCTATGAGGATGAATTGTGTTTTATTGCTGTTGAGTTTGAGGAAGTTGTGTTGCATCCAGGTTTTAATAGCTGACAAACAGGAGTTGATGTGGGAGAGGGGAGGATTGTGGGGGGATTTGGTGCTGAGGTAGATCTGGGTGTCATCGGCGTAACAATGGAAGTTCAGGTTGAAGTGGCGGAGTATCTGACCAAGGGGGAGGATGTAGATGATGAAGAGGAGGGGGCTGAGTATGGAGCCTTGGGGAACGCCTTGGGTGACTGTGGCTGTGGCAGAGGTGTGGTTATGAAGAGATTAAGTGGGATCTGTTGGAAAGGTAGGAACGGAGCCAACTGAGTGCAGTACCTTCGATACCAAGGTCTTTGAGTCTGGTGAGCAGGATGTTATGGCTCACGGTGTCGAAGGCTGCACTCAGGTCGAGAAGAATAAGGATGTTAAGGGAACCAGTGTCAACGGAGGTGAGGAGGTCGTTAAGGACTTTGAGGAGAGCGGTTTCTGTGCTGTGGAGGGGGCGAAAACCAGATTGGAGAGATTCAAATTGGTTATTGGCATGAAGATGGGTTTGTAATTGTGAGGCGACTAAACGTTCCAGGGTTTTAGACAGAAAGGGAAGGTTGGAAATTGGGCGGTAGTTGTTGAGGGAAGAGGGATCCAGACCAGGTTTTTTAAGGATTGGTGTGACAGTGGCAGTTTTGAAAGCAGAGGGGACAGTTCCAAGGGACAGAGAGGAGTTGAAGAGGTTAGTGAGGTAAGGGTAAAGGACGGGGAGGCAGGACTTCAGGAGTGGAGTAGGGAGGGAGTCAAGTGAGCAGGTAGTGGGTTTGGAAGAGCTGATGAGTTTAGAGATTTCAAGAGTGGTGACCGAGTCAAACTGGGAGAGGAGGCAGTGTGGAGGTGGGGGAGGGAGGTCAGGAGGGATGGGGGGAAGAGGGGCCGTGATAGGTGCTGGAGTAGATACTGGGAGGTCGGATGCAGGGGATAGAGATTGATAAATGATGTTGATTTTATAAGTGAAGGAACGAGTTGCAGAGATCCAGAGTAGAGGTAGGGAGGGTGTTGGTCCGAGGCTTGATAAGGTTGTTCGTTATGGAGAAGAGGATTCTGGGGTTTTGACAGGGGTTGGTGAGGAGGATGGTGGAGAGGTAGGCAGATTTGGCAGCAATGAGGGCATCTTTGTAGGCAATGAGGTGGAGTTTATAGGCTTCAAGGTGGACTGTGAGAGATTATTTTTTTGTCAGACGTTCAAGTTGGCAGCCAGTTTGTTTCATTTTCCGGAGTGCAGGTGTGTACCAGGGTGACGAGGTGATAAAAGTGACGGTTTTTGTTTTGAGAGGGGCCAGAGTGTTAAGGGAGGTACACAAAGCGGAGTTGAGATGGTTTATGAGATCATCAGGTGAGGTGAGGGTTGAGTCCAGGTGGAGAGTGGTTGAGAGCAGGTCAGAGAGATGGTGGGGATCAATAGATTTAAGGTTGCGGAAGGTGATTTCTCTGAGGAGGCGGGGGCGTGGAGTTGGAGAAGGAAGGGTGAACCGTATCAGTTTGTGATCAGAGAGGGGAAAGAGGCATGGATGGAGGTCGAGCACTGGTTGTTTAGTGGAGCAGACCAGGTCGAGGATGTGCCCTTTTTCATGGGTGGGGAATGTGACATGTTGGGTGAGAGTAAAGTTGTCCAGTAAAATGGTGAATTCTGATGACAGCTTGCAGGTGGGGGAGTCTATGTGGATGTTTAAGTCACCGAGTAGCAGCAGACGTGGAGAGAGAGATGAGGCTAGTGTGAGGAGTTCAGTAAAATCAGAAAGGAAGGAGGGATTTGGTTTAGGTGGCCGGTAAATGAGGATAACTGTCATGGAGGAAAGAGCTTTGAAGGCGAGATGTTCAAATGATGATACTGATGGGAGGGTGAGATCAGTGATCCGGAAGTTCTGATTGAAAATAACGGCGAGGCCACCTCCACGGCGGGAGGGGCGGGGTTTGCAGATGTAATTGTAGCCAGTGGGGGATGCTTGGTTGAGGGAGAAGAAGTCATTGGGTTGTTGCCAGGTTTCGGTGAGCAGAAGGAAATCCAGTTTATTGTCGAGGATTAGTTCATGGAGGGCAGGGGCTTTATTGTTAAGCGATCGGGTGTTGAGGAGGGCAAAGCTGGCATGGTGAGAGGGTAGTGAGATGGGGGCAGGCTGGAAAGATCTGAGGTTGCCCCGGTTAGCAGTGCGTGTGGGGGGGTAATGCAGTTGAGGAGGAACAGTGAGTGGATTTGCAAATGATTGGAGAATAGGTATATGTGAAGTGCGAATAGCACTGTAGTCCAGTCCGGGTTTTCTGTGCAGCCTAAAGGTGCGCTCAGCTCTATGTGATCCAGCGGGGGAAGCGTTCTGATGACGTGAGAGAGGTGCGACAGAGCGTGCAGGTGACCAGATGGATGGAATGGATTGACCGTGGTAGAAGTAAACAAACTTGCGGCGAAAGCTTCTGTGGATGTAGCGGGGTCGACGTAGAAGTCCGAGCTGTTTAATGACTGGGATGCAGGGTGGAATGGAGTAGTTGATTAGTTCGACCAGTTGCAGAGTTGAATATTTGAACATGGTGCCGAGCGGAGGGACTGAGAGCTCCGTGAAAGCAGTAAGCGGTGGACTAGAGACACAGAGATGGATGACTGATGTGAGTGCCAAAATAATCCACGGCATGACAGGAGAAGATGAAAGTCTCGTTCACGGCTCGCGTCTGGTGGAGGTTGCCTGTGAGAAAGAGATAGGCAATCGGGTTAGCCGCTATTGCAGCTAGAATTAGCCGCCACACGTTAAGTGAACGCGGGCAGCCAGCTAGCGGCTAACCGACGAGGCGACAATCCGGTCGAGGTGCCCAAGCGGCTTCGGGAACCAGCTGAGAGGATGTCCAGAGGTAGGTGTACAGTGAACACAAACAAAACAGGAACACACGAAGCAATAGCAGATGGAGAAGCGGCGAATAAACAGCGCCAGCGTTCTCTCACGCCTAAATCACCACTGCATGCTAAACCTGATTGTTACTCATATTTAAAATGGTTAACACTTATTTGATTTGATAAGATTTCATGTTCTATCATCTATCTTACTGGAAATAATTTCAATTGAATGACCTTTGGTAACCGTAATCATGTGATCTACAGGCAGCATGTGGTATGTTGGGTGAGATTTGGGTTGGGTACAGCTGGGAGAAATACAAAAGCTATTTCCCCATGTTTGCTTTCCTGGCCAAGACTTCCTTGTTCGTATTTTGTCAGGTATTTATTGAATTCCTAATCCTCAATTCAAACTCAATGTCTACAAACAGACTTCTAAATGAAGACTTAAGCTTTTTGTTTCTGCTAGTCTTCATACTGTCACGATGTGGGTGTGGAATGACCAAGGCACAGCACAGTTGTAGATTGACATGATATTTTAATAGCAAACTTAATGCAAAAACAACAAAACGAGATATAGTACTTACAAGTAACTAGATTGCAGGCACAAACACCCCATACATATCAATGACACGAAAGACAATGAACCACACACAGGTGTGGAACATAATTACTTAAGTAGGATCCCCAATCAGAGAGATGCTTAGCAGCTGCCTCTAATTGGGGACCCAACACAAAACACCATAGATCACGCTAGACAACCCAGGCCTAGAGATGTCCATGGGTTTACATACACTCAATTAGTATTTGGTAGCATTGCCTTTAAATGGTTTAACTTGGGGTCAAACATTTCGGGTAGCCTTCCACAAGCTTCCCACAATAAGTTGGGTGAATTTTAGCCCATTCCTCCAGACAGAAGTGGTATAACTGAGTCAGGTTTGTAGGCCTCCTTGCTCGCACACGCTTTTTCAATTCTGCCCACAAATTTTCTATAAGATTGAGGTCAGGCCTTTGTGATGACACTCCAATACCTTGACTTTGTTGTCCTTAAGCCATTTTTCTCAAAAAAGTACGATCTTTGTCCCCATGTGCAGTTGCAAACCGTAGTCTGGATTTTTTATGGCGGTTTTGGAGCAGTGGCTTCTTCTTTGATGAGCTGCCTTTCAGGTTATGTCGATATAGGACTCGTTTTACTGTGGATATAGATACTTTTGTACCTGTTTCCTCCAGCATCTTCACAAGGTCCTTTTCTGCCAGTTGCCTCCATTCGACACCAGACTGAACACAAGCATTTCTCTTCCATTTTCTTCGCCATCTATGATAGTTATTTTATTTTGGCTTAATTCCCCATTCTCTGCATTTACCCTAAAGAAAGTATCCAGACTGGGAGTGACGACAGGCAGACAGATGGCATGTCTGGTATCATCGCTCAGGAATGTCTGTTCATAGAGGAGTTTGTTTTGGTGAGTGTTGATGGAGAGAATGAAGGAAAGCCGAAACTGTTGACATTCTGGATTTGGCTATTATTCATGAGAGACAAATATGATTAAACAATCAGATGTTTTGTTGAAAAAGCGATCTTTAAATTCCAACAGTCTAAGAATAAAACAATACCACAACAAGACAATAACCAGACTGACATGGTCAATTTAAATGATCTCTATAATATGTTGTGATTTAAAACCATACAGATTAATAGTGATTGCATAATGAGATTAGACTCTACTTAGCTACGGCTTCCAGCTTGCCATATGCCCAACTGGACGGATGGAGATGTCAGAATCCATCGTCTTCACCACCGTAGTCCAGGTGGTCTACAGCTCTACAGGGTGATGCCAGTGTATTTCAGAGACTGCTATGCTTCATCTTCCACTGTATATGAGAGAAAGAGGACAATGTGAAGGAGAGAGTGAGGGTTGTTAGTTTCATGATGAGCTGGGACAGGGATGGAAAGAGTGGTAACGCCAGAAAAGGGAAGGAAAAAAGTGAGGGAGGAGAAGAGAGTGTAGAGTTTCAGAGTTTGTTAAGCCCCATGTTGCTTGTTTCTTCAGGTCAGACAGATTCTAAAAAGAAGAGCCTGTAGTTTCATTGTTTCCAATGCAACAAAGGCAAAATATCTCATTAAATCAATTATAGCACTGAACCAGTTTGTCTTCTACTGTAACTGACTGTCATAGCAGGTGTAACATATCACTATACCTATGGACTCATGTTAGCTTTAACTCTAAATTTGATACCAGTTGTGAAAGAACAGAAATCAGATATCCAATGCTGATCCTACAATATGTCTAGGGCATGCAACAGGGGCCGATGCCAACAGATGAACCATGGCATTGTTGCGTCGCGCTAAGGCATGTTCTATGCTGTCATGCCCTGATCCGCCCCACTCCCCGCGTCTAAAGGTGTGTACCTCCACCACGGTCCATCTTGCACATACAGGCGGCACATTGCATAACACCTAAATTACGTAAATGGTATGTTCTGTGCGACAATGCATATATGTATGCGGCAGGTAGCCTAGCGGTTAGAGCATTGGGCCAGTAACTAAAAGGACACTGGTTCAAATACCTGAGCTGGCAAGGTGATAAACCTGTCGATGTGTCCTTGAGCAAGGCACTTAACCCTAATCTGCTCCAGGGACTGACCCTATAGGTAGGCTGTCATTGTAAATAAGAATTTCTTCTTAACTGTCTATAGAGAAGAGTAGTGATGAAGTCAATCTCTCCTTCAATTTGAGCCATGAGAGATTTACATGCATATTATTAATATGAGCCAATGTTAATTCTCAGAGGTCCCTGTTTGTGGCACCAGGCAACACGACTGAACAGTATTCCAGGTGCGAGAAAAAACTAGAGTGTATAGGACCTGCCTTGTTGATAGTGTTGTTCAAAAGGAAGAGTGTCATGTCATTAGTAAAGATTGAAAAAAGTTATTGTGAAGTGGAAACATCTAAGAGCAACAATGGCTCAGCCACGAGGTGGTAGGCCACACAAGCTCACAGAATGGGACCTCCGAGTGCTGAAGTGCGCAGCGCATAAAAATCTTCTGTCTCGAGTTCTAAACTGCCTCTGGAAGCAATGTCAGCACAATAACTATTCGTTGGAAGCTTTATGAAATGAGTTTCCATGGCCGAGCAGCCGCACACAAGCCTAAGATCACCATGCGCAATGCCAAGCATTGGCTGTATTGATGTAAAGCTCGCTGCCATTGGACTCTGGAGCAGTGGAAACGCGTTCTCTAGAGTGATGAATCACGCTTCACCATCTAGCAGTCCAACAGAAAAATCAGGGTTTGGTGGATGCCAGGGGATTGCTACCTGCCCTAATGTATAGTGCCAACTGTAAAGGTTGGTGGAGGCGGAATAATGATCTGGGGCTGTTTTTCCATGGTTCGGGATTGGTCCTTTAGTTCCAGTGAAGGGAAATCTTAACGCTACAACATACAATGACATTCTAGACAATTCTGTGCTTCGAACTTTGTGGCAACAGTTTGGGGAAGGCCCTCTCCTGTTTCAGCATGACAATGCCCCCGTGCACAAAGCGAGGTCCATACAGAAATGGTTTGTTGAGATCGGTGTGGAAGAACTTGACTGGCCTGCACAGAGCCCTTACCTCAACCCCATCGAAGACCTTTGGGAGGAATTGGAATGCAGACTGCGAACCAGGCCTAATCGCCCAAGTCCCCGCAGCACCTCAAGTGGAAAGCCTTCTCAGAAGAGAGGAGGCTGTTATAGCAGCAAAGGGAGGACCAACTCCATATTAATGCCCATGATTTTGGAATAAGATGTTCGACGAGCAGGTGTCCACATACTTTTGGCCATGTAGTGTATCTTCCAGTCAAAGTTTTTCCCTCACCAATTTGCCAGAGAATGTGACGTACAGTACACCAGCCTCTTTTGTTTTATATGTAATGTAAGTGCTTTATTATGTTTGGACCCCAGGAAGAGTAGCTGCTGCCTTGGCAACAGCTAATGGGGATCCATAACAAATACAAATACAGTAGAGATTGAGCTGGAGGCAGAGAGGACATGATTGAATCAGGGATTGCAAAAGGGGTCGGAACAGAACATGATGGACACTTGAGATACTAATTCTCGTCACAACCCACCACTGTCTATTTACCTGCGTTCCGTCCTTCACAGAATACGGGTGAACTGTACAGTATGGGTAAACCATCCGGTTGGACTATACTATGTCAATGTGGACCGTGTCTATGAGTTTTCCTACGAGTTTTCATATCAGCCATAACTATGTGAGGCGTGGTCCTTTTCTCGACCTTTACCCCAGACATTTTTTTAATCACCTTGGCGTGGTAATTCTAACCATGTCATTATCTGTACTCTATGAAAGCATTCACAATAATACTTTGGGGTAATTTCACGATGCGGGTGTGTGTGTGTGTGTACGGAACAGCAATGGCAAACAAAGACACATTCAGAGCGTGACTGGAAAGCATAGATAGCATTTCACCATTATATGCAGATAGAATAGAGAGATATTAAGTGGTACACGTAGTACAGTAGCCTACTAATCTTTGTTTTTAGTGGAATGTGATGAAGAAAGAGAGATTCGTATGACAAAGGAATACGTCATCAAACAAATGCAAGTAGTTAAGAGGTTTTAAAGGAGATATACCAACCTGTTTGGTAGTTATTGAGAGTTTGCATGTGAATTCCTCTGTGTGTGTTTAGTAATTACCTACAGTGCCTTCAGAAAGTATTCATACCCATTGACTTATTCCACATTTTGTTGTGTTACAGCCTGAATCAGGTTCAGGAATGGCTAAAAAAATCACAACATTCACTTAAAATAGCAGTGTTGGGTGATTTGGAAAGTCATAGTCAGTCAATAAATAATATCATAACACTCGTAGGAAAGGTTTTCATCTTTAGCTCACAATCTGTGGATACTACACGATTAGAAAGGTTCAAAATTAATGTAAAACATCACATAATTGAAAAAAAATAAATATATGGAAACTACACAAGGGTGGTCTATGGTAATGGGTGCGATGGGCTGAGAAAGGCTGAGGGGTGGGATTAAGAGTTTATGTTCGGTAATGTATTATTGTTATGTGGTTTGCTGTATATAAAAGTACAATGTATGTTAAATGTATATGTACAATATATGGATATCGTTTTTTGGATGCACGTAGGGCACTTTCTGACAATTGCATTAGAAATAGCAGTGGTGAAAAGTAAAGTACTTCTTAAGTAGTTTTTTGGGGTACCTGAACTTTACTTTACTATTAATGTTTTGACAACTTACTTTTACCTCCCTACATTCCTAAAGAAAATGATGTACTTTTTACTCAATACATTTTCCCTGACACACAAAAGTACTTGTTACATTTTGAATGCTTAGCAGGACAGAAAATGTCAAATTCACACACTTATCAAGAGAACCCCTACTGCCTCTGATCTGGCAGAGTCACTAAGCACAAATGCTTAGTTTTTTAATTACTGTATGTCTGAGTGTTGACACTGGCTATCCGTAAATAAAATAATAAAATTGTGCCGTCTGGTTTGCTTAATATAAGGAATTCTAAATGATTAGTACTTTTTCCACCACTGATAAATAGGCAACAGCCTTTGAACTTCTGGTTTCAAGGGGGTTCTACGAAACCGCAAGTAATGGTGGGGTTAACCTAATGTGTTTTTGAGCTCCAATGGCACCAACTAACATTTTCTTTGCAGATTGTATGCAAGTGTATCATGCATCATTCATTATTCATTATTTTCTATATAAACATTGTATCTGTAGGTAAGAACCCAGGTTTATAATACAGTATACTGAGTGTCCTTTTCACCATACTTACTGTATTGATTTATCTGAGCCTGTGATGAGAGGGTTATGCATCATTTTCTATCTTGAGGTACATTTTTATTCGATTTTGATCATTTTAGTGTCCACATTGAATACTAAATCATACTTTTAGTTTAAAATGTGTTTCGATGTACCCGAGGCAATCAGTTTCACACATACTCCATTCTCCCTCATCACATTGGATGTATGAAATTCAGGATCAAGCCATTCTTCATCTCTGATCATCTTATTGGCTGGTTTCTCTTTCTCCTCCTCCACCTACACTTCCTCTCCTTCCTCATCAAGTGACTCCATTTCCAGGTTCATGTCAAGCCCAGGTTGGGTCTACATGGGGGATGGGGATAGACTCTCTATGCATGGACTCATTGGACTGATAGATGGGGTCTTCATAGTAGACACTGAGAGGTCCAGAGCAGGCAGACTCTCCTCTAAGGCTGGATCAGAAGGAGAGGAGGCTGGGTGAATGTCTGAGGGGATCTGGGTGGAGTAGTTCTCCTCTAAAGTTGGGTGGATGAGGGGAGGTTCAGGACTATGGTGGAGACCTTCCAGGGATGTGTCTAACTCGATTGCTGTGTCTGCTTCTTCCTCTCCATCTATATCCTCTGATTCTCTCACTCTCTCCTCCTCTCCCTCAGTAGTCTTACTATTCTTCTCTTCCTTTTCAATCACTTCCTCCTCCTCCTCTTCTAGTCCTTCCATCCCCTCCTCCTCTTCTCCATCCCTCTCCAAATGTATTCTACATCAGGTAGAATATATTTGCATTAAAATAACATGAAGGCCTAAACGGGGATACAAACAAAGGAAGTTGAAGGAATATTGCTGGAAATTCCAATACAGAGAATAGTATGCATGATATTCCATAACAGCATATAGTATGTTGAGATCAATAAACACACGAACACACACACACCTGTGCAAGAAGAAGTCAAGTGCTTGAATGACTCCCTAGGGTTTGCAGAGCTTTGAGACATGAGCGCTGCTGCCTCCTGCAGGGGAAATAGAGTATTACATGACACCTGCATTTCTATGGTTATAGTCTGCCATTACCAACCATTAGTTTAACAGTCGTCTGCCAACTAGTCACATTAGTCTGATTGTGAGTCCAAAATATTTCTAGAGATAATAAACATCCTTTCATCTTATGATTAGGGTGTAATGATAGGTAGGAAAAAGGGAACAGTTCTGCCTCCCTCTCTCTCTGATGACCAACCCTTCGACGGACCCCATGCCCACCTCTCTGACCTCTCTGTTGGTGCCCATGCCCACCTCTCTGACCTCTCTGTTGGTGCCCATGCCCACCTCTCTGACCTCTCTGTTGGTGCCCATGCCCACCTCTCTGACCTCTCTGTTGGTGCCCATGCCCACCTCTCTGACCTCTCTGTTGGTGCCCATGCCCACCTCTCTGACCTCTCTGTTGGTGCCCATGCCCACCTCTCTGACCTCTCTGTTGGTGCCCATGCCCACCTCTCTGACCTCTCTGTTGGTGCCCATGCCCACCTCTCTGACCTCTCTGTTGGTGCCCATGCCCACCTCTCTGACCTCTCTGTTGGTGCCCATGCCCACCTCTCTGACAGATCCCTTGTCCACAAGCTCTTCCTATTCCTTGCTGTCTATCCTGCACCATGTTGAAAGAAATTGCCAGTGTTTACACACACCCTTTTATATGGGGACCAATTGTGGTTACCACTATGTCAATTATGCAATAACCAGTATTCATTATGTGTGGTTACATGTCATTTAGAAGTTCATACAAACACACACTTTATTTTGTGTAGTTCTCTAAATCCATATACTGTATATAGCTGACTAACCTATTTAAAATCTACAGGTTTACCAAACGGTTCAGTGATTAACCATTAAGAGCAGTTGGATTAAGTGTTGGTCAAATGTATTTACGCAAATCAGAAGAGAAGCATATCAAAAGTATTGTGGGAATTGCATTGTGAATGACAATTACTTCATATGAAAGGTATTTCTTTGATGACACACTGATTGTGTAATTTTGTGTGTTGTACTTGGTCAATTGAACATGTGATTAAATAGCCTTTTTGATGATCTGCTGAGTTTTGTACTAACAGTTGCGAGGTTTTACCACATACTTGCGATAATAGTACCAAAGCGATCAACAAAAACTGTAAAATTACAATTCAATAATCAAAACATTTAAATGATTTACTTTTAAATTCAAATCACTTCCTGCATTGACTGCCTTCAATTCGAATTGCACCCAACCCTGGTGTATAAGTAGTACACATTTGTGAACGTGTGTGTGTATATTGCACCCAACCCTGGTGTATAAGTAGTACACATTTGTTAACGTGTGTGTGTGTACATTGCATGGCTGACCTCTGCTCCTGTATCCTTTCCTCTTTCTCCTTCATCCTCCTTTCCCTCTCTTCCGCATCCCTCCTCTCTTGCTGTATCCTCTCTCTCTCCATGCACCTCCTCTCCTCTGCTGCCATTCTGCGCTCCTCCTCTCTCCTCTATCTGTGGGTTAGAGATGGATTGAGGAAAAGGGTCAAGAGTCAGAGTCTGGCTTCCATACAAAAGACCCTACTCCCTTAGCTGTGAATGGATTGGATAGATACAGCAATATTATTCTAGTAAGCCTCTGATAGGCTTACATTGCTTATACTTAAATCCTTTCAGAGGTAGAGGTTCATTTTAGACTGGGCCCCAGTCTACTCACCTCTGCACGCGCCCAGAAGGAATCTCTGTTCACCCTCCAAATCTCAGCAGCAGCTATTGTCCTCTTATACTTGGTACCCTGTTGAGGAAGACAGAGGAACTAAACAAAGTTATTATTTCTTTAAAGGAGTTTACATGGTCATATTTTAGACCAACATCAGCTTAGGTGGTCGACGTGGGCTTACAGTGGTTGAGTTAAGAACTGCACCACTGCTCAGTCTCACCACAGTCTCCTCTCTCTCTTCATGGTCTAGATGGTCTTCTTGATGTCCCAGTCTGCTGGCTGGCTTTACTAACCCTCTCCTCGGTTACCTCCTCTTTAGAATCTGTACTGAGGAACACAGAACACATGAGAGAGAGAGAGAGAGAGAGAGAGGTTACATTTCTGACTTGCATGCTAAATAAATATGATTATGAAGACATCAACATATCTAAAGGATGTACTTTAAAAAGTCTGTTGTGTTTTCAAGATTCTCTTATCATCAATTAAGTCATGTTTCATATGGAAATCAAATGCAAATATCAACTGGGCTACTGATCCCTTTCATTTACATCATGTATAATAAGCTTATTACAGTTAATTCCAATGGAGCTATATTGAACTACTCCAGTCTTTTACTGTGTTGATGTGGGTCTCTAATGTGTAGTGTTTTACCTTGAAGAAAGCCCTGATGGCAGGAACATGGCTGGCACACTCCACCTGTCAAACTCATCCACCTCGTCCCCCACCTACAAAGACCAGGCAGGAAAACATAATGTCATCATCATCAATAAATATTCTTGTTACCTTAGGTTTTCTTGCTTGCCTAGTTTAAGAAGTTCTCATAAAGCCCTAGATTTATTCAAATAGCGTTTGAACTTCACTTGTGTGTGTGTGACTGACTGAGTAATGAACTAAAAATGATTTGATTGTCATCCGTAGCTCACCCAGGCGATGAGAACGATGCAGTGTCCTGTGCCCTCTGTGCCCGCCCTGCAGAGCCCGTAGAGGGGACGACTGGGGTGGAACCTTCCTGCCAGGTCAGACACATCACCTGCTGCAGAAAGAGACGGTGTTTATTATTTACGCATTTGTATCTGTGGTTTTCAGAGGAGAATATAAATAAAAGAAACGCATGAGCTCATGCAGGCCTATGTGCGGTAGTTCAGGTCTGAAAAATATCACTTGTGTTCAAGTCCTAGTGGTCATAAGAGGGCAGATCATAGGTTTTAGGTCATTCATGCTTACCCCCAGAATGCAACAGCTTCAGGTTGTTTGTGATGCCAATCATATGCAAACAATGCCCTGCAAAATAGATGGGAAGAAAGAGAGAATTTCACACAATAATTATCTCATTATCAAACAATTGCACAGCGTGTAGGGGAGAAATTATCAGGTATCCAGATATCTAAATGATTACAGAACAGTAGGTCCGTTGTGTCCCAAAGCTGCTAGCGTGCCCAACGGCGCGACTCACGACTAGCATGCACAACTTTCCTTCTCAACCTTTTTGATGAGCAAAAGACTACAGCCAAGCCAGCCAGGGGTCTGTGCCACACCACCACTTAACCCCAGAATGGTCCACCCTAAAAGGGGCAAATGCGGAAGTGAGCTGGGTATGAGGATGATGTTCATGTAATAGAAACAATGATGTACAATTAGCTGTGGATGTGGCGTGTGTGCGTGTGTGTCATGGTTCTTAGGAGATTGGACCCGAGGCGCTGAGCAGTAGAATGAATACATTCCTTTATTTGAATCAAAACAACAAAGGAGAGAACAAAACCAGGAACAAACAAAGAACCAATGCCAGGTGGGCAAAATCATGAACTTAAATGGTAACCCCAACTAGAGACAACGTAGGGCAGCTGCCTCTAATTGGGGAGCAAAAAACTCAAACATAAAGTTATCCAGACACCCCTACTGTCAGGGCCCGACAGTTAAACCAAACCACTAGGCATCCCTACCATCAGGACCTGACAATGTGGGATCTCTTGGATCACCTGTAGTCCAGATCAAGCCTAATACAATGAGGGCCTCAAGCACCCACTGGACGTCGCGTAGTGTTATGTCTCACCCCACTGTTATTAAAGTTCAGCACTTGGACAGTTTTACGATTTGAATAACATCCCAATCATATAGAGCCTGAATGTTCAGAGAGAGACATTATTATAGAGACCAGAACACGAGAGCAGAGATGCTGAGATTGAATTTAACGGAGAAGAAAACAGAGGAAGCAAGATAACTCCAATCCTCTTCGGAATGGTCAAGCTTTTTATCTGGATGTTCTATCCACCTGGGAGAAGATAATTGAGTGCCACCAAGAGCTGTGGAAGGGTGCACAGAGGTCCTGCTGCTATTTATAGGTGTCTGCCAAAGGAGACATTACCCTAAGGAATACTAATTTCCTTTGACACACACACGCACACATACACGTAGAGACACACACAAACACGCACCCCTGCAAACACACAATGTAAAAATGGTTTGTTTCAGACCCCACTGCCCCTCACAGTGACATTCCATCATCTTCTCTCATTAACAAGCACTTCCTGTCTCTGTCAACATGCCAGGAAGCACTCAACAACGATAAGTCTCGTTTCAGACCTGATGTCCAGCGACTAGGCTATATGGTTTAGACAGACAGGCATGCAGACAGAAATACAGACAGACAGAAATCACAGCAGGGATCAGCAGCTCCTCCCAGGTTGGCGTCATGGGGGGATATGAATCAGACTGGAATAAAACTAAACACATATAATTTCACATAAATTACTAAGATTTTGTCCATCCCATCAATTAAGTAACTATAGGGCTTAACATGAGTCATACTGTATATTATTAGTCCACGCAAAATGTCCCCTGGCCTATAGTCTACTATTCACTACATTGCAATGCATATTGTGTAGGTCTGATTACTTTTAAGGTTTGAAATTAAATGAAGGTTGGACATGAACTTCATCAGTTAATGTTGTGAGTAGGCATATATTGAATTGCTGTATAGTTGAATGATGAGTGTCAATGCGAAGAACTGTCAAAACATTTTGGACCAGTGAGGGCGCGATACACACAGAGCAGCTATGACTTATCATCCTCTGCTAAAAACAATTTTTGCCCCCTCAATTTATAGTAGGCTTACTTTATAGAATGTAGCCTACTCAGCAAAGTGGGTAAACTATAACAGTAAGTGTTAATGTGTTAACATAACCTGAAAAACCAAGATGGTAAAAAAAAGACACTTGCAAAATACAAAAAACTTGTTGAACAACAGTACAAGGACGACACATGCAAATCAGTGCTAAAGTAAGCAAATACTATTGGATAGGTTATGAATCAATCTGCGTAATCATTCCAATTAGTTGATGAACGTGGGTTCCGAACGTCCTCTTTCGCCGTCAGCAGAGAAAGGCTGTAGAAGTCTCAATTAATTGCTAGCATTTTATAATGGTACATTTTCAATAGTTGAGTTGCTTCATCCACTCCAGTCTGTTCGCAACACGCATATGCTAAACACACTTGGCACACCCACTCACTATATTCCACAAGAACATCCAATATTGCAATGTTGTGTAAGTATGCTTTGTACATTTTTGTGCATCTTGTGAACCTGTTGTTTTATCGCCGCTCATGGAGAGATTAGTGGTCTTTCATTGGCCACTCCTCCAGCTCGGCGTGTGTGTGTGAGAGAGAGAGAGAGAGAGAGAGAGAGAGAGAGAGCTAAAAAGATAGAGAGAGCTGCGGTCTGGGGTCCGCTCACCAAACAAGAATTCACAAAACGGGACAAACACCAAATTGAGACTCTACATGCAGCATTCTGTCAAAATATCCTCCATGTACAACGGTAAACACCAAATAATGCATGCAGAGCAGAATTAGGCCGATACCCGCTAATTATCAAAATACAGAAAAGAGCCGTTAAATTCTACAACCACCTAAAAGGAAGCAATTCCCAAACCTTCTATAACAAAGCCATCACCTACAGAGAGATGAACCTGGAGAAGAGTCCCCTAAGCAAGCTGTTCCTGGGGCTCAGTTCACAAACACAAACATACCCCACAGAGCCCCAGGACAGTTAGACCCAAACAAATCATGAGAAAACAAAAAGATAATTACTTGACACATTGGAAAGAATAATTTTAAAAAAACAGAGCAAACTAGAATGCTATTTGGCCCTAAACAGAGAGTACACAGTGGCAGAATACCTGACCACTGTGACTGACCCAAACTTAAGGAAAGCTTTGACTATGTACAGACTTAGTGAGCAAAGCCTTGCTACTGAGAAAGGCTGCTGTAGGCAGACCTGGCTCTCAAGAGAGACAGGCTATGTGCACACTGCACACAACATGAGGTGGAAACTGAGCTGCACTTTCTAACCTCCTGCCAAATGTATAACCATATTAGAGACACATATTTCTCTCACAAATCCACAAAGAATTCGAAAACAAATCCAGTTTTGATAAACTCCCATATGTACTGGGTGAAATACCACAGTGTGCCATCACAGCAGCAAGATTTGTGACCTGTTCCCACAAGAAAAGGGCAACCAGTGAAGAACAAACACCATTGTAAATACAACCCATATTTATATTACCGAAATAAGGTAAGGATTATAATCAGATCCATGCCAGTAGAGAATGGCTCTGAGAAAGAATTTTTACACCTTCTGTTGATTAATCATGGATCAAGTCTGCTCTACCTTGGTATTATTCGTTGTTCTTCGCCGATACAAGTATCAAACTATATGACACTGACAGTCACATACATACAATTTGTTGCTACAGCAAAAATGTTGCTACAGCAAAAGTATTGAGTGTGGCGTTCTAGAACTAAGAATTTCATGGAACTTTCTTGAAGTGAGCATTCAATTAAAGAATTTTGTTGACCAGATTGACCAGATTGGCGCACATTCAACAACTCTGATCTAACAATGTGGATATTCCTCAAATCCGTCATGATTTATGTATTGCAACAGGCCCACCATGTGGTTACTTAAGTCTGATTTTGATATATTCGGCTGTTTTTGCTGTGCAACATTTATAGTTTCAGGTTCAGAAGAAGTGACTGCTAAAACTCCCCAAATACAGGTGTGCCAAGCTTGTAGCGTTGAGGCTGTAATCGCTGCCAACGGTGCATCAACAAATAACTGAGTAAAGGGACTGAATACTTATGTAAATGTGATTTTCCCATTTTTTTTATTTTTTATAATGTACATTTGAAAAACAAAACCTGTTTTTGCTTTGTCATTATGGGGTCTTATGTGTAGATTGATTAGGGGAAAAAACAATTAATTTAATCCATTTAAGAATAAGGCTGTAACGCAACAAAATGTGAAAAAAGTGAAGAGGTCTGAATACTTTCAGAATGCACTGTACATTTATAGACTCTACACACACCCACTCACATACAATCATCATATACAGTCGTGGTCAAAAGTTTTGAGAAGTATTGGTCTCCACAAAGTTTCCTGCTTCAGTGTTCTTAGATCTTTATGTCAGTAGTTACTATGGTACACTGTACCATAGTAATAATTACAAGTATTCCATAAGTGTCAAAGGCTTTCATTGACAATGACATTCAGTTTATCCAAAGAGTCAATATTTGCAGTGTTGACCCTTCTTTTTCAAGACCTCTGCAATCCGCCCTGGCATGTGTCAATTAACTTCTGGGCCACATCCTGACTGATGATGGCAGGCCATTCTTGCATAATCAATGCTTGGAGTTTGTCAGAAGTTGTGGGTTTATTTTTGTCCACCCGCCTCTTGAGGATCGACCACAAGTTCTCAATGCGATTAAGGTCTGGGGAGTTTCCTGCCCATGGACCCAAAATGGCGATGTTTTGTTCCCCGAGCCACTTAGTTATCACTTTTGTCTTATGGCAAGGTGCTCCATCATGCTGGAAAAGGCATTGGTCGTCACCAAACTGTTCTTGGATGGTTGGGAGAAGTTGCTCTCGGAGGATGTGTTGGTACCATTCTTTATTCATGGCTGTGTTCTTAGGCAAAATTGTGAGTGAGCTCACTCCCTTGGCTGAAAAGCAACCCCACACATGAATGGTCTCAGGATGCTTTACTGTTGGCATGACACAGGACTGATTGTAGCGCTCACCTTGTCTTCTCCGGATAAGGTGTTTTCCGGATGGCCCAAACAACAGAGAAAATGACTCTAGCCCAGTCCTCAGCAGTCCAATCCCTGCACCTTTTGCAGAATATCAGTCTGTCCCTGATGTTTTTCCTGGAGAGAAGTGGTTCTTTGCTGCCCTTCTTGACATCAGGCCATCCTCCAAAAGTCTTTGCCTCACTGTGCATGCAGATGCACTCACACCTGCCTACTGCCATTCCTGAGCAAGCTCTGCACTGGTGGTGCCCCGATCTCGCAGCTGAATCAACTTTAGGAGACGGTCCTGGCGCTTGCTGGACTTATGGCGCCCTAACGCCTTCTTCACAACAATTGAACCTCTGTCCTTGAAGTTCTTGATGATCCGATAAATGGTTAATTTAGGTGCAATCTTACTAGCAGCAATATCCTTGCCTGTGAAGCCCTTTTTGTGCAAAGCAATGATGACGGCACGTGTATCCTTGCAGGTAACCATGGTTGACAGAGGAAGAACAATGATTTCAAGCACCACCCTCCTTTTAAAGCTTCCAGTCTGTCAACGAGACAATCACTGACATGATGGCAGCTGGTCCTTTTGTGGCAGGGCTGAAATGCAGTGGAAATGTTTTTGGGGGATTAAGTTCATTTTCATGGCAAAGAGGGACTTCATCTGATCACTCTTCATGACATTCTGGAGTATATGCAAATTGCCATCATCAACACTGAGGCAGCAACTTTGTGGAGACCAATACTTGTGTCATTCTCAAAACATTTGACCACGACTGTACACTTCTGCTATTCTGTTTATCATATATCCTGATGCCTAGTCACCTTAACCCTATACATAACTACCTCTATCAATCCAGTGTCCCTGCACTTTGTAAATATGGTATTGGAACTGACCCTGGAACTGACCCTGTATATAGTATGCTTACTTACTTTATCGTGTTCTTCTTATTTTTATATCTTGTGTATTTTTGTTCTACCTTGTTATTTTGAGGTTTACATTGTTATTGTTTGCTGCATTGTTGGTGTTAGAGATAGCAAGAAAGGCATTTCACTGTACCTGTGCATGTGACATTAAAACTTTATATTATATGTCCTGAGGTTTGATGTCATTGCAGTTCAATACTTGGCCACATGATGTCAGTGTGGATCATATTTGAACATTTCTCAAGGATTCTCAGCAAATTCAGGAGATGATTGCTGGGGTGGACGAAGGCTGTGTTTTTACAAGACTGTATGACATGACATATTTTATATTTTGTAATGACACTAATTCTCATCACCAATAACTGAGTGTTATCAAACATTGAGATGAGTATTTGTTTAACTAGTAATAGTACATTTTTATCTATGACGAGTCACATATTATGTATCCCATTTGGGCAATTACTGTATAGCAATAAGGGCACTGTTTTACTGTTTTTGTGCCAACAATACAAAAGCTAATTTTGCTTTTATCATATAAGACATATTGTTGATAATTTATGTATGATATTGATGTATTATGTATATGGTTCTGTATGTTCTGGCTAACATTGCAAGCATAATAAGAGTTGGACATGGACATCTTTTTGATGACATCACCTTGTAAATTGAGCTTCATTGTTGACGCCATAGGGTGTCTAAACACAGCCATAGAGGGTTGTGTGTGTCATACAGCCTCAATAACGTTTCGAAAGCAGTCTTTCCAGCTTGCACATAATGAAAAAATAGACTCTTAGGCTGCGTTTACACAGGCGGCCCAATTCCATACTTTGCAAAATTATGGGCAAAAGAGCTGATCTGTTTGGTTAAGAGTGAAACAAAGACCAGAATTAGGTTGCTTGTGTAAACGTAGCCATAGATGTGGTACATTCCATACAAATATACACCGCATGGGAAAAAAAGCCTGTTTGTGAATTAGCTTTATGCATGCATAGTAGAGTGAAGATACTATGATTAGTTTGGCTATAATAAACTGATTATAATATTACCCCAAATATTCAAAGATGAATTGGTCAGGGTTTTTGTGTATCAGTATTTTTTTACGAGCAGTAGGACTAGATTAGATATGTTCTTTTAATTGACACAATCCCCATCCATTTAGATTATTTAATGTGCCTGGTTACATCCATCACATCATCAACATGTCAAACATGAAATACATTATTCATACATTGTGCACTGATGTGTCTTATAGTGGCATCTTTCTAATGTGGGCAAGGGGGCTAAAGGGGGCTAAAGGGGCTTAGCCCCCTCAGTTCAAACTTTAGCCCCCTCAGTTTTAGTTTCAAGTTCAAAAAATGATTGAGAGACAGGTTGCCGCAAAAAAAGAAATGTATCTCCGCCACGCTGTGTCAGCACAATGGACAGGACACAATGCATTGCGTGTAGGCTGGCTATGGAAAGGTAGGTATGACTTCTTCGGGTTTCCAAAAAAAGCGTGAAAAAATGCTTCTCATCTCTGTGGCTAAATCAATAACGTGACACGCCTCCACCATGGCGGGGTCAGTTTACCATTGATCCTGCTTCACTCAAAGCTAGCTATCTGTAAAAAGCTTTAGTGTTAGTCTAATTAGCTAGCTCGAACCAGCTAATCTGCCAAGATGGATATCAGAAATTAGCTTCGCCAAAGTACCCAAAAGAATGAGAAGGAGAGCAATGAGCAGCAGCAGCATCAAACCACGGAGGCTGCCGCCAAACCCAACGGCGATGATACTCCACCTCTGACTGTTCCTGATGATCTTGGAACAGAGGAACCAGCCCAGGTTAGCATAGAATCCTACCCTAGCTGCAGGTTTTCTGTCCAAAAACATTCATTTAATAGCAACTGGTTCATAGGAAGACAGTGGCAGGAATACTCGGTTACTGCATATGCTGTATTTTGTTTCCCATGTCGAAAGTTCTATGTTGGGTCCAATGCTAATGCAGACAAGGCCTTCACCCATGCTGGGTATTCTAACTGGAAGAATACTATTGTCAGAACGATGGAGGCCCTGAGTGCCATTGAGACCCTGTGTGCCGTTGACCCAGACAGCCATGATTTTCTAGATGTGAATAAGGTGAAACCACTGCTGGATCAAAGCTAAACAGATTTGGTGGAAGCTGAGTTTAGACTTGCTCACTAATTTTTGCAGACTGAAATCACCTGCTCTGGCTCCAATGAGAACAAATGGGCCCCACTTAATATCCTGCAAAGATTCTCTCTCTCCGCTATGCCGACCGTGCTTACTGCACTGAAACACGGACTGAGTTTTGGGGTATCCATAGCTACGTGCGTGAACTAATTTTGTACTTTGACAAACGTGTTCAGTCAGCACAGAAGAAGTATGCTTCACCCAAGGAAAGCTCAACTAATCCAACTGGCATTTGAGGGGGTTTGAAACAATCTAGCAGTGTGGCGTGTGAAGTGGAGAAGGAGTCAATCGCAGGAGTTCGATGACGATGAGAGTTTAATAAAAAATAGGAATATATTAAAGTCCAAATAAACAGAGGATAACAACGCCAGGGCAAACTAAACAGCAACAGCTGAACTACTCTCCACGTGAATCAACACAATACATGAAACAATAACGCACACCGACTAGGGGAGCAGAGGGAGCCTGTATAACACATACAATCAAAGATATGGGGAACAGGTGGGTGTGATAATAAGACAAGAACAGTTCGGATTGGATAATGACAAAAGGGGCGGTGGCAGCTAGTAGACCGGTGATGTCGAACGCTGGAGCCGCAACTGGCCAGAGGAGGGAGCTGCTCCAGAGTGAGATGTGACCATGTAATCTTGCTTTGGTATGTAGGGCGCAGCCCATGGTGCTGATAGAGCGTAGCGACATTTCGTGCCATTGAACCTGTCACTTCTTGGTCAAAAGCATTTTTTTTACTTTTATGTTTATTGTGATATAGTGTGATATAAGCAGTGTCGGGTCTGTTCTAATGGATACAGTAAAACATTCTTAGATCTGTATAATAACCCAAGCTTATAGTTAATTATTTTTCTAATATAATTAATATGGACTCCCAGGAACTTGTATGACCCAACCATTTCCACATCCATCCCCTGTATAGGGACTGCAGTCAGTTGTGCCTTGGTTCTCCTGAAGTCCACCACCATCTCCTTTGTTTTGCTGATGTTGAGCTGAAGGTGGTTCTGCTCACACCACAACACAAAGTCACTGATTGTGCTCCTGTACTCCTCCTCCTGCCCACCCCTGATGCACCCTACAATAGCAGAGTCATCCGAGAACTTCTGTAGGTGGCATGTTTCAGAGTTATATCTGAAGTCTGAGGTGTAGAGGGTGAACAGGAAGGGGGACAGGACCGTTCCCTGGGGGGGCCCTGTGTTGCTAACTGCCCGTTCTGACACACAGCTCTGTAGTCGCACAAATTGTGGCCTACCGGTCAGGTAGTCCGTGACCCAGGAGACTAAGGGTGCTTCCACTTTCATCCTCCTCATCTTCTCACCCAGTAGCAGGGGCTGAATGGTATTGAAGGCACTGGAGAAGTCAAAAAACATAACCCTCACAGTGCAACCTGCGTTGTCCAGGTGAGAGTAGGCCCTCTGCAGAAGGTAGATGATTGCATCATCCACCCCGATGTTGCGCTGGTATGCAAACTGCAGGGGGTCCATTGATGAACACACCAGGGGTCTGAGGTGAGCAAGGACTAACCTTTCCAAGGTCTTCATGATGTGGGATGTTAGCGCTACAGGTCTGAAGTCATTCAGGACAGTGAGGTGTGCCTTCTTAGGCACTGGGACGAGGCAGGATGTTTCCACAGCACAGGGACCCTTTCTAGGCTCAGGCTAAGGTTGAAAAGACGCTGGAGTATTCCACACAGTTGGTCAGCACAGACCCTCAGCACCCTTGGGCTGATGCCATCAGGGCCCGCCGCTTTCCACTGGTGTAGTCTCTCCAGCTCTCTCTTCACTTGGTTGGTGGTGAAAGCCAGCCCAGGTGGGGAGGTGGGGGGAAAGGGGGGTGTTTAGGATCAGTCCAGGGGGAGCAGGGGCGGAGGTGGGGTCACTGATTGTCTCAGCAGAGGTGCTGTGAGCAAAGTGGGGGTGGGACAGCCGTGAGGGTGTGTGGTCTGGGGAGCTGGAGGGGAGGTGGACAGGGCCAGTATCAAACCTGTTAAAAAATTGGTTCAGCTCATTGGCTCTGTCCTGGGTCCCCTCCGTCTGCCCACTGTTTGACTTTTTGAAGCCAGTGATATTTCTCATACCCTTCCACACCTCTCTCGCCTGGCTCTGCCTCAGCTTGTCCTCCATCTTCTCCTTATACACTCTCTTCCCCTCAGCAATCCGCAACTTCAGCTCCCTCTGGACGCATTTCAATTTATCCTTGTCCTTGTCCCTCTCCTTGAAGGCCCTCTTCTTCTCATTCAGCAGGGCCTTCAGGTCGCTGGTGACCCAGGGTTTATTGTTTGGGAAACAGCGTCCCTTCCTGGTGGGTACAGTGTTGTCTACACAAAAATTTATATAGTCCGTTATGCAGTCAGTGAGTCCATCGATGTCCTCCCCATGAGCCTCACAGAGCACATCCCAGTCTGTTGTTTCAAAACAGTCCTGTAGGGCCTCATTCACCTCTGGGGACCATCTCCTATTAGTCCTGGTGGTTGCAGGCTGCTGTTGGACCAAAGGCCTGTAGAGTGGGGTGAGGTGGACAAGGGAGGGAGTGCAGTGGAGTTGTATGCATCCTTCACATTAGCATATAACAAGTCCAGAGTTTTATTATTCCTGGTTGGGCACTTCACGAACTGTTTGAACGTGGGCAGCGTTGAAGAGAGAGATGCATGGTTAAAATCCCCCGAAATGACAAAGAAAGCACTGGGATGCGCTGTCTGTAACCTCGCGATAACAGAGTGGATGACGTCACACGCTGCGTTTGCGTCAGCAGAGGGCGGGATGTAAACAATAACAGCAATGGCCGCCGTGAATTCCCTCTGTAAATAGTAGGGTCTCAGGCTAACGGCTAACAGCTCAATGTCCGGGCTACAAAACTCTTCCTTAAGAGTAATATGGTTCGTATGACACCATCTGTTGTTAACTAATAAAGCCAGCCCACCACCCTTACTCTTACCGGAAGAGACGCGATCCCTGTCCGCTCTGATGGTCTGGAAAACGTCGATAGTGACGTTCTGTATGGGGATGTTATCGTTCAGCCAAGTCTCAGAAAAAAACATTAGGCTCGTTTCCCGATAAATCCTTTGTCCACGAACAAGTCCCTCCAACTCATCCATCTTGTTACGTAGAGACCTCACATTGCCCATAATAATAGATGGTATAGCCGGCTTGTACTTGAACCTCCTCCGCTTTGCCTTACATTTCAATCCCGCCCTACATCCACGGCGTCGCCTTTTCAATTCGTCCGGAATATCAAACTTTTCCCTGGGGAGCAGCAGCGCTGCGTGGGCTAAATCCAGGAGCTGGGCTCTGTTGTAAACAATAACAGTTGACAACTCCTGTTGACGTTCAGCTGCGATAAAATCCATAAAATCCATAATCCTGAACTATTATAGTTCAACTGTAGCAAAATAAAAAATAAAACTAAAGAAAAGAGACGAAAAAAACGAACTAAAACAACAATTTATGCACGAACAACGGGAGCTGCTTAACAGGCGACCACTCAGGGCGGCGCCAAACAGATATGTTTGACTAAAACATAATCATTTCAAACCTTGCTTACCTTTGTATACGATCACATGCTTCTCTGTTATGTGTGGGAATACTTGGGAATAGATGTCTAAAATCACTTGGAGCTGATTTCCTGGTGTTTTTAGTATTTTATGTCTAACAATTTTTTTTGCTCTGAAAACTTGGGGGGCCAAATAAAACCAGATTTAGGCTGTGGTTACGATATGAAACCATTACTGCTTTGTTTGTTTTAGAATTTGGCAGAAACAAATGTAAAAATGCAAAGACTTCATGGTTTTGGATCTGTATTTTGAGGTAAAATAAATATTCAGTCACCTATTTTTGTGTAGGTTTCTTGGACATTTACCACAAACATGTTGAGCTTTTTAACCCTTGTGGGAATTGGCCTGTATGGATAGGGCTAAATTAATGTTCCTTATAGAAGAAATATGAAAAACATACAGTGCATTCGGAAAGTATTCAGACCCCTTCCATTTTTCCACATTTTGTTACGTTACAGCCTTATTCTAAAATGGATTAAATTCCTTTTTCCCTCATCAATCTACACACAATACCTCATAATGACAAAGCGAAAAACAAGTTTTTATATTTTTGGCAAACTTTATAAAAAACTGAAAAACCTTATTTAAATAAGTATTCAGACCCTTTGTAATGAGACTCGAAATTGAGCTCAGGTGCATCCTGTTTCCATTGATCATCCTTGAGATGTTTCTACAACTTGAATGGACTCCACCTGTGTTTAATTCAGTTGATTTGACATAATTTGGAAAGGCACACACAAGTCTACTGTATATACGGTCCACAGTTGACAGTGCATGTCAGAGTAAAAACCAAGCCATGAGGTCGAAGCAACTGTCTGTAGAGCTCCGAGACAGGATTGTGTCGAGGCACAAATCTAGGGAAGGGTACCAAAAAATGTCTACAGCATTGAAGGTCCCCAAGAACACAGTGGCCTCCATCATTCGGGAGAGAAGGGCCTTGGTCATGAAGGTGACCAAGATCCTGGTGGTCACTTTGACAGAGCTCCTGAGTTCCTTTGTGGAGATGGGTGAACCTTCCAGAAGGACAACTATCTCTGCAGCACTCAACCAATCAGGCCTTTATGGTAGAGTGTCCAGACGGAAGCCACTCCTCAGTAAAAGGCACATGACAGCCCGCTTGGAGTTTGCCAAAAGGCACCTAAAGGACTCTCAGACCATGAGAAACAAGATTCTCTGGTCTGATGAAACCAAGATTGAACTCTTTGGCCTGAATGTCAAGCGTCTGGAGGAAACCTGGCTCCAAAGCATGGTGGTGGCAACATCATGCTGTGGGGTTGTTTTTCAGCGGCAGGGACTGGAAGACTAGTTCGGATCGAGGGAAAGATGAATGGAGCAAAGTACAGAGAGATCCTTGATGAAAACCTGCTCCAGAGCACTCAGGACCTCAGACTGGGGCGAAGGTTCACCTTCCAACAAGACAACAACGCTAAGCACACAGTGAAGACACGCAGGACTGGCTCCAGGAAAAGTCTCTGAATGTCCTTGAGTGGCCCAGTCCGAGCCCAGACTCTGGACAGACCTGAAAATAGCTGGGCAGCGATGCTCCCCATCCAACCTGAGAGAGCTTGTGAGGATCTGCTGAGAAGAATGGGAAACCCCCCCCCAAATACAGGTGTGCCAAGCTTGTAGCGTCATACCCAAGAAGACTCGAGGCTGTAATCGCTGCCAAAGGTGCTTCAACAAAGTACTGGGTGTGAATACTTTATTATTATTTTTTATATACATTTGCAAAAATGTCACTGTTTTTGCTTTGTCATTAAGGGGTATTGTGTGTAGTGTGACATATGGGGCAATGTCACAGTAGAAGGACGTTATGTGGCCAGCAGGTGGAGACACAGCCCAGACCTCCTAAGCTCCTGTTACTCACCCCAGATCAGCTCACCTGGATGCACTAATTACAGCACACCTGTGGATCGTTAGCTACTCTACCTGGCCCTAGAAAAGGAGCCTGTTTGGGCTGCCAGAGGAGAGAGAATGGGAGGACGACGGTGAGCAAACAGAGAGTAAGATAATTGAAGAAGAGAATGTTTTGATTTAGTTTTTGTGATACTGCAGTTTGTATACTAGAGGGGCAAACCAGTTTTATGACCAACCTTTGGAAGACCAGTTTTTGTTAATAAAAGTTATGATTTTGGAGCACTCCTGGACGTCGTTCTTGAAGGTTAAGCCTCAACAAACACCCTTTTCCTGGTGATTTGTTACATATGATGGAGAATGCAGGCACTGTGAACTACTGCTGGACTTCAGAGAAGGGGTGGATGCTAGCGGAGTATCAGAACCCTGTACGGAAGGAGGAGAACACAGCCTGGTTTTGACACCATGGAAAATCTGATACAGCAATTGGCCCACACTGTGCTAATTCAGCAAAACCAGACCCAAGCCCTCTTGGAAGAGTACAGGCGCGGGAATGACCTTCTGCGGGAAGAGCTCCGGGCCATGGCCAGCCGGGCAAAATTGGCTACGGAAGGCTCCCAAACTAGAATTGACACTCGCAGTGCTAGCCATTACATCCCAAAAATGACCGAGTCTGACGATGTGGAGGCCTATCTACAGGCCTTTGAAAGGTCCGCCACCCGAGAACAATGGGACTCCGACCAATGGGCTGGTCTTATACTCTCAGAAAGCGTATCTAGAGTTAGAACTCGCTGCGAATAACAATTATCCCAGACTGAAGAAGGAAATTCTGGGCAGATATGCTCTTAGCCCACAAATGCGGGCTCAAAGCTACCATGAATGGACCTTTCATCCCACAGACTCCGCTAGATCCCAAATGTTTGAGCTAGTGCGTATTGCTACTGGATGGCTGCTGCGTGATCAGGACACCGTCCAACAAGTGCTAGAATGCCTGGTGGTGGATCGTTACTTACGGGCCCTCCCGTATGAGATGAAATGAGTGGTGAGTCAAAGCAACCCCCAAACCTGTGATCAGCTGGTCCAAGCCGTTGAAAGTCACCAAATCACAGCTACCCTGCTCAAAGGTTCCAGAGTGGAGAAACCAGATCAGCTTAAAGAAAAAAGGATACCCACGAACCGGAAGTATGAGCACCAACAGGAATGTTGTCCCAATGAACCAGTTCGTAGCCGGGAGTCCCAACGAAACCCCTTTCAGATCGAAAGGCGTCGCTGTTTCCGGTGTAACGAGGTGGGCCATCTGTTGCGGCAATGCCCTTACTCTGATGAGCCCATGCCCATTGAAAGGTCAGATGAGGGGAGAAAGCCTTGTAACCTGTTAACCAGCTGCCTGGGGGAGGTCATCAGTCCAGCCATGATGGTAACAGCACAGATAAATGGAAGACGTACTAGTGCCATGATAGACACCGGAAGCATGATTACCCTAGCCCAGCCGCAGTAGAACAAGACAACAAGGTCCAAAACAGTCCGGGTGTCGTGCATCCATGGCGACACAAAGGAATATCCCAGCGTGGAAGTGGTACTTTACACGGAAAAAGGGCAGCGTTTGATGACAGTGGGCCTAGTTCCAAACCTGGCAGTACCCCTACTTTTGGGGAGGGACTGCCACCTGTACTCCAGCCTCTGGATGGGGATGCACGCCAGGCCCCAGGAACCAGGTAAATCAACTCTTAAACCCAATAAAGTGAGAAATGCTAGGAAAGTGCAACAGTCTCCTATCCCAGTGTTACAGGCAGATACCGGGTCAGAGACTCAATCGGAAGCAGAAGCGGACGACCAACAAGAAGCTATGGGACCAGGAGATCCTGCCCAACACGGAGGTACTGGGAGGAGGGATGCGGCCCCAGGAAACGACTCTCCCCCTCCTCACCTTGACAACCTACTGCCCGAATTTCCCCATGGCTTAAGTGAGTGGATGCCCAGGCCAGAGGATCCTATCAGTTTGGAACAGCCCAGCTTAGAGATTCCAACCTCACACAGGCCCGGGCCAATGTACTTGTACTGGAAGGTAAGCCTGTGGATGAGTGTTCCTATGACATATCCGCACTTTTCCATTAAGGACCGGTTGTTGTACCGGGTAAGTCAACATGGGGGGGAAACCATAGAGCAGCTACTAGTGCCTAAAGAACACATCCGGACCGTACTACACCTAGCCCATACCCATATGTTCGGGGCCCACCTCGCTTATGAGAAAACAAAGGATCGAATTCTTAAAAGGTTTTACTGGCCAGGTATTGTAAAGGCTGTACAGGAGTATTGCAATACTTGTCCCGAATGCCAGAAGCATGCCCCATTATCGGAAGCCATTAATCCGCTTACCGATTATAGAGACCCCATTCCAGAGGATTGGGATGGACTTAGTGGGACCGCTGGTAAAATCGGCTAAGGGCTTCCAGTACATACTCGTAATTGTAGACTATGCCACAAGATATCCCGAAGCCATAACCCTGAGAAATATGACTGCTAAAGTAATTGCCAAGGAAATGTTCCTTCTCTTCAGCAGGGTCGGTATAGCAAAGGAGATCCTCACGGACCAGTGAACCCCTTTCATGTCCAACATAATGAGGGAGGTGTGCCGTCTACTGAAGGTGAAACAAGTGCATACCTCAGTCTACCATCCTCAAACGGACGGACTGGTGGAACGCTTCAACAAAACCCTGAAGAGCATGCTAAGGAAAGTTGTGGAGAAGGAAGGCCGGGACTGGGACCAACTATTGCCATACCTGATGTATGCGGTAAGAGAAGTGCCCAGCGCCTCCACCGGTTTTTCTCCTTTTTACCTGTTGTATGCCCATCACCCTTGGGGACTGTTGGATTTGGCGAAGGAGGCTTGGGAGGAGCAGTCCAGCCACCACCGGAGTCTCATTGAGCATGTTGTGGGGTTGTATCCTTAGGGCCAGAAATCAAGGATGTGCCCCGGGATGTGGTTCCCCTGGGTTCTGAACTCCAAGGCAGACAACAGCAAGAATTACGAGAACTACTTAACCACAATGCTGACGTGTTTTCAACGCTACCAGGTAAGAGCACTTTGGTGCAACATTAAATACACACAGTTTTTGTTAATAAAAGTTGTGATTTTGGAGCACTCCTGGATGTCGTTCTTGAAGGTTAAGCCTCAACAAACACCCTTTTCCTACTGATTTGTTACAGTAGATTGATGATATATATTTTTTAATACATTTTAAAATTAAGACTAACGTAACAAAATGTAGAAAATGTCAACGGGTCTGTATACTTTCCGAATGCACTGTTAATAGCTCCATTCTTGTGTGTTTCATTCCTCTTTTGTTACTATTTTTATTGTTATTATAATTTTTTAACTCTGCATCATCACATGAGCCGTATACAACTCTACGCCCGTTGTATACGGCTCATGTGACAAATACAATTTGATTTGTATAGAAGAGTAATACAGACATTTTCTTCACAATAGACAAACAGGCTCATATTCAGAACAACTCAGGGTATGACGCCATGTCATCTTGTAACTGTACAAACATAGTGATCATAAACGTTTGCACTGTATATGACGTGTTTTATAATATGGAAATGAGAAGTGCAAATTTGGACGGTATTTATTTTAATCCTCAACGTCTTATCATTGGGTTGGCAGGTAGCGTAGTGGTCAGAGCGCTGGGCCACTAACCAAAAGGTTGCTGGATAGAATCCCCGAGCCGACAAGGTGAGAACCTGTCGAAGGTACTTACCCTCCAGGTGCGCTGTACTACTATGGCTGTCTCTGTAGGTAGGCTGTCATTGTAAATAAGATTTTGTTCTTAACTGACTTAACTAGTTAAATAAAGGTTAAATAATAATCTAATAACAAAAAAATAAACGTGCAACAATTTGAAAGACTTTACTGAGTTACAGTTCATATGAGGAAATCAGTCAATTGAAATAAATTAATTAGGCCATAATCCATGGATTTCACATGATTGGGAAGGGGTGCAGCCATGGGTGGGCCAGCCAATCAGAATTAGTTTTTCACTACAAAATGGCTTTATTACAGATATAAATACTCCTCTACAATGCAGTGCTGAACTTTGACATCATTTATAGCATTATAGCCACTACATTCCAATCTGCCATTTTCAACCCATAAAAAAGGTGCTATCTAGAACCTAAGGGTTCTTTGGCTGTCCCCATATAGGATAATCCTTTGAAATACTATTTTTGGTTCCAGGTATAACCCTTTTCAGTTCCATGTAGAACCCTTTCCACAGAGTGCTCTACTTGGAACCAAAAAGGGTTGTCCTATGGGGACGGCTGAAGAACCCTTTTGGAACCCTTTTTTCTAAGAGTGTATACGAGTATAAAGGGCTATTCAGGCTACTGAAGGTTTGCCTGAAGCAGTCAACCGTTCGCCTGGGCTCTTTTTCTCATGTTGTACCGTAAAGCAGTCCAAAGTTACATTTGGCTCATGTCCCAGAAACACAGGCGCATATGTTACACATCTGGTAGACGTTAACAGGTGGAAAAACCTAGCATATCACCAGTGAGACTGCTGAGCTGAGGGAAAGAACATGAAAGTGGTGGTAAAGATTTTAGTATTCTGTTCAGCATATCTCTTTGATAGAGCTCACTCACATTTATTATGATTGTAGTATCATACTGGCAATCCTGCAGTGCCCCTGTAATATTAATGCATGTACTAAATACTGTATGGCTTGTTTGGAGTGTCAGTGTCTGGGCTATATGTGTGCAATTAATGTGTACACAATGTGTACAATGTGCACAATTAGATTATAGTTCTTTGTATGTAAAATTCAGTAGAACCAGAATTCTAATCTATAAGGGCAAAACATAGTAAAAATTGTAAAACTGTATACTGGGTGTTCAATTATCTAGGTGTCATATCGTCTCTTGGATCCTGACACAAATTCACAGCACCACATTTCAAATGCATGAGAGGTAAAACTTCTGCTTTGATCCTTCTGTTTTCCAGTTTTTGTGCCAAAGCATCACTAAAGCAGCTTTGTCAGCAAGGCGGCATAAAGCAAGACTGTTTTTGTGTATTATCTACATAGAGAGGGTTTAAAATGGGTCACGGTAAGAATATCCATGCACTCAGGCGCTCTCCTGGACAGTTTAAGCATCTCCTCTTGCTCCTCCTTCTCTTCCCTCTTCTCCCGTGCCTCTCCCTCCACGTGGTACCCCACCATCACCCCCACACCAATGAAAGGGGCAACGATGGGCACAAAGAACCAGTAGGAAATAGCCCTGTGGGAGACCAAGACTGAGACAAGGCTGTATGTCTATGGAGAGTAAATAGTGAAAGCAGATCTATTCTCTTTAATAACTTATGGTAAGATAAAACTTCTCATAAGACATGCTTTATTTGTTATTATTAGAAAGAAATAAAGAAAGAAAGAAGGAAAACACAGAAAAAGAAAAACAGGAGAAAAACCCTAAAGAGACTACCCAAGCCAGCGAGGGCAGTAAAGATGCGTGTGCCCAGGTCTCTGGCAGGGTTGACAGCATAGTCCGAGTTGAAGCCCATGGACAGACCGATGACCAGCACCACAAAGCCCACCGTGAAGGCCTCCAAGCCCCGGGGGATAGGGTTGTTATAGGGGTCCACGATGGCCAGGATACACATGATCAGGGCAGCCATGCCTATCATCTTTAACACACCCAGGCTCAGTTGTACATGCTTGTTGTGTGTGTTTTGTGGCAAAAATGTGCTTGTTAAGTACTATGGTTTCCATACAGTTTATTAGTCCATAACATTTTGTGATTCAGAGGCTGTCCTAATATGGATGCACTAATATACTATAATATTGTGAATGTAACTGGTCAAAGAATCCATGAAGAAGAGTGATATGTTTGGAGGGATAGGTAGCAAAGATCCCAGCTGTGGCAGTGTTTCTTGGCCGTAGTCCCACAATGTATCTGGGGAAACCACGGCAACATAGAGATCACATTGTGTTTACTACAGTACCATATATAGTAGCTGTATAACTTTGAAACTCCCTTAGGGAGAAAATAACAGTTATTTAAGTCTAAACTTTGAAAGTCTAATGTTTTCGTTGGAAGGCCACTGGAAAAACAGCTTTTGTTGTTGTTGTTGGGACATTTCTCATCATAAAACATTTCTAAATTCCCTCACCAAAATACATGCCAAATATGATCCAAGATCCCAGGAAGGCCCCCAGAGTCAGGAATAAGAAAAACACAGGGAACTTCCTCCAAGGTTCTCTCCCCAATAGACAGAGGGTGAAGGTCACTGTTGGGTTCAGGTGGCCTCCTGTGACAAAGAACAATTGTGAATTGGTGAATGGCCATTTCAATTTAATTCTCTTCCATTTTCTGAGTGAAAAACACCCAAGGGCATCTCTCTTTAAACCAAGTCTCCTCCCTATTTCTAAATGAGAGAAAAAAACCGGAGCATATCAAGACCAAAGATAATTCTCTTAAAACCTTTTTTCATAGGGGAAAAAAGGACCTTAGACTCTCTGCCGTAATAGTAGACTCAGTAAATGCCTGTTAGAAAGCCAGGTCTCTGTGACACACAGCAAATTGGAGGTTTGAAAAGGCCCATAAATTGATCCCATGAAGCTACAGTAGATTTTCCCTTTAAAACCTTGAAGAAAACTACGCATCCACGTGGGTGTCGGTCTCCCTCCCCTCACCTTGTGTTTGCAGCTTAAATTGCGGCATGGTAGGAGGTCCCTAATTATACAAGTCTTATTTTCACAGCTGCCATCTGTATTAGAGGGCGACAGCCTCATTATAAAGGCATTGAAGATGTGGGCACAAAGAACTCTCTGTGCTGCCTGCCTTTTGATTTGCTTTTATAGTGAATAAAGAAATAACGCAATTTGCAATTTCACACTTTCCTTTCAATCCTGGACCCAATAACTTTGAAGTTCGAGGGGCGAGCGAGTGTCATTTTCTGTTTCTTTATGCCTCTTGGATTTCCACTGTTTGCGGTTCTCTCTCTCTCTCTCTCTCTAAATATTAATAGTTAACTGATCACTCCCAATAGACTTGCTACTATCAGACAGTATTGCCTGGACTAATAAAATCTCTTCTTATCCTGACCTTTGATTTCAGAGGAAGTAAGAGTGATAACGTGCCCCCCTCCCCTGAGACCTGTCCGCTGACCAGTATACCCAATGTGGCAGTGAAGCCAAAAGCAAAGTTGATGGACATCTACAGAGAGGGGAGAGAGACAGGTGAAATGAGACACCCTGCATGGGTTACCAAACCCATGTGAACTTTGTAGTGTGGTGCTGTGTTACGTCTTGATGTTTACACTGATCCCACCATAAAGGAATACACTATCACCATCTTCATCATCAACAAGCACATTACATTCAGACAGTCTGTAACTATCTGTCTGTCTATAACATTTTCTGTGTAGATTAGTGAGAATGGAGTATGGATAAGGAATTACCTGTTCCAGTCCAGTCTCTCTCTGCTTTAGTCAGCTAGCTGTTGGGGCCAAACTAGTTTTTCAATCAACTTTTGTCTGAGTGCCTTGTGCAGTAAGGATCCCAAAAATGCCTGTGGTTGAGCGGTGGTCCATCTCAAATTAGTTAAGACTTTTCCAACTTTTGCTCTGTATAGCGCTTAGATATACAGACATAGGGTCTAAAATAGTTCACCCAAAATGATAAACACCTCCAACCGATTGACCGGAGTACCACCCCTCTTGCTGTGCCATGCACGTAGCCATTTAGCCTACTAAGGCTCTTGACTGAGGTGTTGCTTCCATTGACCCGATAAGCTGTGCTTTTGTCATTTTCAATGTGCTACGGAGCCCATGGGTGGTGTGTGTGTGTGTTTGTTGACATGGGTTTGCTGCGGAGCCCAGGGGCCGTGGTGGTGTGCAGTGGCGGCATCTGGTTGGCTGATTACCTGGCGTGGGCTGGTCATATTTTCAACAAAGCAGCATGGTGGATCATACATGTGTGCAGAGTTTCCTTTGGAGGATATAAAGCTTTCTATAAGCATGTGATCAACAGTGTGTTGTAGTGGATGGGTTATGGTGGCTATTGAAGATCATAGCTAGATATCTACCTGTGGAGCCTTCTTTAGAGCAGAGAAAATCTGCCTTTTTTTTTTTTTTTTTTTTTTTTTCACCTTTATTTAACCAGGTAGGCCAGTTGAGAACAAGTTCTCATTTACAACTGCGACCTGGCCAAGACAAAGCAAAGCAGTGCGACAAAAAACAACACAGAGTTACACATGA
Source organism: Thymallus thymallus (assembly GCA_023634145.1). Taxonomy (NCBI): domain Eukaryota; kingdom Metazoa; phylum Chordata; class Actinopteri; order Salmoniformes; family Salmonidae; genus Thymallus; species Thymallus thymallus. Next base: position 23,042,549 of record CM042404.1, on the reverse strand, counting down.
GAATAAACAAACGTACAGTCAATAACACAATAGAGAATCTATATACAGTGTACAAATGTAGTGCAAAATGCAGTAAGGTTAGGAAGACAATAAATAGGCCATAGTGGTGAAATAAATTACAGATTAGCATTAACACTGGAATGATGGAATGTGCAAATGATGATGTGCAAATAGAGATACTGGAGTGCAAATGAGCGAAAATAAAAACATAAATATGGGGATGAGGTAGTAGGGTAGGCTATTTACAGAAGGCCTATATAGAGGTGCAGTGATCAATAAGCAGCTTTGACAGCTGATGCTTAAAGTTAGTTAGGGAGATAGGAGCCTCTAGCTTCAAGGATTTTTGCAATTCGTTCCAGTCATTGGCAGCAGAGAACTGGAAGGAATGGCGGCCAAAGGAGGTGTTGGCTTTGGGGGTGGCCAGTGAGATATACCTTCTGGAGCGCATGGACTTAAATGACCTGGAGCCAGTGGGTTTGGCGACGAATATGTAGTGAGGGCCAGCCAACGAGAGAATACAGGTCGCAGTGGTGGGTAGTATATGGGGCTTTGGTAACAAAACGGGTGGCACTGTGATAGACTACATCCAATTTGCTGAGTAGAGTGTTGGAGGCTATTTTGTAAATGACATCGCCAAAGTCAAGGATCGGTAGGATGGTAAGTTTTACAAGGGCATGTTTGGCAGCATGAGTGAAGGAGGCTTTGTTGCGAAATAGGAAGCCGATTCTAGATTTTATTTTTTTAGATTTAGGCAGTCAGGTCCAGGGGAGGATAAGGCTTCACTCAGTTTTGTGGCCAAACAGCGGATCAGGCATCAGTTAGACCTCTCATGCTGCAGACTAGGAAAATACCAGATGGCATAGCCACCCCCTCTCAGCTTGTATCTTCTCTCCAGCTACTGTTGTTGTTCTCACATGTTTTATTTGGATTGAGCTGAATACCAATGAGGCTGCCAGTGCCTTCAGTTACCTACATGGACAAGTTGGTTCAAGGACAATAATCTTTTACCTTGGAGGGCAGAATACAATTCCATTGTAATCCATAGGCTTGTCTCATATACGCTAGGTTTTGGGTTCTCCACATTTTACTCATTTAGCAGACACTCTTATCCAGAGCAACTTACAGTTAGTTAGTGCATACATGTTCATACCTTTTTTCGTACTGGTCCCCCATGGGAGTCAAACCCACAACCCTGGCGTTCCAAGAGCCATGCTCTACCATCTGAGCTACACGGGACTATAAAGCTGTATGCATGTGAATATGTTTGTGCATTAATTATATATAAATGTGTATATTTTAGACAGATAGTGAATCCATGTAAATATGGAATGTAATATCAACAAGGAAGAATTAATAAGTATGTGATTACTTCTCTTTCTCGCAGAATAAATCACTTTGTTAAATGGAAAACAGAAAGTTATTTAAATCACTTAATCACTTAAAGTAAAGGATGTTTATTTTCAGTGTATGTTTTTCATGTCGAAAACCAAAATTAAAAAGCTGATAATATAATTCACAAAGTGTCAGTTCTGGTTGTACAGGTAATGCACAATTCACACCCAAGCTCAAAGCACTGCTTTAAACAACACATTTAGATTGAGATCTTACAAGTGAGATTAATGTGAAATTCACTATAAAACCAGGAATTAAGTCATCAGAGGATTTGAGATACTTAATAAACAATCGCTTGGTTTAATTACATGCTTCATCCAGATTTTTGAGGACATTCTTTTCACACCCACAAGCTGTCAGTCAGCCTCTACTTGTTGGATAGCTAATGATAGTATGGCACTGTGTTTCCTATTGACAGTCATCTACTCATAACCCTCTGCGGTCGATGTCCAGTGACATCATCCCATTATGTTAAATAGAAACCTGTGTGTTTACGTCCTGAAGCTTCTGGTGTCAGCCATTCACCTATGCGCTAGACCTCCGCTTCCCGAGATGGGTGTTTTTCAGACATGAGAGGATTCCGAAAAGTTCCTTTTCACAAAAATGTCTGAACGTTTTGAGCTAGAAGCTATTTGGAGTATCAAAAGCTGAAACTCTTATGAACACAGAAATGTTAGCTGTTTTGTTCTACGATGCCCACAAGATTAATAAGAAGGTAACCTGGTACTGGGCAGTAAAAATGAATAAAGTGAATAGGGGGTAGAATGTGCCAAAACTAAAGGGGTTAAATATGGGTTTCAGATATAGGAAAAACACTTCAAAACATACCTCTTTTTGATCGATTTTTTACTGTCTATTTGCCATGTATGAATGTGTTTTTCAATGCGTTTCAATGGGCTAATAGCACTAAGGCTAAATTGAATGTTTCATCAAATCATTTTTGAATCTAGATTTGTTATACCCACTGGGGCCCTCACATTTTAAATCAAATAGCTAAATGATCCATGGTATGACCCTCTTTAAACAATTCCTTAGCTTAGTAGATATCGCACTCTAAAGGCTTAGACTCAAGAGAAGGGTTTTATATATATATATATATACACACACAGTGGGGAGAACAAGTATTTGATACACTGCCGATTCTTCAGGTTTTCCTACTTACAAAGCATGTAGAAGTCTGTAATCTTTATCATAGGTACTCTTCAACTGTGAGAGGCGGAATCTAAAACATAAATCCAGAAAATCACATTGTATGATTTATAAATAATTAATTAGCATTTTATTGCATGACATAAGTATTTGATCACCTACCAACCAGTAAGAATTCCGGTTCTCACAGACCTGTTAGTTTTTCTTTAAGAAGCCCTCCTGTTCTCCACTCATTACCTGTATTAACTGCACCTGTTTGAACTCGTTACCTGTATAAAAGACACCTGTCTACACACTCAATCAAACAGACTCCAACCTCTCCACAATGGCCAAGACCAGAGAGCTGTGTAAGGACATCAGGGATAAAATTGTAGACCTGCACAAGGCTGGGATGGGCTACAGGACAATAGGCAAGCAGCTTGGTGAGAAGGCAACAACTGTTGGCGCAATTATTAGAAAATGGAAGAAGTTCAAGATGACGGTCAATCTCCATCGGTCTGGGGCACCATGCAAGATCTCACCTCGTGGGGCATCAATGATCATGAGGAAGGTGAGGGATCAGCCCAGAACTACACGGCAGGACCTGGTCAATGACCTGAAGAGAGCTGGGACCACAGTCTCAAAGAAAACCATTAGTAACACACTACGCCGTCATGGATTAAAATCCTGCAGCGCACGCAAGGTCCCCCTGCTCAAGCCAGCGCATGTCCAGGCCCGTCTGAAGTTTGCCAATGACCATCTGGATGATCCAGAGGAGGAATGGGAGAAGGTCATGTGGTCTGATGAGACAAAAATAGAGCTTTTTGGTTTAAACTTCACTCGCCGTGTTTGGAGGAAAAAGAAGGATGAATACAACCCCAAGAACACCATCCCAACCGTGAAGCATGGAGGTGGAAACATCATTCTTTGGGGATGCTTTTCTGCAAAGGGGACAGGACGGCTGCACCGTATTGAGGGGAGGATGGATGAGGCCATGTATCGCGAGATCTTGGCCAACAACCTCCTTCCCTCAGTAAGAGCATTGAAGATGGGTCGTGGCTGGGTCTTCCAGCATGACAACGACCCGAAAGACACAGCCAGGGCAACTAAGGAGTGGCTCCGTAAGAAGCATCTCAAGGTCCTGGAGTGGCCTAGCCAGTCTCCAGACCTGAACCCAATAGAAAATCTTTGGAGGGAGCTGAAAGTCCGTATTGCCCAGCGACAGCCCCGAAACCTGAAGGATCTGGATGGAGGAGTGGGCCAAAATCCCTGCTGCAGTGTGTGCAAACCTGGTCAAGAACTACAGGAAACGTATGATCTCTGTAATTGCAAACAAAGGTTTCTGTACCAAATATTAAGTTCTGCTTTTCTGATGTATCAAATACTTATGTCATGCAATAAAATGCAAATTAATTACTTAAAAATCATACAATGTGATTTTCTGGATAAAATGCAAATGAATTACTTAAAAATCATACAATGTGATTTTCTGGATAAAATGCAAATGAATTACTTAAAAATCATACAATGTGATTTTCACTCACAGTTGAAGAGTACCTATGATAAAAATTACAGACTTCTACATGCTTTGTAAGTATATATACAGTGGGGAGAACAAGTATTTGATAACCTGCAAAATCAAATACTTGTTCTCCCCACTGTATATACAGTAGATTATACTACTATAGTAATGTAGAACAGTCCCCACTCACCACCAGTATCAGGGTTCCCAAGCACTCTTTCAGAGCCTGGCGTAGCAGCATGTGGCGGATCTGAAAGGTCCTCACTAGCTTGTCCATAAGTGCCTTCTGTTTTCCCATGATGCAGCTGTGACAGGGTCGTCCAGCGAGAACAGGGTCTGTGGCAGTGGCGCAGGGATGACTAGAAATGTGTGTCAAGGAGGGCCGTGTTTCAACTCTATAAGATCTCAGAAAAGGATCCCTCCCTTTTTAAAAAAAAATAATTTAAAAAACACGTCTCTCCTGGTTTCTGAATCCCTCCCGCCACATCTCCACCCATATTTTTTCCTATTCATTATTACAGTTGTCAAGTCGTCTGCTCCGCAGCAAACCCATGTCCAAATGTCCTCCATTGTTTTCAGATGGATTACAGGATGTGCGTTTACACAGGCAGCCCATTTCTGATATTTTTTTCTGTAACTTTTGTGAAAAGATCTGATGTGATTGGTCAAAATACCAATTAGTGGAACAAATATCAGAATTGTGCTGCCTGTGTAAATGTATCCATAATGTTGCCTCCCTGTATGCAAGCAAACTACACCCTGTACAAAAAGGTCTGAACCATAACGGCACAACAGGTAGTTCAACAGAGTAACTGGTTCAAGCTCTACTCCATGTGTTCGCCCTGAATCACTAAAGTAGTTTAAAGCAGGATACTTATATTGTATAATTACCTTACACAATAGCATTACTGATGTGGAAATTATATCACTTAAACAAAAAATACTTATTCAAACACTACCGGTCAAAAGTTTTAGAACACCTACTCTTTCAAGGGTTTTTCTTTATTTTTTACTATTTTCTACATTGTAGAATGATAGTGAAGACATCACAACTATGACATAACACATATGGAATCAAGTACAAAAGGAAAACCAGACACGTCGCTGATATAGACATCTTGCTTCCGGACAAGCTATACACCTTCTTTGCCCTCTTTGAGGATAACACAGTGCCACCGACACGGCCTGCTACCAAAGGCTTTGGGCTCTCCTTCTCCGTGGCCGACGTGAATAAAACATTTAAACATGTTAACCCTCGCATGGCTGCCCGCCCAGATGGCATCCCTAGCCGCGTCCTCAGAGCATGGCCAGACCAGCTGGCTGTGGTGTTTACAGATACAGCGGGTGAAATAAGTATTGAACACGTCACCATTTTTCTCAGTAAATATAGGTGCTATTGACATGAAAGTTTGGTCGAGGCAAATTTATGGTGAAATTATTGTCTTTCCACTTCCGTATTATGGCGCCAACAGTGCTCACTGGAACATTCAGAAGCTTAGAAATGCACCTATAACCAATGCCATCATTATGTTTTGCAACAATTAGGTTGCGAATGTCTTGAGACAGCTCTTTGCTTTTACCCATCATGAGATGTGTCTTGTGTGACACCTTGGCAATGAGACCTTTTTGTAGGCCATCAGTTGGGACTGAACCAGCTGATATTAATTTGCACTGACAGGGGGCTGGATTGCTTTTTAATTACTGATAGTTTTCAGCTGTTGTCTTGGCTTTCCATGCCTTTTTGAACCATTATTACAAAACTTTGGAAATATATTTACTGAGAAAAATGGTGACGTGTTCAATACTTATTTCACCCGCTGTATATTAAATCTCTCCCTATCCCTGTCTGCTGTCCCCACATGCTTCAAGATGGCCATCATTGTTCCTGTACCCAAGAAAGCAAAGGTAACTGAACTAAATGTCTATCTCCCCATAGCACTCACCTCTGTCATCATGAAGTGCTAGTCAAGGATCGTATCATCTCTACCTTACCTGTCACCCTAGACCCACTTCAATTTGCTTACCGCCCCAGTAGATCCACAGACGATGCAATCGCCATCACTCTGCACGCTGCCCTATCCCATCTGGACAAGAGGAATACCTACAGTATGTAAGAATGTTGTTAATTAACTATAGCTCGGCCCCCTCAGTAGTTTGGCGCCGCCCTGAGTGGTCGCCTGTTAAGCAGCTCCCGTTGTTCGTGCATTAATTGTTGTTTTAGTTCGTTTTCTTTCGTCTATTTTCTTTAGTTTTATTTTGCTACAGTCGAACTATAACAAGATGAAATTTCCCCCCCGGGGGATCAATAAAGTACCTATCTATCTATCTATCTATCTATCTATCTATCTATCTATCTATCTATCTATCTATCTATCTATCTATCTATCTATCTATCTATCTATCTATCTATCTACTCTCTGTTCACCCATGACTGCGTGGCCAAGCACACCTCCAACTCAATCATCAAGTTTGCAGACAACACAACAGTAGTAGGCTTGATTACCAACAATGATGAGACAGCCTACAGGGAGGAGGTGAGGGCTCCGGGAGTGTGGTGCCAGGAAAATAACCTCTCACTCAATGTTAACAAAACAAAAGAGATGATCGTGGACTTCAGGAAACAGCAGAGGGATCACCTCCCTATCTACTTCAACGGACCACAGTAGAGAAGGTGGAAAGCTTCAAGTTCCTTGGCGTACACATCACTGACAAACTGAAACGTACCACCCAAACAGACAGTGTGGTGAAGAAGGCGCAACAGAGCCTCTTCGCCCTCAGGAGGCTAAAGAAATTTGGCACCTAATACCCTCACAAACTTTTACAGATGCACAATTGAGAGCATCCTGTGGGGCTTTATCACCACCTGGTACTGCAACCGCAAGGATCTCCAGCGGGTGGTGCGGTCTGCCCATTGCATTACCGGGGGCAAACTACCCGTCCTTCAGGACACCTACAGAAACCGATGGTATGGACTAAGATACTATTCTACTGTATCTTAGTCCATACTGCTCTGACATCGCTCGTCCATATATGTATATGTCTTTGGACACCTCCAAACGAGCTTCAATGGCGTACAACACTCCTTCCATGGCCTCCAACTGCTCTTAAATGCTAGTAAAACTAAATGCATGATTTTCAATCGAATGCTGCCCGCACCCGCCCACCGGACTATTATCACTACTCTCGACGGGTCTGACTTAGAATAGATGGACAGCTACAAATACCTAGGCGTCTGGTTAGACTGTAAACTCTCCTTCCAGACTCACATAAAGCATCTCCAATCCAAAATGAAATCTAGAATCGGCTCCCTATTTCGCAACAAAGCCTCCTTCACTCATGCTGCCAAACATGCCCTCGTAAAACTGACTATCCTACCGATACTTGACTTCGGCGATGTCATTTACAAAATAGCCTCCAACACTCTACTCAGCAAATTGGATGTAGTCTATCACAGTGCCATCCGTTTTGTTACCAAAGCCCCATATACTACCCACCATTGCGACCTGTACACTCTCATTGGCTGGCCCTCACTACATATTCGTTGCCAAACCCACTGGCTCCAGGTCATCTATACGTCTTTACTAGGTAAATCCCCGCCTTATCTCAGCTCGCTGGTCACCATAGCATCACCCACCAGTAGCATGCGCTCCAGCAGGTATATCTCACTGGTCATCCCCAAAGCCAACACCTCCTTTGGCCATCATTCCTTACAGTCCTTACTCCTGCCAATGACTGGAACGAATTGCAAAAATCATTGAAGCTGGAGACTACCATCGACCTCAATAACTTTAAGCATCAGCTTTCAGAGCAGCTTTCTGATCACTGCACCTGTATACAGCACATCTGTAAATAGCCTACCCTACATCCCCATATTTATTATGCTCTCCAGTATCTCTATTTGAACATCATCATCTGCACATCTATCATTCCAATGTTCAAGCTAATTTGTAATTATTTCCCCAATGTGGCCTATTTATTGGCTTACCTTCCTAATCTTACTACATTTGCACACACTGTACATAGATTTTCGTCTTTTCAACCTTAGCCTGAGCCTAGAAAGGGTCCCTGTGCTGTGGAAAACATCCTGCCTCGTCCCAGTGCCCAAGAAGGCACACCCCACTGTCCTGAATGACTTCAGACCTGTAGCGCTAACATCCCACATCATGAAGACCCTGGAAAGGTTAGTCCTCGCTCACCTCAGACCCCTGGTGTGTTCATCAATGGACCCCCTGCAGTTTGCATACCAGCGCAACATCGGGGTGGATGATGCAATCATCTACCTTCTGCAGAGGGCCTACTCTCACCTGGACAATGCAGGTTGCACTGTGAGGGTCATGTTTTTTGACTTCTCCAGTGCCTTCAATACCATTCAGCCCCTGCTACTGGGTGAGAAGATGAGGAGGATGAAAGTGGAAGCACCCTTAGTCTCCTGGGTCACGGACTACCTGACCGGTAGGCCACAATTTGTGCGACTACAGAGCTGTGTGTCAGAACGGGCAGTTAGCAACACAGGGGCCCCCCAGGGTACGGTCCTGTCCCCCTTCCTGTTCACCCTCTACACCTCAGACTTCAGATATAACTCTGAAACATGCCACCTACAGAAGTTCTCGGATGACTCTGCTATTGTAGGGTGCATCAGGGGTGGGCAGGAGGAGGAGTACAGGAGCACAATCAGTGACTTTGTGTTGTGGTGTGAGCAGAACCACCTTCAGCTCAACATCAGCAAAACTAAGGAGATGGTGGTGGACTTCAGGAGAACCAAGGCACAACTGACTGCAGTCCCTATAAAGGGGATGGATGTGGAAATGGTTGAGTCATACAAGTTCCTGGGTGTCCATATGGACAACAGACTGGAATGGGCTGGTAACACCGGGGCCCTGTACCAAAAGGGCCAGAGCCGACTCTACTTTCTGAGGAGGCTCAGGTCCTTCAACGTGTGCAGTAAACTACTGCATACCTTCTACCAGTCTGTGGTGGCCAGTGCCATCTTTTTTGCAGTGGTGTGCTGGGGAGCAAACATCAAAGCCGGTGATGCTTCTCGGGTAAATAAGCTGATCAGGAAGGCTAGCTCTGTCCTGGGGATGAGCCTTGACACTCTAGAGGAGGTGGCGGAGAGACGGATCCTGGCCAAACTGCTGGCCATCATGGACAACGTCACCCACCCTCTGCACGCTATGGTTATGACGCAGAGGAGCACTTTCAGTCACAGACTGATCCCACCACGGTGTGCCAGAGAGCGCTACAGGAGGTCCTTCCTGCCGGCGGCTATGAGACTGTATAATGCCTCACCGGGGTGCCGTGCCGTCGGCAACATAGATCTGGAACTGTTGGGGTGCTAGGACCTAGTTTAACAATTATGCATCCATCCGTGAGTAACTCTGGTCCGTCAGCACTCATCCACTCAGGACCTATTTATTCATACAGGTCTGTATATACATACCCATGTACAGTTGTTATATTATATCACATGCAATATTGTAAGTAATTATTGGACGTAGGCATTCACTCAGGAATGCATATTAGTATCCTGCCAGTTGCACCTTTTCTCATTGCTTTTAGTATATCGAATGTGCAATACGTTGTCTGTAATTAAACCCTGCGCACTAAGGACTGTATTTTAAGGGAATTACTATTATTACCCCAAATGATATCATACACACATTTAGCTATTAAAGTATCTCTTCCTGTCATTTACCTGTACAGTTTGTGTAAACATGCAAGTATTCACTTATCTGTAAATATAACTGTATACCTAACTGTACAGCTAATTTAACCATGCAAAATTTTCACTTACCTGTTCATTTAGCCAGTCTGTCTATTAAGTAAACTATTATTACCCTCGCTCATATCATACGCATTTTTAGCTACTGAAGTATTTCTCTGCCATCGACCTGTATAGTATAGTTAACCATCCAACATCCACCAATGTATAGTGTACATATTCAGCCAACCACTCATACTATGCAATGTCCTTTTATAGCTTTTTTTTGCACTCCAGATATCTTGTATTTCTATACTTTTTCATACTGCCGCTCTATGTATCATGTACCGTGTATCTGTCTTTTGTGTACTTTCGTTGTGGCATTTTGCACCTGCCCTGTGTTTTGTTGTAGCTGCTTGACAATGAAATTTCCCCCCCGGGGGATCAATAAAGTACCTATCTATCTATCTATCTATCTATCTATCTATCTATCTATCTATCTATCTATCTATCTATCTATTGTGTTATTGACTGTATGTTTGTTTATCCCATGTGTAACTCTGTGTTATTGTTTTTGTCGCACTGCTTTGCCTTATCTTGAACAGGTCGCAGTTGTAAATGAGAACTTGTTCTCAGCTGGCCTACCTGGTTAAATAAAGGTGAAATCAATAAAATAAAAAATGTATATATTCTTAATTCCATTCCTTACTTAGATTTGTGTGTATTGGGTATATGTTGTGAAATTGTTAGATATTACTGCACTGTCGGAGCAAGAAGCACAAGCATTTCATTACACCCACAAGAACATCTGCTAAACGCGTGTATGTGACCAATACAATTTGATTTAATTTGATTTTAAGAGGTAGTCACCTGGAATGCATTTCATTTAACAGGTGTGCCTTGTTAAAGGTTCATTTGGGGAATTGACCTTCTTCTAGTGGTGGTATACAGAAGATAACCCTATTAGGAATGGAAGACCCAGAAATACCTCTGCTGCAGAGGATAAATTCATTAGAGTTACCAGCCTCAGAAATTGCAGCCCAAATAAATGCTTCAGAGTTCAAGTAAGAGACACATGTCAACATCCTCTGTTCAGAGGAGACTGCACATAGCAAATAATACTATAGTAATGTAGAACAGTCCCCACTCACCACCAGTGTCAGGGTTCCCAAGCACTCTGCCAGAGCCTGGCGTAGCAGCATGTGGCGGACCTGAAAGGTCCTCACTAGCTTGTCCATAAGTGCCTTCTGTTTTCCCATGATGCAGCTGTGACAGGGTCGTCCAGCGAGAACAGGGTTGGTGGCATGGCTGACTAGAAATGTGTGTCAAGGAGGGTCGTGTGTCGATTCTATAAGATCTCAGAAAGGGATCCCTCCCTTGTTAAAGAAATAAAAAATAATAATTCTGAACCCCTCCCTCCACATCTCCACCCATAGACTAAACAGTCTTGTCTAAGCTGGGGGAAGGGATGTTCTAATAAGCTATATGAAAATGTTTAATGAAGGTCATATCAAGGATCAATTTGCTATTTGATTTTGAATTTTAGCCCATACAAACGCATTGAATAATATATTCACTACATGGAACAACAGATAGTCAAGTGGAATTTGATTAGATTTTTTTGATTTATAGAATTTTTATCATGCTGTGGATCACAATTTTCCCCCAGAGAGCTTCGTGCAGAGTAGCTGAGCATGACTTATCTACCACCATAGTGCTGGCCCAAATGCTGTGGGCTGCCATATGAGGGTGATATCTCTAAACATTATTACTGGGTTTACATCACTAAGCATATTCACAGAAGTACAGCTCATTAACTGTCACGATGCGTATAGACGGGACGAGAAGCAGAGCGTTGGTGGAGCGTCATTCCTTTTTATTTAACCTGTTTTCCGATCAAGTACCAAAAATAAACAAGGAGCATATACACCGATGAACTGACGTGAACATACACATACAAGAATCCACACCCAGGTGACAAACCAATGAACTTAAATAGAATCCCCAATTAGAGACAACACGAGACAGCTGTCTCTAATTGGGGATAGAAATTTAACCATACCACCAACACCCAGTGAACTGTCAAGCTCTAACCGCCGCTCTCCAACTCCCCCACTAGAGGGAGCCAGACCTGGCCACAGTCAGAACCTGACAATTAACACTGCTAGCCCTAACACTAACCTTAACCCTAAACCTTTTTTCCTCAGATTTCAAGTTAAACCTTCAACCAAGCTGACACTATATGACGGTGCGATGACCAATCAGGCTTTTTATAGCTTCCAGCTACGTTGGATGGCTGTTGATACTAACATTAACTAGTTTGCTGAGGGCTTATTTATCACCCACATGGTTATTAGCTGTTGGCTGTCAAGCGTGGTATCACTTAATTAAACATTCTGTCCGAGAGAGCTTTTACAGACAACTCTAATCTGCAGGCCTATTTTTGCCATCTATGGGGTCTATTTCTCTAGATCATGTTATCTATTCTTCTCTGATGGCTTACTGGCATAAGGTTTGACAGCCCACAGCTCAGGTAGACTATCGTAGGCCTAGGTTTTAGATGATCATTGTCACTCCTATTGTGCATGCTTGCACATGCTGTGCATGCATCAGCTACTACTTAACAGTATCAGTAGTGACATTAGGGTAGTTACATAGTACTGTTGGTTATATGTAGCCACTGTTGCTGTTTTGGGGGTTCAGTAGTATATTGTATGTCGTTTTATACTATGTGATGGAATGTCATGGCTGAGCTGTGCTCTGCTGCAGCAGTTTAATGTCTTCTCTTTTCTCTGTATGATGTTTTCTGTTTATATAATCATGTATGCTTTTCTATTTCAAATCTTAGTCAGGCAAATACAGCCTCCCTTTATCAATGGTCCAATAGCAGGGTTTTCGTTCATCTTGGGCATCAGGACCCTTCGGCGTGTAGTCTGCTCAGGAATCCATCTGACCTCTACTCTTCATGAGCTACAGTGCCATGACCAACATCATATAAAAAAGTATCCTCTCTCAGTAGCACAAGTTTGAGTTTCATGTTAACTGAATAGTGTTGCGTTTATACAGACGCTTTTCCAGAGGCGGGGGTTCTTCATTTTAAATACACTAAATGTCCAATCCCTTTCATCTTTTTTACCCCCTTTTCTCCCCAATTGGGGGTTACAGTCTTGTCCCATCGCTACAACTCCCTTACAGACTCAGGAGAGGCGAAGGTCGAGAGCCATGTGTGCTCCGAAACACAATCCACCAAGCTTCTTGACACAATGCACTCTTAACCCAGAAGCCAGCCACTGTCGGAGGAAACACTGTACACCTGGAGACTGTGTCAGCGTGGATACACCCGGCCCGTCACAGGAGTCGCTACAGCGCAATAGGACAAGGACATCCCCGCAGGCCAAACCCTCCCCTAACCCGGACGACGCTGGGCCAATTGTGCTTCGTCTCATGGATCTCCCGGTCGCTGCTGGCTGCGACACAGATGGGGCTCGAACCAGCATCTGTAGCAATGGAGCTTGCACTGCGATGCAGTGCCTTCGACCATCTTTGCATGATCTCTTATTCTGGTTGTTTCATGGACACACTTGTTATTCTTATTCTCATACAATCCAAGAATTTAAGACTAGCAAAGGAACATTGGCTTAGTCCAGAGATTATGCCCTTCATCAACTGGAACACCTACGTGAGAATGCTATTAATTGACTACAGCTCAGCGTTCAACACCATGCCCTCAAAGCTCATCACTAAGCTAAGGACACTGGGACTAAACACCTCCTTCTGCAACTGGATCCTGGACTTCCTGACGGGCCGCCCCCAGGTGGTGAGGGTAGGTAACAACACATCTGCCAAGCTGATCCTCAATACGGGGGCCCCTCAGGGGTGCGTGCTCAGTTCCCTCCTGTACTCCTTGTTCACCCATCACTTCATGGCTAGGCACGACTCCAACACCATCATTACGTTTCCCGACAACACAACCGTGCTAGGCCTGATGACCGACAACCATGAGACCGCCTATAGAGAGGAGATCAGAGACCTGTCCGTGTGGTCCCAGGATAACAACCTCTCCCTCAACATGATCAAGACAAAGGAGATTATTGTGGACTACAGGAAAAAGAGGACTGAGCACGCCCCCATTCTCATCGACGGGGCTGTAGTGGAGCAGGTTGAGATCTTCAAGTTCCTTGGTATCCACATCAACAAACTATCATGGTCCAAGCACACCAAGACAGTCGTGGAAGACGGCACAATAAAGCCTATTCCCCCTCAGGAGACTGAAAGGATTTGGCATGGGTCCTCAGATCCTCAAAATGTTCTACAGCTGCACCATCGAGAGCATCCTGACTGGTTTCATCACTGCCTGGTATGGCAACGGCTCGGCCTCTGACCGCAAGGCACTACAGAGGGTAGTGCGTACGGCCCAGTACATCACTGGGGCCAAGCTTCCTGCCATCAGGACCTCTATACCAGGCGGTGTCAGAGGAAGGCCCTAAAAATGGTCAAAGACTACAGGCACCCTAGTCGTAGACTGTTCTCTCTGCTGCCACATGGCAAGTGGTATTAGGTCCAAAAGGCTTCTTAACAAATTCTTCCCCCAAGCCATAAGACTCCTGAACAGCTAATCAAATGGCTACCCGGACTATTTGCCAGATGGCTACTCCAGTTCCGTTGCCAACACTGCAGGCTAGCTCTGAACTATAGACATCTCACTCTAACATCGGTGCTGCTTTTGGCTTCTCAATCGGTCCCAGCGTCACCCTCAAGATCATGGGCCGATGATCCTCTGCTGCTTACGAACATTTTGATGAAATGTTCTGAGATTGTGGAAGCCTAGATGAGTTCCTGCAGTAATTGCTAATTTTGTCTTGACTGTCAGTCCCTTAGTCCAGTAGCAGATAGATACACAATACATGATACATAGTGTGGCAGTATGAAAAAGTATACAAATACAATAAGTCTGGAGTGCAAAAAGCTATAAAAAGACATTGCATAGTATGGGTGAATGGCTGAATATGAACACTATACAATGTTACAGAGTGTTAGGTGAAAACTATTGCATGTTGATATAGATAAACAAGGAAATATTTGCATGGTTAACTATACTATACAGGTCGATGGCAGAGAAATACTTAAATAGCTAATTGTGCGTATGATATAAGTGAGGGTAATAATAGTTTACTTAATATAAAGTCTGGTTAAATGAACAGGTAAGTGACTATTTTGAATGGTTAAATTCACTGTACAGGTAAATGTACAGGTAAGTGAATATTTGCATGGTTACATTAACTGTACAGGTAAATAGCAGGAAGAGATACTTAAATAGCTAAATGTGCGTATGATATAATTTAGGGTAATATAATAATAAAATACAGTCCTTAGTGCAGGGTTTGATTACAGATAATGCACGTATTGCACATACGATATACTAAAAGCAATGAAAAAAGATACAACTGACAGGATACTAATATGCATTCCTGAGTGAATGACTACATGAGTTCAGTCCAAGAATTACTTACAATGTTTCACTTGATATGATATAACAACTGTACATGAATATGTATATACTGTAAAGTCCTTAATGAGTGATTACAGACCAGAGTTACTCACGGATGGATGCATAATTGTTAAACTAGGTCCTAACACCCCAACAGTTCCAGTTTAGCTGCAGGTGGTTGGTTGGGTTCACAGGTAGAATATTGTAATTTACCATCTTTCTTCAGCAAGGACACCGGGCGGTTAGTAACATGAGAATAAGCCTACTTATAGTTTTGAGAAACTATCTCAGTATGGTGTGATTCATGGCACATGGTGCAATGTAGTTGGTAGAATATTTTCCATTTGGGCCTCACGAGTGGCGTAGAGGTCTATGGCACATCATCGCAGTGCTTGAGGCGTCACTACAGACCTGGGTTCGATCCCAGACCCATGAGGCAGTGCACAATTGTCCCAGCGTCATCTGGGTTAGGGGAGGGTTTGGCTGGCCAGGATTTCCTTGTCCTATCGTGCTCTAGCAACTCCTTGTGGCGAGCAGGACGCCTGCAAGCTGACATTGGTCGCCAGCTATACGGTGTTGCCTCCCGCACATTAATGAGGCTGGCGGACACATGGCTAACTATCAAATCGATATCACGAAATTGGGGACAAAAAGGGGTGAAAGTACAAAATATACGTATATATTTCCCATTTACCAGCACGTCAGGTTCATCTTACCTCACCGAGGTCACCGGGCATTGAGTAACGTGGGACATAAGCCTACTGCGGATTTCTGATAAGCTATCTCAGTAACATGCTGACTAGACTGGGCACACGTGTGAGTCTGCATGCGCCATCGCGTGAATGTTGATTTTGTTCATCCACACCAGATGAGATCAGTACCCGCAGATTGAAATATCAAAACAAACTCTGAACCAATTATATTAATTTAGGGACAGGTTGAAACAGATGAAACGTTCATGGACATTTAGCTAGATAGTTTGTTGTTGCTAGCTAATTTGTCCTGAGATATAAGCACAAGGTAATTTCTTTCTGGATCTTTGTAGAATTTTCACCTATTCTGAGTCACACAAAATCATGTATTTTCTACTCCGACAATTAATACACAGATAAAAGGGGAAGCCTACTTAGTTTCTAGTAATCTCTTCAGTCTTCTTCTTCTGTGGACTTTATATGGTGGTTGGCAACCAACTTTAAGGTGCATTACCGCCACCAACTGGACTGGAGTGTGGACCTCAGTTCATCTTTCAATCACCCAAGTGGGTATATGCTCCTAAAAACCAATGAGTAGATGGGAGAGGCGGTACTTGTAGCGCGTCAAGCATAAAAAATAGAACCAAGTTCTATTTTAGTGCCTGGCTACGCATAAATCTGTTGACGCAGGCAAGCAGTTTGGACGAAATGATTGAATAACATGTATGTGTACATTTATTTTGCAACGCTCATGCGCGCAACGTGGACGGTGTGATCAGCATGTGAGGTGTGCCTGCTATAGCCTACACATAGTTTCACCTTCATGCTAAACGTAGTGTCATATCGATGATGACATTGCTGAATTATCTTAAAGCTCTAAATCAACGTGCTTCTGTCTTACGCATAGTTTGTTGTCTGGCAGTGGTTTAGCTGTTTTGTGGATTGGTCCAGCGTACCTTGCTCACTGCCTGTAATTATTAGTATCTTAACGTTATGCACGCACTGGCGGTGAGCTACCCCGAAGGAGCAGAGCCTAATGCTTAGACAACATATTGCATGTATTGTAATCTTTTTCCAATAAATGCTTAAACGAAGACATGGCATTTCCTGTCTGAAATTAAGCGCAGAAGGTTCAGACAGTATTGGTTTCAGCGATGCATGAGTTGACATCACGCCAGTCATATTCTACAAACACTTCCTACTTTAATATGGCGGTCTTTATTAGCTGATCAGTTAATCACTCATTCTCAAATCAAATCAAAAATCAAATCAAATTGTATTGGTCACATACACGAGGTTAGCAAATGTTATTCCGGGTGTAGCGAAATGCTTGTGCTTTTATCTGCGACAGTGCAGCAATATCTAACAAGTAATATCTAACAGTTTCACTGTTTCTCGGTCCCAGCTTTGATGCACCTGTACTGACCTCACCTTCTGGATGATAGCGGGTGGGAACAGCCTGTGGCTCGGGTGGTTGATGTCTTTGATGATCTTTTTGGCCTTCCTGTGGCATCGGGTGCTGTAGGTGTCCAGGAGGGCGGGAAGTTTGCCCCTCGGTAATGCGTTGGGCAGACCGGACCACCCTCTGGAGAGCTTTGCGGTTATGGGCGGTGCAGTTGCCGTACCAGGCGGTGATAAAGCCATTTCAGTTTCAGTGATGTGTACACCGAGGAACTTGAAGCTTTCCACCTTCTCCACTGTGGTCCCATCGATGTGGATCGGGGGGTGCTCCCTCTGCTGTTTCTTGAAGTCCAAAATCATCTCCTTAGTTAGTTGTGGACGTTCCTGGCACTACACCCCCAGAGCCCTCACCTCCTCCCTGTAGGGTGTCTCATCGTTGTTGGTAATCAAGCCTACTATTGTAGTGTCATCTGCAAACTTGATGACTGAGTTGGAGGCATGCTTGAGCTTGGAAGGTACTATGGTGTTGAATGCTGAGCTATAGTTAATGAACATCATTCTTACATAGGTATGCCTCTTATCCAGATGGGATAGGGCAGTGTGTAATGTGGTGGCTATTGCATAATCTGTAGACCTATTGGGACGGTAAGCAAATTGAAGTGGGTCTAGGGTGGCAGGTAAGGTGGAGGTAATATGATCCTTGACTAGTCTCTCAAAGCACTTCATGATGACAGAGGTGAGTGCTACCTGGCGATAGTCATTTAGTTCAGTTACCTTTGCTTTCTTAGGTACAGGGACAATGGTGGCCATCTTGAAGCATGTGGGGACAACAGACGGGTATAGGGAGAGATTGAATATATTTGTAAACACAACAGCCAGCTGGTCTGCGCATCCTCTGAGGACGCGACTATGGATACCGTCTGGGCTGCCAGCAGCCTTGCGAGGGTTAACATGCTTAAATGTCTTACTCATGTCGGCCACTGAGAAGGAGAGCCCACAGTCCTTGGTAGCGGGCCGCGTCGGTGGCACTGTATTATCCTCAAAGCGAGCAAAGAAGGTGTTCAGCCTGTCCGGAAGCAAGACGTCTGTGTCTGCGGCGTGGCTGCTTTTCCTTTTATAATATGTGATTGTCTGTAGACCCTGCCACTTGCGTCTCGTGTCTTATCCCTATACCGACATTTAGCCTGCTTGATTGCGTTGTGGAGGAAATAACTGCACTGTTTGTATTCTTCCATATTCCCAGTCTTCTTGCCTTGGTTAAATGCGGTGTTTCGCGTTTTTTTTCTTCAGTTTTGTGCGAATGCTCCCATCTTTACACAGTTTCTGGTTGGGGTGTGTTTTAATAGTCACAGTGGGTACATCTCCTATGCACTTCTTTATAAACACATTCACCATGTATGCGTATACAGTGGGGAGAACAAGTATTTGATACACTGCCGATTTTGCAGGTTTTCCTACTTACAAAGCATGTAGAGGTCTGTAATTTTTATCATAGGTACACTTCAACTGTGAGAGACGAAAATACAGAAAATCACATTGTATGATTTTTAAATAAATAATTTGCATTTTATTGCATGACATAAGTATTTGATCACCTACCAACCAGTAAGAATTCCGGCTCTCACAGACCTGTTAGTTTTTCTTTAAGAAGCCCTCCTGTTCTCCACTCATTACCTGTATTAACTGCACCTGTTTGAACTCGTTACCTGTATAAAAGACACCTGTCCACACACTCAATCAAACAGACTCCAACCTCTCCACAATGGCCAAGACCAGAGAGCTGTGTAAGGACATCAGGGATAAAATTGTAGACCTGCACAAGGCTGGGATGGGCTACAGGACAATAGGCAAGCATCTTGTTGAGAAGGCAACAACTGTTGGCGCAATTATTAGAAAATGGAAGAAGTGTAAGATGACGGTCAATCGCCCTCGGTCTGGGGCACCATGCAAGATCTCACCTCGTGGGGCATCAATGATCATGAGGAAGGTGAGGGATCAGCCCAGAACTACACGGCAGGACCTGGTCAATGACCTGAAGAGAGCTGGGACCACAGTCTCAAAGAAAACCATTAGTAACACACTACGCCGTCATGGATTAACATCCTGCAGTGCACACAAGGTCCCCCTGCTCAAGTCAGCGCATGTCCAGGCCCGTCTGAAGTTTGCCAATGACCATCTGGATGATCCAGAGGAGGAATGGGAGAAGGTCATGTGGTCTGATGAGACAAAAATAGAGCTTTTTGGTCTAAACTCCACTCGCCGTGTTTGGAGGAAGAAGAAGGATGAGTACAACCCCAAGAACACCATCCCAACCGTGAAGCATGGAGGTGGAAACATCATCCTTTGGGGATGCTTTTCTGCAAAGGGGACAGGACGACTGCACCGTATTGAGGGGAGGATGGATGGGGCCATGTATTGCGAGATCTTGGCCAACAACCTCCTTCCCTCAGTAAGAGCATTGAAGATGGGTCGTGGCTGGGTCTTCCAGCATGACAATGACCCGAAACACACAGCCAGGGCAACTAAGGAGTGGCTCCGTAAGAAGCATCTCAAGGTCCTGGAGTGGCCTAGCCAGTCTCCAGACCTGAACCCAATAGAAAGTCTTTGGAGGGAGCTGAAAGTCCGTATTACCCAGCGACAGCCCCGAATCCTGAAGGATCTGGAGAAGGTCTGTATGGAGGAGTGGGCCAAAATCCCTGCTGCAGTGTGTGCAAACCTGGTCAAGAACTACAGGAAACGTATGATCTCTGTAATTGCAAACAAAGGTTTCTGTACCAAATATTAAGTTCTACTTTTCTGATGTATCAAATACTTATGTCATGCAATAAAATGCAAATTAATTACTTACAAATCAAACAATGTGATTTTCTGGATTTTTGTTTTAGATTCCGTCACTCACAGTTGAAGAGTACCTATGATAAAAATTAGACTTCTACATGCTTTGTAAGTGGGAAAACCTGCAAAATCGGCAGTGTATCAAATACTTGTTCTCCCCACTGTAGATACTTTTGTACCTGTTTCCTCCAGCATCTTCACAAGGTCCTTTGCTGTTATTCTGGGATTGATTTGCACTTTTCGGACCAAAGTACGTTCATCTCTAGGAGACAGAAGGAGTCTCCTTCTTGAGCGTTATGACAGCTGCGTGGTCCCATGGTGTTTCTACTTGCATACTATTGTTTGTACAGATGACCGTGGTACTGTCAGGAGTTTGGAAATTGCTCCCAAGGATGAACCAGACTTGTGGAGGTCTACACATTTTTTTCGGAGGTCTTGGCTAATTTCTTTAGATTTTCCCATGATGTCGAGCAAAGAGGCACTGAGTTTGAAGGTAGGCCTTGAAATACATCCTATAGGTACACCTCCAATTGACTCAAATTATGTCAATTAGCCTATCAGAAGCTTCTAAAGCCATGACATTTTCCAAGCTGTTTAAAGGCACAGTTAACTTAGTGTATGTAAACTTTTTACCCACTGGAATTGTGATATAGTGGATTATAAGGGAAATAATCTGTCTGTAAACAATTGTTGGAAGAAATACTTGTGTCATGCACAAAGTAGATGTCCTAACCGACTTGCCAAAACTATAGATTGTTAACATGAAATCTGTGGAGTGGTTGAAAAATGAGTTTTAATGACTTCAACCTAAGTGTATGTAAATTTCCAACTTCAACTGTATATATAAAACATTTAACTGACACATCTCAAGTTTCTCAAGTGACTGCCTTGCTTGGTTCTCTAACTACTTTGCAGACAGAGTTCAGTGTGTCAAATCGGAGGGCCTATTGTCCGATCCTCTGGCAGTCTCTATGGGGGTGCCACAGGGTTCAATTCTTGGGCCAACCCTTTTCTCTATATACATCAACGATGTCGCTCTCGCTGCTGGTGACTCTCTGATCCATCTCTACGCAGATGACACCATTCTGTATACATCTGGCCCCTCTTTGGATACTGTGTTTACTAACCTTCAATCAAGCTTCAATGCCATACAACACTCCTTCCGTGGCCTACAACTGCTCTTAAACGCTAGTAAAACTAAGTGCATGCTTTTCTATCGAACGATGCCAGCACCCGCCCACCGGACTATCATCACTACTCTCGACGGATCCGAATTAGAATACGTGGACACCTACAAATACCTAGGCATCTGGTTAGACTATAAACTCAACTTCCAGACTCACATCAACCATCTCCAATCCAAAATTAAATCCAGAATTGGCTTCCTATTTCGCAACAGAGCCTCCTTCACTCATGCTGCCAAACATGCCCTTGTAAAACTGACTATCCTACCGATCCTTGATTTCGGCGATGTCATTTACAAACTAGCCTCCAACACTCTACTTAGCAAATTGGATGTAGTCTATCATAGTGCCATCCATTTTGTCACCAAAGCCCCTTACACTACCCACCACTGCGACCTGTATGCTCTCGTTGGCTGGCCTTCACTATATATTCGTCGCCAAACCCACTGGCTCCAGGTCATCTATAAGTCTTTATTAGGTAAATCCCCGCCCTATCTCAGCTCACTGGTCACCATAGCAACACCCACCCGTAGCATGCGCTCCAGCAGGTATATCTCACTGGTCACCCCCAAAGCCAACACCTCCTTTGGCCGCCATTCCTTCCAGTTCGCTGCTGCCAATGACTGGAACGAATTGCAAAAATCATTGAAGCTAGAGGTTCCTATCTCCCTCAATAACTTTAAGCATCAGCTGTCAAAGCTGCTTATCGATCACTGCACCTGTATATAGCCCTTCTGTAAATAGCCCACACTACTACCTCATCCCCATATTTATTTTTGTTTATTTTTCACTAATCTTGCACTCCAGTATCTCTATTTGCACATCATAATTTGCACATCCTTCATTCCTGTGTTAATGATGATAATTCTGTAATTTATTTCTACTCTATAGTCTATTTATTGTCCTACCTCCCAACCTTACTGCATTTTTGCACTACATTTTGCACTCTGTTTATAGATTTTCTATTGTGTTTTTGACTGTTTGTTTAATGTGTAACTCTGTGTTGTTGTTTTTTTGTCGCACTGCTTTGCTTTGTCTTGGCCAGGTCGCATTTGCAAATGAGAACTTGTTCTCAACTGACCTACCTGGTTAAATAAAGGTGAAATAAAAAAAAAAATTCACAACGCAGTGGACCGTTCACGTCCCTTGATCCCTCCCTCACCCCTACAGCGCCGATTAGATGTCAATGTCATCACTCAGCAAAACTCCTGAGTCTGCACTATAGCACAGAGCAAATACGGATATTCAAATCTCCTTCTTAAAAAGAGCCAAAAAAAGCGAGCAGTTTGAGAGTGAGCAGGCAGCAGTGAATGAGGTGGAGAGGGCAAAACAGCCAGAAAGTCAAAGTGCAGCTGAGTTAGCCACAGGTTTGTGCAGGGTTGGTGGTAGCTAGGGCCATATTACCACATATTAAAACGAGTCATGACGGCAGTCAAATTCCATGTGACTATTTAGTCACAGTAATTAGGTTAGCTTCTCCAAGCTCTGATGCTGCTGATGGTCATTAGTAGCCTCCAAAACTTGCTCACTGCCTGGTACTCAGCACTCTATTGTCCCTCTAATCACTCTGACATCAATGCAAATGTAATCGAAAATCAATCAAAAATGAGAGCCCATGAGCTCATGTTGCGCAACATTTCTATTGTCTATGCAATCGCGTGAGAAAATAGAGTGATGGCCTCTATTAAAAAGAGGAGGATCCCATCAGCTTTCTATAGGCTAGGCCAACTATATTTATTTCTCAACTTTCCTAATATTAAGCACATTGCTTCTCTTTACAACAGGGCTGCGTTTCGAACTCAAAGTAGACAGCACTAAACCCTCAGCCCTTGAATGATGTTTTACATCGTCACATCCGAGTCACCTTAAATGTCCTTTGCCCCAGCAAGGGAGAGTGATGATCGGAGAGGCAACGTCCTTGGTGGAAATCTTGAAGTTGAGCTTGAAAACAACCAACCTAAAGCTATTAATGTACCTAGCAAGCTAACGTATCTAGCTAGCACTCCTGCCAGGTAGCTAGCTACAGTTACCCATAGCTGGCTAGCTAGTTTTATAGTTTGGTAATTTAATCCCAAAAATATGTTTATGAATCTAGCTACGTTTTGTCGGCTCCTCACTATGAGACTAAGCCAATTTGCCAACGCTAAAATCAATGTCTATATATTTTTAGCAAGCTTTTTTTTGACATGCCCGAAAATGCAGCCTCGTTGATTCAATTTTACTTGTGACTACAGTTTGCATTGAATTATGGATCATATCAACCCTGCAAGTGTCTAAAGTTGTTCACTCGCTCACTTAAGCTACATCGAGGGCCGAAGGGGCAACGTTAGTGAATTGGACCTCCACTTAAGATGGCAATCAAACTGCATCCGGTTTCGACAGGGATTCCCCCGAGGGAAAGTGGCTAGCGCAAGGGTGGAGGGGGTAAATAAATGTGTTTGTACTGCAGCCCAGGAGTATAGTCTTACCTGGCTGGCATGAAAAGTGTCCTCCATTAGCTATTTAATTGCATGGATGACATGTATTTTTTTCTCCTGCCTGTTTCGAGACAGGTGCAGGATAATGGTCCATTCTAAATCAAAATAAATTTCACACATATATTATTTCATATACACTGGGGGCCAAAAGGGTTTTTCTTTATTTGCACTATTTTTTACATTGTAGAATAAAAGGGAAGACTTCAAAACTATGACATAACACACATGGAATCATGTAGTAACCAAAAAAGTGTTTTATATTTGAGATTCCCTTTGCCACCCTTTGCCTTGATGACTGCTTTGCACACTCACGGCATTCTCTGACAACATTAGCCTACCACTTGTTGAATAATGCCCAGCTGGTGTGCAGTAAAGCAAGAAACAGCGCATGCCTTTTTTGGGGGACTTTTTAAAATCATAGTCACATAGTAGCCTAACCCATACGCCTATATGTTTCGCTAAGGTTTGTATCACAACTAAAGTGGCCAAATATCATCTTAAAATTAAGCACATTAATCTGCTTTACAACGGGTGTAGAGTCTAACTGGCATACATACGCAGTGCATGAGTTTCACGTTTGGGGAAGATAATTTTCACCATAAAAATGCACCTTTATAATAATAGCATTACATGAATGGTGTTTTACATGAATGGTGTTTTCCTGCTAATTGATTGCATTTTGGAACATTCACGCTTATAGCCTACTGCTGTGTGCTCATTTCTGCACTTATAGGGGCGGTTTCCCAGACACTGACTAAGACTAATTATAGACCAAATTGAAGATTTAAGCTGGACTAACTGAAATTGAATTTCTCAGACATGGTTTAAAATAGTCTCAGACTTTTCCTAGTCCTGAATTTTAAAGTCTGATTTCCAGAAGTCTGATTAGAACTAGTCTAGATTTAAGTAAAGGCTTAAACTAAACCTGGCCAGAGGCAGGTTTAACTTCAGATTAATTGATGTTGGCCTCCAGATTGACCTTAGCAATAGAGGAAAATGGATTACCTGGACTATTTTAATGATGATGAAAGAGTTCCATTTAGACCAGACAGAAGGGTGGTTATGGACAGGAGCAACCCACTGAATGATTTTGATGAAATCAACTTTCGTGACCGTTTTCGCATGTACAAAGCAACTGCAGCAGACATAATTAGTCTGCTTGAGACAAGGCTTTCATTTGATTCTTTTAGGGGAATACCTATCCCTCCTTCGCTACAAGTTCTGATCACCTTAAGGTTTTTGGCATGTGGAACCTTCCATCGTGAAACAGGCGATTTGTGTGGCGTAAGTGAACCAAAATAGTCCACAAAGTGTGCAAAGCTGTATGTGAACTGAAGGACGACTACATCAAGTTTCCTGATGCTGCTGGCCAAGACAACTACAAGGTGGAGTTATTTGAATATGGAAACTTCCCTGGAGTCATTGGCTGTATTGATGGATGTCATATTCCAATAAAGTGTCCCTCTACTGCAGAATCTGAGGAGTACAGAAATCGTAAAAACTGGTTCTCAATAAATGTACAAAGTGTGTGCACTCCCACTATGCAGTTCTCCAACATTGTTGCACGTTGGAAAGGTGCAACTCATGACTCAAGAATTTTCCAGAACTCCTGTCTGTACGCTCAGTTTGAAGGTGGTCAACATAGTGGAATCATACTTGGTGACAGTGGGTATGCACAGACCAACTTCTTGTTCACCCCTTACCTTCATGCAGTCACACCTGAGCAGCAGCGGTACAACCAAGCTCATATCCGTACCAGAGGTACAGTGGAACGCATGTTTGGTGTATGGAAGAGTCGTTTCCAGTGTCTCAGAAACACATTGCGCTTTGAACCAAGAAGATGCTGTATTGTCATAATTGCAACAGCAGTGCTTCACAATTACCTCAAACAGCATGGCTGCCCAGATCCTCAAATGGAACATAGGGATGAACCAGATCTTCCCATGGTTGAGCCAGACAATGACAGGTATGGACTGGCGTGCAGAGATGCTTTTGCTTTGCGGCACTTCTCACAATAAAGTTACCTCAGATGATTGAAGACAACAATTGCCACAGATTGATGATGAAAAAAAGTTTTATTTCACAAATTGAGATATCGGGACCCTGAACTGATTCTGGTGTCAGTAGAACATTGGTACTGCTGCTGCTTCATGTTTCTCTCTTCCTCCTTCATGGCTAACTCAACATGAAGTATTTTCATCTTTATTTCTTGTTCATCTTTTAAATACTTTAATTTGTGCTCATGGAATTCCATGGCCAGTTTCTTGTGCATGGTCAGCCTCTTGGTCCTTCTCATCTGGCCAGAATTAGTGACACCATCTTCCCTCCAGGCTGCTGCAGCTGTAGTGGGCTGACTTTCATCCTGTCTCAGGACCTCCAAGCTCTGGTGATCATCTGAAAAGTATTATATTGCAGCATTAGTGAACAATATGTATTCAAAAGTTCAGTTCATTAAATATTTCTGGTTATAGGACTGCAAGAAATGACTGACAACAATACATATTCCCTGCAGTTCAAGGATGGCACATATTGAATTAATGTGGCCTACCAAATGAGGATTGGAACGACGCCCCATCTGAACTGTCCAAATGATCATCATCAGGGATACCTTCCAGGGGCTGCTGGCTATCAATGATCGAAGTCAACAAGTCTCCTAGGTCATCGGTCTCCGGTCTTTCTGGGGGTCCACCACCAGTCTTGAAATGCTCCCTACGTGCAACAGCATTTGTCTTCTTTAAGTTTATTTTTATGTTTTTCCACAGGATCTTAGAAAGATGAGACAATATGATGCTATTTGTAATGTACTTGGATCAAAATGTAGCAACATTTCAAAGTGTCTGACATGTAAAAGTAGACCAACAATAATACAGTAGCTTACCTGAAGTTGTTGAAGTGTCCTGTTGCTCACTTTTTCATTAGAGTTAAATTCATTGCAAATTGTCCAAGCATTCTTTTTCTTGTTTTCTGTTGATGAATCATGCTGTTTGTTCTCAATAATTGGGTGGTTTGACACAATTTGCTTCAAAAGGGTCCTTTCAAAGTCACTGAAATTATTTGAACGTTGTCTTTTACCTTTGTCCATTGTTTGGTTGGGTGATTTACTCCAGTTCCACACAATGTTAATGTTTCTTAAGGGTCCAGCCCTGGTTTTTGAAGCAATCTCAGGTCTGCACCAAGTGCACAACATTACTCTAATCAGGCTTCACAGAGAGTAGCTAGTTAGTCTTTATTAACCTTAGTCTGCAACTCCCTAGTCGGGTACTACTTCATCTCAAATAAAGCAATGTCTCGGAAAGCCATTTTTTAAGTCTGTATTAATTTAAGTAGAATTAGCCTAGTCCTCATTTATTTTAAACTCGGTCTGGGAAACTGCCCCATAATGTGAAGAAATTAGTTTATCAACATTTTAAGCTAAACGTTTTGTTGCTTACAATCTTTTTTTTTTTTATTGCTAGTGGTTGTATTCATTTGGGTTCTATCGCATCCCACAACTGTCCCAGACTATGTTTGGAATATTTATTTATTGCACAGAGTAGAATATGTCAACTTTTGTACCTGAACTCCATTCCTTTCCTGATTGCCTTCCCTATTTATGTCACTCCCTTTGGTTCCTTCCCTAGCGTTACTGTACTCTGTTTCAGTTTCATGTCTGTACGCTTGTCGTGCTTCTTGTTTTGTGCTAAGTTTGTTTATTTATTAAATTATTTACTCCCTGTACTTGTTTCCCGACTCCTTAGCGTACAGCGTTACAGCCATCATGGTTAGATTAATACACCATGGAGCCGGCGAGAGATACGGTAAGGGGAAAAAAAACTGAACGCTTGCAACATAATTTCTACACCCCTACACTGTGGGATTCTTTAATCAGTTTGGATCACTGGACAAGTCAGAGTCTATGTTTTGAAATTGTAGAAGCTATGGAGGTTTTTGGCAATACCCTGTAGATGTATTTGTTCCAGACTAGAGAGACCCACAGTAGCTACTGTAATTGAGTACTGGCAGTGTCTGCTGTGGCAGGTACGAAAGTGCAAATTACCTGAAAAATATCTCTCAATGTTCTAATCTCTCAATGTTCATCTCAAATTGCAGGTGTGGAAATTCCTTTTTTGGGGGGCCGGATGCCCCAGGACCCCCTGTTGTAAAGAGAAGCTAATGTCTTCAAATGCCCCTGAAGATGACCTATAGTCCTTACCAAAATCAGTTGATTTAACACTGGCTGTATCCATCTCCATTTCCCACTCACTTTACTGTAACTAACCAGTAGGCAGTCCAGATCAGCACCATGGTGGTGGTTAGGGTTGCACATTTTGGGGAATATTCAGAGGCGGGAATAAATGGGAATTAACGGAAATATATGCCAATTAATATTAATACCATTTAAATGTAGATGTTTTTTGCATTGGATATATTTACCATATCATATGGAGACAGAAACATAAAGATAGATAGATAGATAGATAGATAGATAGATAGATAGATAGATAGATAGATAGATAGATAGATAGATAGATAGATAGATAGAGTGGGGAGAACAAGTATTTGATACACTGCCGATTTTGCAGGTTTTCCTACTTACAAAGCATGTAGAGGTCTGTAATTTTTATCATAGGTACACTTCAACTGTGAGAGACGGAATCTAAAACAAAAATCCAGAAAATCACATTGTATGATTTTTAAATAATTAATTTGCATTTTATTGCATGACATAAGTATTTGATACATCAGAAAAGCAGAACTTAATATTTGGTACAATTAATATTTGGTGCAATTACAGAGATCATACGTTTCCTGTAGTTCTATACCAGGTTTGCACACACTGCAGCAGGGATTTTGGCCCACTCCTCCATACAGATCCTTCAGGTTTCGGGGCTGTCGGCACCTGAGGGTTACCAGGGTAACAGTTATATAGGGGAAGTTTAGGCGGGTTTTTAGTCAGTCTTGTTTTTCCTTGTAGCATGTTACAACCTGAGTTCCTGTGTGTTAGCAATAAGTGTTAGCATATTCTGCCTGAGTTTAGTTTAGCCTTAATAAAGCGTTGGAAATAACATCTGTGCCTCCGGCTCCTTCTGTATGTTGGACTGAGACGTTACAGTTACGGGTGGGTGTTGCTATGGTGACCAGCGAGCTGAGATAGGGCGGGGATTTACCTAATAAAGACTTATAGATGACCTGGAGCCAGTGGGTTTGGCGACGAATATGTAATGAGGGCCAGCCAACGAGAGAATACAGGTCGCAGTGGTGGGTAGTATATGGGGCTTTGGTAACAAAACGGATGGCACTGTGATAGACTACATCCAATTTGCTGAGTAGAGTGTTGGAGGCTATTTTGTAAATGACATCGCCGAAGTCAAGGATCGGTAGGATGGTAAGTTTTACAAGGGCATGTTTGGCAGCATGAGTGAAGGAGGCTTTTTGCGAAATAGGAAGCCGATTCTAGATTACATTTTGTATTGGAGAAGGTTAATATGAGTCTGGAAGTTGAGTTTACAGTCTAACCAGACGCCTAGGTATTTAGAGGGACTTTTGTCAGTGGTTGCTTGTTGTGAGCGCTGAGGGAACTTTATGCACTTGGCCAGATGATTCTGCATCTTTGTTGCATTATTCACATATGATTTGACACAGTATTTTCAAATGTACACAGCTTTTCCTTATACATTAGCTGCAGTGAAATGTCTCCACACATCAGATAGCGCCCGTGGCATTTTCCTGTAAAGATTTTTTTTAAATGACCAACAACAAACCAAATACAATTCCATATACAGATAAATAGTTAAGCAGTTAGATTAAACAACTCCTTTGTAAGATAAATATTTAAAAATGAAACACTCATCAGAAACAATTAACACTCAGTTAGCAGGCTCAAGCAAGCTAAAACCCACATGGTAGCAAAAACTAACTTTGCTGTAGGCTACTATTTACTAGTTAACAAAAAATCAAGTATGTCATAGAAAATATATTCACCCCACCCAGTATTGTAATCAAAACGTACCAGAAAGCACATAGTTCTTTGCTCAGACAGTGTAGTAGTGTCTCATTAGTGTGCAAGATCTTGAGAATCAGCTGTACATGTGATGGAAGAGTGCACTGCACATGTGATGGAAGAATGCAATGTGCATGCAGAGGGTTGCAATTCCATTGAATTGGGGATAGTTGAACCAAAATATGCCTAGAATTCCCTTAAAAAGACCTAGAATTGCCTTATGTGTATTCCACAAAAAAGTTTCACTGTCATACTCTAACTTTTTTTTCCCAAAATTCCAGAGCTTAACTTCCGAAAACTTTTCTGACCCTTTGCAACCCTAGTGGTGGGTGACTATTCATACAACCCTCTGGAGTATCTACCTACAGGCGGGTAGACAGGCACATTGGCAGTCCCAGGGGAGCAACACATAGAGCAGGTGAAGTGTGATGGCCCAGCCGGTGATGTGGACACAAGCCATCTGTCCTCATGACTGTCCCCAACTTGGGGAGGCCCAGACAGGTGATTTTCAAAAAGAGGAGCAGGAGGATGTGTCGTGACAGCCGGTCTGTTAGTTAGAGCTCACACTTTCAACTGTCGCCATACATAATGTTTCAAGAAAGAATTCAATAAAACAGTGTTTTTGAACCTACCTAGTACATTATTGAAGATACTTTTTGGACACTGTCTTGTGTTCATTGAAACAGCTGTACAATGAAGAAATTGTAGGAGTCTACTATATTCCTACCACTACTTCCATCCTAGTAGTACATCACTGTATCACCCATTTCATACCAGCACAACAGACATGGCCCTGTACGGTACCTGACACATTCTTTTGAACAATAAGGGGAGGGAAAACAAAACTGACTTTAGGTCAGGGATTGTGGTAGCCTGATGACTCATACTAAATTCTTCCGCTGCTCTGTTGTTTGCTACATACTTTAGTCTGAGACTGCCATCATTGAAGTTGTTTGTGGTGACGAGGGGTACGATTGCCATTGTACAAATCAAACTCATCAGTAGGGCTGTGGCGGTCATAACATTTTGTCAGCCGGTGATTGTCAAGCAAATAACTCATGGTAATTGATTGTTAATTAACATAAATACATTTAGCATCTCCTGGCTTCCATGCATAGTTTACAAGCCATTGATGCAGACATTTGGAACATCTATATTTTAAAAAGTCTAATAAATCCATGTAATATAGCCTACAATATAACAATAAATCCATTATTTATTTTAGACAGGTCTAAAGAAACATGATATGAAGAAAATGTAGTCTATTTCAGACAAACAAAATAGCATACTAAGTTGTCCTTATAGACCCTGATCTGGCTAGGCCATATGGCTGTGGGCTACACTAGTTCATTTAGCAGACAAGATTTGCTTAGAATTCCGTGGCATTATTTTATATTATTTTATAGTATGAAGAATACAATTGAACATAGCTGAATAAAGTATAAATACTATTTTCTCCAAACGATTTTAAGGAGTGCATACATGTGGCTATTCTGTGTTGAGCAATTAACAAAGAAACAGGTACTCCTATATGCTTAATTTAGATTTATTTATGTAACTTTATTTGTGATACAAATGTTGGGCTCTATGTTTTGATTTTGAATACATTCTAAGGCTGCATGATGCGACTCTAATGATTTGACTTGACCAGCACTTGATAATGCCTAGAATTTCCCGTTTGCATCCCCTTTGTGTGGCGGTAATGACCCCTAAAGAAATCCATGCCTTTTGCGGCCAGTGGCCGTTGTGCTCTTGGACTGAATGTAATAATAATAAACCTCTCACTCACATGGTTCTACATCACGTGATCGGGTCTTTCTCACAGGCTACAAGTGAAGACAGACACATCAGGTACGCAACTGCGCTTGTCCTTATCCATTTCCGAAGCGCAAATTGAAGATATCAGAAGAACTGTCCACTTTTACTTTTCGTCAGCCAACAAGATGAGTAAGCCTACTGAACAGCAAAAGCACTAGCCTATGTCAGTCTACAATCCCCCATAGTACAAAAGTTGACCTATTATATCTGTGGGAGGAATAAATATTCCAAATATAGTCTGGGACAGTTGTGGGATGCGATAGATCCCAAATGAATACAACCACTAGCATCAAAAAACCTGTTTTAAACAATGAGCCTGACGCAACAGATTAGATTAAAATGTTGATAAACATTAGTTTCTGTTGCGTCAGGCTCATTGTTTGCCAGCCAGGTAGTGTGGTGGAAAAAACTCTTCCCTCTTACTAAAAAATAAAAGCACTTCTGGAGTTTGTAGAATCAAGATAGACTTTTATTACAAGAGCAACAAAAGCCGAGTGGACCTGCAGATCGACTAACTTTCCATCTCCCAGTTCTGGTTTTTATACAGTTTTCAAATGACCATTCATAGGACACATTTGGCCACACCCACTGGGTTATATTCTTTCCTTCATCACGGGTCTCCAAACCCTGAGGCTCTCCCTTGCTTCTTCCTTATTAGGAGATCCCTTGCTTCTTCCTTATTAGGAGACCCCTTGCTTCTTCCTTACTAGGAGACCCCTTGCTTCTTCCTTATTAGGAGATCCCTTGCTTCTTCCTTATTAGGAGACCCCTTTCTTCTTCCTTACTAGGAGACCCCTTGCTTCTTCCTTATTAGGAGATCCCTTCCTGCTTGGTTGCACCCATTCTATTTTCCTCCACCCTGGTCTCAAAACCCCTGATGCTATTTCTTGTTTTCTCCTTATTTGGAGATCATAGTGGCCCAACCAAACTCTCTTCTTGAAATAAAAATAGAGCCACCTGCTGGCCCTACAACACTTCCCAACAGGATTTGTATGTCTCAGCAGTTAACCTAACTATTCCTGTAAATAGTGTTGTATCTGGAGGTGAACAGGTCAACCCAATTGCTCCTGCAAATAGAGTCCTCTGGAGTTGAAGTACAGATCATCCTAAAAGATGAAGTTACTCCTCCTAGGATCATGTACCACAGCTCAACCAAAAATACCCAATAGAAGGCTATACTCCTGTTGTAAAGCAAAGCAATGTGCTTAATATTATTAAAGTTGAGAAATAAATATAGTAGGCCTAGCCTATAGAAATATGATAGGATCCTATTCTTGTTAAATAGAGGCCATCACTCTGTTTTCTCACGCAATTGCTTAGCCTATAGAAATGTTGTGCAAATGAGCTCATGGCCTCTCATGAAGCAGTGGCGTTTATATAACATTTTATATGGGGTGGCAGAAGGATGGCAAATTGAAATTCAAGGGTGGCATATCATTCTATTGTTGGTTAAGTCCACTTTATTTTTTACAAATCCAGCTACTGAAAAAGGACAGTGTAATGTCTTGCAAAAAAAATCATACGTTCTACACTTTGATGTTTGTGTTCAAAGTTTGGTACGAGTCTTTCCAGTGTGCAAAATCTCTATGAGTGTTGGGAGTTCTAAGAATAATATATGCAACTTAAGCATTGAGGGAAAAGATGCAGTATTTTACTTTGAGACATTGTTTATATTATTCTGACAAGTGCAGAAGCATAAATCAATGCATCCTGAAAATGAATGCTTTATATTGCCTGAAATACACAAACACTGAATATACTGAGGTTATAAATACAGTAGGAACAAGGGAAATATTAGGAACAAATGCAAAGCATTTGTATGAAATATAATTTACTGGAATTGGCCAGAAGGTGTAATAACTTAGCCTAATACAAACCCTAATACAAATACTAAACAAAGAGATCATCAGAACTTGCTTCACATAACAAAAAAAAACATTACAGCAACACAACAATAACAATCTGAATAATAATTTCATTAACATGTATGTAGTGCTAACAAGTTAATATATTATAATAATTCTAGAAAATGCCACAAAAAAAATCACATTACAATTAAATAATAAAAAAGAAAAGTTATTTGAAAGGGGGGGGTTATACAAAACAGGGTTTGTGCAAAAACTAATCACAGTTGTGTTTCTCATGTATTCATATAAAACTGAAAATATCCTCCTTTAAAACAGTGCACACCATTACAGCCCTATTCTAGATAGAGACTATGATAGGTTGCAGCATAGGACATTTACCAGCAGGTCATGGAGCTACAAAAGAACAATGCAGTGATTGCCATGTTGGACAGAAAATCGTCTCACAAACTCATCCAGATCAAGACAATTAGCATGTTTTTGACTCTATACTTAGTATAGCTATACTTATTAATCTATTCTCAACCATGATAGAACGCAAGTGATTCCTGACTAGCTTTAGAGTTGAGAAACTCAGCTCACATGAAGCACTGCTGACAGGCAATACTGCAGCTATATTACATACTTGCAGCTGTTGGAGAATCGCCTCTTCGTGAAGGCAGAGAACCACCTCCTTCCTGGGCTACATCATAGCGGAGGGACAGGTGAAGATGGAACCTGAAAAGGTGAGGGCAGTGTTGGATTGGCCAAGGCCTGACACTAGACAACAGCTACAGAAGTTCCTAGGGTTCGCTAATTTCTACCGTCGCTTCATCCGGGACTACAGCCGGGTGGCTGCGCCATTGACCGCTCTGAGGTCTAGTGCCAGGCCTTTCAGTTGGAATCCAGGGGCGGAGGAGGTGTTTCTGGACCTGAAGACCCGTTTCACCTCTGCACCCATCCTCACTCAACCTGACCCATCCCTGCAGTTTGTGGTGGAGTTGGATGCGTCGGACGTGGGGGCTCGGCGCCATCTTGTCTCAACGCTCCGCCAAAGACGGTAAGCTCCATTCTTGCGTTTTCCTCTCTCGTCATCTGTCCCCAGCTGAGGTGAAATACGACGTGGGAAACCGGGAGCTACTAGCCGTCAAGCTCGCCTTGGAGGAGTGGCCCACTGGCTGGAGGGAGCAGAACATCCGTTTGTGGTTTGGACCAACCACAAGAATCTGGCCAGACGCCTCAACTCACAACAAGCCAGGTGGGCCTTGTTCTTTGGCCGTTTTAACTCTCCCTTACTTACAGGCTGGGCTCTCGGAACTGCAAGCCTGATGCTCTGTCCCGCATGCACTCCAGGGAGGAGGAGACCGAATCTGAGCCTGCGCCTATCTTGCCCCTGGGCCGGGTCATCGGAGCGGTCCTTTGGAAAATCGAGGAGGAAGTGAAGACGGCCCTTCAGACCCATCCTGGTCCAGGTAACGGTCCACCGGGCCGCTTGTTCGTACCTGAATCTGTCCGTTCAGCTGTGCTACAGTGGGCACACGCCACCAAGATTGCATGTCACCCGGGGGTAGCCCGCACCATGGCCTTGTTACACAGACACTTCTGGTGGCCAGCCATGGAAGAGGACACCCGAGTGTATGTTTCTGCCTGTCCGGTCTGCGTCCAGAACAAAGGAACCAATCGGCCTAGCGTGGGGCTCCTGTGTCCGCTCCCCATACCCCGTCGTCCCTGGTCCCACCTGGCTCTGGATTTTGTGACGGGCTTACCCCCGTCTGAAGGTAACTCTGTCATTCTAACAGTGGTTGATCGTTTCAGCAAGTTTGCCCATTTTCTGCCTCTTCCTAAGCTCCCTTCAGCCAAGGAAACAGCAACGCTGCTAGTGAAGGAGGTCTTCCGGATCCATGGCCTCCCCGGGGACATTGTGTCCGACCGGGGTCCCCAGTTCACCTCAGCTGTATGGAAAGCGTTTTGCACGGCCATCGGGGCTACCTTCAGCCTGTGCTCCGGATTCCACCCTCAGACCAATGGGCAAGCTGAGAGGGCCAACCAGAAGATGGAGACCACTCTACGCTGCCTGGCCTCCTCGAATCCCACCTCCTGGGCCTCTCAGCTTCCCTGGGTGGAATATGCCCACAACACGCTTCCCACTTCCGCCACCGGTATGTCCCCTTTCCAATGTCTGTACGGATACCAGCCCCCTCTGTTTCCCTCCCAGGAGAAGGACCTCGCTGTTCCATCTGTCCAGTCTCATGTCCGTCGCTGCCATCAAACCTGGCATCGCGCCAGACCTGCCTTGCTCAAGGCCTCCGGTCAGTACCAGACTCAAGCCAACCGCCGCCGCACCCTTGCTCCTTCCTACGCTGTGGGGGACAAAGTTTGGCTGTCAACCCGGGAATTGCCACTACGGACGGAGTCCAGGAAGCTATCACCCAAATATATCGGTCCATACGTAGTGGAGAGGGTCATCAATCCCGCGGTTGTCAGATTGAAGCTGCCTCCTGTGTGAAACCTGTTCTCCTTAGTCCCCTGTTGCCTCCTCCTCCCCCCCCTCCTCGAATGATCGACGGGGGTCCGGCCTACAAGGTGTGCCGCATCATGGATTCCCGATGGCTGGGTCGGGGATTCCAGTACCTCGTCGACTGGGAAGGCTACGGTCCTGAGGAGATATGCTGGATCCCTCGGCGTCAGATCCTGGACGTCGGCGGGAGTTTTAGCGTCACCATCCTGGTGCTCCGGGTGGGCCGCCCGGTGGCGTCCGTCATCATTGATCATCATTTCCACCCTACTTAAGCCGAGACCTGACATCCAGTCCCTGCCGGATCATTAGTCACACTCCGTATGTTGTGCTTGTACATCAGACCAGAGTTATTTTACTATCTTCAGTTTGCCTTGTTATTCTCAGTCTGCCTGCTCATCTGATTTCTTGTTCTCTCTGCCTCAGTACATTCACCTGGAATTCCCGTCTCTCCTGCTTGGCTACCGGACCCGTCTACCATCTGTGGAACACTAAACTGCACCTTCAGCCCCCCATAATCTGTACTCCCCTGTCTGCACATCTGACGAACCATCCTCATTATTATATTGTTATCAATAAATACTCACCTTTTTCACCCACTACCTTGTCCGATCTGCGTTTGGGTTCAGAACCAGAGAAAACCTGACAGTCATCAGTTTTTATTTACTTATAGTAAACTGATTTAGTGCTAACTGGCGATTGGATGGTATGTTAATTAGGCTATGATCTCATTGAACCCATTAAGTGTGTGTGTGTGCTGTAACACTCCGCTGTTAATTAAACAACTGGGTGCACACTATAAATTAGATCGCCTGTTCTCATTGCCTAGTCCCCATACAAATACCAGATTATTAAGAGATCACGAAAAACACCAAAAGATAAGTTTAGCAAATCACCTCAGTGTATTAACATAACAAACCCATATCCCTCCATTGATAATACAGACAGTTGGTGTGATTACGTGTATGTGTGTGTGTGTGGGTGTGTGTGTGTTCTAGAACAGTCTGATAATCCCAGCGTGTATATACAGATGTAGGATCAGCCTCACCGGTAATAATGTCAAGTCCGTGAGCGTGATCAATGGAGTGGAAACTGTCCAAAGTCCTCAGAATAAAGTAATCCTGGCAACGAGCCACTGCAATACTCCCAGGAGGAGCGGCGACGCGGCGCTTCCCAGACAGTCATCCACGAGATAATCCACATAAACCCCGGCAGGTTTGTGAATGAGAAGAACTTCTCCCGATGACCGGCTTCCCGGTTCTTTTTATATCAAACCTAGTGTCATTTCCTGTTTACAGGGCAAACCCCACGTGATGAGAATTCACGCGCAGATATCGCGTGAACAATAATGAGGATCCCAATACCCAATAGTAGAGGCATATACAGCATACAGGGAAACAGTCCAACGATGAGTTCTCTAAAAAGGAGAAAAGCAAACTGCATTCAGAACCCACAGCACAAAATGTTAATCAGATATTACACTTCATAATGACAAAGCATTTTCTAAATGGCCACTAATTGTGTATGTAGGCTATCGCATGCAAAATAATTTATACCAAAGCTATCGAGCTAGCTAACACGCTAAAGACGGTTGGTTAACAGTTAGCTACAAGAAAGCTATAGCTAGCTAGCTAGGCTAACGACGTTTGCAAGCTAGCTAGCAATTAAATAGACTAACACAATTGAAATCACAACTGTCTATCACATATGACCACACATCACATTTTGTTGATGTTATAGAGATGTCCAGAGATGTCTAATTTAGAATTAGTGTAGATAAATCTTAACTTTCTCTACAGATGAAATCAACAATTAAATGATCCATATCAAGCTACATCAACATTGTTCAATGCCCCTTTGCTAGCTAGCTATCAGGACAAGCATTACATGGCAATGATGGCAGCTAGCTACAAGCTACTTCATCTGCAAATTTATAATATTGACGATTGCATTACATTAGCTAGTAGACAATCAGACCTATCTTAACTATAATAAATGGCTCCTGCTAATGCAAGATTATAACATTTTGTATCGTATACTTAGTAAACATGTGCAGCAGTACCGATCTTTCATTACTGCTAGGCTAGTCTAGTGCGATGCTGGCTGCTCCATTGCTTAGAGTATCATGGACCGACGCCCGGTGTTTTCACTGGAAGGGAGGGGTAGCAGCACGGTGACAGGAGCAGGCGGACTCCGGGTCTCAACCATTTTAAGGGGAAGGGGGGACTCAAAGATATTGAAACCATAGAGATTAACAGTAGAAATAATATAATACCATTCAACAAAATTAAATATGAATTTATTATAGCACACACTCCTGACAACTGGGGTGGTCTTAATTAGATTTTTGATTACATTTGCATTGATGTCAGAGTGATTAGAGGTACAATAGAGTGCTGAGTACCAGGCAGTGAGCAAGTTTTGGAAGCTACTAATGACCATCAGCAGCATCAGAGCTTGGAGAAGCCTAATTACATATGGAATTTGACTGCCGGTGTGGTTGTAATAAGTTCACCATATGATGAATATTCTAACTGCATCTTTACCCATGTGTGTTCTGACTCTGGCCCAACCCAACAATTTTGGGAGTATTTCTGTAGCATGTTACTCTTATTAGCCTTTTAAATCAATGTGAATGACCTAGGTCCATTAGTAGACCCACGTTGGCATATCAAAACATTAAAGAAATAATACATATTTTAGTTTGGGAGGGTTTATCTTGACTTAAATTGCACTTGAAAAAAGTTAGTATTGAGCCCTGTATGTAGGAAGCTAGCTAGCTAATATTGCCCAGAAAGTTGAAGTCACAGGAGAGAAAGAGAGTGGAGCGCACAGCTGAGGACAGAGAGGAACCGATTAACTTTGTTGCTGACTATCAAATTATAATAGTAGTGATTGATTGATTAATAGTAGAATAAAACTCTATTGATGTACTGGACTCATGGTGGATCTCCTCTCTCTCTTTCCTTTCCATCTTGCTCCAGAGGGATTGATGACTGGGACATCAGTCTGCCTGCAGGCACACATTATTGAAATAATATAATCCAAAAAGCTAACTGTTCATACTCCAGTTGAAAATAAGATGATTTTAGAGCAATGTGACTTGTATTAAGACTATTTCACAGTATTGTGTTAACACCATTGACTATCAATCACTTCAATAGTTCAGACTATATTATTTAACAAAGGTAGAGATGCAGAGAACAAAGTAAAGTAATTTTACCAGTTGAATTTAGATTGTCATTATGGAGACACCTAAATGTGGCAATTCCTCTCTTGCTGCGAAAAAAAATAAAACGTTTTGGGCTAGTTTTCAGGCCTTGTGGGTGGGTTTTGAGTGGTCATTGGGTTCAAAAATGTTGGTAGACCTGGCAACCCTGCCCCTGACAGACACACTTCCTGATCCATGCAAAACTGACCTTAGATCAGTGTTTAGGGGCGACTCTCTCCCCCTTTCACACTCCCTGATGTTACCATGGTGATGCCATTATCACCGCTGAATTGCTTAAGACATAGAAAAGAAAAGGAGAGCTCAGATGCAATAATTTAAGACCAAAGTTTAGACAGTCAAGCTATCTTTATCAGGGTCCAAAGTAAAAATGTTGCCTTGACTTTCTTTAGCAGGTGTTAGTAATAATGGCTGTATGATTAAAAAGGTTTGATTTTCATTGGCATGTACAGGTCTAGGATCTTTAATCCTAACAACAAAATAACACTGCAGCTACAGGATTTGAACATTTAGTCCATAATGCTGCTTGATCGGTGGTTAGGCTATTAGCTGGTCAAAAGTAGGCTACATAAAAAGTAAAATTCTGTTAATTTAACCATGTGTTCGTGTGGGTTTTCAGTGAATTCATGTAAATCACCAAGCTCATCAGCATTTTCTCTGGTGCAGCAACAAAAAAGTGATCAAATTAAGATCCTACTTCTGTAGCTATGAAAATCACAGTAACCTTGATTTTTCTAAGAGCTCAATCGTGAATGTCCTTGCAATAATGTCCCTCTGTAACTGGCTGTGTAATAGTGTGAAGACAGAAAGTCAAGGCAGGTGTATCTCTTTTTTGCTGTTTGTCGGTGTGTGTGTGTGTGTGTGTACGTGTGTTGGAGTACCTGTGTGTGTACTGTACTGTAGACGCATGTTGTTCATGTAGATATGTTCTGTGTTTCATTGTACTGCTTGTATTGTATGTTGTGCATCATAGATGTTCCTCATTGATTCATTTGTAAGAACTATAGAGTGAGTCAGTGTGTGTGTGTGTGTGTGTGTGTGTGTGTGTGTGTGTGTGTGTGTGTGTGTGTGTGTGTGTGTGTGTGTGTTATGTGTGTGTGTGTGAAGAGTAAGAATTGTTGCCCTGATTAATGTTTATTAGAGTTAGTGACTATTGAGTGCTGCATCACAGCCTATATGACAAACACACACACACTGATTAACTTTCAACATATTGTTTCTACTTACAATACAAAGGTCCCCCATATGATCCAACATCCATGAAATTACTATCCAACAAAGAGCCTATTAATGATTGAAGAATTACTCTTCAATTCATAATGCACGTACATTGACAATGGACTTCATGAGTAGATAAATGAAGAAAGAGTTTATTTCCAAAATGCCATGTCCACAAATTTATCACATTTGTGTTTTTTCATTATATATTATTGCTTTTGGGTACTTTTATGCATGGGCACAACTTTGGTTTTAGAAATGGGGGGGACATAAAACTTTTTTTTTAATCCGGTCGGATATACACTCAAAACAGCCTAACCAACAGCTTGGAGACGTTCACATTCCAATGATAAAACTAGACAAAAATACCATTTCAGGTTGTGGGGAGACTTGTCCCCCCCGTTCCCTGCTTTTACGTGTGTGTAAAATATTACTGTTCTTTAATTTATGTTTAATTCATAGATTTTAGATGTGTATGAACATTTTTTTTTTTTTTATTGCGAAACGCTATGTATACATTTTTTTGCTGGAATGGAATGTTCATATCTTGTCTATTTGACTGTGATAAGTGATTTGTCTCATCTAGCTACCTTAAGACGAATGCACTTACTGTATGTCGCTCTGGATAAGAGCATCTGCTAAATGACTAAAATGTCAAATGTAAATGTTTTACATACAGATGTCATTTTACTATATATAATTTGTACAGTTAGTTATAAAAACATATATATTTGTTACATTTGACTGTGTAAAACCTAGCAGCACTGCTTATTTCTCTGCGAGGTAAGGCGGATACAAAGCATTTAGCAAAATACATCATTATTTGTCCCTTGAAAATAAACCACAAAGTGATAGATTTTAAACAAAATACAGTCATGCCTTTCATTCATTACACAACCCAATACCAGGATTAGATAGTGAAAAAATTATATATTTTTTAAACAATAAAAGCTAATTCACCAACATTTCTGAAAATTTATATATAGCGTTTTGGAATGAAACTCTTCAAATATTGTCTGTATTTCATGCTTTGGTGTCTTCTCAGAAGTTATTGACAAGTTGTTACATTTCATTGTGATCTGGGTCACAGGTCGATTTGACAGTACAATTGAAGATGAACGAATGGTATTGATATTCTATCAAGCATGCACTATTGTGATGGCTCCATTGTATACAAGAAAGAAAATGGCCAATTATGCAATTTCACAGAAGCCGCAAACACACACACATGCATGAGCATGCCCACACGACCGCACGCACCCACCCACATGCACATGCACACTCACACACACACACACACACACACACACAGTTGTAACACCCCCTTACTGTGCAAATGTTTCTTCTTGCAAATCATTTTTACATTAACATTCCTAGAATTTCAATAACATTTCCCTCCACAATGGGTAGAAAGCTGAAGAAGGTTCCTCCCTGACAAATCAAATCAAACCTTCCAGTTCAGGGAGGCTATTGCAAGTCATCAAGACCTGGTCAATGGGACTTTTGACAAAACTGTGTAGATATCTCCAGTCCAATCAT
Source organism: Thymallus thymallus (assembly GCA_023634145.1). NCBI lineage: Eukaryota > Metazoa > Chordata > Actinopteri > Salmoniformes > Salmonidae > Thymallus > Thymallus thymallus. Next base: position 23,000,586 of record CM042404.1, on the reverse strand, counting down.
TACTACTAAAAGGCAAGTGGAGTGTTGTTTTTCAGTGAACCTACTGAGAAAGATTACACATTTGAATAAACTTTGTGGAATCGTGTGAATGACAGTTCTTGAATTTCTGCCTTACAGCTATTAGACCATAGAAATACATTGAATAACATATTCATACATGGAAAAAATAAGAAAGATCAGGACATTATTTGAATTTTTAACCCCTTTATTTGGGCACTAAACGACTTCCATATATACTGTAAAGCTTTGCTATTCAGAACAAAAAGTTCTCACCATTTTTTAAGTGTAATTATTAACTCGGAGTCGCATCTTCACTGTTGACGTTGAGACTGGTGTTTTGCGGTACTATTTAATGAAGCTGCCAGTTGAGGACTTGTGAGGCGTCTGTTTCTCAAACTAGACACTCTAATGTACTTGTCCTCTTGCTCAGTTGTGTACTGTGGCCTCCCACTCCTCTTTCTATTCTGGTTAGAGACAGTTTGCGCTGTTCTGTGAAGGGAGTAGTACACAGCGTTGTACGAGATCTTCAGTTTCTTGGCAATTTCTCGCATGGAATAGCCTTCATTTCTCAGAACAAGAATAGACTGACGAGTTTCAGACGAAAGTTCTTTGTTTCTGGCCATTTTGAGCCTCTAATTTTACCCCAAAATGCTAATGCTCCAGATACTCAAAATGATAAACTTGGATAAGCTAACACAATGTGCCATTGGAACACAGGAGTGAGGTTTGTTGATAATGGGCCTCTGTACGCCTACAGTATGTAGATATTCCATGAAAAATCTGCTGTTTCCAGCTACAATAGTCATTTACAACATTAACAATGTCTACACTGTATTTCTGATCAATTTTATGTTATATTAATGGACAAAAAATCTGCTTTTCTTTCAAAAACAAGTACATTTCTATGTGACCCCAAACTTTTGAACGGTAGTGTACATGTTCATGAAAGTCTCAGCTTTTGTTGGTTGGGTCATATTAGTGTATTAGTGTAGCCCAAACTGTTAGGACGCTACAGACAGAAGTTGGCAGACCGGCGGTACAGACTTCTGCCGAGATCTGTGAAGCTTGTGGTGGTTGTACAGCAAACTGGACAAGAGCTAATTTTGGGTTTGACAAAATACCACATATGTGTAAGGCCAACATCGGCGGATGCGGTATATTGAGACACAGCACATGCAAAAAATATATTTCTAGCTTAAACATTATGCTATTTAGGTTTCTACACCGGCGCGGACATCTACTCTAGGGGGATATAATATAACCTGTTTTTCATTAAATATGGCTCACAACCAAAACGTCAATATGGGATGTCAAAATATACAATTATGTTGCCCAGCTAGCCAAACAGTGTTTGCTAATAGTCAGGGCTGCCCTAGCCTTTTGGGGGCCCTAAGCAGGATGGATTTGGTTGGCCTCTCCAACCCGCAGGCTAAACACATTTTAGTTAATTAACCTGGGAGCCCGGTCCTTAAGTCGATATGCAGATCAGGGCCGACAAGGAAAATAACAAGAGAAACTGTCACCAGTTGACAGTGTTGTGAGGCGTTGGTGTGGGTTTGCTTTTTGTGCAACAACAACAACAAGAACCTTGATTTATGACAATCCATGAAACAATATGTTGGGTGGTGATTGTGAAAGAGATGACATGATGCCACAGGCTATCAGACATAATTTCTTGATCAGGGGACCAATCATGATAATATCACCACTCTTTTTTCTAGTCAATAGTGAGCTGAGGTACTGACATGATTGCAGATGTTTAGATGTAAATTTAAATTGAATGCTGGTGCTGTCTATTGCTGCTTCAGGACATGTGGTATCTGAAGACCGTTGTCCTCCTAGATATTTGTTTTTCTGTGTATTGAGCAAACACATAATAAAAAAAATACATTTTGCAAGCATACATAGATGCATCATCCCACATTGCATCTTTGCCTCTGACATCTGTTGGCCATACAAATTTAAACGTTTTAGCTTCACTGGCCAAATAAATGTGTAGGGAAGTGTATCGTGATATGTGATGAGTTTACTGTGTCATCCTCCCTCCACACACAAACACATACCACACTACAGCTGAGGCTCAGGCTGTATATAATTCCTATCCAATACAGCGTGTTCTGTATATGACAAGATTATTGCCAGGAAAAAACGTCCATAATAGATACAACTGTATGCTATATTGATATATTCTATACTGATCAGTGGCTAGGTAAAGCCATACATCATCAGAATTTTTATTTATTTATTGTAATTTGTATGTGGAACAACTAACATATGGAATTGTTTTAATATGGTCATAACATGGATAATTCAGCTATTTGATTTAGAATTTTATGACCCCTTTGTGTATCAAAAAATGTTGGGCCTTTACTACTATAGCCCATAGAAACGCATTGAATAACAAACACATTCAAAAATTGCAAAAAAAGACAGTCAAAAAATACCGCCATACTTTCATTTGTTTGCATGGGTTACCTTCAGACGAGTCCCACTTGTGACACTTGTGGGGGTCGTAGAGAAAGACGGAAAACACCATCGTGTTCGTGAGAGGCTCCCCTTTCCATAGAGTGGTCACAAGCACCAGCTAAAATATTTACACAAAAGCGTTGAAAAAAGGGACCAAGTACTGTTGTTTAAACTGATTTGTTTGACAGGGTTTTATGTTTTCATCGTCCCTAGGGCCAGGAGTTTTTCCAGGAGTTTTTTTTGAAAACCATATGACATGATTAGAAAAAATCTGGTCCCATCATAGCCCATATAAAAAGTTGTTTTACAGCTTATTTATTACTATGTCATACACATAGTTTTACCTGTTTAGGTTAGCCTACCAGATCAGGAAGAAAAAAGTCCCCCCGACCACTCTGGGACCTGTGGTGCCACTTCTGAAATCACCACACAATGTTACAAATGAAAAAACATTGTATTTGTATGATCTGTTATCTGAAAAATGTTGACATACATATGTCAACATTTTGAGAAGGTATCCACCTAAAAAAATGGTGGCGGTAATGGGCTTCCATAGTTTTCCTTGGCTCAGTACAGCTGGCAGTCAGCAGGTACTGCGACAATTTCAGAATGTCATTGTAATTTCAGGTAAAACTTCTCAAATATAAGTAAAATATCTATACATTTCAGCTGATTCAAAAACATTTAATTCATTAATTTATACTGGAGGAGTGTTGAGCTCAACGAGAGAATTCTGTTCATACTGCCCTGCTTGGAGGGGTGCAACTGTCGGCGAGTGTTATGTGCGATGTCTGGAGGTAGAGCACAAGACGTGATCATTTCGCAAGTTGTCTCTCGAGAATCGATACCTCTCGAGAACCTCTCAAAAATGTTGTCAATGTGAAAACTGCTTCAGAAGTTGGGTCACAGTTTAGAGTGTTTTGCTACCTGAAAGTTGTGTATCAGCTATTGTCTTACCAACTGTAGGCTCTGAATATATCCCATGATATTATTATTATTTTAGACTATGTAAGAATTTTATTATTTTTAATTTATCAAATTTTGTGGTGCACAGGCTAAAATGAAATTGTTGCATGTACTTATCAATTTTGAGAATTTTGCTCCATTAAATTAGTAAAAAGGCCAAAAATATGAAGAAAACGTATGATGAAAATGATGAAAACACCTTCAGAATTTTATGAATTGTAATACCCTTTAAATGGACATACTGTACATCCATAGTTTCCAAGCTCATTGAATCACACATTTCATAGAGAATGTTGAAAACTGGACTATATGTTGTAACTTACTAGGTGATTTGGTCATCTAAATTCAGTGTACTTGACTGTAAATGCCATTTCTCAGACTCAAAAGCATCTGCTTTTCCCATTGTTTGTGTGGTAATCCTTAAACGTATTCTCCAGAAATATACATTGGGATGTTGATATGTTCTATTCTAGATAACATTTTACCTTTCTTATGATTTTACACATAGAAAGTATATATCCACAATCTGCTATGTATACTGTACAGTAAGTCTGGTCCTGGAGTGTCTTAATCAAAATGAAACCAAAATATTTAGACTTCATCCAGTTTCCTGAATTGTTTGTGTGCGCGATATGCAAGTGCCCACATTCATTTGTGCCCACATTCAACTGGTAAAAGTTGATTCTGATATGATTTTTTTGCCTATTAGGGTGTGGTTCTGGGAAAACTCCACCCCAAAACTATCTTTTGGTATTTGTTTCAATGATTAAGGGACATTTTTTTGATTTATGTATTTTGAAAGTTAGATTCCTTCAAAAGTTGATTGCTGACAAGCAATGACAAGCAAAACATTTTGGGAATATGTCAACAATGGACTAATGATTTTTGGTGGAATTTTCCTTGGATACTGCTGCATAGTTTGCCTGTATAGGCATGCTGTTTATCCAAACATGGTGATTTACTAACCCTTGTGTCATAAGGGTATTGGGCCCAAAAATATTTTCTTTATCACAAATGTTATTTTATCTGATCGAGCTCCCAAGGTGGAGATTACATTGTTGTGATCCACTCTTTAGGGCCGCAATCCACCATAAGACAATATGAAAAGGATTGACCAATATTAGATTTTGATTTCAGAAAAAAAAGTGAATCCAGTAAGCACACAGGTTATATCTGGGGGGATTTTCCCTAACCCCTATGGACTATTATGAGATCCTTGATCCCAGCTCCAGACTGCTACCAATCACAATGCCAGGCCATTCATAATGGGATTCGTGATACGAGATCCGGCACAATTCATTACAGATTAGGCAGAGAGAAATGGATATTGAAGACCTCTGTCTGCATTCAGAAGAGCCTGGAGGTGGATAACAAGGGACTTGGGGACAGCAGTGCTTGTCACTGGTCTTCAGTTTAGTCTATACCTCTGTATATTCAACCTAGTTCAGCGCAGAAAACATGGTAATTAACTACAATGACCATAACACAGTTGGGACACCCATTGTCCTAAAAGCAGTGGTTCAGTCTTCTCAGTGTAACAATTGGGATAATGGGACAATTCGACATACAACACATTTATCATCCCTGGATTGAGGTACGTTTTCCGAGCCATACCGCACGCTGGGTCCGCAGTGTCTTAATCTACACAGGAAGCCTGTCGGACCAAAGTGCAGTTGTAATCAAGCTGGTCGGATCTGCTGGCTACTATTAGCCTAGCTACACTGAACAAAAATATAAACGCAACATGCAACAATTTTAAATATTTTTTTCTGAGTTACAGTTCATATAAGGAAATCAATCAATTGAAATTAATTCATTAGAATCTAATCTATGGATTTCACATGACTGGGAATGCATCTGTTGGTCACAGGTACCTTAAAAAATAGGTAGGGGCGTGGATCAGAAACCAGTTAGTATCTGGTGTGACCACCATTTGCCTCATGCAGCACAGTTCATCTCCTTCACATAGAGGGCTTTTGATTGTGGCCTCTGGAATGTTGTCCCACTCCTCTTCAATGTGCGAAGTTGCTGGCTATTGGCAGGAACTGAAACACGCTGTCGTACTGTACACATCAATCCAGAGTTTCCCAAACATGTTCAATGGGTGACATGTCTGGTGAGTATGTGTCACGGATGGGTGCACACACAGACCAAGACGCAGCGCAGGGATAGTAGTTCGACATAGTTTTATTTACTAACTATGTAATATAAAACTCAAAAGACGAACTACCACAGGAAACAAAACACGATTGACACACGTAACACTCAACACTGAAGCGCGACACTCAAACGTAAAATAAGCACACTTACTTCTCACCATGACTGCGACATATAACGACAACGACCCACACCAGAGTGAAGGACAGACTCAACATATATAGGATCCCTAATTAGAGACAATGCGGTGCAGCTGCCTCTAATTAGGGATCCAACCCAAACCCCACACAGAAACAGAAAAGAACGACACTGTCAGACTCTGACCATAGCTACACAGAGAAGCAAATAGGCTTCTCTATGGCCAGAGCCTGACAGTACCCCCCCCTCCAAGGCGCGGACTCCCGGACGCCAAAAAAAACACACAAAATAAGGGGGGGTTAATGGGAGGGAAGACTAGTCCATCGGGGGCGGCTCTGGCTCCGGCGAAGTGGACTGGGCCCCGGTGGGGTAAACGGCTCCGGCCATGGAGCGGGGAAAACAACCGGGCCCGGACTGGGCCCCGGTGGGGCAAACGGCTCCGGCCATGGAGCGGGGCAAACAACCGGGCCTGGACTGTGCACTGGTGGGGCAAACGGCTCCGGCCATGGAGCGGGGAAAACAACCGGGCCCGGACTGGGCACCGGTGGGGCAACCGGCTCTGGCCATGGAGCTGGGAAACCAACCGGGCCTGGACTGGGCACCGGTGGAGCGGACTGCTCTGACTCTGGAGCGGAGCAGACGGCTGAACCCAGAATGGGTACCGGTGGAGCGGACTGCTCTGGCACTGGGGCGGAGCAGACGGCTGGACCCGGAATGGGCACCGGTGGAGCGGACTGCTCTGGCACTGGGGCGGAGCAGACGGCTGGACCCGGAATGGGCACCGTTGGAGCGGACTGCTCTGGCACTGGGGCGGAGGAGACGGCTGGACCCGGAATTGGTACCGGTGGAGCGGAATGCTCTGGCACTGGAGCGGAGCAGATGGCTGGACCCGGAATGGGCACCGGTGGAGCGGAATGCTCTGGCACTGGGGCGGAGCAGACGGCTGGACCCGGAATGGGCACCGGTGGAGCGGACTGCTCTGGCACTGGGGCGGAGCAGACGGCTGGACCCGGAATGGGTACCGGTGGAGCGGACTGCTCTGGCACTGGAGCGGAGCAGACGGCTGGACCCGGATTAGGTACCGGTGGAGCGGACTGCTCTGGCACTGGGGCGGAGCAGACGGCTGGACCCGGAATGGGCACCGGTGGAGCGGACTGCTCTGGCACTGGAGCGGAGCAGACGGCTGGACCCGGATTGGGTACCGGTGGAGCGGACTGCTCTGGCACTGAGGCGGAGCAGACGGCTGGACCCGGCTGGACCCGGAATGGGCACCGGTGGAGCGGACTGCTCTGGCACTGGGGCGGAGCAGACGGCTGGACCCGGACTGGGTACCGGTGGAGCGGACTGCTCTGGCACTGGAGCGGAGTAGACGGCTGGACCCGGATTGGGTACCGGTGGAGCGGACTGCTCTGGCACTGAGGCGGAGCAGACGGCTGGACCCGGAATGGGCACCGGTGGAGCGGAATGCTCTGGCATGGGGCGGAGCAGACGGCTGAACCCGGAATGGGTACCGCTGGAGGTTCAGGGCTGCTGACCTTCGCTGGAGGTTCAGGGCTGCTGACCTTCGCTGGAGGTTGCGGGCTGCGGACCTTCGCTGGAGGTTGCGGGCTGTGGACCTTCGCTGGAGGTTCCGGGCTGCGGATGGCAGGTGCGTGTCGGGTGCGTGGAGCTGGCACAGGAAGCACCTGGCTAGGCGCACGCACTGGAGGTCGGGTGCGGGGAGCCGGCACGGGTCGTACCGGACTGGGGAGGCGCAACGGAGGTCGGATGCGTGGAGCCGGCACTGGAAGCACCTGGCTGGGCGCACGCACCGGAGGTCGGGTGCGGGGAGTAGAGCAGAGGTCCGGACCTGGACTGGACATCGGTGAAGCGGACTGAACTGGCATGGGAGGTACCGGACTGGGAAGGCGGACCGGAGGTCGGGTGCGTGGAGCCGGCACTGGAAGCACCTGGCTGGGCGCACTCATGGGAGGTCTGATGCGGGGAGTAGAGTAGAGGTCCGGACCCAGACAGGGCACCGGTGGAGCGGACTGCTCTGGCATGGGGGTGGAGTAGACGACCGGACCCGGACTAGGCACCGGTGGAGCGGACTGCTCCGGCACGGGAGTGGAGTAGACGACCGGACCCGGATTGGACCACTCCGCCATCTCCCTCTCGACCTCTATCTCCCTCATTTCCTCCAGAACACCTCCAAAATACTCCTATAATTACTCCTCCTGCCCCTTGCTCTGAGCCCCCCATAGGTACCTCGGCCTCTCCATGCTCCACAGGGGGTGTGGTATTGGCTCTTCCTGCCTGTAGCCAGGCCTAGTGTAACTAGCCGTCATATCTGAAGAGTCCAATAGGGGCTTTTCATGGCATGATTAATCCATGTATGATTTATCCTGTATGTATATACATATGTAATTCTGTGTAATTATTTAGGTATTCAGTAAATAAATATTTAAGCCAATTTGTGTATTGCTGATTCAACATGTTCGCTAGGATTCTTGCAGATTAGATCTTACGATCATCAGAATGAGACTGACTGATTAAGAGGTAACGATTAATACTTGACTGCTATTGATACAAAGGATCATCAGATCTTTAAAAGAGCTATATAAATTAATGCTTCCGTGGTGCCCCAGGTTATTAATGAGTTAGGCCAGGTGAGAGAGGTGTGGAATGGTATGAGAAATATCACTGGCTTCAAAAAGTTGAGAATGTGTGTGTTTTATGGACATGCGGTCTGTAAGTCAACAACAATGGGGTTGTGGTACTGGAACATGCATTATCAGTGAATGTCTGCTCTGCACATTAGGGCATCATTTCAATAATAGTGCATCTCTTCTGCATAAAATGGGAAAATACTATGGCCTAATGAGATCCAAGGCCCAATTGACTGCAGTCCCTATACAGGGGATGGATGTGGAAATGGTTGGGTCATACAAGTTCCTGGGAGTCCATATGGACAGCAGGCTGGAATGGGCTGGTAACACCGGGGCCCTGTACAAAAAGGGCCAGAGCCTACTCTACTTTCTGAGGTCTTTCAATGTGTGCCCTAAACTACTGCATACTTTCTACCAGTCTGTGAACGTTTTTGCAGTGGTGTGCTGGGGCGCCAACATAAAGGCCTCACGGGGTGCCGTGCATTCGGCAACATAGACCTGGAACTGTTGGGGTGTTAGGACCTAGTTTAACAATTAGGCATCCATCCATCCATGAGTATCTCTCTGGTCTGTTATCACTCAGGACTGTACTGTATATACATATTCATGTACAGTTGTTATATCATATCACGTGCAATATTGTAAGTAATTGTTGGACTGAACTCATGTAGTCATTCACTCAGGACTGTATATTTGTATCCTGTCAGTAGTAGTATATCAAATGTGCAATATGTGCATTTGTCTGTAAACCCTGTACAAAGGACTGTATTATTATTATTATTATTACCCTAAATTATATCACACACACATTTAGCTATTTAAGTATCTCTTCCTGTAATTTACATGTACAGTTAACTTAATTTAACAATGCAAATATAAATTTACCTGTACATTTAACCAGACTGTACTGTATATTAAGTCAACTATTATTACCCTCACTTATATCATACGCACATTTAGCTATTTAAGTGTTTTTTATTTTGCCTTCGACCTGTATAGTTAACCATGCAAATGTTTTCTTTCTTTATTTATATCAACTTGCAATAATTTAATGTCTGTCTGTCTGTCTGTCTGTCTGTCTGTCTGTCTGTCTGTCTGTCTGTCTGTCTGTCTGTCTGTCTGTCTGTCTGTCTGTCTGTCTGTCTGCTTAAGAACTTTACACCACTGCAGCCACATGATATTAAGCAACATTGATTGGACTAAATAGTTTTTGGAATCTAACTTTGTTTTCAATGTACTACACTAAGCATATATACTGTAGCCTCGTGTTGTCTTTGTGCTGACTTCGGGTAACTCTGTGGTTCTAAATCAGTAGTTCAGTAAACTGTCAAACAACTTGCTTGACCATGCTGCAGGTGACATAACTGTTATATGCAATATTTGCTTTGTGGACTTTTGTGATGAAACAAACGTATGTGTAGTTGAATTAATTCCGCCACTGTGGGACTGTTGTCTCTTTGTTGTCATGGCTGTATTGTATATAACGGTGGCGTAGGAACGAATGGGATATAGAGCAAACAATGCAATTATCACAACAAATGACATATGAATTCTTTACAGACTTGGCTTGGCTTCCTCATTAATTTTACTCACGCACCGCTACTGGTCATACAGTGGGGAGAACAAGTATTTGATACACTGCCCATTTTGCAGGTTTTCCCACTTACAAAGCATGTAGAAGTCTGTAATTTTTATCATAGGTACTCTTCAACTGTGAGTGACGGAATCTAAAACAAAAATCCAGAAAATCACATTGTATGATTTTTAAGTAATTAATTTGCATACATCAGAAAAGCAGAACCTAATATTTGGTACAGAAATCTTTGTTTGCAATTACAGAGATCATATGTTTCCTGTAGTTCTTGACCAGGTTTGCACACACTGCAGCAGGGATTTTGGCCCACTCCTCCATCCAGATCCTTCAGGTTTCGGGGCTGTCGCTGGGCAATACGGACTTTCAGCTCCCTCCAAAGATTTTCTGTTGGGTTCAGGTCTGGAGACTGGCTAGGCCACTCCAGGACCTTGAGATGCTTCTTACGGAACCACTCCTTAGTTGCCCTGGCTGTGTGTTTCGGGTCGTTGTCATGCTGGAAGACCCAGCCACGACCCATCTTCAATGCTCTTACTGAGGGAAGGAGGTTGTTGGCCAAGATCTCGCGATGCATGGCCCCATCCATCCTCCCCTCAATACGGTGCAGTCATCCTGTCCCCTTTGCAGAAAAGCATCCCCAAAGAATGATGTTTCCACCTCCATGCTTCACGGTTGGGATGATGTTCTTGGGGTTGTACTCATCCTTCTTCTTCCTCCAAACACAGCGAGTGGAGTTTAGACCAAAAAGCTCTATTTTTGTCTCATCAGACCACATGACCTTCTCCCATTCCTCCTCTGGATCATCCAGATGGTCTTTGGCAAACTTCAGACGGGCCTGGACATGTGCTGGCTTGAGCAGGGGGACCTTGCGTGCGCTGCAGGATTTTAATCCATGACTGCGTAGTGTGTTACTAATGGTTTTCTTTGAGACTGTGGTCCCAGCTCTCTTCAGGTCATTGACCAGGTCCTGCCGTGTAGTTCTGGGCTGATCCCTCACCTTCCTCATGATCATTGATGCCCCACGAGGTGAGAACTTGCATGGTGCCCCAGACCGAGGGAGATTGACCGTCATCTTGAACTTCTTCCATTTTCTAATAATTGCGCCAACAGTTGTTGCCTTCTCACTAAGCTGCTTGCCTATTGTCCTGTAGCCCATCCCAGCCTTGTGCAGGTCTACAATTGTATCCCTGATGTCCTTACACAGCTCTCTGGTCTTGGCCATTGTGGAGAGGTTGGAGTCTGTTTGATTGAGTGTGTGGACAGGTGTCTTTTATACAGGTAACGAGTTCAAACAGGTGCAGTTAATACAGGTAATGAGTGGAGAACAGGAGGGCTTCTTAAAGAAAAACTAACAGGTCTGTGAGAGCCGGAATTCTTACTGGTTGGTAGGTGATCAAATACTTATGTCATGCAATAAAATGTAAATTAATTATTTAAAAATTATACAATGTGATTTTCTGGTTGAAGTGTACCTATGATAAAAATTACAGACCTCTACATGCTTTGTAAGTAGGAAAACCTGCAAAATCGGCAGTGTATCAAATACTTGTTCTCCCCACTCAATACTGTATGTTTTGAGAGTCGGTGTAAATAGAAAAACAACCCACTGCAGTTCAACTCTACTAGAATGCTCTGATTATAACAAGTCACAGTAGGGAAAATGATTATTTTTGCAGGGTGAAGTGAAACGTGTAAGTAAGAACCTATCAATATCAATCCATGCACTGTATCTTCAAAATATTCTACTCATTAGTCCAATCCCTGCAGGTTTGATACGTCGTCATGCAGTTGAAGGTCAAGATATGCCTATCAGATCCTGCAATAAACCATGGTGAAAAGAAAGAGCTGAGATTGCAATGTCTGTAATATTGGAATGTCACTGCTATGCGGCGTTGAAACGTAGATAGCAGTGTGTCTCCATTTATTTTGGGGCTTTGAAAGTCTGATAAGTTTAACAGTGATAAGTCCTGGGCATCATTTTATTCCCTATCAGGAATTCAGATGTAATAAAAAGTTGCTCTTGTATACCCATTCATATATTCATCTGTAAGCGGTGGCGATATCAAATCACATTATCGGATAGCATACATCATATATACAAAAGTATGAAGACACCCCTTCAATTTCGTGGATTTCGGCTATTTCAGCCACACCCGTTGCTGACAGGTGTATAAAATCGAGCACACAGCCATGCAATCTCCATAGACAAACTTTGTCAGTAGAATGGCCTTACTGAAGAGCTCAGTGACTTTCAACTCTGGAGCAGTGTAAACACGTTCTCTGGAGTGATTAATCATGCTTCACTATCTGGCAGTCAGACGGACGAATCTGGGTTTGGCGGATGCCAGGGGAACGCTACCTGCCCGAATGCATAGTGCCAACTGTTAAGTTTGGTGGAGGAGAAATAATGGTCTGGGTCTATTTTTCATGGTTCGGGCTAGGCCCCTAAGTTCCAGTGAAGAAACATCAATAGAATTACTTTCTAGACAATTCTTTGCTTCCAACTTTGTGGCAACAGTTTGGGGAAGGCCCTTTCCTGTTTCAGCGTGACAATGCCCACGTGCACAAAGTGAATCCATAAAGAAATGGTTTTTCGTTGTGGAAGAACTTGACAGAGCCCTGACCTCAACCCCGTCGAACACCTTTGAGATTAATTGGAATCCCGACTGCGAGCCAGGCCTAATTGCCCAACATCAATGCCAGAAGAGTAGAGGCTGTTATAGCAGCAAAGGGGGGACCAACTCCACATTAATGCCCATGATTTTGGAATGAGATGTTCGGTGTCCACGAGTTGGTGTCCACATACTTTTGGTCATGTAGTGTATTTTCATATTTAAAAACGGTATACATTTTCAGCCATCTGCTGAATACCGTTTAAAGCTGTCAAAGACTATTTATAATTTGTATTCTTTGTTGGGGCTGAGTCATAGAGTATACTGGCTGCTCTCCCTGTTACTGAGAGCACAGACATTCACACTGACATATGGAATAGTTTTAAGACGGTCTTACTATGGATCATTTAGCTATTTGATTTTGAATTTTAGGACACTTTTAGGTATCAAATAAATATTGAATTTGGCCTTTACTACTATCGCACTTAGAAATTCATAAATGGCAAAAAGGACAGTCCAAAATTAAACTTAAGAAACAAGGCTTTGATTTGTCTGTCCTATAGCTAGGAGATTTAAGAAAGGTCAGGAAATGATCTTCAAATTATGTCTTTTTATTGGGATTTTTGTATTATGTTACTTAGATTGCGGCAAATTTGTACCAGTTGAATCTAGGGGGTTATGATATTTGAGTGAGTGTGACTAACAAAATCAATGGGTGCCCCCTGGAGGCAAAAATCAGGGCCCTGCAGAAATGAGGGCCCCTGGGCACGTGCCCTGCAGTAATTATGGCCTGTGGGCACGTGCACAGCAGAAATAATAAATAGGAGAAAAAGAGGCTTTAAATGAAAACCGAGATGACTGCAAAGCTTATTTCCGCAACAGTTTTGCTGTTTAAAGTTGTTTTGTTTAGTTAATAAAATGCTCAAATTACTTGTAACTACTTTTGGGTACCATTTCAACATGAAATTCATGTCTTAAATGTTGCTAAGTTTAGGAAATAGCAAAGAAAACTTGCAATCTGCTAGACACAATGTTTCTTACCTTACAGATCACAAAATTAGCTAATGTCCACTCCATCCATTATGAAAATCCATTTCATTAAAACACTGGCTTGTCTAGCTGGCATATTTCTTTATTTTAAGCTGCCCTTTTGTTTATCTACACTGAACTGATATTATTTCAGTAGTTCTCTATTATGATTAAAAAATAAAAAAATAAAAATATATATATATATATATATATATATATATATATATGTTGCATAGCTCATTAGTACACACTTGTGGTTGAATATATATTTATCTATTGTAGGTCCCAGGATACAACAATGAATAATGTTGAAAATACCATCAAGGGATACTTTACAATTTACAACAACACCTTGTGAAACAGCTGTGAAAATGAACCTGGCAATATTTAAGATAGAAAAACGTAGATATTTTTGTTGGGTACAGTTGATTTATTTGTACGATCACATGGCCATCTAAGACTGAAATACTGCATTCTGGTGTGTGGAATAGAGAGGTGGTTGCTGTGTGGGTGGGAGGTTCTGCCTGTCACTTGTTCTCAACAGGCAGCCAGTCTCGGAAAGGGGACTTGAAGAGGGAGACTGCAAAGTCTAGGCACTGCTGCTCCCTTTGTTCTGAGTGTTTGCAGTGCTAGTGTTTTTAGTTCATTTGTGTATCTCACATATTATGTGCCCAGTATTATAGAGGAATACAACTTTCTTAGCAGATAATGATAACATGACAATAACAGTAGCTGTAGATGATGTAATGAAAAGTTGGAGGGTGGTTGGTAATGGAGGACATCAGGTGGATCCACGTCTGTGTGTTAGGGAACAGGGTAGGAGACAGAGACGTAAACAAGCAAACACACAGGTTACACTTAACTGTGAGAACATCTGTCTGTCTGGGAAATTGGAATTACTATAATTGCTTACAACCTATCTATTTGATTGATCAGTGTTAACTTATAGCTAGATGGAAAATGGTTGTATAAAAATGGTTGTACATAGCTAAAACCTTCTAGTTATCTAATATAAGTTAGCTGCTTAATGTTAATTGTGAATTTCTCTGCCCCCTACGAATGGTGTGCCTCTTGTCGAGATCAGTGGTGCCTTCATAGTACTTTGTCTGGTTGGAAAGATAAAATAAAATCTCCTTGAGGGATGCCATTGAAGTGCAAGCTACTGTCACGGAAAGGGGTTTGGAGAGACCAAGACGCAGCGCAGGGATAGTAGTTCGACATTGATATTTATTTATACTGTATGTCAACGAACAAATGGCGAACTACAGGACACAAACACACTATAAACTAACGTCACGTTCACCAAAACACACGAAATGAACGGACGTAAAAAAAGGCACACTTACTTCTCACCGTGACTGCGACATATAACGACATGTAACGATAACAACCCACACCCGAGTGAGGGACAGACTCAACATATATGGAATCCCTAATTAGAGACAATGCGGTGCAGCTGCCTCTAATTAGGGATCCACCCCAACCCGACATAGAAACAGAAAAGAAAGACACTGTCAGACTCTGACCATAGCTACATAGAGAAGCAAATAGGCTTCTCTATGGCCAGAGCCTGACAGTACCCCCCCCCTAGGCGCGGACTCCCGGACGCCAAAAAATAACAAAAACAAACTCACAAAACAGGGGGGGTTAATGGGAGGGAAGACTAGTCCCTCGGGGGCGGCTCTGGCTCCGGTGAGGTGGACAGTTTTGTCCCTTGCCCTTTTCATATCACCGGTCTTGGGCTGGGTACCGGTGGGGCAAACGGCTCCGGCCAAGGAGCGGGAGATTTGACCGGGCCCGGACTGGGCACCGGTGGGGCAAACGGCTCCGGCCATGGAGCGGGGTAAACAACCGGGCCCGGACTGGGCACCAGTGGGGCAAACGGCTCCGGCCATGGAGCGGGGAAAACAACCGGGCCCGGACTGGGCACCGGTGGGGTAAACGGCTCCGGCCATGGAGCGGGGAAAACAACCGGGCCCGGACTGGGCACCGGTGGGGCAAACGGCTCCGGCCATGGAGCGGGGTAAACAACCGGGCCCGGACTGGGCACCAGTGGGGCAAACGGCTCCGGCCATGGAGCGGGGAAAACAACCGGGCCCGGACTGGGCACCGGTGGGGTAAACGGCTCCGGCCATGGAGCGGGGAAAACAACCGGGCCCGGACTGGGCACCGGTGTGACAAACGGCTCCGGCCATGGAGTGGGGAAAACAACCGGGCCCTGACTGGGCACCGGTGGGGCAAACGGCTCCGGCCATGGAGCGGGGAAAACAACCGGGCCCGGACTGGGCACCGGTGGGACAAACGGCTCCGGCCATGGAGCTGGGCAATAAACCGGGCCCGGACTGGGCACCGGTGGGGTAAACTGCTCCGGCCATGGAGCTGGGAAAACAGCCGGGCCCGGACTGGGCACCGGTGGGGCGGACTGCTCAGGCTCTGAAGCGGAGCAGACGGCTGGACCCGGATTGGGTACCGGTGGAGCGGACTGCTCTGGCACTGTGGCGGAGCAGGCGGCTGGACCCGGACTGGGTACCGGTGGAGCGGACTGCTCTGGCACTGAGGCGGAGCAGGAGGCTGGACCCGGACTGGTTACCGGCGGAGCGGACTGCTCTGGCACTGAGGCGGAGCAGGCGGCTGGACCCGGACTGGGTACCGGCGGAGCGGACTGCTGTGGCACTGAGGCGGAGCAGACGGCTGGACCCGGATTGGGTACCGGCGGAGCGGACTGCTCTGGCACTGAGGCGGAGCAGGAGGCTGGACCCGGACTGGTTACCGGCGGAGCGGACTGCTCTGGCACTGAGGCGGAGCAGGCGGCTGGACCCGGACTGGGTACCGGCGGAGCGGACTGCTGTGGCACTGAGGCGGAGCAGACGGCTGGACCCGGATTGGGTACCGGCGGAGCGGACTGCTCTGGCCCTGAGGCGGAGCAGACGGCTGGACCCGGTCTGGGTACCGGCGGAGCGGACTGCTCTGGCACTGAGGCGGAGCAGACGGCTGGACCCGGACTGGGTACCGGCGGAGCGGACTGCTCTGGCACTGAGGCGGAGCAGACGGCTGGACCCGGATTGGGTACCGGCGGAGCGGACCGCTCTGGCACTGAAGCTGGGCAGACGGCTGGACCCGGATTGGGTACCGGTGGAGCGGACTGCTCTGGCCCTGAGGCGGAGCAGACGGCTGGACCCGGTCTGGGTACCGGCGGAGCGGACTGCTCTGGCACTGAGGCGGAGCAGACGGCTGGACCCGGACTGGGTACCGGCGGAGCGGACTGCTCTGGCACTGAGGCGGAGCAGACGGCTGGACCCGGATTGGGTACCGGCGGAGCGGACCGCTCTGGCACTGAAGCTGGGCAGACGGCTGGACCCGGATTGGGTACCGGTGGAGCGGACTGCTCTGGCACTGAGGCGGAGCAGACGGCTGAACCCGGACTAGGTACCGGTGGAGGAGGCTCCAGGCCTTGAGCTGTGGCTGGAGGCTCCGGGTTGCTGACCTTCGCTCGAGGTGGCGGGACGCTGACCTTCGCTGGAGGTTTAGGCGCACTGACATTCGCTGGAGGTTTAGGCGCGCTGACCTTCGCAGGAGATTTAGGGGCGCTGACCTTCGTTGGAGGTTTAGGCGCGCTGACCTTCGCAGGAGATTTAGGGGCGCTGACCTTCGCAGGAGGTTTAGGGGCGCTGACCTTCGCAGGAGGTTTAGGGGCGCTGACCTTCGCAGGAGGTTTAGGGGCGCTGACCTTCGCAGGAGGTTTAGGGGCGCTGACCCTCGCTGGCGGTGTTGGGGGTGCAGGGTTGCTGACCCTCGCTGGGGGTGCAGGGCTGCTGACCTTCGCTGGGGGTGCAGGGCTGCTGACCTTCGCTGGGGGTGCAGGGTTGCTGACCTTCGCTGGAGGTGCAGGGTTGCTGACCTTCGCTGGAGGTGCAGGGCTGCTGACCTTCGCTGGAGGTGCAGGGTTGCTGACCTTCGCAGGGGGTGCAGGACTGCTGACCTTCGCAGGGGGTGCAGGGCTGCTGACCTTCGCTGGGGGTGCAGGGCTGCTGACCTTCGCTGGGGGTGCAGGGTTGCTGACCTTCGCTGGAGGTGCAGGGCTGCTGACCTTCGCTGGAGGTGCAGGGCTGCTGACCTTCGCTGGAGGTGCAGGGTTGCTGACCTTCGCTGGAGGTGCAGGGCTGCTGACCTTCGCTGGAGGTGCAGGGCTGCTGACCTTCGCTGGAGGTGCAGGGCTGCTGACCTTCGCTGGAGGTGCAGGGCTGCTGACCTTCGCTGGAGGTGCAGGGCTGCTGACCTTCGCTGGAGGTGCAGGGCAGCTGACCTTCGCTGGAGGTGCAGGGCAGCTGACCTTCGCTGGAGGTGCAGGGCAGCTGACCTTCGCTGGAGGTGCAGGGCTGCTGACCTTCGCTGGAGGTGCAGGGCAGCTGACCTTCGCTGGAGGTGCAGGGCTGCTGACCCTCGCTGGAGGTGCAGGGCTGCTGACCTTCGCTGGAGGTGCAGGGCTGCTGACCTTCGCTGGAGGTCGAGTGCGTGGAGCCGGCACTGGGCGTACCGGACTGGGAAGACGCACCGGAAGTTGAATGCGTGGAGCCGGCACTGGAGGCACCGGGCTGGTGACACGCGCCTCCGGGCGAGTGTGGAGAGTAGGCACTGCACGTACCAAACTGGAGAGGTGACCTGGAAGCCTGGTGTGTGGATCCGGCACCGATGGCACCGGACTGGTGACACGCACTTCAGGGCGAGTGCGGAGAGTAGGTGCGGTCCGTACCGAACTGGAGAGGCTTCCTGGAGACTCGGCTTGGAAGGTTGCCACCGAATGACCCGGATTGGGAATGCCCCTCTTGGGCCTCTTTCCCCTCAGCTCCGTCCTCTCGCTCTCGCATTCCTTCCAATTCTGCCTACTCAGCTCTGTGATCCTCCTGAACATTCCAGCCCGGTATCGCGCCTCCTCTTCCAACGCCGTCCAGCCCTGTTCCTCTTCCTCTTCATCATTCCACCTGGAGAGTGGTACTGGCGCCTCCTCCTCTCGGCCAGACCACCCCCATAGCCCCCCCCCCAAAATTACTTTGGGGTTGTTGGCGGGCGTTTCCCCTTATCGCGCGTTGCGCATAACGCAGCGGCACCTCCTCTCTCTCCCTCTCTCCCCAGTTACGCTGCTTGGTCTGGTAGTGGTGGGTTGTTCTGTCACGGAAAGGGGTTTGGAGAGACCAAGACTCAGCGCAGGGATAGTAGTTCGACATTGATATTTATTTATACTATATGTCAACGAACAAATGGCGAACTACAGGACACAAACACACTATAAACTAACGTCACGTTCACCAAAACACACGAAATGAACGGACGTAAAAAAAGGCACACTTACTTCTCACCGTGACTGCGACATATAACGACATGTAACGATAACAACCCACACCCGAGTGAGGGACAGACTCAACATATATGGAATCCCTAATTAGAGACAATGCGGTGCAGCTGCCTCTAATTAGGGATCCACCCCAACCCGACACAGAAACAGAAAAGAAAGACACTGTCAGACTCTGACCATAGCTACATAGAGAAGCAAATAGGCTTCTCTATGGCCAGAGCCTGACAGCTACGTACAAACAGAAAGCTACAATAACAGTTAGCTAGCTAACATTAGCTAAATAAAACTGTCTGGCTAGCTAGCTGACTAGGCAAGCTGAGGTAAATAAGTACAGTAACTAGCAATGTCAATTTAAAAACTACATTATTTCATCCTATTTAACAATAATTTCTTATATAAAAGACACATGTATGGTAAAGAAATAGTGTTCTCTTGTGAAGCAGTAGGTTGTCACCGTCAAAAACACTATCCTTGGAGAGCAATTCTGAGGTAAACATTTTGCGAGGACTAAGCAAACGCTTATGGAATGACAGGCTCATGATGTGCCAAATTAAACAGTGATTTAGAGCATTATTATAGCGTAAGCATTAGAATAAGCCGCCTCAATATTTTTTGCCATAAAGTGACAATATCTCTCTAGGAGCTGATCCGTCATCAATATTGTGGAATAATTCTGTTAAGGTAATATTTGAATAGAGAAAGCTTATCAGAGAGCAGCGCTGCCTTCTCTTAATCCCATCAGTATCAACACATGATCCAACGACGCACTTAGCAAACGTTCTTTCTGCATGGTGTTTTGTGTTACATCTTTGGCCGCTGTAAAACACATTGATACAGCCTGGGCGGTTGATTATACAAACATATAATTTACGACTGCAACATTACAAGAAGAATATCATATTTTAATGAGAGATTTTTCTTGTTTACTGTATTGTTTACTGTATAATTTTGCAATCAAACACAAAGTTTGTGCATAATTTACTGGGTGGTCAAGGCCATCAACCAACTTAGGAGGCGTTACATGCGTCATCAACCCTTAAGGGCCAGTCATTTACTGTTTATACTGACAGAGAGGTCACAGCCTAGACCTGATGCAGTATAATGTTATTCAACTTGACCAATGGAGTATTCTTAGATTTTTTTTTTTACAGACTACTGTTTCAATCATGAAGTGAATAATTTTGTTTCTGTGTTGAATCAAATGTGAGTTTGTAGGAATTAGATACGATTAACTCAACTTGATAGGTGTGTGGGTCTCGTAGAAACCATGCATTACTGTGTTCATTGCAGTACAAACACATTTTAACGCATGAAACAAATTAGGCACTTTTAAGGCTATTTTACATAATTAGATATAAATGTTTGTTTACAAAAACTCTGCAGTTTTCATGACAACTGGGGGTACACCTACCAAAATTAGGTATTTTTTAGGCAAGGCAGTGCCTCATAGGAAGCCGTGTGGGAAAAACTACATACTACAGTGTAATTCCGTGGGCAAGAAGGGAAGGGTGTTGAAAGATTAATCTCAGAGGTCAGTGGGAATGTCATGATGTTTTCTTGTGGTGACCATCATGTCACCATGCCAGATGGACTGGAGTTACCCTCTTCACAGTTCACACAGTCCCCCAAGGGGAGATAGAATATTTATTTTGGTATGATAAATGTAGATAGAGAAATAAAGGGACATGATTATGATTCTCACAAGCTACATCCCAGCTAACAAATTTGGTTCCTTGGAAGTTGTGGGAACATTTGTTTTTGGTTTCACATTGGTTGTGTGAAAGTTTTTTAAACGTTCTGAGAAGGGAAGTGAACATTTTGCCTGTTCTTGAAATGTTTATTTTTAGGTTGCAGAGAGATTCTGAGAATGTTTTACTCTGGTTCCTTGAAAGAGGTTTTATTAACGCTATAAGAAGGGAGATTATAGGTTATTTGTAGGTTTTTAATAACTTCCTTAAAACTTAAAATATGAAATTAAATAGAGCCACATGGAAACTTGTGAAAGTACTGAAATTCCAACAGGTGAACATTGTTTCTTAACGTTCTCTGAACTATTTGAGAACATTACTTTAGTCAGAACCATGAGGAAACCCATAGAACACGTTATGCTGAAGTACTGAAATCCCCACAGAAGAACGTTGTTTCTTAACATTCTCAGAACAATATGAGAACATTCCCAATTGTCAAACCAGTTGGAGAACGTTCCTAGAACATTACTAAAATGTAAATAAAATGTAATCATGTTTAAACATTTAGGAAACGTTCTAGTCAATTAATGAAATACCAAATAAAAGAAATTGTCATGTCCCTTAAATGTGGTGAGAATGTTCCAAAGCAAGCAACTATCCTGCACCATTCCCAGAAAGTTGTAGGAAGGCTGTATGCAAAATAAACATAGGACAACCAGCTCTCACCAAACTCTTAGAAACATATGGTTGTCAGAACGTTAGGTGCTAGCTGGTATAAGCTTACACTATTACATCATCATACATGATACACTCCAGTGTGGCATTATGCCTCAATGCATGAAATTATATCTGGCTATATCACATCACCTCTTAATCATGAGCTTCCATGTCAACCATTCCAAATCTATCCTAAAACTTGTCCCCAACGCCCAGTCTCCTCTCCACTACTGCCTCGGTCTGAAAGGTGAAAACATGTCCTCATCCCTGGGTTGGATTACAGCAGCAGAACGCCTTATCGCTCGCCATACGACACGTTTGTTCCTAACACTTTATAGTCTGGTTACAAAGCTCAAGGTCGATGGGAGAGAGGCCGTGTTGACATTTTATCTCTGCCCCGAGTACTTCTCACTGAAATCTGCATCATTCGATCTCCCTCTAATAGATCCCCAGCTCCTATCTCTCCAGATTAAAACGACTGATGGCTCCTCCAGCAGCATGTTATTGAGAGGAGAGAGCCTTTGGTGGAGGAGGAAGAGGAGCAGGAGGAGAGGGAGGTGGGCCTTTCTCAGAGGGCTCTGGTGACAGGACAGAAAGAGAGCGCTCCATGTATACATTTCCATTTGACAGTTTAGTCATTTAGCAGACGCTCTTATCCAGAGTGACTTATTTAGTGCATACATGTTCGTACTGTATCCCTGATAAAGTTACTAAAAGAAGGATGTAATGTATGGAAGGATGCCCTTCTTCTTCTCTTGGATTACAGGCTCTTTGGTGGCAATAAAATGGATGTGTAAATTAGAGGGAAGAAAGGGAAAGAGAAAAAGGAGGAGAAAAATGTGGCTGTTGTTGAAATTGAGTAGGGAGGGCGAGGTGATATGCTGTAAGGGACCATGAGGGATTCTGCTGACCAGCAGGCTGCTGTCTGTCTGTCTGTCTGTCTGTCTGCTCCTTGTCTGGTGCCAAAGCGTTTCAGAGGCAGACTGCATGGGATGCAAGAGATGAAACTGTCCCCTGGGGTTTCCTGCCTCTATAATGGAGACCACCCCTGTACCACCGACACAGGGTTCGGTGTCATGTTAACAACAACACTTTATACTCCCCAAGCTGTAGCACACTAACCCTTGCCCTACCAAAAACCATGGCTGTGGTTGGGCAAGAGCGATACTTGATACTTAATACATGCTGTTGACCTTCCTTTAATGGATGAATTAGTTGTTTTGTGGTTGTATTTTTCATCTCTCTCTCTTACCTCACTTCACCCCCCCCCTCCCTTTATCCCTGCTAATCGCTCCAGATCAACAGACCAACCATGTTTCCATGATGCCCCCTCTATCTCTCCAGCTATCCCTCTCTCCTCCCACTGTCTCCTCTGTAGGTTAGTCATTCCCACCAGGATAGAGAGTGTCTCTCCAGGGTTTGCTAAAGTAGAGGTGAGTGTGTATGTGTGTGTGTCTGTTTTTGCATGTGTGTATCGGCGTATGTGGGCACTTGTGTGTGTACAGTTTGTATGTGTTTGCAATGCACGTGTGTGCATGGTGTGTAGACTCAGGCTAATTGGTCATCTGGACTCTGGTCAGCCATTCATTGTGAGGCTAAAGGAGCTTCATGCACCCTGACAGACAGCCAGCATGACTGAGGCTATAGGGTTACAGTTTTTAAAATATGTTTTGTATGTTTTTATGTGTTTATTTATTTTAGATAGGACAATGAAGAGGAGACAGGATAGGTAGGAGAGGTTGCGAGTCAGAAGGCAGTAACCACCGGAAAACACAGGCCTCTACATTTATGCTAGCTACTTTATAACAAGTGTTGTTTCTGAGATTGTTGTTTATGCCTTCGTACTGATGCAGTGACAAATCAACAGAACACCGCCTTGTCACATGTGGAAGGAGATAGTTGTTTATTTTTTAACTAGCTCTTTCAGAGCTGGCCTATCATTTCACATGACTGATTCTTCATGGAGATGAAGCTCAAAAAGTCACCAGTCATTGGGGAGACTTTATTTCCTGGTAATGTCAACGTGTTAATAACATCTTGGAACACTCGCCCATACAGTGAATGAATAGATTCCTCTCATATCAGGTCACTCTTATATTGCATACAAATGTAGTCAGGGGTGTCATGCACCCATTCTTTTAGAGGGGGCATGGAGGGGGTGGAATTCTTTTTTTTCAACACCTGAAACAGCTTTTTCCTGCTGTCTAGAGCCATAATCATTACAGTGCATTCGGAAAGTATTCAGACCTCTTGACTTTTTCCACATTTTTTTTTTACCTTACAGCCTTATTCAGAAATGTATTGAATTGTTTTTTTTTTCCCTCATCAATCTACACACAATACCCATAATGAAAACGAAAAAATTGTTTGTTAATCTTTTTTGCACTGAAATATCACATTTACATAAGTATTCAGACCCTTTACTCAGTACTTTGTTGAAGGACCTTTGTCAGCGATTAAAGCCACATGTCTTCTTGGGTATTTTTTATTTTTATTTTTTATTTCACCTTTCTTTAACCAGGTAGGTCAGTTGAGAACAAGTTCTCATTTGCAACTGATGTGAAGGATGTGCAAATTATGATGTGCAAATAGAGATACTGGAGTGCAAGATTTGTGAAAATAACAAAAATAAATATGGGGATGAGGTAGTAGTGTGGGCTATTTACAGAAGGGCTATATACAGGTGCAGTGATCGATAAGCAGCTTTGACAGCTGATGCTTAAAGTTAGTGAGGGAGATAGGAACCTCTAGCTTCAATGATTTTTGCAATTCGTTCCAGTCATTGGCAGCAGCGAACTGGAAGGAATGGCGGCCAAAGGAGGTGTTGGCTTTGGGGGTGACCAGTGAGATATACCTGCTGGAGCGCATGATACGGGTGGGTGTTGCTATAGTGACCAGTGAGCTGAGATAGGGCGAGGATTTACCTAATAAAGACTTATAGATGACCTGGAGCCAGTGGGTTTGGCGACGAATATATAATGAAGGCCAGCCAACGAGAGCATACAGGTCGCAGTGATGGGTAGTGTATGGAGCTTTGGTGACAAAACGGATGGCACTGTCCGGATGGCACATCCAATTTGCTAAGTAGAGTGTTGGAGGCTAGTTTGTAAATGACATCGCCGAAATCAAGGATCGGTAGGATAGTCAGTTTTACAAGGGCATGTTTGGCAGCATGAGTGAAGGAGGCTTTGTTGCGAAATAGGAAGCCAATTCTGGATTTAATTTTGGATTGGAGATGGTTAATGTGAGTCTGGAAGTTGAGTTTACAGTCTAACCAGATGACTAGGTATGACACTACAAGCTTGGCACACCTGTATTTGGGAAGTTTCTCCCATTCTTCTCTGCAGATCCTCTCAAGCTCTGTCAGGCTGGATGGGGAGCATAGCTGCACAGCTATTTTCAGGTCTCTCCAAAGATGTTCGATCGGGTTCAAGTCCGGACTCTAGTTGGGCCAATCAAGAACATTCAGAGAATTTTTCTGAAGCCACTTCTGCATTGTCTTGGCAGTGTGCGTAGGGTCGTTGTCCTGTTGGAAGGTGAGGTTTTCGTCAAGGATTTCTCTTTTTTGGTATGTGTTTCCATGATTGGTGGAGTGCTGCAGAGATGGTTGTCCTTCTGGAAGGTTCTCTCATCTCCACAGAGGATTCTGGAGCTCCGTCAGAGTGACCATCGGGTTCTTGGTCACCTCCCTGACCAAGCCCTTTCTCCCCCGATTGCTCATTTTTGCCGGGCGGCCAGCTCTAGTGGGGGCACGTGCCCTTGTGCCCCCTATGGGCATGACACTTCTGAGTGTAGTTGAGATCATTGGGACTGTTTCCTGGTAATGCATGTCATGGGGACGAGGCGTGAGATGTCCTGGGACTGTATGGAGTAATTACAGATCTATTATGGTGTGGGTTGGTGGTATCTCACTGTGAACATGTTAATACACTCACTAGGATGGATTGTTGATTTATTAATCAATGGTGGTGGTGGCGGCCATCTTGGAAGTTCCCCTGGCCTATATGTCAATGGCTACACAAGATCCTTCCTGGAGAGATATGCTAATGAGGTCATCAGCAGCAGGGATGTTTTCGTATATAATGCAGAGGGGCCTGGGTGATGAGAAATCCTTCACAGCAGTGGTTTTGGTAGTGTTGTTATCTTTCAAATTTACTAGGACAAGATCTCAAATGAAGCAGTTCAACTTTTTCCTTATTATGTTTTGCTGGAGTACCTTAACCCCCAAAAGTTTAAATAACATTCAAATATCTAATTTTGATCAGTTCAGTCTGCATTATTATGAAAGATTCTGCACTAGACGCTGCTATGCAAGATTGTTCTGGTGACCGCTTGTAGATACTGAAGGCAAAGCCAGCATAAGGTAGGTCAGCATTGCTAATTTACATGTTTTAGATTGCAAGCTGTTGATTCTTTTCTACTTCTCTTCTCTGCAATCTTGTGAAAAGCCCTAAAGGTAGTATTTAGGAGTGTTTTCTTGACCTCATCTTGACTGTTTCAGTTAGTAATATGTCCTTTAAGACTTAAGTGGTTGGACCAGCCAGGGACAACTGGGCTGATGCAAGCCAAGCTGGTTTCAGGATAAGTGATATTTATCGCCTGAACTACTCTCTCCTATTTAACCCTTAATATTTACCATTCTACCTCTCTATTTCCTAGTCACTCCCATCACTATGATGATAAATATCGTCATGTTCAACATATTATGTTCAAGCCCTGTCCTTACTCTTTGAAGATTCCATGTTACTCACTGAAAGAGCGGAATAATGGCAGTGCTACAATGGATTGGATTGAATTGACCAGCCATTGCATATTTCTTGGTATTTCTAATAGTTCTATTTTTAGAGAGCCATGTTCCCTTAGCCCCTTACCCTTTAGCGAAATTAGCACTAGACTACTAAAGTACCACTGAGTCATCCAGTCATTAAAATAATGATGGCCAATATTTCCACTTATCGCTAGACTTAGGCTACCGCTAGACAAGAATGGAGAAGATATATTGGGAGAGAATTTTTGAGATATTTGGAAATTGATTTCACTTTCCATCTCCCTTTGGTCTTTCCACTGTCATCAATCTGTAATGATAGACATTTTAGAAAATTCAACATCTACTCTGTCTGCACAGCTTCCCAGGCAACAACCACAGCAGGAATGGCAAAGAAGGGGGGGATATGCTGTGAAGCCTGTGAAGACACATCCAACATACTGTAAGTCATAGTTATTCATTTAAAATCTGCATCAATTGAGCATTTCAGCCATTGAAAAGTTTCACAAATAAGCTCACAACCTAATATTTTATATTTCAAATCTGAAAAGACACTATTGAGTTTGAGATTTTTGAATTTGAACATGAAATATTTATAGATGAACAGGTGGCTTTGCAGTCCCTGTGTCAATCGTTTTTTTTATTTTCTCGAGAAATTAGTTTTCACTGTTTCTTATTATTGGTGTTGTTGATACCAGGGTTAGGGTCAATTCCACAAATTCTATTCTATTAAATTCTCTCTCCCAGTAAATTCAATTTATTCAATACAAATTCCAGGTCAGTCTTTGAATTCATAGATAATTTAATTCCTCTGAATTCCAATGTTAGGTCAATTGCAAGAATTCAATTCCCAATTCAATATTGTTATCAACAATTCCACAAATTCTAATTCAATTCCCTCAGGCTTTAACGCTGATCATGGTACTGTTCCGACATCCTAGCTATACTGGAAATATAGGAATACATACACATACATGACGGTTGTTTTGCACATGCCCCCTTCTTAAAACAATTCCATATAGCTTAGACAGGGTTTAGACTCTTATGGATTAAATTGGAATTGACCCCCATGGTGATAATTAACCCAATATAATTTTAAGCAACATGCAGTGTTGACATTTTCTTAATCAACTCTGGAATGGAAACAGGTGGCAGATATGGTGGCAGGTACAGTACCTAGCAATCTAAAATTGGTTCTATGAAAGTTCCCATAACATTCGTTGGGTTGTGTCAGGCTCTGGCCATAGAGAAGCCTATTTGCTTCTCTAGGTAGCTATGGTCAGAGTCTGACAGTGTCTTTCTTTTCTGTTTCTGTGTGGGGTTTGGGTTGGATCCCTAATTAGAGGCAGCTGCACCGCATTGTCTCTAATTAGGGATCCCATATATGTTGAGTCTGTCCTTCACTTTGGTGTGGGTTGTTATCGATATTATATGTCGCAGTCACTGTGAAGTAAGTGTGCTTTTTGTTACGTTTAAAATATCGTGTTTTTGTTTTAACGTAAGGTGTGGAATTCGTGTTTTGGTTTCGTTTTGTAGTTCGTCATTTTTGTGTTTGTTATACATCGCATTACTTTCTGGGCTATACATAGTATAACAAATAAAATATGTCAAACTACTATAATCCCTGCGCTGCGTCTTGGTCTCTCCATACACCCAATCGTGACAGGTTGCGGCAAATACTATGCCACTGTATCTTAGTCCAATGCCACCCTGACATATGTATACAGTATATTCTCAATCCATTCCTTACTTAGATTTATGTGTATTTGAGTGTATGTTGTGTAAGAGTTAGATATTAATTGTTAGATATTACTGCACTGTTGGAGCTAGAAGCACAAGCATTTCGCTACACCAGCTAACCATGTGTGTGTGATCAATACGATTTGATTTGACTCCCCTCACTATTTTCATTGGTTGCCCTAATTGCACTGTTTGTCCACCTGGTTCAAGCATTCTTTACATTGCCCTGAAGAAGGTACAGTGATACCGAAACATTGGTGATTTACCCAATAAATTACTGGGAGTTTATACATAGAGTGTGCGCCTCTCTTTATTATTTTTATAGCTTATAGTTTATTCGCCATTAGTCACCAACTCTACATATAATACGTTTCTCTGGGTGTGCGGCAGCTCATGTTTTTTATTCGGCATATCCTTGGTAGACAAAATAATGGCAAAATAATTTTTATACATGACCCTAAGATGTTAATTGCTTAATTAACTCAGAAACCACACCTGTGTGGCAGGGCCGGCGCCAAAACAAATCAGTTGGACGGGCTTTTGATGTCCATATGCGGGCAGCTTGTGTGTTTCAAGTTTGGGGAAGCTTACAATTTATCCTACTATTTCTACCGATCTGCGTGAAAGTTATGATTATTTTTAAATGCGCATTTTCGTGGAAAAGTTTCATTTCAATAGTAACGTTTTCGTTTCTCAAAATAATTTTCACGTGGTTAATCATAAAAATCTGAAGTAAAATTATAAAAATCAAAAATTCAACTAAGGCGAGAACACCAGCCATATGGAAACATTGATACACTGTGGTCCAAGGTGGTTAAATAAATGAGTGCATAGAACTCAGAGATAGGCTAATGCAGCAGTAGGCATATAACGTCCATTGAGAAAAAAACATAGGACTAAAGCCGACAAATAAAAACAGTAGAAAACTATCCTGATAAATTCTGGTTCTTTCAATCACATTCATCTCTCCACTCCGCCTGTCCACCTCCCTTTCTATGTGTCTTGACTGGTGAAGTGCAGCATTGTATCAAATCATCAACTGGATCCGGACATCATGGGAAGATCAAAAGACCTCCACATTTTTATAATTTTTTTCTGGTTCATCCTTGGGAGCAATTTCCAAACGTCTGAAGGTGCCACGTTAATCTGTACAAACAATAGTACGCAAGTAGAAACACCATGGGACCACGCAGCCGTCATATCACTCATTAAGGAGACGCGTTTTGTCTCCTAGAGATTAATGTACTTTGGTGCGAAAAGTGCAAATCAATCCCAGAACAACAGCAAAGGACCATGTGAAGATGCTGGAGGAAACAGGTACAAAAGTATCCTTATCCACAGTAAAACAAATCCTATATCGACATAACCTGAAAGGCCGCTCAGCAAGGAAGAAGCCACTGCTCCAAAACCTCCATAAAAAAGCCAGACTACGGTTTGCAACTGCACATGGGGACAAAGATCGAACTTTTAGGAGAAATGTAGAAACAAAAATAGAATTGTTTGACCATGATGACCATTGTTATGTTAGGAGGAAAAAGGGGGAGGCTTGCAAGCCGAAGAACACCATCCCAACCGTGAAGCACGGTGGTGGCAGCATCATGTTGAGGGGGTGCTTTGCTGCAGGAGGGACTGGTGCACTTCACAAAATAGATGGCATCATGAGGAAGGAAAATTATGTGGATATATTGAAGCAACATCTCAAGACATCAGTCAGGAAGTTAAAGCTTGGTCGCAAATGGGTATTCCAAATGGACAATGACCCAAGCATACTTCCAAAGGACAACAAAGTCAAAGTATTGGAGAGGCCATCACAAAGCCCTGACCTCAATCCTATAGAAAATGTGTGGGCAGAACTGAAAAAGCGTGTGCGAGCAAGGAGGCCTACAAACCTGACTCAGTTACACCATTCCTGTCAGGAGGAATGGGCCAAAATTCACCCAACTTATTGTGGGAAGCTTGTGGAAGGCTACCCAAAAAGTTTGACCCATGTTAAACAATTTAAAGGCAATGCTACCAAATACTAATTGAGTGTATGTAAACTTCTGACCCACTGGGAACGTGATGAATAAATGAAAGCTTAAATAAATAATTCTCTCTACTATTATTCTGACATTTCACATTCTTAAAATTAAGTGGTGATCCTAACTGACCTAAGACCGGGAATTTTTACTAGGATTAAATGTCAGGAATTGTGAAAAACTGAGTTTAAATGTATTTGGCTAAGGTGTATGTAAACTTCTGACTTCAACTGTATATTTTTTACTGTCATTCTACAGCTTTTTTATTGTATTTCTTTACCTATCTATTGTTTACATAATACTTATTTTTATTTAAACTGCACTGTTGGTTAGGTCTTGTAAATAAGCATTTCACTGTAAGGTCTACAACTGTTGTATTAGGTGCACGTGACAAACACTTTGATTTGATTTGAAATACTTTTACACTTTTATTCAAGTAGTATTAAACTGGGTGACTTTCACATTTACTTCAGATTTGGCAATGTCAGCCATACCCGATGCTGACAGGTGTACACAGCCATGCAATCTCCATAGACAAACATTGGAATTAGAATGGCCTTACTGGAGCTCAGTGACTATCAACACGGCACCGTCATAGGATGCCACCTTTACAACAAGTCAGTTCGTCAAATTTCTGACCTGCTAGTGCTGCCCCGGTCAACTGTAAGTGCTGTTATTGTGAAGTGGAAAAGTCTAGTAGCAACAACGATTCAGCCGCAAAGTGGTAGGCCACACAAGCTCACAGAGTGGGACCGCCAAGTGTTGAAGCGCGTAGTGCGTAAAAATCTTCTGCCTCGGTTGCAACACTCACTACAGAGTTCCAAACAGCCTCTGGAAGCAACTTCAGCACAATAACTGTTTGTCAGGAGCTTCATGAAATGGGTTTCCTTGGCCGAGCAGCCGAACACAAGCCTAAGATGGCTGGAGTGATGTAAAGCTCGCGGCCATTAGACTCTGGAGCAGTGGAAATGCTTTCTCTGGAGTGATGAATCATGCATCACCATCTGCCTGCCCGAATGTGTAGTGCCAACTGTAAATTTTGGTGGAGGAGGAATAATGATCTTGTCACGATGCGCATTAATGGGACGATAAACAGAGCGCTGGTGGAGCGTCATTCCTTTATTATTTAGGAGTTGTTCTCACGAAGCACTTAAATACAGAAAGGAGATGACTAACACTAACGAAACTAAACTACAACACACTAATAAGGCAAAGTAACTCACGTGCTGTTCACACAAGGCAGACACGAACAATGATCCACACACAGGTGGCTGTGTGTGGAGTCTAAATACTATCCCCAATCAGAGACAACGCTATACAGCTGTCTCTGATTGGGGATGATCATCTCCCTAATAATGTGTGAGAGCTTGGTTGTGTGCCTCTCTCCTCCCCTAGGTGGGAGTAAGAGGCCTTACCACAACCAAGCCCTCACAGTACCCCCCCCCTAAGGTGCGGACTCCCGACCGCACACATACAGTCCCCCCTCTCCTGAAAAGAAAAAATGTCCAAAACTAGGGGGGACATGGCGGGGTACTGAGGTGGTTGCTGGTGGGGGCTCCGGTTCCGGTTCCGGGCGTGGCACAGGCTGTGAGAGTAGCCTCCCTCCTACCTCTCCGTTGCACGCCCGATCCGGTCCGGACCCCGGCGCGGTGGTTCCCCCCTCAGTACTCCCGCCAGTCACCAAGTCCTGTCTGGACCCTGGTGCGGGAGCCCTCGACCCTGGAGAGGGGCTGACAACCGGCCCCGGACTGGGCACCGGTGGAGCGGACTGCTCCGGCACTGGAGCGACGCAGATGACCGGCCCCGGACTGGGCACCGGTGGAGCGGACTGCTCCGTCTCTGGAGCGACGTAGACGACCGGCCCCGGACTGGGCACCGGTGGAGCGGATTGCTCCGGCACTGGAGCGACGTAGACGACCGGCCCCGGACTGGGCACCGGTGGAGCGGACTGCTCCGGCACTGGAGCGACGTGGACGACCGGCCCCGGACTGGGCACCGGTGGAGCGGACTGCTCCGTCACTGGAGCGACGTAGATGACCGGCCCCGGACTGGGCACCGGTGGAGTGGACTGCTCCGGCACTGGAGCGACGTGGACGACCGGCCCCGGACTGGGCACCGGTGGAGCGGACTGCTCCGGCACTGGAGCGACGCAGACGACCGGCCCCGGACTGGGCACCGGTGGAGGTTCAGGTCTGCTCACCTTCCCCGGAGCTCTCGGGCTGCTGACCCTCCCCGGGGACCTCGGGCTGCTGACCTTCGCCGGGGACCTCGGGCTGCTGACCTTCGCCGGGGACCTCGGGCTGCTGACCTTCGCCGGGGACCTCGGGCTGCTGACCTTCGCCGGGGACCTCGGGCTGCTGACCTTCGCCGGGGACCTCGGGCTGCTGACCTTCGCCGGGGACCTCGGGCTGCTGACCTTCGCCGGGGACCTCGGGCTGCTGACCTTCGCCGGGGACCTCGGGCTGCTGACCGTCACCGGGGACCTCGGGCTGCTGACCGTCACCGGGGACCTCGGGCTGCTGACCGTCACCGGGGACCTCGGGCTGCTGACCGTCACCGGGGACCTCGGGCTGCTGACCGTCACCGGGGACCTCGGGCTGCTGACCGTCACCGGGGACCTCGGGCTGCTGACCGTCACCGGGGACCTCGGGCTGCTGACCGTCACCGGAGGTCTCGGGCTGCTGACCGTCACCGGAGGTCTCGGGCTGCTGACCGTCACCGGAGGTCTCGGGCTGCTGACCTTCACAGGAGGCCTCGGGCTGCTGACCTTCACAGGAGGCCTCAGGCTGCTGACCTTTACAGGAGACCTCAGGCTACTGACCGTCACAGGAGGCCTCGGGCTGCTGACCTTCTCCGGAGACCTCAGGCTGGATGCCGTGCCCACCCTGGGCACCGACGCAGAGGTGGTCTTCAGCCCTGCAGCTGGTCTGGCTGTCGGCCCCAGACTGGGCACCGACACGCTATGGAGCTCCTGCTCCACAGCGGGACTGAACGTCGTGCCCACCCTGGGCACCGACGCAGAGATGGTTTCCAGCCCTCTGGTTGGGCTGGCTGTCGGCCCCAGACTGGGCACCGACGTGCTATGGAGCTCCTGCTCCACAGCGGGGCTGAACGTCGTGCCCACCCTGGGCACCGACGCAGAGATGGTTTCCAGCCCTCTGGTGGGGCTGGCTGTCGGCCCCAGACTGGGCACCGACGCGTATGGAGCTCCTGCTCCACAGCGGGGCTGAACGTCGTGCCCACCCTGGACACCGACGCAGAGATGGTTTCCAGCCCTGTGGTTGGGCTGGCTGTCGGCCCCAGACTGGGCACCGACACGCTATGGAGCTCCTGCTCCACAGCGGGACTGAACGTCGTGCCCACCCTGGGCACCGACGCGGAGATGGTTTCCAGCCCTGTGGTTGGGCTGGCTGTCGGCCCCAGACTGGGCACCGACACGCTATGGAGCTCCTGCTCCACAGCGGGGCTGAACGTCGTGCCCACCCTGGGCACCGACGCAGAGAGGGTTTCCAGCCCTGTGGTGGCGACCGTCGCGGTAACCTCCGTGCGAGGGGTAGGCACGGGGCGTACTGGACTGGGGACACGCACCATAGGTCTGGTGCGAGGAGCTGGCACGGGTCGCACCGGGCTGGAGATACGCACCATAGGTTGGGTGCGAGGTGTAGGCACAGACCGTACCGGGCTGGGGGAACGCACCACTGGTCTGGTGCGAGTAGCTGGAACGGGCTGTACCTGGCTGGGGAAACGCACCGTTGGGTCGGTGCGTTGAGCTGGCTCGGGTCGTGCCGGGCTGGGGAAACGCACCATAGGTTGGGTGCGAGGAGCAGGCACAGACCGTACCGGGCTGGGGGAACGCACCACTGGTCTGGTGCGAGTAGCTGGAACGGGCTGTACCTGGCTGGGGAAACGCACCGTTGGGTCGGTGCGTTGAGCTGGCACGGGTCGCGCCGGGCTGGGGAAACGCACCATAGGTTGGGTGCGAGTAGCAAGCACAGACCGTACCGGGCTGGGGGAACGCACCACTGGTCTGGTGCGAGTAGCTGGAACGGGCTGTACCTGGCTGGGGAAACGCACCGTTGGGTCGGTGCGTTGAGCTGGCACAGGTCGCGCCGGGCTGGGGAAACGCACCATAGAGCTGGTGCGCGGAGCAGGCGCGGGCCGTACCGGGCTATTGTTGCGCACCGATGGTTTGGTGCGCTGAGTCGGTCTCCTCCTCCTCCGACTCTGGACCGGCGCTGGAGGCACCGGACTGGGAACTGACGCTGGAGCACGACTGTGCCTGTCGTCCCTACTCCAACGCCAATCCCCATCCTGTGAGGGCTCCTCCGGGAACCCCCACGAGTGAGGGAACAGAAGCACATCGCTGTCGTCTTCCTCCGACTCCTCTCTGTACTCCTGCTCCCACGGCTGTAGGGGCTCCTCCTGGAACCCCCACGAGTGCAGTGGTCGGGGCTCTTCTCCCTCGATCCCCGACCACCCCCATAGCCCCCCCCCAAAATCAGTTTGGGGGTTTTTCTGGGCTCCAAGCTGGTCCTTCGCTTTAGCCCGGTAACGTTTCCCCCGTCTTCGGCGCCTCTGCTCCGGACACCAGCCCTCCTCCACCACACGATAATGGGAGTGTTCCTCCTCGGTAATTTTCCCCATACCGAGGAGGATGTCTCCCAAAGTTATCCCCCGTTGCGTCCCAGGGTGGTGGATCATTCTGTCACGATGCGCATTAATGGGACGATAAACAGAGCGCTGGTGGAGCGTCATTCCTTTATTATTTAGGAGTTGTTCTCACGAAGCACTTAAATACAGAAAGGAGATGACTAACACTAACGAAACTAAACTACAACACACTAATAAGGCAAAGTAACTCACGTGCTGTTCACACAAGGCAGACACGAACAATGATCCACACACAGGTGGCTGTGTGTGGAGTCTAAATACTATCCCCAATCAGAGACAACGCTATACAGCTGTCTCTGATTGGGGATGATCATCTCCCTAATAATGTGTGAGAGCTTGGTTGTGTGCCTCTCTCCTCCCCTAGGTGGGAGTAAGAGGCCTTACCACAACCAAGCCCTCACAGATCTGGGACTGTTTTTCATGGTTCGGGATTGGTCCCTGAGTTCCAGTTAAGGGAAATCTTGAAGCTACAGCATACAATGACATTCTAGACGATTCTGTGCTTCCAACTTTGTGGCAACAGTTTGGGTAAGGCCCTTTTCTGTTTCAGCATGACAAATGCCCACATGCACAAAGCGAGATCCATACACAGAGGCCTGACCTCAACCCCATCAAACACCTTTGTGTTGAATTGGAACGCTGACTGCAAGTCAGGCCTAATCGCCCAACATCAGTGCCTTTTGGTCATGTAGTACTTATGTAAAAGTACTTTACTTTTACATTAGTATGACAATTGGATCCTTTTTCAACTACTGGTGATCATATACTATAGAAACATGGACAATAGTTGCAGCAGTGTTTAATAACACGTACGAGATCCCCAGAATGATCTGTAAAGTTAGTGGGGATAGATCCCTTGAAATGTTTCCCTAACGTTTCAAAGGGGTTGTTGAACTGTTTTGGACTGTTTACCTTTTGAACGAGGGTTGTTGACTTGGCTAAATAAAGGTAAGACAAACAAACACCCAAGCATAAACCCCCTCTTCTTTTGTTGTTGTCCGTCTCAGCGTGGTTGCAGAGAAAAAAGAGATCATCTCCCTCTTCATCTGTCCTGATTGGAGCCGACAGTGACAGATAGATACGGACGGATTCAGTGCTGGCATAAGTCAAACACTCTCTCTCTCTCCTCTCGCTCTCTCTGTCTCTATCACTCTCTCTCTCTATCCCTTTGAAGTGTTGCACCGGGGTGTCTCTCAGGCAGCAGACTAGACAGGTAGGACAGATCCAAACCCCTCTTACTGACTTAACTTAGCAGCACGGGTCTGTGCCAGGGATGTGCTTGATCACTGGCAGGCAGAGTCCTGACATAAAAAGACTTACAGCTGCACTTAAATCATTTGGATGGGGTTTGGAGAAAGAGGTCAAACCCAGGCCTCTGTCCCTGGATGAACCTATTGCAGGCAGCGGCAACACATAAGGGAAGAACCCGCCCCGTAGTTAGGGCTAGAAGAAAATAGTCAATGGTGTTCCTCAAGGGTGTTCTTAAGCCCCCTGACATCTTAAAAAAACCTTGACGACAACATACAAATGTGCATTAAAAATAGAATGTGTTCGATGCTGAACTGTATAAATTCTTGGTTGACATGTCAACTAATATGTTTGAATTTGTATGGATGTATGCATGTATGTTTACATTTTCATGAAATTCTCCAATATCTGGGCTGCTGAGTAAATTACTGATTTGTAGACAGAAATACATGTTTACTTGCAATACAAGTGCCGCAGTGGTCTAAGACGCTGCATCTCAGTGCTAGAGGCGTCACTACAGACAACCCGGTTCGAATCCAGACTGTATCACAACCGGCCGTGATTGGGAGTACCATAGGGCGGCGCACAATTGGCCCAGTGTTGTCCGGTGTAGGCCGTCATTGTAAATAAGAATTTGTTCTTAACTGACTTGCCTAGTTAAATAAAAAATACAAAATAAATACTTGAGGAGAAGGAGAGTGTGTGAGAAAGAAAGGTCAGGGAAGAGGAAGATTGAGCAACATCTACATGTGTTCCCTTCCTAGAATGCTGAAAAATGAACATCTACATTCATAACAAAACAGTGCTTTGCAACACAATGAGTCCATGATGCCTACAGTGCAGTCTTATGACGCCCATACAGAATTGATGGACATAAATGCAGATTGTGTCTGGCACGGTGTGCCATATTTAATTGGTGCCAGTCACTATTGTACATCCAGGATTGTACATCCAGGAATCATCCCCCGAGTGATGTTTACCTGTCATGTGATCGACGGATGACCTAGCAATGTGTTTTGGAGAAAACAGGGGCGTCGGCACTACATGTTGTACAACTCACCCACAACTCTTTTTAGATGCATTTATCTGCCTGCTTAAATTGTTCTGATTAGCGTTTTGTATTCAAGGCTGTTCTCTTCTCCGTTTGTCATAACAGAGAATAACCTCATCTGCCTTTCAAATTGATGTTGCATGATCCAAAATGATTAACTAAGAGGCCTCCCTTCTTATTATTGTGTGGAGGCTGCCTGTTCGGCAAACTACCATACAGT
This sequence comes from Thymallus thymallus, assembly GCA_023634145.1. Taxonomy (NCBI): domain Eukaryota; kingdom Metazoa; phylum Chordata; class Actinopteri; order Salmoniformes; family Salmonidae; genus Thymallus; species Thymallus thymallus. The sequence goes on along the minus strand of CM042404.1, from coordinate 22,963,511 downwards.
AGGACTGCCTGAATAAACAGTAATGTGGTCACAATTTGATAAGTGACTCATTCCTTCCCGTCTCAGAATCTAGGCCTCCTCTGACGGTGGTAACATATGGCACCATGTGCTTCTTTTTAACCTTTATCCTCAAAGTCTTGCAAAAAGAAACTCTCCCTCTGGTTTTTTTTCTCTGTTCACGCTGAAGTTGCCGGGCGTCCGTTCCTACTTGCATGCGGTGTCAACGGGGTGATGGATAGCGTTCTGTTGTTGTTGTTGAGGAGGACTGTCACTTCCTCCATCCCTCCCTCCCTCCCTCCTTCCTTCCTTCCTTCCCACCTCCACCTGCAGCATCTGTGTTCCCTCTGGTGTCACTGACTTCGCAACAAGCTTTCAAGGTTGATAGGCCAAAACACCTCCTCCTTCCCTCCTGCTTTTCCAAACGCTGTAGTGATTTCTTCCCTTCCTCTCTCCTCAATTACAGTTCAGACTAAACAAACAGCCCAGCTATTGACTAAGGTCCCGGTAATTGAGGTCCCTACTTCTGAGGTCGGCTCTCCGATAATGGAGGATGGAAGTAGTCATTGAGATGATTAATAATGACCTTTATTCCTTTGGTAACATACTGGCCCCATAATTTCATCCACCAGTCGCAAACACAGACAACATAGAGGTTTAATTCTACATTTGAATAAATTCAGGAAAATAAAAGGTTGTAAATCATGATAGGGGTATATAGCGATGGGGAGGGGTTGGGGTAGCTGGCTGGACCAGGGGTGTAGTGTGATTTATGGTTCCTGGGGTAGAAAGCCTTGTTCCACATGGCCCATCATGAATCTTCAGTACCCACCACCATCCACATACATTAGACCCCCTGTTCCCCTGCCCAAACAATCTAATTCCTATTTCTTCTATTCTGCCAAAGCAGGTGCATGTTCTTATCCGTGACCAACCAGCAGGGGAGACTATAAACCAGAGTTCCGCAACAGGCAGCGCAGTGATTTTATTTGGCCCCCAAAGTTTTCTGAGCATTTTTTATTGTTGGACATAAATGACTGTAAAATCACTAGGAAATCCACTCAAAGTGATCTGTAAAATACAAATAAATCTGTTTGGGCTTCTTGCGGTCAATTTGCAGTGCACAAATTATTTATAACTATGTTCCGGCCCCAGTACCAATCCGCTCAAGAAAAAAAAAGCTCAAGAAAAAGTATTTTCCCATTAAGGTTATTGTTAGGCCAAGAAAATGTATGCAGAATAAAACTACTGTATTAAGAAAGACTTTAAACAATGTGAGAGAAAAACCAGTGAAAAGTCTCCATTGACAAACAGCCAGGGATGACAAAGAGTTATTGAGTGAAAAGTAATAACTTGGCAATAAAGAGAAGCTGAGTGAAATATGCTTTTCCCTTCGTGGAGGCCATGCTTGGTGCTGGATTTATGACTCCATTTTGGATCTTGGAGGGTGATTTTATAGGTCTGTATAGACGCAGGCTGGTTCTCAAACAGTGCCACAACCTTGTTGGTTGCATATAAAATGGGTCGGAGTAACTGAATCTCTTTAAGAGTGTGTTCTGCTGTCTGTGTCAAAATTAGTGTTTTTGAAAACATGGTGTTTTAATCACTTGGAAGCAGTCAGGAGTAGGACTGCATATGTTTATGGCTGTCTCAAACGATGCTTTCACAAACTTTGTTGAAACTCTCCTTGACCATAATGGGTGCAATTAATATTTAAATTGAAGGCAGGGAATGACACTGCAATTCACCAGTAAAGGTCTTCCTGAGTCAGCAAAACGTACCTTTATGACATCTCCATTTTCAAAACGAATGCCCAGCATCCCAATTTACAGTACTCATCCTTTACTGGCCTGCTTCAATCTACAGTAACACTCAGCACACCAGCTGTGTTCAGGTGATAGCACACAGGGCAGAGAAAATGAGCCCTGTAAACTATAACCAGATTTTATCCAATGAGTAGGCCCCTACTGTGCTCTATCATCCCATCATATCACCATCCATCCATCCAGAAGCCTCCAATCTTCTCTAATTTTCTCCTGTGGATAATAGGGTGTATGGTTTATGCTTATTCCTCTGGAGACTGCATGATTCTAGCATTAGGATGCTCCAGCAGGAGCCATAGACGGACTGTAAACAAATATTTGTTGAGTCAACTTAAAGACGTTTGTAACCCTGCTGCATTAAAATTTAAAGTCAAGTCCAATCTAAATTCCATGTTGAGTTAACATAATCTAAAGTTACTTCAACCTAGTATAGTAAGTGAAACTGACAAATTTGGATTGAATGACTTGTTGAGTCTGCTTAAAACTTTTAGTTAAAAGTACGATTCTTGTAAAGTTATTCACTGTGAACACACTTGGAACTCAAACGCATCTGGGATTTGAACTCAACCTCTTGGTTGCCAGCAACTTGAATTTATTGCTACGCCACCAGGTCTGTAGGTATGGAAATTGGCTGCAGATTTATTGCCAAGAGTACGTACATTAAGCACTTTGCTAAACCAATGTAAAAATATATCCTCCTGCTCTTCCTTGCACAAAGGTGGAGGTAGCTGTCCTGCTGCTGGGTTGTTGCCCTCCTACGGCCTCCTCCACGTCTCCTGATGTACTGGCCTGTCACCTGGTAGCGCCTCCATGCTCGGGACACTACGCTGACAGACACAGCAAACCTTCTTGCCACAGCTCGCATTGATGTGCCATCCTGGATGAGCTGCACTACCTGAGCCACTTGTGTGGGTTGTAGACTCCGTCTCATGCTACCACTAGAGTGAAAGCACCGCCAGCATTCAAAAGTGACCAAAACATCAGCCAGGAAGCATAGGAACTGAGAAGTGGTCTGTGGTCACCACCTGCAGAACCACTCCTTTATTGGGGGTGTCTTGCTAATTGCCTATAATTTCCACCTGTTGTCTATTCCATTTGCACAACAGCATGTGAAATGTATTGTCAATCAGTGTTGCTTCCTAAGTGGACAGTATGATTTCACAGAAGTGTGATTGACTTGGACTTACATTGTGTTGTTTAAGTGTTCCCTTTATTTTTTTGAGTAGTGTATTTTTTTAATCACCTTAAAAATTCCAAAGTTACATTAGAATGAAATAGCTTGTTGAGTGAACTTCACTGTAAAAACAAATCCTGTAATTTGATGGTACTCTACCAGCTACTGGTTGCAGTGAAAATATAGTAAATATACAAGAAGTTACTGTATTTTTACACCTATATTTAGTTGTTATTGATGTAAAATTACAGTTTGCTGCTATAGTCTGATTACTTGGGACTCCACCTCACCTGGGATTTGAACTCACAATATTTCGGTTGCCAGATCTGTGGATATGACAAAGATTGGCCAAATATTTATTGGCAAGAAATACATTTCTGCTAAACGTTGCCCAGAATTTTAGCCATTCCTCTGACACAGCCTAGTATATAGGTCCTGGATGGCAGGAAGCTTGGCCCCAGTGATGTACTGGGCTGCACGCACTATCCTCTGTAGCGCCTCACGGTCGGATGCCGAGCAGTTGCCATACCAGGTGGTGATGCAACCGGTCAGGATGCTCTCTATGGTGCAGCTGTAGAACTTATTGAGGATCTGGGGAGCCATGTCAAATCTTTTCAGTCTCCTGAGGGGGAAAAGATGTTGTTCTGCCCTCTTCACGACTGTCTTAGTGTGTTTGGACCATGATAGTTTGTCGGTGATGTGGACACCAAGGAACTTAAAACTCTCGACTCGCTCCACTACAGCCCCGTCGATGTGAATGAGGGCTTGTTCGGGCCTCCTTTTCTTGTAGTCCACATTCAGCTCCTTTGTCTTGATCACGTTGAGGGAGAGGTTGTTGTCCTGGCACCACACAATGCCTGTTACAAGAAGTTGGTCATTATTAGTGGATGTGCATTTTGCATTGTTCTGGTTAAAATTGTTTTACAAAAAAGGGCAGTTTCACAGAATGACTGATTATTGTGATTATTGCGATTATGATTATTGCCAAAAGGCAGGTTAAACTATTTTGATAAAATAATTAAATTATTAGTGGGTGTCATAGTTGTGGAAGGCTTATATTTAGCCTAGATATAATTTTACATGCCCTGAATTCATTATATGATTCCTGACTCTTTAAAATGCAGTGTATTGTCCTTCAATTGTTAAACAAATCTTGTCTAGAGAAACTAAAATGTTGATATATATCGTGAATCATCCATAAGTTTGAAAACAAAAAGAGATATGGTTTTTAGGCCATATCGCCCAGCATACCTGGGAATACTGATTAGCTTGCCTCATGAATGTAAGCTTGATGTCGCACATGCACCCACGCACACACACCATGCACACACACGCACACACACTGACTGAGTGGCTCCACTTTTTTCAGCATCTGCCTTGAATCAGCAGAGTGCCCAGCGATAATGGAAACTCATTTTATTCAGAGGTGGTGGTGGAATACACCAAGTGTTAAACATGGATATGTAAATTATAGCTCCAGTAGTATATTATTCCAATTCATCTCTGTCTTTGGCTTTTGTCTATCTTCTCTCACCCTCATAAACATGCATGGGTCCCTCTGTAACACATTACACACGTTGGCTTTTTAAAAGATATATAGGAGCCGTTTGATTCAATTTACACAACACACAAGATACTGCATTAAAAATCCCAGCCCAGGAGTATAAAATATATATTATGAGCATTTGACTTGAATTTATTAAGCGTTGTGCGAAGATGGCCCCCAAGTCCTCAGCCCGAAACTGCAGATCTTAGTTACTAAAGAATAATCTGCAAGACAAACCTAGGTAATTAACCAGGTAATTAACTAAAGGGTGTGAAAAACAGCTCCCCGTACCGCAAGAATGTAGAAGTCTCATTTAGAATAGCAAAGTGAGGTTGTCTTCCTCCCAGATTGACACAGCACATTGACTCTCCACTTAAGCTTACTTTTAAGCTTCATTCAGCCAATCAGCAAGGTCAAAAGGCCACAGTTTTTTAATAATCTTATTGCAATACATTTGGGTCATCAAGTGGATGCTCTTATCCAGAGTGACTTCTGTTCATTTCTGAGGGTCATGTACAGTGGGGAGAACAAGTATTTGATACACTGCCGATTTTGCAGGTTTTACCACTTACAAAGCATGTAGAAGTCTGTAATTTGTATCATAGGTACTCTTCAACTGTGAGTGACGGAATCTAAATTCCAGAAAATCACATTGTATGATTTTTAAGTAATTAATTTGCATTTTATTGCATGACATAAGTATTTGATACATCAGAAAAGCAGAACTTAATATTTGGTACAGAAACCTTTGTTTGCAATTACAGAGATCATACGTTTCCTGTAGTTCTTGACCAGGTTTTCACACACTGCAGCAGGGATTTTGGCCCACTCCTCCATACAGATCCTTCAGCTTTCGGGGCTGTTGCTGGGCAATACGGACTTTCAGCTCCCTCCAAAGATTTTCTATTGGGTTCAGGTCTGGAGACTGGCTAGGCCACTCCAGGACCTTGAGATGCTTCTTACGGAGCCACTCCTTAGTTGCCCTGGCTGTGTGTTTCGGGTCGTTGTCATGCTGGAAGACCCAGCCACGACCCATCTTCAATGCTCTTACTGAGGGAAGGAGGTTGTTGGCCAAGATCTCACGATACATGGCCCCATCCATCCTCCCCTCAATACGGTGCAGTCGTCCTGTCCCCTTTGCAGAAAAGCATCCCCAAAGAATTATGTTTCCACCTCCATGCTTCACGGTTGGGATGGTGTTCTTGGGGTTGTACTCATCCTTCTTCTTCCTCCAAACACGGCGAGTGGAGTTTAGACCAAAAAGCTCTATTTTCGTCTCATCAGACCACATGACCTTCTCCCATTCCTCCTATGGATCATCCAGATGGTCATTGGCAAACTTCAGACGGGCCTGGACATGCGCTGGCTTGAGCAGGGGGACCTTGCGTGCGCTGCAGGATTTTAATCCATGACGGCGTAGTGTGTTACTAATGGTTTTCTTTGTGAATGTGGTCCCAGCTCTCTTCAGGTCATTGACCAGGTCCTGCCGTGTAGTTCTGGGCTGATCCCTCACCTTCCTCATGATCATTGATGCCCCACAAGGTGAGATCTTGCATGGTGCCCCAGACCGAGGGAGATTGACGTCATCTTGAACTTCTTCCATTTTCGAATAATTGCGCCAACAGTTGTTGCCTTCTCACCAAGCTGCTTGCCTATTGTCCTGTAGCCCATCCCAGCCTAGTGCAGGTCTACAATTTTATCCCTGATGTCCTTACACAGCTCTCTGGTCTTGGCCATTGTAGAGAGGTTGGAGTCTGTTTGATTGTATGTGTGGACAGGTGTCTTTTATACAGGTAACGAGTTCAAACAGGTGCAGTTAATACAGGTAATTAGTGGAGAACAGGAGGGCTTCTCTAAGAAAAACTAACAGGTCTGTGAGAGCTGGAATTCTTACTGGTTGGTAGGTGATCAAATACTTATGTCATGCAATAAAATGCAAAATAATTATTAAAAAATCATACAATGTGATTTTCTGGATTTTTGTTTTAGATTCCGTCTCTCACAGTTGAAGTGTACATGCTTTGTAAGTGGGAAAACCTGCAAAATGGGCAGTGTATCAAATACTTGTTCTCCTCACTGTATGTGGACATGAATCAGGTCACAAGAAGGGCACCAGAGCTCTTTCTCAGAACCAACTGACACTGTAAATCTACAGTACAATGTAAGAAAGAAAAGAGCAATGTCCTATGTTTCACCCCGGCTTATATGCGACTATCCTGTAACATTTTAATCCATTTATGAGCAAGAGTTTGCTCCCTGCAGTAGACGCTGTAAGAGTTTGCTCCCTGCGTAAGCCAGCCAGGGTTTCAGAGATCTGCCCACTGTGAGCCAATTTAACGGCCCTTATTACTAGTGGGAGGAGAAACTGTGGGGAAAAGAAGATCTGAATCCTTTGAAATATCTGTGAATCCGTGTGGGGATTCTACGAAATAGCAGCATGGTTTTCTTTTTCCACCTCCAAACAATATCTGTTTGAAGGACTTCTTTAACATTAAACTAGTACTTTGCTGGGTATTTTACTATTTGGCCCTGTCTTTTTTAGACTCCTGCTATTAGCATCACACTAACTTTGTTATGTTAATGCTAATGTCCCGTTGTTTCTCTCCCATAGCTCGATAGCGTGAGCTCATACCCTTAGTCTCGGACAAAAACAACAACAATACCAGTAAGATGCTTCCTATGTTAGCAGGCGCCCAGGAAACATCTTGACGCTCTCGACACTTTAAAAAAAACGCGCTGAAACCTTTAGATGTGCTGCTGAGTTTGGTAATATCACTCTTTTCTGGCACTATTCCTTTATTTTCTTCCTCTCCTTCCCCTCCAGGCTAGCAGGGGAGAGTTTTATGCTGTGTTGTGCTTTGAAAGTCAGGTGGAAAACATAAGCCGTGGGGCTGAGAGAGACGTACATTTTTCTCCCAGCTAATGCGCTGAGCTGTGCAGGAGATGCTAACGTCTTAATTATGCTACTCCAAGATAACGATAACACTTGCCTTGGCCTGCTTAACAGGGCCCGGGAAGAAAGCACTGTCTGAGACATAGTTAGAGGCGCCAAGGCAATGTTCTGGCAAAGTGAAAGCACATATCTGTCTGTAAATATCTCAAAGCCTTCCATGTGTTTTTTTCCTATTCCCTTCCTTCTGCTGTTCTGTGTAATAGGAAATGCAAACTGTAGCCCAGTACCAACTACTGAATACTCACAGTCGCAGCACATAGAATGTCTTACTTCTAATTCCCTACACATGCCAATTATCCACCAGCCTTGAGTTCCTATTGCAGTGCCCTGTAGCTGACACCAGGCAGCCTGTGAGTTCTGCATGTTTCCCCATGGTGTCCTACCCTCACCAGTGGTTAGAGTCAGGCCTACAGTATCTCCTCCCTGCAGTGTCCCCAGTATGGAGCCTGCTGGTGGGGTGATGAAGGCTTTTAAACAGCCCTGGTGACGAACCGCAGCTATACTGTAGCTATCGCCATAGGGGGCCTTTTCTGCATGCTAGCACTCAGCTAGAGTCTTTAATGATGGCAATATCAAAGCCATGTCCGACTGCCGGGGATCCCCCAGTGTTCACTCCCCTATTAGCGGGCCTGCTCACACAGCTAGTGGTGGTGGCTAGGTGAGGGAGGAGGGGTTGAGGAAGCATACATGGAGAACAGCTACCAGCAGCAGTAGATGATTGAGAGAGAAGAAGATGGGAAAGGGGAGTTAGGGAATCCATTATCTACTGCTACTGGTTACTGTAAACAGAACCTAAAGGTTTGTCGCTCTTTACAAAATGGCAGATTTGGTCACTAATGAGCGCCTAAATTGGAACGCAGTGGTTGTACAGTAACATGATATACGTGACGTCAGAGCTCAGGGTCTCAGTTTTACAGAGCTTTATGGGATTCAACTTTAAAAATATAAATAAATTAAATAAAAATATAGGACAAAACACACATCACGATAAGAGAGACAACACTACATAAAGAGAGACCTAAGACAACAACATAGCATGGCAGCAACACATGACAACACAGCATGGTAGCAACACAACATGACAACAACATGGTAGCAGCACAAAACATGGAACACACATTATTGGGCACAGACAACAGCACAAAGGGCAAGAAGGTAGAGACAACAACACAATACATCACGCATGCTCATGTATTTATCGATCAGAAAGTATAACTACAATGTGAGCATGTTTGACAAATGAAACGTTAAGGTTAATCTAAAGAAATGTAAATTATTTCCTTGGTTTTCCTCGTTGGTTGAAGAGGGTTCTGTTAATTTCCTGGTCTGAGAATAGACAAGCAAATGGGGCACTTTCAAGCACATGGTTAATTAATTGTATGGGTAATGTGGTAGTTGTTTATCCTGGTGGGCATATACATGTTTATATCAAGGGTTTAGAAGTAACAGATTACATGTTGTAAATTACATGTAATCTGATTACAAAAAAACCTGTGACTGTAATCAATTACATTACCAGCCAAAATATTGTACTCAGATTACACATACTTTTGAAAAACTGGATAACTTTTAAATTCAGAAAGGATGTTTGCGAAAAAGAATAAGACATTATAACACCTTTCTGTTTTCTCAATGACATCCAATTCAGCATAGAAAAAAGTGTAAGTTGAAGTTTGTTCCAACTGAGCGTGTTTGGCTAGGCCCTAATTTATGTCCTCTCTGTCACCTGGAGTTGCATGGGAAATGGTCCAGCAACACAAGGAAAGCACAAAGGACAATGCCCAAGGACTAGTCAGCCCTTCCCCCTTTGAGGGGCCGAAATGTATCTCTGTTACAGTATCCGGAGGACTGACTATTGAATGAGTAATAGACACCAAACATGGATAATATAGTGGTATTCTATCTGAAACGTATTCACAGAGTATAAAGCTGATGCTATCTATATGGATTTATTATCTCTTTGGTAACTTGTATCTGTACAGAGTGAACTCTGAATTAGTCTATGAAAGGTTTTATGGTCCTCTCTGGAATTCTTTCTTATTTACATCGGTCTCATCCCCCACACACGCTCTTAGACGCTGTCACATCCTGTGGCGAATGGGCCCGGGTGTGTTTAGGTTACTGTAAACTTGGTATCGTTTGATTGATCAATGGTGGTTGGTCTTGGGTTGAAAGGTTATACCTTCAGATGTTGTAAATTGAATTAAATGCCTTTGTTCTCTCCCTTATGTATTCTGTCCTTGAGCTGTTCTTGTCTATTAATTTTCTCTATTGTGTCATGTTTCATGTTTTTTGTGGACCCCAGGCTTTTGCAAAAGCTAATGGGGCTCCTAATAAAATACTAAATACCAAAATCTTATCCTGTATCCAGTCCATGGAGGAAGGTTGTATGATCAATTCTCATTTCCTAGGCTTCTAGGCATCTCTTTGTTCATGCTTTGTCTTCTAACTTAACCTTCAAATCAAATCAAATCACATTTTATTGGCCACATACACATAGTTAGCAGACGTTATTGCCGGTGTAGTGAAATGCTTGTGTTCCAACAGTGCATTAGTATATGACCTTAAGATCTATATGCCTAGAAGTATGCTTTGTAATGCTTGTTAATGCTTTGTAACTTATGCTTTATGCCTTGTATGTGACTCCATTCATTGTACAATGTTAATTAAATATCTGTCTTTTGATATAGACAACTCTCAGACCAATTCTTTATAGTCGATATCATCTCATTGCCTAGTGCTTGCTTGTACAGTGGGGAGAACAAGTATTTGATACACTGCCGATTTTGCAGGTTTTCCTACTTACAAAGCATGTAGAGGTCTGTAATTTTTATCATAGGTACACTTCAACTGTGAGAGACGGAATCTAAAACAAAAATCCAGAAAATCACATTGTATGATTTTTAAATAATTAATTTGCATTTTATTGCATGACATAAGTATTTGATCACCTACCAACCAGTAAGAATTCCGGCTCTCACAGACCTGTTAGTTTTTCTTAGAGAAGCCCTCCTGTTCTCCACTAATTACCTGTATTAACTGCACCTGTTTGAACTCGTTACCTGTATAAAAGACAACTGTCCACACATACAATCAAACAGACTCCAACCTCTCTACAATGGCCAAGACCAGAGAGCTGTGTAAGGACATCAGGGATAAAATTGTAGACCTGCACTAGGCTGGGATGGGCTACAGGACAATAGGCAAGCAGCTTGGTGAGAAGGCAACAACTGTTGGCGCAATTATTCGAAAATGGAAGAAGTTCAAGATGACGTCAATCTCCCTCGGTCTGGGGCACCATGCAAGATCTCACCTTGTGGGGCATCAATGATCATGAGGAAGGTGAGGGATCAGCCCAGAACTACACGGCAGGACCTGGTCAATGACCTGAAGAGAGCTGGGACCACATTCACAAAGAAAACCATTAGTAACACACTACGCCGTCATGGATTAAAATCCTGCAGCGCACGCAAGGTCCCCCTGCTCAAGCCAGCGCATGTCCAGGCCCGTCTGAAGTTTGCCAATGACCATCTGGATGATCCATAGGAGGAATGGGAGAAGGTCATGTGGTCTGATGAGACGAAAATAGAGCTTTTTGGTCTAAACTCCACTCGCCGTGTTTGGAGGAAGAAGAAGGATGAGTACAACCCCAAGAACATCATCCCAACCGTGAAGCATGGAGGTGGAAACATCATTCTTTGGGGATGCTTTTCTGCAAAGGGGACAGGACGACTGCACCGTATTGAGGGGAGGATGGATGGGGCCATGTATCGCGAGATCTTGGCCAACAACCTCCTTCCCTCAGTAAGAGCATTGAAGATGGCTCGTGGCTGGGTCTTCCAGCATGACAACGACCCGAAACACACAGCCAGGGCAACTAAGGAGTGGCTCCGTAAGAAGCATCTCAAGGTCCTGGAGTGGCCTAGCCAGTCTCCAGACCTGAACCCAATAGAAAATCTTTGGAGGGAGCTGAAAGTCTGTATTGCCCAGCGACAACCCCGAAACCTGAAGGATCTGGAGAAGGTCTGTATGGAGGAGTGGGACAAAATCCCTGCTGCAGTGTGTGCAAACCTGGTCAAGAACTACAGGAAATGTATGATCTCTGTAATTGCAAACAAAGGTTTCTGTACCAAATATTAAGTTCTGCTTTTCTGATGTATCAAATACTTATGTCATGCAATAAAATGCAAATTAATAACTTAAAAATCATACAATGTGATTTTCTGGATTTTTGTTTTAGATTCCGTCACTCACATTTGAAGAGTACCTATGATAAAAATGACAGACTTCTACATGCTTTGTAAGTGGGAAAACCTGCAAAATCGGCAGTGTATCAAATACTTGTTCTCCCCACTGTATATCTATTATTTCTCTATGGAGTCAGCTAAGTGTGTGTGTGTGTGTGTGTGTGTGTGCCAAGAGTATGCAAATCTGTAATCAAGGCAAAGGGTGTCTACTTTGAAGAATCTCAAATATAAAATTGTTAAATTCTGTCTAACACTTTTTTGGTTACTACATGATTCCATATGTGTTATTTAATAGTTTTGATGTCTTCAATATTATTCTACAATGTAGAAAATAATTAAAATAAAGAAAAACCCTTAATGAGTAGGTGTGTCCAAACTTTTGACTGGTACTGTATATTGTACACTTCGCTCGTTGGCTTTATTTATCCTCACTTTGCCAATAAAAAATCCACTCTGCATTGTTGCCTTCTTACTGACACCTCCACTGCTAGGGTGGACTCTCTTACAGGCTACAATTTTTTTGTTGTATGAGAGAGACGTATGCTGTAAATCAAGCAGACTTTATGTGTTCTGAAAGATGAAACGTTTAGGATTCTAGTACCGCTTTGATGTCATGATGAGTCAAATGTGTACTTTACATTTCCATATTATAAAACTCATGTCACTTACAGTATGCAAAATGTTTTGGTCTTATGTTGCACCTACCCCACATTTTTCATGAATATATTCTTATTATGGTACTGAATGTATCCATGGTACTTTAATTCTGCAAACTGTACAGTAAATGTAAAATGCACATAAAATCAACAGTATAATTTTGGGATTCAGTCTTGTGTCAGGTGAACTATAGTGTCCTCACCTTTGGTCTGATCATTTCCCCATAATCTCCAAAGTTCTCCCTTTCAATTGCTACCATGGTTATGCATATAGTTCTCATATTTCTTCTGTATGAAACATTTAAATTTGGCCCTATCCATATACGCCAATTCCCACAAATGTAAAGAGTTAAGTCCCATGAGACCTGATCCAAGACGAGCAGTCAATTAAGGTGCGTGTTTGTGTGTCTCAGGTTCCGTCAACCCATCTCTCATTCATGCATATAAATACATTTTAAAAACTCTCTGTCTGTTGATGTGGTATCAGTGTGCACAGCAGCTCACATACACATTACCCAGGGTCTTGTTGCATGACTGTCAGTTTCACAGGAACCCGCAAAGGGTGAAGCCTTCTATTGGCATCCTACAGTAAATGTCAAACGCCTTGTTAAAGCTTTTAGGATAATTACATTTGAACTTAATGAAGATTTTGTTGCTCAGGCCATCATACATTATGTGTCAGTCATCCAGGCAGGGACATTACAATAGCGTGGCTAGTATAGTGTTCGAGAAGAAAGACACATTGATAATGTGATGTAATTAGTAAAGTTGCACTTTTCAGGAATGTTTCATGCTCTCTCCCCCCCTGACTTTTAGGAAATGGAAAGTGATTTGAAAGTGAATTGCATTTTGAAAACGCCAATTTCCCCTTGTGATGGATACCGCCTGCATTGGCAGCATAAATCTGTTCAATGCCAGTGCACTTCGCTGCTGAGAATTCGGGGCAATAAATGTCATATTCTGAGCGTTGCTTTCTAAAATGTAATATGACATTGTCTTTAATGCATTTCGATTAATTTATATGTATAAGGGGTGGAGTCTCTTGCTGCAGTGGAGGAAATAGGAGTCACTATCTAATGCAGTGGTGGCCAACAGGGACAGCAGTGTAAGCAGGCTTTTGTTCCAGCCCAGCACTAATACACCTAATTTTAACTAAGTCATACTCGATTTAGACAACGTTTACTAGAATTATGTGTGTTTATGCTGGGCTGGAACAAAAGCCGGCACACATACCAGTACCCTCAAGTACCAGTGTCGACCAACCCCTGCCTCTGCTGTACATGGATGAGATGACTGGAATTGTTTTTTATTTAACTAGGCAAGTCAGTTAAGAACAATTTCTTATTTACAATGACGGACTACCAAGAGGCAAAAGGTCTTCTGCAGTGAAGGGGGCGGATTAAAAATAAAACTGTTGGACAAAACACACATCACATGTAGAGAGACACCACAACACTAAATAAAGAGAGACCTAAGGTAACAACACAGCATGGCAGCAACACATGACATGACATGACATGACATAGGACAAAACACACATCACATGAAAAGAGACACCACAACACTACATAAAGAGAGACCTAAGAAAACAACACACATCACGACAAGAGACACAACACTACATAAAGAGAGACCTAATACAACAACACAGCACAGCAGTAACACATGACAACACAGCATGTAAGCAACACAACATGACAACAACACAGTAGAAACAAAACATGGCAGCAGCACAACGTGATACCAGCAATGTTGGGCACAGACAACAGCACCAAGGCAAAAAAGTTAGAGACAACAATACATCATGTGAAGCAGCAACAAGTGTCAGTAAGAGTGTCCATGATTGAGTCTTTGAATGTAAAGATAAAACTGTGCCCTTTGAGTGTTTTTTGCAGCTTGTTCCAGTCGCTAGCGACAGCGAACTGAAAAGAGGAGAGACCCAGGGATGTGTCTTGCGCCGGGTATACAGAGAGGACCAGTTTACAGAGGAGTATAGATTGCAATGATGTTTCCTATAAGGAGATCTGATGGCCGAATGGTAAAGAACATCTAGCCACTCGAGAGCACCCTTACCTGACGATTTATAGATTACGTCTCTGTAATCTAGCATGGGTAGAATGGTAATTTATCAGGTGACAGGTCCTTTTCCTGAGTTTGCCCCATATTGAGTTATGACTGGCTAAAGTGACCCCTTCCCTGTGTTGGTTATAATTTTAGATACCTCGTAAGCATTTTGAGTCTCTGCGGGGTTGTGAGTGCTGCAGAGCCAACCCACTATTACATATTATTGTGAAAAATAGGCACAAATGACTTACGTGAAATTTGTGACAGGCACACAAAAAAATATAGGCAGATGAAGGCGCTAGGTTAAGCAACGATAGGAGGGAGGTTGGGCGGGGAGGATGGGTGGACGTATAAGGCAAAGGTCTAGTAACCAAATGCATGTTCGAATCACATGATGGACAACTTTAGCATTTCAGCTAATTAGCAACTATTTACTACCAGTGGCGTAGCCAGACTTTTGTTGTTGGGTGGGCCGAAATATAAGCACTCAAATCATCATTGAATATTCATTGAAAGCATAGGCTACCCTCCTAGTGCGCTCTTGTACTTGATCACACACATCTAATAGAACAGAGTGTGTCATGGTGCATATAACCATAGAAGCACAGTGACATAATTGCCTCAATGATACATCAAATCAAATTTAATTTGTCACGTGCACCGTGGTACCGGTACAGAGTCAATGTGCGGGGGCACCGGTTAGTCAGGCTAATTGAGGTAATATGTACATGTACTGTAGGTATAGTTAAAGGGGGGGCACACAATGAAAATAGTCCGGGTAGCCATTTGATTACGTGTTCAGGAGTCTTATGGCTTGGGGGTAAAAGCTGTTGAGAAGCCTTTTGGACCTAGACTTGGCTCTCCGGTACCGCTTGCCATGCGGTAGCAGAGAGAACAGTCTATGACTGCGGTGGCTGGAGTCTTTGACAATTTTTAGGGCCTTCCTCTGACACCGCCTGGTATAGAGGTCCTGAATGGCTGGATGCTTGGCCCCAGTGATGTACTGGGCCGTACACACTACCCTCTGTAGTGTCTTGCGGTCGGAGGCCGAGCAGTTGCCGTACCAGGCAGTGATGCAACCTGTCAGAATGCTCTCGATGTTACAGCTGTAGAACCTTTTGAGGATTAGGCTTTGTCGTGCCCTCTTCACGGCTGTTGGTGTGTTAAGACCATTCTAGTTTGTTGGTGATGTGGACACCAAGGAACTTGAAGCTCTCAACCTGCTCCACTACAGCCCCGTCGATGAGAATGGGGGCGTGCTTGGTCCTCCTTTTCCTGTAGTCCACAATCATCTCATTTGTCTTGATTACGTTGAGGGAGGTTGTTATTCTGGCACCACATGTAAGTTTGAGTTTAACCTGTAGTTGTTGGCTCTCTTCAAAAGTAAAAGATAATATTCCTGATTAAGTTCTTAATAGTATTTTCTTCGTTACCTTGTAATTCTTTTATTGAAAAATATTGATTTCTTTTTCTGTAATTTAAATTTCTAAATCAGATTTATCGAGATTATCATTCCCCTAATGAACGCCTTAAATGCATCTAATTATATTGGGGGAAGGCTTTTCTACATCTGTAATGGCAAAGTTTTTTATTTTTTCATTTACGATGTCATGGATTCTTGAACCCAGTAAATTGTTCCGAGCATTTTTGAAGAAAATAAATGTAGTCAATTCTTGAATAACTTTTCTTACTTTCCTTGAATTTGCCTTTTTATTGCTACGTCTGTCAATCTTATCGAATGTATGATTAAGTTTCCTGCTAAAATAACAGTCTGGATTTAATGTAATATAGCTAGCATTCTATCTAAAAACTACCAGGTTTTCCCCTGGTGGAATATACAATGACATCAATGAGTATTTTTCACTATGTAAGCTACAATTCAACATTAGTGTCACGTGTTGGTGGAATGAGAGACCAAGGCACAGCGCAGTAATAGTTCGACATTTTAATTATACTATGTATAACACAACTCAATGAGGAACTAATTCACAGAAGAAGGAATACAACAAACGTGCCACACTTACTGTCACCGTGACTGGAGAATAACGACCCACACAAAGGTGTGGGACATACAAACATACAGCGGGTGAAATAAGTATTGAACACGTCACCATTTTTCTCAGTAAATATATTTCCAAAGGTGCTATTGACATGACATTTTCACCAGATGTTGGTAACAACCCAAGTAATCCATACATACAGAAACCAAAACAAATAAGTTCAGAAATTAAGTTATGTGTAATAATGTGAAATGACACAGGGAAAAAGTATTGAACACATGAAGAAAGGGAGGTGCAAAAAGGCATGGAAAGCCAAGACAACAGCTGAAAACTATCAGTAATTAAAAAGCAATCCAGCCCCCTGTCAGTGCAAATTAATATCAGCTGGTTCAGTCCCAACTGATGGCCTACAAAAAGGTCTCATTGCCAAGGTGTCACACAAGAGACATCTCATGATGGGTAAAAGCAAAGACCTGTCTCAAGACCTTCGCAACCTAATTGTTGCAAAACATAATGATGGCATTGGTTATAGGCGCATTTCTAAGCTTCTGAATGTTCCAGTGAGCACTGTTGGGGCCATAATACGAAAGTGGAAAGACAATCATTTCACCATAAATTTGCCTCGACCAGGTGCTCCTCGCAAGATTTCTGACAGAGGAGTGAAAAGAATAATCAGAAGAGTTGTCCAAGAGCCAAGGACCACTTGTGGAGAGCTTCAAAAATACCTGCAATTAGCAGGTACTGTTGTCTCAAAGAAAACAGTAAGTAATGCACTCCACCGCCATGGCCTGTATGCACGCTCACCACGCAAGACTCCATTGCTGAAAAAAAAGCATGTTGAAGCTCGTTTAAAGTTTGCTGCACAACATTTGGAAAAGCCAGTAAAATACTGGGAGAATATAGTGTGGTCAGATGAGAGCAAAATTGAACTGTTTGGATGTCATAATAAACACCATGTTTGGAGGAGAAATGGCACTGCACATCACCCTAAAAACACCATACCAACAGTGAAGTTTGGAGGTGGGAACATCATGGTGTGGGGCTGCTTTTCAGCAAATGGTACTGGCAAACTTCACATAATTGAAGGATGGATGAATGGGCAAATTTACCGAGACATTCTTGACAAAAATCTGCTGCCATCTACCAGGATGATGAAGATGAAACAAGGGTGGACATTTCAGCAAGACAATGATCCCAAACACACAGCCAAGGTAACTCTCAATTGGTTTCAAAGAAAGAAAATAAAGCTGCTAGAATGGCCCAGCCAATCACCTGACTTAAATCCCATTGAAAATCTATGGAAAGAACTGAAGATCAAGAATCATAGAAGAGGCCCACGGAACCTTCAAGATTTGAAGACTGTTTGTGTGGAAGAATGGGCCAAAATCACACCACAGCAATGCATGCGACTAGTTTCTCCATACAGTAGGCGTCTTGAAGCTGTCATTACCAACATAAGCTTTTGTACAAAGTATTAAATAAATATCAGTAAGTGTGTTCAATACTTTTTCCCTGTGTCATTTCACATAACTTAATTTCTGAACTTATTTGTTTTGGTTTCTATGTATGTATGTATGTATGTATGGATTACTTGGGTTGTTACCAACATCTGGTGAAAATTTCCTGTCAATAGCACCTTTGGAAATATATTTACTGAGAAAAATGGTGACGTGTTCAATACTTATTTCAACCGCTGTATGTAGGATCCCTAATTAGAGACAATGCAGTGCAGCTGCCTCTAATTAGGGATCCAACACAAAACACCACACAGAAACAGAGCCTGACAGTACCCCCCTAGCCGGGCCAGGACTGGGCACCGGTGGGACAAATGACTCCGGCCATGGAGCGGGGCAAATAACCGGGCCCGGACTGGGCACCGGTGGGACAAACGGCTCCGGCCATGGAGCGGGGCAATTAACCGGGGCCGGACAGGGCACCGGTGGGACAAACGGCTCCGGCCATGGAGCGGGGAACATAACATGGCCCGGACTAGTCAGCTGTGCTGACTTCTGGAGACTCCGGGCTGTGGGCCGTAGCTGGAGGTTCCGGGCTGCGGACCTTCGCTGGAGGTTCCGGGCTGCGGACCTTCGCTGGAGGTTCCGGGCTGCGGACCTTCGCTGGAGGTTCCGGGCTACGGACCTTCGCTGGAGACTCCGGGCTACGGACCTTCGCTGGAGGTTCCAGGCTCTCCACCACCTTGTCTGCTTCTCTTCTGATCATTTGAAAAACCCCTCCGGTCTCTCCCTATGGTGGATCGTGGGAAGACGAAGTGGTGGGCGATCCTCTTCCTCCAGCCTCTCCGGGTGCTGAGAGTGCACCGATGGTGTGGTGCGTGGAGTCGGCACGGCCGTACCGAGCTCTGGGACGGCGCTGGAGGCACCGGGTTGGGAACTGGCGTTGGAGGGCTGGGACCGCCCCGATCTTCCTCTCCCCATTGCCTATCCCCTTCCGGTGAGGTCTCCTCCAGGAGCTCCCACAAGTGAGGGAACCGAAGCACGTTGTCGTCCTCCGACGACGAGTCCGTCTCGAACCCTCCGAGGAGTTCCTTTACCGTATATCGATGCTGCTTCACCTCTCTCTCCTTTTCTCCCCACTTGCGCTGCTTGGTCTCGTCGTGGTGGGTCGTTCTGTCACGTTCTTGCATTAGGTGGAGAGACCAAGGCGCAGCGCAGTAATAGTTCGACATTTTAATTATATGTATAACACAACTCAATGACTAACTAATTCACAGAACAAGGAATACAACAAACATGCCACACTTACTGTCACCGTGACTGGAGAATAACGACCCACACAAAGGTGTGGGACATACAAACATATGTAGGATCCCTAATTAGAGACAATGCAGTGCAGCTGCCTCTAATTAGGGATCCAACACAAAACACCACACAGAAACAGAAATAATAGACCTGTCAGTCTCTGACCATGGATACATAGAGAAGCAAAAGGCTTTTTGTGCTTTTGTGCTTTTTTGAAATGTAACAATTGCATGAAAACCTAATCTGTTGACAATCACTTTAACACAGACATATTTTTATTAATAGATTTTTTAAGTCATGCCCCCCTCCGTCCTTGAAGTTTTATAACATCAGAAACAGAACTGGAGTTATTAGCAGATTCACCCCGATAATTGCCTCGAAACTGAAGCTAAACTAAACTGAAACTAATTTCACACATATAACAACAGATTAAATAAATTAAGTAAAGTATGATGGGGAGAAAGGGGGAGAATGGGTGAGTTGGGTGAGTTGATGAAGGAGGGGAAGCGAATGATGCATAATTATGTAATCACCAATTATGGATGAAGAACTGGCTGGGCCATTCTATTGTATTGATCCATTCTAATTATAATCTTAAAATGGTATGTACCCTATATCAGTCCACCAAATCAAAGCAGTCTTATCAGTCTACTCTGGCCAACTTGGACATGCTGAGCGGCTTTCAATATGTGGGAAAATATCCACATCGGGCAGCAGGTGAGTGTTGGAAAATATGGTGATGAGGCTTGTAGAACCTTATGTTGGCAAGGGGAAAAATGTCACCATGGACAATTTCTTCACTTGCAAAGAAAACAAGTCTGGCCGGCACCATGAACAAGACGGGAGCTCCCTCCCTCTGTGCAAAATAAGGTACCTGCACAGCCATTGTACTCCAAAACTGTGCTGAAGAATGACAAGATGACGGGGACACTATAAAGAGAATTATGTTAGGACAAGGGATAACAGCTAAATTAAATCCAACTAATGCCACTGCGTGAAGACACACACAAGCACGAGCTGGCAATAATTTACTATTTTTGACCGCTGTCATATCGACACATAGTAATTATAATGCCACTATTTATCAAGGCCACTTGGCACTTATAATGATGTTTAGGCTACTGATTTCATAATTTGACTGTGCGTCTTGGTGGTTGAGCTATTTATTTTTAATAAGCTGTTACCTTGTTCCAACACATATGCTTTCTGTTTCATAGTTGTAACAAAGGCACTCTACAAATTATATTTGTGACTGACCGGCTCGATTCGGTTTTATGTAGCAAAATTAGAAATGGGTTTTTTACATTGGATAAAAGTAGAGATTCAGAGATAGAAAATGGTATATCATACACTACAGTTGAGGAACAATGGGAAAGTCATTCTGAAAGTTGATAAACTTGTAACCCCACTTTTGAGAAAATGTCCCATGAATGTTTTGGTACACCTACTGGAGAGATTTTCCTTATCTACACCCATTCAACATTGTTCACACCCTCTTAAACTGTAGCTCCACCCATCTCTTTAAGGATTCACATGTGAGGCCATGTGCTAAACAGAGTGAATATGGTAGTGTACTAAACAACCAAAGATTTCAAGACTAATGGCTGGTTTATACTACGTCTATCGACATGTCTGTATATAGTTGTCGCAGTGACATCATGAACATTCTATTGTCGTCCGACATCAAACTTGTTGTTGTCATTATGAAAAAGTATAAATATAAAAACGACAGGCTGCATGACATCATCAGCCTGGTGATCCAAAATAGCATAACTGGTGTGTTTTAACACCAATAAACCAATCAGTTTAAAAATGAAGTTAGTATATGTAAATCTAACAAACCAGGCAACTAAAAGCAACTTTCTAAACAATATTTTGGTTAGTCTCTAGCTTGTTAGCTAGCTACCTAAAGATAAGTTAGCTGGCTAGCCAGTTCCAATAATGACCATATCATATTGCTGACAATGTCTTAACTTTAGGTAATTTGTATTAATTATTACAGGATAATAAACTCACAACAAAATCATTATTTACAAGTTAATGGCGCGCATTATGCGAACAGAACATATAAAAGGTACAGTGGAATGGTTACTTGCATAGTGGAGACTTTTGTTTAGACATGTAGCTAGCTAGCTAGCTAGCTAAACAATTAACCATAATCCCAACTCAAAACATTACTACCCTGCATGAATCTACAGTTAGATAACCAATTAGGTTCAATGTCAGCTAGCTAGCTAACATTAGGCGATAACTAGCAATGCAAATGGGTCTGAGATACGAATAATATTACTACAGAGATCATACACGTAACATTAGCTAGTGAGCCAGCCAGCCAGCTAACGTTAGCTAGTTAGCTAACAGTACGCATGAAAGTTCACATGTTCCAGAAGTCATTTCTGCCAAAAACCACAGAAATGCCTCCCATGTGAAGTAGTGATGCGCTTCCTGAAACGAGTCACATTTATTGAACACTTGAATTTGTGTTTTTTCGTTTTTATATAGCCTACAGTAATGTAAACTAATGAAAATGTTGTTGTGTTATTTGAAATACTGAAAATAGTATTCTGTTACCCAAGGCCTTCATTAACACAACCAAATTATTATTTTTGCAATAGCATATATGAAATGTACTAATTACACTGTTAGAATGTTGCAGTCTAAATGGGCTTTTTCAACGCTTGAGAATTCCATCCTTTGCTTTCCCTTCCATACCCACAGCACAGCCGGGAAGTGGAATTGAGATTTGATTCCTTTTTCCTCCAGTGAGTGTCTGATCGGAATGTATTGTTTGCTTTTTTTTCTCAGTCTAGCAGACAGGTCCTGGACAAATCGAGTGGACTGAACGTGAATTTTGATCTCTTTTCCCCCATGACTTCAGAATGACTTTGGTCTGATCCACAGCTTGAAGATTACCATGCTAGGGTATTTAGCGTTCTTCTGTTTCACACCGATCTAATGCTGTTGTTCCAGATCCTTTGGTGATATGTGCACGTCAAGTTCCTCAGATATCAGCTTGACCACGTAGTTGGAAAGGTCCCCTTTTCCCTCGTCTTCTGGTAAGGACACTATTCTCATGTAGTTTCTTGTCATTCTGTTTTCTTGTTAGTCCAATTCATCTTCTAAAGTTTGCAACTTTGTATCCAGAAGGCAAATGTTGTTGTGTTGTTAATTCAATTGTATGTGATTGTTTGACACGATAGTCTACTTTCTTTTTGAGTGGATCTACTTTTTTAACAGATTTTAACAAATTGTTTGGTTTGGGCAGCATTGAGAGCATTTTAACTATGTTTTCCTGGATATCGTTTAGCTGTTCACTACTCTCGTTTGCATCTCCAAGTTGTTCCCTGTCTTTTCCTCTGGGGGAAGCAATGGCTTGTTGAATTTGTGTCACCACGCCGCTTTACCAACTGATTGGTTTGCTGTTGTACATAACTTACCGCTATCAATTTTAGAGGCTAAATTTGAACTTTGTTGTCTGGCT
The DNA here is from genome assembly GCA_023634145.1 of Thymallus thymallus. Lineage (NCBI taxonomy): Eukaryota > Metazoa > Chordata > Actinopteri > Salmoniformes > Salmonidae > Thymallus > Thymallus thymallus. The sequence goes on along the minus strand of CM042404.1, from coordinate 22,940,811 downwards.
TCTACATATAACCACAATTTTGTGGGTACAAAACGGATATATTCACACCCCATGCGTCCTATCTGTATGTGCATGCGCCTCATGTACCCCAAACTCTTTCGATGACATAGACTGACCAGGTGAATCCAGGGGAAAGCTATGATCCCTTATTGATGTCACGTGTTAAATCCACTTCAATCAGTGTAGATGAAGGGGAGGACACAGGTTAAATAAGGATTTTTTTGTCATGGTTCCACCAGTCACCAGAAGGTGGCAGGTTACTCATTAAGATTTCTCTGTTAAAAGAGGCTTGTTTTCTGTTGTAATTTGCAAAATCTTGAATTGATTGCCGTGTGCATTTGTTTCCTGAGTGAGTTTTCGAGACTTAGTGTTTGTTGTTTTTCCCGTGTTAATGTGATCCTTCGGTTACCGATTCTCAGTAAAGTATTATGTTTATCCTTAACCACTGATCCTTGTCTGGTCTCTCCTTTGCGCCACATCACATTTTTAAGCCTTGATACAATTGAGACATGGATTGTGTATGTGTGCCGTTCAGAGGGTGAATGGTCAAGTGCCTTTGAAAGGGGCATGGTAGTAGGTGCCACACGCACCAGTTTGAGTGTGTCAAGAACTGCAACGCTGCAGGTTTTTTCACACTTAACAGTTTCCTGTGTGTATCAAGAATGGTCCACCAACAAAAGACATCCAGACAACTTGACACAACTGTGGGAAGCATTGGAGTCAACATGGGCCAGCATCTCTGTGGTATGCTTTCAACACATTGTAGTCCATGCCCCAACGAATTGAGGCTGTTCTGAGGGCAAAAGGGGGTGCAACTTATTATTAAGAAGTTGCTCCTAATGTTTTGTACACAAACAGTAAGCTACAATGTACAGCTCAGTACTGCAGTACAATATACAGTTCAGTGAAAGAAAAAGGAAAAAATAACATAGGCCAACCATTGTTTTATTTATGTATTCATTGTTGTCAGACTCAAAGCACAAGACGACGGGACCACTCTACTAACCACCGGCCCTGGCAATCTTCATTACTCACACCTGCTCCCCATCATTACGCACACCTGGACATAATTACCATGATTACCTTCCCTTTATTTAGCCCTCAGTATCTTCAGTTATCGGGCAGTATTGGTAAGTTTTCATTCACGTTCTGTATACTTCTGATGTTTTGTTTATCTGCATTCTTCATTAAACTCACCTTCTGCACTTGCTTCCTGACTCCCGGCATATACGTGACAGAATACTGCCTCACAAATTATGGAAACAGCGGAAGATAAAGACATCCCACAGACGGTCTGTGAACAGGGACACCTACTCCGTCAACATCACGATCAGCTGGAGCAACTGGATGTGGCTATGGATGGTAGAGGTCCTCCGCATCCTCTACCACCTTTACACCACCCAAGAGGATTCACCTACAACTAGCGGAGGACCTTTTACCAGGGAGCCAGCCCCCCAGCCGACCCAGCAGTCCGCCCAGGGAGTTGATGCCCGACTGTCCCTCCCGGACAAGTATGACGGGACTCCATCCAAATGCCGTAGCTTCCTACTCCAGTACTTGCTCTATATATTGCCCATCAGATGGGAACTCCCACCACCGGGAGGTCCAGGGTTAACACACCCATTTCCCTACTGAACGGGCAGGTGTTGGAGTGGGCTACAGCCATCTGGGAGAGAGGAGAGGAAGAGTTGGGTTCCTACGAGAGGTTCATGGCTCTGGTCTTTGACCATCCACCTGCAGGGTGCCCAGACTGCTGCGGACTAAGCCCTCACCTTCCGGACCGTGGAAGTCTCCAGCGGATGGGACAAACCGGTGCTCTGCACCCTATTCCATAGAAGACTGCGCGAGGAGGTCTGGACAACCTCCATCAGAGTGCCGGCACCTCCCTCGCCCTCCTCCTTAGGCCATCCTGAGACAGAGCCTGAACCCATGGAGATAGGGGTCACATACCTCTCCGCGGCAGAGCGGCGTCACCGGAGACAGTTGTGGCTGTGGTCCTATTGCGGCCAGGAGGGACACCAGTGGTGTCCGGTGCATCCCAACCCGAGGTCCACTAGGGCAGAGGGACTGTCCCATGATCATCCGTCTCCCAGGGTCTCCTCCCTGAACATCACCTCATACCCGCTCTCATTTTCCGGCCAAGCCCTGGATAATCAAGGATTGGGATCCAGCACTATCACGCATATCACATACCACTCAGCCTCACCATGGGACCCTTGCACCAAGAAAGCCTTCCCTTCCTCATCAACATTAGTCATAATAACCATTCACAAAGTCATCCTCTGCCTCCCGTGGCTCCAACATCACAACCCCACCATATCCTGGTCAAGGATTAAAATCACTGCATGGGCACCAGGATGCCGGAAGACCTGCTTTCCCTTACCTTCTGGTTCCATGTCGGTTGAGAGTCCTGTGAGTGCCTTCCAGACCATTTTTTGGTTCTCCTGTATCGTTGGCCCTGTGTTTTGGAACGTAGATGTGGACCTCCGTCAGGCTCTGGAGAGGGAACCCGTGGCTGCTACCTGCCCTCCTGAGCGCAGCTACATCCCCACTGGGGTGAGAGATCGGCTGTCGACCTGGGCACACACATCCCTCGCCACTGGACACCCAGGTATCACCAGCACCATTCAATCCATCCATTTTATCCCTCTCTCCAGGTCGCTGAGGCACTGTTCCAGCAGGTCTTCTGGCCCTACGGCCTTCCGGAGGACATCGTCTCCGACCGTACGCACACACGTTTTGATCCAATTCACAGTGGACAATAGACGTTATACAGTGCAGCTAAACGCCTGAAGGTACCACTTTCATCTGTACAAACAATAGTACGCAAGTATAAACACCATGGGACCATGCAGCCGACAAAAAGCTCAGGAAGGAGACACGTTCTAGAGATGAGCGTACTTTGGTGAGAAAAGTGCAAATAAATCCCAGAACAACAGCAAAGGACCTTGTGAAGATGCCTGATGAAACAGGTACAAAAGTATCTATATCCACAGTAAAACAAGTCCTATATCGATATAACCTGAAAGGCCACTCAGCAAGGAAGAAGCCACTGCTCCAAAACCGCCATAAAAAAAGCCAGACTACAGTTTGCAACTGCACATGAAGACAAAGATCGTACTTTTTGGAGAAATGTCCTCTGGTCTGATGAAACAAAAATAGCCATAATGACCATCGTTATGTTTGGAGGAAAATGGGAGACACTTGCAAGCCGAAGAACACTATCCCAACCATGAAGCACGGGGGTGGCAGCATCATGTTGTGGTGCACTTCACAAAATAGATGGCATCATGAGGAAGGAAAATTCTGTGGATATATTGAAGCAATCAGTCAGGAAGTTAAAGCTTGGTCGCAAATGGGTCTTCTAAATCGACAATGACCCCAAGCATACTTCCAAAGTTGTGGCAAAATGGCTTAAGGACAACAAAGTCAAGGTATTGGAGTGGCCATCACAAAGCCCTGACCTCAATCCTATAGAAAATGTGTGGGCAGAACTGAAAAAGTGTGTACGAGCAAGGAGTCCTACAAACCTGACTCAGTTACACCAGTTCTGTCAGGAGGAATGGGCCAAAATTCACCCAACTTATTGTGGGAAGCTTGTGGAAGGCTACCCGCAACGTTTGACCCAAGTTACACAATTTTAAGGCAATGCTACCAAATACTAATTGAGTGTATGTAAACTTCTGACCCACTGGGAATGTGATGAAAGAAATAAAAGCTGAAATAAATCATTCTCTCTACTATTATTCTGACATTTCACATTCTTAAAATAAAGTGGTGATCCCAACTGACCTAAGACAGGGAATTTTTACTAGGATTAAATGTCAGGAATTGTGAAAAACTCAGTTTAAATATCTTTGGCTAAGGTGTATGTAAACTTCCGACTTCAACTGTACCTCTGCATTCTTGCTTTGTCGCTTTCTCTTCTCAAATGTGCCTTTGTATTTTGTGCCAGATCCAGTCCATGGAAATATAGTAGCAACAGCTGTATCTTTTAGTATTCTTTCTGTCCCCATAATTTCGGAATTCATATCTCATTCATATACATCATTACTGAAGTACTTGCTACACACATGCAGCGATGCAAGGTTGGCTGCAGCAGTATTTACATCATATTCACTATTTCTAATTGGATTTGGTGCCTTCTTCCCTTGATTTCCTATATAAAGCTGTCATCAAGGTTGGCTACTTCGAAGAAAATCAAATATAAAATATATTTTGATTCCATATGTGTTATTTCATAGTTTTGATGTCTTCACAATTTGTTTTACAATGTAGAGAATTGTACAAATAAAGAAAAACCCTGGAATGAGTAGGTGTGTCCAAACCTTTTTTAGCTAAACAGGTGGGGCTCAGCAACACGTGTCCTGAATGAGTAGGCTACTGAATAGGCTAACCTTAAAATAACATAGAAAAATTATGTGAGTGGGTCTTTGGGGCCACGTAAAAATTAATTCATGACCAAACACTGTTAATTAAACTACTGTTTTGGAAAGTGGAAGTTATAGGTATTTCAAAATGTGCCAAGCTTTCCATTCTCCTCTCTTAGGCCTGCATCAACACCATCCTAGCCCTATGATGGACCCCTTAAACAGTGGGCTTGACAGTGGTGGGAAATATCAGTTTAATCTCAGGCTACCACACCTGTTGTGGCACCCCCACCTGTCATTGCACCCACGGCCATAACCAGGATGCCCAGACTGCAAAATACTTTTTAAGACAGCAGGTGGAAAGGGCCCTGTGGCTTAGTGTTAGACAATTGTTCTAGTCTGTAAAGTTATAATGCAATTTTACAAATTCTGATCTGGCTGGCAGTTAAACTCAGTAAAATCAAGCCCAATTTGAAATGCCGCCTATACTTATCTTGGCTAGAAAAGTTGTCTTTCGTATTTCACAGGGCAGAAATCAATAGGCATAACTGTTCGTTTTTAGGAACTGGTAAGCTGGATGAAAATATGACATCCCTACATCACAGTCCTGCATATCACTGTCCGTGTCCGAATACCCATACTAGCGTACTACATACTTAACCTGCATACTCATTTCGGAATTTGATCAAACGTTTGATAAAAGTGTCTGCTAAATGGCATATATTATATACAGTGGGGAGAACAAGTATTTGATACACTGTCGATTTTGCAGGTTTTCCTACTTACAAAGCATGTAGAGGTCTGTAATTTTTGTCATAGGTACACTTCAACTGTGAGAGACGGAATCTAAAACAAAAATCCAGAAAATCACATTGTATGATTTTTAAATAATTAATTTGCATTTTATTGCATGACATAAGTATTTGATCACCTACCAACCAGTAAGAATTCCGGCTCTCACAAACCTGTTAGTTTTTCTTTAAGAAGCCCTCCTGTTCTCCACTCATTACCTGTATTAACTGCACCTGTTTGAACTCGTTACCTGTATAAAAGACACCTGTCCACACACTCAATCAAACAGACTCCAACCTCTCCACAATGGCCAAGACCAGAGAGCTGTGTAAGGACATCAGGGATAAAATTGTAGACCTGCACAAGGCTGGGATGGGCTACAGGACAATAGGCAAGCAGCTTGGTGAGAAGGCAACAACTGTTGGCGCAATTATTAGAAAATGAAAGAAGTTCAAGATGACGGTCAATCTCCCTCGGTCTGGGGCACCATGCAAGATCTCACCTCATGGGGCATCAATGATCATGAGAAAGGTGAGGGATCAGCCCGAGACTACACGGCAGGACCTGGTCAATGACCTGAAGAGAGCTGGGACCACAGTCTCAAAGAAAACCATTAGTAACACACTACGCCGTCATGGATTAAAATCCTGCAGTGCACGCAAGGTCCCTCTGCTCAAGCCAGCGCATATCCAGGCCCGTCTGAAGTTTGCCAATGACCATCTGGATGATCCAGAGGAGGAATGGGAGAAGGTCATGTGGTCTGATGAGACAAAAATAGAGCTTTTTGGTCTAAACTCCACTCGCCGTGTTTGGAGGAAGAAGAAGGATGAGTACAACCCCAAGAACACCATCTCAACCGTGAAGCATGGAGGTGGAAACATCATTCTTTGGGGATGCTTTTCTGCAAAGGGGACAGGACGACTGCACCGTATTGAGGGGAGGATGGATGGGGCCATGTATCGCGAGATCTTGGCCAACAACCTCCTTCCCTCAGTAAGAGCATTGAAGATGGGTCGTGGCTGGGTCTTCCAGCATGACAACGACCCGAAACACACAGCCAGGGCAACTAAGGAGTGGCTCCGTAAGAAGCATCTCAAGGTCCTGGAGTGGCCTAGCCAGTCTCCAGACCTGAACCCAATAGAAAATCTTTGGAGGGAGCTGAAAGTCTGTATTGCCCAGCGACAGCCCCGAAATCTGAAGGATCTGTATGGAGGAGTGGGCCATAATCCCTGCTGCAGTGTGTGCAAACCTGGTCAAGAACTACAGGAAACGTATGATCTCTGTAATTGCAAACAAAGGTTTATGTACCAAATATTAAGTTCTGCTTTTCTGATGTATCAAATACTTATGTCATGCAATAAAATGCAAATTAATTAATAAAAAAATCATACAATGTGATTTTCTGAATTTTTGTTTTAGACTCCGTCACTCACAGTTGAAAATTACAGACTTCTACATGCTTTGTAAGTGGGAAAACCTGCAAAATCGGCAGTGTATCAAATACTTGTTCTCCCCGCTGTATGTACACTGAGTGTATAAAACATTAGAAACACCTTCCTAATATTGAGTTGCACCCGCTTTTGCCCTCAGAACAGTTAAATTCATCGGGGGATGGACTCCAATGGTTCCCGCAGTTGTGTCAAGTTGTCTGGATGTCCTTTGGGTGGTGGACATGGGAAACTCTTGAGGATAAAAAAACCCAGCAGAGTCTAAAAAAAAAATTTTTTTTTTTTAAATGTAACCTTTATTACCGCGCTGTCATCCAGAAGGCGAGGTCAGTACAGGTGCATCAAAGCTGGGACCGAGAGACTGTTAAACAGCCATCACTAGCACAGAGGCTGCTGCCTATAGACATAGACTAGAAATCACTGGCCTCTTTAATAATATTTGCATATCTTGCATTACTCATCTCATATGTATATATTTATTTTTATTTAACCTTTATTTAACTAGGCAAGTCAGTTAAGAACAAATTCTTATTTACAATGACGGCCTACCTACAGGGTCAGCCCCTGGAGCAAATTAGGGTTAAGTGCCTTGCTCAAGGTCACATCGACAGGTTTTTCACGGGTATTCAAACCAGCGACCTTTCGGTTACTGACCCAACGCTCTAACTGCTAGGCTACCTGCCTCCCTGTATACTGTATTCTATACTATTCTACGGTGTCTTAGTCACTTTTTTAATGTTTAATTCATCTCATATGTTCAGTCCATGCCGCTCTGAAATCGCTCGTCCAAAGATGTATATATTCTTAATAAATTACTTACTTAGACTTGTGTGTATTGGGTATATGTTGTGTGATTTGTTAGATATTACTTGTTAGATATTACTGCACTGTCGGAGCTAGAAGCAGAAGCATTTCGCTACACCCGCAATAACATCTGCTAAATACGTGTATGTGACCAATACAATTTGATTTGATTTGATTTGAGAGTTGCAGTTCTTGACACACAGTACTATTTTCGAAATTTCACATACTATACATTTTTTGGGGGTCTCATACTATTTAGTACGCTAGTATAGGTATTCGGTCACGGCCACTGTCTTTCCTTTTAGAAACTGTAAGCAGCAAAGACGGGTCGGAGAACCAATACCACCACCAAGCAAGTCATTCTGAAACAAAACAAGTGCTCTTCCTCCTCCTCTGACTCAGAGAAGATGAAGAAGAATGATGGAGCCAGCCCAGGTCATCCTAGAATCCTAACCTAGCCGCATGATTTCTGACCAAACATGTTAATTTAATAGCAACTGGTTCATAGGACGAGAGTGGCTGGAATACTTGGGTAATGCTGATTTTATTATGCTTTTTTGGTAGCCTGTTTTTGTTGCTGTAAATGTAACTGTATGTATTGGAAACGTGTTTATGGTAGGCTGGCATTGCTTAATTGATTATATTGATCGAATTTGATTCACAGAAGTGTATTGTGCCGTACAGTGGAAAACAATTGAGGAGGATGGAAGACCCACGGTATAGGCACGGACCTCAAGGAGACAACAAATATTATAGTGAATGGGAATGAGAGTGTTGGGAAGGGAAGGGATCATAGCAGTGAATGAATGAGGGTTATGAGGCATGAGTTGACAGGGGTTGAGGTGTTCAGAGGCTAAGCTTAAGTGCAGGATAGGCTCATCATGGATGCATGTTGGAGAAGAGTTCAACTTTTCTACTGAGGGCAGGACAGGATTTGACTGGGAAGACAAAAAAAGTAACACAACACAGTTAGACACCTGAATACTTATGTAAATAAAGTATTTATCTTTTTTAGGTTTAATAAATTTGCTAACATTTCTAAAAACCTATTTTTGCTTTGTCATTATGGGGTATTGCATGTAGATTGATGAGGATTTGTATTTATTTAATCCATTTTAGAATAAGGCTGTAACATCACAAAATGTGGAAAAAGTCAAGGGGTCTGAATACTTTCCAAATGGTAACTAAAGGTAAAATACATAGAAAATACGGGAGAGAATATCAACACGAGGAGGTATTTATTTGGTAATTACAGTACACGGTACTAAATTATAAATTACCATGTATGTACTGGTTTGAAAGAGACTGGTTTGAATATGTATTACATAGTAATAAACTGGACCTTACTTGTGCTTACCTTTGGAACTAAAATGTATTACCACATAATTCCATTTTGGGACTTTGTATGTTCCTTGGTGTTCCCTTGGTGATACATTAAAATATTGTCTTGACTAGGTATTTACATAGTAATAAGCTCTTACTAAGTTGTACTTACAGTATTTCTTCTTTGTAATTAATTGGGCCCCTGTGTTGAGGATCAGCGAAGTGGAGGTGTTGTTTCCTACCTTCACCACCTGGGGGTGGCCCGTCCAGGACCCAGTTGTACATGGCAGGGTTCAGTCCCAGGGCCCCAAGCTTAATGATGAGCTTGGAGGTTACTATGGAGTTGAATGCTGACCTATAGTCAATGAACAGCATTCTTACATAGGTATTCCTCTTGTCCAGATGGGATAGGGCAGTGTGCAGTGCAATGGCGATTGCATCGTCTGTGGATCTGTTGGGGCGGTAAGCAAATTGAAGTGGGTCTAGGGTGTCAGGTAAGGTAGAGGTGATACGTTCCTTAACTAGCCTCTCAAAGCAGTTCATGATGACAGAAGTGAGTGCTACGGGGCGATAGTCCTTTAGTTCAGTTACCTTTGCTTTCTTGGGTACAGGAACAATGTTGGACATCTTTAATCAAGTGGGGACAGCAGACTGGGATAGGGAGAGATTGAATATGGGCCAGCAGCCTTGCGCTTAAATGTCTTACTCACATCGGCCACGGAGAACGAGAGCCCGCAGTCCTTGGGAGCGGGCCGCGTCAGTGGCACTGTGTTATCCTCAAAGCGGGCAAAGAATGTGTTTAGCTTGTCTGGGAGCAAGACGTCGGTGTCCGCGACATGGCTGGTTTTCCCTTTGTAATCCTTGATTGTCTGTAGACCCTGCCACATACGTCTTATGTCTAAGCCGTTGAATTGCGACTCCACTTTGTCTCTGTTCTGACGTTTTGCCTGTTTGCCTTACGGAGGGAATAACTACACTGTTTGTATTCAACCATATTCCCAGTCACCTTGCCATGGCTGTCATCTATCTACGGTTTCTGGTTTGGGTAGGTTTTAATAGTCACAGAGTGAACAACATCCCCTATACACTTCCTGATGAACTTAATCATTGTGTTCGTGTATACGTCAATGTTATTCTCAGAGGCTACCCAGAACATATCCCAGTTTGCATAAAGTCCTGTGTAGTTCCCTGAGGGCCGTCGTGGTATCGGCTTGAGGGGGAATATACACAGCTTGGAGAGAATTCACTTGGGAGTTAATAAAGTTGGCATTTGATTGTGAGTTTCTGTATGTTATCACAATCACACCATGTGTAGTTAATAATGAAACATACACCACTGCCTTTCTTCTTCTCAGAGTTCTTTATTCCTGTCTGCGCGATGTACTGGGAACCCAGCTAGCTGTATCGGGACAGTATATCCCGAGAGAGCCATGATTCCGTGAAACAGAGTATGTTACAGTACCTGATGCCTCTCTGGATGGAGATCCTCACCCTGAGCTCACCTACTTTATTGTCCAGAGACTGAACATTAACAAGTAATAGAAACGGAAGCGGTGGATGGTGTGCATGCCTCCTGAGTCGGACTAGAAGTCCACTCGAATACCTCTTCTTCGCCGGCAGGTGTCTTGGAGCAACCTCTGGGACAAGTTCAATTGCCCTGGGGGTATGACCAAATTCGGGAAAGTCATATTCCTGGTCGTAATTCTGGTGAGTTTTCCGCTGCTCTGATATCCAAAAGTAATTTCCGGCTGTATGTATAATTTTTTATTTTTATTATGTAATATAATTATGGATTAAAAAATATATAATACTGCAAAATTACTTAGTAGCTAGAAGCAGAGCTGACATGTCTGTTAGCGCCATCTTGCAATGTAATTAACGTCTGTAATTTGAAGGTGTTAACATTTCACAATATTCTGTGCGTTGGCACTGTTAGAACAGCGTGCAGCTCAAGATCGATTTTTACTTCACCCAGGGTCGCACTTTAAATGTCAGTGCTATCAAATACTTAAAGCAAACCTTGGCTGCCCACTTATTATCAGAAAATATGAAAAGGGGAGAAATAGCATTAGCCTGAAAAAAGAGCCATTCACCTGAAAAACATAGCCTTCTAACTTCCTCTTTAGAAGCTTTGTTCTTCCTCTCCGTTGAACTCCTGAGCCATAATGAGTCAGGGGCCATAATGGAATAATGTTTTTCAGATTTTCTGCCTTTTTCGCTTATTCATAAATGTTTTTTTTGTATTAATGAAAAAAATAATAATAATGTTTTCTCGTCTGTTCGGTCCCTCAAAATTTAAGAAAGAATTGGTAGAAATGAGCCCTCACCATCTACAGGTTTTATAGGGAATTTAGATGCATGGCACTGCAACATAGTCACACAGACTAGACCAGTGGTCACCAACCTGATCACTTTCTGTATCTGATGGTCAGTCTGAGGGGAGGGAGAGTGCAGCGGTGAAGCTGCCTCTCACCCTACTCACCATCCTTCCGCTCTCCCTCCCTCCCTCCGCTGAGAAAAGGGGACACAGTCTTCCAGTTGATAGTAAAACTCAAGCCGCACCTCAAGCACCAATTCATGTTGTTACTCCTATAACTCAGAGAAAGTGGAATATTCCTAGCTTATCGAACCCTTCGCTATACTCATTAGTTGCAGCTGCAGTGCTTGTTGTAGCGTGAGTGGAAGTAGGGAGAACCGTGCATTTTATGGCTTGTTGAACAAAGTGTTGAATAACAACTTAAACATGAAGTACTCATAAAAACAGCAGCTCTTTGCTGTATGCATTGTCTGTCTCTAGACAGAAATCTCACAGTATCAACTTTGCTGTGCGTTCAAAACTCATTTTTACAGTCTATGGCTAGAGGAAACTGTACAGATCTGAGCTATCTGAACGTTTGGTGATCAACTAGGAATGCTTTGGCGATCAACCGGTTGGTGAACACTGGACTAGACCCTATGATTGACCTGTTGGTGACCACTAGACTAGACTCTGTGGCTCTCTGGTCTAGAAAATCCTGTTTTGTATTGTTCTGTCTTTATTTTATCAATAGTTTATCAGAATTGTTCTTGAAACTGATGGGATCTCTTGAAATATATATATTTTTTTTTTACCTAGGAAGGAATTGGCAAACCTTCCCAGACATGATCTGCAGACATCTTTTCCTTCCCTATTTTATCACAGGGAAGAGGGATAATGAACCTTTAGGATAATGTACCTAAGCCTTTAGGCCCATTACTCTCATTGTCATTAAATCAAGTGATGAGGACAGCTTCACATGCCAAATGGTTTGAGTTATTTAACCACAATTGCTCCCTGTCTATAACGTGTGAATACTCATGCACACGTATGCACATGCATGTGCACACACACAAACACACACACACTATTTCTCTTTTGCAAGCTAACACACACACACACATGGGTAAACACACATTTACTCTTTCTTTTGCAAGCAAGCACACACACACAGCACACACAATGCTTTGATTATATAATGCATTCATAATCGGTAGTTAATAAGGCCTGGTTTCTCAGCAGCATGACAGTATTTATTTCAGCAGTGCTGCGCAGTGCTACCACTTTTGACTACAGCAGAACATTTTACTCTCTAGGCTAATGGAGTGTGTTGATCAAGGATAGCAGATGCCTTGCTCTCACTTCCTGCTGATCATAAACATTGTGTGCAATTAGGATTTGTCTACCAAGATCATTACAATAATTACACACGGTTGAAAATCAAATAAAGGGATCTGAATCCTGACTTTGAAGTTTATGGAGGACACAGATAAGCCGGGTCTACTACACAAACTTTTATTCTCTGTCATCAATGTTTTGCCAGGGATTTTATTTGCTGTATAACTGGGCTCCCGAGTGGCGCAGTGGTCTAAGGCACTGCTCAGTGCTAGAGGCGTAACTGCAGACCCTGGTTTGAACCTGGGCTGTATCACAATTGGCCGTAATCAGGAATCCCAAAGGGCGGTGCACAATTGGTCTAGTGTTGTCAGGGGTTAGGGGAGGCCGGGATAGGCCGTCATTGTAAAATAAGAATTTGTTCTTAACTGACTTGCCTAGTTAAATAATCGTTAAATAAAATATAACTTTAGAAAGTCCATGTAAATATTGATGTCGTTGTCAATCTTTTCTCTAGGCCGTTTAGCACGACAATACTTGTACTTCATATGGCCTTTAAATTTTACATTTTTCGGTACTGCACTCAGTGGCGATTTTAACATGTAAATCTTGGTGGGGCAAGATGCATGCCAGCAAAGCCACTACACAACACAACACTAAACAATAAATTAACTGCACTATAACGTTGACAAGCATGCCCACAAACTGTTAGGGCCTACATAAAGCTGTCCAAACAGCAGTCCCAACATCTCACCACTAATAAACCTGGCTCTCAGCGGGTCCTTGTCTGGCAGCGAAACAGTTCATTCAGCCTCATTTACTGCCTTTTAAAAAAGTATAGCTGATATGGCTGACTTGCATAAACAAATGTGGTTTCTGATGACAATTGAGATGTACAAACTATGGCATAAGGGGACGACAAGCGCATAAGAGGCAGTCCGTAATTTCGATTAAGACATGAGCAAGCTAGGACGGACGTAGTCAATATATCTATTTGGTCAGCAGTATACATATCTCCCTGGCATATTAATTCATTTATGAAGAAGCATACAATACATTTCTGAACTCACATTGTTGTGCTGTGCTCACTTTTTAAATTGTTGTTTTATTTATAATGACGGCCTACAGGGGAACAGTGGGTTAACTGCCTTGTTCAGGGGCAGAATGACAGATTATTTACCTTGTCAGCTCAGGGATTCAATCCAGCAACATTTCAGTTACTGGCCCAACACCCTAACCACTAGGCTACCTGCCGCCCCAAAAAGGAAGGTGATGCGGGAAGGTGGTGCGGTGGTCCATCGTGGAAAGTTTTGTCATCAAAGTCTGGTATTCTCTGGATTTTTTCAAGACACCTGGGAAGTCGGGAAAAAAAACAAGGTTGAATCATGATGACGTCAATGATCTTCAGGTCGTAGCTCTAGAAAGAGGCTGGATTTACAATTCCAAGTTGGATGACCGTTCAAAACTTATTTTCCCAGTCAGAGCTTGTTTATTCCCGACTTCCCAGTTGTCTTGAGCTCACTGAAGTCAAGTTTTCGCAGTTCCAAGTTAACAGTTGTTTTGAGCGCGGCACAAATCATGTTTCATTGACAACATGGCCAATGTTGAATTTTTATCAATTTAAACTTGGAAAAGATACCCTTAATCCCAGATTTGGGACCACACAGCCACTCCACTGAATAGCAGGCTAGTGATTGCTTTGCAATGCTTGCAGTTAAATGCTCATCCAACTCGGAACTGTTGAGGGAAGTGCCGACCAAGATGGCTACTTCGTGACTAGCTCCTAAGAAACTCTGCACTATTTTGTTTGTTTATGTACTTTTTTTCAACTTTATTAGCTCTGGAATTGTTTAGTGCCATTACATACAGCCGGGAAGAACAATTGGTTATTAGAACGGAGGTAACTCACCTGAACCAGCAGCATTACGATCAGGATCCCGGAGCAGATCTTTTTGTTCGTGCTCCTCAGGGCAATTGAACTTATCCCAGATGCTGACCCAAAACAACAATAACGCAGGCGGAGAAGAGGTACTCGGGGCGGCCTCCTGGTCCGACTCAGGAAGCGTGCACACCATCCACCGCTCCCGAGTATTTTACTCGCTAATGTCCAATCTCTGGATAATAAGGTTGATGAGCTTAGGGCGAGAGTCGCTTTTCAGTGAGACAATAGGGACTGTAACATACTCTGCTTCACAGAAACATGGCTTTCTGGAAACGTTCTGTCCGACTCTGTAAAGCCAGTTGGGTTTTCAGTACATCGCGCCGACAGGAATAAACATCTCTCCGGAAAGTAGAAGGGTGGAGGTATATGTTTCATGATTAACGATTTATGTTGTAACTGTGATAACATACAGGAACTCAAGTCCTTCTGTTCACCCGACTTAGAATATCTAACAATCAAATGCAGACCGTTCTACCTCCCGAGGGAATTTTCGGCCATCATTACCATTATCATTAACATCCCCCCTCAAGCCGATACCACGTCGGCCCTCAAAGAACTTCATTGGACTTTCTGTAAACTGGAAACCACATACCCTAAAGCTACCATTGCTATTCAAACTTCCGGAATGGTTACAAAGCCCCCCCCCCCCCCCCCCCCCCCCATTTGGCAAATCAGACCATGACTCCATTTTGCTCCTCCCCTCCTATAGGCAGAAAATCAAACAGGAAGTACCCATAATATGGACTATTCAACGCTGGTCTGACCAATCGGAATCCACGCTCCAGGATTGTTTTGATCACGTGGACTGGGTTATGTTCCAGGTAGCTTTCGACAATAATCTAGACGAATACACAGACACTGTAACCGATTTTATAAGGAAGTATATAGGAGATGTAGTAGCCACTGTGCCTATTAAAACATATCCCAATTAGAAACCTTGGATAGATGGTAACATTTGTGCAAAACTGAAAGTGAGAACCACCCCCTTTAACCATGGCAAAGTGACTGGGAATATGGAAGAACATAAACAGTGTAGTCATTCACTCCACAAGGCAATCATACAAGCTAAACGTCAATATAGAGATAAAGTGGAGTCGTAATTCAACGGCTGAGACACGAGACGTATGTGGCAGGGATTACAGACAATCACGGATTATAAAAGGAAGGAAAAACAACCACAACCGACGCCTCCCTTCCGGACAGGCTAAACGCATTCTTTGCCTGCTTTGAGGATAACACAGAGCCACCGACGCGGCCAGCTACCAAGGACTGTGGGCTCTCCTTCTCCGTGGCCGACGTGAGAAAAACATTTAAATGTGTTAACCCTCGCAGGGCTGCCGGCCCAGACAGCATCCCTAGCCGCATCCTCAGAGCATGCGCAGACCAGCCGGCTGGAGTGTTTACAAGCATATTCAATCTATCCCTATCCCTGTCTGCTGTCCCCACATGCTTCAAGATGGCCACCATTGTTCCTGTACCCAAGAAGGCAAAGGTAACTGAACTTAATGACTATCGCCCGTAGCACTCATCTCTGTCATCAGGAAGTGCTTTGAGAGACTAGTCAAGGTTCATATCACCTCTACCTTACCTGACCCACTTCAATTTGATTACTGCCCCAATAGATCCACAGATGATGCAATTGCCATCACTGCACACTGCCCTTTCCCATCTGGACAAGAGGAATACCTATGTAAGAATGCTGTTTATTGACTACAGCTCAGCATTCAACACCATAGTACACTCCAAGCTCATCATCAAGTTCGAGGCCCTGGGTCTGAACCCCATCCCTGTGCAACTGCGTCCTGGACTTCCTGACGGGATGCCCCCAGATGCTGAAGGTAGGAAACAACACATCCACTTTGCTGATCCTCAACACTGGGGCCCCACAAGGGTGCGTGCTCAGCCCACTCCTGTACTCCCTGTTCACCCATGACTGCGTGGCCAAGCAACTCAATCAAGTTTGCAATCAAGTTTGCAGACGACACAACAGTAGTAGGCTTGATTACCAACAATAACGAGACAGCCTACAGGGAGGAGGTGAGGGCTCTGGGAGTCTGGTGCCAGGAAAACCTCTCACTCAATGTAAAAGAAATTAAGGAGATGATCGTGGACTTCTGGAAACAGCAGAAGGTTCACCCCCCCTATCCACATCGACGGGACCGCAGTTGAGAAGGTGTAAAAGTTCAAGTTCCTTGGCGTACACATTACTGATAAACTGAAATGGTCCACCCACACAGACAGTGTGGTGAAGAAGGAGCAACAGAGCCTCTTCAACCTCAGGAGGCTAAAGAAATTTGGCTTAGCACCTAAAACCCTCACAAGCTTTTACAGATGCAAAATTGAAAGCATCCTGTTGGTCTGTATCACTCCTTGGTAAACTACCCGCCCTCCAGGACACCTACAGCACCCGATGTCACAGGAAGGACAAAAATATCATCAAGGACATCAACCACCCGAGCCACTGCCTGTTCACCCCTCTGTCATCCAGAAGACGAGGTCAGTACAGATGCATCAAAGCTGAGACCAAGAGACTGAAAAACATCTTCTATCTCAAGGTCATCAGACAGCTAAACAGCCACCACTAGCACATTAGAGGCTGCTGCCTAAAGGCACAGACTAGAAATCACTGGTCACTTTAAGGTATGGAACACTAGTCACTTTAATAATGCTTATAATGTTTACATATCTGGCATCACTCATCTCATATGTATATACTGTATTCTATACTATCCTTTGATATCTCAGTCATTTAATCATGTTTACATATATTGCGTTCCCCATCTCATTTGTATATACTGTATTCAAAACTCTTCTACTGTATCTTAGTCCATGCCGTTCGTCCTTATGTATATAGGCCTAATTCATTCCTTACTTAGATTCGTGTGTATTGGATATACAGTATGTTGTGTAACTGTTAGACATTACTGTTGATATACTGCACTGTCGGAACTAGAAGCAGAAGCATTTAGCTACACCCACAATAACATCTGCTAAACGTGTGTATGTGACCAATACGATTTGATTTGAGTTAGCCACTGTCACTGATTCCTTCCAAACCAGTCATTGTTGAATTTGCGATTTCAAACTTGTTGTGTAATGTTATGTCCAATGGCCGATGAGCACTTCATTATTTCTCCTCATACGACAAGGATTAAAAAGGATTTTCCAGTAGATTGTCTACGTGATTCATAATGATGACTACTAGCTAAGATTTTGAAAGTATGATGTTGACATGATCAGTCCAACCAAAGCTACTGTAGATATAATGTAATTTGTCATCATTTTATCTGTGGCCAATGATCTTAAGCCTTCTTGGATGGGCACTTCTAATGTAACTCTATGGCAGCACTTAAGAGGCTTGAATTTTCTAGCTCAACCCTTGGCGGTGACATTCTGTCCCCATGAGTGACAGAACACTGAGCTAATCATGGGGCAACTAGAGAACATTACCAACACCTACACTCCGTATTTTCTGCTGGCTGCCCCACCGCCTCAGAAAGCACTGAGCTAGGCTGAAACACCTGCATTTTGGAGCTGCCTCACTCAAGAAAGCAAAAAAGAGACCATGTTTGTGTGCGGCTTTATTAAATCAATGATTTTTTTCAATGGTATTGTTTGCAAACTGATGTGACATGTATTAATGCCAAAATAACATGCAAAACAGGAAAGACCCCCAAAATAATAATAGTAATAAAATCTAAAACAAAAATCCAGAAAATCACATTGTATGATTTTTAAGTAATTAATTTGTATTTTATTGCATGACATAAGTATTTGATACATCAGAAAAGCAGAACTTAATATTTGGTACAGAAACCTTTGTTTGCAATTACAGAGATCATACGTTTCCTGTAGTTCTTGACCAGGTTTGCACACACTGAAGCAGAGATTTTGGCCCACTCCTCCATACAGACCTTCTCCAGATCCTTCAGGTTTCGGGGCTGTCGCTGGGCAATACAGACTTTCAGCTCCCTCCAAAGATTTTCTATTGGGTTCAGGTTTGGAGACTGGCTAGGCCACTCCAGGACCTTGAGATGCTTCTTACGGAGCCACTCCTTAGTTGCCCTGGCTGTGTGTTTCGGGTCGTTGTCATGCTGGAAGACCCAGCCACGACCCATCTTCAATGCTCTTACTGAGGGAAGGAGGTTATTGGCCAAGATCTTGCGATACATGGCCCCATCCATCCTCCCCTCAATACGGTGCAGTCGTCCTGTCACCTTTGCAGAAAAGCATCCCCAAAGAATGATGTTTCCACCTCCATGCTTCACGGTTGGGATGGTGTTCTTGGGGTTGTACTCATCCTTCTTCTTCCTCCAAACACGGCGAGTGGAGTTTAGACCAAAAAGCTCTTTTTGTCTCATTAGACCACATGACCTTCTCCCATTCCTCCTCTGGATCATCCAGATGGTCATTGGCAAACTTCAGACGGGCCTGGACATGCGCTGGCTTGAGCAGGGGGACCTTGCGTGCGCTGTAGGATTTTAATCCATGACGGCGTAGTGTGTTACTAATGGTTTTCTTTGAGACTGTGGTCCCAGCACTCTTCAGGTCATTGACCAGGTCCTGCCGTGTAGTTCTGGGCTGATCCCTCACCTTCCTCATGATCATTGATGCCCCACGAGGTGAGATCTTGCATGGTGCCCCAGACCGAGGGAGATTGACCGTCATCTTGAACTTCTTCCATTTTCTAATAATTGCGCCAACAGTTGTTGCCTTCTCACCAAGCTGCTTGCCTATTGCCCTGTAGCCCATCCCAGCCTTGTGCAGGTCTACAATTGTATCCCTGATGTCCTTACACAGCTCTCTGGTCTTGGCCATTGTGGATAGGTTGGAGTCTGTTTGATTGAGTGTGTGGACAGGTGTCTTTTATACAGGCAACGAGTTCAAACAGGTGCAGTTAATACAGGTAATGAGTGGAGAACAGGAGGGCTTCTTAAAGAAAAACTAAAAAGTCTGTGAGAGCCGGAATTCTTACTGGTTGGTAGGTGATCAAATACTTATGTCATGCAATAAAATGCAAATTAATTATTAAAATAATCATACAATGTGATTTTCTTTTTGTTTTAGATTCCGTCTCTCACAGTTGAAGAGTACCTATGATAAAAATTACAGACCTCTACATGCTTTGTAAGTAGGAAAACCTGCAAAATCGGCAGTGTATCAAATACTTGTTCTCCCCACTGTATATATACTTTTTTTATTACTATTATTTTATATATCTTGTTGTTGATGTTTTTTGTAAAAAATATTGGGCTGAATGACGGGTCGCCACTGCCTATACTACAGTATAAATGAAGCCAGATTCAGTACTGTGAAATCAGATTTACAGTCAACACTACCTCTCTAGTAGCTTTTATATGAATCATCACCAGTTGCCCAACATAATAGGTCCTATCATTAGCTTCTCTACGGTTCACGTATTTACATATGATGCATAGACGTGATAAAAGAGACCCATCTCCCAGCATGCCATTTATTTTCTGAACATTGTCATGATCCCTCTACCCAGCCGCCAAATCAATCCATTGCCGAACTTTGGATTGCAGATGTTAGCCTATGAAATAGGGGTCTTGCTCTGTCAATCACCCCCATTTAAACCCATTAGGGACAACGTGTTGAAATACGAGGCGTTAGATTATTATATTTTCATTACACTGGGACCATAGGGGGAGGCTGTAGAGCTTCTAGCTGCATGTTCATAATGACAGGGGTGAAGAGCCATTGTAAATCACACAGGAAATGGATGGGGTGGGGAGAGGGTATCTAAACAGACTTCCATAGTGCATATTATATAGTAGAGATAATACAGGAAGAAAGGAGTTATTGTGTGTATCAGTGTGAATAAAAGGCTAGATGGTCAGAAGTAGAAGAGCTAGTTATTTCATTTATGAAGCAGTTTTCATCTGGGGGCCTCACACAGTGCTTTTTAAATAATTAGCTCATCAGTGTTGAAGAAACTGTTGACAGGGAACTTAGTGCTCTATTCAACACATATTGCGGAAGTTCAACGTTACAGTTTGATTGAAATGTTATGGAAGTTTTCTGGCTTTAGCTGAGATTGCATCCACGGTAAACGCTGCATATCTCGTCTCAATTGGAAATTACCTTTACATTGCTATCACTCAATCGGTAACACTTCAGCTATACAGATTGAATAGAGCCCTTAAGTAGGGAAATAGGCTAGTCAATGTCGAACTGCATGGGTACACTGTCAGAAAGAGACTGCACAAACTTGGCCTACATGGGAGGTCAGGAAGGAAGAAGCCTCTGCTCTCAAAAAAGAATATGCGTTTCAGGAAACTAGGCGTATATCGCGGGTCACTACTTCACAGGAGAGCCATTTGAACTATTTTTTTTTTTTTTTAAGGCAGAAATTTGAGCTGGTCAGTATGTGTAGGTAATCCTGTCTAATGGAAGGCTGGACCCTCCTAAGTTTCTCTCTAATATTTTCTAATCATTTGCACTTGTTTTGGTACACCTAATTCAAATTTGAGCCATTTTATGTGATGGTAAAGGTAGGGGTGTACTAACTTTTTCCCCATAAGGAAAAGGCGTTTTTGTTTATTTTATTTGCATAACATTTTAAAAGTTTTTTTGTGTGTGATTTGTTAAATTGGGTAACCTTTATCTGTCAAAAGTGAAGATTACATATCCATCTGTCCAAATATGTAAAAAAAAAAATCTTCCCAGGGGGTGTACTTACTTTATCACGACTGTAGCTCTGCATAGCTGATAAAATCAATTTCTTTCACATAAAACCTTCAGACCACAGCCTCAGAAAAGAGATACTTGACAGAATGAGGAAAAAATACTCTTCTATACTACTGTAATACAGTCACAATCAGCCTATTTTCTTTTTCTCGATCTCTCCCCAAGCCTTGTTTTTGTCTTTTTTGACTGCCCTTTTTTTGTGACCTTTATTGCAGGCACCCTGTGGTGTTAATTCCCTGAGTTTTGACTGGGATTTTGTGTGACTTGGATGTGATGTCTCTTGATATTTCTTTCCACGGGTTATGAGAAAGCAGGAGGGGTAACAGACAGCTAGAATCCTTAGAGTGGATGGGGGCTTGACCTTTCTATTGCCCTCCATACTCCCCTCAGGCAAAAACATGCATGTTGTGCACCAAGGTTATTATAGTAAACTAAAACTGAAGAATTACAACAACTAAACAGAATTAGTTAAACCAAATGTTGTAAACTGAAATAAAATAATTAACAAACCTGTTTGAAAAACTGAAACTATACTGAAACTAGTATCTTTGACTCAAAAAAGAAGTAAAATAAAATAAAAACATCATACATTATGTTCAGTTTTAGTATTGTTTTCTCAACTTTGGCCAAACCTCAAAACTTGAGGGTTGTCAAGCTACTGAATCTGTCATGTAAATGTGGCCGGGAGAAGGTGATGTTTCAAATAGGCCTAGCTTGTGCATCACTATTACTAGCTATCACTAGCTAACGGAAATAAATTGTCTAGGTACTGTAGCTAACTTAATTAATATTTTTTTACTAAAGTGAAAAAACATTGGTGTAAACATGGGCAAGAGAGAGTTTCCTTCTGTAACGGAGTCAAGAACATACCGTAAGCTCACTCCACAGCTAGCTTCAAATGTCGCAGATGGAGTGATATGTCAAACAGTTGGTATTTTGTCACATGTCTGCAAGCAGAGGATCATTGTTTCGAGCCCGGTATGAAGACAAGGACAGGTGAGGAAGCTACACTGTTAGCAGCACAGTGATGTCCGATTCAGTGACTGCATTCACATGTACACCAATATCCCATTATTATTTGGGATACACAAGTATTCTGTTTTTGAGTTGACGCATCATATCCCGTTTACAATAACTTGAAAAATCTTGTGTCCCGGTTATGAGAAGCCCGGATAACATGCCTGGCATATGCTGATCTAAAACGGGATACTGTGGCATGAAAACATCTTATACCATTTTACTGTTGTTTTTGCAGTCATGCGCAGGCTCAGCTTCACATATCATGGGTGTTGTGTGATGATGTTTTCATCTGATTGTCAATACATCTGTAATGATCTATGTTCAGAGAGGTCTCTGGAAACTTTTATGGTGTTCAGGTTTAGTGTTCAGAGACCACTCTGGATAACTCTATGTTCAGTTTGTGGTTGTCTCTAATTGGGGAGCCTATTTAAGTTGAGTGTTTTTACACCTGTGTGTGAGTCTAGCCGTGTGTTACTTTTATGCACACCAGTTCATGTTTGCATGCTCACCTTTTGTTGTTTTGTTCTTTTCTTATTAAAAGGTATGACTTCACATTACTGCTCAGTGCCTCGGGTCCTCTCTATGCAACGTGACAAAATCACTTCAACAAGTAGGCTACCTGCGCATTTGAAACACCATTATAATTCCATAATATTTTAGCCTACTATAATTAATTTACTATAATTTACTACTGGCTACTCACCCTAGTTTAGACAAGTTTCTACTTTCAGACATTTGGTATGCCATATTATAGTTTCTGACATTTAGTAGGCCATTTGTTTGTCAACTATAGTTTGATTCTTGCAGTTTCTCTTCTGTCAGAACTTGTTGCCCCAGAAGACTAAATAAAGTATTGCTCACCATAATAATGTCTTACATCAATAGAATGAATGCATTAGTAATCTAGTAATCTGAAATGTCTTGAGTCAATAAGTATTCAACCACTTAATTATGGCAAACTTAAATTAATTCAGGAGTAAAAATGTGCATAATAAGTCACATGATACGTTGCATGGACTCAATCTGTGTGCAATAATAGTGTTTAACATGATTTGTTAATGACTACCTAATCTCTGTACCCCACACATACAATTATCTGTAAGGTCCCTCAGTCAAGCAGTGAATTTCAAACACAGATACAACCACAAAGACAAGGGAGGTTGTCCAATGCCTTTCAAAGAAGGGTGCTTATTGGTAGATGGATAAAAAATAAAAAAGCACACATTGAATATCCCTTTGAGCATGGTGAAGTTATTACACTTGGGATGCTGTATCAATACACCCAGTAACTACAAAGATACATGCATCTTTCTTTACTCAGTTGCCGGAGAGGAAGGACACCGCTCAGGGATTTCACGAGGCCAATGGTGATTTGAATTTAATGGCTGTGATAGTTACAGAATTTAATGGCTGTGACAGGAGAAAACTGAGGACGTCATTACATTTTGTAAACAACATGACAGTATCTGAGACGGAAAAGAAAGACAAACTATGGAAACTCAGACCATGGCTTGATTCATTCAGAGAGAAATGCCTGCAGGTGGTACCAGAAGAGCACAACTCTGTGGATGAGATGATGATTCCTTTCAAGGGGAAATTCAGCAGCATCAAGCAATATATGCGAGGCAAGCCAAACCCATGGGGATTCGAAGTGTGGGTGAGAACTGGAATCTCTGGCATGATGTGTGACTTCGATGTCTACCAAGGCAGTGTCAACGGAATATGAGCCAAATCTGAACTTGGATTGTCAGGTGATGTTGTGATGAAACTTGCTTCCACACTTCCAGAAGGTCAGAACTACAAAATGTATGCAGACAACTACTTCACCTGTGTTCCATTATTAGTGAAGCTCCTCGATCTTGGAATTCATTATGTGGGAACAGCCAGGCAGGTGCGCCTACCTAACTGTAACCTTGAAGATGAGAAGAGCTTGAAGAAGAAGGGGAGAGGAAGCTATGACGTCAGAGTGGAGGGGAATCACAACACCTGTGCTGTCAAATGGTATGACAACAGGGCCGTCACACTTGTGTCATCCTTTGCTGGACCTGAACCTGTACAGAAGATTAAACGCTGGGACAAAGCCAACAGAACCTACATTGAAGTTGAGAGGCCTTACATTGTTGGTGCCTACAACAAGTACATGGGAGGTGTGGATTTGTTGGACTCATTTACAGCCAAATATAAGTTCCCCATCAAATCCCGTCACTGGTACATGTACATCTTCTGGCACACCATCATCCTCGCTGTGGTCAATGCCTGGCTCCTCTACAAGCGGGACTGCCAAGCTCTCAAGATGTCTAGCAAAGAGACAATGAACAGGAGACAGTTTCAGGCACAGCTAGCATCCTCTCTCATCCTGGTAAACACAACACTTCAAACTCCAAAGAGAGGACGACCATCTCCAGGCAAAGGGAGCCCAGCAACACAGACAGTGACATCAAAAAGCCTTCTGAATGCTCAGAAGAGACCGTCCAAGAGATGTGCACACCTCCCATTGGATGTACACAAGGACCAAGTTGCACATTTCCCATGTAAGACAGGGAGAGGATGCTGCAGACACTGCAATAAAGGATACACCAACACGCAATGCAGCAAGTGTGATGTTCGCCTTTGCTTTTTAGAAGACAAGAACTGTTTTTGGGACTTTCACAACCAATAAAAGTCAGTCATGAAAAGAAAAAAGGAATGAAAAGATTCTAGAAAAAGCTAGAGTTTTATCTTGTTTAATAGTTTTTTTTAAATAAATGACTTCATAAAAAAAATGACTGTGTGATTATTATTAAAATCTTATATTAATATATTATTAATATATACCTTTATGGGGCTAAGTAAGCAATCAGACCAGCAAATGAACCCTTAGTTGTTCTGAATTGTTGTTCAGACAACGTGAGTACAAATACCGAAATTCTGCTCCCAACTAAGCCCAATGTTGCAATATTACAACATTTCTCTAAAAAGGTACATAAACATTGTAAACATTTCTGCATCAAAGGCCTCCTACAACAACATCTAAAAGGTTTTTCTATATTTGGGTCTTACAGGGTTAACAACATTATAGTTACTCCATAATACTAGCCTAATTGATCAAGGGAAAAGAAAGAAGCCTGTATAGAATAGAAATATTCAAAACAAAGTTACAGTTTTGGCTGTCTATGGCAAGACCTGAAAATGGTTGTCTAGCAATGATCGACAACCAATTTGACAGAGTTTGAAGAATTTTGAAAATAATAATTTGCAAATGTTGCACAAACCAGGTGTGGAAAGCTCTTAGAGACTTACCCAGAAAGACTCCCAGCTCTTATCACTGCCAAAGGTGCTCCTACAAAGTACTGACTCAGTGGGGTGTCATGACTTGCCCTGTTGGGGAGGTTTATGATTTATATGTTTGAAACTATTTGTGAAAAGATTATATGTGATTTTATAAGTAAACTCACATCAGTCAGTTAGCCACGCCCAAGTGAACAGCCATTGGTTGAGAACTATGAAACACACCCTTCTCTTCCCCATTACAAAAGCTGTTGATGTAAATCAAGACTTTAGTTCCCGATGACGCTAGGACTGTGGTCCATGTGTATAAAAAGGGCTAAATTGAAGTACAACTCTATCTAACGATGCTACATGCAAAGATAACGTGAAGGAGACGATCGCCATGTTAACATTGTGAATTTCGACTAGACCAGCCAAGAGTATAGCGTTGAGCTGATTATGGCAAAATAGTATGAACTCTGAACTGTCGACCACTGAAGAAGAAGTGACCAACCCCCACCAGAAAGACTCTACAAAGGACAATGGTGATATCCAATTTCTGCTGAACCAGAGTCTTACATTGTCGACCCATATCTCGAAGCGCAGCTCAGGAGTAAATATATTAGCATTTCCTTTTCTGAATGGGCGGTTATTAGAATGCATAAGATCTTGTATTTACGTTAGCATAGCTTCATCCAGGTCGGATAGAGATACATCCCTTTGTCTTTATTTCTCCTGCTCATTTCATTCAAACCCAACCCCCTTCCTTTGTGTAACCAGCCGTCATATCGGCTTAGTCCACTAGGGACTTTTCATGATGTGACTGAGTAATCAATGTATAATCTATTGTGTATAAACTGTATATGTAATTCTGTGTGATTCTTTAGCTAGTAAATAAATCATTAAGCCAATTTGTGCAATGCTGATTGAACCTGTTTACTAGGGTTCGTGCAGATTTAGATACTATCAGCAGAATGAGACTGATAAGAGGTATCGTTAATAATTGACTGTTATAAAATATCCGAAGTTATTTTCTGGAATCGGTAACTCTGTAAACGACAGATTCCAGTGGTCCCCCAGGTTATTAATAATGTAATTCTTGCATGATTTAATTCATCAATTAATTTAATTCATCAATTAATTCATAAATAAATTTAATTCATCAATTAAACGTCAGAATAATCTATTTTATAAAATAGCATGTCACCAAATTAATCAAAGCCAACGTTACGACAGGGGTGAATACTTATGTAAATTAGATATTACTGTATTTTATTTGAACCTTTTACTGCAGTGGGCTAAATCTGGGTTACACAGAGTGTTTCTTTGAAACAAAAGTATACACCTAACGGGTATGGGCAAAAAAAAGAAGACACCTGTACTATGTCAGATATGGAGTTGAAATGTATTATTATTATTATTATTTTGAGTTTGCATCCCAATATTGCAATATATATATGTCACACAAGACTGAAAAACAGAAACGCACATGCACACACACACACAGCATACACACATGGCCCGTCCTCGCCAATTAAGGTGCCACCAATCTCCTGTGATACACACTCTCTATTTCTTTCTCTATATATCTCCCTCTCACACACACAAACAAACACACATTCGCACACAGCAGGCATTTCAAATGTATTCATTTGCCTTTGCCACAACACAAAATGATAGGACGAAGGTAATCCAGGTCAGGCCCTCTGGCTTTGCTGTGATATTCACAATGTGAGTCACACTGTAAGGCAGGGTTGAGCGGTTGAAGTGTAACCTGTAGGGCATGTGACAGTGACGAACATAGGACAAGACAATTACCTCCAGACAAAGTCTTTAGGTGTCATTGACAGAGACAGAGAGAGTGTAAGGACACTGTCCTCTCCTTATATAAGATCCCATGTACATCACGGTGTGTGTTTCCACTGCCCAGTCCTCTTCCACTGCTCTCATTTACCGCTGTTTTCCCATTATGACTTCCCACTTGAACCTAATTGGGCCTGTTCAAAAAGTCTAACGATAATAGACACTAAATTGGCTTGCTCAGTCTCTGACCCTCTTTTCAGTTCCAAATTCAAAACACACTCTTGAAGAGTTGAAGCATCGAGAGAGAGCGAGAGACAAATAGATAAATGACTTAATGTGGTGGGGACCAAATGACGGAAAGACAATAAACCTCAACCTGCCTATGCAAGACTCTAATGGAAATATGATTGCATTTTCGTTTTTTTCCCTCATGGAGGTTCTTTGTCTAATTCAATCAATACGTCAGAGGCACACAATGCACTGTGAATGGATGCTTTAAATTAGGCAAATCAAAGTAAAGTGGTTCAGACCAAAATTGCAGCAAGCTTGACATGCAGTCTAATCAAGAAAATAAGGCAGAGAATTTCAGAATACTCCCACCGCTGTTGAAAGTCTAACACTTTCTTTTAAGGGTGTAATTACACTGTAACACGTATTGTAGTTAAGTGTAACAACTTATAGTTACACTGTAACAACACGGAACGGGTGGTAATTGAAAATCTGTAATTACAGAGGTGTAACAACAAATGCTTGTTACCATGCTTCTTACAAATGGGCACATTTCCACTAAATTCACCAAGTTTGTGTTTAGTTTTTTCTCAGCTGCATCTGATTCAGTAGTAACTGTCACAAGGTTGTAATCTCTCGTGGACAGATGTGCTGGGTATCCGAGATTACAAAGGTTCAAAATCTCCACTCAATGTTGTTGCTGGCACTTGCCCACCAAAAAGTGTACCATCTGGGTTAACTTGATTGAGTTCACAAAAACAGATCAGATAGATCACTGACTGAGGTCTACCATAAGGTTGTCATCACAGATTATAAATGTATGTGTGTATGTTACCCATTATGATAACCTGAACCTCCTTGCCATCCTAGTGAGAGGATAAACCCACAAGTACACTACTGAGTACATGTAATATCTGTATCAGTACAATGTAATTACTAGCTGTTACACAGGATTTAGCTAGTTAAAATGATGTGTATCTTGAGGGGTACTTACTTGTTAATAATGTGTATGCCTGAGCTCTGACGCCTGGTTTCATGATTACCTTAGTGGCAGAACTCAGGCCATCGTGATTGATGGGGTTAACTCTGCATTTCTTGAAGTACATAAAGGTGTACCACAGGGGTAGATTTTGGGACCTGTTCTATTCACTATTTATATAAACACCATTGGTCAATCTGTTAAAAATGTTAAACTTTATCTATATGAGGATTATACTATTATGTATGCTATTTCCCCGACTGTTGATCTGGCTGTGTCAAAACTACAGTCAGATGTTATAGCTATGTAGGAATCCCTTGCTGTTTTAAAACTTGTGGTTAAATAAAAAAACGGTGTTTTTTAAAACTCTCGTAAGAATGTTTCAGATGAACTACGTTCACTCATTACATGGTTCTCCAATCTAATGTGTTCCCGCCTATAAACATTTAGGCCTTTGGATTGAACTATATAGTACAGGATTATGGAGTGCTACTGTTATTCAAAGGTTTTATTGGTCCTTTTTATCACTGAGGCACTTTTTCTTACGTTTAGCAGTGGCTAACGTACACGCGAGTCCTCAATTAACAGAGTCCAGCTATTGGATTTAGCACACTCAGTGCTGCTGCACCCCAGGGAAAAGTTATTTATTCTATACAAACAAACCGTTTGAAGTGCCCAACTAGGAATAAAACACCTCTGGACTTGTTATATGCTAATGTGAAGAATGCATACAACTCCACTGCACTCCCTCACCTCAGTAGATCGGATCACAACCTTGTCCACCTCAACCCACTCTACAGGGCTATGGTCCAACAGCAGCCAGTGACCACTAGGACCATTAGGAGATGGTCCACCGACGCGAATGAGGACCTACAGGACTGCTTTGAGACAACAGACTGGGATGTGCTCTGTGAGGCTCATGGGGAGGACATTGATGGACTTACAGACTGCATAACGGATTATATCAATTTTTGTGTAGACAACACTGTACCCACCAGGAAGGTACGCTGTTCCAAATAATAAACCCTGGATCACCAGCGACCTGAAAGCCCTGCTGAATGAGAAGAAGAGGGCCTTCAAGGAGGGGGACAAGGATAAATTTAAATGCGTCCAGAGGGAGCTGAAGTTGTGGATTGCTGAGGGGAAGAGAGGGTATAAAGAGAAGATGGAGGACAAGCTGAGGCAGAGACAGGTGCGGAAGGGTATGAGAAATATCACTGGCTTCAAAACTTCAAACAGTGGGCAGACGGAGGGAACCCAGTACAGAGCCAATGAGCTGAACTGATTTTTTAACAAGTACGATATTAGCTTTGTCCACCTCCCCTCAAGCTCTCCAGGCCACACACCCTCACGGCTGTCCCACCCCCCCTTTGCACACAACACCTCTGTTGAGATAATCAGGGATCCCCTCCCAGCTCCCTCTGGACTGTTCTGCAACACCTTCCTTCCCCCCACCTCCCCACCTGGGCTGGCTTTCACCACCAACCAAGTGAAGAGAGAGCTGTAGAGACTACATCAGTGGAAAGCAGAGGGCCCTGATGGCATCAGCCCAAGGGTGCTTAGGGTCTGTGCTGACCAACTGTGTGGAATACTCCAGTGCCGCTTCAACCTTAGCCTGAGCCTGGAAAGGGTCCCTGTGCTGTGGAAAACATCCTGCCTGGTCCCTGTGCCCAAGAAGGCGCACCCCACTGTCCTGAATGACTTCAGACCTGTAGTGCTAACATCAAACTTAATGAAGACCCAGGTTAGTCCTTGCTCACCTCAGACCCCTGCTGTGTACATCACTGGACCCCCTGCAGTTCGCATACCAGCGCAACATTGGGGTGGATGATTCAATCATCTACCTTCAGCAGAGGGCCTACTCTCACCTGGACAACGAAGGTTGCACTGTGAGGGTTATGTTTTTTGACTTCTCCAGTGCCTTCAACACCAAGATGAGGAGGATGAAAGTGGAAGCATCCTTAGTCTCCTGGGTTATGGACTACCTGACCGGTAGGCCACAATTTGTGCGGCTACAGAGCTGTGCGTCAGAACGGGCAGTGAGCAACACAGGGACCCCCAGGTAACGGTCCTGTCCCCCTTCCTGTTCACCCTCTACACCTCGGACTTCAGATATAACTCTGAAACATGCCACCTACATAAATTCTCGGATGACTCCGCAATTGTAGGGTGCATCAGGGGTGGGCAGGAGGAGGAGTACAGGAGCACAATCAATTACTTTGTAGTGTGGTGTGAAACACCTTCAGCTCAACATCAGCAAAACAAAGGAGATGGTGGTGGACTTCAGGAGATGGGCTGTAACACCGGGGCTCTGTACAAAAAGGACCAGAGCCGAATACTCTTCCAAAACGCTGTGGTTCCACCTTGATAAGCCCAACAACAATGCACAGCTATGGAGAGTGGGAAGGGGGAGCAGGGTGGAGGTTTGAGAAATCTGGAACTGACATGTGAAGAGAAAGGAGAGGAATGGGTAGTTGGTGAGTAGTAGGATATAAGGAAATAGATAATCAATGCATTAGGCGGTGGTATTTGTGTGTGTGTGTGTGTGTGTGTGTGCATAGTGTGTGCATGCTTGCGTATTACAGCGCATTATAATGCAAAGGGAAGATGAGTCTCATACTGTTTGTCTCTATAGCTGAAGTAGTAATTATTTACTCCCTATGTGTTGGTGGAGGTGATTTCCTGACCCTGCAGCTCTGACTAGTGATCCTACGTCTCCCATTCGTAATTCTCTGACTGTGGTGTAGAGGATCAATGGGTATAGATTGGAGCCCAGACCGTACACACACACACACACACGCATATGCACACACACGCATACTGTATGCACACACACAGACATTACACACACACACACATACCATTTTCTTTCCCCTCTAAGAGCTTTTTGTGCATGTGTGCCGTGATGGATCTGTCCGATTAGAAGGCTGTGCAGATCAGGCCTTTAGATAATCAGCCCAATGTGCCCGCTGTCATCTCAGTGACTGGATCCGCCTGCACACGCAGGAATTTCTCTCTCTAAATGAGAGAGAGAAAGTGACAGAGAGAGAGACCACTCTACTGCAACATCCAGCTCACGAGGCGGTGTGGTATATGGCCAATATACCATGGCTAAGGGCTGTTCTTACGCACAACGCATCGTGGAGTGCCTGGACACAGCCCTTAGCCGTGGTATATTGGCCATATATCACAAGACCATGAGGAGCATTATTGCTATTATAAACTGGTTAACAATGTAAAAATAAATGTTTTGTCATACCTGTGGTATACGGTCTGATATACCGTGTCTTTCAGCCAATCAGCATTTAGAGCTCGAACCATCCAGTTTATAATAAGATATGAGATATCCAGCCAGTCTCTGGAAGGACAATGAAAGCTGAATAGAGAAAACACTTCTTTATCATTAAAAATCAGCACATTCTGGAGCCTTTGCAGCCTTTTATCAAGCTAGTCCAGGGGTGATAACTTCCATTGTACTCCAAGACAGGGGAAGACTGGGACCAGAACCCTGGAATTTCTAACACACTGAGGCCCCCATGCCGGCAAATTTGTTTCCTTCGAGGGCCCAACACCGGCCGGCCCATTTTTTCCTTGAGGCCCCCATTATTAGCCAGATAATGATAATTTTGCATTTGCACAAAATGCCAAATTTCCAGGCCACCCCTGCTCCAAGAGGTGTCTTCAGATATCCAATTTGCCCCTTAATTCATGCACTGTAGTTGGGCTGTGAGGTAAAGACCGTATCCTCTGTACAAAGGCCCTCTAAGCATCACAGAGACCTGGTGACTTTAACAACTTGTAATTGAAAGACTTGGGAGGAGGGTAAAGGACTAATGTCTGTGTTGTGTAGTGTAGTTCCCCCATGGCCCATACTTATGACATTGATAGAGGCTTATGGAGATACAGCAGAGAGAGAAAGACAGCTTATTTTCACTCTTCTTCTCAGGCCAGTGTGCTGACGGGGCAAGCTGGTAAGAGGTGAACGAAGTGCCAGAGAATCGCTGTCTCCTTTAAATTTAGCAAAAACTTCACACCTTAAACCTCATTATGCTTATCCAGCCCCTTATCTCCGGCTTGGAATGACCCAATCAGCTCACTGGAGGCCCACTAATATTGCCTTCCAAGGCACAAATAATAATACAAATGTCTTAAAGTTCCCAGTGTGAATTTACAGACTCAGCCTATCAGTGTGTTTACTAAGTTGGGCATGTTCTCATTGAAGCATGCCTTTGGCTGTTAGCCCTAACAAACTGGAATTACCCACCCTACCCTCCCATCTTCTCCTCCCCTCATTGGGGTGTCTGTCTGTCCGCTTGGCTGATTTGGGATGGAGGGTGAGTCACGATTTAGGCTGCTATCATCCACCATCTGGGCTGTCCTTCTTGGGGCAAATTAAGTTTCTCTTTTCTTCAGTTTGCTCAACTTGGTGTCTTTCCCTTATGGTTTCTTTATTCCAATTGAATGGAAGGATTGATGGGAAGATGTCTACTACTGCTAATTGGTGTTTAACACCATGATGAACAATTTACAGAACTTATTGGGGATTCCCTGGAACCTACTTCCCTACTTCTAATTAAGCAATATATCTTGACACCTAACTGAAACTCCTGATGTACTCTAAAAGAAGGAAATATTCTAAGAGTAATTTTTCCATAAATGAGTGACTCATCCTTAAGTGTTAATGTGTTATTATACATAATGGTAAATGACTAGGACTGTGACATGTAGTGCAATTAGTGATTTATCACAACATACTTTTTTTTTTTTTTTCACAAGTCTGGTTCATCCTTGGGAGCAATTTCCAAACGCCTGAAGGTACCACATTCATCTGTACAAACATTAGTACGCAAGTATAAACACCATGGGACCAGGCAGCCATCATACCGCTCAAGAAGGAGACGCGTTCTGTCTCCAAGAGATGAACGTACTTTGGTGCGAAAAGTGCAAATCAATCCCAGAACAACAGCAAAGGACCTTGTGAAGAATCAGGTACAAAGTATCTATATCCACAGTAAAACGAGTCCT
Source organism: Thymallus thymallus (assembly GCA_023634145.1). Lineage (NCBI taxonomy): Eukaryota > Metazoa > Chordata > Actinopteri > Salmoniformes > Salmonidae > Thymallus > Thymallus thymallus. The sequence continues at coordinate 22,907,489 of CM042404.1, read as the reverse complement.
ATATCGACATAACCTGAAAGGCCGCTCAGCAAGGAGGAACTCACTGCTCCAAAACCGCCATAAAAAAGGCAGACTATGGTTTGCAACTGCAACGTTTTGGAGAAATGTCCTCTGGTCTGATGAAACAAAAATCTAACTGTTTGGCCATAATGACCATTGTTACGTTTGGAGGAAAAAGGGGGAGGCTTGCAAGCCGAAGAACACCATTCCAACCGTGAAGCACGGGGGTGGCAGCATCATGTTGTGGGGGTGCTTTGCTTCAGGAGGGACTGGTGCACTTCACAAAATAGATGGCATCCTGAGGAAGGAAAATTATGTGGATGAGCATCTCAAGACATCAGTCAGAAAGTTAAATCTTGGTCGCAAATAGGTCTTCCAAATGGACAATGACCCCAAGCATACTTCCAAAGTTGTGGCAAAATGGCTTAAGGACAACAAAGTCAAGGTATTGAAGTGGCCATCACAAAGCCCTGACCTCAATCCTATAGAAAATTTGTGGGCAGGACTGAAAAAGGGTGTGCGAGCAAGGAGGCCTACAAACCTGACTCAGTTATAACAGTTCTGTGAGGAGGAATGGGCCAAAATTCCCCCAACTTTGTTGGAAGCTTGTGGAAGGCTACACAAAACGTTTGACCCAAGTTAAACAGTTTAAAGTTAATGCTGCCAAATACTAATTGAGTGTGTGTAAACTTCTGACCCACTGGGAATGTGATGAAAGAAATAAAAGCTGAAATAAATCATTCTCTCTACTATTATTCTGACATTTCATATTCTTAAAATAAAGTGGTGATCCTAACTGACTTAAGACAGGGAATTTTTACTAGGATTAAATGTCAGGAATTTTTAATGTAATTCAATGTATTTGTTATCTTGTTATGTTATCTTCCGACTTCAACTGTATACACCGTATATATACAGTTTATACACTGGGGGCCAAAAGTTTGGAATATTACTCAATCAAGGGTTTTCCTGCACTATTTTTTACATTGTAGAATGAAAGTGAAGACATCAAAACTATGACATAACACATATGGGATCATGTAGTAACCAAAAAAGTGTTTAAAAAATCTTATATATAAAAAAAGTTATATTTGAGATTCTTCAAAGTAGCCACCCTTTGCCTTGATGACAGCTTTGCACACACATGGCATTCTCTCAACCTACACCGGCCAAATGCCCTATGCCACTACCAATCACGGCCAGTTGTGATACAGCCTGGAATCGAACCAGGGTGTCTGTAGTGAAGCCTCTAGCACTGAGATGCTGTGCCTTAAACCGTGGCACTACTGTGGCTGACCCTGTAAAACAACACACTTCACTCCACCTACAGTATCTGGTGTATGTGACAAAAAAAACATTTTATGTAATTTCTTTTACTGCAGTTTTGAACTCCAGTGGCATGGAGTTATACAAGGCAAGCAGGTACAAGCTCCAAAAATCCATCAGGGATGTAAAAGGACAACATGTACTCAAATTAGAATCACAGTACGAGAAACAAGACGTGAAACACATGCAGGTTTGGAGAGAAATATATTCCTGTATTTATATTTATATTACTGAAAATGTACTTAATTTTTATTCCTTTGAGCTTTTTTTTTGTTGTCCTTTATGTCGCATTGTGGAGCGTTAACGGGCAAGTAAGCATTTCATTGTACTGTGTACCATGTGCATCCTGTGGCTACTTCTAATTGGGAGCTGTGTATCAAATTGCTCGCTCTGACGCCTGAACCCCATTTAAACCAGGAATAATGTTTGTCCATTAAATGCCAGAGGTGAAGTGAGAAAAAAAAAAAGAGAAAATAGCAATTGATTTTACTCATGTTGTGAGATGTGGCCTGCAAGGTAGGCATGACGCTGAGCGGAATGCTAATATGGGAAAAAGGCTTTTTAGCATCTGCGTTCGCAACCTCAGAATTCTCGTCCAAGGCTTAAATCAATTCCAATTTGTTACTGGAACATTCAAGGGTCAGATTTGGCAGCACAAAGAGGATGTGTCAGGTCACCCGACACATGCGTGATGGGTCATCAGCTACAATGCTGCTAGTCATTCTGGGTGTTGCTCACATTTCTCCAGCCAACACAACAGTACAGGACAGGCTACACATGCTGCAGAGTACCAATCTACCTCCTCCTCAGGTTATTGAAACAACTTGATTATTTATTATTTTATATGGAGTACTCTATTTGTAGACATTTGTAGATGAAGAGATAGGAAAAGAGATCCAGTGCATTTGGAAAGTATTCAGACCCCTTGACTTTTTCCACATTTTGTTATGTTACAGCCTTATTCTAAAATTGATTGAATAGTTTTTTCCCCCTCATCAATCTACACACAATACCCCATAATGATAAAGCAAAAACAGGTTATCATTTTATGCAAATGTATAAAAATATAAAACAGAAATATCACACTTACATAAGTATTCAGACCCTTTACTCAGTACTTTGTTGAAGCACCTTTGGCAGCGATTACAGCGTTGAGTCTTCTTGGGTATGACGCTACAAGCTTGGCACACCTGTATTTGGGCAGTTTCTCCCATTCTCTGCAGTTCCTCTCAAGCCTGTCAGGTTGGATGGGGAGCGTCGCTGCACAGAAATTTTCAGGTCTCCCCAGAGATCGGGTTCTCCCATCTCCACAAAGGAACTCTGGAGCTCTATCACAGTGACCATCAGGTTCTTGGTCACCTCCCTGACCAAGGTCCTTGTCTTCCGGTTGCTCAGTTTGGCCGGGCGCCAGCTCTAGGAAGAGTCTTGGTGGTTCCAAACTTCTTCCATTTAAGAATGATGGAGACCACTGTGTTCTTGGGGACCTTCAATGCTGCATACATTTTTTGGTACCTTATGTAAATAAGCTATTTATTTTATTTTTATTTATACATTTTCAAACATTTATAAAAACCTGTTTTTGCTTTGTCATTATGGGGTATTGTGTGTAGATTGATGAGGAAAAACAATTATTTAATCAATTTTAGAATAAGGCTTTAGGTAACAAAATGTGGAAAAAGTAAAGGGGTCTGAATACACTGTAAGACTAAGTAACGTTGCTATTGTATTCACTCAAACTATTCTCATTTGCAAGAGTGTCTGTTATCCTACTGATGCCCTGAGCATTTAGTTTGAAGTTCAGCACCAAACACTGAGCTGGGATTTCTGTCTTGAAGGGAGATGTCACTGTGTGTATCACAACTCAGGATAGGACCCAGATGCAGACACAGGAGGTGGATGGTTTGGTTCTCAGAATATTTATTATGACAAAGGCAATAGGGCAGGTCGAGGAAAGGCAGAGGTTCATAGTGCAAGGCAGAGTCAAAAAGGGACAGAACCGCAGGCAGGCTCAGGGTCAGGGCAGGCAGAAATGTTGTACCCGGAAAGACTAGAAAACAGGAACTATAGAGAAGGACACACACAGAAATAAACGCTGGGACAACATGACGAGAAAAGACAAACTGGCAACAGACAAACAGAAAATGCTGGTATAAATACACAGGGAATAATGGGGAAAAATAGGAGACACCTGGTGGGGGGCGGAGACAAGCGAAACAGGGTGTGACAGTGTGAGGGAGATGGTGCTGCTGCCCAGTGAGGTGTTAGTCAGGTGCTGTCTGTCACTGTAAAGCCACACTCTTAGAATAAAGGGTTCCAAAAGGGTTCTCTGCGCAGGGATAGGATACTACCAAGAATCGTATTGGTTAGAACAACCCCTTTTGGAAGACAAGTGTTCTTTGTAAGGCAAAGGGTTCTACCTAGAACCTTTAACATCCTAAGCACCATTTTTGGAGAAAGGGGTTTTTGATGATTCTTTGGAAGGCAAGAAGGGTTCTACATAGAACCATATATAACATTTCCCAGCATGCTCTATTGAAGGCCATTTTTCAGAACTTTTATATCTGTGTTTTTGCATGTACATTGATTGGTTGATACATTTTATGTTACACAAAGATAAATAACATAGTTTTCTAAAGCAATGGTGTTGGTGGAGGTGTTTGTTGGTAAATTGATTTATTGCACCCTGAGATGGTTGTTCCAGTTTAGATGATTGAGGGAGTCTCAGTATTCAATCTCTCCTACCCTGGCAGTCATTCTGAATGCAGGTTGCAGGTGAATAACAATTCCACCTAACTCTGACTGGATTCCAATAGGAATTACACATCACTTTGCAAGCCAGCATAATGTGACTTGCAGGACTGATGTGGCCTGTAAACCAGGAAATGCCTAACACCACTGTGTTAGATTACTTCTAGGCCCTCAAAGAAATACCTTATAATATATGTATGTAATGTATTGTCATAAATAATTAGATTTTAAAGGCTAATAAGGCTGGTGGAACTGTTCATAGAGGGTTCTAGGAAGAACCCTCCAAAGATAAAAGTATTCTCGGTAGAACCCTTTAGACAGTTCTAGGAAGAACCTTTAGATGATAAAATGGTTCTTGGTAGAACCCTTCATAGAGGGTGGTCGGTAACAGGGGGTCGGTAACCGAATGGTTGCTGGATCAAATCCCAGAGTTGACAAGGTAAAAATCTGTCGTTCTGCCCCTGAACAAGTCAGTTAACCTACTGTTCCCCGGGCGCCAAAGACATGGATGTCGACTAAGGCAGCCCCCCGCACCTCTCTGATTCAGAGGGTTTGGTTTAAATGCTGAAGACACATTTCAGTTGAATGCATTCAATTGTACAACTGACTAGTATCCCCCTTTCTCTTTCCCTACCCAGCACCAAAAAGGGTTCCCTATGGGGACAAACTGAAGAACCCTGTATGATTCTACTTTTTTTTCTAAAAGTGCACCAAAGCAACATCATGTGACAGGTTCACAAGGTCAAATCATTACAACCAGGCCACGCTTCAAACAGGAACTGATAATCTGTCTGCACCAGCAGTAATACAAACAAACACACACACGCACGCTTACCCGCAAACAAACAACATTTTGCAGACACACACCGGTGCGTGGATTAAGGGTCCTCTGTGGTTGTCTGCGTTTTTAAATGGGGTCCTAATTATCCCTTAGCCCTAATTCATCTGAGTGGATAGCCGGTTGGCTTGATTAATCCTGCACATTGTTGCCCCACCACGGGGCGGAAAGCAACTTCCACCACTACACAACTCTGTAATCTGCTTCCTGCTACTGTAACACACACAAACACACACACATACGCATACATGACATGCACACAGATCCACACATACAGATCCACACACACACACACACAACCACACCCTCTTTGTTTTCTCCAACGGATGCAATTAAGGCCCATAAAAGCTATCAGCAGTAATTAAACAATACTCCACAAGGACACAGCGTTGTGAAAGGTTTCGAACGCCTTGTTTAAGAGAGCAACACATTTTATGGCACAGTTCTCATCTACAATACAAAGACACACCACAACCTCTCTCATTTCGTGCCAGTCGTTGTGTTGTGAATTTTCCTGCATGGTAGTCAGATTGTTGACGGTTGTGAAACATTAAATATCTTCTGTTTGAGAGCTTATCAACTACAACCGCGTCGATGTCAGAAGGAAAACTCATATACAGTATGTTGCCTGGCCGTTCTCTCTGGTCTGTGCTTCGGTCTCACCTATTGAAGGTGCCCGGGTCTCTGTTTCAATTTGATTGTTTCAAGGAAGCTATGCTTTATACCGTGGTTCTAGGTGGCCCATACTCCCCCTCCAGTGGGCTAGGCTGAATTGTTTTTGTATTAGTTTCTAGTTGTGGGGTATTGGGTGCATACCATTGCCCTCAGGCTAAGTGAGGGACAGAAAATAAATATTTCCGAAATGACAAATGAATGTTTGTACACCACGGCTCCCGCGAGCGAGAGAACATTGGGCAGAATTGCCTGTAAGACTTCTGGGGAAAGGAGTCAGAAATGAATCAGGATAGAGTGGATCAGGAGACTGACACCCCGGAGGACTGTGAAAAAGAGAGAAAAGAGAGAAAAGTGAAGGGAAATAGAGAGAGACAGACAGAGCGAGACATAGAGAGAGAGAGAGAGAGAGGCAGCGTTTACATATTTTGATTGAACTGCCCACAGCATGTTTTTCTTTTCTTCTCTTGCTTCTTGTTTCTCTCTCTCTCATTTTTGAGTCTAACCATAATGGTAATGTCTTGATATTGTATCATCAATGGTTTGGTACATGCATTTGCCATATTGGTTCTGTTTAATATTCTTTAAGCAGCCCGGGGATTATCTGGTGAACAGCCTGCCTTGAGCTGGGAGGCTGTCAGTTTCCATGGTATCATATGAAGAGGAATGCAGTCAACAACTTGTTATTACATGAAAGATCATTAATTGCATGAATTATGAATATCAACATCTGCGAGTAAGCTTCTAACCTCAAGCCGCTTATTAAGGTAAAGATGACTCAAACATACTGTACTGTTGAACATGTTTACTTTGTTTATGGTTTACGTGGTTTAAGTGTCTATGGAAATAGCTATATTTTTCACACAAAAAAATTATGAACATCCAGTGTACTAATATGCCTATACTGCACCTCTCTGATTCAGAGGGGTTGGGTTAAATGTGGAAGACACATTCCTGTTAGGGAAAGGGTGAGGGGGATACTAGTCAGTTGTTTAACTGAACACATTCAACTGAAATAACTTTCTCCATTTAAAAGTTGTCAATTAGTTTAAAGATTACCAAAGTCATTTGACAGATGCATATTTGAGTGATAATAAAATATATACATTTATTGTCATGTATTATAAATATGGAATAATGGGACTTTGAGGTTTAAGAAATAGCATTGACGTACCTTTTATTATTCTTGTATAATTGATGTACGAGATAGCTGTGTGTTCTGTAACTCGTACAGTACAGTATATGATCTCCTTACAGTAAGTAATGCTAATAATAACTATATTTTCTAGTCAGGGTAGCCATATTAGTTCGGGTGGGTGCTCTTCCTGTACCTGTCATGATGGAGGACATGGGGGTACGATGATGATGATGATTCACTGGCCCTGTCAGACAGAGGGGGCGAGAGAAGAGGTGACACTGTCTGCAGCTCACCACCCACTCGGGTGCATTCCTTCCCACACGTCGTATATCTCCAACTAACCAATACATCCCCCCCCCCCCCCCCCCCCACCCCACCCCACCCGCACCCCCATACATACACACAAACATTGTGTATTGAACACACACACAAAAGCGTGCGCACAAATGCATAAACACACACAGAGACACACACACACACACACACACACACACACACACAGTCAAATTGAAAGTCAAGAGGTTTGGCAGTTGAGAGACAGTCCTCTCTTCCTCTCTGTGTTCCTGTCTCTATTTATTTCTCTCTTCATATCTCTCTCTCTCTCTCTCTCACCTCATTTCGCCAGGTGTTATAATATCATGGTTGGATGGTATTGATCCTTGTTGACAGATGTCACTATGTGACTCTTGATCTCCTACTAACACTTTCTGTGTAATTTCCTCCCATCATCTCTCCCTCTTCACTTACCAGAATTCCACTTCAGACTGAGAGAAACAGAGCAGAGAGAGAAAGAGACAGAGAGAAAATAGAGAGAGAGAGACAGAAAGAGATCTGGTGAAAGAAATAGAGAGAGAGAGACTATTTTTTTTATAGTTAGATATGAAATTATGTGTGTGTGTATGTATATATATATAGATATGTACAGATGAAGTCGGAAGTTTACATACACCTTAGCCAAATACATTACAAACTTGTTCACAATTTCTGACATTTAATACTAGTAAAACGTCCCATGTGAAATGTCAGAATAATAGTAGAGAGAATGATTTATTTCAGCTTTTCTTTCTTTCATCACATTCCCAGTAGGTCAGAAGATTACATACACTCAATTAGTATTTGGTAGCACTGCCTTTAAATTGTTTAACTTGGGTCAAACGTTTCGGGTAGCCTTCCACAAGCTTCCCACAATAAGTTGGGTGAATTTTGTCCCATTCCACCTGATTGAACTGGTGTAACTGAGTCAGGTTTGTAGGCCTCCTTGCTCGCACACGCTTTTTCAGTTCTGCCCACAAATGTTCTATAGTATTTAGGTCAGAGCTTTGTGATGGCCACTCCAATACCTTGACTTTGTTGTCCTTAAGCCATTTTTCCACAACTTTGGAAGTACGCTTGGGGTCATTGTCCATTTGGAAGACCTATTTGCGACCAAGCTTTAACTTCCTGACTGATGTCTTGAGATGTTGCTTCAATATATCCACCTAATTTTCCTTCCTCATGATGCCATCTATTTTGTGAAGTGCACCAGGCCCTCCTGCAGCAAAGCACCCCCACAACATGATGCTGCCACCCCCGTTCTTCACAGTTGGGATGGTGTTCTTCGGCTTGCAAGCCTCCCCCTTTTTCCTCCAAACATAACGATGGTCATTATGGCCAAACAGTTCTATTTTTGTGTCGTCAGACCAGAGGACTTTTCTACAAAAAGTATGATCTTTGTCCCCATGTGCAGTTGCAAACCGTAGTCTAGCTTTTTTATGGCGTTTTTGGAGCAGTGGATTCTTCCTTGCTGAGCAGCCTTTCAGGTTAAGTCGATATAGGACTCGTTTTACTGTGGATATAGATACTTTTGTGCCTGTTTCCTCCAGCATCTTCACAAGGTCCTTTGCTGTTGTTCTGGTATTGATTTGTACTTTTTGCACCACAGAACGCGTCTCCTTCCTGAGCGGTATGCCGGCTGTGTGGTCCTATAGTGTTTATACTTGTGTACTATTGTTTGTACAGATGAACGCGGTACCTTCAGGCATTTGGAAATTGCTCCCAAGGATGAACCAGACTTGTGGAGGTCTTTCTGAGGTCTTGGCTGATTTCTTTAGATTTTCCCATGATGTCGAGCAAAGAGGCACTGAGTTTGAAGGTAGGCCTTGAAATACATCCACAGGTACACCTCCAATTGACTCAAATTTAGTCAATTAGCCTATCAGAAACTTCTAAAGCCATGACATAATTTTCTGGAATTTTCCGTGACTGTTTAAAGGCACAGTCAACATAGTGTATGTAAACTTCTGACCCACTGGAATTGTGATATAGTGACTTATAAGTGAAATAATCTGTTAACAATTGTTGGAAGAATTACTTGTGTCATGCACAAAGTAGATGTCCTAACCAACTTGCCAAAACTATAGTTTGTTAACATGAAATCTGTGGAGTGGTTGAAAAATGAGTTTTAATGACTTCAACCTAAGTGTATGTAAACTTCCGACTTCAACTGTATATATTTTTTTGTTTGTTTTGTTTTTTGTTTTTTTCAATGTACTTTACTTAAACCAGTAATTATATTCACTTATTATAAATGAGATCATTAACTATCATCTCTTGAAATATCGCGGGCCTATACTCTTCATATTTTGGTTCTTAAATAACAAATCCAGAATTTCTTAAAAACATCAAGGGACAGGACATCATATTCTTACTGGAAACATGGTGTTGTGGAGACATTGATATTCAGTGTCCCTCAGGCTATAGAGAAAGTTTACTACCATCAATCAAACATAAAAATGTTAAACGGGGCCGGGACTAAGGTGGAATCATCATTTGGCATAAGCAGGACTTAGCACTGAATGAAATGTAAAAAGATACTAACCACATTTGACTAAAATTTAACAAGGGTACAATTTATCGTGACAATGATTTATATATATGTGCAGCTTATGCTCCTCTTCAGATAATTTCTTTTGACAATCTCCATACAGAAATCCTTCAATTTCAGGCAGAGAGTAAAGTGCTTCATTGTGGAGATTTCAATGCGAGAACAGGTTCGGAGCCTGACTACACTGATACGGGAGGTAACCACCACATATTTGGACACCCCTCCTTGTACAGTAGCTCTATTATAAATAATAGAAACAGTCCTGACCAAATACTGAACAAAAACGGGAAGGAGCTAGTGCATCTTTGTCGAGCCTTAGGCCTGTACATGCTTAATGGTAGAATCAGAGGGGACTCTTTAGGTCGGTTCACTTACTGCTCAGCTCTTGGGACAAGTGTAGTCGATTATGCTATCACTGACATCAATCCCTCCTCCATTAGTGCATTCACTGTCAGACCACAGACACAATTGTCAGATCACAGTCAGATCAACATGTTTCTGAAGAAATTAACCAGCAAAACGAATTTTTAAAAAACTGCCCAATAACCTCTACAACATGAACCAATCATACAGATGGGCTCCAAACAGTGTACAGAAATTCATTGAAACATTGAACTCAAATGAAATGATGAACTCTATACAGGTCTTCAATAACTCACAATATCACTAACAATAAAGAAGGTGTCAATTTGGCTACTCAAAACGTCAATTGCATATTCCAAAAAGCAGCATCAAAAGAAAATGTGAGAAAACCAAAGAAATGCAACATCAGAAACAAGTGTTTCTGAAAAATGGTTTGATAACGAATGTAAAACAATTAGAAAGATTGGCGCCGCCCTGTGTGGTCGCCTGTTAAGCAGCTCCCATTTTTTGTGCGTTAATTGTTGTTTTAGTATGTTTTTCGTCCGTTTTTCGTCAATTTTTTTGCAACAGTTGAACTATAATAGTTCAGGATTATGGAGTGCTACTGTGCTACTTTATCACTGAGGCACTTTTTATTTTTCTCAGCGCCGAACGTTCACACGAGTTCTCAATTATTTACAACTGAGCCCAGCTCCTGGATTTAGCACACGCAGCGCTATTGCACCCTAGGGAAAAGATTGATATTCCGGACGAGTTGAAAAGGCAGGGCAGGTCGGAAGTGTAAGGCAAAGCTGAGTAAGTACCAGCCGGCAATACCGTCTATCATTATGGGCAACGTGAGATCGCTACATAACAAGGTGGATGAGCTTTCCTGACAACACCTCTGTTGAGACAATCAGCAACCCCCTCCCCACCTCCACCCCCGCTCCCTCTGGACTGATCTGCAACACCTCCCTTCCCCCCACCTCTGGACTGATCCTCAACACCCCCTTCCAACCCACCACCAACCAAGTGAAGAAAGAGCTTGAGAGACTACATCAGTGGAAAGCGGCAGGCCCTGATGGCATCAGCCCAAGAGTGCTTAGGGTCTGTGCTGACCAACTGTGTGGAATACTCCAGCAACCCTTCAACCTTAGCCTGGAAAAGGTCCCTGTGCTGTGGAAAACATCCTGCCTTGTCCCAGTGCCCAGGAAGGCGCACCCAACTGTCCTGAATGACATCAGACCAGTAGCGCTAACATCCCACATCATGAAGACCCTGGAAAGGTTAGTCCTCGCTCACCTCAGACCCCTGGTGTGTACATCACTGGATCCCCTGCAGTTCGCAATCAGCGCAACATCAGGGAGAATGATGCAATCATCTACATTCTGAGAGGGCCTACTCTTACTTGGACAACGCAGGTTGCACTGTGAGGGTTAATGTTTTTTGACTTCTCCAGTGCCTTCAACACCATTCAGCCCCTGCTACTGGGTGAGAAGATGAAGAGGATGAAAGTGGAAGCACCCTTAGTCTCCTGTGTTACGGACTACCTGACCGGTAGGCCACAATTTGTGCGACTACAGAGCTGTGTGTCAGAACGGGCAATGAGCAACACAGGGGCCACCCAGGGAACGTCCTGTCCCCCTTCCTGTTCACCCTCTACAAGTAGGGCTTCAGATATAACTCTGAAACATGCCACCTACAGAAGTTCTCGGGTTACTCTACAATTGTAGGGTGCATCAGGGGTGGGCAGGAGGAAGAGTACAGGAGCATAATCAATGACTTTGTGGTGTGGTGTGAGCAGAACCACCTTCAGCTCAACATCAGCAAAACAAAGGAGATGGTGGAGGACTTCAGGAGAACCAAGGCCCAACTGACAGCAGTCCCTATACGGGGGATGGATGTGGAAATGGTTGGGTCATACAAGTTCCTGGGAGTCGATATAGACAACAGGCTGGAATGGGCTGGTAACACCGGGGCTCTGTACAAAAAGGGCCAGAGCCGACTCTACTTTCTGAGGGGGCTCAGGTCCTTCAACGTGTGCAGTAAACTACTGCATACCTTCTACCAGTCTGTGGTGGCCATCTTTTTTGCAGTGGTGTGCTGGGGCGCCAACATAAAGGCCGGTGATGCTTCTTGGGTAAATAAACTGATCAGGAAGGCTATCTCTGTTCTCGGGATTAGCCTTGACACTAGAGGAGGTGGCGGAGAGACGGATCCTGGCCAAACTGCTGGCCATCATGGACAACGTCACCCACCCTTTGCATGCCATGGTTATGATGCAGAGGAGCACCTTCAGTCACAGACTGATCCCACCACGGTGTGCCAGAGAGTGCTACAGGAGGTCCTTCCTGCTGGCGGCTATTAGACTTTTTAATGCCTCACCGGGGTGCCGTGCCGTCGGCAACATAGACCTGGAACTGTTGAGGTGTTAGGACCTAGTTTAACAATTATGCATCCATCTGTGAGTAACTCTGGTCTGTAATCATTCATTCACTCAGGACTTATTCATTCAGGACTGTATATACATAATCATCTACAGTTGTTATATTATATCACGTGAAATATTGTAAGTCATTCTTGGACTGAACATTCACTCAGGAATGCATATTAGTATCCTGTCAGTTTTATCTTTTTTCATTGCTTTTAGTATATCAAATGTGCAATATGTGCAATATGTGCAATATGTGCAAACCCTGCACTAAGGACTGTATTTTAAGGGAATTATTATTATTACCCTAAATTATATAATTTGCACATTTAGCTATTTAAGTATCTCTTCCTGTCATTTACCTGCAGAGTTAATGTAACCATGCAAATACTCACTTACCTGTACATTTAACCAGACTGTACATTAAGTAAACTATTATTACCCTCACTTATATCATACGCACATTTAGCTATTTAAGTATTTCTCTGCCATCGACCTGTATAGTATAGTTAACCATTCAAATATTCCTTATTTATCTATATCAGAATGCAATATTTTTATCTTTTTTTTTCACCTAACACTCTGTAACAATGCATAGAGTACATATTCAGCCATTCACCCATACTATGCAATGTATTTTTATAGCTTTTTCCACTCCAGACTTATATTATTATACTTTTTCATGTATCATGTATCTGTCTTTAGTGTATTTTCGTTCTGGCATTTTGCATCTGCCCTGTGTTTTTTCGTAGCTGCTTGACGAAGAAATGTCCCCTTGGGAATCAATAAAGTATCTATCTATCTACCTACCTACCTACCTACCTACCTACCTACCTACCTACCTACCTACCTACCTAACACCTAAGACAAATGTCAAATTAAAAACATAAGCAGCAAAGCAATCCAGAGCTACGCTATGAATACTTTCAAACTCTGAAACAGTATAAACATACACTGAAACGCAAAAAATTTAATTATACCAGTAAGACACTTGATGAAATTGACTAAAATTTGTGCTGGGACATGTGGAACACGTTAAGCACTACAAAGCCACACAAATTAGCCATACAAGATGAAGGAATTTGGAAAACTTATTTTGATAATCTATACAAAAACATCCCACAAAAAGACTTACAACATACCAAATTAGAAGTTCAAGAAAAATTTAACTAGTCATTAAAAACAACCAAAATCCATTAGATTTCCCAATAACACAACAAGAACTAAATGAAAAGCTAAAATCTATAAAACCAAAGACGGCTTGTGGTCTATATAACATCAGAAATGAAATGCAGAAAAACAGCACACCTGAATTACAAAATGCTATGCTTAAATTGTTCAACATGGTTCTAAATTCTGGTTACTTTCCTGATGTCTGGAACCAGGGGCTCACCTCCCCTATCCACAAAAGTGGAGAATATGTGTAAACAGAAACTTGAGAAAGGTTTTCTGTAGCATTTTGAATTCAAGTATTCAAACCTTTCTTCAAGAAAAAAATATAATAAGTAAAATGTCAAATTGGCTTTCTCCCCGACCATCGCACTACTGACCATATATACACCTTACACACAAATTAATAAACACGTCCACCAAAAAAAAGAGGGCAAAATGCTTGCTTTATTGACTTTAAAAAAGCATTTGACTCTATTTGGCACGAAGGGCTATTCTTCAAAATGTTCCAAAGTGGGCTTGGTGGTTAGGTGTATGACTTAATAAAATGCATGTACACAGAAAATAAGTGTGACATGCAAATCAAAAATCAAAGAACAGAATTATTTTCGCAACGTCGAGGTATGAGACAAGGCTGCAGATTGAGTCCAAGCCTTTTCGGCGTTTATATTAATGAATTAGCAGACATGTTGGACCATTCTTCAGCCCAGATGTCAGAATCGCAAATATAAATTCACCCTGACCATAATTGAACACACTAAAAATGATTCATACCTTGGTCTGACCATATCTGCATCGGGAAACTTTAATATGGCCGGTGAATGCACTTAAAGAAAAAGCCCGCAGGACATTGCATGCAATGAAAATGAAATTAGAATTTGGATCAAAATATTTGACAGCATAATCCTACCAATAGCTCTTTACGGAAGTGAGGTTTGGGGGCCACTCAATAAACTGGACTTTAAAACGTGGGACAAACATCCAATTGAAGCCCTACATGCACAATTCTGTTGGAAGTCCAAAGAAATACACCAACTAATGCATGTAGGGCAGAATTGGGCCACTTTCCAGTGGTAATGAAAGTACAAAAAATATCATAAAAATGTTGTCTACACCTAAATTCAAGTCCAAATTCTTGTCTCCAATTTAAAGCACTTAAAACCCAAGAACTGAGCCCAGAAACAAGCCCTCTCAGTCAGCTGGTGTTGGACTTAACCAACCAAGTTGACACCAGCACTGCTTCAAAAGAAATAATTAAAATAAACAAAATCATGAACCAATCAAAGGACTCAAAATCCCAAAGCCGACTAAATTGCTATTTGGCTCTGAACAGAGAATTTTAATTGGCTGATTATCTCTACTCTGTCAGAGATACGAAGCAGAGACACATTTAACTGTATATATACCTGTACAGTTAAGTTAACCATGCAAAATATTAACTTACCTGTTCATTTAACCAGACTGTATACTAAGTAAACTATTATTACCCTCACTTATATCATACGCACATTTAGCTATTTAAGTATTTCTCTGCCATCGACCTGTGTAGTATAGTTAACCATGCAACTTATATTTGTATAATCTTTTTTTTCACCCAACGCTCTGTGACGATGTATAGTGTACATATTCAACCATCCACCCATACTATGCAATGTCTTTAATAAATTACTACATTTATTCCAAATTTTTACTTATTAAACCCAGAGGAAAAACAAATAATACTCATGGGCGAAGGAGCAACCACTCCTCTTGAAGCTAAATATGTATTTGCCTGCCATAGCCAGAGGGACACTGAATAATAACAACTGCATAATAAGCAGTAACTTACTTATTATTAGTAATATTGTTATTACTATTATTTGTGGTATTATTGTTATTACTACTTATTTTTGTGATTATTATTATAAATAGTAGTGCTAGTTAGTTAGTTTTATTTTCCATGTTTAGCCATGTTTTTTATTATTACTATTTGTTATTTTATTACAGTGTATATTGTATACATTGTTGCTTTGGCAATATTGACGTAATGTTTTTCATGCCAATAAAGCAATTTGAATTAGAGAGAGAGAGAGATGAATAAACGGAAACAGAGAGACAGACAGAAAGAGAGACAGACAGAGAGAGAGGGTGAAATAAAGAAAGAGAGAGAGAGAGAGAGAGAGAATAATGGAAGGTGAGTATGATGGAGATAGTGCCATTTCCCTCATTGACGGATGCTCCTCTCTGACAGAAGTGCTGATAGAACCCATTATTCCCATCACTTTTTCATGTGATCATCTCTTAGACGTATTGTTGGACATGACGCAGAGACAGTTTTATCCACATGACTTAGCACCTTTCCTGTCAAAAGGTGTCATGACCATTAATAACCCTCACACAGCTTTTAAATATAAGTTCAGACAGAATTTTCCATCGTTCTAGTTGACACTAGACCAGATTCCTTCATTTTGATCTTCATCTGAGCAATTTTCTATTTTCTGCATCATACAGGTAGGGTTCACGATGAGGCAAAGGGAATAATTTTTGGTTTAAAAGTTAGCAATGGAATCTGATTGTTCACCATAGTCGACAGTGGACTAGATTTTCTCATTTGTTATCCTCATCTGTGCAATCAGCTTCATCGTGAACCGCAGTTGGCATTCAAGCAGAACAGTGGAAAAGATGATCTCACCACCTTATCAAGCACAGAGAAGATTACCTGCTTCCATCTAGGTTCATACACATGTAGGATCTTAATTTGATCCCTCTTTTGTAGCTGAGAATTTTCCTGCAAACCAAGAAATGCAAATGTAGGGTGTATTCAAGGTTGAAAAAGGCTTCTAAAGTGTGTAATTTTCACTTTAAAATGCCAGACTTGATTTGTGGCATAGGCTTATGGGCTATATCAGAGACATTTAGCATCGACCATGTAATTGTTGGAGTAGTCTTAGGCAAACCATCTTCATTATCAAAGTAGCACCTCCAAGTGCCACTCAGACCTTTTAGGAGAAAAGTATCTGGTATTGAACTTGGTCGTAGAAGTTTTGTGCATGTTTTAAACTAAGGATCCCATCATCTCCTGCTTCCATACATTTCACCACCTAGATTACAAGGGTTTGATTTTATTTAAACAATTCATGTCAACATTCAGTAGAATCTACTGGTATCATTTTTAAATTGAGAACATAAAGCTGAACAATATGTTAACAATGTGTGAGTTAAGCTATTCTCTGCTTCAGATGCACAATGTCAAGGGCTGCATTGCAAATGCCCATAAGGCTAATGCCATCATACTGTATGTAGGCCAGTGGTTCCCAACTCCAGTCCGAGTACCCCCAACAATACAGTTTATTGTAGCCCTGGACAAACACACCTAATTAAATGTAACAGCTAATGATCAAGCCCTCTTAGTTGAATCAGGTATGTTTGTCTGCGGCTACATAAAAAATGTGTGCAGGGGGACTCAAGGACTGGAGTTGGGAACCACTGCTGTAGGCCTATGGCTACATTGGCATTGCATGCCATTATCAGCTGAAAACTCTGTTCACATGGCTGATATCCTGAAGAAATACTAATACTAATTCATATAATTTCAAAGTAAGGTAACTCATATTTAAAAGGTTAGACATTTTAGTAACAAGTAGGCTATTATTAAGCATAATTTCAGGAGAAAGAAAATAAAAGTCAATACCATAGGTGGCCAACCTCACTCCACTGATCTAATAGGGGAACAGACTTCTGTTCCAGACCAGCACTAGCACACTTGATTATTAAGTATTTAAGTTGGATACATTACAGTTTTTTTGGATTGCTTACACACTAAAATTAAAAGTAGTACACTATTAGCAAAACCTTACACTCAAGAAGCAAAACATCAGCCCACATTTGCACAACTATAAGCACATTGTCAACCTCACACTTGTTGCAAAACTATACACACAGTGATTTGCAAAACACTAAACACACTTAACATACATTACACACAAAAATCTATCATGAAGTCACTTCCTTGCAATACCAAAGCACTGACTGTCAAATTACCACACCGTCCAACCAATTGGTTCAACACAGTCATCAGGTGTGCAAACACTTGTTTGCTTAATTGTAGACACACCAATAAGGTGTATAAGCACTATAAAAAGCAGCAGGTGAGTTCATCGGTCTTCAAGCACAATGGAAAGAGTCAGAGAAAGAGTAAGACAAGGAGGAGGACGAGGAGGTAGACGAGGAGGAGAACGAGGAGGAGGACAAGGAGGAGGACAAGGAGGACGAGGAGGAGGAGGAGGAGGAGGAGGAGGAGGAAGAGGAATCAACAGAGGAAGAGGAAGAGATGGAGGCCATGCTGAAGGTAGAGGTAGAGGTAGAGGTAGAGGAAGAGGAAGAGGAAGAGGAAGAGGAAGACAAGAAGGTGCTCAAAGAGGACCGAATCTGACAAATGAGATCCGCGCAACACTGGTTGACCACGTTGTCAACCACGGCCTGACACTGAGGGAGGCTGGACTGCGAGTACAGCCAAATTTAAGCCGATACACAGTGGCAAGTGTGATAAGAACATTTCGACTGGAAAATAGGTATTGTAGAAATATCATCATATCAAAAACATCTGCACGGTTTCAGTAACTGCTTACAGTACTGTATTCTATGCACTATCAGCACTTCTGTTACCTTTTCCTGTGAAATTACTGTACTATTGTATACTGTTTTTTTTTCTACATAGGATTGAGGGTCAGGAACGACAAGGGGGAAGGCCTCCTATGTTCACAGAACAGCAAGAGAGGGAGATAGTAAACATGGTTTTGGCCAACAATGCTATAACACTCAATCAGCTCCAAGCTAACATTGTCAATAACCACGCCAGTTTCAACGATATCCATCAGGTCTCAACATCAACACTGGCACGCATCCTAAAAAAAAAACATATTCAAATGAAGCAAATTTATCGAGTGCCTTTTGAGCGCAATTCCGAAAGGGTGAAACGACTGCGGCATGATTATGCAGAGGTATGTATTCACTTTAGCAGTGTGATCTTGCATACTGTCTCATAATCTTTTACTGTACTGTAATATGTATACTAGAACTACACTGAACTAAACAATTTTGCCTGACACTGTTCTTCAGGGAGTTTTACGAATGGATGGAGAGGAGATCCAGCATGAGTTCATTTACGTAGATGAGGCTGGGTTCAACCTGACGAGAACACGAAGGAGGGGAAGAAACATCATTGGACACAGGGCTATAGTCAATGTCCCAGGGCAACGTGGGGGTAATATAACACTCTGTGCAGCCATTACACAAAATGGGGTTCTCCACCGCCATGCCCATATGGGCCCTTACAACACAGCACTCATACTTACATTCCTGGACCAATTGCACAACATAACAGCAGCAAATCAAATCGATCACATGCAATACATTGTTGTCTGGGACAATGTGTCTTTCCACCGCTCTGCTCTGGTTCAGAACTGGTTTCAGCAACATCCACATTTCACCGTCCTATATCTTCCGCCATACTCTCCATTCCTCAACCCTATAGAAGAGTTTTTCTCTGCATGGCGGTGGAAGGTATATGATCTCCGTCTCCAGGCTGAGGTACCCCTCATCCAAGCCATGGAGGAGGCCTGTGACCAGATGGAGGTAGCAGCAATGCAAGGATGGATTCGTCATTCAAGACGTTTCTTTCCAAGGTGTCTTGCTAATGACAACATTGCCTGCGATGTTGATGAAATTCTCTGGCCAGATCCAGCTAGGCGAAGAGACAATGTCTAGGGTTTTTTTTACAGAAAACTTACTGTAACAAAATGTCACTTTACGTATTGTACTGTATTATGAATGTCCATGTCAATATTTTGGGCGTGTTGAGAAATAAATGAGTTTCTTCAGTCTGCAACATTGGTCTTGTGTAGTGTTTGGTGGATTTACATTATATTTGTACTTTGTTGATGGTAGCCTACTCTAATCATAGGAAAGTAGAAGTGCTAAAAGTGTTTTAGATTTATCACAGCAGAGTGTAACTCATGCAAACAGAGTATAGTAATGTGAAACCTGTGTGTTTCATATGGTAACAAAGTGTGGTTTTTAAACAGAAGTGTATAGTTTTTACAAGAGTGTTTAATTATGCAAAGGATCTGTAGTGTTTTGCTAACTGGGTGTGTGGTTGTGCTAATTGTGTGTAGTGTTTTGAAAACACGGGCCCTGTTTTGAAAATCGTGTTTAAGCAATCCAAAAAAACTGTAAATCAGATGTGTTAGTGCTGGTCTGGAACAGAAGCGTGCACACCCAGCAGGGTTGGCCTGCTCTAGTTGTATTAGGTTCACACATTGTGTGTGACATTTAAACTGTATTTTTGTTCACAAAATATGCTAACATTGATACACATATAATCCATGGTACACAAGGATATACCTACAAACAGGGTTTTCCAGGCTGTGCCACAACCGGATGTGACCGGGAGTCCCATAGGGCGGGGCACAATTGGCTCAGGTTTTTTGTCTCATCACGCTCTAGTGACTCCTTATGGCGGGCCAGGTGCCTGCAGGCTGACTTCGGTCGTCAGTTGAACGTTGTTTTCTCCAACACATTGGTGCAGCTGGCTTCCGGGTTAAGCAGGCGGGTGTTAAGAAGCGCTGTTTGTTTCTTTCATGTTTCGGAGGACGCATTACTCGACCTTCGCCTCTCCCGAGCCCGTTGAGGAGTTGAAGCGATGAGAGAAGATCGTAATTGGATAGCAATTGGATATGACAAAATTGCTGAGAAAAAGGGGGTCAAATACAAAAAGAATAAGGGTTAGGTTAAGGGTTTAGGTTAGGGATAGTGTAAGGGTTAAGTTTAGGGTTGGATAAAGGTTAAGACTAGGGTTAGCTTTAATGGATAATTAGTTGAAATGTTGTTGATAGTTACTGAACATCTACAAATAATCTAATAATTAGACATTACTGCACTGCTGAATCTAGGAACACAAGCACATAATGCCACCAATAACATTTTATTTTACTTTATTTGAAAATGACTGCAGCTTTTTGCCAAAAGACAATTAAAGGACTCAGACCATGAGTCATTTATTTGCCTTTTTCAGATAGTGTGTCTTATGTGTGTGTGTGCGTACTTGTGAAATAAACACTATAGGAAGGAATTCTGTAAGTGTAATGTCTGGGTCAATGTGTGTGCGTGTGCAGGTGTGTGTATGCACGAGTGTATGCACATCTGTTTGTGGGTTCCTGTGTGTACGCATGCCAGCGTGCATACACTTGCCTACACTGTATGTGTCACAAAGTAGGTGTGGAGGAAAACATTTCCTCTAGTCTAAATCCTTTTTTTATATATATAATATATATTTTTTCATTTATTTATTTATGTTTGTCCTATAAAAAATATTTAAAAAATACTATCAGCATGTTATCTCCACTTCTCCCCCTATTCCTCTCTCCTCTCCTCCTCTCTGGTCCAGTAGTCTTATTTTAATGAATAGCACTTCCCCACTGAGATTTCCCTACCTACTTTCCGTCCTTTCCCTTCTTATCTCAGCCAGCTGTGCCGCCCCAAGTAGAGAGGACCCGGCGGTACACACACTTTCTACTCTCCACAGCACTCAGATCTGCTGTGTTCTCTGCTTCTGCTGCCTCTACCACAGTCTCAGAATAAAGAGGCCTCTTGAGAATCTGTGGGTAATTAACAGAATTTATCATAATTGCCAATCAATTCAGCCAGGGCTTGTTTTTCCTCTTGTTAGACACTCGAGGTGCGTTGTTCCCTGTGTCGGAAATGTATTTTCAACAGAACTGTTTTTGTAATCTGCCTCGTTGAGGTGGAAGCACAAGATGATTTAAATTGGCGGAGACTGTATATGTCGACCAACGTGGGTAGGGACGTGTCTTTTCACTTAGAGGAAGTCATGTGGAAAGCTTTCGAAAATTTACAGATTTCTTTTTTTTTACTTTTGTAGGTCGTTCTTTAAAATGCAATTACGCTCACAATGTTTTTTTAGTTTTTTATGGGAGATTTTAAGTGCTAGTTCACTGTAGGCCCTTCACAAGACAGAGGAGTACATGAGGTTTCGTGGTGCATAGAGATTTTCAGCCAAGCCAACATCAGATAACTGCAGTGCTAGGTTCATCACTTTGTTTAAAAAAAGACAATGAATGCAGAAGTAGTCTTAATGAGAAGTAAGGAGCGCTCTTTCACACACATTTACATTTTAGTAATTTACCAAAAGCTTTTATCCAGAGTGACTTCCGTGGGAATTGAACTCACTATCCTGGCATTGCTTGCGCCATCCTCTACCAACTGAGCAATGCATGCACGCAAGGCACGCATGGCGCGCACACACACACACACACACACACACACACACACACACACACACACACACACACACACACACACACACACACACACACACACACACACACACACACACACACACACACACACACACACACACACACACACACACACACACACACACACACACCTCATTCAATCACTACTGTGATCCCTTTCCAACACTGTGTAAATAGCCCTCTCATTCCCATTCCCTATAATATTGTACTATAAATGTCTTTATTAAATGCTTTAGTTTAAATAATTAGTCTTTGGGGGTCTCCCATGCTCCACTGTTGACTTTATCCACATTTTGTTGTGTTACAAAATGCGATTAAGATGTATTTATCTGTCTTTTTTTACATATTTTTTTTTATCTACACAAAAATTCTGAATATTTGTTTTATATATATGGAAAATAAAACGCTCATATATCTTGATAAGATAAGTAGTCAATATATGTTAGAATCCCATTTGGCAGTGATTACAGCTGTGAGTCATCCTGGGTAAGTCTCTAAAAGCTTTGCACACCTGACACCTGGATTGTAGAATATTTGCCTATTATTTTTTTTTTTAATCGTCAAGCTCTGTAGGGGCTTCCACCTTTTCACTCTGTCATTTATGTTAGTATTGTGGAGTAACTACAATGTAGATCCATCCTCAGTTACCTCCTATCACAGCCATTAAAACCTCTATGGGATTGGTGTATACAGGATGGTTGCTGCTCAATATGCGATATGTGACTAGAATGGTGTTGTAAACAATGGACAACTTTCCGGAACATAGACGTGTCTTATACGGACAGTAAGCTTACATTCTTGTTACAGTTTTTGCCCGTTGGCTGAACACTATAGACACATGCTTAAACCAAAGTAACATAACTTGAAGTTGTTGTTACTATACCTTAAACAAAAGCGCTGCTTTGCACTTTAGTTGCAATTCTGTAACACACTTGCTCCTTTCTGCAACACACTTGCTCCTAGACACTACACACTATTTCATACATAAGACACTTAGTTCAAAAATGAAATCTCAGGGTACCATTGGGAAAACACATCTATTCAAAATACAACACACATTGGTTAATTGAAAAGACGTAGACACACACCTGAAAATACTTACTTACAAAACTGAACACCAATCAGCCAGCTACAAAAAGGCCTCAGTTAAGCCATTTTGAGAACTTTGCAAGCATGGAGGCAGGCAGAGCTAGAGGCAGAAGAAGAGGAAGACAGAGAGAGAGAGGAGGACGTGGTCGAAGAGGCCACGCAAGGACCATTATTTCGGATGACATAAGAGCAACTTTGGTGGACCATGTCATAAACCATGGCCTGACTATGAGGGAAGCTGGGCAGAGAGTCCATCCTAATCTAAGCCGTTTCACAGTTTCATCCATAATAAGGACATTCCGACTGGAAAACAGGTATGTCTTCAACTCTCTACTCAGACTGTATCTAGAGTATTTACAGTACTGTACCATATCACGTTACTGTATCACATGTATTGTATTCCAGGGTGGCTAATGCTCCTTTTCCAACAAAAGTGGTAGTTTTGTGAAACATACCGTGATAACGTGTTGAGATGTTTCAGTACTGTGTATGGTAAATACAGTAAAGTTCAGTATACACAGTACTGTAAAAAAAGAAGCAAACGAGAACAATTTGTGGTTGCATTTTTCTACAGAATGGCTAGAAGACCTACTGGGGGTGGACGCCAACGCCTGTTCACCCAACAGCAGGAACTTGCCATAGTGAACCTAGTCAGAGCAAACAATGCAATCCGTCTCCACCAGCTACAGCAACAAATACTTGCAGATAGGCAAGTATTCAACAACATAAATCGAGTAAGCATTACAACTATCAGACGCATCTTGGTAAAGCACAACATGACCATGAAGCAATTGTACAGGGTCCCATTTGAGAGGAACAGTGTCAGGGTCAAAGAACTTCGACATGAATATGTACAGGTAAGTGTTTCAGTCCTTTACATGTACAATCAAGAATGGGTGCAGTCCAGTAACAGATGAATATGTACCACTGGATTAGTACCACATAGATACATTCAGAAAGCTACACAGGTACCTGTGTGGTGGGGTGGGTCGGTTCTGTATATGTAGTAGTGTAGGTGTGTGCTTTGAGTAAAGCCATCCACAATATGTATTTTTTGTTACAGAGAATCTTGGACATGGATGGAGCTGCCCAGCCGCATGAATGTATTTACATTGACGAGGCTGGATTCAACCTTAGCAAAAACAGACGACGGGGACGTAATATAATTGGCCAAAGGGCAATTTTGCACGTCCCGGGGCAGCGCGGGGGAAATATCACATTGTATGCTGCCATAAGTCTTCGAGGGCTACTGCACCATCATGCCAAACTGGGTCCCTATAATGCGCAACACATAATCACATTTCTAGATGCACTTCATGATGCAGTTGTACAGGATGGACCAGAGCAGCCCAGGTTTGTTGTTGTCTGGGATAATGTTAGTTTCCATCGGGCTGC
This sequence comes from Thymallus thymallus, assembly GCA_023634145.1. Classification (NCBI taxonomy): domain Eukaryota; kingdom Metazoa; phylum Chordata; class Actinopteri; order Salmoniformes; family Salmonidae; genus Thymallus; species Thymallus thymallus. Next base: position 22,883,162 of record CM042404.1, on the reverse strand, counting down.
TCTGGTCCAGAACTGGTTCACCAACCATGATCAATTTGAAGTTGTGTACTTGCCCCCTTACTCGCCATTTCTAAATCCTATAGAGGAATTTTTTTCCGCTTGGAGATGGCACGTATATGACCGCCAACCAGATGCCCGTATGCCTCTTCTGCAGGCAATGGAACAGGCCTGCGGAGACATTGAGGTGAGGTTAATCCAGGGATGGATTCGGCACACAAGGGGATATTTGTGTTTGTCTGTGTTTACAGTAGTGTATTGTTTGTTTTATTTTTGATTTAACTGAATTTACTGTACTGTAAAATATACTACTGTAATGTAATGATTTTGAATTCAGTATTTCATTTTTTGGTTGTTGTGAAAACATGCCCTCTGTGGAACTGAATAAAAACATTGAAAACAAAAGACTGCAGTTTTTTATATAAAGTAGACTAGTGTGTTGCTGCTGATATGAAAGTGTATTCATATGATGCAAGTGGTATCATTTTGTCATCAGAGTGACATTTTGACAAAGGATTGTTAGGTTTTGATAGCAGAGTTTCAATTTGACATAGATGTGAATGGTTTATTTCCCAGTGTTGTGTCTTATTTGCTTGTGTGTAGAGTTTTGACACAATGAGCCAAATTTAGCAAAACTTGTGTAAGCAATAGGCAAAAACTGTAATCTAACTGCAGTATCTAATTTACAGTAGCTATTACAGCAAACCATGCTATTGTTTGAGGATAGTGCACAACAACAAAACACTTTTATCACGGCAACTGGTTTGGTAGGTAAATAATGTACTTACATTCAGTAATCTTGCTCTGATTTGTCTTCCTGAGGATCCCAGAGATAAAATGTATTGTAGTTTTGTTTGAAAAATAAATTTTTATATTCAAATGTAGGAACTGGGTTCTACAGTTTGACCTCTGGCTCCACACCCACCCCGCCCGCCATCTAGATGTTTGAAGGTTAGTGTCTATTCTGTAGGGAATCTAATGATCCATCATGTATGACATTCCTGGGAGTGTGCAAACTTAAATGTTGTATTACCATAGCATTTTTGTATGTTCTCTATAGTTACGTACTTGAAAACCAATTCGGCACATTTGGGAAAACTCCTGGCAGACTTGATACAAAATATTGTGTAGTGATGTAATTCTTCACTGGATCAGTCTGAAACTTTGCACACACATTGCTGCCATCTGGTGGACAACATCTAAATTACATATATAATCTTACATCACTGTCTGGTCTTTCTCTTGCATCTCAAAGATGATGCAACAACAAAAAACACATGTTTTTGTTTGTATTATCTTTTACCAGTTCTAATATGTTATATTCTCCTACATTAAGTTCACATGTCCACAAACTTCAAAGTGTTTCAAAGTGATTCCATCAAATTATATCAAGAAAATGCAAATCCTTGCTTCCGGTCCTGAGCTACAGGCAGTTAGATTTGGGTATGACATTTTAGAAAGAAATTTAAAAAAAGTGTCCAATATAACAGTTTTGAAATCACCATTGGCCTCATGGTGAAATCCCTGGGCGGTCTCCTTCCTCTTCGGCAACTTTGTAGTGTCTAGGTGTATTGACACACCGTCCAATGTGTAATTAATAACTGAACCAAGTTAATTACTACCAATCTACCAATAAGTGCCCTTCTTTGCGAACCATTGGAAAACTTCCCTGGTGTTTGTGGTTGAATCTGTGCTTGAAATTCACTGCTTGACTGAGGGACCTTACAGATAATTGTATGTGTGGGGTACAGAGATGGGCTAGTAATTAAAACATCATGTTAACCACTTATTGAACAGTGAGTCCATGCAACTTATTATGTTACTTTTTACACCTGAACTCATTCATCATGAGAATGAGTTCTCAGTCAACCTGTTAAAATACGGGTTACATAAGTAATATTTAGGCTTGCCATAACAAAAGGGTTGAATACTTATTGACTTAAGACATTTCAGCATTTCATTGTTAATTAATTTGAAAACATAATTCCACGTTGACATTATGGGGTATTGTGTGTAGATCAGTGACACAAAATCTAAATTTAATCAATTTTAAATTCAGGCTGTAACACAACAAAATGTGGAAAAGTAAAGCGGTGTGAGTACTTTCTGAATGGAGGTTGTATTTTTACTGTCTTGCACGCTAATCAAGGCGCAAGTGTGCCTTATGCAAATGGCCGATTAGTTGAATGTATATAGATAATTCCCTTTTGCTAGACAGCAGATAGAGATTTCAATTCACAGATGAATTAACACCTACATCAAAACTCAAGGCAAAGTGGTTCTGAAAGTGCGGTATCTGAATATCTGCTACTGTCTTCCCTGCTAATTGAAACACAAATCTATTTTTACTAAAAACTAAAAAGGAAGATTAAAATTAGCTAGTAGTTATTTGCAAACATCAAATTTCAAAGTGATTAAGGTTAAGTTCAGGCATTAACTCTGAAATCTTGAGGTTAGGCATTAACTGTGAATGGTTAAGGTAAGGGTTAAGGTTTGGGATGGGCTTAAAAACAAACATTTCAAAAACAACTTTCTATCACTGGATTCTAACTTGCAACCTTTGGAATGATAGGCAGATGCTTACGCCCCTCCACCATCCCAATCCACACAGCACTCACTGTTGCCCCTAGTGGTCGGTTTCTACATCATCTCCTGGCGTCCGTCGAATACTAACACGGGTGACCTGGCTGAGTTATTTTCCTTGTTGCTCTCTATCCCCTCTCCTCTCACTCCTGTCAGGTATATGAAGACTGATGGCGAGATTAGACCCATACTTGTACCTTGCTGATACTGTAATAAATGTCAAGGACTCGTCACTGTCCAATGAGGCGGCAAATGGACAATAACCAGCTATTAACAGCACACAATTTGTTTATCTATGGATTTGTCGTTTGTAAAAAAAAAAAGGCCGTCTCTTCCTGTCATGGTGTAAAATGAAGATTGTATTACTGGTCAGTGGGGGTAATTGGAGACCAGTGGAAGATTATCTGATGAGATAAACTCTGGTTTACCTCACAATGACCCCTAAATGACCTTTGAGGCCATTGTGTCACTAAGGAGCTGCCACGGAGCTGAGTTCCCTCAGGGCATTCCCCTCTCTTAATCTCTTTCTCTCTCACTCACACTTCATTTCCTCCTCTCCTTCTGGTTTTCTCCATTTCTTTCGCTTTCACGTTATCTCTTTCTTGCCTTCTTTCCCTCTCTTCATCTCTTCCGCTTACCCTCTTTTTTCTTTCACCTACAGTATATCCATCCCTCTTTCTTTGGTTCTCCTTCCCTCTCTCTGTCTCACCCTCATCCATTTTCTTCCACTCTCTCTCCCCTTCACTGTCTTGCTGTCTTTCCCTCCCTTTTGCTCTTTGGAGGCTCTTTTCTACATTCACTTATTAATCTCTCTCTCTCTCTCTCCCTCCCTCTCTCTCTCCCTCTCACTCTCTTTATTCCCCCCTTTTCTCTCCTTCCCTCTTTCCACCCCTCTCTAGATGCTATTTTCTCCATCTCCCTCTCCCTCTCCTCTCCTTACGACTCGAGTCATGAGTCCTTAGAGAAGGCTGACATTCTGGGGGAAGGTTTGGGGTAAGAAGTGATAGAGTGTGCTGGCACCGTCGGGGGAGAGCAACGCTGTAGCACTGTAATAGATGTTACTATAGTCCAGGAGGCAGCCTAACGATCCCCTCCCTCCATGTACCATTAGCCTGAAATAAAGACTGGGGGAGAAAGCTGGTCCGAAAAAAATGTCCTCTTTCTCACTCCCCGACCACCCTTTTCCCTGGCCCATGTACACTCCAGTGTTCGTTCACACTGCTTTACAGAGTCCATAAACAACAGCCCCACAATCACCTAGCACCATGTCACGACTTGCTGAGAGCTATGAAACCCTAGTACAAAAGCCCATTGACGAAAGTTAACGTTGTGTTATGGTCCCTGCGTTCAAAAGGGCTAAATTGAACTACAACTTTATCTAACGAAAGCTACATGAACTATAACTTGGAGATGACGATCGCCAAGTGGAAATTGTGAATATCGATTAGACCATTCGATCGCGTGAGCCGATTATGGCAACTTGTTATGAACTTTGAACATTCGACAACTGAAGAAGTGATCAACCCCCACCAGAAAGACTCTACAAAGGACCATGGGGATCTCCGTTGGCAAACCAAAGCCTTCCAGCTTCGACCCATCGACATTAAAGATCTTCAGATCTTTAAGAGAGCAGATTCGGGAGATAACCGCTCTATATAAATGAATGCTTCCATGGTGCCCCAGGTTATTAATGAGTTAATTGTTGCATGGTTTAATTAAATCACGTCATCAATTAAACGTTGAATAATCTATTTGATAAAATAGCATGACTCACATTTAATCAAAGTCAACGTTACGACAACCAGCAGCATAGGCACTTTGCTCTGATTTGAAGCCCTCTCTTGTACTGTATGGATCCAGAGAGGAAATTAGACACTTTTTTATACACAAAAGAAGGAAGAAGTTAAATGAAAACAGTTTCCTGCATTACAGTATGTTCAGCTCAGGAGGGTGGGGTGAGGGTGGAGAATGATAAAGTACGCAGGAGCAAACACAATTCAGTAGTTTGGATAAAAATTGATCTCGAATGAATGGTATGTTTATGATAATGTCCATGCCTAATGTCCATGCTTGGAACACCTGATATGTTGGTTTCCCACAGTGTGATTTGTAAACGGTATATTAACAGATTTCCAAAAGTCTCTATAAGCCAGTGGCATTCTAAGGGTTCCAAGCTAAGTAGATATCCTCTCTACTGTGTTCAGCGCTTTCATCTTTGCCACAGGGTCCACTTATATTCTTCTTCTTATTATCGTATACCAGAACACGTCCAATAAGGATGGATGTAGGCTACTCAGAGAGTAGATTAAATGTATGATTATTGATGTGATTGATTTCCTCAATTCTGACTTTCACTTTGACAATAATGAAATCCTTTAAACACTTTTTTTTTTATCTGGAGGGTAGACTTCCTGAGGTCAGCTGATGATGGAACATTGCTCTCCTAGGCTACATGGCCTAGCATTGGTTCCCTACACTGTTCATTAAGTAGGAGCCTATGTAAATTATAATAATGATCCCTTGGACAATAATAAAATCCTTTGGAAACAGTTTATTTTCCACATAGACATAAACTGGAGATGTACCAAGTTTCATTGGCTTGTCATCAGGTTAACTATGGGCGTTATCAGATATGAAATTCGATACCCTGGTTCAGCTTTCTCAAGCGTTTGTGAAAATTCTACAAAATATACGGTATTAGTCAAAAGTTTGGACACATACTCATTCAAGGGTTTTTCTTTATTTTTGCTTTTTTCTACATTGTAGAATAATAGTGAAGACATAAACACTATGAAATAACACACATGGAATCATGTAGTAACCAAAAAAGTGTTAAACAAATTCTTCAAAGTAGCCACCCTTTGCCTTGATGACAGCTTTGCACACTCTTGGCATTCGCTCAACCAGTTTCATGAGGAATTATTTTCCAACAGTCTTAAAGGAGATCCCATATACAGTCGAAGTCGGAAGTTTACATACACTTAGGTTGAAGTGGTTTATTTGCACTATTTTCTACATTGTGGAATATAAGTGAAGACATCAAAACTATGGCATAACACATATGGAATCATGTAGTAACCAAAAAAGTGTTAAACAAATCAAAATATATTTTATATTTGAGATTCTTCAAAGTATTCAACATTTGCCATGATGACAGCTTTGCACACTCATCAAGGCTCACTTGTGTATTCTAATGTGTGTGTGTGTATACGTATATACTGTATATACAGCGGGTGAAATAAGTATTGAACACGTCACCATTCTTCTCAGTAAATATATTTCCAAAGGTGCTATTGACATGAAATTTTCACCAGATGTTGGTAACAACCCAAGTAATCCATACATACAGTGGGGAGAACAAGTATTTGATACACTGACGATTTTGCAGGTTTTCCTACTTACAAAGCATGTAGAGGTCTGTAATTTTTATCATAGGTACACTTCAACTGTGAGAGACGGAATCTAAAACAAAAATCCAGAAAATCACATTGTATGATTTTTAACTAATTAATTTGCATTTTATTGAATGACATAAGTATTTGATCACCTACCAACCAGTAAGAATTCCGGCTCTCACAGACCTGTTAGTTTTTCTTTAAGAAGCCCTCCTGTTCTCCACTCATTACCTGTATTAACTGCACCTGTTTGAACTCGTTACCTGTATAAAAGACACCTGTCCACACGCTCAATCAAACAGACTCCAACCTCTCCACAATGGCCAAGACCAGAGAGCTGTGTAAGGACATCAGGGATAAAATTGTAGACCTGCACAAGGCTGGGATGGGCTACAGGACAATAGGCAAGCAGCTTGGTGAGAAGGCAACAGCTGTTGGCGCAATTATTACAAAATGGAAGAAGTTCAAGATGACGGTCAATCTCCCTCGGTCTGGGGCACCATGCAAGATCTCACCTCGTGGGGCATCAATGATCATGAGGAAGGTGAGGGATCAGCCCAGAACTACACGGCAGGACCTGGTCAATGACCTGAAGAGAGCTGGGACCACAGTCTCAAAGAAATCCATTAGTAACACACTACGCCGTCATGGATTAAAATACTGCAGCGCACGCAAGGTCCCCCTGCTCAAGCCAGCGCATGTCCAGGCCCGTCTGAAGTTTGCCAATGACCATCTGGATGATCCAGAGGAGGAATGGGAGAAGGTCATGTGGTTTGATGAGACAAAAATAGAGCTTTTTGGTCTAAACTCCACTCGCCGTGTTTGGAGGAAGAAGAAGGATGAGTACAACCCCAAGAACACCATCCCAACCGTGAAGCATGGAGGTGGAAACATCATTCTTTGGGGATGCTTTTCTGCAAAGGGGACAGGACGACTGCACCGTATTGAGGGGAGGATGGATGGGGACATGTATCACAAGATCTTGGCCAACAACCTCCTTCCCTCAGTAAGAGCATTGAAGATGGGTCGTGGCTGGGTCTTCCAGCATGACAACGACCCGAAACACACAGCCAGGGCAACTAAGGAGTGGCTCCGTAAGAAGCATCTCAAGGTTCTGGAGTGGCCTAGCCAGTCTCCAAACCTGAACCCAATAGAAAATCTTTGGAGGGAGCTGAAAGTCCGTATTGCCCAGCGACAGCCCCGAAACCTGAAGGATCTGGAGAAGGTCTGTATGGATGAGTGGGACAAAATCCCTGCTGCAGTGTGTGCAAACCTGGTCAAGAACTACAGGAAACGTATGATCTCTGTAATTGTAAACAAAGGTTTCTGTACCAAATATTAAGTTCTGCTTTTCTGATGTATCAAATACTTATGTCATGCAATAAAATGCAAATTAATTACTTAAAAATCATACAATGTGATTTTCTGGATTTTTGTTTTAGATTCTGTCACTCACAGTTGAAGAGTACCTATGATAAAAATTACAGACATCTACATGCTTTGTAAGTGGGAAAACCTGCAAAATCGGCAGTGTATCAAATACTTGTTCTCCCCACTGTACATAGAAACCAAAACAAATAAGTTCAGAAATTAAGTTATGTGTAATAATGTGAAATGACACAGGGAGAAAGTATTGAACACATGAAGAAAGGGAGGTGCAAAAAGGCATGGAAAGCCAAGACAACAGCTGAAAACTATCAGTAATTAAAAAGCAATCCAGCCCCCTGTCAGTGCAAATTAATATCAGCTGGTTCAGTCCCAACTGATGGCCTACAAAAAGGTCTCATTGCCAAGGTGTCACACAAGACACATCTCATGATGGGTAAAAGCAAAGAGCTGTCTCAAGACCTTCGCAACCTAATTGTTGCAAAACATAATGATGGCATTGGTTATAGGCGCATTTCTAAGCTTCTGAATGTTCCAGTGAGCACTGTTGGGGCCATAATACGGAAGTGGAAAGACAATCATTTCACCATAAATTTGCCTCGATCAGGTGCTCCTCGCAAGATTTCTGACAGAGGACTGAAAAGAATAATCAGAAGAGTTGTCCATGAGCCAAGGACCACTTGTGGAGAGCTTCAAAAATACCTGCAATTAGCAGGTACTGTTGTCTCAAAGAAAACAGTAAGTAATGCACTCCACCGCCATGGCTGTATGCACGCTCACCACGCAAGACTCCATTGCTGGAAAAAAAGCATGTTGAAGCTCGTTTAAAGTTTGCTGCACAACATTTGGAAAAGCCAGTGAAATACTGGGAGAATATAGTGTGGTCAGATGAGAGCAAAATTGAACTGTTTGGATGTCATAATACACACCATGTTTGGAGGAGAAATGGCACTGCACATCACCCTAAAAACACCATACCAACAGTGAAGTTTGGAGGTGGGAACATCATGGTGTGGGGCTGCTTTTCAGCAAATGGTACTGGCAAACTTCACATAAGGAAGGATGAATGGGCAAATTTACTGAGACATTCTTGACAAAAATATTTTATGTACTTCAAGAAATTCAGACTTAACCCCAACAATCACAATGGCCTGAGTTCTGCCACTAAAATAATCATGGCGTCAGAACTCAGGCCTATCAACGACAAATTATTCAATAAAATACCATGACCAACAGTATCAAAAGCTTTTGACAGGTCCACAAACAAAGCAGCACATTTCATGTTATTGTCTACAGCATTGACAAGATCATTAACAACTAAAGTGGTTGCTGTGATAGTGCTATGCCCAGGCCAAAACCCTGATTGGGTTACATTGAAAATACAGTTCTCAGATAAAAAAGAGCAAAGTTGTGCATCTATAATTAAGATCACTACTATCCCCAACCTTATGGAGTGGCAGCACAAGAGCTGATTTCCATACTTTTGGAATATTTCTTAATAACAATGTTAAATAAGAAATGTGTGTTATTGAGCCTACAATGATGGACGCTGCACAGCAGACCAGGATTAAATTGGTCGGTCCATGTGGATTTATTGTTGTCTATTGCTAGCAACAAAAGCTTTGACTATCATTTCTGTCATCATTCAGCAAGTTTCCATATCAGCATCCAACCCAATATCATTGTGAATAGGCTTAGACTAGTGGTCACCAACTGGTCGATCGCGATCGACTGGTCGATCTCCAAGGCATTTCTAGTCGATCATCAAACATTTCTGTAAAAAAACCAAAGATGAAGCCCTATGTTCCTATTTATTTTATTTGTCTCGGGCTGTTGGCGTAGGTGCACCAGATTCAGCTGCCCTGTGTGCCGGGTAGGTAAACTGTTGCCATTTTGAACCATTTTATGTGTCTGAAGGTACAAACTCTGCCTTCCCGGTGGGCCCTGAGAGAAAGATCAAGTGCACTATAGGCCTTCCGCTGGCCAATCGGATGGCTCAGATTACCATGTCTGCAGTAACGTTACAGGCATAAAAGAAAGCTACAGCAAAGTTGATACTGTGAGATTTCAAAATGTTTAAAACCATGACTAGAGAGAGACTGTCAACGAATACAGCAAAGAGCTGCTGTTTGTATGAGTGAGTTCATGTTTAAGTTCTTACTCAGCACTGTCAACACTTTGTATTCAACAAATGCGTGTTCTTCCTGTTTCCATTTAGCGCTACAAGAAGCACTGCAACATTAATGAATGAGTAGGACAGTGTAGCGATTGGTTTGTGTTGTTGTTATTAATTCAATTCAATTCAGCAGCTTGGGTCTTTTTTAATAGGAATATTTCACTTTCTCTGTTCATAGGAGTAACAACATGAATTTGCGCATGAAGCAGAAATAATGAGGTCGAGACGGTGTCCCTTTTTGGTCAGTGTCAGTGGAAGAAAGGGAGTGGAGGGATGTTGAGAGGCGGACCCTCAGTCTGCTGCTCTCTCCCTCCACTGAGACTGACAGTCGGATGCAGGCACCATCAGCCCCATAAAAGAAAAATAAATAGCAAATCATTTAAATGTATTGTCGCTCAAATAATACAACAAAGGATCTATTACCGGTAAAGCCTACCTCAAATTGTAAAAAAAATAAAAATTGAAATGGCCCCAACAACAATGCATTGGCAGGGCAATTCAAGCAAAGCCAATATGAGTTGATGATGTATTGGGTCTATAGCTTTCTGCACAAACCTCACTGTTACAGTACTGTTTTTTGCATATGCTCATGTTTTTTAAGTCACGTTTAAAAAAGTCATGCTTAAACGTTCTATCAAAGAGATGGTGATAAATAGGTGATTAAATGCCTCAATGATGGCATTTTTTTCCATAATGAGGCCAGTGTCTGAATGAATTTGTTGTGGCAGAGAAGAGGAAGTAGAACGCTTCAGGAATTTGACAGTTTTCCAAAATTTTGCCTTGTCCCCATTACAATCTGAACGAGCAGTTACATAACAATCAGACTTAGCCTTTGTGATTTGTTGCTTAAAAGCTTGCCAGGGCCTAAGCCTGTGTTCCTGGCCTCGACCCAAGCATCATCTCTTTTATGAATGACTTCTGATAATTCCGGGGTGTACCAGGTATTTAATCTACCTTTAACCTTAAAAATGTTTAAGTGAATATGATTATCCACGATAGTATTGAAGACGTCTGCAAAGAGGCTCACAGCTAAATCAGGTTCAGGGATAGCTGAAATACAATCAAGGTCATTAAAATAAAGATAATGTAAAAAAGCATGTTCATTGAAGTTTTTTAAGTTCCTCTTTGTGATGACACAAGACTTAGACTCTAACACAAACAACTAGGCAGGCAATGGCCACTAATGTCTTGGGTGAAGACACAAGTAGAAACATATTTCTCTGGTGTATTTGTTAAAATAAGATCAATCAGAGTTGACTTTGAAGGATCTTTACAGTTGCGCTGTGTAGGCTTAGTCACCAGCTGGGTGAGGTTTAGATCATTACACATGTTTTTTAGATTGTCTGAAGACTACATTTCCAAACAATAAATTTAGGTCACCCAGGATAATAACTTCTGATTTATACTGATCAAAAATATAAAACGCAGCATGCAAGAATTTCAACGACTTTACTGAGTTACAGTTCATATAAGGAAATCAGTCAATTGAAATAAATTAATTAGGCCCCTATGGATTTCACATGACTGGGCAAGGGTGCAGCCATGGGTGGGACTGGGAGGGCATTGACCCACCCAATTGGGAGCCAGGCCCCCCCCCCCACTGGGGAGCCAGGCCCCCCCCCCCACTGGGGAGCTTTTTGTGCATACAGTAAGAGCATAGATGTGGAGTCACAAAAGCAGAAAGAAAGAAAATAATCTAAACTTGACCTTTTAAACTTCTCTTTTTTACTTAATGTTCTAATTTTCTCCCGCTCCTTTACACTTTGTTCTCTATATGTCATTGTGTTTTCTCTAAAAGAAGAACTTACATTAATATTTCACCTTCAGTCTCCCTTACTTTTGACAATGCATATTTTCTTCATTAGGGACGGCTAGTGATTTTAATTCAAACTTCTCAGCAGTGAATTTAAATTATTAAATAACTACAGCAGACAGAGACAGTACATTCGGTAAGAAATGAAATCAAATAAAATTTTAGGTAGGGATAAAGTGACTAGGCAACAGGAGAGATAATAAACCATAGCAGTAGTGTATGTGATCAGTTAAAATGCAGAGAGTTAACGAATAGCTACCTGAACCAACTATTTAGCAGTCTTATGGCTTGGGGGTAGAAGCTGTTCAGGGTCCTGTTGGTTCCAGACTTGGTGCATCGGTACCACTTGCCATGCAGTAGTATAGAGAACAGTGATTTGGATGGCTGGAGTCTGCCAATTTTTAGGGATGGCAGCATTTGCCATACCAAGCGGTGATGCAGCCAGTCAAGATGCTCTCAATGGTGCAGCTGTAGAACGTTTTGAGGATCTGACAGCCCATGCCAAACCTTTCCAGCCTCCTGAGGGGGAAGAGGCGATGTCATGCCTTCTTTACGACTACGTTGGTGTGTGTGGATCATGATAATTCCATAGTGATGTGGACACCGAGGAACTTGAAGCTCTCGACCCGCTCCACTACAGCCTTGTCAATGTGGATGGGGGTGTGTTCGGCCTTCCGTTTCCTGTAGTCCACGATCAGCTCCATTGTCTTTCTGACATTGAAGGAGATGTTGTTTTCCTGGCTCCATACTGCCAGATTACTGACCTTTTTCCTATAGGCGGTCTCATCGTCGTCGGTGATCAGGCCTACCACCGTCGTGTAGTCAGCAAACTTAATCATGGTGTTGGACTTGTGCGCGGCCACACAGTCATGGGTGAACAGGGAGTACAAGAGGGGACTAAGCACGCACCCCTGAGGGGCCCCCGTGTTGAGGGTCAGCGTGGCAGATGTGTTGTTTCCTACCCTCACCATGTCCAGGATCCAGTTGCAGAGGGAGGTGTTCAGTCCCCAGGTCCTGAGCTTAGTGATAAGCTTGGAGAGGGTGTTGAGTGGGTCCAGGGTGTCTGGGTTGATGGTGTAGATAGATACTTTATTGATCCCAGAGGGGACATTTCTTTGTCAAGCAGCTACAAAAAAAACAGGGCAGGTGCAAAATGCCAGAACGAAAATACACAAAAGACAGATACACGAAACAAGAAGTCTGGAGTGCAAAAAAGCTATAAAAAGACATTGCATAGTATGGGTGGATGGCTGAATATGAACACTATACATTGGTGGATGGTGCATGGTTAACTATACTATACAGGTCGATTGCAGAGAAATACTTAAATAGCTAAAAGTGCGTATGATATAAGTGAGGGTAATAATAGTTTACTTAATATACAGACTGGTTAAATGAACAGGTAAGGGAATATTTTGCATGGCTAAATTAATGAATGAATAAATAAGTCCTGAGTGAATGAGTGATTACAGACCAGAGTTACTCACGGATGGATGCATAATTGTTCAACTAGCAGTTCCAGGTCTATGTTGATGACGGCACAGCACCCCGGTGAGGCATTAAATAGTCTAATAGCCGTCGGCAGGAAGGACCTCCTGTAGCGCTCTCTGGCACACCGTGGTGGGATCAGTCTGTGACTGAAGGTGCTCCTCTGTGTCATAACCATGGCATGCAGAGGGTGGGTGACGTTGTCCATGACGGCAGTTTGGCCAGGATCCGTCTCTCCGCCAACTCCTCTAGAGTGTCAAGATTAATCCCCAGAACAGAGAGAGCCTTCCTGGTCAGCTTATTTACCCGAGAAGCATCACAGGTACCACCACAGACTGGTAGAAGGTATGCAGTAGTTCACGTTGAAGGACCTGCACCTCCTCAGAAAGTAGAGTCGGCTCTGGCCCTTTTTGTACAGAGCCCCAGTGTTACCAGCCCATTCCAGCCCAGGAACTTGTATAACACAACCATTTCCACATCCATCCCCTGTATAGGGACTGCAGTCAATTTGGCCTTGGTTCTCCTGAAGTCCACCACCATCTCCTTTGTTTTGCTGATGTTGAGCTGAAGGTGGTTCTGCTCACACCACTACACAAAGTCATTGATTGCGCTCCTGTACTCCCCCTACAATTGCAGAGTCATCTGAGAACTTCTGTAGGTGGCATATTTCAGATTTATGAGCCTTTCAAAGCATTTCATGGCTACAGATGTGAGGAAAGATAGTCATTTAGACTGGTTATCTTGCCATTCTTGAGCACAGGGACTGTTCTATGGATTTTTATTGAAGCTTTATTTAACTAGGCAAGTCAGTTAAGAACAAATTCGTATTTACAATGACAGCCTACCTACAGGGTCAGACCCTGAAGCAAATTAGGGTTAAGTGTGTGATATTGCGAGAGGTGAAAGTGAGTGATGAGGCGAAAGATGAAAAAGAGATGAATAGTTTTGACGATTTGAACATTAAACATTTAATACAACAGCAACACACATAGACAATAACCTGCGAGGGTTGAAACAAAACACACAGGTGTTGCTACCATCTTCCCCCGACCGCCGGTTTAGAACGCCAGCGAGGATGATCGTTGGAGAGGAGGAGGGCCAGTCGTTCTGCGCGGGGCATTCGTTACAAAGTGTCTTGCTCAAAGACACATCGACAGGTTTTTCCACCTTGTCGGCTTAGGTTTTCGAACCAGCAACCTTTCGGTTACTGGCCCAACGCTCTAACCGCTAGGCTACCTGCCGCCCACAAATGGTAGTATGCTTGAAACATGTAGGTATTACAGACCGGGTCAGAGAGAGGTTTAAAAAGTTTCAGTGAAGATACTTGAAATTACCCTCCTCCCTATGGTAATGTATTCATATTATAGGAGACACAGAGGTCAACCGACAGAGAATGAGGGATCAAGGGTCATTCTCCATTATGGCTCATCTCATTGTTCCCATGGCCTGAGTCGCTGCTCAGTCAATAGATTCAGCCATTACAGCTGACCCCGTGTAACCCCATAATGGTTCCCGGATGCCGCAAGGGCACAAGATGGGCCACTATTATCAAACCCCTTTGAAGACTGTGTATGTCCTTAAATACAATATACTGCAATACGTTCATTTGTCATTGTATGGATTTGCAATCCGTGTGCTTAACTCTCCATGTAAACATGTAAACTCTCCATTTGTACTATTGCAGGACCATTGTTGAGAAGCTGATTGTATCTGACACAGTGGAAAATTAGATGCCATTGTATTCTTATTGGCTGACTGTATCAGTGGCGGTCGGTGCCGTTTAAAAATGTGTGTAATCAAGGTGACAGACAGTGACACATTTAATACCGCCTTGCACACTCTTGCCTGCATCTAGCTGATCTATGGTGGAATCATTCGTTTGCAACTGTTAGATTAGAGTTTCTATTGTACAAATTCAAGTATGTTTATCCATGTTTCTTTCCGCTTCCGTTTAAGAAATGTTTTTCAACAGAATCGGCGTAATGAATACACCCCTTATCACACGCAAACACAGCTCACTTTCATAGCAGCCACATACAAGCAGCATGATCCATTTGATCGTTGTATAATTCCTTCTCGCTTCTACGCGCTCTCCTCCTCTCAACTTTTCCCTTTGCTTGTGGACTTCAGTGCACAACACAACAGCTGTCTGTGACCAGGCAAAAAAACCTTTCTGAGCCAAACCTTAATATCATAACCGTTAACCGCTACACACAGCCTACATTGTTGTCACCATATTAGCTTACGTCATAGTCAACATAGCTACTAGAACTAATGTGTTAGTTTAACTGTGTAATTTTAGCGGGTTTACTATCTGACAGAATCAAACCGATAGGTGGATGGACAGATTAGTAATCTGGTGAAATAGAGAGAGAGAGAACCTCTCAGGGGTCAGAATTGACCCTCTCTTCCAATCCCTCAGACACACACAGTCCTGTTGTTTATGAATATTTTATGGCCATGGTATTTTCTTCCCTCTGCTTTCCCTTTGCTTTTCCATGGCACTTTGCACAGACTTCTACCACAGAGTGTTTTCATCCCCTTCGCACGCAAGACAAGCCAAGGCCAGGTCGCCACGGCCGACCTTCACTGACAAAGCCACCTCGCTGTGAAATCCCCACTGCTGCTGCCTTTTGAAGACATATGGTATCAAGACCTATCTCTGTTAGACTATATTTGTTGAGGTGGTTCTCTTTCAAGAGCTTCACAAGAGAGGCTGAAGGAAGACAGGAAGGGAAGAAGAGAGAGAGAATATCTTAACGTCTGAAGCTGTGTGAAGCTGTGGCCCAAAGACATGTATCGATTTGACACGGTTTTAAACATCTAGCTATAACCTTGTTTGTTTGGATGTCACATGAGCTGTCTTTTCAACAATGGTATTTATGCTTTTTTTTTACAGTATCTGTTTAGATACAGATGGGTGACAAACATGTCTGTGAACCAACAGTAGACATACACTACATGACCAAAAGTATGTGGACACATGCTCATTCCAAAATCATGGGCATTAATATGGAGTTGGTCCCCCCTTTGCTGCTATATCAGCCTCCACTCTTCTGGGAAGGCTTTCCACATGATGTTGCAACATTCCTGCGGGGACATGCCTCCATTCAGACACAAGAGCATTAGTGAGGTCTGGCACTGATGTTGGGCAATTAGGCCTGGCTCACAGTCAGCGTTCCAATTCATCCCAAAGGTGTTCGATGGGGTTGAGGTCAGGGCTCTGTGCAGGTCAAGTTCCAGTCAAGTTCTTCCACACCAATCTCTACAAACCATTTCTGTATTGACCTCGCTTTGTGCATGGGGGCACTGTCATGCTGAAACAGGAGAGGGCCTTCCCCTTACTGTTGCCACAAAGTTGGAAGTACATAATCGTCTAGAATGTCATTGTATGCTGTAGTGTTAAGATTTCCCTTCACTGGAACTAAGGGACCTAGCCCGAACCATAAAAAACAGCCCTCGACCATTATTCTTCCTCCACCAAACTTCACAGTTGACACTATGCATTCGGGCAGGTAGCGTTCTTCTGGCATCCGCCAAACCCAGATTTGTTTGTCAGACTGCCAGATGGTGCAGCGTGATTCATCACTCCAGAGAATGCGTTTCCACTGCTCCAGAGGCCAATGACTGGTAGCTTTACACCACTCCAGTTGACACTTGGCATTGCGCATGGTGATCTTTCATGAAGCTCCCGACGAACAGCTCTTGTGCTGACATTGCTTCCAGAGGCAGTTTGGAACTCAAGAGATAAAGGAATAACAAAAATATATTTATTAAATCAAGTAAACTATATACAAGTAACAATGGTGTGTGTAGTCAGTAGCGTAAGTGAGTGGATGCGTGCATAGATGGTGATAATGAGGAGTGTTAAGAGGTGCCAAAATAAACAAAGAAAAAAGAAGCCCCAAAATACCACAACAAAAAAGGAACAGTGTGTCTGCGTGGAGAGAGTCTCCTCGATGTATGAGTGGGAACGTGTATTTATCCCCGGGACACACCCGAGCTCAGGTGTGTCCCACTTAGCTAAGGACCTTCCCAGCTCTGCCCACCAACATCCTATTAAGGAAAATAATAGCAGAGAGAAAGAATTTGGTAGACAGAGTGGGAGGATCCTCAAGGACCCCGGAACACCACACCAATCAAAAAACTAGAAATGTAAATATTAAAGAATATATATACAGAAACAAAATACTGCCCTGGTTAAAGCTACCCCACCGTCCCAGCCAACCTCCCCAGACCTCAGCAAACTTTGCACACAGGAAGCAACCTTTAAGAGGAATTTAAAAAACAAGGACAGCAGGGAACAGATGACAGGAGTGACAGGACAACACAAAATAAACAGTGGCTGGTCACATGGACGACACGCATACGTCACAACACTCAGGGACAACGCGCATGAGAAAACGCATGTCCACCAGTATCTGCATAAACTACTACGTCATCCAGATAAGCAGCGCACCCGACCAGACTGGAGACAACCCTATTCATAAGGCGCTGAAAAGTGGCAGGTGCGTTAGCAGGCCATAAGAGTACAGACCGGAGGGTGAAATAAAGGCAGAGATTTTATGTACCCTACGCGTCAGTGGCACCTGCCGATAACCCTTTAACAGGTCAAACTTGCTCACAAATTTTGCTGCTCCGACCTGATCAACGCAGTCCTCCATCCGAGTAAGAGGAAAACAATCTGGCTTAGTGACACTGTTTACCTTACGGTAGTCTGTACAACATATGTTTGTCCCATCCGGTTTACCAACCAAGATACAGGGAGAATTCTCCAGCATGTACCTGATCTCAGCATCCAGACAACTAAGTTTCTCTGAAACCACTGACGTCAATATCGTGTTTTATAAAATGTGTTAATGTAGGTGTATCAGAAAACAAAACTGGAAAACTCAGAATCAGACCAATCAACTTATCTCGCCTATAAGCAGGTAGATGAGAGTGAAGGCTATCCAAAACATCCAGTGACATTTAATTTTTCAACCTACCCTGCAGTACGCCATCGTTGGGAACAGGGACATCCTCCTCACCATGCATGGACACAGCATACCAAAAAACTTTAACAGCGATGTAACAGTACCGGCCAAAATAACAGGTTTATCGTGCTCTGCGGACTCCCCCAGAGGAACATGCGTAAAAGGGTTTTACAGATTTACATGGTACAGTTGGTGCGCTTTCCTCCGTTCCGGAGTGGCAACTAGATAGTTTTGCTCAGTGCACTGGTACACAACCGTATATGGACATTGAGCTTGGCTTGAAAAGGAGAACCAACAATTGGCAGCATAGCAAGAACCTGGTCACCTGGACTAAAGTGACAAGGCTCAGCACGCCAATCTAATTCCTTTCATCCTCCCCTGTGAAGATGACAGCTTCTCTTTAGCCATCTCACCAGTGGTGTACAGGCGTTGACAGTAATCACACACATAAGATAACAGGGACTGAGGTGGCTTGAGAGACTTCCAGTCATCCTGGAGCACCGCTAGAAGCCCAGACACACTATGTCCAAACACTAGGTAATTTTGACTGAAACCTGTGCTCTCCTGTGAAACCTCCCTGGCGGCTAACAGTAACCATGGCAACCCCTCATCCCAATCCTTATCCATCTCCGTACAATAAGCTCTCAACAAAGACTTAAGTGTTTGATGGAAACGTTCCAGCGCTCCTTGACTCTGCGCGTGATAGGCGCTGGCCAAATTATTTTTAATATGGAGATATTGGAGAACCTGACCAAACAGATAAGAGGTGAAATTAGAACCTTGGTCACTCTGAATAACCTTATGGATTCCAAACAGCAAGATAAACTGAGTCAAAGCTTTTAGCACAGACTTAGTTGTGATAGACCAGAGAGGATAGGCAGCAGGAAATCTAGCGGTCTGACACATCACAGTGAACAGGTAAATACTACCATTCTTAGAGCATACTACCATGACTGAGGCAGAGGGCCAACAGTCAACAATGAGATACTCAAAAGGCTGGCTGACTACAGGAACAGGAAACCGGTTTTGATGAATGCAGAAACATCCCTCTTCCCCTAGGCCAAAATAAATGTCTCAGTATTCGATTGTAGGTTTTCCTCATGCCCAGATGTCCAGCAATTTCGTTGTGGGAAGTTTTCAACACCAACTCACAAAACTTAACTGGTACAACAACCTGACTAATAGCCTCCCCCACAAAACAACTACTATGAGGCTCCCATCAGGATATCGTCCTGGAGAAAATAGCCATGGGCGACATCACCCAACTGTTCCACAGGCACAATTTGGTCACACAATTCTTCTAATGTGGGGTCAGCCCACTGCTCCTTGATTAGATCGGAGCTTGGCACAGATAACGGGATACAGGGAAAGTAGTGACGGATTTCTTTGTAACATTATCGTTAGCCGGCGCAGTGACCAGGTCGTTACGGCTCATGGAACGTATCACTGCTTCACGGAAACCACTAGAGGTGGAGACACGACAGGCCAGACACGCTCACCAACCAAGTTATTCCCAAGGATAACGTCGATACCCTCAACAGGCAACGAAGGACGCACCCGTACAACAAACTCACCTTTCACCAGTTCAGAATCCAACATCAGTTAATGCAATTGAAATTAGTGTTCAACTCGTTTCCCCAGATTAAAACACTATTACCCGAATCAGTCTCAGCAGAGAAGGGTAACACAGACTAACACAGATGCACCTGTGTCCCTCAGGAGCTTCACTGGCACTGGGTCGTTACTCCCTGTTCACCCATGACTGCATGGCCAAGCACGCCTCCAACTCAATCATCAAGTTTGCAGATGACACAACAGTAGTAGGCTTGATAGCCTACAGGGAGGAGGTGAGGGCTCTACAGTAGCGAACCGTGACTATTGGAGCTAGGCCCTCAATTGCTGAAAAAGATCTGACGTCATATACACTACTCAAAAAAATAAAGGGAACACTTAAACAACACAATGTCCAAGTCAATCACACTTCTGTGAAATCAAACTGTCCACTTAGGAAGCAACACTGATTGACAATACATTTCACATGCTGTTGTGCAAATGGAATTGACAACAGGTGGAAATTATAGGCAATTAGCAAGACACCCCCAATAAAGGAGTGGTTCTGCAGTTGGTGACCACAGACCACTTCTCAGTTCCTATGCTTCCTGGCTGATTTTTTTGGTCACTTTTGAATGCTGGCGGTGCTTTCACTCTAGTGGTAGCATGAGACGGAGTCTACAACCCACACAAGTGGCTCAGGTAGTGCAGCTCATCCAGGATGGCACATCAATGCGAGCTGTGGCAAGAAGGTTTGCTGTGTCTGTCAGCGTAGTGTCCAGAGCATGGAGGCGCTACCAGAAGACAGGCCAGTACATCAGGAGACGTGGAGGAGGCCGTAGGAGGGCAACAACCCAGCAGCAGGACCGCTACCTCCGCCTTTGTGCAAGGAGGAGCAGGAGGAGCACTGCCAGAGCCCTGCAAAATGACCTCCAGCAGGCCACAAATGTGCATGTGTCTGCTCAAACGGTCAGAAACAGACTCCATGAGGGTGGTATGAGGGCCCGACGTCCACAGGTGGGGGTGGTGCTTACAGCCCAACACCGTGCAGGACGTTTGGCATTTGCCAGAGAACACCAAGATTGGCAAATTCGCCAATGGCGCCGGCAGCAGAACGTTGCAGGCAGCAGAACGTTCTCCACGGCGTCTCCAGACTCTGTCACGTCTGTCACGTGCTCAGTGTGAACCTGCTTTCATCTGTGAAGAGCACAGGGCGCCAGTGGCGAATTTGCCAATCTTGGTGTTCTCTGGAGATGACGTGATGGCTGTTCAACAGTCTGATGGCCTGGAGAACCTGTTTTTCAGTCTTTTGGTCCCGGCTTTGATGCACCTTTACTGTCTGTCTGCTAGATGGTAGCAGAGTGAACAGACTATGACTTGTGTGGTCCTTGATGAGTTTCTTGGCCTTCCTTTGGCACCAAGTGCTGTAAATGTCCTGGAGGGTAGACAGTGTGATGCTTTGGGCTGACCGCACCACCCTTTGGAGAGCCATAAGGTTGAGGGTGTTGCAGTTGCAGTTGCCGTACCAGGCGATGATGCAGCCCGACAGAATGCTCTTTTGCATCAATAGAAGTTTGTGAAGGTCTTAGGGGCTGCCCGAGGTTGAAGAGGCGCTATTGTAACATCTTCACCACGGTGTCGGTGTGGTTGGACCATTTCAGGTTACTGAGAGTCTACTTTTTCGAAGAAAGACGAGTGAGTCTTTCATCCTTTAAACTTTCCATGATTTGATAATTGTCTTACCCATGCAAATAAAATAAAGCGGCAACTCCACAACTCTCTGCTCTTAAGTCTACCTTCACCTTATTTTACAGTCTGCCTATGTTCTCTTGCATCAGCCACATAACAAATTCCACTGCATCTAAAGGAAAGAAAAACGACTGTCCAATAATAAACATGGTCATGGGAGTTAGGCTCTGCAGGGGTTTGTTAGAGATAGTATTGGTAAATAGAAAAATCCCCAGAGGAATACGCTAAGCTTTGACTCGTAGAGCTAACACACTGCTGCCAAGCCGCCAATGCATGATTATAAATCCAAAGCGAATCAAGACGGTCATAGATTAGTTTATATTTGAAGACAGAGAGAGAGGGAGTGAGAGAGAGAAGGAAAGAAGAGACAAGAGTGGTAGAGAGAGTGGGAGAGGGCACAGAGGAATCATTTTGTTTTGCTCCTTCTTTGGTACCGAGACAACTGTCTAATTCCCTCCAATAATTATTGCATGTCTAGCTCAGTGTCAGCCATGTTTGTCTGCCTATTCAATATCGCATTATCACTTCTTTTTAGGGCAGAGATGTGGTTTTATGTTTCAAATCCCAGCCAGAGAGCATCTTCCTCTTTCATTGGACCCGCCAAACTCTCCTAGAAAAACACATATCAGATTAAGACCCATTTTAAGGCCCAATGTCTCTCATTGAGATTCTAATACTTAAAAGTAGTATTTTTCTCTCGCTCTGCTGCCAAGATGGAGTAGTGTCAGATCTCTTGCATTATCACTAGATGTTTGCCTCTCCAGATCTGAGCGCCAGTGAGTCGATTATTGAAGTGTGAACTTCCTGTACTTACTCATCTAGGGCTCCCCAGGGATTGGCTGAGGAAACACCTTGAAATGGAGATAGAGTTACTTCAAACACACGTCAGCATTCAGACTTCTGTAGCAAAGTGTTTATCCCCTGTTATTGGCCTTATTTTATATTTTATTTTTGTGTGATTTGTTAGGAAGTTTGTTGATATGTGCAGCGCGTTCTTAGAGAAAAAGGATTAATCTCTGTCAAAAAAACACTACACAAGCCACACCAAAAACATGCTAATAGCTAGCCAGGGTGGCCTTGACCTGGATTAGAGCTGTGCTACTAGCACTAGCTATCAATGCTATTCAAATCAAAGCTAACTGGTGAGGTATTTAGATCACACATCACAGCATCAGGGTTCTCCAGGGCGAACCTTGGCCATCCCCACCTGGCTGACACACTACGCTGATCTGGTCCTCCAAGCATAGCCTCATCTCTTACACCTCACTGCCATTCATCTTACTCCCGTTGTACCCAGGGACAGGGTTACATATCGTTGTCTCAGGTTGCTTTCTTTAAAAAAAGAAAACAGCCCGAGTTTAAAAGAAATTGGGATACATGTTGGTTTCTTCCATTTTAATTTTCAGAATTCCTAATCGTAATATCAAACGAGGATGTCAGTGGCAAACATAAATACTTTCCACCAAACTTCTCCACATACTGTACCTGGTGAAGAGGTTTGGATCAATTGCCTTCACATATGGTCTTATGAATAACCATTATCCTGTAGTCAATCAGGCCCCCCTTCTGCACGACTGACTTCTATATAACCCGCATCACAAGATTGAAGTGCCTCTTCCTCCCTAGTCCCGACCGCATGGTTGCCACAGCACCTTGTGTAAACCCCATTAAAACAGCGACAGAAACGTAATTACACTATAGGCATCACTAAGCATTGGCTCAGCAGTAATTCACTCCTTCATTCTCTCTTTTCTCTCCTCCTTCCTTCCTTCTTCTTCTTCCCCTCTTGACGACTGAGAAAGGGATGAGGGAGGAAGATGCAATTTCCTGAAGACCCGGATTCAGGGAAATGCTTACGGAGGATTAAGCAGGAAATACAAAGATCCCTGTACTCTTGCATTAGACAGGCTTAGGTTCTCCAATAGGTATGCATAGAATAATTTTCCTCTCTGATGTTCTTTAGACTGGTGACCTAAGAGGAGGAATATGTTGAGAAATATATATGCAGCTCCTCATACAGTGGCCTTCGGTTAGAGTCAGAGCTCTTTCTGTAGTGATGAAGCATTACATTATTAAAAGTATCTCATATTCAGCAGTCTGTCATCAATATAAAACTGCTAAATTAATCTGACTGTGGCTTTGCCGTTGACTGATTGCCAAGTCTTCCCTTGCACCAAGAGAATTAATTAGATAGCCCTGTGTCAGCTATAAGCACCTGCCGAAAGGATGAAGAAGAGGGAATAAAAATAAAAATTGTACAGTCCATTAGTGACAAATCAGGTCTAATGATTTAAATCCTGCAATTAATATGCGCACGGGCGTATGGTGTAATGTTAGAGAATATCAAATTAACTTTTAAGACCTGGGCCCTGTGCGTTGCATGAATACCAACTAATGACGATCAAACGTTTAATTGGCTGATAGCGAGCGTGCCCAGGTTTTTGGGGTACGTGTACACCCACCCTTGCTATGTTAGAAATGCATGCCCGTGTTAAGGTCCCTGGATCTAATTAAACCAATTGAGGTAGTGCGCTGGCACACTGGATTTCCTAACGCAGTGCTGTGGAACAAGTGGAAGCAAACCCAGGGAGCTCAGAGTTGCATGGCAACCTATGATGGTGAGCCTCTGATAAAAGCACGGCTGATTTCTACTGTCTGTGTGTGTGTGTGTGTGTGGGGGGGGGTGGGTGTGTGTGCGTCATTTCAGCCCTTCTTAATCAAGTCCAGTCAGTCTACAGTCTAGAATACCACCGCATGTGTGTCCACATATCTACTGGGAATGAGAAGCTAGTCAATTTTGCTGCTGCAGCTGCTACCTGACACGAGTGATGTGAGTTAGATATGCAGAGGCCTGGAGTAGTGGTCCGATGACTGATCCTTATCCACGGCTCCACTGGCACTCTGGGTCTTTGGCTTGGCTTAGCTCTTTTTCTCATATTGGCAGAACCTTTTAGTAGTGGATGCAGCTAAACTGGCTAACACCATCTATACCATTTCATAAAAGCTGAAAATACAACCCAAAACTCTCTTTATTTATGCTTTAACTTTTATTACCTGTCGACTTTTCTTCATCTGTAAGTTACCTTTATTCTCCTAAATAACAGGTGAAACTTGGTGCAAATATTAAGAAAATCTCTCCCTAGAGTGGTAGAATAAAATAGACAGAAGTCAGAGGGAGTGACCTAGAAAGAGTGAGAAGAGGAGAGAAAGAGTGATTGCTGACGCTGAGATGTGCCTCCTATATCGAATAATGACGGGAATCTATCAGTATTCTAGGTCTACTCTTCACCACACACTGAGCTTGAGAGTCAATAACATGGGTCAGCAGCCTGTCCCGATTTATATCAACAACGTTCTGATTATGCAATCAAATAGTTTATTTATTTTATAGTCTGTTATTAACCTAGAAATTCCATGTTAGAAAAAAATGAAAAATAAATTGCATGGTAAAATTGGGATTATTTAATAATTAATATATTGAATTATTAATTTGTCAGCACAAACAAATGCCGGTTGTGATAGTCTGGATTCGAACCAGGTTGTCTGTGGTGACGCCTCTAGCACTGAGATGCAGTGCCTTAGACCACCGTCCAAACGGAACGCTTACTTGCAGGTTCCTTCTCTACAATGCAACAACAAATGAGAAATAATAAAAGATAAGAATACGAACATAAAGTACATGGCTCAGTAGAATAAAAAATGTAACATAAGTATAATACAGGTTCAAATTGTGCAAATTTGCATTTGTGTGTAGACAGTTAAGCTCTGCCTGCAACTAAAGTGGTCCAGCTATAGCTAGTGTGTGTGTGACTTGAAGGTTATCTGTGTGTCTGCATCATCTCTCATGTTGCGCCTGGCTAGCTTCCTGTGCACTCTTCTCTCTCTCTCGCTGTCTCTCTCTCTCTACTGTTCTTTGCTGCATGCCCGTGAATTGTCATTGACTTCATCGACAACTTACCTTTTGGCATAACTGAGGAGGCTGAGTATAAATGCACATACTCATCAAATATTCTAAACCTTATTACGTTATAGTGTATCATATTTGTAGTGTATCACGCTTTGGGTACGCAGTCATTTTTCTGTTGCCTCTGCATTTTCTTAACCTTCGGGCTGGGGCTTTGTCCTCTCTGCACTCCTCTGTCCCCTTCACTGGTTTTATTTGCCATTCCCCTTTTTTAAAAATGGGACTCTGCCCAGACATGTCCAGCATACAGGCTACAGTAGTTTGGACAAGAACAGAGGAGAGAAGTCTGGGCCAAGACCTGTCTCTCCCCTCACCTCACCTTTCCTGGGTGGGTCTGAATACCTCCCTCTGGATCCATTCTCCCCTGGCATAAACGTCGGAATGGGCCTGTGACTGGCAGCTGCTGAACTGAAAGGTCAGGCTCCTCCTCACAGAGTTGAAGGGATATTAAATGGCTTATTTTCTTATAACTACACCACTGGTGTCCATCTCTGTACTCTTAGAAAAAGGGGCTCCAAAAGGGTTTGTCGGCTGTCCCCATAGGAGAACCCTTTTTGGTTCCAGGTAGGACCCTTTTTTGGTTCCAGGTAAAACCCTTTTGGGTTCCATATAGAACCCTCTGTGGAAAAGGCTCTACCTGGAATCAAAAGTTCTTCAAAAGGGTTCTCCTATGGGGACAGCCGAAGAACCCTTTTAGGTTCTAGATAGCAAATTTTTATCGAAGAGTGTAGACGGTCCATTATGGACTTTTAGCCAGGGAGTCGTTATTGACTAGGGAACAGGAGGAACAAAGAGGTATCACAGGCTTGAGAATACGGGACAATCGTTGACTTTGCAAACATGCAAAACTAATACGCCCATCCTATAGGCCTAAAAGTCTGAGTAGCTCCCCTGCCTGCCTGTAATGGTAGAGGAAGATAGAGACCCCATCGTGGTGATGCTATTCTCAGTTAACCCTTGTAACTAGCAATCACTGGCATAATGATTATTTAGCAAACATGGGCAAACAATCGAAAGTCCAAATGTTAGGGCATTTGGGTCAAATTGCATCCTTGATTGGCAACAGTAGGATCTTTAGCAAGCTGTGCTCAATGGAGATAAATGTGGTTGGTATTGAATCACGAGCTACTTAACTATTCACAGTTTCACAGTCGGACAAGACCTGTAATAAAGGGCCATGTACAAAGCCCCATGAGCACTGACAAGTGAAGTTCATAGGAGAACATAAAATTGTGTCAAATGAAAGCTAACAGTCTATATTTTTTAGAAATTAAGGCATAGATAAATTGTTTAACCATTTTCCATCCTAAAAATTAGGTATAAGCAAAGATTTCTGGTCAAGCAGTCTGAAAAGGTATTAGAAATACATCAAAACATACAGACCCCTGCCAACTAATAAACATTTATATTTAGTTTTGCCGAAATTATTTGCATTCTCTAAGTTTTAGAAATATTTCCTAGTGTCTTGTCATATCTATAAGATATTTTTAAATGTTCTCCCTCATCAGTAGAGAAGATAATGAAATTTCACAGAAGTAACAAGCAAAGGTAGACCTACCAATTAGTTTATTTTTACTGATAACAATTTGATTTATGATTTATAGAGTGATTAATACGCGTCATTCTGTTACCAAATCGGCTGCAATGGGAATTCATACTGTTATGTTGCGCTCATAACTGTTTTCTGTCTGTTTTTGTCATGTCGTGGTCAAAGCAAGAGATTGAAAATAGTCTGGACAACTTTCTCCCTGCCTTCTTATCTCTCTCCAGTTGTCAGCTCTCCCGACTCTTACTGACACCTACCCATGAGCCCCCTTTCTTTCCATTTACTTTCCCACTGAGCACCGTTTGACATTGGACGTCCATGGATGTTGAAAAGTAGTTGACATTTGATCAGTCCAAATTTGAACCAATTTTAGACGTCTGTTGGCCGGCATAGTAGTACAGTACAGTAGAGCAGAGTACACTACAGTGCAATAATTTACTGTACTGTACTGTACTGTTCTACTGTACTCTACTCTACTCTACTCTACTGTGATGTACAGATTTGGCCCAGTCCGGACCAACCAAATTTCGTCTTGTTTGGTACAGTGTGTAGAATATTTGCCAGTATGTAGAATAATACCCAAACACTCATTTTTCATTTTCATTTTTCTACCTTTGTGTACCTATTCAGGATACATTACCATGAAGAGAATGACAGTCATTTATGTATTTCTGTATAGTACAGATCAGGGACTCGTGGTGTCATTCTTTTACCTTCATTCTGTTACCGGGTGTAAATCCACTTCTCTTACTGTAGTTCAATAACCAAAATAGATTTTTTTCAATCTCAAGGTGTCATATCATAGCTGACACCCCATTCGTTCTGCAGACATCTTTGAATCTTAATATTAAATTGTTTTTGGAAAACTGGTCACATAGAAAACTGAGGGAGATTTTACCTCATTCTGTTACCAAAGTTTACAGCACGGATCTAAAGTCAATCTCTTTTAGTAAAATTATCTGTGGAAATTGTTAAAAATAGTCCTTGTGCATAGAATTTAATGTTGTTTTTTTTACTTTGCAATCAATATCTGTCACGGTGCGCATTAATGGGACGGTAAACGGAGCGCTGGTGGAGCGTCATTCCTTTATTATTTTGGAGTTGGACTCACGTAGCACAAAATACATAAAAGGAGATGACTTACAAACAAAACACGAGTAACAACGAAAAACACTGTGACTCACTTGCTCTCTGATACACGAAGCAGACAAGCAGGAACAATGATCCACACACAGGTGGAATTGTGTGGATCCTATATACTATCCCCAATCAGAGACAACGCTAGACAGCTGTCTCTGATTGGGGATGATAATCTCCCTAGTTAGGGTGTGATGACTTGGTTGTGTGCCTCTCTCCTCCCCTAGGTGGGAGTAAGAGGCCTTACCACAACCAAGCCATCACAGTACCCCCCCCCCAAGGTGCGGACTCCCGATCGCACACACAATCCCCCCCTTCCTGAAAAAAAAAAAAAAAAAAAATGTCCAAAAACTAGGGGGGACATGGCGGGGTACTGAGGTGGTTGCTGGTGGGGGCTCCGGTTCCGGTTCCGGGCGTGGCACAGGCTGTGAGAGTAGCTTCCCTCCTACCTCACGGTTGCACGCCCGGTCCGGTCCGGACCCCGGCGCGGTGGTTCCCCCCTCAGTACTCCCGCCATTCACCAAGTCCTGTCTGGACCCTGGTGCGGGAGCCCTCGACCCTGGAGAGGGGCTGACGACCGGCCCCGGACTGGGCACCGGTGGAGCGGACTGCTCCTTCCCTGGAGCGACGTAGACGACCGGCCCCGGACTGGGCACCGGTGGTGCGGACTGCTCCGGCACTGGAGCGACGCAGATGACCGGCCCCGGACTGGGCACCGGTGGAGCGGACTGCTCCGTCTCTGGAGCGACGTAGACGACCGGCCCCGGACTGGGCACCGGTGGAGCGGACTGCTCCGTCTCTGGAGCGACGTAGACGACCGGCCCCGGACTGGGCACCGGTGGAGCGGATTGCTCCGGCACTGGAGCGACGCAGACGACCGGCCCCGGACTGGGCACCGGTGGAGCGGACTGCTCCGGCACTGGAGCGGCGCAGACGACCGGTCCCGGACTGGGCACCGGTGGAGCGGACTGCTCCGGCACTGGAGCGGCGCAGACGACCGGCCCCGGACTGGGCACCGGTGGAGCGGACTGCTCCGGCACTGGAGCGAAGCAGACGACCGGCCCCGGACTGGGCACCGGTGGAGGAGGCTCCAGGCCTTGAGCTGTGGCTGGAGGCTCCGGGCTGCTGTCCTTCGCTGGAGGTGGCGGAACGCTGACCTTCGCTGGAGGTGGCGGAACGCTGACCTTCGCTGGAGGTGGCGGGGCGCTGACCTTCGCTGGAGGTGGCGGGGCGCTGACCTTCGCTGGAGGCCTCGGGCTGCTGACCTTCACTGGAGGCCTCGGGCTGCTGACCTTCACTGGAGGCCTCGGGCTGCTGACCTTCACTGGAGGCCTCGGGCTGCTGACCTTCACTGGAGGCCTCGGGCTGCTGACCTTCACTGGAGGCCTCGGGCTGCTGACCCTCACTGGAGGCCTCGGGCTGCTGACCTTCACTGGAGGCCTCGTGCTGCTGACCTTCACTGGAGGCCTCGTGCTGCTGACCTTCACTGGAGGCCTCGTGCTGCTGACCTTCACTGGAGGCCTCGGGCTGCTGACCTTCACTGGAGGCCTCGGGCTGCTGACCCTCACTGGAGGCCTCGGGCTGCTGACCCTCACTGGAGGCCTCGGGCTGCTGACCCTCACTGGGGACCTCGGGCTGCTGACCGTCACCGGGGACCTCGGGCTGTTGACCTTCTCCGGAGGTCTCGGGCTGCTGACCTTCACAGGAGGCCTCAGGCTGCTGACCTTTACAGGAGACCTCGGGCTGCTGACCTTCTCCGGAGACCTCAGGCTGGATGCCGTGCCCACCCTGGGCACCGACGAAGAGGTGGTCTTCAGCCCTGCAGCTGGTCTGGCTGTCGGCCCCAGACTGGGCACCGACACGCTATGGAGCTCCTGCTCCACAGCGGGACTGAACGTCGTGCCCACCCTGGGCACCGACGCAGAGATGGTTTCCAGCCCTCTGGTGGGGCTGGCTGTCGGCCCCAGACTGGGCACCGACGCGCTATGGAGCTCCTGCTCCACAGCGGGGCTGAACGTCGTGCCCACCCTGGACACCGACGCAGAGATGGTTTCCAGCCCTGTGGTTGGGCTGGCTGTCGGCCCCAGACTGGGCACCGACACGCTATGGAGCTCCTGCTCCACAGCGGGACTGAACGTCGTGCCCACCCTGGGCACCGACGCAGAGATGGTTTCCAGCCCTGTGGTTGGGCTGGCTGTCGGCCCCAGACTGGGCACCGACACGCTATGGAGCTCCTGCTCCACAGCGGGGCTGAACGTCGTGCCCACCCTGGACACCGACGCAGAGATGGTTTCCAGCCCTGTGGTTGGGCTGGCTGTCGGCCCCAGACTGGGCACCGACACGCTATGGAGCTCCTGCTCCACAGCGGGACTGAACGTCGTGCCCACCCTGGGCACCGACGCAGAGATGGTTTCCAGCCCTGTGGTTGGGCTGGCTGTCGGCCCCAGACTGGGCACCGACACGCTATGGAGCTCCTGCTCCACAGCGGGGCTGAACGTCGTGCCCACCCTGGGCACCGACGCAGAGAGGGTTTCCAGCCCTGTGGTGGCGACCGTCGCGGTAACCTCCGTGCGAGGGGTAGGCACGGGGCGTACTGGACTGGGGACACGCACCATAGGTCTGGTGCGAGGAGCTGGCACGGGTCGCACCGGGCTGGAGATACGCACCATAGGTTGGGTGCGAGGTGTAGGCACAGACCGTACCGGGCTGGGGGAACGCACCACTGGTCTGGTGCGAGTAGCTGGAACGGGCTGTACCTGGCTGGGGAAACGCACCGTTGGGTCGGTGCGTTGAGCTGGCTCGGGTCGCGCCGGGCTGGGGAAACGCACCATAGGTTGGGTGCGAGGAGCAGGCACAGACCGTACCGGGCTGGGGGAACGCACCACTGGTCTGGTGCGAGTAGCTGGAACGGGCTGTACCTGGCTGGGGAAACGCACCGTTGGGTCGGTGCGTCTAGCTGGCACGGGTCGCTCCGGGCTGGAGACACGCACCATGGGGCTGGTGCGTGGAGCAGGCGCGGGCCGTACCGGGCTGGGGAAACGCACCGTTGGGTTGGTGCGTTTAGCTGGTACGGGACTCACCGGGCTAGCGTTGCGCACCGATGGTTTGGTGCGCTGAGTCGGTCTCCTCCTCCTCCGACTCTGGACCGGCGCTGGAGGCACCGGACTGGGAACTGGCGCTGGAGCACGACTGTCCCTGTCGTGCCTACTCCACCGCCAATCCCCATCCTGTGAGGGCTCTTCCGGGAACCCCCACGAGTGAGGGAACAGAAGCACATCGTCGTCGTCTTCCTCCGACTCCTCTCTGTACTCCCGTTCCCACGGCTGTAGGGGCTCCTCCTGGAACCCCCACGAGTGCAGTGGTCGGGGCTCTTCTCCCTCGATCCCCGACCACCCCCATAGCCCCCCCCAAAAATTAGTTTGAGGGGTTTTCTGGGCTCCAGGCTGGTCCTCAACCCTAGCCCGGTGACGTGTCCTCCGTCTCCGGCGCCTCGGCTGCTCCGGACCCCAGCCTTCCTCCACCGAGCGATAATAGGAGTGTTCCTCCTCGGTAATTTTCCCCATACCGAGGAGGATATCTCCTAACGTTATTCCCCGTTGCGTCCCAGGGTGGTGGATCATTCTGTCACGGTGCGCATTAATGGGACGGTAAACGGAGCGCTGGTGGAGCGTCATTCCTTTATTATTTTGGAGTTGGACTCACGTAGCACAAAATACATAAAAGGAGATGACTTACAAACAAAACACGAGTAACAACGAAAAACACTGTGACTCACTTGCTCTCTGATACACGAAGCAGACAAGCAGGAACAATGATCCACACACAGGTGGAATTGTGTGGATCCTATATACTATCCCCAATCAGAGACAACGCTAGACAGCTGTCTCTGATTGGGGATGATAATCTCCCTAGTTAGGGTGTGATGACTTGGTTGTGTGCCTCTCTCCTCCCCTAGGTGGGAGTAAGAGGCCTTACCACAACCAAGCCATCACAATATCTTTTGTTTGGCATACAAAGTGAGGTGAAAAAATTGTGTCTTAGCGTCATTCTGTTAGAGTGCAATTGCCTTAAACCAGACTTCACACTGCATTTGAGGTTCAATTCATGTACAGTTGAAGTCGGAAGTTTACATACACCTTAGCCAAATACATTTAAACTGAGTTTTTCACAATTCCTGACATTTAATCCTAGTAAAAATTCCCTATCTTAGGTCAGTTAGGATCACCACTTTATTTTAAGAATGTGAGATGTCAGAATAATAGTACAGAGAACGATTTATTTAAGCTTTTATTTCATTCATCACATTCCCAGTGGGTCAGAAGTTTACATACACTCAATTACTATTTGGTAGCATTGCTTTTAAATTGTTTAACTTGGGTCAAAACTTTCAGTTAGACTTCCACAAGCTTCCCACAATAAGTTGGGTGAAATTTGGCCCATTCTTCCTGACAGAACTGTTATAACTGAGTCAGGTTTGTAGGCCTCCTTGCTCGCACACGCTTTTTCAGTTCTGCCCACAAATTTTCTATAGGATTCTACAGGGCTTTGTGATGGCCACTTCAATACCTTGACTTTGTTGTCCTTAAGCCATTTTGCCACAACTTTGGAAGTATGCTTGGAGTCATTGTACATTTAGAAGACCCATTTGCGACCAAGCTTTAACTTCCTGACTGATGTCTTGAGATGTTGCTTCAATATATCCACATAATTTTCCTTCTTCATGATGCCATCTATTTTGTGAAGTGCATCAGTCCCTCCTGCAGCAAAACACCCCCACAACATGATGCTGCCACCCCCGTGCTTCACAGTTGGGATGGTGTTCTTCGGCTTGCACGCGTCCTCCTTTTTCCTCCAAACATAACGATGGTCATTATGGCCAAACAGTACTATTTTAGTTTCATCAGACCGGAGGACATTACTCCAAAAAGTAAGATCTTTGTCCCCATGTTCAGTTGTAAACCGTAGTTTGGCTTTTATTTCCCGTTTTGGAGCAGATTATTTTGTACCCGTTTCCTCCAGCATCTTCACAAGGTCCTTTGCTGTTGTTCTGGGATTGATTTGCACTTTTCGCACCAAAGTACGTTCATCTCTAGGAGACAGAACGCTTCTCCTTCCTGGGCGGTATGACGGCTGCGTGGTCCCATGGTGTTTATACTTTCATACTATTGTTTGTACAGATGAAGTGGTACCTTCAGGCGTTTGGAAATTGTTCCCAAGGATGAACCAGACTTGTGGGGGTCTACAATTTTTTGGGCTGATTTCTTTTGAGTTTGAAGGTAGGCCTTGAAATACATCCACAGGTACACCACCAATTGACTAAAATTATGTCAGAACCTTCTACAGCCATGACAAAATCTTCTGGAATTTTTCAAGCTGTTTAAAGGCACAGTCAACTTAGTGTATGTAAACTTCTGACCCACTGGAATTGTGATATAGTGAATTATGAGTGAAATAATCTCTCTGTAAACAATTGTGGAAGAATTACTTGTGTCATGCACAAAGTAGATGTCCTAACCGACTTGCCAAAACTATAGTTTGTTAACATGAAATCTGTGGAGTGGTTGAAAAATGAGTTTTAATGAATTCAACCTAAGTGTATGTAAACTTCAACTGTAGGTGTCCTTTAACCTTTGATGCTTTAATGAATTCATATTGCCTTATTATCAACCATGGGCATGATACAAAAGTAACTTTTCACTTTCAGTCGAATGGAATTCGCACAACTTCCGCACTGTGTTACCATCTCTTAATTATGTATACTTTACCATGGGACATCAGACACCCATTATCTTCAAATGAAAACACTGTTTTAATTATTGTGTTAGACATTATACCATTAGGGTGTTAGTTACCAAAATACAAAAAACGGTAAGAATTCATTAAACACCGACACCTCTCTTCAAACACCCTTCAGATGAACAAGGGAGTCATAAAAAAATTAAATAAATCAGACATATTATGGATTCCTTATCTTACTCTGAGAGGAAGATGATCTGATTCACAAGGTTCCTATCTCCCTCCCTCACTAACTTTAAGCATCAGCTGTCAAAGCTGCTTATCGATCACTGCACCTGTATATAGCCCTTCTGTAAATAGCCCATCCTACTACCTCATCCCCATATTTATTTTTTAACTTCCGCTCATTTTGCACTCCAGTATCTCTATTTGCACATCATCATTCGCACATTCCATCATTCCAGTGATAATGCTAATCTGTAATTAATTTCGCCACTATGGCCTATTTATTGTCTTCCTAACCTTACTGCATTTTGCACTACATTTGCACTCTGTATATAGATTTTCTAAGTGTTATTGACTGTACGTTTGTTTATCCCATGTGTAACTCTGTGTTGTTTTTTGTCGCACTGCCTTGCTTTGTCTTGGCCAGGTCGCAGTTGTAAATGAGAACTTGTTCTCAACTGACCTACCTGGTTAAATAAAGGTTAAATAAAAAAATAAAAAAAACAAGTCTAATTGTATTTGTTACTTGATTCATGAACAACAGGTGTAGACTAACAATAAAATGCTTACTTACGGGCCCTTCCCAATAATATAGAGAGAATGAAAATGGAGAAATAATAGAAAAATAAAACACGTAATAATAGATACACAATGAGTAACGATAACTTGGCTATAAAAAAAAAAAGTCGATGTGCAAGAGTACGGGGTAATTGAGGTAGATATGTACACATAACTAGGAATAAAGGGAATTTAGTTAACAGTAAAAGAGTAAATGCAGATAGTTAAAAAGTTGACCAAATAGCTACCCGGACTAACTATTTAGCAGTCTTATGGCTTGGGGGTAGAAGCTGTTCAGGGTCCTGTTGGTTCCAGACTTGGTGCATCGGTACCGCTTGCCGTGCGGTAGCAGAGAGAACAATCTATGACTTGGGTGACTGGAGTCTTCAACAATTTTCAGGACCTTCATGTGACACCGCCTGGTATAGAGGTCCTGGATGGCAGGGAGCTCGGCCCCAGTGATGTACAGAGCCGTACGCTCTGCAGCGCCTTGCGGTCGGATGCCAAGCAGTTGCCATACCAGGCGGTGATGCAGACAGTCAAGATGTTCTCAATGGTGCAGCTATATAACTTTTTGAGGATCTGAGGGCCCATGCCAAATCTTTTCAGCCTCCTGAGAAGGAAGAGGCATTGTCGTGCCCTCTTCACAACTGTGTTGGTGTGTTTGGACCATGATGTTAGTTGACCCGCTCCACTATAGTCCCGTCAATGTGAATGGGGGAGTGCTTGGCCCTCTGTTTCCTGTAGTCCACGATCAGCTCTTTTGTCTTGCTGACGTTGAGGGAGAGGTTGTTGTCCTGGCACCACACTACCAAGTCTCTGACCTTCTCCCTATAGGCTGTCTCATCGTCTTCTGTGATCAGGTCTACCACCGTCGTGTCGTCTGCAAAGTTAATGATGGAGTTGGAGTCATGCGTGGACACGCAGTCGTGTGTGAACAGGGAGTACAGGAGGTCGTGTTGATGGTCAGCATGGCTTGTTATGTTGTTGCCTACCCTCACCACCTAGGGGCGTCCTGTCAGGAAGTCCAGGTTCTAGTTGCAGAGGGAGGTGTTCTGTCCAAGGGTCCTTTGCTTAGAGATGAACTTGGTGGGTACTATGGTGTTCAACGCTGAACTGTAATCAAGCCCTGCAGCCTTGTGAAATGTTAACCTGTTTATAGGTCTTACTCACATCGGCTACGGAGAACGCGGTTTTCCCTTTGTAATCCGTGATAGCCCTTCCACATCCGACGAGCGTCAGAGCCAGTGTAGTAGAATTCAATCTTAGTCCTGTATTGTCGCTTTGCCTGTTTGATGGTTCGTCGGAGGGCGTAGCAGGATTTCTTATAAGCGTCCGGGATAGTGTCCTGCTCCTTGAAAGGGGCAGCTCTAGCCTTTAGCTCAGTCCAGATGGTGCCTGTAATCCATGGCTTCTGGCTGGGATATGTACGCACGGTCACTGTGGGGACGATGTCATTGATTCACCTCCCTATGAGCTCTCTAGCACTGCATTGGAGTGTGTGTGTGTGGACAGGTGAACATACACTCTTCAATGGGCTTGTACTAAGTATATGTACAATTTTGTGCTGGGCCAGAAAGATCTGTCATAAAGTAAATCCCACTCTAACTGGCCTGATACACCAGATGCGTAACGTTTGCAGAGCGTGATACGGCCCCATTAATTTTTATTAAACCAGCCTTGCACTGTATTGGCTTACCAACATATACCTTTACTCCATGTACTTGTGAACGAAGGGGTTTGGAAAACCGGGTCTCCTGCGTGCTGCAAGACTGTTAGCCCACAGAGTTAAAGCCTGGGAATTAGCTGAGTCTTTAGGTCACAGGCGCGATTATTAATCACAAACGTACATATAAAAGCCATATCCCAGTTTCAGCACTCACAGTCCCCAGCTCAAGAACAAATTCAAAGAAATGTACAGTATTATATAGAACCATGATTGAATGGAACTCCCATCTCATGAAGCACAAGCAAACCTGGTTTCAGAAAACAAACCTCAGGGCAGAACCCCTCTCCCCCCATGTGACCTAATTGTCTCTCTAACACACATTATTATTCTTTGGTTGTATTGTTTCTTTTTTTTTGTAAATATGTGTATCTTTACTTTTCAATATTTATTTATATACTGCATATATATAGCTCCAAAAGTATTGGTACAGTAACCATTTTGTTGTTGTATTTGCTCTGTACTCCAGCATGTAATATGTTTCTAAACAATTCTACATTCATGTGGATAATCCTGAATGAATTGTGAATAATGATGTGTGAAAGTTACAGGAGGTATATACTATATCACCCCCCCCCCCCAAAAAAACTACTCTTTCCATGACAATCATATATACAGTACCATGCCAAAAGCGTGCAAAGCTGTCATCAAGGAAAAGGGTGGCTACTTTGAAGAATCTAAAATATATTTAGATTTATTTTTTGGTTACTAGATGATTGCATATGTGTTATTTAATAGTTTTGATGTCTTCACCATTATTCTACAATGTCGAAAATAGTAAAAATAAAGAAAAACATTTTTGTACAGTATGTGTGTCCAAACTTTTGACTGGTACTGTAAGTATTTAGACCCTCTGCTATGAGCCTCGAAATTGAGCTCAGTTGCATCCTGTTTCCATTGATCATCCTTAAGATGTTTGGAGTCCACCTGTGGTAAATTCAATTGATTGGACATTATTTGGAAAAGCACACACCTGTCTATATAAGGTCCCACAGTTGACAGTGCATGTCATAGCAAAAACCAAGCTATGAGGTCGAAGGAATTGTCTGTAGAGCTCCGAGACAGGATTGTGTCAAGGCACAGATCTGGGTAAGGGTACCAAAACATTTCTGCAGCATTGAAGGTCCCCAGGAACACAGTGGCCTCCAACATTATTAAATGGAAGAAGTTTGGAACCACCAAGACTCTTCCTAGAGTTGGCCGCCCAGCCAAACTGAGCAATCGGGGCAGAAATTCCTTGGTCAGGGTGGTGACCAAGAACCCGATGGTCACTCTGACAGAGCTCCAGAGTTCCTCTGTGGAGATGTGGAGAACCTGTGGAGAACCTTCCAGAAGGACAACCATCTCTGCAGCACTCCTCCAGTCAGGCCTTTATGGTAGAATGGCCAGACGAAAGCCATTCCTCAGTAAAAGGTACATGACGGCCCGCCTGAAGTTTGCCAAAAGGTACCTAAAGACTCTCAGACCATGAGAAACAAGATTCTCTGATCTGAAGAAACCAAGATTGAACTCTCTGGCCTGAATGCCAAGCGTCATGTCTGGAGGAAGCCTGGCACCATCCCTACGGTGACGCATGGTGGTGGCAGCATCATGCTGTGGGCATGTTTTTCCATCGGCAGGGACTGGGAGATTAGTCAGGATCGAGGGAAAGATGAACCGAGCAAAGTACAGAGAAATCCTTGATTAAAACCTGCTCCAGAGCGCTCAGGACCTCAGACTGGGGCGAAGGTTCACCTTC
This sequence comes from Thymallus thymallus, assembly GCA_023634145.1. Classification (NCBI taxonomy): domain Eukaryota; kingdom Metazoa; phylum Chordata; class Actinopteri; order Salmoniformes; family Salmonidae; genus Thymallus; species Thymallus thymallus. The sequence continues at coordinate 22,845,418 of CM042404.1, read as the reverse complement.
CAACAGGACAACGACCATAAACACACAGCCAATACAGTGGCTTTGGGACATGTCTCTGAATGTCCTTGAGTGGCCCAGCCAGAGCCCGGACTTGAACCCGATCGAACATGGATGACACCGACCCACACGTCGTCATACGTCATCACAGTGCAAAGCTGAACATTGTGTGCTGGAAAACACTTGGTTTGTTATTTTTTATAAAAACAAAACCGCTATTCATTAAATACAAATACAGAACTTGTTATTTTGTTTGGATTACACGGTTAGTTTTTAACAGCTAGGACCGTTATATCTGGTGCCGGAATCCTGATTAACAGACAGGTTGAAGCCTGCTTAACTTAGACGCTAAGCTGCTAGCCATCAAACTAACAAAGTTGGTACCAGATGAGTTTTGCAATAGAGCCCTCTCTGTTTGGAGAAATAAATTAACTGTATCTATTATGCTTGGTTTGGGACAAACCGGATCACTCAGAGTTCCAATGCAGAAATTGTTTACTTGCAGAGGACTATAGGCATGAGGTGGCTTCATTGATCATGAAGGTCGCCAGCTTACGTAAGAAACTGGGGAAAACGCAGTGGAATACATTTTCTACACCGGTGGCTGGACGGTGTTCGCGCTTGTTGGATGCATCTCCGCCTTGTTGTTTGTCGTTATCCGACTGGCCGGTGTTTCCCGGAGCTCCCCCATCTGATAGCGGAGTCAAAGGAGCACAGCAAGAGGAGCAAGGCAATCAACGATGGTCGCATGTCACGAGCCGTGGAAGCCGTAAACAGCGGCCTCCACAGCAAAGCAGTCTACACTCCAACGAGAGGCCCGGAGCGGACACAAACAACGAATAGTTTCACTGTCCTGGAGCCTGATCTTCCAGCACCTTCGTCGCTGGGGGTGCCTGTGTCTGCGGCCGCAGTGCCTACTACTACAATTTCAAAGTCGACGTCGGCAACCTTTCGTCACCTGCTCTGGATCAAGCAGGGCTTCTCCATCTGGCCTGCACTAGGCACCGGGAGCAACAGGCTCAAGTTATCCTGCCTCTCCGAATCCTGTGAAGTGTGGGAGTGGGCGGATTTCCTCGTCCTTCTCGCCAGCTGTGATTTTGGGCAGCTCCAAGTAAGTAAGAAATGTGACTGTTCCTGGTGGAAAAACAATGTCCTATCCCGGAGCTTGAGTATATTAAATTACTAAGATGCTCCCAATGTACTACGTCAGGACAAGGAAATCGATTCTATCGTAGTCTATGTGAGTTTTAATGACATTACAAAGGGCAGCTCTGAACAGTTGAAACTGGATTTTAAAGAGCTGATTGACTCTCTGCTAGACACTAACAAAAGACCCATCATATCTGGCCCTGTGCCAGGATTCTTTCTCTTCACAACTGGCTACGTGATGATTGCAACACTTAAGTGTTGCAGTTAGTTTCAGAGTGGATGGCAATGAATAAGTTAGTTCTAAATATTTCTAAAACTAAAAGCATTGTATTTGGGACAAATCATTCACTAAACCCTAAACCTCAACTAAATCTTGTAATAAATAATGTGTAAATTGAGCAAGTTGAGGTGACTAAACTGCTTGGAGTAACCCTGGATTGTAAACTGTCATGGTCAAAACATATTGATACAACAGTAGCTATGATAGGGAGAACTATGTCTATAATAAAGTGCTGCTCTACCTTCTTAACAGCACTATCAACAAGGCAGGTCATACAGGCCCTAGTTTTGTTGCACTTGGACTACTGTTCAGTCGTGTGGTCAGGTGCCACTAAAAAGGAAGCAGGAACTTTGCAATTGGCACAGAACAGAGCAGCACGGCTGGCCCTTGGATGTACACAGAGAGCTAATATTAATAATATGCATGTCAATCTCACCTGGCTCAAAGTGGAGGAGAGATTGACTTCATCACTACTTGTATTGACATGTTGAATGCACTGAGCTGCCTGTTTGAACTACTGGCGCACAGCTCGGACACCCATGCATACACCACAAGAGGTCTCTTCACAGTCCACAATTCCAGAACAGACTATGGGAGGCGCACAGTACTACATAGAGCCATGACTACATGGAACTCTATTCCACATCAAGTAACTGATGCAAGCAGTAAAATTTGATTGAAACAACTGATAAAAAAAATCACCTTATGGAACAGTGGGGACTGTGAAGCAACACAAAGCACACACAAACACAATAGCATATGCACTATACACACATGGATTTTGTATTATAGATATGTGGTAGTGGTGGAGTAGGGGCCTGAGGGCACACAGTATTTGTATTTATTACTGGGGATCCATAATAAATACAAATAGGAAATACAAATCTCTGCAGAGACCTGAAAATAGCTGTGCAGCAACGCTCCCCATCCAACCCGACAGATCTGCAGAGAAGAATGGGAGAAACTCCCGAAATACAGGTGTACCAAGCTTTTAGAGTCATGCCCAAGAAGACTCAAGGCTGTAATCATTGCCACAGGTACTTCAACAAAGTACTGAGTAAAGGGTCTGAATACTTATGTAAATGTGAAATGTATTTATTTTTGTCTAAAAACCTGTCGTTATGGGGTATTGTGTGTAGATTGATGACAATGTAATCAATTTTAGAATAAGGCTGTAACAACAACATCTGGAAAAGTCCAAGGAATCTGAATACTTTCTAAATGCACTGTAGATCTACTAGTAAGATGTATAAACTCAATAGTTGTAGAAGAGAAGAACATGTTACTTGCATTTGCCTGTCTAGCTTTTATAATAATAATATCCTAATTAGCCTGTAAACCCACACACAGGAGGAAGGAAAACAACCTCACACTTGACTACTAACACCCTTTGAACAATGAGTTGGCTACACAGTCTTCAAGTATAGAACACCAAGACAGCCATCAATAGTATGACGGCATTATAGTGTTAAATGTATTGTGCCATAATCAATATGGCTTATAACTGAATATTCTTAGTGATCACTGAGCCTGTTGTATTTTATGTTGTATAGGCCTTGGCCTATTTATTTTCTTGATTGTTGTACATAACATTGTCATGTATTTATTTCCTGTCTCTATAGACAATACAGACTGGTCTCTTTCTGGATGCTGAGGGGAAAACATATAGGTCGAGGCCAAAGACAGGTACTCCCAGCCAGAGCATGTGAGCCGAGTTCTCCAGAGGGTGGTGCGGTCTGCCCAACGCATTACCGGGGGCAAACTACCCGCCCTCCAGGACACCTACAGCACCCGATGTCACAGGAAGGCCAAAAAGATCATCAAGGACATCAACCACCCGAGCCACTGCCTGTTCACCCCTCTGTCATCCAGAAGGCGAGGTCAGTACAGGTGCATCAAAGCTGGGGCTGAGAGACTGAAAAACAGCTTCTATCTCAAGGTCATCAGACAGCTAAACAGCCACCACTAGCACATTAGAGGCTGCTGCCTAAAGGCACAGACTAGAAATCACTGGTCACTTTAAGGTATGGAACACTAGTCACTTTAATAATGTTTATAATGTTTACATATCTGGCATCTCATCTCATATGTAAATACTGTATTCTATACTATCCTTCAATATCTCAGTCATTTAATAATGTTTACATATATTGCGTTCCCCATCTTATTTGTATATACTGTATTCAATACTCTTCTACTGTATCTTAGTCCATGGCGCTCGTCCTTATGTATATAGGCCTAATTCATTCCTTACTTAGATTTGTTTGTATTGGGTATATGTTGTGTAACTGTTGGATATTACTGTGAGATTCTAGAAGCACAAGCATTTCGCTACACCCGCATTCACATCTGCTAAACATGTGTATGTGACCAATAAAATTGGATTTGATATGTTAGAAGCACACATTATTTCAAATAATGTCCTACTAAACAGCATATAAACTTTCTAAGTAGGTCGGGAGCCTGACAGGGAACCTTAAGAAGGAACGAAAATGAATTAGTTAGGCTATATTGTTTCAATTATTTCAAGGCTATAGACTACAAAGAAATACATTGTGAAACATTTGCAAATGCGACACAATAGGCTGGTAGGGACATAAAGCACTCAGCATTTAAACAAAATGTAATTGTATTAAATCATTATAGTCTATACATTTCGCATATAGGTTGTGACTTACTTTGAATTAAATACATATTCAACAGAAAATGACTTATTAGTGCATTTTTAGAAACACGAGTTTGGCCAGTCAGGCTCATGCCTGGAGAGCTGGCCAGCAGCAGAGAATGTCCTCTCCACACTTGCAGAGCCACTGGGGATGCCAAACATCCTTTTGGCCATTCTTGACAGGCTGACCAGAAATTCCAAGATTTTTCTATAGGTAGGTCTAAAAGGTTTTTAGGCAAAATAACCCAATCAAAACGGAAAGCTTTGTTATCATTGTTATTATTTTTCTATTTTTCCATTTTTTTCTCTCTGCATTGTTGGGAAGGGCCTGTCATGCCAAATAGTGTCCCCCGGCCAAATAATGTCCCCCTCTACGTCACATTGGGATTCGATCAGTTCTAGCTTCTGTTGCTAGGGCTGTTGCTAGAACTTGCAAAATCCTGACCGGATTAGGTAATGAACCAAAGCGCCCGTTGCAATGCTGGTTGCTTGGCAGTAGTTCTAGTTCTATTTCACCGCATAAACGCTCGCTCAGTCCGGGCAAAGTTATTACCTCAGAATTGCTCTCCAAGGACAGTGTTTTTGACGGTGACAACCTGCTGACTACCGCTGCTTCAGAGGACCAAAAAGACTGGAAAGAGAGCACGCTTTCTTTACCATACATTTGTCTTTATATAAGTAAATATTGTTAAATAGGAAGAAATAATTTAAGCTGTTTTTAGATTGATGTTGCTAGCTACTGTACTTATTTAGCTTAGCCTGTCTAGCTAGCTAGCCAGACAGTTTAATTTAGCTAATGTTAGCTAGCTAGCTACTGTAACTGTTATTGTAGCTTTCTGTTTCTATATAGCTTGCACTTCAATGGCATCCCTCAATGAGATTTTATTTTATCTTTCCAACCAGGAGAAGTAACGTTACTATGAAGACACCACTGATCTTGGCAATAGGTGCAACATTCAGAGAAATTCACAAGGGTAACGCTAAGCCGTTAACTTCTATTAGATAGCTGGATGGATTTAGCTATGTACAACCATTTTTCAACAACCATTTTCCATCTAGCTAGTTGCTAGCTATACATATAGTTCAGTGGAGGCTGCTGAGGGTATACCATTCAATTGACTACAATTGACTCCATTCCAGCCATTATTATGAGCATCCTGCCCTCAGCAGCCTCCACTGATATAGTTATATGTCTGTCATATTGAGGTGTCTAGCTATAATTTAAACCTGATCAATTCCAAATGCCCTTAACTAGGTGTCTTCACTAGAGGGGGGGAAAGGATGAAAATGAGAAAGGGAGAGCCCCCAGGAGGTATCCCATCCACCAGAACCATTCTCTGAGTCTGAGGGGGACCAGCTTGATGTAGGCAATACCTTCCAAAAGTGTTGAAAAGTACTTATCTCCCATATATAACACTGCACTAATCCATCAAAGTTTCTCACTGTAAAGTGTAACCTGTGTGTTTGCTTGTTTACGTCTCTGTCTCCTACCCTGTTCCCTTTAACTCTGCTCCTTTTCTCCAGGACCTAGGGGTTCTACCTAACACCCAGACGTGGATCCACCTGATGTCCTCCATTACCAACCACCCTCCAACTTTTCATTACATCATCTACAGCTACTGTTGTTGTCATTATCTGCTAAGAAAGTTTTTTTTGCTCTATCATACTGGGCACATAATATGTGAGATACATAGATTAACTAAAAACACTAGCACTGCAAACACTCAGAACAAAGAGAGCAGCAGTGCCTGGACTCTGCAGTCTCCCTCTTCAAGTCCCCTTTTCGAGACTGGCTGCCTGTTGACAACAAGTGACAGGCAGAACCTCCCACCCACACAGCAACCACCGCCTTTATATTTCACACACCAGAATTCAGTATTTTTGTCTATGATTGCCATGTGAGTATACAAAAATCTGTGAAAATAATTAACGACACAACTGTAGCAAAACAATATCAAAGTTTATATATTAAAGTTTTGAATATTGCCAGGTTCGTTTTCACAGCTGTTTCACAAGGTGTTCATTATTTTAAGTTGTAAGGTATCCTTTGATGGTATTTATTAGTTCCACATTATTAACTGTTGTATCCTAGGACCTACATTAGATGTAGATGATTTTAAATCATAATAGAGAACTACTGAAATAATAATTCTTTAGTGTGAATAAGGCAAGTGCAAGTTAAAATAAAAACAAGACAGCCAGACAAGCCAGTGTATGAATCAAACGGATTTGCAAATGAATGGAGTGGAAATTAGCTGACTTCTTGATCTTTAAGGTAAGTAAATGTAATGTGTCAAGCAGATTACACGTTTTCTTTGACATTTCCAAACGTTTAAGACATGGATTTCATGTGGTACCCAAAAGTAGTTTGAATTAATCTTTTCATTTTATTAGCTAAACAAAAATTGTTTAAACAGTGAACTTGTCGTGGAAATCAATCTTGTTTGCATAGCGATGATGAAAAGAACGTAATTTAGGCTGTAATGATCTCCAAAATTCTAATCATTAGGTCATCACACCGTTGATATATCAACTGACACTAATAGTTTATGGAATCCCATTGTGACGCAAAGGGGGACACTATTTGGCCGGGGGACATTAAACTACAAACTTTCTAACATAAAGAATGTGGGAAATGGTCAGTGGGGACTTAAAGAGCAATCATGTCGAATTCGTTACTAATTTGTGATGTAACTAAGGACGGTAGAACAACATAACTGTCTCTCTGAAAGTGTACATTTCCCAGTTATGAGGTTTGCATCTAATTGTTGTATAATAATACTTTTGTGAATATAACAATGTGATTTTAGCATTCTAGATGAGATGATTGTTTTCCATACTCACTTACTCTCAGTCAGTGGCCACGTGCAGGTGAGCACAAACATGAGGAAACACTCCCTTTTCCACCCAAGTATAAAAACCCCTGTGACGAAATTCACATCAGACCAAGCAGACTAAGGTGTAAGCCGAATGTTGCAAATGGTTGAATTTCTACCAGACCAGTATACATCCGGTGTAAGCCAGTTGTTAAAAACTCTGAAACTATCGATCACTACAGAAGAAGTAGATCCTAAACCATAGCCTTTATCAGTCTGCAGCTGAAAATATGCGTAGTCCAGATCAGCTTTACAGGGTACGCTGAAGTATCCATTTTAACCACCACTATGACCAGAAACTCTACCAAGGACATTGTGATCTCTGGTGGGTGAACCAGAGTCCTACATCAACTCAACTATCGAAGACAGCTATATGTAAATAAGAATTGCATTTCTAATCTGAATGAGCGGTTATTAGGGGGTTAAGTATTTGTATTTCCGTGAGCGTAGCTCACCATTGTCCGATAAAGGAATTCCTTTGTCTCTTTACCCCACCATCTCTGAATTCGCCATCGAGTTATAACCTGTTTTGTTAGTCCTCTAGAGCAGTGGTCACCAACCTTTTCTGAGTCAAGATCACTTTGAGTCAAAATGCAAACCGAGATCTACTGCTCAGTCGGCTCTCTCCCTCTGCTGAGACTGGCCATCAGATGCAGGCACCATCAGCCCAGTAAAATAAAAATAAATAGCAAATTATTTAAATGTATTCTCACTTAGCTGTGCCTTGCAAATAACACAACAACAGATCTATTACCAGTAAAGACTACATCACATTTTTAAATATAATTTTTTTAAATGGCCCAAACAACAATGCATTTGCAGGGCAATTCAAGCAAAGCCAATATGAGGTGATAATGTATTGGGTCTATAGCTTAATTCACAAACCTCATTGATACAGTACTGTTTTTTTGCATAGGCTTAGGTTTTTTAAGTCATGTTAAATAAAAGTCAGAGCAGTAGATCTCGGTTTAAATGTTGACTCAAAGTGATCTTGACTCAGAAAAGGTTGGTGACCACTGCTCTAGAGACTGTATTTACTGAATAATGTTAATGTGTTTTATGTATTCTGTAATTGTTTAATTAGTTAGGAAATAAATAATTGAGCCAATTTGTGTACTGCTGATTCATCAATAAAGTTAGGGTTCATGCAGAATGACTGAGGTAATAATACATTAATAAGTGAATGAACGTATATACTGTATTTAGATAAAGTCATTCTGCAAATTGGCTCAATTATTTATTTCCTAACTAATTATACAGTGGGGAGAACAAGTATTTGATACACTGCCGATTTTGCAGGTTTTCCCACTTACAAAGCATGTAGAAGTCTGTAATTTTTATCATAGGTACTCTTCAACTGTGAGTGACGGAATCTAAAACAAAAATCCAGAAAATCACATTGTATGATTTTTAAGTAATTAATTTGCATTTTATTGCATGACATAAGTATTTGATACATCAGAAAACAGAACTTAATATTTGGTACAGAAACCTTTGTTTGCAATTACAGAGATCATACGTTTCCTGTAGTTCTTGACCAGGTTTGCACACACTGCAGCAGGGATTTTGGCCCACTCCTCCATACAGACCTTCTCCAGATCCTTCAGGTTTCGGGGCTGTCGCTGGGCAATACAGACTTTCAGCTCCCTCCAAAGATTTTCTGTTGGGTTCAGGTCTGGAGACTGGCTAGGCCACTCCAGGACCTTGAGATGCTTCTTACGGAGCCACTCCTTAGTTGCCTTGACTGTGTGTTTCGGGTCGTTGTCATGCTGGAAGACCCAGCCACGACCCATCTTCAATGCTCTTACTGAGGGAAGGAGGTTGTTGGCCAAGATCTCGTGATACATGGCCCCATCCATCCTCCCCTCAATACGGTGCAGTCGTCCTGTCCCCTTTGCAGAAAAGCATCCCCAAAGAATGATGTTTCCACCTCCATGCTTCACGGTTGGGATGGTGTTCTTGGGGTTGTACTCATCCTTCTTCTTCCTCCAAACACGGCGAGTGGAGTTTAGACCAAAAAGCTCTATTTTTGTCTCATCAGACCACATGACCTTCTCCCATTCCTCCTCTGGATCATCCAGATGGTCATTGGCAAACTTCAGACGGGCCTGGACATGCGCTGGCTTGAGCAGGGGGACCTTGCGTGCGCTGCAGGATTTTAATCCATGACGGCGTAGTGTGTTACTAATGGTTTTCTTTGAGACTGTGGTCCCAGCTCTCTTCAGGTCATTGACCAGATCTTGCCGTGTAGTTCTGGGCTGATCCCTCATCTTCCTCATGATCATTGATGCCCCACGAGGTGAGATCTTGCATGGTGCCCCAGACCGAGGGAGATTGACCGTCATCTTGAACTTCTTCCATTTTCTAATAATTGTGCCAACAGTTGTTGCCTTTTCACCAAGCTGCTTGCCTATTGTCCTGTAGCCCATCCCAGCCTTGTGCAGGTCTACAATTTTATCCCTGATGTCCTTACACAGCTCTCTGGTCTTGGCCATTGTAGAGAGGTTGGAGTGTGTGGACAGGTGTCTTTTATACAGGTAACGAGTTCAAACAGGTGCAGTTAATACAGGTAATGAGTGGAGAACAGGAGGGCTTCTTAAAGAAAAACTAACAGGTCTGTGAGAGCCGGAATTCTTACTGGTTGGTAGGTGATCAAATACTTATGTCATGCAATAAAATGCAAATTAATTTTTTAAAAATCATACAATGTGATTTTCTGGATTTTTGTTTTAGATTCTGTCTCTCACAGTTGAAGTGTACCTATGTTAAAAATTACAGACCTCTACATGCTTTGTAAGTAGGAAAACCTGCAAAATCGTCAGTGTATCAAATACTTGTTCTCCCCACTGTAAGTGACTGAACTTATATGCTGTATTTATATATGGCTCTGGCTAGGGCTGGTTCCTACTCATGGAACTTAACTAGGGAAAGTAATAGCACTACAGAAAACTGTGATGCCTAGTAGAAAACAATATAATATTTCTTATCGTTAAAGTTATAATGAAAAAGGGAATTGCATCACAAAGCAAAATAAGCAAGACAGTCAGTAGGACAGGATAACGTTACCGTTAAAGTAGTAGCTAGGCTAAAAACACCACAAACTAGCTCAAGGAATGGCAAACAAATAACATTATAAATTACTTTGTGGTGACTAGCTACAGGTGTTAGCAACTTAGCTAGCAACATTCCTTGAATGGTTGGAGCTTTCCCGACCATTGTGGAAAGACAGTGGGAACAGAACCTGGTTTCAACCGGCCCCCACTGTAGTCAATGACCACAAAGTGTTCACTGGACACGGTCATCGACACTAGAAGCAGGATGTCGGATGGCCTGAAGTCATGCCTGACACAAAGCTTTATCACGGTCAGGAAAAGAGTGGAAATGTGTAGTGTATTTGTATCTGACCAGAACATTATTGCACTTCATTTTGGCCAACGTCACTCAGCTACTCGACTACTAAGTTTATTCGCCTAGCCTTACTTTATTTTAGAGATTACTAACCACTAGCCTAGCTAGCTACCATCTTTTTGTTTACTTCCTTTTTTTCTGATTTCCTTTCTTGAAGTAGTAAGACACTCCTTCGTCCCGCCTCCTGTAATTATCCATCTTAGAACCACGAAGAAGTGTATCTACCGGATTACAGACTAAATGGAAGACCTTTGTGCTAGCACGAAGTAGGTCTTTGTTTTTTTGTATTTTTTTACATTAAACAACACATGTATTTGGCAATTCAATGCCGAGACACCAATCATTGTTTATGTAACAGTAAATACACCGTTTTAATGCATTTTAGGTCATTTCAGAAATGCAGCTTTAAAAAAAATAATACAGCAATCAAGATACTCAAACAATGGACCTAAAAAACTGTCCGGGGTACTGACAAACAGCCAGGTATGTGTTATAAAGGGCCCAGAAGTGTTTTTGGGTGAACTTCCCCTTTAACATAGGATGACTATACAAGAGAACAGATGAGCAGGAATTACATAAAGCCATGCCCTTACTAAGCCACAACTCCACTCAAGGAACGTGTTGCTAAATTTAACCATCAAAAGGTTCCTCCAAGAACCCTTCAACTAACCGAAGGTGCAAATATGAACCATGGAGGTCGCCACTGCTTTACTGTAACTGCAATGGGATTATCATGCAGTGCTGCCCTCCCCTACGTTTAATTTTAACTGATCCTGGTTCTGCTGTAAGTCATTACATTGCCCAGGTGTCTGGTGTGTGTTTGCAGGTTTCAAGGTGTTTGTTGTTGTTGTGTGTCTTTATGTATGAATTTCAGAGGGTGTGTTTCGTGTGGTACAAGTGTGAGCTTTTGACACTGTGATAGCAACTTCAGTGTGTGTAGATGTGTGTTTGCGTGCGAGTGTGTGAGAGAACATGCTGATCAATAAGAATAAGTCAGCAGCATCTCGGAGGAAATCTCTTCATACTTCATCTGCTGAGGACTGGAGATCGTTACAGCCTTCTAATCAATCTCCATCACACTGCAGTTCACTCAGAATCACTGAGAGTTATTGATCTAGCGATGCACTGAAAACTCCACAAATGGAGGGTCAGAAAATGGTAAATGATTGAAGTGTGGGTCGAAGATGTCAAATAATTGGTCTTGAATAGGAATTGCCTTGGAAAGGAATTGGTATAGAAAACATTGGTAGAGCACCAGACACTGTGAATGCATATAGTGTAAAAACAAATGGACAACTCTTTCATCTAAATTATTGTTGTAATAAATAGCTTCTTTCTCAAAATAGTGAAGGAATGACTATCCCTCAGTGATCCCATCTCAGATCTTCAAGGTTACCGATGATATCCTCCCCTTGGAATGCGTGGCCTCGTGGCTTCTCAGATTAGCTTCTGTAATAAAGTCTGATTCTTCTGAGGTTTCTCCCGCCACAGAGGGGATGATTCCAGATGTCCGCGTAATAACTTCTCAATTTGTAAAATTTTCAATTAACAGGCAGATATTGCGAGGCGGCGAGATTAAACAAGGAAGAGAGGAAAGGGAAAAATGAAAACAGGATGTTTCTTATCATAGTCTTTGATCTGGGTTTTGCTTGACGACACAAAGGATTAAAAGATTTACAAATGGAAAGAGATGGAGTCACCCTTTAAGCTGCTTTAGCCCAGCTAGCAACTCCACTGTGTTCTGTTCTCTACTCAGGGCTCTCATTTAGAATGGAAAGCACACGCACCTGCCACTTAGAGTCTGTCAGCTCTCCTTCCTCTCTCTTTTCTCCTCAAATTATATTTCAAACCCCCTTATCATCTCACAACTTGTCATGCCAGGATTAATGAAGCCTTAGCAGGAGCACACATTAGCAGGAGCATGCACACACACACACACACACACACACACACACGCACAAGCACACTGACACACAAGCGCAGACATACATATGAACATAAGAACACACACTCTCAAGGGTGAAAAATGTATACATACGCACACACACCACGCACATGCTTGCGCGCAGACACACACACTCCCAGTGCCTAGCGTACACACAAATCAGGAAGAGGAGTGTCTGACCATTTTTAAGGCTGTTTGACAGTGTCTGTGAGGGGGATTTATCATTGTTTGTCGTCAGCTGAGATACTGAGATGATGGATGGATTTAATGGTTTGATTTAGGCCTCAGCCTGACTGGCTGGCTGACTGGCTAGCTTCTAACTGACTGACTGGCTGGCTGGCTTGCTACCTAGCTTCTGACTGACTGGCTGGCTGGCTTGCTAGCTAGCTTCTGGCTGAATGACTGACTGACTGGCTGGCTACACTCTTAGAAATAAGGTTACAGTATTGTGCCCTGGAGTATAAAATGATCAGAATACACAATGTACCTTCAGAGGTAGACATATGATCTCACATGGTACTGTCCGGTACGTTTTAGGGGTACATGTGTGGATAAAGAGAACATTTCTGTACCCAATATTTTGAATATAAAAAGGTACAATCATCAGACTCACTTTCAACGTACGGTGAAGGTACACTTCTGTTACTCAGGGTACAAACGTATATTGTGTATGCTCAACTCTTGATGGTAGACATTTGGCTTGGCACCTAAAACCCTCACAAATGTTGACAGATGCACAGTTGTGAGCATCCTGTCGGGCTGTATCACCGCCTGCTATGGCAACTGCACTGCCTACAACCTCAGGGCTCTCCAGAGGGTGGTGAGGTCTGCCCAACGCATCATCGGGGGCAAACTACCTGCCCTCCAGGACACCTACAGCGCCTAATGTCACAGGCAGGCCAAAAAGATCATCAATGACAACAACCACCCGAGCCACTGCCTGTTCACCATGCTATCATCCAGAAGGCGAGGTCAGTACAGGTGAATCAAAGCTGGGACAGAGTGACTGAAAAACAGCTTCTATTTCAAGGCCATCAGACTGTTAAATAGTAATCAATAGCATATTAGAGGCTGCTGACTATATACATAGACTAGAAATCACTGGCCACTTTAATAAATGGAACACTAGTCACTTTAATAATTACTCATCTCATATGTATAAACTGTATTCTATACTATTCTACTGTATCTTTTTTTCATTTCACCTTTATTTAACCAGGTAGGCCAGTTGAGAACAAGTTATCATTTACCACTGCGACCTGGCCAAGATAAAGCAAAGCAGTGTGACAACAACAACACAGAGTTACACATGGGATAAACAAATGTACAGTCAATAACACAATAGAGAATCTATATACAGTGTGTGCAAATGTAGGAAGATTAGGAAGGTAAGGCAATAAATTGGCCATAGTGGCGAAATAATTACAATTTAGCATTAACACTGGAGTGATAGATGTGCAGATGATGATGTGCAAATAGAGATACTCGGGTGCAAATTAGCAAAAATAATAATATTTGGATGAGGTAGTAGGGTGGGCTATTTACAGATGGGCTGTGTACAGGTGCAGGGAGATGGTAGTCTCCAGCATAAAATATTTTTGCAATTCGTTCCAGTCATTGGCAGCAGAGAACTGGAAGGAATGGCAGCCAAAAGGACGTGTTGGCTTTGGGGATGACCAGTGAAATATACCTGCTGGAGCACATTCTACGGGTGGGTGTTGCTATGGTGACCAGCGAGCTGAGATAAGGCAGGGATTTACCTAGCAAAGACTTTTATAGATGACCTGGAGCAAGTGGGTTTGCCGATGAATATGTAATGATTGCCAGCCAACGAGAGCGTACAGGTCGCAGTGGTTGGTAGTATATGGGGCTTTGGTAACAAAACGGATGGCACTGTGATAGACTACATCCAATTTACTGAGTAGAGTGTTGGAGGCTATTTTGTAAATTATATCGCCGAAGTCAAGGATCAGTAGGATAGTCAGTTTTACGAGGGCAAGATTGGCAGCATGACTGAAGGAGGCTTTGTTGCGAAATAGGAAGCGGATTCTAGATTTAATTTTGGATTGGAGATGCTTAATGTGAGTCTGGAAGGAGAGCTTACATTCTAACCAGACACCTACAGTGGGGAGAACAAGTATTTGATATACTGCCGATTTTGCAGGTTTTCCTACTTACAAAGCATGTAGAGGTCTGTAATTGTTATCATAGGTACACTTCAACTGTGAGAGACGGAATCCAGAAAATCACATTGTATGATTTTTAAATAATTAATTGGTATTTTATTGCATGACATAAGTATTTGATCACCTACCAACCAGTAAGAATTCCGGCTCTCACAGACCTGTTAGTTTTTCTTTAAGAAGCCCTCCTGTTCTCCACTGATAACCTGTTATTCACTGCACCTGTTTGAACTCGTTACCTGTATAAAAGACACCTGTCCACACACTCAATCAAACAGACTCCAACCTCTCCACAATGGCCAAGACCAGAGAGCTGTGTAAGGACATCAGGGATAAAATTGTAGACCTGCACAAGGCTGGGATGGGCTACAGGACAATAGGCAAGCAGCTTGGTGAGAAGGCAACAACTGTTGGCGCAATTATTAGAAAATGGAAGAAGTTCAAGATGACGGTCATTCTCCCTCGGTCTGGGGCACCATGCAAGATCTCACCTCGTGGGGCATCAATGATCATGAGGAAGGTGAGGGATCAGCCCAGAACTACATGGCAGGACCTGGTCAATGACCTGAAGAGAGCTGGGACCACAGTCTCAAAGAAAACCATTAGTAACACACTATGCCGTCATGGATTAAAATCCTGCAGCGCACGCAAGGTCCCCCTGCTCAAGCCAGCGCATGTCCAGGCCCGTCTGAAGTTTTCCAATGACCACCTGGATGATCCAGAGGAGGAATGGGAGAAGGTCATGTGGTCTGATGAGACAAAAATAGAGCTTTTTGGTCTAAACTCCACTCGCCGTGTTTGGAGGAAGAAGAAGGATGAGTACAACCCCAAGAACACCATCCCAACTGTGAAGCATGGAGGTGGAAACATCATTCTTTGGGGATGCTTTTCTGCAAAGGGGACAGGACGACTGCACCGTATTGAGGGGAGGATGGATGGGGCCATGTATCGCAAGATCTTGGCCAACAACCTCCTTCCCTCAGTAAGAGCATTGAAGATGGGTCGTGGCTGGGTCTTCCAGCATGACAACGACCCGAAACACACAGCCAGGGCAACTAAGGAGTGGCTCCGTAAGAAGCATCTCAAGGTCCTGGAGTGGCCTAGCCAGTCTCCAGACCTGGACCCAATAGAAAATCTTTGGAGGGAGCTGAAAGTCCGTATTGCCCAGCGACAGCCCCGAAACCTGAAGGATCTGTATGGAGGAGTGGGCCAAAATCCCTGCTGCAGTGTGTGCAAACCTGGTCAAGAACTACAGGAAACGTATGATCTCTGTAATTGCAAACAAAGGTTTCTCTACCAAATATTAAGTTCTGCTTTTCTGATGTATCAAATACTTATGTCATGCAATAAAATGCAAATTAATTACTTTAAAATCATGTGATTTTCTGGATTTTTGGGAAAAACTGCAAAATCGGTAGTGTATCAAATACTTGTTCTCCCCACTGTATATTTATAATATTCTTCATTCCATTATTTTACATAGATTTGTGTGTATTGGGTATATGTTTGGGAAATTGTTAGATATTACTTGTTAGATATTATTGCACTGTCGGAGCTAGAAACACAAGCATTTCGCAGTGCTGGACGCCAGGTCCTGTCTGGACCCCGCCGCATAGAACTCCACCTCTGGAGCCGTGCTGGATGCCAGGTCCTGTCTGGACCCCGGCACAAAGAACTCCAGCATCTGAGCTGGAGAAGGCACCGGTGCCGAGGAAGATGCCGACCCCAGAGTAGAACGGGACATCGGCCCCGGACTGGGCACCGGCGCAGCTGCCTCCGACCCCGGAGTAGGCCTGGCTACTGGTCCCGGACTGAGCACCGGCGCAGAGGGCTCAGGCCTCAACGTTGGACTGTACACCGGTCCCGGACTGGACACCGGCGCTGAGGGAGGCTCCGACCTCGGAGCAGGACTGCACACCGGTCCCGGCCTGGGCACCGGTGCAGAGGGCGACTCCAACCGCGGTGTGGGCCTGGTCACCGGTCCCGGACTGGGCACCGGTGCAGAGGGATGCTCCGACCTCTGAGCAGGACTGGACCCCGGTCCCGGACTGGGAATCAGTGCAAGCTCAGATGGCGCAAGCTTCGAAGCTAACCTCCGGCCTTGGCTCTGACCTGGACATCGGACCCGGACTGAGCACCGGCGTCGATGACTCCGACATCGGAGCTAGAATGGCCACTGGTCCCGGACTGGGCACTGGCGCAGAGGACAACTGTCTCAGAGCGGAACTCCTCACCAGATCAGAGCTGTTCACCGGCGCCGTCTTCATGGTGCGTGCAGCCGTCACGGGCTCAGTGACCTCGTCCTTCTCCTGGTCATGGAAGAGAGGAGCCAGCAACTCCTTCACGAGTGCCAGTCGGCGCATGGGCTCGGGCTCCTCTTTCCGTCAGCATAATGTGACTTGCAGGTAGGGTTGCTAAATTCTGGAAAATAGGAGAGAATGAGCAAGAAATCCGGAATCCTTCTACCAGGATTTATGGGAATTTAGGGAAATTTACCAGAATTTTGCAGGCCTGAAACCATGATGTTCAGGCCACTCCATTAGGGTAGAATTAGGCCTAAAAAAAAGTCCTTATCATAGTATTCCCCAACATTTTTATTTTGTGTGGAATTTTCATTGCTGAACATAAAATAATGTAAGGAACACCAGGAAATAATCTCAAAGTAATTTTAATTTAAGAAATCTTTTCCCAAGTATTCCCACTCATGGAGAGACACTATGTGATCGTAGACAAATGTAAGCAAGGTTTGAAATTATTATGTTTTAGTCAAACATACACTATATATACAGTATGGATTTGGCTATTTCAGCCACACCCGTTGCTAACAGGTGTATAAAGTCGAGCACACAGCCATGCAATCTCCATAGACAAACATCGGCAGTAGAATGACCTGTGCTGAAGAGCTCAGTGACTTTCAACGTGGCACCGTCATAGGATACCACCTTACAACAAGTCAGTTTGTCAAATTTCTGACCTGCTAGCGCTGCCCAGGTCAACTGTAAGTGATATAACTGTGAAGTGGAAACATCTAGGAGCAACAACGGCTCATCTGCGAGGTGGTAGGCCACACAAGCTCACAAAACGGGACCGCCGAGTGCTAAAGAGCGTAGCGCGTAAAATTGCCTGTCCTCAGGTGCAACACTCACTACCGAGTTCCAAACTGCCTCTGGAAGCAACATCAGCACAAGAACGGTTTGTCGGGAGCTTCATGAAATGGGTTTCCGTGGCCGAGCAGCTGCATACAAGCCTAAGATCACCATGAACAATGCCAAGTGTCGGCTGAAGTGGTGTAAAGCTCGCCGCTATTGGAGTGATGAATCACGCTGCACCATCATGCAGTCTGACGGACACATCTGGGTTTGGCTGATGCCAGAAGAACGCTACCTGCCCTGATGCATAGTGCCAACTGTAAAATTTGGAGAACAGAACAGTGGAGGCTGTTATAGCAGCAAAGGGGGTACCCACTCCATATTAATGCCCATGATTTTGGAATGAGATGTTCGACGAGCAGGCGTCCACATACTTTTGGTCATGTAGAATATCTGTTTGGGCTTCTTGCGGTCAATTTGCAGTCTACAAATTATTTGTAATTATGTTCCAGCCCCTTGACCATCCGCTCAATAAAAAAATAGTCCAGTGGCTGAATCTAGTTGATGACCCCCGCCTTATGAGACATCTAATATATTTTGGCTACTTTCAAGAAACAAATTGCTTTGTCACTGTGGTGGTTCCCTGTAGAAAGCATGCATTTCTAAATGCATGCTTTTGTACCTGTTGACTATATGTAAGAAAGGCAGTATCTGAGGTATGAACTGGGGTACAATTATGTACCTATAACTATTGATAGGGAAATAAAGCTTCCTGAGGCATTGAAGTTTTCAAGCCAATTGTGTTGAAAGGTGGTTCATTACTCAATGCTTTGATCAAGACAGTGTACACTAGTAGCACCTACTGGTCAAAATAATTTAGCTAAATTATTATAGATGACGTCCCACACTCAATACCAAACCAATCAGGTGGTTGTTCGACGAAGCAAAGCTTCGGATGTCATTGATCACATGCACCGGCATCAGCACACCTGCTTCGAAGTACAGTGCTTAGCGATTTTGACGCATGCCTCGGCGCTCCGGTATCAAATTTCCCCCTCAGGGATCAATAAAGTGCCTATCTATCTATCTATCTAACCATAACATCCCTACCTATAACTAAAGGTACAAAGAATGTACCTTACAGGCAGGGTTGGGGAGTAACGGATTATATGTAAGGGATTACAAAAAACGGTAACTTTAATCCATTACGTTACCAGCAAAAATATTGTAATGAGATTAGATACTTTTGAAAAACGTATGATTACTTTGAGGATTACTTATAATTTCAGAAAGGATGTTTGCGAAAAAGAATATTTGACACTGTTTTCTCAATGACATTCAAATCAGCATTGAAAAAAGGCACAAGTCAGACACCACTATTATGACACACCAAATGTGTTTAATGGATCGCGGACAAGCAGGAATAGGCTTTTTGTAGGCTACAGTCCAAGCTATGTCTTCCAAAGGTGCGACTGCTGTCGGCATCCAAAGATGATCCAATTTGAATAAAGGCTTGGAGCTCTTGCAATAGCTGCATAGTGCGGATCCTAGCCTATGGAATATAAGTGGGGCTTTTATTACTCAATTTAATTCATGCTGATAAAAAAAAAAATCCATAGGCCTAATGGACACATGCTCAAACTTGCACACTTTTGATAGATTTATAGGGGCAATCTGTAGTTGCTACATCCATTTTTTAAGTTATAAATTATATATATATACACACATTACAGCTTAGTTCAACTATAACACTCCATGACAACCCAATGAGCGTAGCATTTATTTTTCAACTGGCATCAATCAGCCCACTCCTCCATGACAACAAAATCATGAACAACAGAGTAGGGCTGGCTAATAAATCCTTACATTTGGGGTTATGCTCAGGTAAAACTATTTGGCTAATCTATACTTCCATATTTCCAAATCCTATTCTTGAAGATTAAGGGGTATAACATTTAATTGAATGACTGGAATTCTGATAGTCTTTGGATTTGAATGTAAAGATATCATTGAATCGTATTATTATATGTAGTAGAAAGCGATGGGTTAGAAGAAGCCTACATAACCAACCCATAAAGTAAAATCTAACATCCATGTATGGCCAGCTAACTTTAACATTGATTTATCCTGCAATAGATGTTGTTGAATTGGTAACATAGAAATGTCTTCTTCTAATGCCTCTTAAGGGAAAAGGAAAAGTAACTGAATGTAATCAGATTACATTACCGAGTTTGGGTAATCCAAAAGTTACGTTACTGAATACAATTGTGGACAGGTAACTAGTAACTGTAATGGATTACTTTTATAACGTACCACCCCAGTGACAAGCATTTGTACTCCTTTAAGAACAAATCTAAACCTTTTTTTTCTGAGAGTATAGCTTCTGACTGACTTACTGGCAGGCTGAGTGAGTGAGTGAACAAGGGAGAGTTTACCTCAAGATAGTGGAGGAGGGAGATGCTGACTGACTGGTTGGCTGACTGGGTGAGTCTACGTGGGAGCGTTTACTTCGAGGTAGTGGGGGGAAGATGCACTTACTCTCCAGTTTCTCCAGAGTAAAGTTCATCCATCATTCCAGTCCAGTGTCACGTTAGTGTCTCTCTAAAGGCCATCACCATGCTTTATTTCATGACAAATGAATGGGAAGTGAGTGTTTTCTTCTCTCGCTTACCTTGCTCAACCACCGGTAACACATTTACCTAAACACCATGCATATCCACGGGGAAACAGTTCACGGGAGAATGATGCAAATGATTATAGCTATAAAGTGTCTCTATTAGGTACAATTCCAAATAGCAATGTTTTGTTGACATTAACCAGGTTTCCATCCAACCACTTCAAGCCGATGAATTACCTTATGCTTGTTGGAGGAAACGCCTTTATGTGCAAATATTGATATACAGTGCATTCGTAAAGTATTCAGACCCCTTCCCTTTTTCCAAATTTTGTTACGTTACAGCCTTATTCTAAAATATATATTTTTTATCCTCATCAATCTACTTTGTAACACAATACCCCATAATGACAAAACGAAAACAGGTTTTTAGACATTTTTGCAAATATGTAAACTGAAATATCTTATTTGCATAAGTATTTAGACCCTTTACTATGAGATTAAAAATTGAGCTCAGGTGCATCCTGTTTCCATTGATCATCCTTGAGATGTTTCTACAACTTGATTGGAGTCCATCTGTGGTAAATTCAATTCGTTGTACATGATTTGGAAAGGCACATCTGTCTATATAAGGTCCCACAACTGACAGTCCATGTCAGAGCAAAAATCTAGGCCATGAGGTCGAACGAATTGTCCGTAGAGATCCGAGACAGGATTGTGTCGAGGCACAGATCTTGGGAAGGGTACCAAAACATTTTTGACCGACTGGCTCGATTTGGTATTATGTAGAGTAGAGCTAGAAAATTGTATATCATACACTAGAGTTGAGGAACAATACGAAAGTAATTCTGCTTTGAAAGTTGTCACTTTTGAGAAAATGTCCTTTGAATGTTTTGGTAAACCTACTGGAGAGCTCTACTTTGTCTACACCCATTCAGCATCGTTCACACCCTCTTAAGCTTTAGCTCCGCCCATCTCTTTAAGGCACGTTTAGAGCGCACACTGGACGCTCTGGCCGAGGAGTAGGGTTGATCCGAGCATTCTGTCCTAACAACAAC
The DNA here is from genome assembly GCA_023634145.1 of Thymallus thymallus. Classification (NCBI taxonomy): domain Eukaryota; kingdom Metazoa; phylum Chordata; class Actinopteri; order Salmoniformes; family Salmonidae; genus Thymallus; species Thymallus thymallus. The sequence continues at coordinate 22,824,154 of CM042404.1, read as the reverse complement.
AGTCAAGCACCCAAGCTCTATGGCTAATGTTGACTAGCTTTCTAGCTATTTCCAGGCACAAATGAGAACAGCTCACTGACCATTTTACTCACACTAGAAGAGGTGGTTAGGCTGTTTTTATGTTAACCAGAGCGTTGGTGACTGCAACTGTGCTGCTGGCAACAATTGATTTACTATTAATGTTTACTGACACTGGCCATATTCATCGGGCGTTCGTAATTTTGTCAGTTATGCTGCGCTCTGGCACACTCAGATGACAGTGCTCTAAAATCGGAGAAGATAGCCAGAGCGAATTTACCAGCTACATCTATCAACAGTTCTTGCAGTGACATCATGAACATTCTATTGAAATGGTTACTTGCATAGTGGACTCTTTTGTTAAGACATGTAGCTAGGTAGCTAGCTAAACAAGGAACCATAATCCCAACTCATGACGTTACTACCCTCAATGAATCTGCAGGTAGTTAACCAACCAGGTGCAATGTTACCTAGCTAACATTAGGCTACAACTAGCAAAGAAAATGGCTTTGAGATACGAATAATATTACACAGATCATACACGTAACGTTAGCTAGCGAGCTAACAGTACACTTTAACTTTAATTGAAAACGACTAAATTAAAAACAATATAATATCTGAAAATCTTACACATATACATGGATGATCGCTTCTCCTTCTCTGTCACGGATGTCATGGTTGCCCTTAGTTTGAAGATGTTATCCAGAGACAGGTGTTTTCTCCATCTCCTTAGCGATCATACTCTAATTTCAAAACTCGGTCCTCCAGAAAGTGGAGAGCAACACTTATGCAGTTTTACTATGTGATATTGTCATGTCCTGATATGTTTCACCTGTCTGTGTTTGTCCCCTCCCCACACCAGGTGCACCCTATCACCATCATTAATCAGTTTGGGTATTTAGCCTCTTGGGTGCTGTTGGCATTTGCCAGATCGTCTTGCCTAGTCCGTCGTTCCAGCGCTCTATTGTGTTACTAACTCTGCCAGTCTGTTTCCCGGTATTTGGACCTCTACCTGCCTGTTGGATTACGTGCCTGTCTATCTCCTCCTGTGCCTTCGACCTTCTGATCTCCTGCTAAAACGAGGCATTTGCCTGTGTTACGGATTACGAGCCTGTCTACTCCTCTGCACTGCCATCCTTCTGATTCCCGATACCGAACGCTGCATGCATTACGACTACGAGCCTGACTCTCCTTATTGGACTATTGCCTTTCTGATTCCCTGTTACGAACACTGCCTGTCATTCACTACGAGACTGTCTTGCCCCATATACTTGATTAAATATTTAATCATATCTCTGCCTCCGTGTCCGCTTTTGGGTCCCGTATATCTGTCGTTGTGTCAGAACGATCTGGCCATGACGGACCCAGCGGAGTTGACAGATCTCCAGAACGCAATAGCCCGTCAAGGGGTTGTAGTGGGTCGACACGAGGAGGTGCTACGGTCAATAGCAGAAGAACTCCGTGAGCAGAGAGAGAACCAGCAGCGAGCCACCGAATGTCTACTCCAACACTTGGAGAAATTAACACTGGCACTACCGGCACAGAGCGCTTCCTCCCCGTCTCCTGTCCCACCTATACCCAGTAATTCACCACCTTCCCCGGTATCCCTAAGAGAGCCGCACTTACCTGCCCCCGAACGGTTCTCTGGTGATTCGAGTTATTGTCGTCCTTTCTTGTCCCAGTGCTCGCGTATCTTCGAGCTGCAGCCATCCTCTTTTCCCACAGAGAAGTCACGGGTCGCCTATATGATAACCATGATGACGGGGCGAGCCCTGGCCTGGGCTACGCCGATATGGGACCAGCAACTTCCCGTCTGTTACAGTCTAGCAGCGTTCACTGCGGAGGTAAAAAAAGTTTGATGCTCCATTATCCGGAAGAGAAGCGGCACGTCAGCTACTACATCTAAAACAGGGGACTAGCAGCGTGCCGGATTACTCAATTAAATTCCGTACCCTGGCAGCGGAGTGCTCGTGGAATTCCGAGGCTCTGCTCGATGCCTTCTACGACGGATTATGTGATCCCATCAAACATGAGCTCGCCGCCCGAGAGGTTCCTCCCAGTTTAGACAGCCTCATCTCCATTGCCATGCGTATTGGCAGTAGGCTTCAGGAACGAAACCGGGAGAGAGAGAATCGCCGTCCTGCTCAGGCACTTCCGCATTTCGGCGGACCGGGTGGCAGAGCGTCACCAGGAGTAACGGCACCACCCGAATACGTCCGAGAACCCTCGAGGGCGCCAGAAGTCCTGACATCTGAGCCCATGCAGATAGGAAGGGCACAGCTGACGTCCGAGGAACGTCAACGCAGGATAAACAGTCGCAGCTGTCTCTACTGTGGAGAGAAGGGGCATTACGCAGCCCTAGACGGTCGTTCTATTGGGCGGGTGTCTCAGATATCGGTGCCCGTTACTCTGATCCTGTCTGGCAACCACAGGGAGGAGATCCAGTTCCTGCCCTTACACTCCCCTAACGCTCCTATTGTGTCAGGCCATTCTTGGCTTGTTAAACACAACCCTCACATTGATTGGATTACCGGTTCTGTTACAAACTGGAGCCCCTTTTGCCTTGCTCATTGTCTGAAGGCTGCACCTCATGTTCTAACCAGACAGGTTTCACAGGCCACGGAGGACATCGATTTGTCATCTGTCCCCTCCGAATACTGGGATCTAAGGGAGGTTTTCAATAAGTCTCGGGCTACCTCGCTACCACCTCATCGGCCATACGACTGTGCCATAGACCTCCATCCAGGCACATCACCCCCCCGTGGACGTCTGTACTCCTTGTCCGGTCCGGAGACTAAGGCCATGGCAGATTATGTAGAGGCCTCCCTCAGGGCTGGGATTATTCGGCCATCTTCCTCTTCTGCTGGTGCAGGGTTTTTCTTCGTAGCCAAAAAGGATAAGACTCTTCGCCCATGCATTGACTACCGGGGTCTTAATGACATCACAGTGAAGAATCGTTATCCACTCCCTCTGCTGGCCTCCGCGTTTGAACTGCTCCAGGGAGCCACAATCTTCTCTAAACTGGACCTCCGAAATGCATACCACCTGGTACGGATACGAGAAGGGGATGAATGGAAGACGGCGTTCAACACGGCTAGTGGACACTACGAATACCTGGTGATGCCATTTGGGTTGACTAACGCTCCCGCTGTCTTCCAGGCTCTGGTTAACGATGTGCTCCGGGACATGATTAATCGTTTTGTCTTTGTGTATCTGGATGACATTTTGATATTCTCCCACTCTGCCCAGGAACACACAGCACATGTACGACAGGTCCTCCAGCGATTATTAGAAAATCAACTGTTTGAAAAAGCAGAGAAGTGCGAGTTCCATCGCTCTGTCATTCCTTTCCTGGGTTACATAGTGGCCGTGGGTAGCATCCGGATGGATCCTGGCAAGATCCAAGCCGTCACTGATTGGCCACAGCCCTCTTCACGCCTGGATCTGCAACGCTTCCTGGGGTTTGCCAATTTTTATCGACGGTTCATTCGAAATTACAGCATTTTGGCGGCCCCACTCACTGCCCTGACCTCAACTAAAGTGAGCTTTGTGTGGTCACCCCAAGCAGCCCAGGCCTTCACTGCCCTCAAACAGCGCTTCACGTCAGCCCCCATTTTGATTCACCCAGACCCAGCCCGGCAATTTTTAGTGGAGGTAGATGCCTCCAATATCGACGTGGGGGCTGTATTGTCGCAAAGGTCGGACCACGATCAGAAGCTGCATCCATGTGCATTCCTCTCCCGTCGTCTGACACCTGCTGAAGTAAATGATGACGTCGGCAACCGGGAATTGCTGGCGGTCAAGATGGCATTGGAGGAGTGGAGACATTGGCTGGAGGGGGCGGAACAACCATTTATTGTGTGGACAGACCACAAGAATCTTGAGTACCTACGCTCAGCCAGGAGACTCAATGCCCGACAAGCCAGGTGGGCTCTGTTTTTTACTCGTTTTGATTTCACCCTGTCTTATCGGCCTGGCTCAAAGAATACGAAACCAGACGCCCTCTCCCGTGTGTTCAGCCCTACTGCCAAGGAAATGAACGCATTCTTCCTGTCTCTTGTCTGGCTACGTCCTTGGTCTGGGGTGTTGAAGAGGCTGTGCGTAATGCGCAACAGTTGAGCCCTGACCCAGGAGGGGGTCCGCCGGGCTGCCTGTTCGTACCTGACCCTGTTCGATCCCGAGTCCTGGAATGGGGTCATTCGTCGAGATTGACCTGCCACCCCGGCGCTCGTCGGACCCTGGCATTTATACGGCGACGATTTTGGTGGCCCACCATGGGGGTGGATGTCCCCTCTTTTGTCTCGGCCTGCATGGTGTGCAACCGAAGCAAGACGTCCCGCCAGGCCCCAGCTGGTCTCCTGCAGCCTCTGCCTGTCCCTCATCGTCCATGGTCACATCTCTCCCTGGACTTTGTCACAGGTCTGCCACTATCCGACGGCAATACCGCCATCCTCACCGTAGTAGACCAGTTTTCGAAGGCGGCACACTTTATCCCCCTGCCTAAGTTGCCATCGGCCAAGGAGACTGCCCAATTGATGGTACAGCACGTTTTCCGGATCCACGGACTACCCATAGACATCGTCTCCGACCGGGGTCCTCAGTTCACTTCCCAGTTCTGGAGGTCTTTCTGCACCCTTATTGGATCAGCCTGTCCTCAGGATTCCACCCAGAGTCTAACGGCCAATCAGAGCGGGCCAATCAAGACCTAGAAACTGTGCTACGTTGCCTGGTTTCGGACAATCCCACCACCTGGAGCCGGCAACTCGTTTGGGTGGAATATGCCCGCAACACCTTGCCTTCCTCCGCTACTGGGCTTTCCCCCTTCGAGTGCTCCTTGGGCTACCAGCCTCCGCTGTTTCCGGAGCAGGAAGAGGAGGTTGGCGTCCCGTCGGCCCAGTTGTTTGTTAGGCGCTGCCGTCGGACCTGGAGAAAGGCCCGGGCTGTTCTACTACGGACCAATACCAGGTATCGGCGGCAGGCCGACCGTCGCAGGACCCAGGCTCCCCACTACCGTGTTGGCCAGAGGGTGTGGCTGTCCACCCGAGATCTGCCCCTTCGGGTGGAAAGTCGCAAGCTTTCATCCCGTTACATCGGCCCTTATCAGATCTCCCGGGTTATCAACTGCTCAGCTATACGCCTCATGTTGCCCCGGTCCCTCCACATTAATCCTACCTTTCATGTGTCCCGTGTCTCCTGTTCCCAGGCCTGCCCCTCCTCCTCGGGTTATTGACAACCAACCTGCTTGGACGGTGCGTCGCCTCCTGAGAGTCCGTCCCCGGGGCCGGGGTTTCCAGTACCTGGTTGACTGGGAGGGCTACGGGCCGGATGAGCGGTCTTGGGTCTCTACCAGGGACATCCTCGACCCGGAGCTCATCGCCGACTTTCATCGACGGCATCCCGGTCAGCCAGGTATGCACCCGGGTCGGTCGCCAGGTGGCGCCCGTAGGGGGAGGGGTACTGTCATGTCCTGATATGTTTCACCTGTCTGTGTTTGTCCCCTCCCCACACCAGGTGCACCCTATCACCATCATTAATCAGTTTGGGTATTTAGCCTCTTGGGTGCTGTTGGCATTTGCCAGATCGTCTTGCCTAGTCAGTCGTTCCAGCGCTCTATTGTGTTTCTAACTCTGCCAGTCTGTTTCCCGGTATTTGGACCTCTACCTGCCTGTTGGATTACGTGCCTGTCATTCCCCTCCTGTGCCTTCGACCTTCTGATCTCCTGCTAAAACGAACTCTGCCTGTGTTACGGATTACGAGCCTGTCTACTCCTCTGCACTGCCATCCTTCTGATTCCCGGTACCGAACGCTGCCTGCATTACGACTACGAGCCTGACTCTCCTTATTGGACTATTGCCTTTCTGATTCCCTGTTACGAACACTGCCTGTCATTCACTACGAGATTGTCTTGCCCCATATACTTGATTAAATATTTAATCATATCTCTGCCTCCGTGTCCGCTTTTGGGTCCCGTATATCTGTCGTTGTGTCAGATATATTTTCAAAAAAGCCGCGTTAGATAGAGCTGGCCGCCCGGCCAATCTGAGCAATCGGGGTAGAAGGGCCTTGGTCAGGGAGGAGACCAAGAACCCGATGGCGAGAGCTCCAGAGTTCCTCTGTGGAGATGGGAGAACATTCCAGAAGGACAACCATCTCTGCAGCACTCCACCAACTAAGCCTTTATGGTAGAGTGGCCAGACGGAAGCCACTTCTCAGTAAAAGGCACAAGACAGCCCACTTGGAGTTTGCCAAAAGGCACCTAAAGGACTTTCAGACCATGAGAAACAAGATTCTCAGATCTTATGAAACCAAGATTGAACTCTTTGGCCTAAATGCCAAGCGTCACGTCTGGAGGAAACCTGGCATGGTGGTGGCAGCATCATGCTGTGGGGATATTTTTAATCGGCAGGGACTGGGAGACTAGTCAGGATCGAGGGAAAGATTAATGGAGCAAAGTACAGAGATCCTTTTTGAAAACCTACTCCAGAGCCCTCAAGACCTCAGACTGGGGCAAAGGTTCACCTTCCAACAGGACAACAACCCTAAGCACACAGCCAAGTCTTCACTGGAGTTACCTGAAAATAGCTGTGCAGTGACGCTACCCATCCAACCTGACGAGTATCTGCAGAGAAGAATGGGAGAAACTCTTCAAATACAGATGTGTCAAGCTTGTAGCGCCATACCCAAGAAGACTCTAGGCTGTAATCGCTGCCAAAGGTGCTTCAACAAAGTACTGAGTAAAGGGTCTGAATACTTATGTAATATGATATCTGTTTTTTATTTTAATATCTTTTAACTCCGCAAACCTGTTTTTGCTTTGTCATTATGGGGTATTGTGTGTAGACAGTCAATTTAATCAATTTTAGAACAAGGCTGTAACGTAACAAAATGTGGAAAAGTCAAGGGGTCTGAATACTTTCGGAATACACTGTAATAACCATCACATCGAAGTAGTCTTGTCAAGGCCTACCACCACGATGTGGAAAAGCATCAAGTTTAAAGGCATATGAAATAAGTTATGAAGAACATCTAATGGTGGTTAAGTGCACTGTGTTCATGCAAAATTCCAATAGGCTAAATATTGAGGGTAGGCTATTATTTGAATGCTGTTGATGATGATCGGTGCTTGGCTGCCAATTATCAAATTGCTCTTATTCATATCTCATCATATAACCTGTCCACTTTATCAGCGAACTCTTGGCTAGAGAGCATGCGTCACAATCCGCATAAGTGCTTTTTATGTGCACTATGTCATCACGCACAGCCTTTTATCCGCAACAAGTCAGTTTAATGGAAACACCTCTGGTGGGAAAATATTGTTTTTATGCAGATTTTAGAATATTCCCCAATTAGAAGGAAATATAGCTATTGAGACCAAATTCCACTCATTGTTACTGTACAAGGACGGACCACAATAAATCAGAAAATCTCAAGGCTTTCTTCTTCTCTCGAGTGTTCTATCTTCCTGCAACTCAGTAGCCTGGTCTGGTGTGTGGTAGGTATATTTATTTAATTACTGTTCAAGGACCTAGCTGATATAATTACTCACTGATCCTCTCGTTATCAAACATTCATACTGTGGGCCAGGGGTTACACACCCCTCCATATACAGTATGTATCCAGCCCTGAAGGTCACTTCCATCATCCGCCCACTCCTTCATTACTGTCTGTCCCTGCAATATCTCAGCACCGGTCAGAACTCTGGAACTATTAGATAGTACTAATTACCCTGGTTTACCATGGTTTACAGTCTAGTCACACTTAATAACTCTGCTAATGGGTGGTCTTATGCAAGGGAAGGCAGGTGTCCATGGAAATAATGAACGTGGAGCAAAGCAAAAATCTAACTCTTATCAACATTATGTACTGAGCTCGATCTTGTGCTATTTTCAATATAGGGAATCAACAATGATTAAGTAAATGTAAAGGTAAATTAAATAAATGTAAGTGTTTAAATCATGGAGTAAAAATGTTTTATTTTGCCGCATAGTGAATATGGAATTTATATAAAGGCATATTGAATGAACAGATGCGTAGAGAAACACAAATGTAGTCCTGATGGTTCTTATGGAAAAGTAGATGTGTGGTTATTGTTGTAAGAAATGAAAAAGGTCCCTAAAGAAAGAAATCGATCACCATGTACATGATACAATGATTACCAGTATTGAAGCATGCCTTCAGCATTGCCTTAATGTAAACTGACTAAGGTACAATTTGGATGGAATTGCCTGTGTGTTCTGTATTTTACATATGCACAACCTGCAATCCATGAATTTATAGAGCGAGATTGACAATGATACGCAATTGCTACAATTACAATTTTACTATCACGGTTACTATCACTCACTCTCTCGGTCTCATTTGTTCTGCAGAAACAAACGCAATGGAGCAGATATTCAACCAATATCTTCATTGTCACAAATTATAATGCAATTTACAGATGCAAACTGTGGACTGATATATTTTAATATGATTCCCCCTCCCTCCCTTGAGCTGTACTCTCCAGCATGATTTACACGCTTGAGCTGTTACCACAGACCATGATATCTGGCATCCTACCTCAGAGCAGGTTGCTGTTCATTAGAGGTCTACCTGGGTTCAAACTGCTGTTGACATTGTATGGACACTGAGCACTAGCACTGGCTTCTGGTGACAAGTCACTTTTAACAAGCTGGTTCCTGCCCTCAAATAGATCTGGGCTTGTTGCTATGAGACCACTTTACTTTGGCATTTTCAGTCTCATAAAAGGAGATAGTGTCATAAAAATAAATAAAACACAAGAGCTCTTTGTTCTATTTCTCGATATATAATACATCAACAACATCACAACAGAGCATTCGGCTAGAACTTCAGAAGACAACGAGAAGATTCTCCATAGTAACAAGGCTATCTATAACAAGCTACTCAACACCTAACAATAAAGGTGACTTGTCACACGCTTGTCATTTGAGTCACATATCTATCGCCAATCTATTGCCAATGATTTTATTCAGGCCTAAGTAATTTCACAGGCCACCTATAAAGTAGCAGGTTGCTATGAAGTCCTAGTATTTAACAGCATCTCAGAGGGCACTATCTCTCTCTCCAGACTCCGGCCAATGACAGTGGCTCTAATTGGAGTGTCATGTTAAGGAAGAGTAACGATGACTGGACAGTGGTAACTTGGTCTATGTCAATATGGAGACGGGCTGGAGAGAGGCTCAAGGACATTGGTGATTAGAATTGGATGTAGAGAGGAGAGCCTTGTTGTTATCCTCAAGAATCTTCACTTGTTAATGTCAATAGAACATGTTCAGGTAACTGCCAAAATAAAGAAAACACCAATATAACGTTTCTTAGTAAGGCGTTGGGGCACCACAAGCCAGAAAAGCTTCAATGCACCTTGGCATTGATTCTACTGTTGTCTGGAACTCTATTGGAGGGACGCGACACCATTCTTCCACGAGAAATTCCATAATTTGGTGTTTTGTTGGTGGTGGTAGAAAACAGTCTCCAATAAGTGTTAAATTGGGTTGAGATCTCGTGTCTGAGATATATGGTTTACATCGTTTTTCATACTCATCAAACCATTCAGTGATCACTCGTGCCATGTGGATGGTGGCATTGTCAGGTCCTGTGTAGCTCAGATGGTAGAGCATGGCGCTTGCAATGCTAGGGTTGTGGGTTTGATTCCCACGCTGGACCAGTATGAAAAAAGTGATAATGTATGCACTAACTGTAAGTCTTTCTGGATAAGATTGTCTGCTAAATGACTAAAAATGTAAATGTAATTAGGGGTGGGAGTCGACTCCAAAATAATAGATTCCTCTGATCCTTACCCGTTGAGTTGCATTTCTGGGTGTCAAGCTTCGATTCTGCTATGGATCAACTCCTAAGATTCAGTATTTTTGCAACAGAGAAAACTATTTGGCGTTGTCTACTTTGAGAAAACAAACTCTCGCCTCTTTCACCCAGAGATGGGAGGGGCACAGCCAGTCATAGGTAGGTATGTCGGCCACCAGGCAGACAATCAGTACTGTGCATCGGTAATCAAAAGATGTTGGCTATAGGCTATTGCAATTTCTTGGCTTGCAATATCTCGCACAAGTTCACTAAAGTAGGGGCTATCAATAAGTAGGCTGAGCTATTCTACAAGCAAAAGACCGAAGACAAAAACACACACTAGAGTTTTTCCTAGTGAAGAGAAAGAGGAGCAGGTGAGCCAGCGAGGGCAACTGCGAGGGAGAGGCAGACAGTCAGTCAGAACCGTGCACATAGGCTATATCTTGGTAATCAGTATCTAGCAATGTCTTGTCTAGCAATGCCTCGTAAATTCACAAAGTATATTCAAGTATATATTAGGCCATCAATGAGTATGGCTAAGCTATTCTTCATAGTGCCAGTGAATTGAAGTTGAACATCACCAAACGCATCTGTTTAATTAGGCCTAATGTGCAATAACAAGTATAGTGCCTATAGCTTATTTAATAAAACCCTGGCTGGCTGTTGATGTCCTAGGATAGGTTTCTCCAACCCGGTTTCTGGAGAGCTACCTTACTGTAGGTTTTCGCTCCAACCCCAGTTGTAACTAACCTTATTCAGCTTATCAACCAACTAATTATTGAATCAGATGTGCTAGATTAGGGTTGAAGTGAAAACCTACAGGATGGTAGCGCTCTATAAACAGGGTTGGAGAGCCCTGTCCTAGGCAATAGATTGCAAAGCAGCATCCCACTAAACTTTTTGGAAAGGGCAAAAAGTTGTCATCCATAAATACAGTCAAGTGCAAATACGGTTCAGCAGCTCAAATCAGCAGGATGGGGAGCATTGTTATTAGGAAGGACGTCTACCATGGATCACTGAAATAATGATTAGTTAAATATTATAGGGAGACCTATACATTTGACAGCCAAGCACGAGTTATCATTATAGCCTATTATCGTCTAGACATAACATTGAAATATCTTCAAGCCTACAATAAAAACCTACAGGCTCCCGTCACAAGAGTAATTTCAATTTGGAAAAAAAAGGGATTACAGGGGGCAGATTGGAAAAACTAATCCTGTGTGAATCATCCTCTGGAATAATGCACATGCTTGGATAATAATTACAAAACCAACGTCTCTAGTAATACCCGTCCGATTAGGGCTATAACATGGCAAAGAATAGGCTTATCATCGTAGAGAGCGACCCATCATCCCATGGGATCCATCAAGGCTGCAGAAATATCACCGAAATATTCTAGTTCCTACACGTCACCTTTTATTTTAAAAAAATAAGTATTTTATAGGCTAAGTTGATGAGCAAATGGTCAGCATCACGCTCATGTAGTCTTCCCAGTAGGACTCTACAGTAATGAGGCGGTGTGTACGTGTGTGCGCATCCGTTTCAGTGTGTTTTGGGAGTCAAGCAAGCGTCAACTCCAAAAAGTCGTGCACAACTAATTGCCATCCTATGGGGGCATAGCCATGCTATCCATTTTTATACATGACCCTAAGCATGATGGGATGATGATTGCTTAATTAACTCAGGATCCACACCTGTGTGGAAAAACCTGCTTTGAATATACCTTGTATCCCTCATTTACTCAAGTGTTTCCATTATTTTGGCAGTTATCTGTACGTATGCAGAGTTAACAGTTAATTGTCAATTGTACATTTGGAAATTCTGAACTACCTGTATGAGGCAGATTGGTAGAGAAGGTTTTGGTGGTGGTGGGGAGTTGGGTAAAGTCCCTCTTTGCTTCTCTCTGTAGCTGTGTGGCTTAGCGTATTCATGCCATTGTCGTCAACTAGCAGCAAAACAGCCCAGCGCCAACTGTTTGTGTGTTGGTGCCAGGGCTACCTGTTTTCTGAGATGAGTTTGTTCTATCAGCTCTTTGCCAGCTGCCGGTCTCCTTTTCATGGCTGCAGCATTGTTTGAAGTGGGCTAGTACGTGTACTTACTGTGTTTACGTCCTGATTTTACCTACCCATAATCCCATCAAAAAATGAACTATTTTACCTCAGTTGTTTTTCTTTTACAGCCTCCAGCTGCCCTATTAGCCCAGTTCACAAACCAGCCGCACTGACAGTCAAAGAGTTCATTGTGGGTTTGCTCTCTCTGGTTTTATGGTATGTTTCTGATGTGTTGTTGTGCCAGCTTTAGCAAGATTGGAACATGTTAGGCTACTTCTGTACTCTGTAAACAAATGGAATACTGGCAGGAGTTTGGAAACTAAAAGCATATCCATTCACCTCTCTGCTATGCATGATCATAGGAAGGAAAGAACAGAAGTTCATGACCAATCATTTTACCAATATGTCTCCATACATCCAACTTATTGTATATAGCCTAGTTGTTACTTTGAACAGCGACACTACCACAGCTGTGCTCTTCCAACAGTATCTCTACTCTTGCCACTTCATACTGTAAACAGAGGTCTCTCTCCCTGCTGAAAAACAGCATAGACCAGCATAGGCTAGTGACCAGCCTTTGCGGTGTTTTCGCTGGTGACCAGCCTTTGCAGTGTTTTCGCTGGTGACCAGCCTTTACTGTGTTTTGGACACTGGTGACCAGCCTTTACTGTGTTTTTCGCTAGTGACCAGCCTTTGCTGTGTTTTCGCTGGTGACAAGCCTTTACTGTGTTTTGGACACTGGTGACCAGCCTTTACTGTGTTTTGGACACTGGTGACCAGCCTTTACTGTGTTTTCGCTGGTGACCAGCCACTGGTGACCGTCACCCGCAAAACCAGCATGAAGTCACAATATGCTGCCTTGCAAAGTGATTGGAATCGTGGGGATAGAAAAATGTGTAGCATAAGATAAATACATGAATTCATTAATCAATCAATCAATGTACATGCAAAAATACAAATTCTAAACATCAAACTGAAATAGAGCATGCTGGGATAATGATAGGCGTGGTTTTGCAAATCAGTTTGACCATGCTGGACCAGCATACACTCCCCCAAAAGGTTACTGAGGGGTTCTTTGGTGAAGGTGATATTTGTCATCTTTTTTTTGCATATAAAGAAAGGTATCTTTACTGCTTTACTCCACCATGTTTTCCTTTTATGCCATGAAATGCTACACTGCTAAAAAGTTCCTGTAGGCTACTGGTTGCAGTGAAAGTAAGGTAAACAACAGCAAGTTACAAGTTTTTACAGCTGAATTAAGGTGTTATTGCTGTAAAAAGACAGTGTGATGTTGAATGCTGAATAGTTGTGACTATATGTCACTTGGGATATGAACTCATAACCTTTTGGTTGCTAATGCTAATGCTACGCCACCAGGTCTGTGGGCATGACAGAGAGATTGGACATAGATTTAATGTCAAGAATAAATTTCTGCTAAAAGTTGCCCAGAATCAAGTCAATAATTGTCTGATTATCTGACAACAACAATTTGCGACACTTTATGTAAAGTGTGCATAAATTATTTGGGGGATTTGAACTTGCAAGCTTTTGGGTGGAAGTGCATTGATGTTTCAGCAGTGCCACCAGGTACATCTTTATTACCAAGAACATACACTGAACACAAATATAAACGCAACATGCAACAATTTCAAAGATTTTACTGAGTTACAGTTCATATAAGAAAATCAGTCAATTGAAATACATAAATTTGTCCCTAATCTATGGATTTCACATGACTGGGAATACAGATATGCATTTGTTGGTCACAGATACCTTAAAAACCCAGTCAGTATCTGTTGTGACCACCATTTGCCTCATGCAGCGCTACACATCTCCTCCGCATAGAGTCAGTATGTTGACTGTGGCCTGTGAAATGTTGTCCCACTCCTTTTTAATGGCTGTGCAAAGTTGTTGGATATTGGAACACGTCGATGCAGAGCATCTCAAACATGCTCAGTTGGTGACATGTCTGGTGAGTACATTTTCCAGGAATTGTCTGCAGATCATTGCAACATGGGGCCGTGCATTATCATGCTGAAACATGAGGTGATGGCGGAGGATGAACGGTACGACAATGCGCCTCAGGATCTCGTCAAGGTATCACTGTGCATTCAAACTGCCATCGATAAAATGCAATTGTGTTCATTGTCCTTAGCTTATGCCTGCCCATACCATAAGCCCACCATGGGGCACTCTGTTCACAACGTTAATCAGCAAACAGCTCGCCCACGCTGCCATCTGCGCGGTACAGTTGAAACCGGGATTCATGTGTGAAGAGCACACTTCTGCAGCATTCCAGTGGCCATCGAAGGTGAGCATTTGCCCACTGAAGTCGGTAACGATGCCAAACTGCAGTCAGGTCAAGATCCTGGTGAGGACGACAAGCACTCAGATGAGCTTCCCTGAGACGGTTTCTTACAGTTTGTGCAGAAATTCTTTGGTTGTGCAAACCCAAAGCTTCATCAACTGTGGATGAGTTTCTAGTCTCAGGCTATCCCGCAGTTGAAGAAGACTGATGTGGAGGTCCTGGGCTGGCGTGGTTACACGTGGTCTGTGGTTGTGAGGCCAGTTGGACGTACTGCTAAATTCTCTAAAAACGTTGGAGATGGCTTATGGTAGAGAAATGTTATGCGTTTCAGGAAACTAGGCGTATATCGCCGGTCACTACTTCACAGGAGAGCCATTTGAACTTAATTTTTTTTTTTTTTAAGGCAGAAATTTGAGCTGGTCAGTATGTGTAGGTAATCCTGTCTAATGGAAGGCTGGACCCTCCTAAGTTTCTCTCTAATGTTTTCTAATCATTTGCACTTGTTTTGGTACACCTAATTCTAATTTTAGCCATTTTATGTGATGGTAAAGGTAGGGGTGTACTAGCTTTTTCCCCATAAGGAAAAGGCATTATTGTTTATTTTAAGTTTTATGCTGGTTTTTTGGTGTGTGATATTTTTTTAATTGGGTAACCTTTATCTGTCAATAGTGTTGAAGCGAAGATTTCATATCAATCTGTCGAAATATGTAAAAAAAAAAAAAAAAAAGACCTTTCCAGGGGGTGTACTTACATTTTCACATGACTGTAGATATTACATATTTCTAATTTTGACAGCTTGACCAGCATAGACCAGCATGGACCAGCTTAAAATGTATGCTAGTCTATACTGTTTTTTTTCAGCAGGGGTTTTCGCTTTCTTTCTCTCTCTCTCTCATTTTCCTACTTGGCATTTATCACAATGGAGAAAGGACAGGAAGAGCATGTGAGGTGACGATGTATGTGAGAATAATAGATCTGTGATTGATGTACAGAAGCCAATAAACTACTAAAAACTAATGTCACTGAACGAAAGGAGAGAACTCTTAAGTAGACTTGTTCGGCTTCAGCATTGGTCAATGTGTCTGATTAGGGACACATTGATTGCCATGTGTCAATATAGACAGGTCATATGTGGTGCTTAAAGAGGAGGAGGTGGTTCTGATGATGATTTATGCCTTTCAACTGGAGAGAGAGAAAGAGAGAGATCGAATGAAGAAAGGAAAGGAGAGGGAAAGAGAGAGCAAGCCAGCCAGGCTGCAGCACTGAAAGCAGCAGAGAGAATTCATTGCATGACAGCGGACTTAATTATGATAATTTTCTTTGATCTGCAATTTCTAATATAGGATCTTAATTTGAGCCAGTTTGCTACAGCAGGAAAATAATCCTGCAGCAACAGGAAATGTGAATTATTATGTGGATTATAATTAATGGACATTTTTGTAGGGGTTGATACAAGTCTGAAATTTCAAAGTGGGAATTACAAACTTCAGAAGGCTTTTTTGGCATTTAGCAGACGCAGTGCGACTTACAGGAGCAATTAGGGTTAAAGGGAACATCGCAGAATTAGGTTGCTGATAAACGTTGATGGGGTTCATCCTTCCAACTAAAAGTCCTAATACGACATATCACTTTACATTTGTATTTTGGGAGAATGTTATATTTTATCTGAATTTGACCGAAGTCATGTCGGAAAAGCTTTCGGGAAAGTGACGTACGGAAAATAACACACAAGTGTCTAAACAGCAGAAGTGGAGCCACTGTCCACATAAGACTGTAAAAACCCACATTATACAGCGTCCTCATTGTTTTAGGAAATATATTTTGGCACTAAATAAAACCAACTTATCATCTGACCATATCCTGCGATGTCTTTATGTTTTTTAAAAATGTATCACTTATAAGCGTGCAGGCTTTTAGCATAGCCCCTTTTACACTGCTGCTGTTTACCCCTACTAGCTAACCACTAGCAGCCTTGAAACACATCACTTATTAGCAGGTCAGTAAATCAGTATTTCTCGTACTGTTACATAACATCAAGATAAACCTTTACCATCATAGTAGACATTGAACGTCTATAACCAAAACTCTGTTGTTGGCCGATGGTAGCTACAGCGAGCCACTTAATAACTTGATAGATAGATAGGTACTTTATTGATCCCCGAGGGGAAATTTCTTTGTCAAGCAGCTACGAAAAAAACACAGGGCAGGTGCAAAATGCCAGAACGAAAATACACAAAAGACAGATACACGAAACATGATACATAGCTAATGTTACTAACAGCAGTAACAGTACATCCAGGTATAATAGCTAACACAAACATTGGCTACCATGATATCCTGCAAGTTATATCGGCCAATAAAGATCAAGCAGTTCAGCAAAAATAAAGACATACTGTCTTAATCCGATTTGGTATTTGACCATTAGTTTCTGCAAAATGTGCAGTGTTGATGGAGTTGTTGCAAGCTAGATAGATAGCTAGCTTATTCCATCCCCAAACACCATGCTAGATTCAAGTGGGCCAGTTCGTTTTGCATGACCCGGTGCACTTATAGATAGCTGTATTTTATTTATCTACTAGCATGACAAAACTCTTTGAGCACTTTAGTACCTACTTACCCGATTTGCCTTCATCACTGAAGCAGACTGTTCCTTTCTTGATGTCAAAGCCGCAATGTATTGTTGGTGTATTCGTTTTTGATAAATGTAATTCAAATAGCAAAAATAGAAGTCTATCATATTTTTTTACATAAACTTTTGCATAAAGACCATTTAGATTAAATATAATCAATCTACATTGTTAGATTTGTGAAATATATATTGTGGGACCTTTCCTTTAAGTGCCTTGATCAAGGGCATATAAACAGATTTTTTAAAGGAACACTGAAGCTGTGGAGGAATTCATGAAACATCCACGGTGATTGTCATTTGTCGCATTTAGACATTTCTCTCCACCACCACCAAGGAAAAGTGACGGGCTGAAATCATCAACGTTCGGAGTCACTCACATTGTTCAGCTGTTCAATCTGTTTAGTTGCTCTTTTGTTCCAAGGACTCTTGATACATTTACTGTACTAAAGGCAGCCTTTTGTTTCCCATACTTCCTGAGTCTGGCGAGACGATGTGCGTCATTGTCTCTGTTGAATCAGCTGCGGTTGGGAAAGAAAAGAGGGTGATTTTTGAGTGATCCTGAAGAGGCTATGCATAATACATGTGAGCGCTCAGTCGGAAGCATATGGCTGAGAGCTACACTGGCCATGTGCAGAAATATATGCAGATTACATTATCTAGATTAAAGAAAACGGTTGGTTCAGGGATAATAAAATAACTCAATGAAATAATGCAGCAGGTTACACGTGGCAGAAAAATTTATTTTTCAACTGGTGTTTAAAATGTGCATTCTGAGTCATTCTATGCATCCTTCTTATATGTGCTTATAGATATAGAGATTATTCTCAGAATGTGATCAGAATACATTTGTTTCCTCGGTTGCAAAACACCACTGGCATCTCTTATAACGATGATTTGGGTCTGTTGATCACTTGATAAACACTGACATGTGAGCGTCCCAACATTTTTATTGCCACTTCATGTCATCAACATCGTCATATCATGTGTCCTAATTGGGGAGATGACTTTATGATTGTGCCATTTGAGGAAGTCCCTTCATGTGTGGGTGATTAATGAAACACGTTAATTTTCCACAGGTCGACAGTTAAAAAACCTCCCCCGCCTACCCTCCTTGTGATAAACCGTGTTGCCGGTTGGAACAGAGTCAACAGGGGAGCTCTGATTAACACATCACAGGGACACTTGATCTCTGTACACACACAGCATGGGGGTGCGGCGTGACAAAGTGTATCTCTGAGGCACCACAGACATACAGTAGACATACAAAAAAATTAGTTGTTTGGAGGCAATGGTTGATTTGAGACCAAGCAGACATTTTGTATGGCCCTAGTCTGACTTTGAAGCAGTCCAACTCATCTGCAGAATGCTGTGTTCTTTGCATCACGGTATGCATAGCTCCAGCAGAAGCGTATCAGGTATGCTAGTCAGTGGCCAGTCCCTTTCATAGCATATTGGTTATGGTAGACAATGACCAATACCTTTCATGGTGTACTGGGTATTCTACCCAATGACCAGTCCTTTTTATAGCCTACTGGGAAGCCTGTGATGGAGTGAAGGCTGATCCAATTAGTTCTCCTCCAACCTGATAGAGCAAGTGTCCTCTGCTGATACACACCGACCCTGCCTGCCATCCCCACCTCTGCCGGCCATCCATCAACCCACCACGTTACAACAGAACCTTCTCTCACTCTTATCACCCCTCCTCTGCCGACTATGCCACACACCAACCAGACCCTCACCTCCTCTACCTCTGGGTCCCCGATGTCGACCCATGTCACGACCCATCACCTCGACCCATGTCTGATGCACATCTCTCCAGGGATAGAGCACTGGGGTGGGGAGAGACACGCAGATAAGCCCTGGGGTTGCCAGAGAGCAAGACCTCTCATTTGTCTGAGATGACACTCCCCTGTGTTTTTCTCTCCCTTTCTCTTTCTCTCTGTCCTTATTGTGGAGGAGAGAGGGGTGCTGGGTAGGAATGATTGGGGAGGACAGGTGACTGTTCTGGTTTAAGTCGAAGCCGATCCCTGACGCTCCTCTGCCGTTTTTTTCCCCCCACTGAAGGTCGACGGTGAAGAGGGAGGTTAAGAGGTGTCACTCTGACTTCTCAGACGTATAATTCTCAGTGACAGACAAGTGAAACGCCTGTGGCTTTGTGTTTTGGTGCTGATTTAAGACCTGGGGAATGTGTTCTTACTCTGTCTTCTCCCCTGACTCTTATTGAAAATTCACTAAAATTCTAATAGTTATGTGACAAAACAAGCAAGTATAGTGTAGAGAATCATTGCACCATCTAAACCGCTGTGAAATATCTTTTCCATAAACAAAAATATAGAATTTTCAGCTGGTGTACAAAACCAAAAGTAAAAGACACAAAAACGAAACTTAGGACCAGGAAGCATATAGAACATATCTACCGCTTCATAGACTTGCTTTCAATGAGAGTGACAGCTCTATAACTTACATTTCTATGTGAATTTGGTTGGGTCGCCCAAAAGTTACATAATACAGCTTTAAATAAAGATCTATTTTTTTAGTTCCTTTAATGTGATTTGAATTACTCTTAACAAGTCATCATTTGTGGCATAGTCTTCACTGGGAATGCCAATGGCTGAAGAATCTGATCCCTAGGACCATGCCTCAGGACTACCTGGCCTGATGACTCCTTGCTATCCCCAGTCCACCTGGTCGTGCTGCTGCTCCAGTCTCAACTGTTCTGCCTGCAGCTATGGAACCCTGACCTACTACCTTGTCCCAGACCTGCTGTTTTCAACTCTCTCTCTCTCTCTCCCGTACCTGCTATTTCAACCTCTGAATGCCCGGCTATGAAAAGCCAAGTGACATTTACTCCTGATGTACTGACCTGTTGCACCCTCTACAACCACTGTGATTATTATTTGACCCTGCTGGTCATCTATGAACGTTTGAACATCTTAGAGATCAATCTGGCCTTAATAGCCATGTACTGTTATAATCTCCACCCGGCACAGCCAGAAGGGAACTGGCCACCCCGCAGAACCTGGTTCCTCTCTAGGTTTCTTCCTTTCTAGGGAGTTTTTCTACATCTGCATTGCTTGCTGTTTGGGGTTTTAGGCTGGGTTTCTGTATAGCACTTTGTCACAACTGCTGATGTAAGAAGGGCTTTATAAATACATGTGATTAAGTGATTGATACTTCATCCTGTATTGGGCCTGTGGGGTATCTACTGTAGGATCTGGAAAGGAACCATTTTCATTAATAACAACACTAACAGACAGCATACTTGATAGATGAGGTTAAACTATCACCTGCACTCCAGAGGATTCTCTCTGATGAGAGTTTTCGTGTTCACTAAACATTCAAGCAGTGTTTCCCAACCCCGGTCCTCTGGGAACCCCGAACCACTGAACACATTTGTTTGATGGAACCACTAGCACATCTGACTCAGCGAGTCAAGTAATCGTCAAGCATTTGACTCGTTGAATCCGATGTTCTAGTGCCGGAATAGAACAAATAATGTACACAGAAAAAAAAAGATAGGTAACAGAAATACATCAGAAACCCCAAATCACTTTCAGTTTTATTTTGGAGGACAGATGACTCACAAGGCCATGTTTTATTCAGAAGATTTATGGGCTGGGTTCTAGAGTTCATGTCTCCTGCTAAACAGTTCTGTAGTTTCCTCTCACTTCTCGTCACGCTGTGGTTGGATGATGAGGGAATGTGATAGTTGTGCGAACAGAAGACAGAACCTGCTAATTGGCCTCGGTGGATGTGATCTGTGATGTTGAACGGAAATAGGTTTGGCTTTGTCTTACCTTAATGTTTTACCACAACGCTGCTGCTGGCTCACACAGGGCACCTTGTCCAGTTTACACACATACAGTACAGTACATGGAGGAGGGTGTGTGTGTCTGTGCGTGCGTGTGTGCACAAGCACAACACAGACACACAACACAAACACGCATAAATTCTCAGCGATCTAAGATCCAAAAAGTAAACTTAGCTTTGAAAGGTATACTACGACTACTCATTTCGCTCCAGCTTGGAGTTGGCCTTGGTCAGGCTCCAGCTAGGATTTTCCCATTACGTTTAGGCTCTTTTAATCAAACCATTTTCGTCCTGTATTGTCCTGTATTTGTGACAGGGGTGAAACTCTGTATGGTGCCATCCAGAACTAAAGCAACACGAGACAGTCTTATGAATACCGGCTCCCACCTCTCTTCCCCTGCTCTTTCTAAAAGAGAAACATCGAAGAGATGGCTTCATGTCTCACTCTGTGTGGACCTCTCTGTCTGAAAGTACCTGTAAAGGCCTATCGTGTACAGCCCTCTCTCTCTGTCTATCTGAGAGTGAGATCTGAAACCAAGACTCTCCCCCAGAGAGGTGACTGAATGTCAAATCATCCATATTATGCATATCACTGATCTTCTCCACTGAGGTGTGTGTGCGCGCGCGTGTGTGTGTGTGTCCAACTGGGGACATAGTTAGTTCCCACAAGGTCAAATGCTATTTCAAGGGGGTTTAGGGTTAAGGTTAGTGTTAGGTTTAGGAGCTAGGGTTGGTTTTAGGATTAGGGTAAAGGTACGGGTTAGGGGAAATAGGATTTTGAATGGGACTGAATTATATTTCCCCACAAGGTTAGTTATATAAGACTGTGTGTGCGGGTGGGTGGATGTTTATGCAGGTGTGCAGCCAGTGTAAAAGTACACTCATATTTGGGTTTAGTGTGCTTTATGTCGGTGGACTTGCACAGTATGCATCCTACGTGTATATGTAGGTGTGTGTGCTCAGTATGTGTGCCCTGAACATTATGACTGCAGCAGAATAATGATTCCTACTTAGCGTTACAATTCCCCAAACATGATTTATGATGAAATCCCAGACTGGAAGCATTGCGAATAATATTTGAATATCTTATATCTGGAGTACCGAGAGCTCAGCGAATACAATTTAAAGCTTCTCTTTTTCTTTCGCAAACACCCAAGACCATATAGCATGCAGGTAAAACACTCACCGGGGAATAGGCTTAATCTAGTAGTCATTGAGATTGTGATTTGCTCCTATATACACCTCCCATCCCCAGGCATGTTCTATAGCTCTGTTCCACATTATTCACCCGCATTACTATAATAAGCTTCACATTTGCTCAGTGTAATGAGACCTACTGTATGAAAAATGAATAGGGAGTATGAACCCAGTCTACAGTTGGTTGGAATCTGGCCCCTAATGTATAAATTAATTTCTGCACTTTCCCTCCGTCTATATTTTCAAGATCCCATGCAGAGAGAAAAGCTGTCTTGACAGACTGAAATTGGATGAAACTACTACTTACCTAGTTTCAAGGCTCCTGACTGGCCAAGGTCTAAGCCTCAGAGTAGCCGTCCCCCAATCGTTGCGGAGAGCTGACTGCGTGTTTTTGGGTTAATGCCAGGCGCTTCAGGGCAAGATTACTCCGGGAGCTTTGGGGGATTTGATTAGTCGATTCTGACATTTTATTTCCATAAAACACAGGAAGCTGTGTACCTGACTGTCTGTGGATTGATTGGTTGGAAATACCCAACTTCCCACACTTCCAATCAAATCCTGCGCTGTCAATACTACCAGTGCACAGAAAGAGGCTAGTGCTCTCTGACCTTGAGTGAAAGTCATTTGGACAAGGTAAACAAAGCCTGACCAGTCTAAAATTGTACTAAAACTATTCTGGCACCTGTTTTATATAGTTGTTTTCATAGAAGTGGAGTTATATCTATTCAATTCTAAACTATTCAAATGAAATCTACATCCGAGGAGAAATCAAACCAAACAGTTATTTTTTCTCCAATCAAACAATTTAACAAGGTGTATGAAGCAATACCAAGAAATCTCTTACGGATAGTATTTTTCCAGCTGTGCTTTATATTTGAGCCTTTCAATGAAATCCCACTTGAGTTCTGTAGATGTAAGCTCCTGTAGCGGATGGTTTATTGAGAGATCCAACTTTGTGTGTGCTTGTGTGTGTGCGTCCATTATGTGCAAGCATGTTTTGCACATGTCAAATCATGTGAAACCATGTGTTTTTGGAACACTTCACGTGATGATATTTCACATGTGGAATCATGTGTTTTTGGAACACTTCAAGTGATGATATTTCACATGTGGATTTTCACATGATCACAACCTTTCACATGTGGATTCAAATTTTGACACAAGTCATTATGATACACACACCGTGCTTTTAACTTACATATTTGACATACACAACGTATGTTTACTTATACAGTCATTATTATTCAACGTCCTTACCTGATATTTGAACTCTTGGTTCACAGCTTCCCAATCTTCCTGCTACGCTACCATGTCTGTGTCAGTAACTGATGTCACCTATAATCCTACACTTCGGACTTCAAAGTAAATCTGTTTACTAAAAAAAAACAAAAAAAAAAACGATTATATTTATTCAGGAGTAACATTAAAACAGAATAATATGCCCCACCAACATTAGGCAACGTATACAGAAAACCCTCAAATTGCTGAAATAAGTAAATGAAATCAATGATGAGAGAACAGTCAGAATAACTGATAACTGAAAGAGCGTAGAGTAGAGATGTGTAGTGTAGAGATGCATTATATAATGAATGTTAAGGGGAATGTTACAGACTTTGTGGCACAGCAGAAAGATCAGCATAGATTAGTTCCATTTCACATTTGAAGAGTTCCAGAAATACACTACATGCCAAAGGTATGTGGACACCGTTGAACATCTCGTTCCAAAATCATGGGCATTAATATGGAGTTAGTCACCCCTTTGCTGCTATAACAGCCTCCACTCTTCTGGGAAGGGTTTCCATTGCCAGATGTTGAAGCGTGATTCATCACTACAGAGAATGCGTTTCCACTGCATCAGAGTCCAATGGCGGCAAGCTTTACATCACTCCAGCTGACACTTGGCATTGCACATGGTGATCTTAGGCTTGTGTGCGGCTGCTCGGCCATGGAAACCCATTTCATGAAGCTCCTGACAAACATTTATTGTGCTGACGTTACTTCCAGAGGCCGTTTGGAACTCAGGAGTGAGTGTTGCAACAGAGGACAAATTATTTTTACACGCTACGTGCTTCAGCACTTAAGCTGTCCCGTTCTGTGAGCTTGTGTGGCCTACCACTTTGCGGCTGAACCGCTGTTGCTCCTAGACATTTCCACTTCACAATAACAGCACTTACAGTTGACCGGGGCAGCTCAAGCAGTGCAGAAATTTGATGAACTGACTTGTTGGAAAGGTGGCATCCTATGACTGTGCCACGTTGAAAGTCACTGAGCTCTTCAGTACAGCCATTCTCCTGCCAATGTTTGTCTTTTGTATATAGTGAACATTTTCACGTGTGAAATCATGAAACTACACTGTTTGCCGTTGCTGTTCATTTGGTTGTGCATTTTACTGTCATTATATGGTAATTGTCTACAGTATTAGGATACTATATTAGTGTTTTGCTATAAATTTACTGTCAATCACAATGCACTTGGGTACTTTTTGGCCCGTCTTGCAAATTAACTTGGCATGCCTCACTTGCAATTGCATTTAAACTTATGGGATACTTTAGATGCTCTCATGGCACAAATATATTTTCTACAGCAGAACTGTATTTTGCCAGTAAATATGCAACGGACTGTATTCAGGATGTACACAAAAATCTAATTCAATTATTTTAATTACCGGAAAATTAGGAATTGGGTTTACTTTCTGGATTGGCTGGAACTTAATTGGAATTGACCTCAACATTGGTTAGCACACTTGACACAACCACATCAGTGATTTGAACTATTAGATGACAGCAACCTGAATGTCCTGCTTCGCCACCAGGTCTGTGTCCATGACAGAGATTGGCCACAGATTTATTGGCAAGAATAGCCTACATTTCTGCACTTTGCTAAAAGTTGCCTGGCCTCAAGTCAATAATTGTGTGATTATCTGACAACACAAACTAAAAAGTAGCAGTGCTCAGGGACACTTGACATTAAGGCCTAGATTCAATCAGATCAAGCGTAAACACGTGATAGCCGACACCCGCATAGCTGTATTGGCTGTGTCGGAGGTGTAACTGCATTAGAGCTGTCAAAATGGTGAGTGGCTGCTCGTGTGGTCATTGTCACGAAGCCACACCCGTCCTATTCACGTTAGAAGATCAGAATGAGAAAGTGTAGGTTATATAGAAATAATGATACTCAAATTGAAAATCAGTAAAGAAAATAATGACGATTTCTATCAGCCTTATCGAGGTGTAGATTAGATATCCACATTTTAACCTGAGGCTTAGAACCATGCTTCAGGACTACCTGCCCTGATGACTCCTAGCTGTCCCCAGTCCACCTGGTCGTGCTGCTGCACTGGTTTGAACTCTTCTGCCTGCGGTTATGGAACCCTGACCTGTTCATCGTACGTGCCACCTTGTCCCAGACCTGCTGTTTTCAACTCTCTCTCTCTCTCACCGTACCTGCGCTCTCTACCTCATCTAAATGCCTGGCTATGAAAAGCCAAGTGACATTTACTCCTGATGTATTTACCTGTTGCAACCTCTACAACCACTATGATTATTATTTGTCTCTGCTGGTCATCTATAAACGTTTGAACATCTTGGAGAAAGAACTGGCCTTAATGGCCATGAATTGTTACAATCTCCACCCGTCACAGCCAGAAGAGGACTGGCGAGCCTGGTTCCTCTCTAGGTTTCTTCCTAGGTTTTTGCCTTTATAGGGAGTTTTTCCTAGCCACCGTGCTTCTACATTGCTTGCTGTTTGGGGTTTTAGGCTGCATCGGCTGATGTAAAAAGGGCTTTATAAATACATTTGATTGATTGATTGAGTTGTTTGCAGCCAATGGCAATTCCCGCTTTAGGTATAATGCCAGGAGACGCTTGTGGATTTGACAGCTCTAACGCAGTTCCACCTCAGACACTACCAAAACAACCACAATGCAGGTGTCTGATAGAATCTAGCCCTAAGTGTACATAAATGCTCTCAGGATTTCAACCTGCAACCTTTTGGTCTGGAGTGCATTCATTTCTTAGCAGTACCATCTGATGATTATTTATTACAAAGAACATTTACCCACACTCTCAAAAATAAGAGTATGGTTAGGGTACAGTGTTGTTCCCTGGTGTACAAAAAACATATTAGTACTTAATACTTTTCTTATAAATAATGTTTTGTTACATTTAACTGCCGAAAATGCTGTTAGTAGGTGACGTCAAAGGTCAGCATGTGGGAGAAGTCAGAACTCAAGGATGATAGACTAATTTCCCACTAGTAATTACCAGTTGGAGGGCCATTCAAGTGGATTTTTCCCACTCGTATGTGGTACATTCACACTTGGTTACAAAAGCAGCATTAGGTACAATAATAACTGCACTTTTAAATGTAGGGGGAGGCAATGTGGTTGCAGGGATACATTAGCATATTTTGGGGCATGTTCTAAAATGTTCTATGTTCTATTTGTGCCAACCGTCAGTGGAAATGTTTAAGTGGTTTAAGTGGCATCTTGATCAATTCTGATATCTTTGCAGAAATGTGTGCCAATCAAGAGCTGCATTGTTAAGTGGTTAGTTAAGCAATGATACACGAGTGGTCATAACATATGGCCTTGAGTGTATTATTGCGGGTTACCAGCATTAAAAATTAAGATTATTTCCCAAACTATCAATTTTTAAACAAAACATGACGCTACATTCACTAACACTGGTTGTCAAGTGACCTTTTAGGCGTTCTCTGGTCGTTAGTTATTTTCGTATTGACTGCCATGTAAAGCAAAACTACCCAAGTGCTGGTTGATAGTTCCAGAACATTGGTCCATGGATCTGTCACGTTGAGGTGTGCAGAAAGACCAACGCGCAGTGCTCTCGTAGTTCAAAATAATATATTAAAATGCGAACTTCACAGAAACAATGCAGGTAAGCCGTAACGTGGGTGTGAGTGTGTGAGTGTGAGAGTGTGTGTGTGTGCTCACATGGAACAAAACACATACAATGAACCACAATGCCTGTGTGAAATCATACAACCTAAATAGGGTCCCCAATTAGAGACAAGGCATAGCAGCTGCCTCTAATTGGGGACCAACACAAAACCACCATAGAGTTTACTAGAACTCTATGCAAATTCTAAACCTGTCAGAACCTAGAGATGCCCATAGGCATCTCTGAAACCTAACCCTGAGAGGATCTGAAAACAGCACACGTCTGATCTATGCATAGGAAAATGTAATGTCAGATCGAAACATTGTATAAGGGCACTGTCCATGGATCTGAAAACAGCGCTGAAACATTGTAGCAGAAACCACAACGACAATTTTTTCCGGATGGTCACAGCATCGACAACTATTTATTTGTGAACTGTTTCCATTCCATTTGCAATTAGTGTAGTAGCTGTCTAACGCCGTGGTCTCAAGCGCAGCTAGGCACCATTTCTCAGCAACAACTGCCTTGTTGTCGCACGCAGCTGTTAGGATGTTACTCCATCTCCTCCTGTTTTCTGTGGACGGCTTCCAATAGCTCATAGAGAAAGAAATGTTATACCTTGCACAGATGGGGCAGCATTGATGAAAGGGTGTTGAGTCCCATTGGCTCCATGGTATACCACACGTTGTCATCATCAGAGAGCTTTCATCTGAGGTGTAGATAAAAGGCTGGGGCATGTTCGGGTAATTTAGAGAGATATTCTTCTAGCGATGCCACCGGGCAGAGCTCGTTCCCAAGGTTTTCATATATGCAGCCGTGACGATTCACTCTATAGTAGTGGTAGTGGGTTGCTAGGTAACGACAAACGATGCCACTTTATATGAACATGGCCATGTGTATGTTGCCACATACAGTGGCTTGCGAAAGTATTCACCCCCCTTGGCATTTTTCCTATTTTGTTGCGTTACAACCTGGAATTAAAATATATTTTTGGGGGGTTTGTATCATTTGATTTACACAACATGCCTACCAATTTGAAGATGTATAAGAAATATTTCTTATATTTGTGAAACAAACAAGAAATAAGACAAAAAAACAGAACTTGAGCGTGCATATCTATTCACCCCTCCAAAGTCAATACGTTGTAGAGCCACCTTTTGCAGGAATCTTGGTATGTCTCTATAAACTTGAAACATCTAGCCACTGGGATTTTTGCCCATTCTTCACGGCAAAACTGCTCCAGCTCCTTCAAGTTGGATGGGTTCCGCTGGTATACATCAATCTTTAAGTCATGCCACAGATTCTCAATTGGATTGAGGTCTGGACTTAGACTAGGCCATTCCAAGACATTTAAATGTTTTTCCCTTAAACCACTTGAGTGTTCCTTTAGCAGTATGCTTAGGGTCATTGTCCTGCTGGAAGGTGAACGTCCATCCCAGTCTCAAATCTCTGTAAGACTGAAACAGGTTTCCCTCAAGAACTTCCCTGTTTTTAGCGCCATCCATCATTCCTTCTATTCAGACCAGTTTCCCAGTGCCTGCCGATGGTGTTCTCGGGGTGATGAGAGGTGTTGGGTTTACACCAGACATAGCGTTTTCCTTGATCTCCGTTTGGGAAGCTTTGCAGCTCCTTCAGGGTTATCTTTGGTCTCTTTGTTGCCTCTCTGATTAATGCCCTCCTTGCCTGCTCCGTCAGTTTTGGTGGGCGGCCCTCTCTTGGCAGGTTTGTTGTGGTGCCATATTCTTTCCATTTTTTAATAATGGATTTTATGGTGCTCCGTTCGATGTTCAAAGTTTCAGATATTTTTTTATAACCCAATCCTGATCTGTACTTCTCCACAACTTTGTCTCTGATCTGTTTGGAGAGATCCTTGGTCTTCATGGCGCAGCTTGCTGTCAGGCTCTGGCCATAGAGAAGCTTTGCTTCTCTATATTTCTATGGTCAGAGTCTGGCAGATCTATTATTTCTACGTCTGTGTGGTGTTGTGTGTGTGTGGGATCCCTAATTAGAGGCAGCTGCTATGCCTTACCTCTAATTAGGGATCTTACTTATATGTCTGTGTTCCACTCCGTTGGCGTGGTTCATTGGTGTTATGTTGTCTCGTGTTCGTGCTACGTGTGTCATCTTCATTATTAATTGTTGTTATATTTGTATAGTTCGATAGTTCATTGAATAAATCATGTCGAACTATGGATACGCTGCGCCTTGGTCTCTCTACACACCCGAACGTGACAGAATGAACCACCACCCGACCAAGCAGCGAAAATCTGGAGAAACGGAGAGGAAGAGAGGAAGACAGCGGCGTTATAGAGGAAATGGAGCCCGTAGTCAACCCCAGGAAAATTTCGGGGGGGGCTATGGGGATGGTCTGGCAAGGAGGAGGACGCGCCAGTACCACTCTCCATGTGGGATACACTGTGCCCTAAATATAAATGGGGGGCACAAAGTGCAGAAGAAGAGGATTATTTGGAGAGCCATTTTGGAGATGTTCTGGAGGAAATGTGGGAGATAGCGGAGGAGGTTGAACGGGAAATGTCGGAGTGGAATAATCCGTGTCCAGTCGCCTACTCCACTCCCATGAAAGAGCAGTCCGCTTTACCGGTGCCCAGTCGGGGTCCGGCCGTCTGCTCTACTCCAGTGCCAGAGCAGTCCGCTCCACCGGTGCCCAGTCTGGGTCCGGCCGTCTGCTACACTCCAGTGCGCCTCTCCAGTCCGGTACATGATGTGCCTGCTCCTCGCACTAGCCCTGAGGTGCGTGTTATTAGTCCTGTGCCACATGTGCCGACTCCACGCACCAGGCTTCCAGTGCGCGTCTCCAGTCAGGTACGTCCTGTGCCTGTTCCCCGCACTAGCCCTGAGGTGCGTGTTATTAGTCCTGTGCCACATGTGCCGACTCCACGCACCAGGCTTCCAGTGCGCGTCTCCAGTCAGGTACGTCCTGTGCCTGTTCCCCGCACTAGCCCTGAGGTGCGTGTTATTAGTCCTGTGCCACATGTGCCGACTCCACGCATCAGGCTTCCAGTGCGCGTCTCTAGTCCGGTACGTCCCGTGCCGACTCCCCGCACTCGACCTCCAGTGCGTGTGCCCAGCCAGGTTCCTCCAGTACCGGCTCCACGCACCAGGCCTCCAGTGCGCTTCTCCAGTCCGGTACGTCCCGTGCCGACTCCCCGCACTCGACCTCCAGTGCGTGTGCCCAGCCAGGTTCCTCCAGTACCGGCTCCACGCACCAAGCCTCCAGTGCGCCTCTCCAGTCTGGTACGTCCCGTGCCGACTCCCCGCACTCGACCTCCAGTGCGTGTGCCCAGCCAGGTACCTCCAGTGCCGGCTACACGCACCAGACCGTCGGTGCGCCTCATCAGCCCGGAGACTCCCGTGATAGTCGACAGCCCGGAGACTCCCGTGATGGTCGACAGCCCGGAGACTCCCGTGATGGTCGACAACCCGGAGCCTCCCGTGACGGTCGACAACCCGGAGCCTCCCGTGACGGTCGACAACCCGGAGCCTCCCGTGACGGTCGACAGCCCGGAGCCTCCCGTGACGGTCGACAGCCCGGAGCCTCCCGTGACGGTCGACAGCCCGGAGCCTCCCGTGACGCTCGACAGCCCGGAGCCTCCCGTGACGCTCGACAGCCCGGAGCCTCCCGTGACGCTCGACAGCCCGGAGCCTCCCGTGACGCTCGACAGCCCGGAGCCTCCCGTGACGCTCGACAGCCCGGAGCCTCCCGTGACGCTCGACAGCCCGGAGCCTCCCGTGATAATTATATGGCCGGAGTCGCCTGCCACACCGGTGCTCAGTCCTGGCCCGGTTATTTGCCCCGCTCCATGGCCTGAGATTTTTTCCCCACCATTGTTGTTACCAGGACCGGTGGGTTGCCCCTTTATATGGCCGGAGTCGCCTGCCACACCGGTGCTCAGTCCTGGCCCGGTTATTTGCCCCGCTCCATGGCCTGAACTTTTTTCTCCACCATTGTTATTTAAAGGACCGGTGGGTTGCCCCTTTATATGGCCGGAGTCGCCTGCCACACCGGTGCTCAGTCCTGGCCCGGTTATTTGCCCCGCTCCATGGCCTGAGATTTTTTCCCCACCATTGTTGTTACCAAGACCGGTGGGTTGCCCCTTTATATGGCCGGAGTCGCCTGCCACACCGGTGCCCAGTTCTGGCCCGGTTATTTGCCCCGCTCCATGGCCTGAGCCTTTTGCCCCACCATGGTCATTTCCAGGACCGGTGGGTTGCCCCTTTAAATGGCCTGAATCGCCAGCCACACTGGGGCCCAGTCCGGGCCCAGTAGAAATAAGGAGGAGGACATCCACTTCGCCAGGGCCGGAACCGCCACCGGCGATGGTTTATAGTTGATGTTTTTCCCTCCCTGACCCTTCCCTCATGTTTATGTGTTTGTTTTTCTTGCGGTCGGGAGTCCGCGCCTTTGGGGGGGGGTACTGTCAGGCTCTGGCCATAGAGAAGCTTTGCTTCTCTATATTTCTATGGTCAGAGTCTGGCAGATCTATTATTTCTACGTCTGTGTGGTGTTGTGTGTGTGTGGGATCCCTAATTAGAGGCAGCTGCTATGCATTACCTCTAATTAGGGATCTTACTTATATGTCTGTGTTCCACTTCATTGGTGTTATGTTGTCTCGTGTTCGTGCTACGTGTGTCATCTTCATTATTAATTGTTGTTATATTTGTATAGTTCGATAGTTCATTGAATAAATCATGTCGAACTATGGATACGCTGCGCCTTGGTCTCTCTACACACCCGAACGTGACACTTGCTTGGTGGTGCCCCTTGCTTAGTGGTGTTGCAGACACTGGGGCCTTTCAAAACTGTTGTATATATACTGAGATCATGTCACACTTAGATTGTACAAGCTTAATGTTTATGAACAGACCACATTAACTTGGATGATGTTCCCTCTTATGGGAAACCAAAAAGAGTTGTCTGAAAGCCACGCCTGCAAGTATGCTGCCAACCAGATTATGATGTGCATCTCAACAGTAGAGTCAGTAATCGCACCGTAGTAATTGGTAAAATTGCTAGTGGAACAAGTGTCCTGTAGGTTACTGGCAACATTTTCCATTATACCTACAAGGTAACGAACTGTACCATCTGAGTTCATATGTGGATCCTGTGATGTGTACATTTTACCATTTTGTACCCCAGGTAACAACACTGTACCCTAACCATACACATTTATTTTAATATAGTGTGCATGAGTTTGAACCTGGTGGCATTGCAGAAACATGGCTGCATTCCCAACCAAGCAGTTGCAAGTTCAAATCACCAAATGTTACATTGGTAGTGATCATTTTACAATTATTTACTTGATTCTTGGCAGCTTTTAGCAAAGTGCAGAAATGCATTTGTGCCAATAAGTCTGTGGCCATATCTCTTTCATGCTCACAAAACTGGTGGTGTAGCTGCATGTTGAAATTTTCACATTTTATTTCACATAAGATCGTGTTTTCACATGCTCACGTTGTCACGTGTAGCATCTCAATGTTGTCACATTTATTTCACATTAATTTCACGAGATCACGTTCTCACGCGTAGTTTTATGTTATCATATGTTGCTTCACATGTTATCACGTGACCACATGGCATCACACAAGATCGCGGCTGTTGCAGTGACCATATTACCGCCACACCGGCAATCAAATTCCCTGTGACCGTTGGTAACTGTAATCCCATCCAAAACTGCGCAAATGAATGCCGCTGATGGTGAGCCTACCAAACTTGCTAACGGACCTCGCTAATGGCCTGGTACTCAGCGCTCTATTGTCCCTCTAATCACTCTCCAAACACTTAATTATTTAATTACAATAAACTAAATGATGAGGACAAATGGTGAAGGGCTAGCAGTTTGGGCAGCGTGTGCGGCAAATACGAAATAAATTGTTGAGTTGCGGCTGTCAGTGAAAAGCAGAGACCCGGCCAGACATGCCCAGTAGAAATAAGGAGGAGGACATCCACTTCGCCAGGGCCGGAACCGCCACCGGCGATGGTTTATAGTTGATGTTTTTCCCTCCCTGACCCTTCCCTCATGTTTATGTGTTTGTTTTTCTTGCGGTCGGGAGTCCGCGCCTTTGGGGGGGGGTACTGTCAGGCTCTGGCCATAGAGAAGCTTTGCTTCTCTATATTTCTATGGTCAGAGTCTGGCAGATCTATTATTTCTACGTCTGTGTGGTGTTGTGTGTGTGTGGGATCCCTAATTAGAGGCAGCTGCTATGCATTACCTCTAATTAGGGATCTTACTTATATGTCTGTGTTCCACTTCATTGGTGTTATGTTGTCTCGTGTTCGTGCTACGTGTGTCATCTTCATTATTAATTGTTGTTATATTTGTATAGTTCGATAGTTCATTGAATAAATCATGTCGAACTATGGATACGCTGCGCCTTGGTCTCTCTACACACCCGAACGTGACACTTGCTTGGTGGTGCCCCTTGCTTAGTGGTGTTGCAGACACTGGGGCCTTTCAAAACTGTTGTATATATACTGAGATCATGTCACACTTAGATTGTACAAGCTTAATGTTTATGAACAGACCACATTAACTTGGATGATGTTCCCTCTTATGGGAAACCAAAAAGAGTTGTCTGAAAGCCACGCCTGCAAGTATGCTGCCAACCAGATTATGATGTGCATCTCAACAGTAGAGTCAGTAATCGCACCGTAGTAATTGGTAAAATTGCTAGTGGAACAAGTGTCCTGTAGGTTACTGGCAACATTTTCCATTATACCTACAAGGTAACGAACTGTACCATCTGAGTTCATATGTGGATCCTGTGATGTGTACATTTTACCATTTTGTACCCCAGGTAACAACACTGTACCCTAACCATACACATTTATTTTAATATAGTGTGCATGAGTTTGAACCTGGTGGCATTGCAGAAACATGGCTGCATTCCCAACCAAGCAGTTGCAAGTTCAAATCACCAAATGTTACATTGGTAGTGATCATTTTACAATTATTTACTTGATTCTTGGCAGCTTTTAGCAAAGTGCAGAAATGCATTTGTGCCAATAAGTCTGTGGCCATATCTCTTTCATGCTCACAAAACTGGTGGTGTAGCTGCATGTTGAAATTTTCACATTTTATTTCACATAAGATCGTGTTTTCACATGCTCACGTTGTCACGTGTAGCATCTCAATGTTGTCACATTTATTTCACATTAATTTCACGAGATCACGTTCTCACGCGTAGTTTTATGTTATCATATGTTGCTTCACATGTTATCACGTGACCACATGGCATCACACAAGATCGCGGCTGTTGCAGTGACCATATTACCGCCACACCGGCAATCAAATTCCCTGTGACCGTTGGTAACTGTAATCCCATCCAAAACTGCGCAAATGAATGCCGCTGATGGTGAGCCTACCAAACTTGCTAACGGACCTCGCTAATGGCCTGGTACTCAGCGCTCTATTGTCCCTCTAATCACTCTCCAAACACTTAATTATTTAATTACAATAAACTAAATGATGAGGACAAATGGTGAAGGGCTAGCAGTTTGGGCAGCGTGTGCGGCAAATACGAAATAAATTGTTGAGTTGCGGCTGTCAGTGAAAAGCAGAGACCCGGCCAGACATATCGCAATATTTAAAAATACAATCACGGAAAAACTGTTTGGAAAGCAAATGGCTATTGCTGTAAAGAGAAGACAATGAAAAGACTGTCTTTTAGTTATCAAAATGTGTAACTTAAATGACAGAGGAAAACATCAGCCACATCCCAGGTGAGTGTGCATATTCACTGTCTATCATTAAGTCAGTTGTTTGTTTTTGGACAATAATTTCCTCCTCCAGATTAGATGGATGTCATATTGTATTTGTCTCCTCTTTTCGTAGACCTGTTATACACTACATGACCAAAGGTATGTGGACACATGCTCGTTGAACATCTCATTCCAAAATCATGGCCATTAATATGGAGTTCTGTATGGACCTCGCTTTGTGCACGTGGGCATTATCATGCTGAAACAGGAAAGGGCCTTCCCCAAACTGTTGCCACAAAGTTGGAAGCACAGAATGTAATTGTATGCTGTAGCGTAAAGATTTCCCTTCACTGGAACTAAGGGGCCTAGCCCAAACCATGAAAAACAGCCCCAGACCATTATTCCTCCTCCACCAAACTTTACAGTTGGCACTATGCATTTGGGCAGGTAGCGTCTGCCAAACCCAGATTAGTTCGTCAGACTGCCAGACTCCAGAGAATGTGTATCCACTGCTCCAGAGTCCAATGGCGGCAAGCTTTACACCCCTCCAGCCGACGCTTGGCTTGTGTGTGGCTGATCGGTCATCGAAACCCATTTCATGATGCTCCCAACGAACAGTTCTTGTGCTGACATTGCTTGCAGAGGCAGTTTGGAACTCAGTAGTGAGGACAGACAAGCCATGCGCTTCAGCACTCGGCGGTCACATTCTGTGAGCTTTTGTGGCCTACCACTTCGCAGCTGAGCCGTTGTTGCAGGCTCAGGGTCAGGGCAGGCAGGAAAGGTTGAAACTGGGAAACAAAACAAACTGGCAACAGCCAAACATAGAACACAGGGCTAAGTACAATGGGGATAATGAGGAAGATGGGCGACACCTGGAGGGGGGTGGAGACAATCAAAGGCAGGTGAAACAGATCAGGGTGTGACAATCCATGATGTCCTTACACTCTTAGAAAAAAAGGATTCTTCGGCTGTCCCCATTAGGAGAATCCTTTGAAGAACCCTTTTTGGTTACAGGCAGAACTATTTTGGGTTCCATGTAGAACCCTCTGTGTAAAAGGTTCTTCTTGGAACCAAAAAGGGTTCTTCAAAGGGTTCTCCTATGGGGACAACCGAAAAACCCTTTTAGGTTACAGATAGCACCTTTACTTCTAAGTGTGTAGCAGGGACCCAGCACCTCTACTCCGGCCCGTACCCCTCCCAGTCAACCAGGTACTGGAATCCCCTGCCCCGAGGTCAAACCTTCAGGAGACGCCTCACCGTGTACACCGGTTGGCCGTCGATGAGCCGGGGAAATGGGGAACAGGTCAATAAATCGGGGGGGCAGTTTACAGGATTCCACCAGGAGGGGCAGATCCCAGGTGGACAGCCATATCTTCTGCCCTACCCGATACCTGGGAACCGGGGTCCGGTGGCGGTCTGTTTTTTCCTGTAAGGGTAAGGCCCTATAGACTCTGCATGCCCCCCACCCACCACACGGAAACACACACACACACACATTCCTCTCCAACTGACAGTCAGCATCCAACCCATGTAGCTCAGTCGATGGTGAGGTGAGAGGAAGACCATCAGACTCTGCTGAACCTCTCTGTGCCCTTGTGTGTGGAGAATGGCCAAGTATCGATAGCAGAAAGTGCTGCCTAAGAGTCTCTCCCAGGGGTCTTATTACCACCGTGGCCCCTGGCCCTGTCACTGGGAGCCAGAGGAGGGCTGGCCTAGGAGGAGCACACACACATGCATGTACACTACCATTTAAAAGTTTGGGGTCACTTAGAAATCTCCTTATTTTCCATGAAATTAGTTGAAATATAGTGAAGACGTTGATGGATCCTCCTACTACCACTAACCTCACAACCACCGGGCCTGGCCTGCCCTGACCTCAGCCTATGGAGCTTCTTCTCATTAACTCCTCTATGAGTCTCCCACTTAACCCAGGCTCTTCTCTAATAGGGTTGTTACATATGATTTCAACAACCGTAACAGGTTTGGCTACTTCATCTTAAATCAGCAATAAATTCCCTCGTGACAGGGGGAATGGAAGCTTGTTGTGTCCAACAGGGAGGGGCAATTGAATGCATGCTTCACAATTTTTGTGTTTTTAGACAGGCTCGAAATGTCTGTCTATCTATGGGTATTTTTTAATTTAAATAATAGTCCTTCAAACTTTGCTTTCGTCAAAGAACCCTCCATTTGCAGACATTTGGCATTCTAGTTGTCAATTTGAAGTCATCTGAAGAGATTTCACCCCATGCTTCCTGAAGCACCTCCCACAAGTTGGATTGGCTTGATGGGCACTTCTTACGTACCATTCGGTCAAGCTGCTCCAACAACAGCTCAATAGGGTTGAGATCCGGTGACTGTGCTGGCCACTCCATTATAGACAGAATACCAGCTGACTGCTTCTTCCCTAAATAGTTCTTGCATAGTTTGGAGCTGTGCTTTGGGTCATTGTCCTGTTGTAGGAGGAAATTGGCTCCTATTATGCGCCGTCCACAGGGTATGGCATGGCGTTGCAAAATGGAGTGATAGCCTTCCTTCTTCAATATCCCTTTTACCCTGTACAAATCTCCAACTTTACCACCACCAAAGCACCACCAAACCATCACATTGCCTCCACCATGCTTGACAGATGGCGTCAAGTACTGCTCCAGCATCTTTTCATTTGGTCTGCATCTCATGAATGTTCTTCTTTGTGATCCGAACACCTCAATCTTAGATTTGTCTGTCTATAACACTTTTTTACAAATCTTCCTCTGTCCATTGTCTGTGTTCTTTTGCCCATCTTAATCTTTTCTTTTTATTGGCCAGTCTGAGATATGGCTTTTTCTTTTCAATGCTGCCGTTTCCAGCTACAATAGTCATTTACAACATTAACAATGTCTAGACTATCCTATCAACGGGACCTGAATAATATACAGTACCAGTCAAAAGTTTGGACACACCTACTCATTCCAGGGTTTTTCTTTATTTTTACTATTTTCTACATGGTAGAATAATAGTGAAGACATCAAAACTATGAAACAACACATATGGAATTATGTAGTAAATAACTGTTAAACAAATAAAGAGCACGTCGACCAATTTATTTTCACCTAGTTGGCTCAGGAATTCAAACAAGCTGCCTTTCAGTTACTGGCCCAATGCTTTTAACGACTAGGCTACCTGCCGCCTGACATGAATTTATTAACCTTCTGTGTGAGTGGGGAGGGATGTGTATGATGGGCTGTTATTCTCAATTGCTTCTATGTATTTATTTTGAAGGAACGTCACTATATTAATATAAGTACAATTTCCCCTCAAAGACAAAGTATATCATATTAAATATGAGTTGTGAAGACATATAGTATGCAATCATCGTTTTATATCTGTAAGATTTATACTTTTTTTCAATTTAAATTTGTTGGGGAAAAAAACAAATTGAATACATTTTTTGATTTAATTTTAAGCCAACAAAATATGAAGACTGTCTCTCCTCTCTCCACCCTCCGTTGACATTCAAGTCTTAACAATAAATATATGCAAATGTTATATATATATATATATATATATATACACACTGTATTAAGGTGTGCCTTGTTAAAAGTTAATTTGTGGAATTTCTTTCCTTCTTATTTCGTTTAAGACAATCATTTGTGTTGTGACAAGGTAGTGTAAGGGCCTGACTGAGGCCAGGTCTCTGACTTCCACTAGAGGGAGTGGGATGGCCACAGTCAGGTCCTGACATTCACATGATTGGTGTTGGGTTTTGGGTGATCCCCAATTAGAGGCAGTTGTCTCTAATTGGGGAGTCTGCGTGTGGATCATTGTGTGTGTGTGTGTGTGTGTGTTCACTTGCCGATGTGTTTGCACTGAACACCAGCGCACGGTATTGCACGTTTGATATTTTGTATGTGAAATTAGTTTAAATAAATATGTTTGCACCGACCTCTCGCTCTGCGCCTCGTTCCACATCCACGCACCGTGACAGAATGATCCACCGCCAAGGGAACCCGCAGCGAGAGGAGGAGGAAAGGATGCATGGCACTACAGGCTTCGCGGAGGAGCATGGACAGCACCGGCGACGTCGGGGAGAGAGGACTGTGGAGGTTGCACTGGTGGTAGGGAGCATCTGGGGCTTCTCGACGCCTGCATGGGAAGAGGAGCTCGTGGCTGGACCAGCGTGGGAGCTTGGGACAGAGCCCTTACCAACGGAGTTCGAGGAGAGGAAGGACCGACCGTGGACAGCCCCGAAGGTCCCCCATATTGACGGTGGGGGGGGTTGTGGGGTCCTTGGGACGCTAGGGACACGGAGGAGGAGGAGAGGCTGAGGAGGTATTTCGGGTGGGCCGAGGAGGACGACGAAAGGAAGTGTTCGGTCTCCGGCCCCAGTACCAGATCTCCAGCGCGCTCCAGGCCTTTCCGACCTGCGCGCCTTCTCAGCCCGGTACGTCCAGCGACAGCTTCCCGCACCGGAGGTCCAGTGCGTGTTCCCAGTCCGATCAATCATCGGTCAGCCACGCCAGGTTGGAAGATCAACGGCCACCACTTTCGCCTCCGACGAAGTGGTGGAGAGCCTGGGTGGCCCTTCCTCCCGCAACCGACCCCAACCCTCACGTTCGGGCGATCGAGGAGGTGAAGAGTTTTGAGGCCAGATTGGCGATCTGGAAGAAGCGTCTGGCTCACCTCTTTCCCGAGGAGAAGGAGGAAGAGCCGGAGCTCCTCGCCAGGCCGGTGTCCAGTCCGGGACAGGCAGCCAGGTCAATTAAACAGCTGGAGCTGTCATCTACACTGCTGCCTGGGTTGGGCACGGCAGCCGATCCGGCTTCAAAACTCCAGCGACGGTTCATAGCCCGGAGCCTCCAGCGACGGCTCACTGCCCGGAGCCTCCAGTGACGGTCCAAAGCCAGGAGTTTCCATCTACGGCCCACAGCCGGAGCCTCCAGCGACGGCTCACTGCCCGGAGCCTCCAGCGACGGCTCACTGCCCGGAGCCTCCAGCGACGGCTCACTGCCCGGAGCCTCCAGCGACGGCTCACTGCCCGGAGCCTCCAGCGATGGTCCAAAGACCGGAGCCTCCAGCGACGGTCCACAGCCAGGAGCCTCCAGCGACGGTCCACAGCCAGGAGCCTCCAGCGACGGTCCACAGCCAGGAGCCTCCAGCGACGGCCCACTGCCCGGAGCCTCCAGCGACGGCTCACTGCCCGGAGCCCCTAGCTACGTCCTACAGCCAGGAGCCTCCAGCAATGGTCCACAGCCCAGAGCCTGTAACTACGGCCCATAGCCCGGAGCCTCCCGTGTCGGTGCCCAGTCCGGGGCCGGCAGCCAGCCCAGCTACATGGCTGGAACCCTCCTCAGCGTGCCGGTGCCCAGTCCGGGGCCGGCAGCCAGTCCAGCTACGTGGCTGGAAACCTCCTCTGCGTCGGTGCCCAGGCTGGGCACGACGTTCAGTCCCACTTTGGAGCCGGAGCTCCTCAGCGTGCCGGTGCCCAGTCCTGTACACTGGACCGGGGGCTCAACTGGGACCAGTCATCTGCTTCACTCCACCTCCAGAGCAGTCCGCTCCACCGGTGCCCAGTCCGGGACCAGACGTCTGCTCTACCGGTACCCAGTCTGCTC
The DNA here is from genome assembly GCA_023634145.1 of Thymallus thymallus. Lineage (NCBI taxonomy): Eukaryota > Metazoa > Chordata > Actinopteri > Salmoniformes > Salmonidae > Thymallus > Thymallus thymallus. Next base: position 22,784,110 of record CM042404.1, on the reverse strand, counting down.
CACCGGTACCCAGTCCGGGACCAGACGTCTGCTCTACTCCAGTGCCAGAGCAGTCCGCTCCACCGGTGTCCAGTTCGGGACCGGTCGTCTGCCCTGCTACGGTGTTGGAGCAGTCCGCTTCACAGGTGCCCAGTCCGGAACTGGTCGTCGGCCCCCCTCCAGGATCGGAGTCTCCCACACCAGGGTCCAGACAGGACTTGGTGCGTCATGGGAGTACTGAGGGGGTCTCCACAATACCCCATAATGACAAAGAGATAACAGGTTTAGACATTTTTGCAAATGCATAAAAAAATAAAAAAAATACCTTATTTACATAAGTATTCAGCTCCTTTGCTATGAGACTCAATTTGAGTTCAGGTGCATCCTGTTTCCATTGATCATCCTTGAGCTGTTTCTACAACTTGATTGGAGTCCACTTGTGGTAAATTCAATTGATTGGGCATGATTTGGAAAGGGACAGACCTGTCTATATAAGATCCCACAGTTGACAGTGCATCTCAGAACAAAATCAAAGCCATGAGGTCGAAGGAATTGACTGTAGGACTCAGAGACCTGATTGTATCGAGGCACAGATCTGGGGAAGGGTACCAAAAAAATGTCTGCAGCATTGAAGGTCCGCGAGAACACGGTGGGCTCCATCATTCTTAAATGGAGTGAGTTTGGAACCACCAAGACTCTTCCTAGAGCTGTCAAACTGAGAAAACTGGGGAGAAGGGCCTTGGTCAGGGAAGTAACCAAGAACCCAATGGTCACTCTAACAACTCTAGAGTTCCACTGTGGAGATGGGAGAACCTTCCAAAATAACAACCATCTCTGCAGCACTCCACCAATCAGGCCTTTATAGTAGTAGCCAGATGGAAGCCACTCCTCAGTAAAAGGCACATTACAGCCTGCTTGGAGTTTGCCAAAAGGCCCCTAAAGATTCCCAGACCATGAGAAACAAGATACTCTGATCTGATCAAACCATTACGTGGAAATAACCAACTCTCTACCCCACACATATAATTATCTGTAAGGTCCCTCAGTCGAGAAGTGAATTTCAAAGACAAATTCAACGACAAAGATTTGTCCATCCTCGAAAAAATGGGCACCTATTGGTAGACAGTAGCGGTGTGTGGGTAAAATCCCTGGAGAAGCCCAGCCAGGAAAAATTAGCCATATTACAACCTACTGTACAGTATGTTATAAATCCTGTTAGTTCATATGCCTTGCCACCGTTATTATAACATATACACCAGGACTCAGAAAGCAGGTGCAGAAGGTGAGTTAAATACTGAACAGATGCAAAAGAACAATCATGGGAAGTGTACTGAACGTGAGATAACGCCTAAGGATCAGGGTATTGATAAAACCCAGGTGTGTCTATTGATGGGACGCAGGTGTGCGTAATGATAGGTTGCTAGGACCGGTGGTTAGTAAACCAGCGACATTGCGTGCCGGAGCCGAGGAGCAGGAGTAGACAGGACAGAGATGCAGGACTAAGGCAGAGAGAGTATGTTTATATGCACAATAATAAGTAAGCACCGGTTTTTTTGTAATCTTTCGAAATACTAGGAAATGTAAAAAAGGGTGACGTCCGCGCCCCTGTGAATCTAATTTGTATAATTTTTAAAAATCCCCCTAAAAATCTTTCAGTTTAAGCCAGACATATGTTTTGCATTGGCTGGTTCTCAATCCGCATCCACCTATGTAACTCTTCCGCATTTGCAGTGAAAGGTGACAGAGCTAGAGTGGTGTTTGTCAGAACATGAGACATCCCGAAAATCGGTCTTCTCACAAAATCGTCTGTTTGACCTATAAAACTATTACCCCTCTCTGGAAAGATGAGACCCTCACAAACACAATGGTGTTCTCTGTTTTTCTCTACAACCCCCCCAAGTGTATTGGGACTCTGCCAACTTGTCTGTAGCTTCCATTTGGGCTACACACTAATATGACCCCTCTGAGTAAAAGTGAGACACTCTCATGCATGTCGCTCAACCATTGGCTCAATTTACTCTATGGCCATTTTCTCAAACCTAGGGCAAACGTTTTGACCAAATTAGCCCACACAGCTACAAGGGTGCACTTTTATGCTAGGATTATTGAATCTTATAGAGATCCAACTGATGTACAGAACAATGTTCAAATGATCTACTTTGATTTAGATACAAATTCATTTGACTTGGTGAAAATCAGTTTTTTTGGCCTAACTTGCATACCACTTTTTCCATGCGATTTCTTCCTTCACAGACTCGTGGAATGATGACCTCTTCTTAAATATTTGATCAAACTTTATGTATGGTTTCCCATAAACAAGGGTGGATCAACTTACACTGGGGGCCAAAAGTTTGGAATATTACTCATTTTCTTTATTTGCACTTTTTTACATTGTAGAATAAAAGTGAAGGCATCAAAAACATGACATAACACATATGGAATCATGTAGTAACCAAAAAAGTGTTAAACAAATCAAAATATTTTATATTTGAGATTCTTCAAAGTAGACAACCTTTGCCTTGACAGCTTTGCAAACTCATGGCATTCTCTCAACCAGCTTCATGAGGACCTCCACAGGAATGGAAGACCCAGAAATATCTCTGCTGCAGAGGCTAAGTTCATTAGAGTTACCAGCCTCAGATTGCATCCCAAATATTGCAACTCTAGCAGGTATATTTCACTGGTCATCCCCAAAGCCAACACCTCCTTTGGCCGCCAATCTTTCCAGTTCTCTGCTGCCAATGACAGCAACGAATTGCAAAAATCATTGAAGTTGGAGGCTACCATCTCCCTCAATAACTTTAAGCATCAGCTGTCAGAGCAGCTTACCGATCACTGCACCTGTACACAGCCCATCTGTAAATGGCCCACCCTACTACCTCACCCCCATATTGTTATTTTTGCTAATTTGAACCCCAGTATCTATATTTGCACATCATCACCTGCACATCTATCACTCCAGTGTTAATGCTTAATTGCAATTTTTTCGCCACTATGGTCTATTTATTGCCTTACCTTCCTAATCTTGCTACATTTGCACACACTGTACAAAGATTTTCTATTTTGTTATTGACTGTACGTTTGTTTAACTCTTTTGTTTTTGTCGCACTGCTTTGCTTTATCTTGGCCAGGTCGCAGTTGTAAATGAGAAGTTGTTCTCCACTGGCCTACCTGGTTAAATAAAGGTGAAATCAAAAATAAAATAAATAAATGCTTCACGTAGTTCAAGTAACAGACATCTCAACATTAACTGTTCAGAGGTTAATCAGGCCTTCATGTTCTAATTGCTGCAAAGAAACCACTAATAAAGGACGCCAATAAGATGAGACTTGCATGTGCCAAGAAACACGAGCAATGGACATTAGACCGGTGGAAATTTGTCCTTTGGTCTGGAGTCCAAATTTGAGATTTTTGGTTCCAACCTCAACCAAATTTAGATGGTTTGGGATGAGTCGGACCGCAGTGAAGGAAAAGCAGCCAACAAGTGCTCAGCATATGTGGGAACTCCTTCAAGACTGATGGAAAAGCATTCCAGGTGAAGCTGGTTGAGAGAATGCCAAGAGGGTGCAAAGCTGTCAAGGCAAAGGTTACTTTGGTTACTACATGATTCCTTATGTGTTATGTCATAGTTTTGATGTCTTCACTTGCAAATAAAGAAACCCTTGAATTAGTAATATTCCACACTTTTAGCCCCCAGTGTACTGCTTTGGGTCAACTTAGCCCCTAAAGTGTGAAGACACTTAAAATAATACCATGAAACTGTAGACTACTACTTTTCTTTCACTCTGAGTTGTTTTGGGGTGAGATCCAGGGACCCATCTCAGAGAGAAAAGAGCAACAATTGAGGGAATGCTCTAAGCACCTGTCACGTCTACTCCTGCTCCTCCCCTCCTGCATTAATCACCGGTCCTGGGATTCATCATTACACGCACCTGGTACTCATCATTATTATTCACACCTGGACTTCATTACCTTACTCATTTCCTCCCCTTAATAGGTCAGCCTAGCCACTATTGTATTGTCTTGTTTCTGGTTTGGTTATTTTATTAAACGTTTCACGTGCACCTGCTTCCCGACTCACAGTATCCTCATTACAGCACCCATATCTGTGTGTGTTTCATTGTGTCTGACACCCCCACCCTGTAAACCGTTTTTAGACCACAGGAAGTTATACTTTAGCACCCTGTCTCTGCTTGAAGCCCCATGTTCCCATCATTGGTACGCCTGTACTCCAGTTCCAGATCTTAAAGCATGTAATATGAACACCAATGCACAGGCTCTGTGGAGAAATGCATTGTTTTCGTCTTGGAGCGAGTCATTTGCAAGCAGTAATAAAGTTATCGAGGGAGAGCGGGAGAAGACAGAGGAAGAAGGTGGTGGAGAAGGAAAGAGGGAGAGAGAGGGAAGGAAACCAAATAATTTTCCCACAGAGGATCATCTGTCTGTATCTTATTTAGCTGGGCCGCTCACTACTCCCCTGGGCCTGATTACAAAATTTCAGCTCGCATTACTAAAGCTATTATTAATTTACTACCATACAGAGAGAGAAACAGATCATTACTTCTGTGCGTGTGGAGAGTGGGGTGGGAGTGTGTGTGTATGCGTGTGCATGTGCGTCAAGCATGAATGCGTGCAAGTGGGACAAAGAGAGAGATGTGTATATAGCTTCTGTATATTTAGGCCTACAATCATTTTTAAAAAGTGCTACGTAGAACCATATAGGGTTCTTCAGTTTGTCCCCATAGGGGAACACGTTTTGATGCTAGGTAGAACCCTTTGCAAAAGACCATAAACACATCTCAAAATCAAGTATTTGCATCAAATGGCATACACTTTTTCCATCATGTACATTTTTGGATATACCAGGTACACACTGTTGTTCTAAATCTAAAGCTCTTCTGGCTTTCATAGGCATATATCTACATTTTCATACAATGTTCTAGAGTGAAAGTAATCTGCTGAGAGGGGTTGAAATGTACACAGTAAACACCAATGCAATGGTGAAACAGAATATTTTTTTTTCCAAAACATTACTGCAAATCACCAGTGCTAAGCTGCATCCCTCCTCCGGGCTGGGTGTGGCCACAATAGTTAGTCTACGTCACATGCTATATTTTCTCTTGCCAAACAGAGTGGCGTATCCAACCTTGGACAGAGGCAGTGTCTATGCCTCCTCCATCGACTGAAGAAGCGGCAAGCGGGCATAGGTTTGACGATCATACACTTTCCAGCGCCACGTAGAGAGAACTTCCTCAATAGGATTTAGAAAAGGTAAATATGGGGGAGGTACACAACTGTCCAAACCAGTTTTGGACCAGAACAGCCCGGTAAAAATGTACATTGTCCCATATTACCACAAATCTGGCCTGCTCTGGATCCGGATTTTGATCTGGAACAAGCATATGCAAAGGCAAGCAAGTTACTTCCTGTTCAATTATTGTGTTTTTGCACCAAGTCTTTTATGAAATTGAAAACTGATTGAAGGCTGAGAATTAGCTTATAGTTTTGCAGACTTTGTGTGTGGTTTTGCTATTTGAGTGACAGGTTTCACAAATTGTGTGACATGTAAAGATTGTGTGTGTAAGCAGTTTACAAAATCTGTAATAGAACCCCCCGTAAATGGTTCTACCAAGAACCCCTTTATTATCTAAAGATTCTTCCAAGAACCCTTTATGAATGTTTCCACCAGCCTTATTAGCCTTTACAATTAAATTCTTTGTGACAATATTACATACAGTATATCATAAGGTCTTTCTTTGAATGACTAGTTATACTTTAACACAGAGGTGTTAGTAAACTCCTTGTTCACAGGCATTGGCGGTTCTAGCTTGTATGTCGCCCTGGGCGAACCCCCCCATTCAGCAAACCTACTCCCCAACAGTGTTTTACTCTACACACCCATACGGTGAAAATACCCCCAAAATATATTTTTGTGATACATTTTCGGAGATATTGGCCAAATAATGTAATTTCTATGCATTTTGAAATGTATTTTAATCTGTGACATACATTTGTAAATGTATTTGGAATGCATACATCTGTATGGATATATTATTTATGGATTTTTTAATTTATTTTTTTCAGCGTGGGTAGAGTAACAATCATACAGATGTGTTTTTTGTTCTGTCCCGCGTCCCGTGTAAATAGTATTTATTTTTCAGTTTTTTCGTATATATTTCTTATTCTCATATACTTTTCTTGCAACCCGCCTCACCCAACGTGTAACAGATCTACTATTTCTTTATTTCTTTCCCATTTAACTGAACCTCTGACAGAAGCTAGCCTGCTAACTAGCTACTAGCCATTGCTAGACACTATTAGCGGTCTCCACCACTGCACCAGCCAGATTTAGTTCGGACAATACCGGCCAGTCTGCACAGCGCGCTACCAACGCAGCGCATATCGGATTGCTTTCTCTACCACATCACCGGATTTCTGCCGAAATCACAGTACCATCACACCGGATCATCGCAGCTAGCTTGCTGCAACCGAGTGACTGTTGTTTGGCTAACACTACTGTCCCGAAGCATGCACCAGTTAGCTTCGAGCTAGGCCCATCTCCCGGCTAGCCGACATATACTAGCTAATTCCCGGGCTATTGTACCTCTTTGTCAACCGGCTTGGACCTTCTATTGTCGACACGGAGCCGATCCATCACGACTGGTCTGCCGACGTAATCGTCCAACGTGGTTTCAACAGGCTTTTCCATTGCGACGTCGCCAAAGACCCCGGCCCGCTATCATTCTGAACGCTGTGCCTTGCACAGTAGCAGCCACGGAACTGCTCCCTGGCTCACCTCTTTGCTGCTCATCGGACCTATGATCACTCGGCTACACAGCTGATGCCTGCTGGACTGTTCCCTTCCTTTACACCTCAGTCTGTTTATCTGTTAAGTCTCAGCTCCGAACTCAGGTCCTGTGTGTAGCACAACATTTTCTCTAACTGACCCTCTATGTCCGTTCATCGCCATTACCTGTTGTTGTCTTAGCTCTCTTGATTAACTCCTGTGATTGTTTTATGCATCTCTCTTATGTCAATATGCCTTGTCTGTTGCTGTTTAGGTTATTTCTTATTGTTTTATTTCACTGTAGAGCCCCCAATCCCGCTCAACATGCCTCAGATAGCTACTTTGTCCCACCCCCCACAAACGCGGAGACCTCACCTGGCTTAACTGGTGCCTCCAGAGATGCAACCTCTCTCATCGTTACCCAACACCTAGGTTTACCTCCACTGAATTCACATCCTACCATATCCTTGTCTGTACATTATGCCCTCAATCTATTCCACCGCACCCAGAAATCTGCTCCTTTTATTCTCTGTACCCAACGCACTAGATGCCCAGTTCTTAAAGCCTTTAGCCGTACCCTTATGCTACTCCTCCTCTGGTGATGTAGAGGTAAACCCTGGCCCTGTAGCCCCCAGTACTACACCTATTCCCCAGGCGCTCTCATTTGTTGACTTCAGTAAACGTAAAAGTCTTGGTTTCATGCATGTTAACATCAGAAGCCTCCTCTCTAAATTTGATTTATTCACTGCTTTATCACACTCCGACAACCCTGATGTTCTAGCAGTTTCTGAAATTTTCATCCCCAACTACAACATTTCCCGTCAAGATAGAACTGCCAAAGGAGGCGGAGTTGAAATCTACTGCAGAGTTCTGTCATACTATCCAGGTCTGTGCCCAAACAGTTTGGGCTTCTACTTCTAAAAATCCACCTTTACAGAAATAAGTCTCACTGTTGCCGCTTGTTACAGACCCCCCTCCACCCAAAAGCTGTGCCCTGGACACCATATGTGAATTGATTGCCCCCCATCTATCTTCAGAGTTCGTACTGTTAGGTGACCTAAACCGGCTGTCCTACAATCTAAGCTAGATGCCCTCAATCTCACACAAATGAAAGGAACCTACCAAATACAACCCTAAATCCGTAAACATGGGCACCCTCATAGATATCATTCTAACTTGCCCTCCATATACACCTCCACTGTCTTCAACCAGGATCTCAGCGATCACATTACGTACTCATTGCCTGCGTACGTAATGGGTCTGCGGTCAAACACTCCCTTAAACACTTCAGCGAGCAGGCCTTTCTAATCGATCTGGCCCGGGTATCCTGGAAGGGTATTGACCTCATCCCGTCAGTAGAGGATCCCTGGTTGTTCTTTAAAAGTGCTTAAATAAGCATGCCCCATTCAAAAAATGTAGAACTAAGAACAGATATAGCCCTTGGTTCACTCCAGACTTGACTGCCCTTGACCAGCACAAAAACATCCTGTGGCGTACTGCATTAGCATCGAATAGCCCCCGCAATATGAAACTTTTCCGGGAAGTCAATATACACAGTAAGTTAGAAAAGCAAAGGCCAGCCTTTTCAAACAGAAATTTGCATCCTGTAGCACAAATTCCAAAAAGCTCTGGGACACTAAAGTCCATGGAGAATAAGAGCACCTCCTCCCAGCTGCGCACTGCACTGAGGCTAGGAATACTCACCACCGATAAATGTACGATAATCAAGAATTTCAATAAGCATTTTGCTACAGCTGGCCATGCTTTTCACCTGGCTCTCTACCCCGGCCAACAGCTCTGCACCCCTCGCAGCAACTTGCCCAAAGCTGCAACCCCCTCCCGCCCCCGCCGCACGCTTCTCCTTCACCCTAAAAAAGACAGTACTGTGCAGCCGTCTTCATCGACCTGGCCAATCGTAGGGCCTGTTGTCCAGATATCTGGCAGTCTCTATGGGGGTGCCACAGGGTTCAATTATTGGGCCGACTCTATTCTCTGTTTATATCAATGATGTCGCTCTTGCTGCTGGTGACTCTCTGATCCACCTCTACGCAGACGACACAATTCTGTATACATCTGGCCCTTCTTTGGACACTGTGTTAACAAACCTCAAAACGAGCTTCAATGCCATACAACACTTCCATGGCCTCCAACTGCTCTTAAATGCTAGTAAAACTAAATGCATGCTCTTCAATCTAACGCTTCCCGCACCCGCCTGACGGACTATCATCACTACTCTTGACGGGTCTGACTTAGAATATGTGGACACCTACAAATACATAGGTGTCTGGTTAGACTGTAAACTCTCCTTCCAGAATCGGCTTCCTATTTCGCAACAAAGCCTCCTTCACTCATGCTGCCAAACATGCCCTTGTAAAACTGACTATCCTACCGATCCTTGACTTTGGCGATGTCATTTACAATATTAGCGTCCAACACTCTACTCAGCTAATTGGTTGTAGTTTATCACAGTGCCATCCGTTTTGTTACCAAAGCCCCATATACAGTGGGGAGAACAAGTATTTGATACACTGCCGATATTGCAGGTTTTCCTACTTACAAAGCATGTAGAGGTCTGTAATTTTTATCATAGGTACACTTCAACTGTGAGAGACGGAATCTAAAACAGAAATCCTGAAAATCATAGTATGATTTTTAAATAATTAATTTGCATTTTATTGCATGACATAAGTATTTGATCACAAACCATTAGTAACACACTACGCCGTCATGGATTAAAATACTGCAGCGCACGCAAGGTCCCCCTGCTTAAGTCAGCGCATGTCCAGGCCCGTCTGAAGTTTGCCAATGACCATCTGGATGATCCAGAGGAGGAATGGGAGAAGGTCATGTGGTCTGAGACAAAAATAGAGCTTTTTGGTCTAAACTCCACTCGCCATGTTTGGAGGAAGAAGAAGGATGAGTACAACCCCAAGAACACCATCCCAACCGTGAAGCATGGAGGTGGAAACATCATTCTTTGGGGATGCTTTTCTGCAAAGGGGACAGGACAACTGCACCGTATTGAGGGGAGGATGGATGTATCGCGAGATCTTGGCCAACAACCTCCTTCCCTCAGTAAGAGCATTGAAGATGGGTCGTGGCTGGGTCTTCCAGCATGACAACGACCCAAAACACACAGCCAGGGCAACTAAGGAGTGGCTCCGTAAGAAGCATCTCAAGGTCCTGGAGTGGCCTAGCCAGTCTCCAGCCCTGAACCCAATAGAAAATCTTTGGAGGGAGCTGAAAGTCCATATTGCCCAGCGACAGCCCCGAAACCTGAAGGATCTGGAGAAGGTCTGTATGGAGGAGTGGGACAAAATCCCTGCTGCAGTGTGTGCAAACCTGGTCAAGAACTACAGGAAACGTATGATCTCTGTAATTGCAAACAAAGGTTTCTGTACCAAATATTAAGTTCTGCTTTTCTGATGTATCAAATACTTATTGCATGCAATAAAATGCAAATTAATTACTTAAAAATCATACAATGTGATTTTCTGGATTTTTGTTTTAGATTCCGTCACTCACAGTTGAAGAGTACCTATGATAAAAATTACAGACTTCTACATGCTTTGTAAGTGGGAAAACCTGCAAAATCAGCAGTGTATCAAATACTTGTTCTCCCCACTGTACTACCAACCACTGCGACCTGTATTCTCTCGTTGGCTGGCCCTCACTACATATTCGTCGCCAAACCCACTGGCTCCAGGTCATCTATAAGTCTTTGCTAGGTAAATCCCCGCCTTATCTCAGCTCGCTGGTCACCATACCATAGCAACACCCACCCGTAGCATGCACTCCAGCAGCTATATTTCACTGGTCATCCCCAAAGCCAACAACTCCTTTGGCCGCCATTCCTTCCTCTGCTGCCAATGACTGGAACGAATTGCAAAAATCATTGAAGCTGGAGACTACCATCTCCCTCAGTAACTTTAAGCATCAGCTGTCAGAGCAGCTTACCAATCACTGCACCTGTACACAGCCCATCTGTAAATAGCCCGCCCTACTACTTCATCCCCATATTGTTTATTTGTTTATTTTTGCACCCCAGTATCTCTATTTGCACATCTATCACTCCAGTGTTAATGCTAAATTGTAATTATTTCACCACTATGGCCTATTTATTGCCTCACCTTCCTAATCTTACTACATTTGCACACACTGTACATAGATTTTCTATTGTGTTATTGACTGTACATTGTTTATCCCATGTGTAACTCTGTTGTTTTTGTTGCTTTGCTTTGTCTTGGCCAGGTCGCAGTTGTAAATCTCAACTGTAAAATAAATAAACCCTTGTCTTTCAAAAAATTATTTTGGAACACTATTTTCTAAGTGTGTACTAGTACCAACACAGCAATGCAAGGGTTACATTAATATATACCAAAGTATGAGGACACCCCTTCAAATGAGTGGATTCGGCTATTTCATCCACAACTGTTGCTGACAGGTGTATAAATTCCAGCACACAGTCGTGTAATCTCCATAGACAAACATTGGCAGAAGAATGGCCTTACTGAAGAGCTCAGTGACTTTCAGCGTGGCACCGTTGTAGGATGCCACCTTTCCAACAAGTCAGTTCATAAAATGTCTGCTCTACTAGAGCTGCCCCGATCAACTCTAAGTGCTTGTTATTGTGGAAACATCTAGGAGCAACAATGGCTCAGCCGTGAAGTTGTAGGCCACACAAGCTCACAGAACAGGTAGAGCGTAAAAAACGTCTGTCCTCGGTTGCAACACTCACTACCCAGTTCCAGACTGCCTCTGGAAGCAACAAGCTTCATGAAATGGGTTTCCATGGCCGAGCAGCCGCACACAAGCCTAAGATCACCATGCGCAATGCCAAACGTCGGCTGGAGTGGTGTGAATCTCACCGCCATTGGACTCTGGAACAGTGGAAATGCGTTCTCTTGAGTGATAAAACACGCTTCACCATCTGGCTGTCCAACTGACAAATCTGGGTTTGGCGGATGCCAGGAGAACACTACCTGCCCCAATGTATAGTGCCAACTGTAAAGTTTGGTAGAGAAGGAATAATGGTCTGGGGCTGTTTTTCATGGTTCGTGCTAGACTCCTTAGTTCCAGTGATAGGAAATCTTAACACTACAGCATGCAATGACATTCTGTGCTTCCAAATTTGTGGCAACAGTTTGGGGAAGGCTCTTTCCTGTTTCAGCTTGACAATTGTATTTATTTTTATTTTATTAATTTAACCTTTAACTAGGGAAGTCAGTTAAGAACAAATTCTTATTTACAATGACAACCTACCTACAGGGCCAGCTATAGTAGTTTTGCGCCCCTGGAGCAAATTAGGGTTAAGTGCCTTGCTCAAGGACACAGACAGGTTTTTTTCACCTTGTCAGCTCAGATATTCGAACCAGCGACCTTTCGGTTACTGACCCAACACTCTAACCGCTAGGCTACCTGCCACCCTGCAAAGTGAGGTCCATACAGAAAATGGTTTGTCGAGATCGGTGTGGAAGAACTTGGCTTGACTGCACAGAGCCCTGACCTCAATCCCATTGAATACCTTTGGGATTCATTGGAACGGCGAGTGCGATCCAGGCTTAATTGCCCAACATCAATGCCCAACCTCACTAATGGTCTTGTGGCTTAATGGAAGCAAGTCCCCACCCCAATGTTCCAACATCTAGTGGAAAGCAACTCCATATTAATGCCCATGATTTTGGAATGAGCAGGTATCCAAATACCTTTGGTCATGTAGTGTATTTTGTTATTGCATGTTTATTTATTTAACCTTTATTTAACTAGACATCTCCTGAAAGTGTAATTCAAAAGGGCACATCAAAGCAGAGTTCCCTTGACTATGGGAGAGTAGGGATATCTGGGAGAGGTTGTCACGATGTGGAGTTAGGAAATACCAAGGTGCAGCGTTGTCATATTTCGTAATCTTTATTTACTAGCAAACGTGAACAAAAACAACAAATGTGTGCTCACGTCGAACAAAACGCACTACAAACAATGAACCACAAGGCATGTGGGAAATGCAACACACTAAATAGGGTCCCCAATTAGAGACAACGCATAGCAGCTGCTAGTGTTTCAAGAGGCAAACCTCTGTCAGGAGTATTCTAGGAGACTCTGGTGGTTTTGTGTTGGTCCCCAATTAGAGGCAGCTGCTATGCGTTGTCTCTAATTGGAGAACAACACAAAACCACCATAGAGTCTCCTAGAATACTCCCGACAGAAGTTTGCCTCTTGAAACACTAGATTAACAGTGTACCCTATGCCCCTCGATAAAAGCACTAGAACGCAAGCCAAGGTAAACATTGTACTGTACTGGATGTTTTCAACAATAGAGATCCCATATCCACCCCTGTATCATCCCTTAAAAAGTTGTATTTTATTAATTTCCTGAAGAAATCCCAAAGCAATTTGTTGTGAAAAGTGTATTTTAGGGTTTGTGATTGGCATGGGTAGAATGGGAGTCAAGGTGCTAGCGTCGGTCCCAAACTGTGAATGGAACTCCGTAATCTCACTCTTGACCTCAATTATTCCCCTACCATGCATTGTGCAGAGTAGTGAAACTAGCCTTGCTTCCTGCGTTTTCAGAATAAAGACTTCTGAATGTGTCGTCCCAATTTTGTCTGATGTCCTGGAAAGATGTTATTACAATGATAATTTCACCGTTGTTTAACTTTAAGAAACACTTTATCAAAAAAGTCAACTCCACTTCTCTATTTTGGAGCCTTTTAGGGAAACTAACCATAAAGTCAAACTAATACTGTACATGTAAAATAGAGTATTGTGGCTGTACTACTTCAGTCATAGTACGAGAGTAATTAAGATCTTACCACATTAATCCTGGGAAGCGGAAACTCTCAAAGACCTCCCTTCATTTCTCCTCTGATTATACCCACCAGTCCATGCTTCCTGATAACGTTTCGCAAATTAAATGTTGGGAGTGAATTAAAAACAAAATCCACTGGATATTCCTAATCCACGAGACGAGGGACTGCTAAACAGCTACAGGAGAAAGTGACATTTTAGCAAAAACAAGACAAATGTGTTGTGAATAACAAGATGTGCAGGGAAGGGAAGGCAGTGGTGGATCAGCTATATTCAAAGGAATATGCACTGTCTTCTTGGTAAGCAACTCAAGTGTAGATTTGGCCTTGTGTTTTAGGTTATTGTCCTGCTGAAAGTGAATTCATCTTCCAGTGTCTGGTGGAAAGCAGATTTAACCAGGACTTTGTCTGTGCTTAGCTCTATTCCTTTTCTTTTTATCCCCAAAAACTCCCTAGTCCTTGCCGATGACAAGCATACCCATAACATGATGCAGCCTCCACCATGCTTGAAAATATCAAAAGTGGTACTCAGTGATGTGTTGTGTTTGATTTGCCCCAAACACAATTCTTTGTATTCAGGACAAAAAGTAAATTTGTTTGCCACATTTTTTGCATTATTACTTTAGTCCCTTATTGCAAACAGTATGCATGTTTTGGAATATTTATATTCTGTACAGACTTCCTTCTTTTCATTCTGTCATTTAGGTTAGTATTGTAAAGTACAATGTTGTTGATCCATCCTCAGTTTTCTCCTACCACAGCCATTTAACTATGTAAGTTTAAAATAATAATTAATTGACCTCATAATTAATTCCTTTCCTCTCCGTCAACTGAGTTAGGAAGGACACTTGTATCTTCGTAGTGACTGGGTGTATTGATACACCATCCATAGTGTAATGAATAACTTCACCATGCACAAAAAGATATTCAATGTCTGCTTTTAAACTTTTTACCCATCTACCAATAGGTGGCCTTCTTATTGAGGCATTGGAACACCTCCCTACCATTGTGTTGCTCAAATGTCATAATCCAAATGTACATTATTCCAGGGGTGTTGGAAGGCACAATGTAAGTAACCTAATGTACTGTATGTCCCTCTTACTGCCTGAATGCCTCTGCTGATCCTACAGCTATTGTATGCAGTAATCATATGCCTATTGTCACGGTTGCAATGAGACAGGACCCGAGGCGCAGAGCTGGATTTGAAAGCCACTCATTTTATTAGGCACACACCAAAACAACAAAAGGAGAGCCTGTGCACAAACACAAAAACCCACCACACAGGTGGGGATAGAATTAACTAAGTTGGGGACCAAATCCAAACTAAACATAGAGTTATCCAGAGAGGTCTCCGGACACTAAACCTAACCAACATAAAGATATCCAGAGACCTCTCTGAACATCAATCATTACACCTATGAACCAGAGTTATACTGTTAGCACTGAGGTGGTGTGCCCTAGCAGGAAGTCCACTGTGTGCAGCTCCCAGTAAAGCAACAAAAATAATCAAGCATCCGAGAAAAGTGTTAAAAATAGCCCACGTTAACATTTGTAGCTTAAGAAACAAGGTTCATGAAATCAATAATTTGCTAGTAACAGATGACATTCCTATTCTGACAATCTCTGAAACTCACTTAGATAATACATTTGATGATACAGTGGTAGCAATACATGGTTATAAGATCTACAGAAAATACAGAAATGCCAAAGGTGTAGGTGTGGCTGTTTATATTCCAAACCACATTTCTGTAAAGCTTAGAGTGGATCTCATGTTAAATACTGTTGAAGTAATATGGCTACAGGTTCATCTGACTCACCTAAAGCCCATTCTGGTGGGAAGCTGCTATAGACCACCAAGTACTAACAGTCAGTATCTGGATAACATGTGTGAAATTGTTGATAATGTACAGTATGTGATATCAATGGAGAGGTATATTTTCTGGGAGATTTAAATAGACTGGCTTTTATCAGGCTGCCCACTCAAGAGAAAGCTTCAAAACTGTAACTAGTGCCTGCAACCTGGTTCAGGTTATCGATCAACCTACCAGGGTAGTTACAAACAGCACAGGAATGAAATCATCAACATGTATTGATCACCTCTTTACTAATGCTGCAGAAATTTGTTTGAAAGCAGTATCCAAATCCATTGGATGTAGTGATCACAATATAGTAGCCATATCTAGGAAAACCAAAGTTTTAAAGGCTGGGCCTATAGTGTATACGTTTTGTAGCGATTCCTATGTTGTTGATGTAAAGAATATTTGTTGGTCCGTGGTGTGTAATGAGGAGCAACCAGACGCTGCACTTGACACATTTGTGACTCATTTCAGGGAACTTGCCTTCTGGAACATGTGAACTTTCATGTGCCTTAATAACAAACTTGTATGTCATCTGTAAATACGAATAAAAATGTTCAATTACGTGCCTAGTTGGTTAAGCCAAAACCTCCCCTGACCAAGACGCTGGGCCAATTGTGCGCCACCCTATGGGACTCCAGATCACAGCCGGTTGTGAACCCGGGTCTGTACTGGCGCACAATTGGCCCAGCGTCATCCGGGTTAGGGGAGGGTTTGACCGGGGGAGCTTTACTTGTTGCGGGCCAGACGCCTGCAGGCTGAACCCTAGGTCGTCAGTTGAACAGTGTTTCCTCCGACACATTGGTGGGGTTGGCTCCCGGGTTAAGCGGGTGGTTTTTGCGGATCATGTTTCGGAGGACGTGTGACTCGACATTCGCCTCCCAAGCCCGTTGGGTAGTTGCAGAGATGAGACAAGATCGAAATTGTGGAGTTAAAGGGGGTAAAATTCCTACAAATATATGTAGATGGAGTGCTGCATCAGATCACCTGGCCTCCACAATCACCTGACCTCAACCCAATTGAGATGGTTTGGGATGAGTTGGACCGCAGAGTGAAGGAAAAGCAGCCAACAAGTGCTCAGCATATGTGGGAACTCCTTCAAGATTGTTGGAAAAACATTCCAGGTGAAGTTGGTTGAGAGAATGCCATGAGTGTGCAAAGCTGCCATCAAGACAAAGGGTGGCTACTTTGAAGAATCTCAAATATAAAATATTTTGATTTGTTTAACACTTTTTGGGTTACTACATGATTCCATATGTGTTATATCATAGTTTTGATGTCTTCACTATTATTCTACAATGTAGAAAATAGTAATGATAAAGAAAAACCCTTGAATGAGGTGTGTCCAAACTTTTGACTGGTCATATATATATATATATATATATACAAATACACTGTTTATGCTCTCAATTCACCGCTTTATTGACTACGTTTCGATCCGAAATGGATCTTCACCAGGTCAAACTGGCTGAGTGCTCATATCTCAAAATATACACATTTCACCTTACATGACCATTACTCACATGGTGGGTGTGAAAACAATTCAATTAACTTT
This sequence comes from Thymallus thymallus, assembly GCA_023634145.1. NCBI lineage: Eukaryota > Metazoa > Chordata > Actinopteri > Salmoniformes > Salmonidae > Thymallus > Thymallus thymallus. The sequence goes on along the minus strand of CM042404.1, from coordinate 22,767,130 downwards.
TGTGCATAGCCAATCATAATGAATCACAGAGGATTATATGCTGTCACGACTTCAGCCGAAGTTGCTCCCTCCCCTGGGGCGGATGCCGGAATAGGTCGACGTCGCCCGAGTACTAGCCATCACCGATCCACTACTCAGTGTCCGTTTGTCCTGTTCCCTTCACACCTGTTTCCAATTGTCACTAATTGTTTGTGCGTCTTATTCCCTCTGCTCCCCCCCTGTTCTCTGTCGGTGATTGTCTCCTGTGAGTGTGTGTGGTGTGTACGTGTTTCGACCGGGTTCCCTTGTTTCGGAACCGGCGAATAGCTACCTATTAAAAGGTTTATTGTTTCGCTAACCTCCTGCCTCCCTGCGCCTGTTTCCACTACGCCTGCCATTTCGCGCTATTATTCACATATGCATACAAATGGGTCCAAGTTAAAACGTAGGCAACAGTAAAAAAAAAAAAAAAGTATACTTTGGAAACGATTGGAATACCCACCCAAATGACCATTGGTGGCCATAGATATAATTACATCGACCTATTTAAAAAAACAACTTTTTTACCTCTAATAATTTAATATCAATGAGATGGGCAGATGTAGTAGTTACAGAAAATATAATATACAGTATACGTACAAAATGACCAAGTGGAGACCTGGATGGCAGGACAAATCAAGAAATGGTCTGACATCAAATTCTTGGTTCAGACTTGTAAGATGTGACACAGAGATTCAACATTGTGAATGTGTCTGTAAAGTTACACTGGGTACATCGTCCACATCTGTCATTACCATCCGGCACATTGTCTACAGTAGGAAGGTGCTAAGTCACCATCAGACCTCACCACTTGAGGCACAAAAGTGCATTGAATTGTTTCCACACCCACCATGCGTCATGTGCGTAATGGTCATGTGAGATGAAATGTCAGCACTCAGTCTGTTTGAGCTGACGAAGATCCTTTGAAGTGTAGTCTATAAAGCGGTGAATTGTGAGCTGAAACAGGGCGCGGGCCTTCCAGTATTTCATTTTCAACCACAAAATATGCATCCAAGACAAACTCAAATACTATCAGAAACTTGTTGGATCGTTATTCACAGCTTTTCATTTCCTTTAAATAGGTCCAACTCATGTCATTTGGAAATCTCCCAGGTCCCTTAATGTCCTCACTCCGTGAGAGAAGCAGAAATGAAAGAAAACTTTACCCATGTCAACTAGACTGTTGATGATGAATTGATCATTCTATCGATTTATGCCATTATTCTGGTGAGCAAGGCTTTATTTAGTAGGCCTATTCTAGACGAGCATCAAGTAATGACAGGTAGCCTACTTGAGCTGTTTTAAGTAATTGTTTGACAATCAGATGAAAACATAATGCCTGGTGTCACGAGTGGGTGTAGGTAGAGACCAAGGAGCAGCGCAGCGATAGTTCCACATACTTTTATTTCAATCAATTAGACTTAAGGACGAACTATACAAAAGGAAACACGATACAAATGAACTTAAATACACTTACTTCTATCCGCTGACATTTAGATACATCCAAAACAATGACCCACACTAAGGTGTGGGGTTGAGCAGCCTAAACGTCTCGCTGCTGTCTCTAATTGGGGATTCAACACAAAACGAAAAGACATAGATCTAGGATACTAGATCCTGTCAGGCTTTGACCATGGCCAACTAGGTGAGCAAAAGGCCTCCCTATGGCCAGAGTCTGACACCTGGCTTTATTAAAGGACAAATATTTACTATTAGGCCCATAGAGATACTATAAAATTAATAGGGATTCTATATGTAATTCTAGGAACATAAAAAAAAGTGTAAAGCGTGTGCACACATAGGAGGTCCCCGTACCAGGAAGAAATACAATTTACATTCACCCCTTCTTACTCCCCTAGAATAACAGCAACAACCCTACTACTGGGCTACTTAATCTAGACATTGAAAACTTCTCTGGCTATTTCCCTAAGGGCTTTGTCTGAATGTTGTTCTCTGTTTTTACTTTATTTATTCGACCGCCGTAGCCTTGAGGCTAGAGAGAAGCAAGGACATGTTGGCTAAACGTTTCTATCACGTCTTCGGCATAATCGCTTTGTGTTTACAAGGACAGAGAGTTTTCAGATAACCCATTGTGCTCTCCGTGTGGGTTTGCTGCCTTTATCGAAATGGGTTTGGTCTCTCTCTCTCTCTCTGTCTCTCTCTCTCTTTCTCACTCACAAGACACACTCACTCACTCACTCACTCACTCACAAGAAACACACACTACTCTGATAAAGGGTATAACATAGGGAAACCTAAATAGATTGGTTTTATTAGATACTTTCAGGAAGCACATTAGGATCTAAAAAGGGTTATATTTTGTCCATTATGAGGCGATACAGTACATCTGCACTATAAACGTGTGTCATGTGTCTGGAATTACAGGTGTTAGACATCCTCATTAGATCAAACCAATGCTTGTGTCAAGAGTTATATGGTCCCTATGAAGGTGCTATAACCATCCTATAACTGATGTACCCTTTCAAATTGTTCACAGCCATTTGTTCTTCCCACCTAGTGGTGTTTTTCTCCCATACAGTGTCTACTCGACTCATATACCCACTGTCTCTCTTTACATGTAGAGGTAAGCCTATACCGCTCACACAGTATTTATTGAACGAGCCGAATGCTACTTGCCGCCCATGCATTATAATAATTGAAAAAGACATTCACACAGTCAGAGTGGTGGGGAGAGTGCTTTTTAATGGAGTATTAAATGGTGCAATAGAAGGCACAAATTGTGGCCATAAAGAGACTCAAGGAGCAGAAATTAGATATCAAAATAATTAAAAAAGGGAAAAGAAAGAATAAAGAAAAGAAAATGGCTGCATCCTCTTGGTCTGCAGTTTCCTACTCATAGTATAGTTCATAAAAGTTACTAGAATTAATTTAATACACACAAAAATATAAACGCAACATGTGAAGTGTTGGTCCCATGTTTCATGAGCTGAAATAAAAGATCTGACATTTTCCATAGACACAAACTAGAAAACAGGACATTTTGAGAAAGAAATTTACAATGGATAAAAAAATGTTTCACTGGCTTACACACAATATCCCATAATGTCAAAGTGGAATGTTTCATAAAAGATTTTAAGCTGAAATGTCTTTTGTTATGGCTAGCCTAAATAAGTTCAGGAGTAAACATTTGCTTAACAAATCACATAAGTTGCATGGACTCACTCTTTGCAATAATAGTTTTTAATATATGACAACCTGATCTCTGTACCCCACACATACAATTATCTGTAAGATCCCTCAGTCGAGCTGTGAATTTCTAACACCGATTCAACCACAAAGACCAGGGAGGTTTTCCAATGCCTCGCAAAGAATGGCACCTATTGATGGGTGATAATAAAATAAAGTTATTAATTACACTTTGGATGGTGTGTGAATACACCCAGTCATTACAAAGATACAGGCGTCCTTCCTAACTCAGTTGCCGTAGAGGAAAGAAGCCACTCAGGGATTTCACCATAAGGCCAATGGTGACTCTACAACAAAGACAGAGTTTTTAATAGGTGTGATAGGAGAAAACTGAGGATGGATCAATAACATTGTAGTTACTCCACAATAACATAATTAAAGGAAGTTTTTCAAATGGTTAACTAGCAATGATCAACAAACTATTTGACAGAGCTTGAAGAATTTTGAAAATAATAATGGCACATTTTGCACAATCCTGGTGTGGAGAACTCTTAGAGACTTACACAGAAAGACTGACAGCTGTAATCACTGCCAGAGGTGATTCTAACATGTATTGACTCAGCGGGTTGAATACTTACAGTTGAAGTAGGAAGTTTACATACACCTTAGCCAAATATATTTAAACTCAGTTTTTCACAATTCCTGACATTTAATCCTAGTAACAATTCCCTGTCTTATGTCCGTTAGGATCACCACTTTATTTTAAGAATGTCAAATGTCAGAATAATAGTAGAGAGAATGATGTATTTCAGCTTTTATTTCTTTCATCACATTCCCAGTGGGTCCGAAGTTTACATGCACTCAATTAGTATTTGGTAGCATTGGGTCAAACGTTTTGCGTAGCCTTCCACAAGCTTCCCACAATAAGTTGTAGGCCTCCTTGCTCGCACACGCTTTTTCAGTTCTGCCCACAGATTTTCTATAGGATTGAGTTCAGGGCTTTGAGATGGCCACTCAAATAACTTGACTTTGTTGTCCTTGAGCCATTTTGCCACAACTTTGGAAGTATGCTTGGGGTCAAGCTTAAACTTCCTGACTGATGTCTTGAGATGTTGCTTCAATATATCCACATAATTTTCCTTCCTCATGATGCCATCTATTTTGTGAAGTGCACCAGTCCCTCCTGCAGCAAAGCACCCCCACAACATGATGCTGCCACCCCCGTGCTTCACGGTTGGGATGGTGTTCTTCGGCTTGCAAGCATCCCCCTTTTTCCTCATTATGGCAGTTCTATTTTTGTTTCATCAGACCAGAGGATATTTCTCCAAAAAGTATGATCTTTGTCCCCATGTGCAATTGCAAACCGTAGTCTTGCTTTTTTTGGTGGTTTTGGAGCAGTGGCTTCTTCCTTGCTGAGCGGCCTTTCAGGTTATGTCGATATAGGACTTGTTTTACTGTGGATATAGATACTTTTTTACCTGTTTCCTCCAGCATCTTCACAAGGTCCTTTGCTGTTGTTCTGGGATTGATTTGCACTTTTGGCAAGTTTGGGAATCCCTGAATTAGATGGCCAAAACACATCAATACATTGATCCACATTTTTATTTTGCACCATTTGCCAGTAGCATCCAATACTAGCAAGAACAATTGATAAAGTGTTGTCATTATTTCAGTCATCGAGTCACATTTGCTGTTGATTACTGTGAAATTATCAATGATGATGATGTTAATTGTTCTTCACTTTAAATTATTGGATGGTTAGAATGACCCTAGTTAAAGGTACATTTCTCCACGCTAAAGATCAATGCCCCTCAAATCTGTTGAACCTAGATACTATATAGCCTAACTGTTGAGCTTAAAGAGCGACTGCCCGTAAAAACCAACAAATCCCTTTGAAAATAGCCTATGTGGCATCGAAAAGAGTCAAACATTTATTCTAGTGTCAAAATGTAAAACAAAGTGTAAATAGGGTAATTTTGGTCATTAAGTCAGTCTCATCTAAAACAGAGTTTGGAACCTCAGTGAGTCTAACAAGTACATGAAGGTTGGGTTTGGATTACAATTCTGTCAACAAATCATGCCCCCTTTTGCCAGTCAATGTAAATAGTCAGTGATTAATTGTTCAGCAGTCTTATGGCTTGGGGGTAGAAGCTGTTAAGGAGCCTTTTGGTCCTAGATAGATAGATAGATAGGTACTTTATTGATCCCCCGGGGGGGAAATTTCATTGTCAAGCAGCTACAACAAAACACAGGGCAGGTGCAAAATGCCACAACGAAAGTACACAAAAGACAGATACACGGTACATGATACATAGAGCGGCAGTATGAAAAAGTATAGAAATACAAGATATCTGGAGTGCAAAAAAAAGCTATAAAAAGGACATTGCATAGTATGGGTGGTTGGCTGAATATGTACACTATACGTTGGTGGATGTTGGATGGTTAACTATACTATACAGGTTGATGGCAGAGAAATACTTCAGTAGCTAAAAATGCGTATGATATGAGCGAGGGTAATAATAGTTTACTTAATAGACAGACTGGGTAAATGAACAGGTAAGTGAACATCTTAGCCCCGTCAATGTTAATGGGGACCTGTTCGGACCACCTTTTCCTGTAGTCCACGATCAGGTCCTTTGTCTTGCTCACATTGAGGGAGAGGTTGTTATCCTGGAACCACACTGCCAGGTCTCTGACCTCCTCCCTATAGGCTGTCTCATCGTTGTCGGTGATCAGGTCTACCACTGTTTAGTCGTCAGCAAACTTAATGATAGTGTTGGAGTCGTGTTTGGCCACGCAGTCGTGGGTGAATAGGGAGTACAGGAGGGGACTAAGCAGGCACCCCTGAGTGTTGAGGATCAGCATGGCAGACGTGTTGTTGCCTACCCTTACCACCAGGTCCCGTCAGGAAGTCCAGGATCCAGTTGCAGAGGGAGGTTTTTAGTCCCAGGGTCCTTAGCTTAGTTACGAGCTTTGTGGACACTATGGTAGATAGATAGATAGATAGATAGATAGATAGATAGATAGATAGATAGATAGATAGATAGATAGATAGATAGATAGATACTTTATTGATCCCCCCGGGGGGAAATTTCATTGTCAAGCAGCTACAACAAAACACAGGGCAGGTGCAAAATGCCACAACGAAAGTACACAAAAGACAGATACACGGTACATGATACATAGAGCGGCAGTATGAAAAAGTATAGAAATACAAGATATCTGGAGTGCAAAAAAATAAAAGCTATAAAAGAGACATTGCATAGTATGGGTGGTTGGCTGAATATGTACACTATACATTGGTGGATGTTGGATGGTTAACTATACTATACAGGTCGATGGCAGAGAAATACTTCAGTAGCTAAAAATGCGTATGATATGAGCGAGGGTAATAATAGTTTACTTAATAGACAGACTGGGTAAATGAACAGGTAAGTGAACATTTTGCATGGTTAAATTAGCTGTACAGTTAAGTATACAGTTATATTTACAGATAAGTGAATACTTACATGGTTACACAAACTGTACAGGTAAATGACAGGAAGAGATACTTTAATAGCTAAATGTGTGTATGATATCATTTGGGGTAATAATAGTAATTCCCTTAAAATACAGTCCCCTTAGTGCGCAGGGTTTAATTACAGACAACTGCACGTATTGCACATTCGATATACTAAAAGCAATGAGAAAAGGTGCAATTGACAGGATACTAATATGCATTCCTGAGTGAATGCCTACATAAGTTAGGTCCAAGAATTACTAGCAATATTGCACGTGATATGATATAACAACTGTACATGAGTATGTATATACAGACCTGTATGAATAAATAGGTCCTGAGTGAATGAGTGCTGATGGATGTAGTCAATGAACAGCATTCTCACATAGGTGTTCCTTTTGTCCAGGTGGGAAAGGGCAGTGTGGAGTGTGTTTGAGATCGCGTCATCTGTGGATCTGTTGGGGCGGTATGCAAATTGGAGTGGGTCTAGGGTATCCGGGATGATGTTGTTGATGTGAGCCATGACTAGCCTTTCAAAGCACGTCATGGCTACCGACATGAGTGCTACGGGGCTGTAATCATTTAGGCAGGTTACCTCCGCTTCCTTTGGCACAGGGACTATGGTGGTCTGCTTGAAACATGTAAATATTACAGACTCAGTAAGGGAGAGGTTGAAAATGTCAGTGAAGACACTTGCCAGTTGGTCCACGCATGCTTTGAGTACAATTCCTGGTAATCAGTCTGGCCCGCGGCTTTGTGAATTTTGACCTCTTTAAAGGTCTTGCTCACATCGGCTACCAAGAGTGTTATCACACAGTCGTCCGGAACAGCTGGTGCTCTCACGCTTTGCCTGTTTGATGGTTCGTCTGAGGGCATAGCAGGATTTCTTATAAGTGTCTGGATTAGTGTCCCGCTCCTTAAAAGCAGCAGCTCTAGTCTTTAGCTCGATTCAGATGTTGCCTGTAATCCATGGCTTCTGGTTGGGATATATATGTACGGTCACTGCGGGGACGACGTCGTCGATGCACTTATTGATGAAACTGATGACTGAGGTGGTATACTCCTCAATGCCATTGGATGAATCCCGGAACATATTCAAGTCTGTGCTAGCAAAACAGTCCTGTAGCGTAGCATCCGCGTTATCTGACCACTTTTGTATTGAGCGAGTCACTGGTACTTCCTGCTTCAGTTTTTGCTTGTAAGCAGGAATCAAGAGGATAGAATTATGGTCAGATTTGCCAAATGGAGGGCGAGGGAGAGCTTTGTATGCGTCTCTGTGTGTGGAGTAAAGGTGGTCTAGAGTTTTTTTTCCTCTGGTTGCACATGTGACATGCTGGTAGATAGAGCTAAAACCGACTTAAGTTTGACTACATCAAAGTCCCTGGCCACTAGGAGCGCCACTTCTGGATGAGCATTTTCTTGTTTGCTTATGGCCTTATACAGCTCGTTGAGTGCGCTCTTAGTGCCAGCATTGGTTTGTGGTGGTAAATAGATGGCTACGAATGATATAGATGAGAACTCTCTTGGTACTCTACCTCAGGCAAGCAATACCTCAAGACATCTTTAATATTAGACATCGCGCACCAGCTGTTATTGACAAATAGAAACACCCCCCACCCCTCGTCTTACCAGACGTGGCTTCTCTGTCAAACTGATGCACGGAAATCCCGGCAGCTCTATATTCAGCCACGACTCGGTGAAACATATGATATTACAGTTTTTAATGTTAAGTTAGTAAGATATCCTTGATCGTAAATCATCCATTTTGTTTTCCAATGATTGCATGTTGGCCAATAGAACGGATGGTAGTGGGGGTTTACTCACTCGCCTGCGAATTCTCAGAAGGCATTCCGACCTCCGCCCCCTTTTTCGGCCCCTTTTTGACCCCGTTCCCGAGAAAGCAGTATATCCTTTGCGTCAGACTCGTTAAAGAAAAAACCTTCGTCCAGTTCGAGGTGAGTAATTGCTTTTCTGATGTCTAGAAGTTATTTTCAGTCATAAGAGACGTCAGCACAACATTATGTACACAATAAGTTTAAAAAAAAGTTACACTTTTTTTTTTTACAAAATAGCACAGTTGGTTAGGGGCCCATAAAACGGCAGCCATCCCCCTTATGTGTGTGTGTGTGTGTGTGTGTGTGTACATACAGTGCATGTGTGGCAGAAGATTTGAGGCCCCGTGTAGACTGGCCGATGTATCTGCCTTTTTTTCTGGGTGAGAAAATCCATTTCTCTAACAAGCATCATTTGGTGCCCAGAGTGCCTGTTGGAAACAAGGGAAACAACCCCAATTTCAGCCTCAGAGCATTCGGCCAAGTGGCATTCTGTCATCCTGATGTTGTTCATCTGGAAAACTAGGCTTTTCTTGGGAGGAAAAGCTGTATTGAGAGAATTGTGGAGATTACCCGGCAGACCCAATTTGGTATTTTCACTCCCATGGAGTTTTTTTCTATAAGGGAAACCATCAAATATGAAACGGTCGTTAGTTGTTGTAATGGGCTGTTAGCCACATGTGAGTTTTCAGTGGACGGTCTTAAAATGGCTCTGGTGTCTGTGACCTGTTGGCTAGCTGGAACAGATGGATTTGCTGTAGCTGCACCACTGATAGTGAGGGATTTCCCTAAGTGTAGAAGCTTTGGCTTTTACCTCAATTGACTTCTAGAACTAATACAATAGTGAAACCATCTTGATGATTCAAGCTTTCCCAAGTCAAGGGAGAGTACCATCTCCAGTTGGATTGGACGACAATCTCAGAGTAAATACTGAACGCGATTTAAACTAAAAGAAAGATCTCAGTAAGGAACTCTATCACTACTTACTGGAGGAAGTTTGAGAAGGAAAAGTTTAACCTCTCACTCGTCTCCATAGTTTAACACCAATTAACCACACTTACAATCCAAAACAGTAAGCAATATGGAAAAACTTTATTTCTTATTGTTGTTGAAACCTCAAACTTGGTTCGATACTGTATATTGTCAATTATTTTCAGATTTAAGCATTTTATTGATTAGAGAGCATAGAGCAGGAAATGCTAGGTGTACAGTACGTTTCATGTTGGGTACTCTACTTGTCCAAAGAATAGAGAGTCTTCTCATCTCACAGCAGATTGGATTGCTCAAACCTGCTGATACGCAACCTGAGACAAGTGTGATGCCATTTATTCATGCATTAAAAGCCTCCAAACAACTGCATGAGCTGGGCCGTTTGTGCTACAGAATATCACAGCATTTCTCAATCCATTCCTCTACTGCAGCACCTTGAGCATTTTCAGGTAAAATACTAAATATCCTATTGATCTCACATATGGCATATTTTTTACTTTTGCTTTGATCTGGATGTAGCATGAAATTATTGTAGATGTACAGTAAAATAACTACTGGGAAAGTAACAGTAAATATTACATAATTCTGGAAGCCAAGATAGAAACGCTTATCTTGTTCAGTCCTAAAAATGTCCCCACACAGTACACCAGCCAGTCTGATTTGCACTGGACCATGACATGAATACAGGCCTTATTTGAGCGTGAGCACAGGTTGTCTCGTTCGTCTATTAAAATAGACAATTTCCCAGTGTGTTGAGAGGCAATCAGCACCTGTCTTTGTTACATCATCAGACAAACTAGTTCGATGCCACCTTCTCCGCCATCAAAGTGTGAGGGTTCTAATGTTCCATCTGGCGGAAAAGTGATACCTCAGATCATCTCCAAAGTGTCTCTGTTGCAAGTGTGTCTTCACAGATAATCTGTAGAGCTTCAGCTGCAAATTAGCCATGAGAGAGAGGCGTCTGGCTTATTAGCGATACCTAACACAACCCTGAGAGCCCTCCGTGAGAGCCTGTTCTGGCCTCTGTGGAGGCTGCAGTGCATTTAAAGGAACATTGTGAATCCATATTCAAGGCTGGAAGGAAAATTTAAGCTGAGGCCTTGGGTCGCTCAAACAAAACGTAGTACTTCTAAGACTCAATGCACAATAGGCGCTCTGAATGGATGAGACATTTGTTTTGGAGGTGGGCAAAGGACAAATAACTTAGATTAAGCGTGATGAGTACTCTGATGAAGGCTATAACCCCCCTTTCTCTGAAGACTAATAGGCCAATAGCTGTGGCACAAAGGATGAGTGGGTTGGAGAAACACTACAGCCCCCACTAGTGAAGTGCATCCTAGGAACCTTTGGAAATAATGTCTTTGTTCAAAGTCAATGACACATTTTAATGGATGCATTACATTGATTCCAAATCACACTTTTCTGTCTGTACATATTAAGCAGTAGTGGATTAACCTTATTTTTTAAGACGGGTCCGAACGCTAATGATAATCAGTTAGCCCAAATAAGTTATTTCACAAGTATAGCTAATAGGAAAGGATACTCCAATTACCAGACCCACTGTAGTCAATTATGGTTGTCAGGACCCGCGAAGGGTCTACTTGAAAGAGTTCCCCGACCAACGAATGGAGGAAACGTTTTTTTAAAGAATTCAATCACACTTTCATCTTTCCTTCATCTTTCCTTCAAAATAATTACTTAATAACAGACCAGACCACCATGCTATTCAGTAATCCACTAGTAGACAAATTGCTCCATGTTGATTAGCCTAACCAAAGTAAACTGTGTGCAATGCATTGTGTTAATTTTATACAGCACTTTGGGCAGTACCATGCTTCATGACGATAAGCGATTTTCTAACTAAACTCGCTAAGTGCAATTTCAACTCCCCTTAAATATGCACGCAATAATACACTGTTATAACTGAGCATTGTCGGAAATAACCGCACACCTCCGGTGATGTGAGAAGCCACAATATATAAGTGTATTAGTATATTGGTGAAACTAGTGGTTTGTTTACAGCTTTATATATAGATCCTGTTCACCATGTTGTTTTGTTGCCTATGGTGACTGTCATTATGTCGCTTTTGGACAATGTATACGCTCAGGAATCAAGTTAACCAACTTTACTTCTTTTGATAGGCCTATCTATCAGAGGGTTGTTTAAACCAACAACGCTCTCAGGCTGACAGACAGTCCCTCAAAGACCCCTTCTAGGGGTATACAGTCTTTCCACATCCATTTGGAAGGAATTGGTGTTTATCTCAACAGGATGCACGCATTAAGGACCTGCCAAACAGCTTTGACAAGGCTGTGTCACCGACTTCCTCACTTCCTTTTTTTATTTTATTATTCACCCACCTGCATTTGCTGACCGAAATCACATAAAATGGAACATTAACAATGTTTTCTGATGTAATTATCCTGCTGGGTCTGAAAGGACTGCCAGACTGAAAACCCACGGAAAGAGTTTGACAGTGACCAGTGGGAGTGGGAGGGAGACGTGCAGGGGAGAGAGGGAGACGCAGGGGTGAGGCGGGGGCCTTACAAAAACACATGTCAAATTTGCAGTTCCACATGTGAAATAACAGGCAATCCTTAGTTGCTCCATCCAATTTTGGACATAGAAATGAATGATTCTTGAAGAATATAACATATAAATGCCTTAGTTCAACGGTCGTAGTCCTTCAGAAACCAAAATATGTTTGTTTTTCTCCAATGTTTGAAAAAAAAAATAGAAATGCAAATAAGAGCGTTGGGCCAGTAACTGAAAGGTCACTGGTTCGAATACCCGAGCCGACAAGGTGAAAAACCTGTCGATGTGTCCTTGAGCAAGACACTTAACCCTAATTTGCTGTATAGCCTAAAAACACTGTATAGCCTAAAAACAAATGTTCTAATATCATGGATAGTCAGTGCATGCATCCATAGCACAGTCTATGGATTTGAAAGTGGTTACATTTCTCCAGCCCCATCCCTTAGCTTGTTACCGAAACTGTGGCGGGGAGGACACTTTGTTGATGTTTAAATTAAATATTTCTGCTTTATACACCATTAATAGAGTAATAGTGTTATTATATGATGCAATTCTCTAGTGAGTCAGTTAGTTTTATGCCATTAATATCAAGCAAAACTTGAAAAGTTGAGAACAAAATTCGTAGTACTGCAAACAAAAATTATGATATTTATAGCAAAACAAAATATTGCAAGGACATAATTTCCTTGCAAGATTTCCACGTGAAAGTTTTTAACATGTGAAACCGCAAATGTCATATGTAAAGTGAAAACATGTTATTCTCCTCACATGTGAAAAGGTGGTGTTAACATGTGAACTCTAAATTGAACAGGTGAAAATATGGCTTCACGTGCGATATTTAAGCTCAATATGTGAAAACATCTATTGCAAATTTGACTAGTGTTTTTTTTGTAATGGAGATGCCAGGAGTATGTCTTTCTGACAGCAGCCTGCCGTCCCTGGCCCTGTCCTCAGCGGCAGGCAAGAAGCGATATTTAAACCACCAGTTACGCCTTGCTTGAACAACGTTATCAAGCACTTAACCCCACCTAACAGGCTGACCTCCGATGAGGACCCTGGGAAATAAACTATTGAATCTTCACTGGATAGGGTAATTGTGCCTGAGAAGTCAACTCACATTGATTTACGTGTAATACAGATGCGGATAGGTTCTCTATGGCGTTGTTGTTTTTGTTGATGCTATAGGAAATAGTATACAGTGGGGAGAACAAGTATTTGATACACTGCCGATTTTGCAGCTTTTCCTACTTACAAAGCATGTAGAAGTCTGTAATTTTTATCATAGGTACACTTCAACTGTGAGAGACGGAATCTAAAACAAAAATCCAGAAAATCACATTGTATGATTTTTAAATAATTAATTTGCATTTTATTGCATGACATAAGTATTTGATCACCTACCAACCAGTAAGAATTTTGGCTCTCACAGACCTGTTAGTTTTTCTTTAAGAAGCCCTCCTGTTCTCCACTCATTACCTGTATTAACTGCACCTGTTTGAACTCGTTACCTGTATAAAAGACACCTGTCCACACACTCAATCAAACAGCCTCCAACCTCTCCACAATGGCCAAGACCAGAGAGCTGTGTAAGGACACCAGGGATAAAATTGTAGACCTGCACAAGGCTGGGATGGGCTACAGGACAATAGGCAAGCAGCTTGGTGAGAAGGCAACAACTGTTGGCGCAATTATTAGAAAATGGAAGAAGTTCAAGATGACGGTCAATCGCCCTCGGTCTGGGGCACCATGCAAGATCTCACCTCGTGAGGCATCAATGATCATGAGGAAGGTGAGGGATCAGCCCAGAACTACACGGCAGGACCTGGTCAATGACCTGAAGAGAGCTGGGACCACAGTCTCAAAGAAACCCATTAGTAACACACTACGCCGTCATGGATTAAAATCCTGCAGCGCACGCAAGGTCCCCCTGCTCAAGCCAGCGCATGTCCAGGCCCGTCTGAAGTTTGCCAATGACCATCTGGATGATCCAGAGGAGGAATGGGAGAAGGTCATGTGGTCTGATGAGACAAAAATAGAGCTTTTTGGTCTAAACTCCACTCGTCGTGTTTGGAGGAAGAAGAAGGATGAGTACAACCCCAAGAACACCATCACAACCGTGAAGCATGGAGGTGGAAACATCATTCTTTGGGGATGCTTTTCTGCAAAGGGGACAGGACTACTGCACCGTATTGAGGGGAGGATGGATGGGGCCATGTATCGCGAGATCTTGGCCAACAACCTCCTTCCCTCAGTAAGAGCATTGAAGATGGGTCGTGGCTGGGTCTTCCAGCATGACAACGACCCGAATCACACAGCCAGGGCAACTAAGGAGTGGCTCCGTAAGAAGCATCTCAAGGTCCTGGAGTGGCCTAGCCAGTCTCCAGACCTGAACCCAATAGAAAATCTTTGGAGGGAGCTGAAAGTCCGTATTGCCCAGCGATAGCCCCGAAACCTGAAGGATCTGGATGGAGGAGTGGGCCAAAATCCCTGCTGCAGTGTGTGCAAACCTGGTCAAGAACTAGAGGAAACGTATGATCTCTGTAATTGCAAACAAAGGTTTCTGTAACAAATATTAATTTCTGCTTTTCTGATGTATCAAATACTTATGTCATGCAATGACTATCTGTGATTATCTGGATTTTTGTTTTAGATTCCGTCACTCACAGTTGAAGAGTACCTATGATAAAAATTACAGACTTCTACATGCTTTGTAAGTAGGAAAACCTGCAAAATCGGCAGTGTATCAAATACTTGTTCTCCCCACTGTAGTTGGGGAGGGAGATCGCCCAGGGTTTCACAAAATGGTATACAAAAGTAGAGATATACACTGTCAGAGATCTGTTACTACTCACAATGGGCCTACCTGGTATAGGTGGTGTCATGCTCTTGTGAATTTTGGGGAGAGTGTATATGACAGGTGTGGTTGGGCAGTCAACTTTCATATACTCATATTCTGTCTTTGTTATTTCCCCTTCATTCAAACAGTTAGACAATGTATCATGGATCAGAGACCTGAATTGATTAGTAGGGTCCTTTCTTAGTAGTCTTTTGTAAAATTCCTCATCACTAAGTTGTCTCAGAATTTCCTTTTCATAGTCTGCTGCATTTAGTATCACTATTGCACCTCCTTTGTCAGCTGGTTTTATAATGATACAGGAGTCATTTTTGAGTTCCATAAGAGGTTTGTTCTCTGCTTTGGACATATTGTGGAATACCTTGTATTCTTTTTTCTTAGACAGGAGATTATGTACATCTTTCTCAACTAGGCGCAATATGTTTCAAAAGAGGGATCTCAGACTGCGGAAAAACGTTTGAAAGTCTATAACTGTAGTAATTGGCCTGTAATGTAGGGACAAATGATAGTCCCCTTAGCTAGGGCAGATGAACATGTATCAGATAGACCTGTTGGACAAGTTAATTACTGTGTGTTGCTCCATGTATGTGGCGGGGACTTCGGGTGTTATCGTCTTCCTACGTAGTCCTCTCCTACATTTCTTGCGGGGAAGCAAGGTGGGCGGTGGTAGTGATGACGGCCTATTCGATGACGTCGTCCATCGGGATTTCCCAAAAAAGAAGAAAATCCGGCTCTGGATTGGTCACTGGAGTCAGATGTGAGGGAGTTGGTTGATCGACACATTAGTGGCCCTCTATGATTAGGGCTGGGCGGGCGTTTACCCTTCCAGGTTGCTTGTGGGGGAGTGCCAATAGGATGTCTCCGGCCATCTCTCCAGAAATATACCTTCTGCTCCTTGTAGTAGATAGATAGATAGATAGATAGATAGATAGATAGATAGATAGATAGATAGATAGATAGATAGATAGATAGATAGATAGATAGATAGATAGATAGATACTTTATTGATCCCCTGGGGGGGAAATTTCATTGTCAAGTAGCTACAACAAAACACAGGGCAGGTGCAAAATGCCACAACGAAAGTACACAAAAGACAGATACACGGTACATGATACATAGAGCGGCAGTATGAAAAAGTATAGAAATACAAGATATCTGGAGTGCAAAAAAATAAAAGCTATAAAAGAGACATTGCATAGTATGGGTGGTTGGCTGAATATGTACACTATACATTGGTGGATGTTGGATGGTTAACTATACTATACAGGTTGATGGCAGAGAAATACTTCAGTAGCTAAAAATGCGTATGATATGAGCGAGGGTAATAATAGTTTACTTAATAGACAGACTGGGTAAATGAACAGGTAAGTGAACATTTTGCATGGTTAAATTAGCTGTACAGTTAGGTATACAGTTATATTTACAGATAAGTGAATACTTGCGTGGTTACACAAACTGTACAGGTAAATGACAGGAAGAGATACTTTAATAGCTAAATGTGTGTATGATATCATTTGGGGTAATAATAGTAATTCCCTTAAAATACAGTCCCCTTAGTGCGCAGGGTTTAATTACAGACAACTGCATGTATTGCACATTTGATATACTAAAAGCAATGAGAAAAGGTGCAACTGGCAGGATACTAATATGCATTCCTGAGTGAATGCCTACGTAGGTTAAGTCCAATAATTACTTACAATATTGCATGTGATATGATATAACAACTGTACATGAGTATGCATATACAGACCTGTATGAATAAATAGGTCCTGAGTGGATCAGTGCTGACGGACCAGAGTTACTCACGGATGGATGCATAATTGTTAAACTAGGTCCTAGCACCCCAACAGTTCCAGATCTATGTTGCCGACGGCACGGCACCCCGGTGAGGCATTATATAGTCTAATAGCCGCCGGCAGGAAGGACCTCCTGTAGCGCTCTCTGGCACACCGTGGTGGGATCAGTCTGTGACTGAAAGTGCTCCTCTGCGTCATAACCATAGCGTGCAGAGGGTGGGTGACGTTGTCCATGATGGCCAGCAGTTTGGCCAGGATCCGTCTCTCCACCACCTCCTCTAGAGTGTCAAGGCTCATCCCCAGGACAGAGCTAGCCTTCCTGATCAGCTTATTTACCCGAGAAGCATCACCGGCTTTGATGTTTGCTCTCCAGCACACCACTGCAAAAAAGATGGCACTGGCCACCACAGACTGGTAGAAGGTATGCAGTAGTTTACTGCACACGTTGAAGGACCTGAGCCTCCTCAGAAAGTAGAGTCGGCTCTGGCCCTTTTTGTACAGGGCCCCGGTGTTACCGGCCCATTTCAGCCTGTTGTCCATATGGACTCCCAGGAACTTGTATGACCCAACCATTTCCACATCCATCCCCTGTATAGGGACTGCAGTCAGTTGTGCCTTGGTTCTCCTGAAGTCCACCACCATCTCCTTTGTTTTGCTGATGTTGAGCTGAAGGTGGTTCTGCTCACACCACAACACAAAGTCACTGATTGTGCTCCTGTACTCCTCCTCCTGCCCACCCCTGATGCACCCTACAATAGCAGAGTCATCCGAGAACTTCTGTAGGTGGCATGTTTCAGAGTTATATCTGAAGTCTGAGGTGTAGAGGGTGAACAGGAAGGGGGACAGGACCGTTCCCTGGGGGACCCCTGTGTTGCTAACTGCCCGTTCTGACACACAGCTCTGTAGTCGCACAAATTGTGGCCTACCGGTCAGGTAGTCCGTGACCCAGGAGACTAAGGGTGCTTCCACTTTCATCCTCCTCATCTTCTCACCCAGTAGCAGGGGCTGAATGGTATTGAAGGCACTGGAGAAGTCAAAAAACATAACCCTCACAGTGCAACCTGCGTTGTCCAGGTGAGAGTAGGCCCTCTGCAGAAGGTAGATGATTGCATCATCCACCCCGATGTTGCGCTGGTATGCAAACTGCAGGGGGTCCATTGATGAACACACCAGGAGTCTGAGGTGGGCGAGGACTAACCTTTCCAGGGTCTTCATGATGTGGGATGTTAGCGCTACAGGTCTGAAGCCATTCAGGACAGTGGGGTGTGCCTTCTTGGGCACTGGGACGAGGCAGGATGTTTTCCACAGCACAGGGACCCTTTCTAGGCTCAGGCTAAGGTTGAAAAGACGCTGGAGTATTCCACACAGTTGGTCAGCACAGACCCTCAGCACCCTTGGGCTGATGCCATCAGGGCCCGCCGCTTTCCACTGATAGTCTCTCCAGCTCTCTCTTCACTTGGTTGGTGGTGAAAGCCAGCCCAGGTGGGGAGGTGGGGGGAAGGGGGGTGTTGAGGATCAGTCCAGGGGGAGCAGGGGCGGAGGTGGGGTCACTGATTGTCTCAGCAGAGGTGCTGTGAGCAAAGTGGGGGTGGGACAGCCGTGAGGGTGTGTGGTGTGGGGAGCTGGAGGGGAGGTGGACAGGGCCAGTATCAAACCTGTTAAAAAATTGGTTCAGCTCATTGGCTCTGTCCTGGATCCCCTCCGTCTGCCCACTGTTTGACTTTTTGAAGCCAGTGATATTTCTCATACCATTCCACACCTCTCTCACCTGGCTCTGCCTCAGCTTGTCCTCCATCTTCTCCTTATACACTCTCTTCCCCTCAGCAATCCGCAACTTCAGCTCCCTCTGGACGCATTTCAATTTGTCCTTGTCCTTGTCCCTCTCCTTGAAGGCCCTCTTCTTCTCATTTAGCAGGGCCTTCAGGTCGCTGGTGACCCAGGGTTTATTGTTTGGGAAACAGCGTACCTTCCTGGTGGGTACAGTGTTGTCTACACAAAAATTAATATAGTCTGTTATGCAGTCAGTGAGTCCATCGATGTCCTCCCCATGAGCCTCACAGAGCACATCCCAGTCTGTTGTTTCAAAACAGTCCTGTAGGGCCTCATTCGCCTCCGGGGACCATCTCCTAATAGTCCTGGTGGTTGCAGGCTGCTGTTGGACCAAAGGCCTGTAGAGTGGGGTGAGGTGGACAAGGTTGTGATCCGATCTACCGAGGGGAGGCAGTGCAGTGGAGTTGTTATATGCTAATGTGAAGGATGCATACAAGTCCAGAGTTTTATTATTCCTGGTTGGGCATTTCACGAACTGTTTGAACGTGGGCAGCGTTGAAGAGAGAGATGCATGGTTAAAATCCCCCAAAATGGCAAAGAAAGCACTGGGATGCGCTGTCTGTAACCTCGCGATAACAGAGTGGATGACGTCACATGCTGCGTTTGCGTCAGCAGAGGGCGGGATGTAAACAATAACAGCAATGGCCGCCGTGAATTCCCTCGGTAAATAGTAGGGTCTCAGGCTAACGGCTAACAGTTCAATGTCCGGGCTACAAAACTTTTCCTTAAGAGTAATATGGTTCGGATGACACCATCTGTTGTTAACTAATAAAGCCAGCCCACCACCCTTACTCTTACCGGAAGAGACGCGATCCCTGTCCGCTCTGATGGTCTGGAAACCGTCGATAGTGACGTTCTGTATGGGGATGTTATCGTTCAGCCAAGTTTCACGATAAATCCTTTGTCCACGAACAAGTCCTTCCAACTCATCCATCTTGTTATGTAGAGCCCTCACATTGCCCATAATAATAGACGGTTGTCACGCTCAAATAATAATAGTAGTTGTCACGCTCAAACTTTATTTACTCCGCAAGTTTATCACGAATGTTTTCCACATTGGCCAGAATGTTGTTAATAATAAATATCAACTGGGAGCATAAGCAGCAGTGTGCAGAGTTTTCTTTTCTGTTTTTCATAATTTAGAAAAGGGACAATTTTAGCTAGCAAGATAGCCACCGGAGGACCACGACACAACGAGATGCAATGATTCAACTTTTTTCTGTCAAATACGTTTTGATTGTTATGGGTGTCAAGCCAAATCCAAACTGGCTTCCTTTGTCAATAATTTTTTGGTGAGCCAGCACCATTCATAGTTGAGCTCACTCAGTTTAAACAGGTCAACATTCACAAGGCCTGAAGGATTACCAGGGCGTGTACTCAGAGCATGCGTGGACAAACTGGCAAATGTCATCACTGACATTTTCAACCTCTCCTTGACCGATTCTGTAATACCCACATTTCAAGCAGACCACCATAGTCCCTGTGCCCAAGAATGAGAACGTGACCTGCCTAAATGACTGCCAACCTGTAGCACTCACGTCTGTAGCCATGAAGTGCTTTGAAAGGCTGATCATGGCTCACATCAACATCATCATCCCGGAAACCCTAGACCCACTACAATTTGCATACCGTCCCAACAGATCCACAGATGATGCAATCTAAATCACACTCCACACTGCCCTTTCCCACTTGGACAAAAGGAACATTGTTCATTGCATTCTTGGTTAAGGTAAGTAAGCATTTCACGGTAAGGTCTAGACGTGTTGTATTCTGCGCATGTGACAAATCAAATTTGATTTGCTTATTGGCTATTGTTTTACACCTTTTTTATGTGGCAAATGCTCGCTGGCCTCTCTTGCATTCAATGCTACGGGCGGCAACAATGTCATACTCTTTTTGACCAGACAACATCAGATAGATGGGCTACACAGAGACAGTGGGGCGCTCTTTCACTCGCTCGGATGCTGTCTCTGGTGAGATATTTAGCCTCTTGCATTTGGTGTATCATTTTACTGAAAGAAATGCTTAATTCTGCAGGTGTTCATATTAAGGCTATATGAGAGGTTATAGACCTATAGTCAGTGTCCAGATTTCAGTTTATATCTAACCGATCTGAACAGTAGGCTACAGTTCCCTTGATGTTGGTTGAAAGACCCCCCACCTCGCTGTAAAATATTTTAGTGGCCCCCCTCTTGACGGTGGAGAGATTTTTTTGGTTGCAAAGTTAGTTTCCTGCAATTCTACATATTTTGCCATGGGGCAGAGATAACACATTGCAATTTTAGTACACATTCCATGCAATTCTTTTCAGAGAAAATGTTTTGCAGTTTTACAGTTAATTTCCTGCAATTCTAACCATGTGGCATGGGTGGAGACATTTTTGCCGTTTTATTGGACATTTCCTGCAATTCTACAGATTTTGTAATGACTTATGCCATGTTAATATTATATCAGAGTGAGAATGACTAAAAAAATCTATGTCGGCCCCCTGGAGGTCACGGCCCACGGGCATGTTCCCTTTATGCCTACCAATCAAAACATTGTTAGCTGACATGGCTAATCGAGTGACTGTCAGTGACTTACATAACAATAGAAAACTGCTGATGCACAACCAAATTTCACATTTGCACCTGGTGTATTCTAGTATACTTAGCCTACTCTCAATAGTTAGTTGAGACCCTGACTGAGTTCATAACAATAAAAATATGCCGCTTATGCCCTGCCTACAGATGTCAGTTTCCATTTAACCCATCTGAAAGTAGGCTACAGTTCCCTTGAAGTGCCATAGGCCTATTTGAAGTCCCCATCTTGTGACTGTCGAATTTGTAGCCTATAGCACCCCAGAATCATCACTGTCACCACCTCTGCTGAGGAAGGCGAACAGTGGCGGCATTATGCTACACATTCGATTTGACCACTTCACCAAATCTTTCCCAAACATTGCTTTTCTGACCCCCCCCCCTTCTCTTTATTATATTTTGTTGTAATATTTTATTTCACTTACTTATTTTCTTCCTTTGACAATAAACAAAATCATACATAGACAAAAATAATATACATCTTAAAAAATAATAGACATTTACATACATACACAAACACCAATGGCCTCTTTATTTTCAACTCTCCATTTCGCAGCTTTTCTCTTATTGAAATAAACTCTGACATTGTAGTTTTACTGTCAGTGGACCAACGTTTACTTTTTCTGCACGTTCCCAAAAGCATTTGGTGATTGGTGTGGTGTACGTACCGTTAGGCCCTAAAGCCCTAAAACTTAAGCTTACACACTAATGCCAGATAGCCTAAAAAAATTGACAAACCTCAATGTAGCCTATAGATAGAAATTCCACAAGAATTATACATGTATGGATTTTATAATGCATTGTTTTCTCTTTATTCAACCCACCTGCACACAATATTTCATGACCGTAAAAGCCCACCCCGCGCGAGTTATGAGTCAACCCGCGCTAGTGCATGTCTCTCTCTCTACCCCTCTCTCATTCTCTGCTCCAAAGCTGAGAGCTAGTGGCTTACGCGCCTTAATTATTTCACTCTCTCACACACACTGCCCGACCGCTGCCACACAGACACCGCGCTCCATCTGTCTGCATTGTGAAGCAGAGATGCCGTCGCTGTTCGCCATCCCCGGCTGAGAAGGCGACAGACTGGCCCTGTGTAAACATCAGTGCGAGGTTACCTGTTACTTGTGACAGTCTACGACGACAAATGCTCGAGACCCTCGCGCAGCATCCCCGGGTCGGATTGGGAGGAAGACAACCGGCGCAGTGATGGGACAGTTTTCGGGGGGATGCTACCGGAGTTTGGTCATCCTCGTGTTTCTCGGTTTGCAGTTCCCGGCCACCGTGGCACGAGGTAAGAACAGTTCAGAATGTGTGAGTTTAGTTTTTGCCAGAACAGCTGTGTTGTGCAGGTATTTGCTAAAATGTAGGCTAGTCAGGTTGTGTTCGATGGTATCCATTCGCACAAACTAACTGTAGTATGCTAAACTTTGTCAATATTATTTTTGGTAGATGAACCGTATTTTAAATGCTTCCTTCTTCCGTCAACGTCAGCAATTCTAGGCTATGTTATAACACCTATCGTATGCATGCGAGTTATAGGCTACAAATAATGTGTCATCTGACCCAAGGCTAATTATCCTAGAAAAAAGGGTTCCAAAAGGGAAGAACCCTGTCCTCATAGGATACATGTAGGGTTCTACATGTAACCAAAAAGGGTTCTTCAAAGGGTTATCCTATGGGGAAAGCTGAATAACCCTTTAAGGTTATAGATAGAACCTTTTTTCCAAGATTGTAGGGAGTAAGACAATAATGCAGTGTATTCTGTCAGCCCACACTGCAGAAGACAGAAGATTAAATTAATCATCCAACAATATTCTAGATAATACTGACTGGTTGTTGGTCATGGTCCAAATGTTTCTTACAGAACACATTGTGCACAGCGGCAAACCACTCGGTCAGTTCTTCCATGTGTTGACAGGTGTTGCTGTGATGGTCTCACCGGGAGAGGGAGGGGTTCACATCCCAAAACACAGCTCTTTGATGTAACACATAGTCAATAGTGAGAGCTCAGACATTGGACTTGTGATGTCCAAGGGTTGTAATTACAACACCTTGTTGGATAATTAAATTATGTGTTTTTGTGAATTATATCAAATAGGCAACACATTGAAAACAAGGCTGTTAGGCACGATTCGACTAACATTAAGTCCTGCTATAGGTCTCACTATAGACCCCATCACAATTCTCTCCTCCCTCTTGACATCCACTTAACTTATAGCTTTTCATCTCTTACAATGAGGCATTTGCAAGTCAATTAGAAAATTTGCCATAAGGATTTTATTATTGCAAGTATGGAAATCAACCAAATTTGCATAATATAAATATTAGATTTGGGCTCTATTCAGCTTCAGGGGTTTAACTTTTTAGGCTGAGTTGGTTGAGATAGTGGGAGGGTTTATACTGTGTATTGGGAGACGGAAGTTCATTAATAAGGATAACTGGATCCATCCCCATCCTTTTAAGCTTGTAAATAAACCCTTATTGTCATTTTCACTCCTTCCTCCTCTGTCGTTTTTCTCCTCAATTCTTACTCTCTTGGCACCAGAAGCTTCAGAAATCTAATGATTTTTGTTGTTCTACATCTCACTAGAGGACATTGATATCTCCAGACCATTGATAATCTGATGTGTGATCACCCAGCCTTGGGTGATAATATCCTAATGCCGCATTTCCGACCGTGTGGTATTGTTCTGTTATGTGTACTTATTTCTTGAACCACTATATCAGAGACACAATTGAGACATAGCCTGCAGGTGTATAGTAAATAGAGTGAACTTAGTATCGGGGATGGGGAGAGAAAAGAGAGACAGACACACAGCACCAGCGGCAGGTTTGACAGTGCCGTTTGATGTTTCAGTTGCGACTCTCGCCATCTGATATGGAGAGAGAAAGAGAGGGTGGGGGGGGGGGGGGGTGCAGAGAGAGAGAGAGAGAGATGAATAAAGGGTTACCGAGAGGAGTCATCTGTGGGAGAACCCATGTTTTATTTATCCCAAATATGTCAACCCGTCTCTCCAGCCACCGCTTTGATTTAACTGACATTCAACATGAGAGGAATTCATGAGCTCAATATGGAGACGATGCATGGGATTATCCAGGTTTTTATCTTCTCCTCTTTTTGAGAATGAGTGAGGGTCCTATTGTCTTTCTTTTTTTTGAAGAATGTCAAATCAAATCAAATCAAATTTGCCACATGCACCGAAAAAATATGGGTGTAGATATCGATAAGAGTACGAATAAAGAACAGAGTAGCAGCAGCATATGATGAAGGTGAAAGTGTGTGTGTGTGTGTGTGTGTGTGTGTGTATGTGAATGTGTGTGGGTTTTGTGTGAGTGTCAGTGTAGTTTGTGTGAGGTGAGTATGTGTGTATATACAGTAGTGTGTATACCTGGGGTCTCCAACCTTTCCTAGCATGGGAGCTACTTTTTAATTATGAAACATGTCATGATCTGCGCATGAATTATTTCCTAGCTTTCAAATAGGCACTCTTTGTATTTTCCCGAATTCCTCTTTCTCTTTTATTTTTCCTGGTTTAGGATTTTTATTAGTTTTTCACACTCAAGTCCATGTAAATGCTTAAATCACAGAAGACCATTTTTAAGAAGTGTGTGTCTATTTGTCAATAACAGCTGGTGTGCAATGTCTAATATTAAGGAAGTCTCGAGGTATTGCTTGCCTGAGGTAGAGTACCTCATGATATGCTGTAGACCACACTATCTACCAAGAGAGTTCATCTATATTTTTCGTAGCCATCTATTTACCACCACAAACCGATGCTGGCACTAAGAGCGCACTCAACGAGCTGTATAAGGCCATAAGCAAACAAGAAAATCATCCAGAAGCGGCGCTCCTAGTGGCCGGAGACATTAATGCAAGCAAACTTAAATCCGTTTTACCTAATTTCTACCAGCATGACAAATGTGCAACCAGAGGAAATTAAAACTGTAGCCCACCTTTACTCCACACACAGAGACACATACAAAGCTCTCCAATTGGCAAATCTGACCATATTTCCATCCTCCCGATTTCTACTTACCAATAAAAACTAACGCTGGAGGTGCCAGTGACTCTCAATACGGAAGTGGTCAGATGGCTGTTTTGCTAGCACAGACTGGAATATGTTCCGGGATTCATCCAACTCAGTCACCGGCTTCATCAATAAGTGCATCGACGACGTCGTCCCCACAGTGACCGTACGTACATATGCCAACCAGAAGCCATGTATTAGAGGCAACATCCGCATCGCGCTAAAGGCTAGAGTTGCCACTTTCAAGGAGCGGGACACACATCCACAGAAATCCCACTATGCCCTCACACGAACCATCAACAGTCAAAGCGTCAATACAGAACTAAGATTGAATCCTACTACACCGGCTCTGATGCTTGTCGGATGTGGCAGGGCTTGCAAACTATTACAGACTACAAAGGGAAACCCAGCCGTGAGCTGCCCAGATACACAAGCCTACCAGACAAGCTAAATGTCTCAA
Source organism: Thymallus thymallus (assembly GCA_023634145.1). Lineage (NCBI taxonomy): Eukaryota > Metazoa > Chordata > Actinopteri > Salmoniformes > Salmonidae > Thymallus > Thymallus thymallus. The sequence goes on along the minus strand of CM042404.1, from coordinate 22,741,561 downwards.
CACCATCATCCTGGAAACCATAGACCCACTTCAATTCGCATACCGCCCCAACAGATCCACAGATGACGCAATCTCAATTGCACTCCACACTGCTTTTTCCCACCTGGATAAAAGAAACACCTATGTGAGAATGCTGTTCATTGACTACAGATCAGTGTTCAACACCATAGTGCCCACAAAGCTCATCACTAAGCTAAGGACCGTCGGACTGAACACCTCCCTCTGCAACTGGATCCTGGACTTCCTGACGGGCCGCCTCCAGGTGGTAATGGTAGGCAACAACACACCTACCACGCTGATCCTCAACAATGGGGCCCCTCAGGGGGGGCTTAGTTCCTTCCTGTATTCCCTGTTCACCCACGACTGTGTGGCCAAGCACCGTCATTAAGTTTGCTGACGACACAACAGTGGCAGGCCTGATCACCGACAACGATGAAACAGCCTATAGGGAGGAGGTCAGAGACCTGGCAGTGTGGTCCAGGCCTCTCCCTCAATGTGAGCAAGACAAAGGAGCTGATCGTGGACTACAGGAAAAGGTGGGCCAAACACGCCCTCATTCACATCAACAGGGCTGTAGTAGAGCGGGTCGAGAGTTTCAAGTTACTCAGTGTCCACATCACCTACAAACTATCATGGTCCAAACACACCAAGACCATCGTGAAGAGGGCACGATAACACCTTTTAAGGAGACTTAAAAGCTTTGGCATGGGTCGCCAGATCCTCAAAAAGTTCTAGAGCTGACCATCGAGAGCATCCTGACTGGTTGCATCACTGTCTAGTATGGCAACTGCTCGGCATCCGACCGTAAGGCGCTACAGAAGGTAGTGCGTACGGCCAAGTACATCACTGCGGCCAAGTTTCCTGCCATCCAGGACCTATATACTAGGCGGTGTCAGAGGAAGGCCCCAAAAAGCCATAGACTCTCTGCTACCACACGGCAAGCGGTACCGGAGCGCCAATTCTAGATCTTACCCCCAAGCCATAAGACTGCTGAACAATTAATCAAATGGCCACCCAGACTATTTACATTGACACTCCCCCCCACCTCCACCCTTTGTTTTTACACTGCTGCTACTCGTCTGTTTATTATCACTTTACCCCTACCTACATGTACAAATTACCTCGACTAACCTGTACCCTCGCACGTCCATTACTATGGGACAGCTGGATATTGAATTAGAATTTTGAAACAATGTTGCAAATGTCGGAGAGACAGACAGCAAGGTTTATACAAATCTCTGCTGTTGAAAACTAAATGTTAGTCTAAAAGAAATGTGAGATAATGCCTTGATGCTTTTATAAATTGCCTGGCTGGGCTGATGAGACAGTGGATTGCACAGTCCGATGGAACAGAGTAAATAGGCATTTCAACGTCATAGATTTAGCTGGTGGTAACTTGTGGAATAGACACCACCTGGAATGCGGTTTTAGCCAATCAGCATTCAGGATTAGAAACACCTGTTGTATAATTTTGCGTAGAAACTATTCTAAAATACTACTTATGAATGGTATTTAGAATGTTCGTATGCATAGAAAAAATCTGATCTATCAATCAGTCCTATGAGTGTCATACGCACACTGTTAGAAGATAAACATTTATAAATATCAATTGATCTCAGCCTCATTGCTCGTGCACGACCTTGGCTATTTGCATTCTTCTGAAACGCCCCTAATTAACCATATGGTCAAAATCATCCCTTTAAAGCCTGTGGGGAATATACAATGCTGTACCATGAAATACAACGGCACACCCAAAAAATGCTACGAAAAATAGTGTCACAGATTGAGTACAACCAAAAGTTTTTTTTTGTCTCGCTCAGTTGTGGCTTGACCAGTAAAAATGAAAACATAGCTACAAAGAGAGGACCATTAGGACAATTCAGTTTGCTTTAACAAATGCAAATATACTTCTTCAAATGAGTAGGCAACACTCACCATTAAGCCAGCCATCCTCAACAGTTAGCTTATAGGCCAACATTGCTGTTCTGCAGAATTAATGAGTTATGCATTTCACCTGGCCACCTTGCCACCACATTCAGCAGCGTCTTTTGAGCATCTCATAACCTGCACATTAAGAGTTCAAACCTTTTCTGTTCACATAGTTCAAATAGTTTTTTGGATGGTTATTTTAAGGCTGTGGGTGCCGTCTCTTGCTCCGTTCATATTTGGAAATCGAGACTTCAACCTGTTGTATGCAAATTGTATATTACTGTTATTTTTGCTAAAGATTGCATCCAAAACATTGTCTCATCGAGGGCTGTGAGATGCTGATCGGCAAGCTACCTTTTGAAAAGTGCCTGTATTTGGAAACCCATTGATGGCATTATGTTTGGATAGCACTTGGATGTGCACCGGAATGGCATGTTTGCCTTATTAAAGTAGGTCTCATTCATTTTCTCATTATCTCAGTATTTTATAGTATTTCAACGGTTTCACTTTCACACATGCCTCTAATTTATGGATTATTATCGTAATAAATACATGATGTGGTCAAATTATATGATATAGCTAGCCTGTCAAGATGCACTGAGTGCACAAAACATTAGGAACACCTTCAGAACAGAACAGCAGCAATTTGTTGGGGCATGGACTACAAGGTGTTGAAAGCGCTCTACAGGGATGCTGGCCCATGTTGACTCCAATGCTTCCCACAGTTGTGTCAAGTTGGCTGGATGGTGGACCATTCTTGATACACACGGGTAACTGTTTAGCATGAAAAACCCAGCAGCGTTGCAGTTCTTTACACAAACCGGTGCGCCTGGCACCTACTACCATACACGGTTCTAAGGCACTTAATATTTTTCCTTGCATGTTCACCCTCCGAATGGCACACATACACAATCCATGTCAAGTGGTATTATGGAAGATCCCACTCCTCTTTCTATTCTGGTTAGAGCCAGTTTGCGCTGTTCTGTGAAGGGAGTAGTACACAGCGTTCAGTTTCTTGGCAATTTCTCGCATGGAATAGTAATTTCTCAGAACAAGAATAGACTGACGAGTTTCAGAAGAAAGTTATTTGTTTCTGGCCATTTTGAGCCTGTAATCGAGCCCACAAATGCTGATGCTCCAGATACTCAACTAGTCTAAAGAAGGCCAGTTTTATTGCTTCTTTAAATCAGCACAACAATTTTCAGCTGTGCTAACATAATTGCAAAAGGGTTTTCTAATGATCAATTATCCTTTTATAATGATAAACTTGGATTAGCTAACACAATAATAATTGTGTTAGCTGATAATGAGCCTCTGATAATGAGCCTCTGTACGCCTATGTAGATATTCCATAGAAAATCTGCAGTTTCAACAACATAATAATGTCTACACTGTATTTCTGATAAATTTGATGTTATTTGAATGGAATTTGTTTTTGCTCTTCTTTCAAAAACAAGGACATTTCTAAGTGACCCCAAACTTTTGAACGGTAGTGTATGTGGACACCCCTTAAAATTAGTGGATTTGTCAATTTCAGCCACACACTGACAGGTGACAGGTGTATAAAATAGAGCACACAGCCATGCAATCTCCATAGACAAACATTGGCAGTAGAATGGCCTTACTGAAGAGCTCAATAACTCAGTTATTCAAATTTCTGCCCTGCTAGAGCTGCCCCGGGCCACTGTAAGTGCTGTTATTGTGAAGTGGAAATGTCTAGGAGCAACAACGGCTCAGCCGCGAAGTGGTAGGCCACACAAGCTCACAGAACAGGCCCGCCGAGTGCTGAAGCGCGTAGAATGTTTGAATCCTCTGTCCATGCTTGCAACACTCAATACCGAGTTCCAAACTACCTCTGGAAGCAGCGTCAGAACAATAACTGTTCGTCGGGAGCTTCATTAAATGTTTTTTTATGGCCGAGCAGCCGCACACAAGCTGTAGATCACCATATGCATTGCCAAGCGTCGGCTGGATTAGAATGATGTAAAGCTCGCTGCCATTGAACCCTAGAGCAGTGGAAATGCGTATTCTGGAGTGATGAATCACACTTCACCATCTGGCAGTCCAACGGACAAATCTGGGTATGGCGATGCCAGGAGAACAATACCTGCCCGAATGCATACTGCCAAAAGTAAAGTTTGGTAGAGGAGGAATAATGGTCTGAGGCTGTTTTTCATGGTTCAGGCTAGGCCCCTTAGTTGCAGTGAAGGGAAATCTTAACGCTACAGCATACAATGACATTCTAGACAATTCTAGGCTTCCAACTTTGTGGCAACAGTTTGGGGAAGGCCCTTTCCTGTTTCAGCATGACAATGCCCTGTGCACAAAGCGAGGTGCATATGGAAGTGGTTTGTCGAGATCGGTATGGAAGAACTTGCCTGGCCTGCACAGAGCCCTGACCTCAACCCCATCGAACACCTTTGGGATGAATTGGAACACCGACTATGAGCCAGGCCTAATTGCCCAACATCAGTGCCCGACCTCACTAATGCTCTCGTGGCTGAATGGATGCAAGTCCCCGCATCAATCTTCCAAAATGTAGTGGAAAGCCTTCCCAGAAAAGTGGCGGCTGTTATAGCAGCAAAGGGGGGACCAACTCCATATTAATGGCCATGATTTTGGAATGAGATGTTTCACGAGCAGGTGTCCACATACCTTTGGTCATGTAGTGTATATGGAGCAGTCATGACACAATTGTCTGTATTGTTTGCTTTCACTGGCACTATTTTGGGAGGGATTGTGTCTCTCCAATCCCCATATGCCTCCCTCTCTGCCATTTTGCTTGAATATGGCTAAGCTTGGCAATAGCGACAGAGCAATAGCCTTCTGACAATGCAGCAGTGATTTAATTACTTTCAATGAGTTTGAACATTGAACATGGAAAGCCATCCAAACCCCTCAGATTAGACTAATCTAATCAAAGATGTGACTCACTCGGGGTGAATTGGATTGAAGCACGATGGAGAAAGGTTCCCATTGATTATGGTAGGAAACAGATGCAATATGTACATTAGTACAGCCATTTTTTCTACCACAGGGACACAAACCACAATACAGTACCCAAAATGTTACAAGGCCTACTCAGTAACATTGTGATAAGACTCCATTCAAGTTCAGCTTTAGAGATTTTACATAAACATGTGTTGATGAACCATACAATTTACTTTTGAAATATGTCAGGCAGTTAAGTTATTAGTATTGATTAAGGTTGTAGCTTACACCCTGATATTAGGCTAATTATATACTCCTCTATAGACAGTTTTAAAGCAGTGTGTGAGTGAAGGGTGTTTCCATGAAATAAACAGTAATTACAGTTGAAGTTGGAAGTTTACATACACTTAGGTTGAAGTCATTAAACTCATTTTTTAACCATTCCACAGATTTCATGTTAACAAACTATAGTTTAGTTAAGTCGGTTAGGACATCTACTTTGTGCATGACACAAGTAATTCTTCCAACAATTGTTTACAGACATATTATTTCACTTATAAGTCACTATATCACAATTCCAGTGTCAGAAGTTTACATACACTAAGTTGACTGTGCCTTTAAACAGCTTGGAAAATTCCAGAAATGATGTCATGGCTTTAGAAGCTTCTGATAGGCTAATTGACATAATTTGAGTCAATTGGAGGTGTACCTGTGGATGTATTTCAAGGCCTACTTTCAAACTCAGTGCCTCTGCTCGACATCATGGGAAAATCAAAAGAAATCAGCCAAGACCTCAGAAAACATATTGTAGACCTCCACAAGTCTGGTTCATCCAATTTCCAAAGGCCTGAAGGTACCACCTTCATCTGTACAAACAATAGTACGCAAGTATAAAAACCATGGGACCACGCAGCCGTCATACCGCTCTGTCTCCTAGAGATGAATGTACAAAAAGTGCAAATTAATCCCAGAACAACAGCAAAGGACCTTGTGAATATGCTGGAGGAAACAGATACAAAAGTATCTATATCCACAGTAAAACGAGTCCTATATCGACATAACCTGAAAGGCCGCTCAGCAAGGAAGAAGCCACTGCTCCAAAATAGCCATAAAAAAACCTGACTACGGTTTGCAACTGCACATGGGGACAAAGATCGTACTTTTTGGAGAAATGTCCTCTGGTCTGATGAAACAAAAACAGAACTGTTTGGCCATAATGACCATTGTTATGTTTGGAGGAAAAAGGGGGAGGCTTGCAAGCCGAAGAACACCATCCCAACCGTAAAGCATGGGGGTGGCAGCATCATATTGTGGGGGTGCTTTGCTGCAGGAGGGACTGGTGCACTTCACAAAATAGATGGCATCATGAGGAAGGAAAATTATGTGGATATATTGAAGCAACGTTTCAAGACATCAGTCAGGAAGTTAAAGCTTGGTCGCAAATGGATCTACCAAATGGACAATGACCTCTAGCATACTTCCAAAGTTGTGGCAAAATGGTTTAAGGACAACAAAGTCAAGGTATTGGAGTGGCCATCACAAAGCCCTGACCTCAATCCTATAGAACATTTGTGGGCAGAACTGAAAAAGCGTGATAATGGGAAGACTAGAATAATAATAACAGAAATTACAGTAACCAAAGTAACAAACATTGTATATTAAAAATTATAGGAATTAACAGTAAATGTAGTACTGGTGATAAAGTATATGTAATGGGCAATTGATATACACTAACAATCAAATGCAAACAATTCACACAATGAAGTTATGAAACTATTTGAATGTGCACAAATCTCGCATTGGAAAGAAAAACCCTTGAATGAGTAATATTCCAAACTTTTGGCCCCCAATGTATATATATTTGTTACTGCTCGACTAAAACAATCTCGGTCGACCAACAGCCTAACGTCCAAAAAAGTATACTAATTGAGTTCAGCCCTACATTGAAGTGATCATTAATGGAGTGCACACACACACACAAAACCAGGGGGGGAGGGATCACAGCAGAGGTTTGTAATGACAACAACTCCTCTAAGCCATCAAAGATACCCCATGGAGAAACAAATCCAACGACAAACAAGATTTCGTATTAATCCACACACATAAATCCATATAAACCCATGGATGAGGAAGATGTTAAAATAGGCAGTCTCGGGTAGCCTTCCACAAGCTTCCCACAATAAGTTGGGTGAATTTTGGCCCATTCCTCCTGACATAACTGGTGTAACTGTGTCAGGTTTGTAGGCCTCATCTTCCTCATCCATGGGTTTATATGGATTTATGTGTGTGGATTAATACGAAATCTTGTTTGTCGTTGGATTTGTTTCTCCATGGGGTATCTTTGATGGCTTAGAGGAGTTGTTGTCATTACAAACCTCTGCTGTGATCCCTCCCCCCCTGGTTTTGTGTGTGTGTGTGCACTCCATTAATGATCACTTCAATGTAGGGCTGAACTCAATTAGTATACTTTTTTGGACGTTAGGCTGTTGGTCGACCGAGATTGTTTTAGTCGAGCAGTAACAAATATATATATACATTGGGGGCCAAAAGTTTGGAATATTACTCATTCAAGGGTTTTTCTTTCCAATGCGAGATTTGTGCACATTCAAATAGTTTCATAACTTCATTGTGTGAATTGTTTGCATTTGATTGTTAGTGTATATCAATTGCCCATTACATATACTTTATCACCAGTACTACATTTACTGTTAATTCCTATAATTTTTAATATACAATGTTTGTTACTTTGGTTACTGTAATTTCTGTTATTATTATTCCAGTCTTCTCATTATCATTGTCAGAGTGGACACATTGTTTGCAGAGTGCACAACTTATGCTACACTTGTGAGACACAAGTGTTGGTTTATTTCATTCCATTTACGAGTTTTGTCAATTTAGTCATTGTCTTTTGTTTGGAGCGCTTCTGTCAATGTTGAGTAAGCTCGCGCACGCATAGTAGTAGGCCTATAGGCTACCTGGCCTGCTCGCAAATGTAGGCAGGGATAACACAGTGCCACCGACGCTGCTCGCTTCCTAGGACTGTGGGCTCTCCTTCTCCGTGGCCGACGTGAGTAAGACATTTAAGCGTGTTAACCCTCGCAAGGCTGCCGGCCCAGACGGCATCCCTAGCCGTGTCCTCAGAGCATGAGCAGACCAGTTGTGTTTACGGGCATATTCAATCTCTTCCTATCCCAGTCTGCTGTCCCCACTTGCTTAAAGATGTCCACCATTGTTCCTGTTCCCAAGAAAGCAAAGGTAACTGAACTAAATGACTATCGCCCCGTAGCACTCACTTCTGTCATCATGAAGTTCTTTGAGAGGCTAATTAAGGATTATATCACCTCTACCTTACCTGACACCCTAGACCCACTTAAATTTGCTTACCGCCCCAATCAATCAAAAGGCGATGCAATTGCCAGCAAACTGCACACTGCCCTATCCCATCTGAACAAGAGGAATACCTATGTAAGAATGCTGTTCATTGACTATAGCTCAGCATTCAACACCATGGTACCCTCCAAGCTCATCATTAAGCTGGGGACCTGGGTCTGAACCATGCCCTGGGGACTTCCTGACAGGCTGTCCCCAGGTGGTGAGGTGAGGAAACAACACCTCCACTTCACTGATCCTCAACACAGGGGCCCCACAAGGGTGTGTGCTCAGCCCTGTCCTGTACTCCCTGTTCACCCGTGACTGCGTGGCCACGCACACCTCCAACTCAATAGTAGTAGACAGCCAACAATGACGAGACAGCCTACAGGGAGGAGGTGAGGGCCCTGGTGCCAGGAAAATAACCTCTCACTCAACATCAACAAAACAAAGGAGCTGATTGTGGACTTCAGGAAACGAGAAATGAGAATAATGGCAGAATCTACTAAAGACAGCAGTATCGGGAGGAGAATATTTGGATTAAGTATATTTGTTTTGGGGATTGGTTCTTCTGGTTATCTAGATATCCGGCTCCCTCTTGAGGCTTTTGTCCTATTTCATCAAACTGTAACACCTTGATCACACCGACAGTGTCATTGCGCAAAATGGTACGCAGCATCATCTAGATATGTGTGCAACAAAAGTTCAACATTCTCATTCTGCTACCGTTTCTGTCAAGCCGTCCACGCATACAGTTTGACGCGTGTGTTCGATAAATCCAACGTATACACCTCACAGAACGCCCTACAACTGCCTCTGCAACACAACGCTGTAAGGGAAGCACAGCGTTCCATTGGAAATGAATGTACTTCTTGTGTACCAAAATGCAATGACGCTGTCGGTGTGATCGAGGCGTAAACATAAAGCATCAGACAAGCTCAGTGCATATACTTGATTTTATTAAAACACATAGGGTGTGTCTATATATGGAAAAAATACGTTTAAACATTTCAACCAATCGATTGGTCAAAAGAACAGACGACTTCAATGTCAATTCCTCAAAATCCTCCCTCTCCACATTCACCCTCTCTTTACCGCTCTCTCTTTCTCTCTACTTCTCTCTATCTCTTTCTTTACCTTTCTGCCCCCCTCCACCCCTGGGAAACGCTTAACTGTCCAGAAAGCTTTCATTTCATAAATATATATATTCTCCCTTTCTCCTCAGTGTTTTTTTTCTCTCCCTCCCTCGCAGCTTCTGTCAGTGTAATTTGGTTTCAGCAGATTGTTGCTGTGACAAATGCTTAGGCTCTGGAGCCATTCCTCAGCTCACCTGATGGAGGGAGGAAGACAGAGCGGGATAAAGGGTGGGATGGAGAGATAGGAGGACTGGCAGAGGGGAAGGCAGGAGGGCTGGAGAGTGGCATGCCGGGGTATCTGATATTATCCGTCATTGCCACGGCAGCATTCATCAATAACAGCAAGCATCTGTCACCTAGCTCCCTGACAAATGCATTTTGAGATTAATCAAAAGAAAATACAAATGTAATGACTTTAAGGGCTGAGAAGGGAAAAAGGTGTGTGTTTGGAAAGGTTTTGATCCCATAAGGGAGAAAGTAAAGATCGGTGCCTGGATGAATCAATGAGTATGAACTTAGACAACATTGATACCTTTCAAATCAAATCAAATCAAATTGTATTTGTCACATGCTTTGTAAACAACAGGTGTAGACTAACACTGAAATTCTTACTTACTGGCTTTTCCCAACAATGCAGAGAGAGAGAAAAATGAAATAGTAGAAAAATAATAGCAATAAGGAATAAATACACAATGAGTAGCGATAACTTGGCTATATACACGGGGTACCAGTACCGAGTCGATGTGCAGGGGTACGAGGTAATTGAGTTTGATATTCACATATAGGTAGGAATAAAGTCACTAGGTAACAGGATAGATAATATACAGTAACAGCAGCATATGTGATGAGATCACAATAATTAAAAGGGATCAATGCAGATAGTCTGGGTTAACTATTTAACTACCTGTTAACAGACTTATGGCTTGGTGGTAGAAGCTGTTCAGGGTCCTGTTGGTTCCAGACAAGGTGTATCGGTACTGCTTGCCGTGCGGTAGCAGAGAGAACAGCCTATGACATGGGTGGCTGAAGTCTGACAATTTTTAGGGCCTTCCTCTGACACTGCCTGGTATGCTATTTTTTTTTAAATATTTTTTTTTATGCTGATCTTATCTTTTTCTGTTTCTTAATATGGCTATTGCTAGTTCTTGGGGATGTATGGAAACACCAGCGCCACAATCAACCAATTAAAGTGGTAATAATAATAATAAAGAGAGAAATAGATTCAATGGCCTTACACTGTGTGCCTGAACAAATTACTTCCTGCATCTAATTTGAAAGATAAACATATATAAATGTATGCATCAAGACTGTACTATGCTTGTATTAAACAACAATAAGCTTTGCCATAAACCTAATTATATGAAAGTAGTTTTATACAATGTGTAGTAATAGGTCAGTGAATTACCTTGACAGTTCAAGTTAGAGGATCATCTTTATTTTGAAAACGAAAACATTTGGTTTACTGATACAACTCAGTCTAGCAAATGATGGACAATACAGACTTTTCACACAGACCTAAGATGTTTCATTACTGTAAGATCCCTCACTAACTGTGGGAGGGACCAAGTGAACCAATAAACACAAAAATTTTGCACAAACAGTCCTTACAACATTATGTCCTGAATATGACCAGTTTATTTTTGGATGCAATGTTCAGACATTCATAGAGGTAGCGACAGCATAACACTATCATCCAAACCGGAAAATGTAGGCTACATTAGTCTTAGCTAACTGAGAATGTTTTTTTTTGTTTGTTTGCGTTAACCAAAGATAAGAACTATCATTCACTTCCCATCATTCTCTTCCAAAAGTTTACTTGAAAGATGAGTGAATCATCCCTTCAGCTAATTTTGTTCTTTGGTCTGAGAGACGTTTCCGTGACACCCAGAATGCATTGTATGATGTCAACAAACATGGCGCCACATAAGCTGGCAAATAGCTTAGCATTAGCTCATCATCATCAGTACAACCTTCACAAAAGTATTTTACACACATCATATGTGTCCATTAGAATTTATGAATCGGAATGCATGTGTCACGAACGCCAATGAAGATTCCCCTGTCGACCACCGGAGGTCCCAATCTCCAGAATACTTAGAACTCCATTTCCCAAGTACCCTCATTCAGAGACTGATTACGGCACACCTGATCCTCATCAATAGACTATTTATTCCCTGCTGATTCAGTCACCCATTGCGAACTCTTGTTTTGACTGTCTGTATTTCTGAGCATTCTAGATCATGGTTTCTCCTGCCTGTGGTTTGTCCACGTTTGATGCCCTTACTCTTATATTGTTATTCGCCTTGGTATATAGTCCTAAGCCTGTTTGTTCGTTAAGCTTGCGCTATTTAATAAAACTGCATATGGATCCTAACCAGCCTGAGTCGGTGTTACAGCATGATTTGTCACCAGTACTTGAAAATGTGAATAAAACTGTAAATACATTATGCTCCATACATATGTTATGCTACAGTAGAAATGATAACACGAAATATAGAAAATAAGGCCCTTAATTTGATAGGAACGCACACGTCCAAAGTTATTATTTGTAAAGAAAACAACAATGAAGGAAATGTGGGCATCAGCTGGAAAATGTGCCATGGGGAAAAGTTTGTGCAAGGCCTGTTTTGACTGGAGATGCGCAAATCTCTGCATACTTGATCTGGGAAACATTGGGGAAGTGCTTGGTCTCTTGTCGAAGAGAGAAGCTTGTCTGGCTCAGTAAATCCTCAAACATAAATTGTCCACAACAGTGAAATGGGCTACTTCTTATGTGAATTAGGCGGAACAAATTCAGAAAATGAAACTTGTTAGAAAACAATTTGACAAGTTGAAACATAACGTATAGATAATTAGCAGGGGAGCGTGCCTTGGTTTGAGGGCAGCGCAGGTTAACTGTCGTGTTGCGTAACAATCACATTTTGGAACAGTAAATGCATTCAGACATCTGGGGCAACCGTTAGAGATATTTGGAACTCACGTGTCAAAAGGTTAAGAGTCCCCTCTCGACGGATTAACCTTGTATCACTCCCTCTGTCGTCAGGCAAGCACTTTCTTACTTACAATAACATTTCCAAGGCCCTTTGAAGATCTCCTCTACACTCTCTTTTTAATAGCCAAATCTGAAATGCTCAACTGTAGAAAATGCTCTAATGCAATATTAGCATTCAACATCAGCCTTGAACAGAACTGTTCAGAAGACTTAAAGGTTTTGCTGGGCAATCATAATCATACAGAACTGAAACTTTAGCTTCCTGCCGAAGGATTCACATAATAGTCACTCAATTAAATTCCAATTATTCAATAAAAACAAACACTTTATTCTAACAACTTACTCTAACTACTTCAAATATTATCACGCTTTCTTTACAACCTGTATAACTGAGGTGATTTGGCCCTTGCAGCGCCAGGCACTTTGTTCCTCGTTCTGAGAGCTGTGTTTTTCTCCCCATAGAGGGTTTTGCCTTTGCTAGAGTATTTCAGTGGTTGGGTGTATAACAGCAAGCCTCTTGCTGTTCTGCTGTGGTGGGAGACAGAGCACTACGGGACTGAGAGGCTCGCCTGCGTCTGTAGCAGCTGGTGGAGACCCCCCCCCACGAATCATTTCAAACCTGTCCCCACACGTCCTGCCTCTCTACCTCCCTCTAGATAACACTCTCCCACTCCCTATCGCTTTATACTATTTCCTCCTTTCTCTCTCTCTCCCCCTTTATATCTCCCCTATCGCTCTCTCTGATGTGCTATGCCGCTGTGCCAGTGTCTACGACAGAAATGCTTTATGGGTTTAATCAGCATACAAAAACTATTTTGCTATGGCACAATAGCACCGGAACAGGGACAGGGTTTTCTTGTTGTTTTGAGGTCAGTCAGTGGATGGTCCAGGGCCCTCCAGTGCTCAGGTTTGGTGGGTGGTCAAGTCGGTTTACTCTGCTGATGACTGTCAACGTAATACCATTTGCTCCCCCTGACTTATATTTAAATGAAAACAAATTCATTTAAAAGTTAATAATAAGCTAGCCCGGTAACACAACCCGACCCCCCCCCCCCTCCACGCCCCCACTATCCGCTTTGTGTTTATTCCCATTCAGTCAGAGGTGTTCCTGATCCTGAATTCCTCCTTTCTTTCTTCCTGTCTAGAGACAGAGGGGATATTGAGTTGAACAGTGTAATCTAAATCTGTTTATCCACTGGGATACTGTTGAAGGTAATGTCTCCTTTCGATGCATTTGAGCGACAAGTCTGTGGCAATGTTGCGGCTTTGAGTAAAGCGATGGAACTTTGATGAGTGTCTCCTTCAACCCAAGGACTTCTGTCTACCATTAAGACTGATAACATCTATTGTTTTCATCGATGCGGAGTCCGCGGACCGCATTCATCTAAGGCCACCTTTGTTTCGCAACACAGGGAGGTAGAATCGATAAAGAGCCGTGACTATCTCTGTTTAATTTAATCTCATGCGTTTTAAAGCACTCGCTGCTCTTCCTTCATAGCAGAGGACAAACCAGCCTCGAGCCACAGCGCCCTGCATGACTCTCATAATATATGTACACATTTATTGTTAGAAAGAGTGAGAGACGGAGAGAGAAAGAGAGAGAGAGACAGAAAAGCAGAGAATGACCTCTGCGTAAGTTAACATTTACACTCTGATGCCCTTAAGTTGAGATTTCGTCTTCGCATCCCCCTGCTGTGCTCTGTGATCTCTGCTGTTTGAGTGAAATGCCCTCGTATTGCGCCTAGTCACAGCCTGCATACATATTTGCTCAAAATATTTATACTAGCAAGTGATGAGGTTACCAGCGTTGTCAAATGGCCACCGGCGGATTTGCGGCATTCAACAGCCCTAGCTCTGCAGTCAAGAGCTGATGCGAGTGAGTGTTACAAAACGCTGAGTATAAGATAAGTGTCAGTTTGATCCCCTACTCAAAACAGAGCGGCTACACGTGTCCTGACAAAGCCTGTGTTCACCGCAATAAAGCGAACAAACACATCTCAAATTGAAATGTCAAGTTGAAGTGAACAGCCCTCCAATTGAAATGTGGAAATTGAAAAGAGTGACCAGCACCAGCAGCGTTGATACAGTAACATGGCTTGTGTGGCTACCTCCACAGGCATAACCAGGCCAGTATCCCACTGGGCACAAACTGGTTGAATCAACGTTGTTACAATGTAATTTGTCACCATATTGTGACGTGGAATCTACGTGTAAAATACATTGGATTTGCAAAAAGTAATCAACGTAAACAGTTGTTTGAGGGTGAAATTTCAACCACAGGATGAGGTCATCATGGTAACCAATTTTCAAAATAGACAAAGCATGTTTAAAATATGTTGAATTTGTACCTCTGAAACAACGTCAGACCTACAACGTTATATCCACTAAAATAGCTAAAGAAAATGCCTGGGCAGCACCTCCTACTGGAGAATCAATCTATATACAGCAGGGCTCTCCAACCCTTTTCCAGGAGAGCTACCATCCTGTAGGTTTTCACTCCAACCCTAATCTAGCACACCTGATTCTAATAATCAGCTGGTTGATAAGATGAATCAGGGGAGTTACTACTAGAGTTGGAGCAAAAACCTACAGGAGGGCAGTGGTGTAAAATACTTAAGTAAAAATACTTTTAAAGCGCTACTTAAGTAGTTTTTGGGGGTATCTGTACTTTTACTTCACTACATTCCTAAAGAAAATAATGTACTTTTTACTCCATACATTTTCCCTGACACCCAAAAGTACTCTTTACATTTTGAATGCTTAGCAGGACAGGAAAATGGTCCAATTCATGCACTTATCAAGATAACATTGCTGGTCATCCCTACTGCCCATGATCTGGAGGACTCAATAAACACAAATGCTTCATTTGTAAATTATGTCTGAGTGTTGGAGTGTGCCCCTGGCTATCCTTAAATAAAAACAAAAACTAAGAAAAGTGTTACTCCTGTTTGGCTTGGTATTTGAAATGCTTTATGCTTTAGCAATTACTAGGGTTGCACATTTTGGGGAATATTCAGAGTTGGAAACTTTCCGTGGGAATTAATGGGAATATGGGAATTAACGGAAATACACTACCGTTCAAAAGTTTGGGGTCACTTAGAAATGTCCTTGTTTTTGAAAGAAAAGCAAATTTTTTCCATTAAAATAACATCACATTTAACAGAAATACAGTGTAGACAAATTTCTATGTGACCCCAATCTTTTGAACTGTAGTGTATGTCATATGAAATATATTCACCCCACCCAGTATTGTAATTAAAACTTACCAGCTGTACATGTGATGGAAGAGTGCACTGCACATGTGATGGAAGAATGCACTGTGCATGCAGAGGGTTGCAATTCCATTGAATTGGGGATAGTTTAACCAAAATATGCCACAAGACCTACAATTGCCTTATGTGTATCCCACAAAAAAGGTTCACTGTTATAAGCTAACTTTTTTGATGAATTTAAGCAACATTCCTTTGCAACCCTAGCAATTACATTTACTTTTTATACTTAAGTATATTTAAAATCAAATACTACTCAAGTAGTATTTTACTGGGTGATTTTCACTTGAGTCATTTTCTATTAAGGTACACTATATATACAAAAGTATGTGGACACCCCTTCAAATTAGTGGATTTGGTTATTTCAGCCACACACGTTGCTGACAGGTGTATAAAATCGAGCACAAACACATGCAATCTCTATAGACAAACATTGACTCTAGAATGGCTTTACTGAAGAGCTCAATGACTTTCAACATGGCACCGTAATAGGATGCCACCTTTCCAACAAGTCAGTTCGTCGGGAGCTTCATGAAATGGGTTTCCATGGCCGAGCAGCCGCACACAAGCCTAAGATCACCATGCGCAATGCCAAGTGTCGGCAGGATTGGTGTGAAGCTTGCCGCCATTGGAATCTAAAAGCAGTGGAAACCCATTCTCTGTAGTGATGAATCACGCTTCACCATCTGTCAGTCCGATGGTATCTGGGGGTAGGCTGTCATGGTAGGCTGTCATTGTAAATAATAATTAGTTCTTAACTGACTTACCTAGTTAAATAAAGGTTAAATATATATATTTTTTTTTGTTTAAGTCCCCACAACAATGTTCCAACATCTAGTGGAAAGCCTCCCAGAAGAGTGGAGGCTGATATAGCAGCAAACACCATCCGTACCGTGAAGCAAGGTGGTGGCAGCCAGGGATGGGGAAAAAATACAGATACAAAATACCATAAAGATCAATTTATCAAAATAAACTACAAAATATATACATGTTTTAAAATACATTTTCAAGTAGCCGGCCTGAACAGCAACCAGAGTGTCTGCTAAATGACCAAAATGTATATGTGAAATACTTATATGAACTGAAAAGCACACTGGGGTATTATTATTGGCCTTGTTACGGGGCAGAGTTCATTAGAATAATACTCAGCATGCTTCATTTGTACATTTTAGTCTTTTAGCAGATGCTCTTATCCAGTGCGACTTCATCTCAATTTGTGCATTTTGAAAATACAAAATACTTTGGAGTGTAGTTCAGCCCAGTGTAATTCAAATAGCAAACTACTCAGAAGCAATCTCTGGTGGCAGCATTACACCTCGATCACACTGACTGCGTCATTGTGTTTTGGTACACCAGAAGTACATTCATTTCCAATGGAATGCTGCGTTTGCCTTGCAGCATTGCGTTGCAGAGGCATTTGCAGTGTGTTCTGTGTGGTGCATATGTTGGATATAATGCGTCAAACTGTATGCGTAGATGGCTTGACAGAAATGGTAGCTTTTGTTGCACACACATCCAGATGATGCTGCATACCATTTTGCGCAATGATGCTGTCGGTGTGATTGAGGTGTTATGCTATGGGGAGGCTTTTCAGCGGTAGGGACTGGGAGACTGGCAAGGATAGAGGGAACAATGAATTGAGCCAAATACAGGAAGATCTTTGATGAGAACCTGCTTCAGAGTGCAAACAACATTAGACTGGGGCTAAGATTTACGTTCCAACAGGACAATGGCACCAAGCATACAACCAAAAGCAATGCTGGAATGGCTTCAGAACAAGAATGTGAAAGTCCTTGAGTGGCCCAGCCAAAGCCTAGACTCTAATCCCATTGAAAATCTATGGAAAGAACTTGAAGGTTGCTGTTCACCGCCACTCACCATATAATTTAACAGAGCTTCAGAAAATCTGTAAGGAAGGGCCTCCCGAGTGGCGCAGTTGTCTAAGGCACCGCATCGCAGTGCTTGAGGCGTCACTACAGACCGATCCCAGGCTGTGTCACAATTGGCCCAGCGTCGTCGGGGGAGGGTTTGGCCAGGCAGGCATTACTTGGCTCATTGCGCTCTAGCGACTCCTTGTGGCGGGCCGGGCGCCTGCAGGCTGACTTTGGTCGTCAGTTGAACAGTGTTTCCTCCAACACATTGGTGCGGCTGGCTGTTTTGGCGGGTCATGTTTTGGACGCATGACTCGACCGTTGCCTATCCCGAGCCCATTGAGGAGTTGCAGCGATGAGACAAGATCGTAATTGGATATCACGGAACTGGGGAGAAAAAGGGGGTAAAAACATTAATG
Source organism: Thymallus thymallus (assembly GCA_023634145.1). Taxonomy (NCBI): domain Eukaryota; kingdom Metazoa; phylum Chordata; class Actinopteri; order Salmoniformes; family Salmonidae; genus Thymallus; species Thymallus thymallus. Next base: position 22,723,645 of record CM042404.1, on the reverse strand, counting down.
TATAATCTGTAAGGAAGAATTGGAGAAAATCCCCAAATCCAGATGTGCAAGGGGCTGATACAGACATTCCCAAGATGGCTCAAAGCTGTAATAGCTCTCAAAATGTGCTTCTAGAAAGTATTGTCAAGGGTTATCAATACTTTCTGAAGGCAATGTAAATGTTGATATGTGGTTGCATTGCTAATCCTAAGCCTAACCAAACACAATTTAATATTACTTTTTTAACAGTAAATAGCCTAAAGTTAAGGCTATCTTACAAACTAATGTACCAGTATTTATTAAATATTAAGTAACACATCCACGGCCATATTTTGAGGTTACTCTTACTATACATGTATTTTTATATAATCATGATTATATAATTGAACAAACTTTGGGCTGTTTTTTTGTGGGTGAATATAGGTTGTAATCTCATTGATCAACATCTCAACCAAATATTACCCAATTGTCCCTGCTTAAATGATGTGGTGTGCCCAGTGGGATGTTTGAGACTAAGTCACAGTTTAAAGGTTCAATGCAGGCCTTTTTTATCTCAATATTGAATCATTTCTGGGTAACAATTAAGTACCTTACTGTTTTCAATGAAAATGGTCCAAAAGAAACAAATGTATTCTTAACAAAATACAATATCTCAAGCACAAATTTGCTAGGACTGTTTGGGAGTAGTCAGAGAGGGGCATAATTGGAGGAGCTGTGTAAGCTTAAAACAAGCTGTTATTGGCAGAGGAGGGCAAACTCACCAGGGGTCCAAAACCCCCACCCAGCCAAACAAGCTGAAATATTTGCCAGTTTTTTTCAAACAAATCTTACAGTAAAAGTGCATTATCATTCTCACAATTACACATAGATAGGCAGCACCAAGTCATTACACAATTACATACAGACAACATGAAAAGCTACAAGTAATCTAGTAAAAAACATAGAAATCACAGTAGTATAAAGAAATCGTAATTAAAAACATTGACAGGTCAAGGAGTCAGCCTCAAAATCCTTCATCAATGATTTAAAAACACAAATCGGGACAAGTTCTTCCAGTTTAAAACTATTTTGTAAGGCATTCCAAGCCGATGGCGCAGAGTACATAAAAGCCCTTTCACCAAATTCAGTTGAGACATTTGGAACAGTTAGCAGGATAAAGTCCTGCGAACAAAGAGAGTACCCACCACATTTCTGAAGAATAAAAATGCCCAAATAAAACAGTAATAAACCCAAAATGGCTTTGTAAATAAAAGTATACCAGTGACTGAGCCTATGAGTGACTAGAGAAGGCCAGCTAACCCTGGTATATAAAGTGCATTTGTGCGTAAGGGTTTTGCAGTTTAAAATAAATCTCAATGCTCCATGGTAAAGGGTGTCAATTGATCTCAAACACTGATATAAAATATCACCAAAGTCTAGTATAGGCATAAATGGAGCTGATACTAGCCTCCTTCAAAAGAACAACAGGCCTTATTCCTAAAAGAAAAAACAACAACTTCAACTTCAATTTATTTTAAAGTTGTTGAATATGCAATCAGGCAGTCATCAATTAAAATTCCAAGATATTTATCATTGCCCTGACAAGTAGTAATAGGTGAAAGGTTTAGGGGTCTATTTTTTGTTTTAGAAAACGCCATTAGTTTAGTTTTGTCAGCATTAAGGATATGCTTCAATTGACACAAGGTATGTTGAACAGTATAAAAAGCAGTTTGCAAGTTCTGGAAAGTTTTTGTGAGAGACTAGGCACAACAATAAATAACAGTATCATCAGCATAAAAGTGAAGTTGCGCATTTTGCATATTTTTGTCAATTATTTATATAAATAGTGAATAAGAGGGGACCAAGAACAGAGCCGAGTTCTATCAGACAGATAGTTAGCAAACCATGCAATAAGGTGATGTAAGGCTAACCAGTCCTTGGGCTAACATGGGCTAAATCATCAAGAGAGGCTTGACTTGAGAGTTTGTGCTTAGAGCTACCTAATCACTACAACAGACAACGCATACCACCATAAATACTGTATGGTAGTCATTCTAACCATTTCCATTCTGCCACGTTATTGTGACAACAATCCATCCCTCTAAAGCAACTAACGATACTGCAATCTACTATCACACTGGTAACCTTTTCTCTTGTAACGTCTGTGTATTGGATATCAGTCATCCAAAACAAGACACTGTTAAAAAGAGGGTGATAAACCCCAGTCGCCCGGCAGGCATGCTGAGTTACCTCGCTCCTCCCCTTTGTTCTAGCCATTTTCTCCTCTCCTCCGTCTCATCCCTCACTTTATCTATTTCTAATTGTGTGGTTTACCCTAAGACTGAACGGACTGGCCATCCGAGCTGTTTGCAATCTTTAGAAAGAACGAAAAAAAAAACAGACGGTAAAGTAATAGTGAGTGAATCGATAGGGTGATGGAGAGGAAAGTGAGACGAGGAACTCCAGCAGAGGACACTAAGGGAATCTCTTCTCTCTGCAGTGTAATCTGGCTGTGCAAGGAGAAGAGGAGGACGAGGGCTGTGTGAGGCAGGTGCTTGGGGGCCTAATTAAATAAAGGTTGTGGTAGAGCCGGCCCCTGAACCGCTGCTCTTCTCCTTACCACACTGAAGCAGAGTGGACATGATCCATACCCCGGTCAATACAACCGGGCCTACCCAGTCAAACCCAATGGGTGTGTACCTGAGCACAGTCCCACAGGAAGTGGAAACAAAAGACTACTATTGCTCACAGGCAGTTCCATTTGGGAGGTAAAGGCTACCATTACCTCTGCGACTTACTTACACATCATAATTTTTGTCAGTTTCTAAATGTGTTATTGATTTGTTATTTATGGCATACTGGGTTTGGGCTGAAGGAGGAAACTGCCCTTTAAGCAGTGTTACAGCTTTTGGTTTTTCCATTTATATTTCGAGGTAGCACGTTAGCAGCACGTCGGGTGCATCGATTGGTGTCACACCTGTGCTGGCTTGCCCATCTCAGTAGTCGGAAGGTGTTTCACCCGTGCTAGCCCAGGTGATATTTAAGAGTGGCTGGTCCAGTGCTCCAGTGCTCAGCTGAAGTGCGACTTCGAGCTCAACCTATTTAAGTATGAAAGGAGACAGATTTATTGTGTTTCCCCTGTTTTGTTTTGATCCGCTTTCTTTTTACTCCCTATCCTTAGTTGGATTTTTTTATTTCAGTTTGTCTTTTCAGAGGCAAACCTAGTGGGCATCCATGGTGGGTGACTTTCAGAATCCCTTACTAGTGGCTTTGCCAACGTTCAGTTGGCACCCACATGGATGCCTTTCAGAACACCTTTTGAACCCCTTTCTTTTTTGTTTCGGTTGTGAGTGATTTTCCTTGTTTGTTCCCTTTTATTATGAGTGACATTTTGAGTTTGCCATGTGGGAACGTAACAAAATGGGGACTCGACCGGGATAATTGTTTCCCGTGAGTATGATAGTCGCTCTAATCACCTATTTATAAGCTTTGCTGTGCCCATATATTTGAGCGTTCAAAATACACTTTTGTGGTAGAGTTTTTGTCACTGACATCCACCTAAAAGGGTTATAAGATTGTAATAATTTTGAAAGTTGCATAAAGACAGTCTAATAAAATAAAAACCATTAACTTTAAGTTGGAAGCATTTGTGGAAAACCCTACATGGGAGATGCTAGATCAATGTACGAAGGCGAATCTGCTCTTCATTGAAAAGCATTATGACATGCTGATTCAAAAGCAGTAATCAAAGAGTTAGTCGGTGCTGCTTTGGTGGAGGAGGAGGAAATCCTTCCGGAGAGGGAGGATGATGAAAAGGGTCCTACGGGAGGCAGAGTACACCCCATACACTTGCAACTGCGAGAGGTAGAACTAAAGCAAAATGAGATGAACAGAAATTAGAGTACGAGCACAAGGAAAAGGAAAGAGAACTTGCAGCCAGACTAGAAAAAAAGGTGTGTGTGCCATTCGACTGAAAGAGAAAAAGGGTAATAGATCTCAGAGTCCAGTCTATCCTGCACCCTCAACAGTGATCTTGGTCGGAACAGCCGGTTTGTATTGCTCGTAAAGAGGTGGACATTTTACTCTGTTTGAGCAGATTGCCACATCCCTAAAATGGCAGGGAGATATTTGGTTGCTGCTCCTCCAAAGTGTTCTTGTGGGAAAAGCTCAAAGTGTACGCAGCTTTATCTCTTGACCAGAGTTCAGATTATAACACTGTTAAAGCTGTTATCCTTCAGGCTTACGAGTTGGTCCATACAGACAACAGTTCCGTAGATGATGAAAGACAGAATCACAAAGCCATGTTAAGTTCGCAAGGGAACAAGCATGTCCTTGTGATTGGTTGTATGATTTTCAAGAGGTCAAGGACATTAAGGATTTAAAGACACTCATACTTCTTGAGCAGTTCAAGACACATAAAACTATCTTCACAAACAAAGCACCTAGTATTTATCCCTACACAAAAAGCAATCCAAAGAAGTCCCCTCCTACTGCGAGGTTTCAGTCCTTTTCTATAGTTCCCAATGGTAAAGATTGGCAGAAAACTGTTTTTTCTTATCCGCCAGTTTGTCATTACTGCCGTGAGAAAGGACACATTGTCTCTGTTGAAACAGAAAAATTAGAGAGAGAAAAGGCTGTTTCTTCTTGTGGGAGCACTCCAGCCCATTAAGTCTTTGGTTGGGACTGGTGTATCTCCTAAACAAAATTTTGGATCAGATGTGTGTGAACCCTTTGCTTCAGATGGGTTTGTGTCTCTGCAGAGTGGCGACGCTATTAAGTAGCCGGTGCGAGACACTGGGGGAGCCCAGTCCCTCATTTTAGAGGGTGTTTTTGCCTTTGTCTGGCACTTCAGAAACTGGTTACAGTGTGTTAGTACAAGGCGTGGAGATGGGTTGCATGGACGTTCCTTTGTATAATGTGGAACTCGAGTTGGATCTTATTTCTGGTTCCGTTGTCGTTGGAGTGAGGTCTAGCCTACCGGTGAAGGAGGTCTCATTCATTTTGGGAAACGATTTGGCTGGAGGGAAGATCGTGGCAAATTCTGTTGTTTGTAAGTAACCCAGAGTACAGGAACCTGATGGGTTATCAGAAAAGTACCCTAGAGGGTTCCCAACATGTGCCATTACATGTGCTATGTCTAAGAAAATCACCGGGAGCAAGTCTAGTGTTGAGGAGGATGTCAGCGATCCTACCATGGTCGATCTATCCGAGACGTTAATGGGTGATCCTGATTTCGCTAAACTCCTGATTTGACCTCTCCTTTAAAAAACCCAAAGATGAGCGAGTTTGTTGGACCACTGAAGGAAGAGAGGGTCTCTACAGTAGACACTAGAATGTCTAGAGTAAAGATGTTTCTCCTTCCACTCTTTCTGCTGAGATATGTCCAGGGGAGGAGTTTGATGAAGTTTGCATGGGTTACTTTGACAGAGATGGTGTTATGATGAGGAAATTGCATTCTCGCGCCACTTCTGGGCAAGACGATTGGCCCAGTGTATCTGAAATTGTTGTTCCAGTTACTCTTCGACAAGAGATACTGAGGTTGGCTCACGATGGTAGTATGGCAGGCCATCTTGGGGTCAACAGGATATATGGCCGTATCTTGCGTAACTTCTTCTGGCCCGGCCTGAAACAGGATGTTGTGGCTTACTGTAAACCCTGTCGCGTTTGCCAGCAGACGGGTAAACCGAATCAATCTGTACCGGTTGCACCTTTGCAGCCTATTCCTCCTTTTGACAAACATTTCAGTAGGGTTCTGGTGGACTGTGTTTGTCCTTTGCCCCAAAAAAAGAGTAATAATGATTGTATCTTGACCATTACAGTATGTGTGCGGCCACTCGTTTCCCTGAGGCCATTTCACTGAGGAAAATCACGGCTCCCAGTATTGTTAACTCGGACGACGCTAGGCCAATTGTGCGCCGCCCTATGGTGCTTCCAATCACGTTGTGATACAGCCTGGATTCAAACCAGGGTGTCTGTAGTGACGCCTCTAGCACTAGATTCAGTGCCTTGCAGGGAGACAACTTAAACAGAAAAACAAATCTGTTGGAGCATGTTGGCACTTTTCGATACAGATTGCACCGCGCCTGTGGGTTTGCAAGTGAGAATCTGGAGAAGGCACAAATGAAAAAAAAAGTTTTGTACGATCAAAAGTCCCAAAACCACACTTTCGATGTGGATGTCCTGGTATTGTTGCCCATTCTGGGGTCACTGTTGCTAGCTCGCATGTTCTGCCTTTGGCCGTTGACTAGAGTATTCCTCAAGAGCACGAGGAAAGCCCAATAAAGAAAGAGACACTCGCTTTTGTACTGGCTCTTCAGTATCGGTCTCTACAACTCTGGTGGTCTATTTGTATTTGTTATGGATCCCCATACTCTTCCTGGGGGTTCGACATAATTAAGGCAGTTATACAATTTTAAAAACATTACAATACATTTATTGCAGAATTCACAACACACTAAGTGTGTGCCCTCAGGCCCATACTCCACTACCACATATCTACAGCACAAAATCCATGTGTGCGTGTGTATAGTGCGTATGCTATCATGTGTCTGTGCCTATGTTTGTGTTACTTCGCAGTCCCCGCTGTTCCATACCGATCATAACCCTCTCGTTTTCCTACAAATGACAAGCTCCACGAACCAACGACTCCTTTGCTGGAGTCTCATGCGTTATAAGCTTTGTTTCAACTTGTCAATCACATAGATTGTGATGGACACATATGATGTGTGTGTAAAATAGTTTTTTTAAGGTTGTACTGATTATGATAAGCTAATGCTAAGCTATTTGCCAGCTATGTGTGGCGCCATGTTTGTTGACATCATACAATGCATTCTGGTTGTCACGTAAGCGTCTGTCAAACCAAAGATTAAGTTATAATTAAGCAATAAAGCCAGAAGTATATTGGCCATATATCATAAATCCCAGAGGTGCCTTATTGCTATTATAAACTGGTTACCAACGTAATTAGAGCAGTAAAAATACATGTTTTTTCATACCCGTGGTATACGGTCTGATATACCATATCAGCCAATCAGCATTCAGGCCTCGAACCACCCAGTTTATAACAAGGGATAGTTCACTCAACTGACTTATGGTTCTTTCAAGACAACTGGGAACAGGTCAAATCATGACGTTAGTGATCTTCAGGTCAGAAAGTCGGAGCTCTAGAAAGAGGCCCGAGTTCCCGAGTTGGAATTGACTGTTCAAAAATATGTTTCCCAGTCGGAGCTTGTTTTTTTTCATAGTTCCCAGTTGTCTTGAACGCACTGAAGTCGGAAGTCAGATATGCAAATTTTATTTAGCATATAAACTTCTGTGTTTGCCACCCATTTATTGATAAATCTCCCATCGTAGTAATATTTCCTGCATCATATCCCCCCACGATACCTTCCCACATTTCTACACCCCATGGACATACCCACCACAAATGAAATGAACCCCCCCACAAAACCCCTTTTAAATGGTTTCATCCCTGTCTAGCTTTCGCACTACGGTTAGGCTAGGCAGTAGGCTTGTATTTGGGGTGATGATCTGTGAGGTTATAACATTTTGTTTGTCAAAAACGGTAAATTACTTGTAAAGTCATGTGCTTTCGGTTCTTGTATACACTGTAACACGTACATCTAAGATTTGTTATGCTGAAAAGTGGCCAATCTAAGTTAAAATATTTCAGGCAATGGGCCTAGCCATCTTTGACTTTGACTTTGTATTTGCATCTTATAGTGAATGGCATTCTGGGATTAGGGAGTTTTTGCTTGTCAAACATGAACAAACATGGTTGCTATCATAAAGAATTTAGCTGCTGTTAGCTTAGCTGACATGCATCTCTTTTCTAAACAGTGTTACATTTCTCCCTTGTGCTCACCAGAGATGTGGTACATTGTAAACAAGTCTCGCTAATTTATGTTTAGTTTTTTTGTCAGCGCGACCTGTTATTTAGACTGGTTTATGGAATGAGTTTGTCTGTGGATGTGTTCCGTGTGATGTTTGGATGATGAAGTTCGCATTTATCTTTTACAATAAAAGGTGAAATTGAGGAATAAAGTTGTGAAGAACTTTATTTCCCATCAGTACAAAATATAGTTTAAATGCTTTTCAGACAACTGTGCTGTTTAGACGCGCTTGTTACCACGTACGTTCTATTGCTACTGTTCCAATCACATATTTGTGATGCTAACCAGCAGGGACCACTCAACAACGATCACAAATGTGATTGTATGCATCAAAGGGTTAAGAGTGGCTGGCCCAGTGCTCCAGTTGAGCTTGAGAGATGTTGGGAGAGCTACACTTCACGTCAGCCGAGGTGCGATTTCGAGCGCAACCTATTTCAGTTTGAAAGAAGCCTGATGTTTGGTGTTTCCCCTGTTTAGTTTTGATCCGCTTTCTTTTTACTCCCTTTCCTAAGTTGTTGTGGATTTTTCTTTTAGTTTGTCTTTTCGGAGGCAAACCTAGTGGGCATCCATGGGCGGGTGTCTTTTAGAATCCCTTACTAGTGGCTTTGCCAACGTTCTGTGGGCACCCACATGGATGCCTTTCAGAACACCTTTTGAACCCCTTTCTGTTATGTTTTGGTTGTCAGTGATTTTTCTTTTTAGTTCCCTTTGTTGTGAGCAACATTTTGAGTTTGTTGTGTAACTCAAAATGAGTTTGAATGTAACATCATGCAGATAGGATGAGGTATCCCAGCCAGCCCAGCCCAGCCTCGCTCTGCATATTGTAGTCCATCACGGTGTAGAACAAGCAATTGACCTTTGGCAGAGCAGGGAATTGGCTGCCTCACTGAGACTACAGTCTACTTGATGAGCATGTGAGTGTGTGTGTTTATCCTTATCTCCCTGTGCATGTTTTATGTCCTTATGTCCTCCTTGTCAGGTTATCACCGTGTTTATTATAACCGGTTGTTGACATTTGGCCCTCTCCTTGCAGACCCGCCGTTTCTCCAAAGGGTTTAATAACCCAACAGCGCTCTGTTAAAAAAATAAACTGTAACCTTTATTTAACTAGGCAAGTCAGTTAAGAACAAATTCTTATTTACAATGACTGCCTACCTACAGGGTCAGCCCCTGGAGCAAATTAGGGTTAAGTGCCTTGCTTAAGGACACATTGACAGGTTTTTCACCTTGTCGGCTCAGGTATTTGAACCAGCGACCTTTCAGTTACTGGCCCAACTCTCTAACCGCTAGGCTACCTGCCACCCCAACTTTCTCACCTCAGGGGGAATCCTTACATTGTTACACCGCTCCCAGCTTTGTCAATGGAGAGGAATGGTCAGATTGTCACCTTACTCTTACGCAAGATGGTGGTGGAGGGTTGATCATCCACTCCATCCATCTCAACTGTTGCCCTGCAATTCACTGGCTTGAAGAGTATGTTCAAAAGCCTTGGCACTTTCATTGCAAGACAATCAGTGAACTAGAATATACTGTAGGATACTATACAGTGTAGGCTTGGGCGGTATACCGTGTATTGGTTTTTCCAACACATTTTATAAAAAAATGTAAGTAAATACCTGCAGTCAACTTGTGCAATGTGTTAGGAGATAAAGCAGATTGTGTCCTTCATTTCACCTGTCACATTATTTTACATTATGAAGCTTAATTAGTTCCCCATCACAGTTGAGACAGTCACTGTTTGTTTGTAAATAGTACAACAAGAAAAAGCAGGTGAGTCCAGCTGTGTATTGACAGGGGTCACGTTTAACTATTGAAAGTCAAGTGATTTTTTTGCTTCAAAATAGTGATCATGGGCGTGCAACTATAGTTGTGCAAAGATTTATATAAAATTGCTAAATTTTGCTAAAAATAGCTACATTTTTATCAGATGACAACAGAAGTGCAACACTATTTGGCTGGCAGCCACACAAGTAAATTAGTTTACAATGAAAAAGCAAGGTTTTTTTTTTTTTTTACGATGCATGGCCATCATATTTCTAATGTTTATCATAGAAAGAATGTAGCCAGCTACATTTCCTAATGTTTTGCTTAAAGTTAATCTACCATTTACCGCAGAACAATAGGTTGACTACACCTTGAAAAGTACTGGAGAAGCTGCACATCAGTCAGAGCGTTGTCTGCTGATAGAATGCCAGCTCATGAATTCTCATGTTTACAAAACGCAGCAAGATATTTCTTATGCTTTTAATATTTTTTCCTGTGTGAAAAACGCAGAATTACTAGTTAACATGACCCCAACTTTAACTTGCTATCTAAGTTAGTGGCTGAATTAATTGTTACGGGGCATCATATTGTGTTAGCTTTCTACCGAGTTTGAGAAGGCAAAGCCCTTTTGGATTAGTTATTTGTACAGTTGCCACTGCTATCTTAATTTCCTTTAATTTTTTCCTCTCCGTTCTCAGTGGTCGGCTCCTCCCCCTTCTTCTCCAGGCAGAGCAGGCAGGCCTGTTGCCCTAGCGACTCCAGACTCCACACAGACACAGCGTGTAGACATGTGCTGGAGAGTCAATACTGCATGAGTCAATGTGTCTATTTCACAATGTCTCTCATTCACATTTGCTTGTAAATGTCCAAACTCACCAAAGATGACATTCGGCAGCTGGATGAGCTGAATTGCCTGTCTTTGAAATTTGTTTATTTTCATTTGCGTTCGTTAAAATATTTAGCTAGCAGCCTCCATGCAAATTCGCTGAGCATTCTGGTAATAGATGCTCAATGGGCTTTTTAGCATTTTTTTGTGCACCCACTTGTGTACTAAATTGGTAATACTGTAAATCCCAGGGTGAGACAAGGACGGTATGACAATCTAGATACTGCCCAACACTAAGTGTGATATTGACCTATTCAGTTTTCTGGTATACCACTCTGGATAATATACAATGTAGGCCTACAGTGCATTGGTACGTTAACCGGAACATTATTTACACTCACCGGACAGTTTATTAGGTACACGAAAATGGATTGCTACACGTGGCCTTGGCTTGCTGTATAAAGCAGGCAGACAGGCATCCAGGCATTCAGTTACTGTTGGATTGAACGTTAGAAAAGGAAAAACTCTAAGCGACTTTAAGAGCAGTATGATGCAGTATCTCATCCAGGATGTGCTCCTGGGCTTTTCACGCACAGCAGTATCTAGGGTTTCCCGAGAATGGTGCGACAAACCAAAAACATCCAGTCAGCGGCAGTCCTGTGGGCGAAAACGGCTCGTTGATGAGAGAGGTCCAAGGAGAATGGCAAGAATCGCAAGATTACAGGCAGGCCACAAACAAATATTGGTGCAATACAACAGTGGTTTGCAGAACACCATCTCGGAACGAACAACTCGGTGATCCTTGTCACGGATGGGTTATTGCAGCAGACAACCACACCAGGTTCCACTCCTATCAGCTAAAAACAAGAAGGGACAATTGAGGAGTGGAAAAACTTTGCCTGGTGCGACAAATCCCAGTTCCTGTTGTGTCATGCTGATGGCAGAGTCAGGATTTGGCGTAAGCAGCATGAGTCCATGGACCCATCCTGCCTGGTGTCAACGGTACAGGCTGGTGGCGGTGGTGTACCACCGTCCAATCTGCAGCAACTGCGTGATGCCATCGCTTCAGCAGGGACCAACATCCCTCTGGAACGTTTCTGACTTGTAGAATCCATGACCCAAAGAATTTAGGCTGTTCTGGAAGCAAAGACATTATAACCTGTAGCCACCGTATTGTGGTACAATTTCATAATGGCGGTACTGTGTGCATTTTGCTCCAATGAGCCGCTCCATTCCACCCAGGGCCTATAGGCTCCTTCCCTTCTTCTGTGCCCACTCATCACCCTGATTCCCATGATCGTACAATCAGCCCGGGGGAAGGAGATAATGCCCCAGCTGATCCATCCTGGCCTTCTGTGATCACTAACAGGGAGTAAGGTTTGCATGAGGAGAGCTAAGGAGCCCCGCGCCACACTTCCTCACCCTCCCCTTAATTCCACATTAATGGGCACCTATTCCCGCTCTCTGCCCGTTCCGGCATTGTATGGCATGGAGGTGGGATGGGGAAGGTAATGACATGCCGCTCGCTGCCACAACGGCCCAATTATTTCCAAAATGAGATTCTGCCTTTCTCCCTCTTCTTTCTCTGGCTGTCTCTGTATGTTTTTCACGGGAGTGTCTTGTGCCTCATTTGAGTGTTTAGATAGGTGAAGTCCTCTACAGGGTTGTTGGTGTGTGTGTTTAGGAAGGGGTGGTGTGTGTGTGTGTGTGTGTGTGTGTGTGTGTGAATGCTTGCGTGTATGGAGGGAGTAGGTGAGTTGAGCATATTCTGTGCTCCTCTGAAGGGCACTATACAGAGGCCAACAGATCCCATGTGGTCTAATTAAGGTTTTAGACGATATTGATTTCTATCTCTCCATCTACCCACTTTGTCACACCGATCTATCTTAGTACCCTATCTGTCACCATTCTCTCTTTTACATCACTTTAATCATTTCATCCATATTGATTTTACAGGATGTTAGATATTTGATCTAACAGCTTGTTAGATATTTGTATTTAGATATTTAGATAAAAAATAACCAAACTTCCAATATTTGCCCACCACTATCTGTTGTGGATCACTACATGTCTTTGCATCTGCTCGTTCAAATCCCACGGAGCGGTATATGCACCCGTGTTTACCAACATTGAGTAAATAGAACGCTGGGCAAATATTGGTGTTTATCCTACATTAACACACCAAATGTTGATGTTCAGGATCAGCGCTTCCTCATGGTGGACGCATGCATCTATTCCATTCTCCATTTGACACGGGCCAGTGTTGATTCTCTCTCCCTCTATCTATCTCTTCTCTGACACACTGTTTCTATGTTGTCACCAACCCCTCTGAGGCCTTGCCTATGCAACACTACCTTAGTGATGTGATGTGGACTGCATCACCAAACAGCTGACTCAGTGCCAACTTGGCTCCTTGGTGTATACTGATTACAAGATGAAAGTCATGATGGGAGAGCATGGCACCCTGTTGTAAAGTGGTGGGAGGGCGCTTGCTTGTTAGAAACACATGCTTTATGGTTCACTGCTTCCACTCTGTGCAGGTCTCATACATTTTACAAGAGGGGAGATTTCAGATTGACTCCACATAAACCAACCAAGCCATATATAGTCAGTAGCCCTCATCCAGAGAGAGGTCAATTCATTTTATAACACTAGGCCTAGGGCCTGCGTACTGAATTTGGCCCACGGGTGTTTTTTTTTGGCCCAGTGTTATACGTTTTCTGAGGAAAAAAAACTTTTTGGGGGGTTGAATTTTAATTGTTGGACATAAAAGACTAAAAAACACCAGTTAATTAGCTCCAAGTGATTTTAATTTAAGAAATATGTTCATGTATTCTCACGCATAATAGAGAAACGACATGATCATATACAAATGTAAGCAAGTTTTGAAATTATTATGTTTTAGTCAAACATTGTATCTGTTTGGGCTTCTTGCGGTCAATTTGCAGTTTATAAATTATTTGTAATTATGTTGTGGCCCTCCGACCATCCTCTCAATAAAAAATTGGCCTGCGGTTGAATCTAGTTGATGATCCCTGCAATAGGCAAACACCCAGACTCAAACCCCCTTTTTTTTTTTTACTGTGTGTAGAGAATGGTCATTGTCAAAATTACAGCAAAATGTTGGGTTTGTGTGGTAAGGTGGTCAGTGCGTTGGCTAAACAAGCAGCAAAAAATTGAAAAACTTCAGAAATGTCCATGGAAAAAAATCTCATTTAATACAGGGTGCCACGAATTCCAAAAAGTGCAACACAGTCCAAAGCAAAATGTCCTTTGTAAGTCCAAGTTTAACTCAGAAATTCAGCAGGAAAACACTAACAAAAATAATTTGTTTAGAGTACAACTCATCACAAAACAAAAAAAATTAATGGAAAAATTAAGTTACACAGTTGGCTACTGATCCAACCAAACAGCCCTTTTTCTTTTCTTACAAACATTTCATCTGTTCTTTTATAGTTTTAATCTCCTCCTTCATTTTTAAACTGACCAATCATAACTCTTCATCAGTTATTGACTATACATTTCATAGTTCACAGAGTATTGGCAAGCTTACCAACTATATGTTGATAATGTCTATCTTTATCCAGTTACATTACCATTTAGTAAACCTTCAAACACAAACATTCATGAGTTTTAGGTCTAAATACTCTTAATAGACCAACTCCTCCCCTTCAGGATGACATATAGTCGGTTTCCTGTTCGCGGCCCCTCCTACTAGGCATTTCCAGGAACCGGTAAGACAAAGAGACAGGCACATTAATATTAAAACATTGTTTGTTCAACTTCACCTTGTATGTTTCACTTTGATTACAGTCACCATGGAATGTGCACCTATCATGTGACTGCCACTAGAGTAAAACAAACGCAAAATAAAGATCTCACCAAACTGTTTATTGTGGTTCTTTAGTTTGTCACTATTTTATGTTATATATATTCTGCACATTAGATGGGATTTATATTAGTCCCTGTTGGCCTTTTCAGTGTAGTTGACAGATGTGATATGAACAGTGTTATTTCAATGACCTTGCTCTAAACTATGAATCGTGTCCACTGAGAACATTAATTGCAAAGAGGAATAATAGAGGCAAAAGGAAGTAGGCTTAAACTTTCTGACTAGATAGGCTTTGATTGAGTTATTTCCCGTTGAGGTTAGAGCATATAGAATCAGGTGCAGGTCCCGTATATACTACAGGATATATGGCCACAGGTTCAGCCTAGTCAACACCCTGTGTTGTGGGCTTGGTGATTCAAATATAATTGTTCGAGTCAATTTATCTAGCTGCCAACTGTCCCTGTAATGTAATTTTGATTGAGTACGTGCTGCAGTCGCTGCATTGTCTGAGTCGCAATAGCTCTGCCTCTCGATATTTTGAAACCAACAGCTGCTCTGATTGTTCTAGTCAAATCCATTGCTCTATTAGGCTGGGGTCAGCTCAGGTATCCTCATTTCAACGTATAGATGTTCCTGTAGAGAGTGATGTTCTTTATACAAGCTCACATAAATTCCTGTATTGTTTGGAAAGAGGACGCCTCTTTGCGTTTGATCTGGGAATATAGTGATTGCGCTCTTCATTTGTTTGTGGGTCGTTCCAATTAGGTGCCTTTTGTCCACCTAATTTTAACATTCTGTCATAAAGAGCACATGTTTAATATGTAGAAAGATATTCTCCTGTACTTTTGTTTACTTTTTAGCTAGTAGTTATGAAAGTAGCGCCCACGAGCCAAAAGTGGTCCCCGGAATTTGCGTACTACGTCACAAAGGTGCAGATATGTGCATTTCGTCATTGCTCTAATGTGTGTGTGTGTGTGTGTCTTGCTAGCTGTCATGCAAATGGCGAGGGGCTGAAGCTCATTGGCTGAAACTCAAATTTCTAGGGGGCTGGCCAACGTGGGGGTAAATCTAGGGAAAATGGTGCTGTACAGCTTCAAGAAAACATTTGATTTCAAACTAGGGATTTCGTGGCTTATTGAAGTAAGACAGTAAATCTGCTCATAGATTATGCATATATGAACTACAAATGGACACATCCAGCCCAAAGCGGGAGGTTTAAAAAATACTATTCGCCAAAGTACTGGAGCGTGTCTTTAATAAAAAACATTTTCCCATCTCAAGAAGTTAAATAAAACAATTGTGCAAAATAATGTTTTTTTTTATTTAACTAGGCAAGTCAGTTAAGAACAAATTCTTATTTACAATGACAGCCTACCTACAGGTCAGCCCCTGGATCAAATTAGGCTTAAGTGCCTTGCTCAAGGACATATCGACAGGTTTTTACACCTTGTCAGCTCAGTTATTTGAACCTGTGACCTTTCAGTTACTGGCCCAACGCTCTAAACCACTAGGCTACCTGACACCCCAATAAGTAACAGGATTCACAGTAACAGGGTTGACAATGTCATCTTAAATCAGCCATAAATTCCCTTGTGACGGAGGGAGTGTAAGTTTGTTGTGTGGAGGGGTAATGGAATTGAATGGAAGCTTCACAAAAAAAATAATTTGTTAAAACATTTCTAGCCTGTCTATCTACGGGTGACAGGGTTGACGTGTTATGCTCAACCCTCTCAGTTTTCCTCCTCAAAACACCAGAAAATTGCCAAAAAGAGTAGAACCAGATCACCTGCTTTTAGGGGAGAATGGGGTAAATTGAGCAATTTTTTACATTTGTGACCAACCGGCTTGATTCGGTCTTATGTAGAAAAATTGAAATTGTGTTTTTTACAGAAAAGCAGAGACACAGAGCTACAAAATGGTATATCATACTGCATTTAAGGAACAATGGGAAAGTAATTCTGCTTTGAAAATTGATAAACTTGTAATCTCACTTTTGAGAAAATGGCCTTTGAATGTTTTGGTACCTAGTGAAGAGCTCTTCTTTGTCTTACACCCATTCAGCATCGTTCACACCCTCTTAAGCTTTAGCCCCACCCATCTCGTTTCGCTCTGGGAGCGTTCAGAGCTCACACTTGGCGCTCTGGCTGATGAGTAGGGTTGATCCGAGCGTTCTGACCTCACGGCAGTCAAGCACCCAAGCTAACTGGCTAACATTGGCTAGCCTATTATTTACTTCCAGACACAAAATTGGGATTATGGTTCATTGTTTGCCTCTGGATAACATAAAAACAGCCTAACCAGCTTTGCTGGCAACAATTTAAATACACTTTTTTGCTGACGTTTACTGACACCGGCCATATTCAACGGGTGTTGTGCGTTCGTAAATTCATCAGTTATTCTGCTCTCTGGCATACTCAGACTGAATTTACGAACGCACCCAAAAAGGTTACTTGCATAGTAGAGTCTTTTGTTAAGACATGTAGCTAGCTACGTTCACATGGCTCACCTGTGAAGTAGTGACCCGCAACATACGCCTAGTTTCCTGAAACAAGTCACATTTAGCATCACTCCATCTAGGGAAATATAGCATTCTTTCTAACAAAGATATCTACAGTATGTGTTCCGCAGAGTCTTACCTTTTTAGTGATGGGGTCATAATACTTTGTAGCTTAAAACAATGTTTTGTTGTGTGCGGCGCCATGTTTGTTTTTTCGAGTCAACCAAAGGTAGTTGGGTCTGTTTGCAGTATGCATGTTGAAGGGGGTTGGTCGTCTACCATCATTCACTTCCGGAAGTTGAATCGAAAGACGAGTGAACCATCCCTTCACCTCATTTTGTTATAACATCTTTGGTCTGACAGACGTTTACGTGACAACCAGAATGCATTGTAGGATGTCAACAAACATGGCGCCACACATAGCTGGCAATTAGCTTAGCATTAGCTCCTCATCAGTACAACCTTCAAAAAAGTGTTTTACACACATCATATGTGTCCATTACAGTCTATAAAATACATACGGTATGCTACATTAGATATGACAACACGATATACAGAAACTACAATGATAACGTAATAAGGCACTTACTTTGATAGGAAAGCACACATGTCCAAAGATATTATTAGAAGGGAAGGCAATGCGGGCGCCAGCCAGAAAATGTGCCTTGGTTTGATGGCAGCGTGGGTTAACTGTCCAATCACATTTTGGAACAGTGAGTGCATTCTGACATCACACGCATAAAAAAAAAAACTCACGCTGGGGCAACCGTTAGAGATATTTGGAACTCATCCCGAATGCATCCCAAACATTGCATCCCTTTGAGCCCCCCCTTGTTCGCCAGTTTCAACTCCCTCGTTCCCTCTCCTCTGTAGGTAGTCAAACATTAACCTTTAGCCATTGACTCTGTAATGAGGGCTGGGATTGAGGGGGCTAAGGGAGTGTGGGGCGTCCCCTGGCCTCTCTGGTTCTCTGGTTCCCGGCCCTGTGAACCCTGCTCACTTGCCCAGAGGAGAGGCAGCGTCATAGGTAGCCTTTGATCTGCCAGGGCATCTCCCCAGCCACCCTGGGCCTGAAGCCTCTTAGTACCACCACCAGAGTGTGTAAACTGAATAATGTGTGCTAGCACGCTATGAGATGTGTGGCCCTGGATGTAGTCTAGATGCAAGGAGAGCATGGGGACATTTCTGGACCTTTTGGCCTCTCTTTGTTCTACTATCAAAGTGGCCCAGTTACGAACACCACGTCCACAGTTTGAACCTGTAGAAGGGTCTATGAGAGGAATGCTGTAATTCCTATGCAAGCGTTTGAGTTACGTCACCAATTAGCGATGTAAAGTATTGCCAACAGTCGTTGTGATTCGCATGAATGTTCTTGGCATTGAGTCAAAGCGCATTTTGCTAATTCATACCCCACAAATCCTGGTTTTCCCTGTGAGTTTAATGTGGTTTATGAGCAACTGAAAACTATGGAATTTAAAATGTAACGAATGAAGCAGAAGGGAACAGTATCTGACTAAATCACATGCCTAATCACTGTTACGGTCTGTTTAATCCCAACTGAATCCCAGCCATTAGGCCAGTAATTAACACAGTATTTATTAAAGCATTTCATATTACTGAATTTAAGTGCCTGAGGTTGCTTCCTTTGTACTGTACTTGAGTCTGTTTATAACAGTGCGTTTAGGATCTGACAATGTTAGTATATCTTCTTGTTTCATACTGTAGTGTAGGGCCTTCATGTTATCTTGTTCTCCTGCTACAAAACGGGTGAGTTTCCCAAAATGTTCATGACATTAACATAATCTTTATTCCATTGCCTACAATGGACTAAATTTAAGTTATGAAGCCTTCGGGAACCTCACCCCGTTTCTCTATATCCGCTTCAGCTAGTCAGTTTTGTTCAAGTTACACAGCTACAGTATGTGCTGTTATGTGATGTTCATATGGCACCTTGGTATATCCTCCGTGAGAAATAGAGGAGCTCAGTGAGGATATCTCCCTGCTATATTGTCCTCACACTCACTGAGAGCCACAACACTTGGTGCAATATCACTTCAGTGTGGGATATCTTAGCGACTAGCTTCATAGCCCTATATTTAACTAGTCACTGGAGATCATATACGATTTAATGGAAAGTAGCACAGTTTATATTTCAAAGGAGGGTAGATGGGGCCCTGGAAATTGCTGCTGAACCCCAAATGAGGTCTGTATATCAAAATAAACGCCAGAATAAAAACCCTGCATTTGGAATGTTTTCTAAGAGAAATTGAGCTGTTTTTGGTGGCAGTGATGGGATCCGTGGGGCAGTGTGTAGACAACAGCCATGCTAATACTGTATCTGAGATAAAAATATGAAATGAAGCTAGCTAGCACCCTTAGAGAGGTAGCAGATGGCTATCTCCCTATTTCAGGATGGATCTGTGGCTTCTCTTTGACACACAATTAAGTGAGCTGAGTGTGACAGTCCCAGTTTTCTAACCTTTAAGAAAAGGTTAAGAATAAACAGCGGAAACTATTTTATGATGGCTGACCGCCTGTCTAGGTCTGGCTAGCTGGTCATCTAGAAAGTCCCCAGTGGCCATCACAAATAATGTTTTTCATGCCATGTTGGACCTCTCTCATAACGTACAGTATACAAGGTACCAAAACTTTCCACCTGAATTCAGAGGTATTGTCGAATTATTGTGTCTATTTACCTACTGTAAGTGTATCTCTCAAAGTAGGTGATACAGTGGGGAGAACAAGTATTTGATACACTGCCGATTTTGCAGGTTTTCCTACTTACAAAGCATGTAGAGGTCTGTAATTTTTATCATAGGTACTCTTCAACTGTGAGAGACGGAATCTAAAACAAAAATCCAGAAAATCACATTGTATGATGTTTAAATAATACATTTGCATTTTATTGCATGACATAAGTATTTGATCACCTACCAACCAGTAAGAATTCCGGCTCTCGCAGACCTGTTAGTTTTTCTTTAAGAAGCCCTCCTGTTCTCCACTCATTACCTGTATTAACTGCACCTGTTTGAACTTGTTACCTATATAAAAGACACCTGTCCACACACTCAATCAAACAGACTCCAACCTCTCCACAATGGCCAAGACTAGAGAGCTGTGTAAGGACATCAGGGATAAAATTGTAGACCTGCACAAGGCTGGAATGGGCTACAGGACAATGGGCAAGCAGCTTGGTGAGAAGGCAACAACTGTTGGCGCAATTATTAGAAAATGGAAGAAGTTCAAGATGACGGTCAATCTCCCTCGGTCTGGGGCACCATGCAAGATCTCACCTCGTGGGGCATCAATGATCATGAGGAAGGTGAGGGATCAGCCCAGAACTACACGGCAGGACCTGGTCAATGACCTGAAGAGAGCTGGGACCACAGTCTCAAAGAACCATTAGTAACACACTACGCCGTCATCGATTAAAATCCTGCAGCGCACGCAAGGTCCCCCTGCTCAAGCCAGCGCTTGTCCAGGCCTGTCTGAAGTTTGCCAATGACCATCTGGATGATCCAGAGGAGGAATGGGAGAAGGTCATGTGGTCTGATGAGACAAAAATAGAGCTTTTTGGTCTAAACTCCACTCGCCGTGTTTGGAGGAAGAAGAAGAATGAGTACAACCCCAAGAACACCATCCCAACCGTGATGCATGGAGGTGGAAACATCATTCTTTGGGGATGCTTTTCTGCAAAGGGGACAGGACGACTGCACCGTATTGAGGGGACGATGGATGGGGCCATGTATCGCGAGATCTTGGCCAACAACCTCCTTCCCTCAGTAAGAGCATTGAAGATGCTCGTGGCTGGGTCTTCCAGCATGACAACGACCCGAAACACACAGCCAGGGCAACTAAGGAGTGGCTCTGTAAGAAGCATCTCAAGGTCCTGGAGTGGCCTAGCCAGTCTCCAGACCTGAACCCAATAGAAAATCTTTGGAGGGAGCTGAAAGTCTGTATTGCCCAGCGACAGCCCCGAAACCTGAAGGATCTGGACAAGGTCTGTATGGAGGAGTGGGCCAAAATCCCTGCTGCAGTGTGTGCAAACCTGGTCAAGAACTACAGGAAACGTATGATCTCTGTAATTGCAAACAAAGGTTTCTGTACCAAATATTAAGTTCTGCTTTTCTGATGTATCAAATACTTATGTCATGCAATAAAATGCAAATTAATTACTTAACAATCATACAATGTGATTTTCTGGATTTTTGTTTTAGATTCCGTCACTCACAGTTGAAGAGTACCTATGATACAAATTACAGACTTCTACATGCTTTGTAAGTGGGAAAACCTGCAAAATCGGCAGTGTATCAAATACTTGTTCTCCCCACTGTATGTATATTTTATGCCTATTCCTGTCTTCCTGTCTCCTCGCAATGTTATTGTTTTGCATGCATTAGGTGAAAGCAACCATTGCAATCTCTTTGATATTGAGATGTTTTATAACAGTACAGAATATGACTCTTGTAGGCCACTTGACATATTATGCAAGTTATGGGCCATTGATTCCCTGTTTTCTGTAACGACACAGCATACAAATATTTTTAGTCATAAGTTATATGTTTCTAAAAGTGCAGGATGAGTAGCCTACCCACAAAGAGATGGCGTGCTCAACTCTCTGTTCCAATGGGAACTGAAATTTATGTCACCATACATCTATTCCCTGCGCTTTGTTTATGAATTTCTTTAGTTTTGATGGATGGCGATGATGTTCGGTTACGGCATTCGCCTCTCGCGCCTCTCCCAGTCCACTGCCTGTGGTCGATGCATAAAAAATAAATAAAAATAACTCCATATTGATTTTCCTGCGGCTACCTCAATGTCAGAACATCAGTGGAAATATGTTATGTTTGTGTGGCGGCAGGGGTGTTTCTGTTTTGTCACCATGGCGGTGGCGACGAGAGCAAGGCCATCAATTGGTGAGTCATTTCTGTCTCTATTGCCTAAAACAGGTGTGGCCTTGTCTTGGGAGGGATGGTAAGGGATGATTGTGTTCCTCCCTGTCCTGAACCCTCCGTGACACCCTCTACCTCCATTACAACAAGCAGGGACAGGCACACCATGACTGGCAAACACTGGAAATGAATGACGCCACCTATCAGACAGAGTGCTTTGTCTACTCAGAATTTCGATGAGCCAATTGAAAATGCATTTCATAAATTCATACCCGTCCTATTGGTGTGAAATATTTGCTATGCTTTTGGAAAATACATTTAACCACTCCCATCTTAAAAGGTGAGATGAGACCGCCACAGATGCTCCATCAAACCTCTAGCTGTCAATCAGGTTGTTATTATTGATGATTTGTACTTTGCATTGGTTTGATGAGATATGATGGAACAGATAAGACAAGGGTGTTAGTGTTGTAGTGTTGATCACTTTAATAAGGGATGCCATAAACAGGGAACGAACTGAGCCTATCAAGGTAGTATTAAATGGGATCAGATGAAAACCAACTAGTATGAGTTGACTTTTCTCAGTTTTTACCCTGGTTTGATTGACATACTACTCTATAGTCTAGCTCGAAGGACAATATTTTATTTACTCTTACTAATTACCCAAACAAACCGAATTCCCTTGTCTATTTCCGAGCTATATAAACCCTTCACTAGCTGTTAATTAGGCATCTCTTTAGATCCTAATCAGATCCTCCTTTGCAGCAATTCCACTCCCTCGGTTTCTAGTTTGGGGATCTGTGATGTTATTTACTCGTATGGGGGTGGGAAATGGGAGTTCACAGGGAAATGCCAACGCCTCGGGGAGATGTCAAGCTCTGATCCGCATTCTGGGGCATTTATCGATCCAACTGCGTGTCTCGGAACTCCCTCTGGAGCCACTCCACACACGTATCCCTCCACCTCCCCGCTGCCTAGAGTGGGAGGCCTGCGGCCCGTGAGTTGCCCTTTCCTCCACCACTCGCTCAGTTCTGTCTTTCACAACTCCTTTTTTGTTATTTTTTGATCAGGGGATGAGTAAGAGGACTTGTGTCCTGGAGGCATCTTCATGCACTCTACCGACCTCTTCCAGTCCTCCTCTTTCTTTCCCTGTCTTACTCAGTTCGTTTTTCTCAGCTTAGCATTTTCACGAGCCGCTGTTCCTTTTAAAAAATTCTAGTGTCAGAGTTCTCGGTGCTCTGCTCTGTGGAGGTTTGCACCCGCCTCAATGTGAAGCCTCACTGTTTTCATCCCGTTTCCCGAGGTAGCACAGGAAAGCAAAGAGCAGCTTTGTTGATTTTCGCTCCCTCACACCTATGCCACCGAGCAACTAATTCTTGCTGTTTGAAGTCCCTGCTCCGGCTCGTGAGTTGGGGTACATGAGTTTGGAAGAGGAAGAGAAGGCTGCTGCTAAAAAGAAAAACTGCAATTTTGTCCATCAAGCCAGAATGGCGAATTTCTCATATTTATGTATATGCCGGTTTATATCGGTGGTCTCATGGCATTTCAAATATGAATGAAAGAGGGCTCAATTATGTTTTCCCATCAGGAGGTTGGAGAGAATAAGGTCTGCGAAGCTTTTACAGTAAAACAGTAAAGAATGTATATATTTTTTTATATATCATACTACAGTCTCTCTGAAGATCAATACATCTTCCCCCGGGTCGTAGGTGTGATTTCTCAAAGACAACGAGAGCTGTGTGAGATAGTGGAATTATATGAGAGGTGTTGACAAAGTTTCTCCTGAAGAACTAGTGATTACATCACCCTTGGAACTGTGCGTTGACTTTGAAGAAACAGAAACTGTATATATACAGTTGAAGTCAGAAGTTTACATACACTTAGGTTGAAGTCATTAAAACTCTTTTTTTTTTACATCTCCACAGATTTCATGTTAACAAACTATAGTTTTAGCAAGTCGGTTAGGATATCTACTTTGTGCATGACACAAGTAATTCTTCCAACAATTGTTTACAGACAGATTATTTCATTTATAATTCACTATATCACAATTCCAGTGAGTCAGAAGTTTACATACACTAAGTTGACTGTGCCTTTAAAAAGCTTGGAAAATTCCAGAAAATGCTTTAGAAGCTTCTGATAGGCTAATTGACTCTTTGCTCAACATCATGGGATAATCTAAAGAAATCAGCCAAAACCTCAGGAAAAAAATGTAGTCTGGTTCATCCTTGGGAGCAATTTCCAAACGCCTGAAGGTACCATGTTCATCTGTACAAACAATAGTACGCAAGTATAAGCACCATGGGACAACGCAGCCTTCATACCGCTCGCTTTCTGTCTCCTAGAGTTGAACGTACTTTGTTGCGAAAAGTGCAAATCAATCCCAGAACAACAGCAAAGGACCGGTACAAAACAGGTACAAAAGTATCTACAGTGGGGAGAACTGATAGTATTTGATACACTGCCGATTTTGCAGGTTTTCCTACTTACAAAGCATGTAGAGGTCTGTAATTTCTATCATAAGTACACTTCAACTGTGAGAGACGGAATCTAAAACAAAAATGCAGAAAATCACATTGTATGATTTTTTAATAATTAATTAGCATTTTATTGCATGACATAAGTATTTGATCACCTACCAACCAGTAAGAATTCCGGCTCTCACAGACCTGTTAGTTTTTCTTTAAGAAGCCCTGCTGTTCTCCCCTCATTACCTGTATAAAAGACACCTGTCCACACACTCAATCAAACAGACTCCAACCTCTCCACAATGGCCAAGGCCAGAGAGCTGTGTAAGGACATCAGGGATAAAATTGTAGACCTGCACAAGGCTGGGATGGGCTACAGGACAATGGGCAAGCAGCTTGGTGAGAAGGCAACAACTGTTGGCGCAATTATTAGAAAATGGAAGAAGTTCAAGATGACGGTCAATCTCCCTCGGTCTGGGGCACCATGCAAGATCTCACCTCGTGGGGCATCAATGATCATGAGGAAGGTGAGGGATCAGCCCAGAACTACACGGCAGGACCTGGTCAATGACCTGAAGAGAGCTGGGACCACAGTCTCAAAGAAAACCATTAGTAACACACTACGCCGTCATGGATTAAAATCCAGCAGCGCACGCAAGGTTGCCCTGCTCAAGCCAGCGCATGTCCAGGCCCGTCTGAAGTTTGCCAATGACCATCTGGATGATCCAGAGGAGGAATGGGAGAAGGTCATGTGGTCTGATGAGACAAAAATAGAGCTTTTTGGTCTAAACTCCACTCGCCGCGTTTGGAGGAAGAAGAAGGATGAGTACAACCCCAAGAACACCATCCCAACCGTGAAGCATGGAGGTGGAAACATCATTCTTTGGGGATGCTTTTCTGCAAAGGGGACAGGACGACTGCACCGTATTGAGGGGAGGATGGATGGGGCCATGTATCGCGAGATCTTGGCCAACAACCTCCTTCCCTGTCACGATTGGGTGTATGGAGAGACCAAAGCGCAGCGCAGGGATAGTAGTTCGACATTCTTTATTTGTACTATGTAATATGAATTACTATGTACAATGCAAAACATACGACAAACTATACAAAACCGAAAAACAAACACTACAGGGAAAAACGTCACGTTCACAAAACACTCTAATGAAACGGACGTAAAGAAAACACACTTACTTCACCGTGATTGCGACATACATCGATATCGATAACAACCCACACCCGAGTGAGGGACAGACTCAACATATATGGAATCCCTAATTAGAGACAATGCGGTGCAGCTGCCTCTAATTAGGGATCCATCCCAACCCGACACAGAAACAGAAAAGAAAGACACTGTCAGACTCTGACCAAGCTACATAGAGAAGCAAATAGGCTTCTCTATGGCCAGAGCCTGACAGTACCCCCCCCCCCCCAAGGCGCGGACTCCCGGATGCCAAAAAAAACAAAAAAACACACAAAACAGGGGGGGTTAATGGGAGGGAAGACTAGTCCCTCGGGGGCGGCTCTGGCTCCGGTGAGTTGGACGGTTTTGTCCCATGCCCTTTTCTTATCACCGGTCCCGGGCTGGGTACCGGTGGGGCAAACGGCTCCAGGCCAAGGAGCGGGAGATTTGACCGGGCCCGGACTGGGCACCGGTGGGGCAAACGGCTCCGGCCATGGAGCGGGGTAAACAACCGGGCCCGGACTGGGCACCGGTGGGGCAAACGGCTCCGGCTATGGAGCGGGGTAAACAACCGGGCCCGGACTGGGCACCGGTGGGGTAAACGGCTCCGGCCATGGAGCGGGGAAAACAACCGGAACCGGACTGGGCACCGGTGGGGCAACCGGCTCCGGCCATGGAGTGGGAAAAACACCCGGACTGGGCCCCGGTGGGGCAAACGGCTCCGGCCATGGAGCGGGGAAAACAACCGGGCCCGGACTGGGCACCGGTGGGACAAACGGCTCCGGCCATGGAGCTGGGCAATAAACCGGGCCCGGACTGGGCACCGGTGGGGTAAACTGCTCCGGCCATGGAGCTGGGAAAACAGCCGGGCCCGGACTGGGCACCGGTGGGGTGGAGCGGACTGCTCTGGCACTGAGGCGGAGCAGGCGGCTGGACCCGGACTGGGTACCGGTGGAGTGGACTGCTCTGGCACTGAGGCGGAGCAGGCGGCTGGACCCGGACTGGGTACCGGCGGAGCGGACTGCTCTGGCACTGAGGCGGAGCAGGCGGCTGGACCCGGACTGGGTACCGGCGGAGCGGACTGCTGTGTCACTGAGGCGGAGCAGACGGCTGGACCCGGATTGGGTACCGGCGGAGCGGACTGCTCTGGCACTGAGGCGGAGCAGGCGGCTGGACCCGGACTGGGTACCGGTGGAGCGGACTGCTCTGGCACTGAGGCGGAGCAGACGGCTGGACCCGGATTGGGTACCGGTGGAGCGGACTGCTCTGGCACTGAGGCGGAGCAGAGGGCTGGACCCGGATTGGGTACCGGTGGAGCGGACTGCTCTGGCACTGAGGCGGAGCAGACGGCTGGACCCGGATTGGGTACCGGTGGAGCGGACTGCTCTGGCACTGAGGCGGAGCAGACGGCTGGAACCTCTCTCCCCAGTTACGCTGCTTGGTCTCGCAGTGGTTGGGTTGTTCTGTCACGATTGGGTGTATGGAGAGACCAAAGCGCAGCGCAGGGATAGTAGTTCGACATTCTTTATTTGTACTATGTAATATGAATTACTATGTACAATACAAAACATACGACGAACTATACAAAACCGAAAAACAAACACTACAGGGAAAAACGTCACGTTCACAAAACACTCTAATGAAACGGACGTAAAGAAAACACACTTACTTCACCGCGACTGCGACATACATCGATATCGATAACAACCCACACCCGAGTGAGGGACAGACTCAACATATATGGAATCCCTAATTAGAGACAATGCGGTGCAGCTGCCTCTAATTAGGGATCCATCCCAACCCGACACAGAAACAGAAAAGAAAGACACTGTCAGACTCTGACCAAGCTACATAGAGAAGCAAATAGGCTTCTCTATGGCCAGAGCCTGACAGTACCCCCCCCCCCCAAGGCGCGGACTCCCGGATGCCAAAAAAAACAAAAAAACACACAAAACAGGGGGGGTTAATGGGAGGGAAGACTAGTCCCTCGGGGGCGGCTCTGGCTCCGGTGAGTTGGACGGTTTTGTCCCATGCCCTTTTCTTATCACCGGTCCCGGGCTGGGTACCGGTGGGGCAAACGGCTCCAGGCCAAGGAGCGGGAGATTTGACCGGGCCCGGACTGGGCACCGGTGGGGCAAACGGCTCCGGCCATGGAGCGGGGTAAACAACCGGGCCCGGACTGGGCACCGGTGGGGCAAACGGCTCCGGCCATGGAGCGGGGAAAACAACCGGGCCCGGACTGGGCACCGGTGGGGCAAACGGCTCCGGCTATGGAGCGGGGTAAACAACCGGGCCCGGACTGGGCACCGGTGGGGTAAACGGCTCCGGCCATGGAGCGGGGAAAACAACCGGAACCGGACTGGGCACCGGTGGGGCAACTGGCTCCGGCCATGGAGTGGGAAAAACACCCGGACTGGGCCCCGGTGGGGCAAACGGCTCCAGCCATGGAGCGGGGAAAACAACCGGGCCCGGACTGGGCACCGGTGGGACAAACGGCTCCGGCCATGGAGCTGGGCAATAAACCGGGCCCGGACTGGGCACCGGTGGGGTAAACTGCTCCGGCCATGGAGCTGGGAAAACAGCCGGGCCCGGACTGGGCACCGGTGGGGTGGAGCGGACTGCTCTGGCACTGAGGCGGAGCAGGCGGCTGGACCCGGACTGGGTACCGGTGGAGTGGACTGCTCTGGCACTGAGGCGGAGCAGGCGGCTGGACCCGGACTGGGTACCGGCGGAGCGGACTGCTCTGGCACTGAGGCGGAGCAGGCGGCTGGACCCGGACTGGGTACCGGCGGAGCGGACTGCTGTGTCACTGAGGCGGAGCAGACGGCTGGACCCGGATTGGGTACCGGCGGAGCGGACTGCTCTGGCACTGAGGCGGAGCAGGCGGCTGGACCCGGACTGGGTACCGGTGGAGCGGACTGCTCTGGCACTGAGGCGGAGCAGACGGCTGGACCCGGATTGGGTACCGGTGGAGCGGACTGCTCTGGCACTGAGGCGGAGCAGAGGGCTGGACCCGGATTGGGTACCGGTGGAGCGGACTGCTCTGGCACTGAGGCGGAGCAGACGGCTGGACCCGGATTGGGTACCGGTGGAGCGGACTGCTCTGGCACTGAGGCGGAGCAGACGGCTGGAACCTCTCTCCCCAGTTACGCTGCTTGGTCTCGCAGTGGTTGGGTTGTTCTGTCACGATTGGGTGTATGGAGAGACCAAAGCGCAGCGCAGGGATAGTAGTTCGACATTCTTTATTTGTACTATGTAATATGAATTACTATGTACAATACAAAACATACGACGAACTATACAAAACCGAAAAACAAACACTACAGGGAAAAACGTCACGTTCACAAAACACTCTAATGAAACGGACGTAAAGAAAACACACTTACTTCACCGCGACTGCGACATACATCGATATCGATAACAACCCACACCCGAGTGAGGGACAGACTCAACATATATGGAATCCCTAATTAGAGACAATGCGGTGCAGCTGCCTCTAATTAGGGATCCACCCAACCCGACACAGAAACAGAAAAGAAAGACACTGTCAGACTCTGACCAAGCTACATAGAGAAGCAAATAGGCTTCTCTATGGCCAGAGCCTGACATTCCCTCAGTAAGAGCATTGAAGATGGGTCGTGGCTGGGTCTTCCAGCATGACAATGACCCGAAACACACAGCCAGGGCAACTAAGGAGTGGCTCCGTAAGAAGCATCTCAAGGTCCTGGAGTGGCCTAGCCAGTCTCCAGACCTGAACCCAATAGAAAATCTTTGGAGGGAGCTGAAAGTCCATATTGCCCAGCGACAGCCCCGAAACCTGAAGGATCTGTATGGAGGAGTGGGCCAAAATCCCTGCTGCAGTGTGTGCAAACCTGGTCAAGAACTACAGGAAACGTATGATCTTTGTAATTGCAAACAAAGGTTTCTGTACCAAATATTAAGTTCTGCTTTTCTGATGTATCAAATACATCAAATGTCATGCAATAAAATGCAAATGAATTACTTTAAAATCATACAATGTGATTATCTGGATTTTTGTTTTAGATTCCGTCACTCACAGTTGAAGAGTACCTATGATAAAAATTACAGACTTCTACATGCTTTGTAAGTGGGAAAACCTGCAAAATCGGCAGTGTATCAAATACTTGTTCTCCCCACTGTATATCCACAGTAAAACAAGTCCTATATCAACAAATCCTGAAAGGCCACTCAGCAAGGAAGAAGCCACTGCTCCAAAACCGCCATAAGAAAGCCAGACTACGGTTTGCAACTGCACATGGGGACAAAGATCGTACTTTTTTTGTCCTCTGGTCTGATGAAACCAAAATAGAACTGTTTGGCCATAATGACCATCGTTATGTTTGGAGGAAAAAGGGGGAGGCTTGCAAGCCAAAGAACACCATCCCAACCGTGAAGCACGGGGGTGGCAACATCAGCTTTGCTGCAGGAGGGACTGGTGTACTTCACAAAATAGATGGCATCACGAGGAAGGAAAATTCTGTGGATATATTGAAGCAACATCTCAAGACAACAATCAGGAAGTTAAAGCTTGGTCGCAAATGGGTCTTCCAAATGGACAATGACCCCAAGCATACTTCCAAGTTTGTGGCTTTAGGACCACAAAGTAAAGGTATTGGAGTGGACATCACAAAGCTCTAACCTCAATCCTATAGAAAATTTGTGGGCAGAACTGAAAAAGTGTGTGTGAGCAAGGAGGCCTACAAACCTGACTCAGTTACTCCAGTTCTGTCAGGAGGAATGGGCCAACATTCACCCAACTTATTGTGGAAAGCTTGTGGAAGGCTACGTGAAATGTTTGACCCAAGTTAAACATTTTTCAAGCAATGCTACCAAATCCTAATTTAGTGTATGTAAACTTCTGACCCACTGGGAATGTGATGAAAGAAATAAAAGCTGAAATAAATAATTCTCTCTACTATTATTCTGACATAAAACAGAGAATATTTACTAGGATTAAATGTCAGGAATTGTGAAAAACTGAGTTTAAATGTATTTGGCTAAGGTGTATGTAAACTTCGACTTCAACTGTATATACTACTATTCAAATTGATCAGAAATACAGTGTAGACATTGGTAATGTTGTAAATGACTATTGCAGCTGGAAATGGCTGATTTTTTATGGAATATCTACATAGGCGTGCAGAGGCCCATTATCGGCAACCGTCACTCCTATGTTCCAATGGCAGGTTGTGTTAGCTAATCCAAGTTTATCATTTTAAAAGGCCAATTGATCATTAGGAAACCCTTTTGCAATTATGTTAGCACAGCTGAAAACTGTTGTGCTGATTTTAAGAAGCAATAAAACTGGCCTTCTTTAGACTAGTAGAGTATCTGGAGCATCAGCATTTGTGTGTTCGATTACAGGCTCAAAATGGTCAGAAACAAATAACTTTCTTCTGAAACTCGTCAATCTATTGAAGGCTATTCCAATCGAGAAATTGCCAAGAAACTGAAGATCTCGTACAACACTGTGTACTTCTCCCTTCACAGAGCAGCGCAAACTGGCTCTAACCAGAAAGAGGAGTGGGAGACCCCGGTGCACAACTGAGACAAGTACATTAGTTTGAGAAACAGATGCCTCACAAGTCCTCAACTGGCAGCTTCATTAAATAGTACCTGCAAAACACCAGTCTCAACGTCAACAGTAAAGAGGTGACTCCCGGATGCTGGCCTTCTAGGCAGAGTTGCAAAGAAAAAGCAATATCTCAGACTGGCCAATAAAAATAAAAGGGAAAAATAACACAGACAATGGACAGATGAAGATTTGGAAAAAAGTGTTATGGACAGACGAATCTAAGTTTGAGGTGTTCGGATCACAAAGAAGAACATTTGTGAAAAGGTGCTGGAGTGCTTGACGCCATTTGGTGGAGGCAATGTGATGGTCTGGGGGTGCTTTGGGGGTGTTAAAGTGGGAGATTTGTACAGGGTAAAAGGGATCTTGAAGACTGAATGCTATCACTCCATTTTGCAACTCCATGCCATAGCCTGTGGACGGCGCTTAATTGGAGCCATTTCCTCCTACAACAGGACAATGACCCAAAGCACAGCTCCAAACTATGCAATAACTTATTAGGGAAGAAGCAGTCAGCTGGTATTCTGTCTATAATGGAGTGGCCAGCACAGTCACCGAATCTCAACCCTATTGAACTGTTGTTGGAGCAGCTTGACCATACGGTACGTAAGAAGTGCCCATCAAGCCAATCCAACTTGTGGGATGTGCTTCAGGAAGCATGGGGGGGAAATCTCTTTAGATTACGTCAACAAATTTACAACTAGAATGCCAAAGGTCTGCAAGGCTGTAATTGCTGCAAATGGAGGATTATTTGACAAAGCAAAGTTTGATGGACACAATTATTATTGCAATTTTAAATAATTATTTATTTATATAGACAGGCACACACCTGTCTATATTAGGTCCTACAGATGAGTGCATGTCAGAGCAAAAACCAAGCCAAGACAGGATTGTGTTGAGGCACATATCTGGGGAGATGGGAGAACCTTCCAGAAGGATAACCATCTCTGCAGCACTCCACCAATCAGGCCTTTATGGTAGTTGCCAGACGGAAGCCACTCCTCAGTAAATGGCACATGACAGCCCGTTTGGAGTTTGCCAAAAGGCACCTAAAGACTCTCAGACCATGAGAAACAAAATTCTCTGGTCCGATGAAACCAAGATTGAACTCTTTGGCCTGAATGCCAAGCGTCACGTCTGGAGGACACCTGGCAGCAACCCTACGGTGAAGCATGCTGGTGGCAGCTTCATGTTGTGGGGATGTTTTTCAGCGACAGGGTCTGGGAGACTAGTCAGGATCGAGGCAAAGATGAGTGGAGCAAAGTACAATTTTGAGTCTCATAGCAAAGGGTCTGAATACTTATTTAATTATGGTATTTCTGTTTTATATTTTTCATACATTTGTGACTCGTTTCAGGAAACTAGGCTTTTGTCGCGCGTCACTACTTCACAGGAGTGCCATTTGAAGGCAAAACTTTTTAAAAATCAAAATGTCTTCTGGAACATTTGACCTTTCATGTGCTTTAATAACAAACTTGTCAGACTAAAGGTCCGCTCCTTAATACCTCTTCTCCACCGGTGCGTCTTGGAGCAGTCTCTGGGATAAGTGGAATTGCCTTGGGGGGTACGAACAAATGGTCCAATTCAGGAAGTCGTATTTATGTATCCAAAAGTTATTTCCAGCTGTATGTAATAACACACAAAAATAAATACTGCAAATTTGCTTCGGAGCCATGAACAGGGAGACCCTCTCTATTGGTTCCATCTTACTGCTAACTCTATTAGCAACATGTTTACAACAGACCCTTGTCAAAATGATAACCGGACATGACAGCATCCCATAAGACATTCAACAATTACCAGACAATTCCTGGGGTTCAAAACTAATAGAGGGCATTGTGACACAATCTTGTGTGACAGACATCAGACAAGGCTTGATCATCCTGATTACTCATAATGGTGGTGCTATAACAAAATAGCCCCCCTGTTAGCGTTATGTGACTCGTAGCATTGACCATCTGCCCTCTGTTGCCCTGAAATATCAGTGTGGGGCCATCAGTGACCCTTTGATTCAAACACCCAACATGAGTCAGCAACCCAATCAGCTGGGGTAGGTTGAAGAGCTCCTGGCGGTCTGTATCATCCACTCTCCAGTGTATGACCGCTACAGAAAACCATGTTCGCCCATTGTTTCATAACATCATAACAACCCAATGGATAGAGCTGGGAGTGATGGATATAACCTAACTGAATGGTAGATAGGGTATAACTGGTGTTGTTTCTGTAATTGTTTTTAATTTAATTGAAATATCAGGGGAATAATAATTCTACACCACATCAATAGACACATACCTGAAAGACAAGGAACTTGAAAATACATTATATGGATTTGATGACAGGCTCCTCTAAGGACAAACAAGTTTTAGAAGGGATAATGCTTTTAGATCTTCCACTGACTGGCAATGACAATTGTCGTGACTAGCTATAGTAGTTACTGTATGCATGTTGGATACTAAACAGACCGGCTGAGTGGGAGATTGGTGAGAGAAATTTGCTCGCATTGATTCATTTTGATTCATTTAATGGATTGAGGCAAATGTATTGTTTATTTGCGTTGGTTGGTTGGATAGGGTGTCTGTGTTGAACATTATTTCAGATATTGATCCAGATGATTTGGATAGATTGATTAGGTAGATACTGTAAATCTCCAATGATAAGGTCACCCACTGGGGTTATTTGTTTGCTATGCGTTTTGAAACGTTAAATAGCAGTATGATATTTAATTAGTTCCCCCTCAGATGTTAAGGGTTTTAGTACAGTGGTTCTTCCTTTAAAAGTTGCGGCGTACTGCTGTACAGCTTGCGGGGTGCCGCAGAATACCATGGCACGTTATTTAAGTGTCAGCCATTGTTGCCAGAATGACGCAATTTACCACAATCTGCCACCATCTACCACAAATGGTCGCGGCATAAGCTCAAAACTTTTAAAGGAAGAATCAATCAGTCATTTCTGAAAACCATTTCCTCTTATTTTTATAAGCTTCTGGAAAATTCAGCCCTGTATCCTTAGAGATAGTGTTCCTTTTTGTCAATGCGTATAAGACAAAGAATCGGCACACTATCTGCCGTCGTTGTATCGAGTTGGTTTCAAAATAGTCTGAATCCGCTGGGAGCTTCTGAAATGTCTAAATATAAATTCTGGCTGCCGTTACTGTCCTTGTCTCCTATGCCTCAGCGAAAGTGATCCTTCGTCTCCCACTGAAAATATGATACAAGTAGATTCAAAGGGCCTGATCCTGAGTCGCCCTTCATTTGATATCGGTCTAGAATAGACCTCTGTGATCTCGCCGGGTTTATTAATTCATGAATCAGTTTTTGTTGGCACACAGCATATTGCAGGCAGGATGAAACACTGCTGCAGCAGTCTTAGTAGGGTTAAGAGTGTTTGTGTGTGCATGCGTGCGTGTGTGTGCATGTGTGAGGACATCTCCACATGACAGTGCCAATCCCTTGGGAGGGCCAATGATTCAGTTACTGGATGAATCTTTTTTTCTTCTGTCCATCCTTTTTTATCTTTCCTTTTCTTCTCTCAGGTAGTTTCGAAGAGTATAAACCCTAATGGTCTATACTATATAAATCAATGAATATGTTGAAGGACAGGTATGTCGCTCTCATTCGCTCAAAAACTCTCCACATTATCCTCTCACTCCCCCACGCCCCCGTTCATTTATCTATTTCCATCAGCCACCCCCTTCTCCCCCCCCCCCCCCCCAGCTCTCTCCCGCTATGGTTCTTCTTTTCTCTTGCTGTGTCTCACACATTCTCTCCCTCACGTCTTTCTTTCTCATGGTATGATTCTTACTGACACCGTTTCTGTTAATACAAACTATTATCAGCCATCTATAAAAAGCTGACTCTTACAAGCTACACAATAGTAGCTAGAAGGTAAGGGGTTCTTCTACATAGAAGATCATAGGAAATCCCAGGAAATAGTGTCTGGAATACTGTAATAAGTTAGCTGGCTTTAATTACAGTCTACAAATGAATAATCGGTATGTTGGATTCATGTGTCCATCTCAACCAAAAATTTAAGTTAAAGAATAGGACAATAGAATCAAACCTGAAATAAAGTCTGATTTGATTTAGTTCTATTTAGGGTTGCAAAGGGTCGGAAACTTTCCGGTAAATTTCCTGAAATTTTTCCCGGGACGTTAAGTCTGGGAATATGGGGAATTTTGCTTAAATTCTGCAAAAAAAGGTTAGCTTATAACAGTGAACCTTTTTTGTGGGATACAAATAAGGCAATTTTAAGGTCTTATATTTAACCATATTTTGGTTAAACTATCCTCAATTAAATGGAATTGCAACCCTCTGCATGCACAGTGCACTCTTCCGTCACATGTACAGCTGATTCTCGAGATCTTGCACACTAATGAGATGCTATTGAGCCCGCACTACTACACTGTCTGAGTCAAGGACTACATGCATTCTGGTAAGTTTTGATTACAATACTGGGTGGGATGAATATACAGTATTTTATATGACATACATGATTTTTTGTTAACTAGTAAATATTAGCCTACAGCAAAGTGTGTTTAAATCATTTCTAACCTGTTAACAATTTCTGCAAGTTAGTTTTTGCTACCATGTTGGTTTTAGCTTGCTTTAACCTGCTAACTGAGGAGTGTTAATTCACCTGTTTCCATACATGTTTCATTTTAAAACATGTATCTTACAAAGGAGTTGTTTAATCTAACTGCTTAACTATTTATCTGTACATGGAATTGTATTTGGGTTTTTTTTCCTCCTTTTTTTTCTGATCTTTACAGGAAAATGCCACGGGCACTATCTGATCTGTGGAGACATTTCACTGCAGGTAATGTAGAAGGAAAAGCTGTGTACATTTGCAAATACTGTGCCAAATCATATGTGAAGAATGCAACAAAGATGCAGAATCATCTGGCCAAGTGCATAAAGTTCCCTCAGCGCTCACAACAAGCAACAACCTCTGACAAAAGTCCCTCTACTTCTATTTGAGGTGAAAATGATGAATCAGACACCTTATCTATAGCAACAGCTCATGGTCCTCCTGAAATCAGAAGTTATTTTGACTCAATGGAGGAACGTAGTCAGAGAAATGCTGATGAATGTCTTGCTCGAGCTGTGTATGCAACTGGTTCATGCTCACAGGCAATGTGTATTGGAAGAGATTTCTGAATGTTCTTCGCCCAGCATACACCCCTCCAACCAGACATGCTTTATCTACTAATTTGCTGGATGCAGAGTTCAACAGAGTTCAAGTGAAGGTCAAGCAAATCATAAAGAAAGCAGACTGCATTGCAATCATCTCTGATGGGTGGTTGAATGTTCGTGGGCAAGGAATAATTAACTACATCTCCACCCCTTAACCAGTATTCTACAAGAGCACAGACACAAGGGACAACAGACACACTGGTCTCTACATTGCAGATGAGCTGAAGGCAGTCGTCAATGACCTTGGACCACAGAAGGTATTTGCACTGGTGACAGACAATGCTGTGAACATGAAGGCTGCTTGGTCTAAAGTGGATGAGTCCTACCCTCACATCACACCCCTTGGCTGTGCTGCTCATGCATTAAATCTGCTCTTTAAGGACACCATGGCACTGAAAACAATGGATACACTCTACAAGAGAGCCAAGGAAATGGCTAGGTTATAGAAGCAATCAACCTAAACTAGCAAAGTGAGAAGAATAAGAGCATTACATTGAAGCTGCCCAGAAACACCCATTGGGGTGGTGTTGTCATCATGTTTGACAGTCTCCTGAAGGGGAAGTAGTCTCTCCAAGAAATGGCCATATCGCAGTCTGCCGATATGGACAGCCCCATCAAGAGGATCCTCCTGGATGATGTATTTTGGGAGAGAGTGGTAAGCAGCCTGAAACTCCTGAAACCTATAGCAGTAGCCATTGCACGGATTGAGGGAGACAATGCCATCCTGTCTGATGTTCAGACTCTGCTTGCAGAAGTAAGAGAATAGATCCGTACTGCCATGCCCACTTCACTGTTGCTCCAAGCAGAGGAAACTGTAGTTCTGGAAGGGACTTTGTGGATCTGAGGTTGGAAAGTGACAGTGAAGATGAGGCATCAGAGTCTGATGTTCAAGAGGTGGACTTCGAGGAGGTCCAGGGAGAAGACATGGAAGCCTGAGAGGAAGACAACCAAAGCTTTAGTTTCTAGACTTTTTACAGATGTATATTGAAAATGTTTTTGGGAGATGCGATGGATCATTTTGGGATCATTCAATATTCCCTTTTGTTGTTCAGTGAAATCATCCTATGTGAAGAGGCAACTCATTTAATTAAAGTTCAATTTGTAACTAAATAGTTTTTTTTTCTCAAAGGATTTAATAATTTGCAATTATGTCTACTTATGATAAGGTAAAATGTTTATGTTTTTGTCTGCATATGATATGGTAAATATATCCAATGCAAAAAACATCTACATTTAAATGGTATTAATATTAATGTGCATATATTTCCGTTAATTCCCATATATTCCTGTTAATTCCCATAGAAAGTTTCCAACTCTGAA
Organism: Thymallus thymallus; assembly: GCA_023634145.1. Taxonomy (NCBI): domain Eukaryota; kingdom Metazoa; phylum Chordata; class Actinopteri; order Salmoniformes; family Salmonidae; genus Thymallus; species Thymallus thymallus. Next base: position 22,686,228 of record CM042404.1, on the reverse strand, counting down.
TATTGTCTATTTTATGTGAATCCTGGGTTGAATTGAAACAATAGCTATTGATTACTTTGCAAATGCTATATTGTCCTAAATAGCATCATTGATGATATACTTTATGAATGACAGAGTATGGTCACATTTAATTTGCTCTGTTAAACCTACCCTTTGGAATGACTTCAATAGCAACAGTAAATCTATTAGTTTAAGTGGATCAACAATAATTCTCACGATAGCACATTGGTAATAGTCAGTGACAAATATCATAGCTAAGCAGGACTGGACTTGGTTAAAACCCTGGATGGGAGAAAAAAGGCTAGCGGTAGATGGATACATTCTTCAGTAGGAGGTGCTGCCCTGGACCAGCCTATTGTTTTATTTATTTCTGATAGTGGATAAAACAGTGAAGATCTGACATTGTTTTAAAGGTACAAATTCAACAATGTATTCAAGGTGTAGGCCGTCATTGTAAATAAGAATTTGTTCTTAACTGACTTGCCTAGTTAAATAAAATAAAAAGTTTGTCTATGTTGACATTTGGTTACCATGAAGACATAATCCTGTGGTTGAAATTTGACTCTCAAAACAACAGTTGTTGATTACTTTTTTCAAAGCCAATGTATTTTCCATGTAGATTCCACTGCACAATACACAAATTACTTTGAAACAATGTTGACTCAACCAGTTTGTGATCAGTATGTAGTCTCGTTTGATTTACTCTCTCTTTGTGAAACACAGAGGTCATTTACTGTTCTTCAGCATAGGGTACACAGTCTGTCTGCCCCTCCCTTTCAGCCTCTATCCATCTACAGTATATATATTCTGCCAGTCAGATATGTCTATATATTAATAGTTTGTATCTCTTTGTACAAAAGCGCTTAACTGTAGTGGATAAGTCCCTTGGCTGTGGCAGAATGATACTGATGATGACACTGAGAACAGTTGGTTGTAAGTAGAGTTTGGATATTTGTTCAGGGCTTTAGTGCATTATCAGACATTTGTTGTGTTTCTAGTCTAATTTACATTAAACAATGCTCTATAACCTGTCACTGTACTCCTCTCTATGCCCTTAACGGCTCTTACCATTTGAAAACGACTGAAAAAAGAAATAATCTCTCTCGCAATATTTTGCATTGAAACAGGCTCTTTCAAAGGTTGAAGAAGAACAGTCAGTCTCAGTTGTACCTCAAACTTGGATTTTGAAGAAGAGGACTGGGCCGTTCCACCAGCTCGGTGCCTTTTGAGAAGTGTAGCTTGGTAAGAAAACAAAAGCTTTGATTTCACCTAATAATCGCCCTCACACTTTTCGACCACAAAACACCATAAAATGTCCCAAAAGAGTAGAACCAGCTCACCTGACATGTTCAATGTTTCTTTTGAAAAATATATTTCAAAAGGAATAGTTTCACTATATTAAAATGAGTTTTCAGTTCACGTAACAGGGTGGGACAGACGTAAATGAATCACTAATCACATTAAATAAATACATTTCAGAAATGACTTTGTCAAAGCCACAAAATAACTACAGTGATGGTTAAGTGGGTTAAAATCTTCCTAGAAGTCACAGAGGGTGTACGGAGGTCAAAATGCTGAATTTTTATTCATATTAAAAATCTGATTTATTGAATTCTCCATATTAAAGGGCACTTAATTTAATATATCAGGCTTTTAAAATTCAATATTGGTGCTCAATTTCTACTTATAATATCAAAGGGACGCAAAAGGCACTCTTTTCGTGTAACGACCTGACCACTTTTTTTTTAAATAAATAAAAGTGCAGTTGATTATATTGAAACAGGCTCGTTCAAAGGCTGAACAACTCCATTTTTATCTCAGTTGTGGTCGCTTCCCTCTCCCTCCCGTTCTCCCGTACCTCGATCTTCCATAATGACCCATAATGAGCCATTTTCATTTTCTTTCTTTCCCCTGAAGCACCACATGCTAGCTGGTTCCACCATTAACTCATGTTGCATCATGTCTCCTCCTTGCCATTCTCCTCTAGCTCCGAGCCATTCCCTGTCGAGAAGACCAAGGCTGTGGCGTGTCACTTTTAATCTTGCTGATATGTTCTTGTCTCTGGCCATGTTCCTGTGTGTGTAAAGGGCTGCTATGCCTGGACAATAATGGCCAGCCTTACAACTTGGCCCATGTTAATATTAATTGGAACCAATTTCTCATGTATCTGAACTCCAACTTCACTCAACTGTGTATTTGCGTACGGCTGGCTAGTGCACTGCCTGTTTGAGTAGGTTTCTTTGTTTCTTCCTTCCCTCTCTCTCTTGTTCCGTTCTGGTTTGTGTCTTGTTGCTTAGATATTTTTTTGTCAGCTATTGGAGATACAGTAGCCTAACAGTGTCTTGTGACAGATTGAGTCATGGAAGAGATGAAGGGAGCAGAAGCTTGGGCGTTTGTTATTTTGAGATTCACTTGTGGAGACGCGATTGGTTTCCATGTGACCGACAAGGGACCTGCTCAACTTTTTGAAAGGGGGCCTCATGACTTATTCACCGACTGATTCCGGTTGCCTGTCAGTTACTCTCTCTGTGGGAGAGAGCAGGAGAGTTTCAACTTGCAGACAAAATGAAATAAATAAGTTGACAGAAAGCACATATCACACTCTTTTTTTTGTGCCTTTTTTTTAAACTTCTTTTTGTGTTTTGCTGTTTTTGGTTTGGCTGTCAGTTCTTTTTTGTGCTCTGCCATTTTTCTATCCACATAATGTCAGTTTAGTAAGCTTGTAGCCAGAGATTTTGGGAGTCGCCCAGGGAGGTTTTGAGGCCTTGTCATAGACAAACACAGGGGCTTTCATGTGCTTTTCAACATTCATGTGCTTTGTTTCATTCCGTCACCTGTGGACAGTCAGTTGATAAGGGGGTTCAGTACCCAATGTAATCCGGTGCAATGTAGAGGAGAGAGAATGTGTGTGTGTACAGAGGCAGAGTTTGAGGGAACTGATTTTCAGTATTTCACATAAGTTGGCAAGGGTTCCAGGCTGAGTGTAGGCACACAATGCAGCTTGTTCACAATTTCTTTAGCAATCACTCTACTGTGGCGTCTGAACAAAGTGGAGAAAACCAAAAAACACATGCCTCTCTCTACTACAATCAACCTTTTACATCAGAACTTCTCTTGAAGCTTTTTCCCATTCACCTATCTACCAGACTCAACTGTAGCCACAGAACACAGAACTGCCGACCCGACACTGTAAATAACTCTTACCTTATCAGACCCAGGCAATTCACTGCTTTCATATATCTGCTTCTTTGCCCTCATATTTGAAGTGTTTTACCGTTTTCTTTTCAGGACAACCAGGGCTACACGTAGAATATAACAAATTGTCAATGACAACTGTGTGGAGTTTGGAGTTTGTGACAGCAACTATGTGAGATTTTTACAGTATTATAGACACTAAGTCCTGTGATGTCCATTGATCTTCTATAGAGAAGAACCCTTACCTACTAACGACTTTTGTGACTATTGTAGTTCAAACCGTTCAGACTTTTTTTTTTGTGAGAATAACTGTTTTTGGTATCCGCCCTTGTTTCACAAACACCACTCTAGCTCAGCCCCAGTTAATCGCACAGGCTAATGGTTGGTATCCACGGTTGTAGAAGAAATCAACAAATCCAATGCAAGCATCAGTCTGTAGCACAGATACACAATGTTTTAAAAGGGTAAGAAGCACTAAAACGCACCAGCGTTACCGTGGGACTCAAAGTGTCAAAACAAAAAAAAGTTCACCCGTCAAAATATGGGCCTGTGTTTATCTCATCCCTGCAGTGAGTCAGGAGCGCCCATGGCGTTAAACTCCTGGTTGACCAAGGACAGACCAGGATAACCCAGGGTGAAATCACTGAAATCACCAGAACTCTTTTTATGAGTCACTGCTGGATGGGCTGGACTGGCTTTAAAGGAAAAGCATTGCCAGGAAAGGAGTTTTTTGTCAAAACACATTTATGGGTTTGGCTGAGCTATAGATTTCTGGGTTTGGCTGTGGTGGGCCATCTCTTGTAGAGGTATTATTTTTTCTCTTTCAATAAAATAAAATGGGGATGTCTGTAAATGCAGTTTATAAAAGAGGACAAGATAGGAGCCAAATCATGCAACTATTAGTTCTGCTCCAAAAAACCTGCTCAGAGTTCATTTTAGTGATTAATTATGACAACAAGAAAGTGCTCAACCATGGAAAACACTGCCGTGTGCTAATTATTTTTGCGTTCGCTCAACAAAAATGCAACCGCTCAAATCTGTGTTTTCTCTTCATTATTTGTTCCTTTTTTTATAAGGCACTGAAATGGACGGCTTCCCTTGTCTCTTCGGTCTTCATCTGGGGCCTGAATAGACGATTAGACTAGACCAGAGTAACCTTCATGTTCTAAGTCCATCTAGTGAAATGCTGATGGTAGCAGACACACTGCTTTATGATGAGGAAATAGTGCCGTCCTTTCATATTTTCCGTAATCTCGTCTGTATTAGCCCTGGTGTTTCCAATAAAGCCCCACACCATGGATTGTGCTGACGGGAATGATTTGCTAGTTGCGGAAAATCCAGGAGGAAATGCCAACGGAAACATAACAACTCCTAAACCCTCTGATCTTCTACCTGTTGACAGAGATTTAGCTCCTGTCTCCCAGCTTCTCTAACATGCTTTGAGACTTTTTCAGATTTTGAAAGCTTGGGTTATTTACTGTTTTTCGTTTGTTCCCATACTTTCTTGTTTTGTCAGTGTTTTGGTTTTCCTTTTCCTTGGCTTCTTCTAGCTGCTTGTGCTGCTAGTTTGTTCTCCACAGTAGCCTGCCTCTATGACTTCCACTAGTTCTCAAACCTGACTACTTTGCCATTATATAACAAAAAAGGTTAAGAAGAGCTAATAAACTTTAGTTGCTAATAGCTCCTGATATGGAGATGAACTTGGGTTGCACCATGCAGCATCTGTCTGAAATGTGAAATTAATTATGACTTGAACACAAAGTTTGGGGGCCCCAGGGTTCTGTTGATATCTGTGCCTACATGCTGCCAGGTTTTTCATCTCCTGTCAGACTGAAAAAACGAAATAATAATGTTTTATTGTCACATTCACCAGATAGGTGTAGTGAAATGTGTTGCTTTACAAGGTCAGCCATAGTAGTACAGCGCTGCTGGAGCAAATTAAGGTTAAGTGCCTTGCTTAAGGAGACATTGACAGATTTTTCACCTTGTCGAGATGTACGAACCAGCGACCTTTCGGTTACTGGCCCAATGCTCTAACCGCTAAGCTACCTGCCCTTTTGAATTACTTCACCTTTGATCTTATCTTGGCTGTTGTTGATTCGCTCTCACGAATCTGCCCTCTCTCTCGTTCTCACTCTCTCTCTTTCTACCCCTCTCTCTCTCTCTGTTTCTCTCCCCCTCTTGCTCTCTCTCTATCCCTCACTGTCTCTCTCTCTTGCTCTCTCTCTCCCTCACTCTCTCTCTCTTCTTGCTCTCTCGCTCTTTCTCTTCCCCTCCCTCTCCCAAACACATAAACATCTCTGCACTTACATAAAGCGATGGGCAACTTTGCCACCAGCTCAGACTAGAGCAGTGAGAGAGACACTGCACCACAGGGCTCCACCAATGTAGGCTGTGCAGGTTAGGGGCTACATCTAATGTCATATAAGAAAATGTGTTTTGTGGGTGTGTGTGTCTGCATGTGTGTTCTCTTTATTACTTTTTAATGGCGGATGATTATCCAGTGTTCCTGTGGGCGGGTCTCGACCTCTCGCTGTCATGGCCGCCCACTCTCTCCATGGCTACCAGCATGCTTCTCCGCTTCTCTGTCTCCGCGGATAGCAACACCAAACCCAACTTGGGGGAAAAGTTTAATGACCACGAATGTGCTCACCCACCAAGGTCACGAAACTGAACTGCAAATACCCTTCTCCTAACAGTATCTTCTTCATCATTGCTGGGATGCAACACAACTCTCTAAAGTTCTCTTTACTTCCTTTTTCATTTAGTGCTGAAATCCTTTGAGGAAAGCAGGTACCGCAACTCAACTTTCTAAAACAAAAATTATCTTTGGTAGGTGCTTACAACCAATAGTCCAAGATGAAGGGTGGTGCTTCGATTTATCTGTCTAGAAAGAATCCCTTGCATTTCAACCACAATTTTTCCACAGCAAAAGTGGCACGAGGAAACTTGCCATTAACAGAGTCTCAAATGACTTCTCTACTTTTAAGAGAGGTCTTAAATATTAAAGCAACCCAAGCCAATTGTTTGGGAGGAAAGCATAAATTGGAGTGTAGTATGTGTCTGGTTTGAAGGTAATGGAGGAATTTAGAACTCAGGTGTTTGAGGTTTTCCCTTTAAAGGCCTTCGGTAATTGGAGTGTCAGTACTGAAGGAATACACATCAAATACCTCGCTCCCTCACATCCTTCAGTGGGAGAGAGGGAAGAGAGGGAGAGGTAAAGGCGGCTTGAGACCGTAATTACATTTCACTATCACCTAGTAGGCAGCAGTTAAGCCTTGTTCACATTGGCAGTTTGAGGTGATTGAAATAATATAATGTGCATATCTGATTCGAATCTGTTCTTTCTCCTGCAGTCTGAACAGCCAAAAAGCACATGGAATCAGATATTTCAAGCCACATTTCAAACCACAAATGTTTTGAAATCAGATACAAATCTGATTCTTGGTATCCTCAAAGTGAGTGAAGAAGGTGTTTAGCCTTTCCGAAAGCAAGACATCTGGGTCTGTGACGTGGCTGGTTTTCCTTTTATAATCTGTGATTGTCTGTAGACCCTGCCACATGCGTCCCGTGTCTGGACCATTGAACTGTGACTCAACTTTGTCCCATTTAGCCTGTTTGATTACATTGCAGAGTAAATAACTCCACTGTTTGTATTCTTCCATATTCCCAATCTTCTTGCCCTGGTTAAATTCTGTGGTTTGCGTTTTCAGTTTTGTGCGAATGTTTTGTGTGTTTTAATAGTCACAGTGGGTACAGCATCTCCTCTAAACTGATTCACTGTGTCTGCGTATGTGTCAATATTATTATCTGAAGCTACCCTGAACATGTCCCAGTCTACTTGATCAAAACAATGTTGAAGCGTGGATTCCGATTGGCCAGCATTGAATAGACGTAACCACGGGTAATGTTTGAGTTCCTGCCTATAGGAGGGGAGGAGCAAGATGGAATCGTGGTCCGATTTGCCGAATGGGGGGCGGGCAAGGGCCTTATATGCATTTTGGAAGGAAGCGTAACAATGGTCAAGCGTGTTAGCACCGCGAGTACGACAGTTGATGTGTTGAGATAATTTCGAAAGCCTTTTTCTCAAATTTGCTTTGTTAAAATCCCCAGCTACAATAAATGCAGCCTCAGGATATGTGGTTTCCAGTTTACATAAAGTCCAATGAAGTTCTTTGAGGGCCGACGTGGTATCAGCTTGAGGGTGGATATATACGACTGTGGCAAAAAATTCCCTCGGGAGGTAGAAAGGTCTGCATTTGATTGTGAGATATTCTAAGTCGGGTGAACAGAAGGACTTGAGTTCCTGTACGTTATCACAGTTACACCATATGTGTGAGCGTTTGTAGAAGTGCGCATGTGTACATGTTTGTGCTTTGCACTTGCATATGCCTTCATGACTAATGGATAGACCATATTGGGGCCAGTCAGCCTGTGCTAGGGAGTGAGGTGGAGGTTTTTACCAGGTTATTACAGGCCTCTATACCGTTCTCTCTCTCTCTCTCTCTCTCTCTCTCTCTCTCTGTTTTGTATACATCACACCGCAGAAACAACTTCAGCGCTCTTCAGGAAGTGTTTTGTTCAGTCCTGCTATCGCCTTCACTGTATATATCTGGCCTGCCTCTTTGAATAGTAAAACGGAGAGTGAAAATGTACCCTGCAGGATGAATGGCATACTACTGCAGTGCTGCTCAGTATGGGCTGTAGTGATGGAAGGTGCTGATGGGACATGGGGATGGACTTTCAGGTGATAACAGAGATGACATTAATTAGGATGATGATGACTATGATTATTACGATAACGATGACAGGGATAATAACGATGATGGTAATTAGTCAAAATACTACACTTTAAAATCCCACCAAGGTCAAAGAGGACTGACTGGGGCTCCAGTGAGGTCTGTAGAGACACATCTTATAATTGTGTCCTTCTATATTTGACCACTTGTATAAAAAGGTCTAATGACCTTCATCCGCCGTGGAGCCCATTTAAAATGGTGTCAGGGGTAATCACGCGTTCTATTTTTCCCACCTTCATACTGAAAGTGGATCACCATCTCTCCGACTGGACACAGCCATGCACACACACATATGTGACTGACCGCCTCGATTTGGTCTTGTGTAGCAAAATTTGATTTTTTTTTTTTTTTTACATTGTATTAAGTAGAGACTCAGAGCTAGAAAATGATATATCATACACTACAGTTGAGGATCAATGGGAAAGTAATTCTGCTTTGAAAGTTGTTAAACTTGTAACCCCACTTTTGAGAAAATGGCCCTTGAATGTTTTGATACACCTACTGGAGAGCTGTAAACGGTACAGTGAAGTGGTCACTTGCATAGTAGCAATATCAAAAACATGAAGTGTCCAGATACAAATATGTTATAATTATTAGATTAAGCTTACCCAACACACTTATCTAAATTGATGGGCCATGTGAAAGAAATGCTATAACCACCCCCCAGACACACCTGGCTAATTTGATGTGTATTAATGTATTCATCTGTCCGAAAGTGGAGTCTTTGTTTAGACATGTAGCTAGCTAGAAGAATAATTAAACACATCCACACACACACACACTAACATGGACACACACACACACACACACACACACACACACACACACACACAGTAACATTTTACATGCCCAATTCATTAGGTCCGAATTGCCTGAGTGGGGCTTGTCACACACACAGTACAGAGCATCATACCAGTCACACAGAGGTCAATACACACAGTCTCAGCTTTTCCTACCAGTCTCAGTGGCGCATTATACTGCATGATGTTCAAGGACTTAACATATTTTGTGAGGGTTTTACTCCCTGAAGGGTTCTGTATGAGTTGATGATCAGCACTTAGTTAAAAGTAGTAAGTGCAATATGAGCCTTTTCCGCCGGGATTTTCCTTTAGGTTCTTGTGAAAGGAACACATTCAATAATTAAATTAATAAAAGCTCCTGTTAATGTTTTATGAATGGTGTGCCCGTTTCGTTCCAGCACGCTACACTGCCTGTGTTTTCGGTCTCACTGTTCAGGCTAAGTTGAAGATAGTGTGTGGGCACCGGCATGCTTTTCAGGTAAACTGATTCGCTGTTTGTTTCAATGGCGTCCGAAGGGACGTGAATTATGGGTCAGCCCATGGAAATCTAATGATTAGAATAGGGATTTTTTTTAACACTAAGAAAGATTAATGATGCATTCAATTGATCGAGCATTTCAAACCCACCCAGTATTACTGCCATGTGTCAAAGAAAGCTTTTTTGTACATTTCTCTCCATCTCGTCTTTCTTTCTCTCTCACTCCCTCCAGCAATGATATTTTATCTGCATTTCTACTCACAGAGCATCCCTCCCCTTTCAAACAAGCCTCTCACTGTTTCGAGTTTGGCCAGGATGTGCAATCCTTCAGGACTGTTCTGTTTGCCAATTCCTATCGATCTCCCCAAAAAAATACATGAAAAAATCTAGTTCCTATATGGAGGTGTAAGGTGTCTTATCAGTGGATGAAACACACACACACTTTCTCTAACCTTGAGTGTGAGATATAGCCCAGCGCATCACACAACTGGTGGTTAATGTATTTGCTCGGCCCGTTATTGGTCTTGCCTCCTCTTCCTGTTAGTCTACCACTTCTCTTTTGATGAGGAAATATTGAGTGGATACTGGTAAACCCCTGGGTGGTGTCTCAGCCGCTCAAACCAGCGATGTGCTCGGACTGTGAAAACGGGAGCTCCAATGAGGTCTGTAGAGCCACGTCTTATAAATGTGTCCTATATTTGACCACTTGTATAAAAAGGTCTAATGACCTTCATCCGCCGTGAAGTCCATTTAAAATGTTTTTACTCACTGAAGGGTTCTGTATGAGCTGAGGATCAGCACTTAGTTAAAAGTAGTAAGGGCAATATGAGCCTTTTCCGCCGGGATTTATTTGCTTGAATATCATCACGAGCTGAGGATAGAATTTAATTTAAATTCACTTCTGAGTGGAGTGCAGATGAGGTTTAGAATACTAGCAGGTAGAATGCATACTAAGTAGTGTGCCCTTTAGTGAAGTGCTTTGCAGTAGGCGGTCAGGGAGGATTACGTTTCTCTGACTTGGTGTTGTTATATAGTGAAACTAATGAGTATACGAGTCTAATGGTTCCTCTTTGTGTGGGAGTCCTGGCATTTGTCTTTTTAACACTCTTCTTTGACTTTTCTTCTTGTTCCCTCCGCTCTGTTCCCTCGCTCTTCTTTTTGGGTCCTTCGATGGAGGCTGATATGGCTTCACGTGTTCCTTTAGGTTATTGTGAAAGGAACACATTCAATAATTCAATAAATAAAAGCTCCTCTCAATGTTTTATGAATGGTGTGCCCGTTTCGGTCCAACGAGCTACAATGCCTGTGTTTTCGGTCTCACTGATCAGGCTTAGTTTAAGATATAGTGTGTGGGCGCCGGCATGCTTTTCAGGTGAACTGATTCGCTCAAGACTGATAATGGCCTGAAATCTCGTTGGAGAGACCTGTCTGTTTCAATGGCGTCTGAAGGGACGTGAATTATGGGTCAGCCCATGGAAATCTAATGGGTAGAATAGGGAGCCAGAGTGTTGATGTGATTAATGATGCATTCAATTGATCTGGCATTTCAAACTCACCCAGTATGGCTTCCATGTGTCATTTCAGTCCAGTTGGAATAGAACGCTTTTTTGTACATTTATCTCTGTCTCGTCTCTCTTTCTTTCTCTCTCTCTCCCTCCAACCATGAGATTATATCCGCCTTTCTACTCACAATGCATTCCTCCCCTCTCAAACAAACCTCTCACTGTTTCGAGTTTGGCCAGGATGTGCAATCCTTCAGGACTATTCTGTTTGCCAATTCCTATCGACCCCCCCCCAAAAAAATAGTTGAAAAAATCTAGTTCCTATATGGAGGTGTAAGGTGTCTTATCAGTGGATGAAACACACACACACTTTCTCTAACCTTGAGTGTGAGATATAGCCCAGCGCATCACACAACTAGTGGTTAATGTATTTGCTCGGCCCGTTATTGGTCTTTCCTCCTCTTCCTGTTAGTCTGCCACTTCTCTTTTGATGAGGAAATATTGAGTGGATACTGGTAAACCCCTGGGTGGTGTCTCAGCCGCTCACACCAGCGATGTGCTCGGACTGTGAAAACGGGGGAAGGGAGGAGAGGAAGGAGAGGAGGGGAAGGGGTGAGAGGGATTGCACTGGAAAACCTGTCTGAGGAGAGAGAAGATGTGTGGGAGGTGAGATAGAGGAGCAGCAAGCCGTGGTAATGCACTGTGTGAATGAACATAGTGCAGAATGTACTGAAGAAATGTCATCCACATTTCCTGCATGGTCTATAAAGTCACTGTGGTGGCATAGCAAGGCACCACAATGTTAATGCCAAAAGTTAATGCAGAGAGTTGGTAATTAATGTAATCAATGGGAAAAACAGTAATATACTATACATTTCCCATCAGGCATATGGCTTGGGAAACTACTGTAAAATACAGTCATATAGCCAGTAGTTCTGAAAATAGGGCTCACTGGCCAAAAGTGGTCCCTGAAAATGGCATACTACGTCATATACAGTATGTGCAGATATGTTCACCACGTCATTGCTCTCTCTCTCTCTCGCTCTGCTGTGGGTCCATATTATGTGCATCTTTCTAACTGTCACTCATATGGCGAGGGGCTGAAGCTCATTGGTTGACATCAAATTGCTAAGGTGCTAGCCCACTTGGGGGAAAAATAAAAGGAAAATGCAGCCCCATTGATGTGAATCCTCATCCAGTCCCCTGGGTCAGCGGGGGCCCTTGTGCACGGCTCAGTGTTGTTTTTGTCGAAGCGTGCAATAAAATGCATTGAGTTCGTCTGGTAGAGAGGCATCGTTGGACAGATCACTTCTAGGTCTTCCTTTGTATTCCGTAATGGACTGTAGCCTCTGACACGTGCATCGGGCGTCTGAGCCTGGGTAATAGGATCCCACCTTGTTCTTATGTATTCCTTTTGCTTGTTTGATAGCTCTGTGGAGGTCATAGCTGGACTTCTTGTACTTGTTTGTGCAATAGCCCTGTGTGCTGTAGCCCTGTCCTTGAACTTAGCAGCAACCTCATTGTTAATCCAGGGCTTTGGATTGGGAAAGCAGAGAACCTACACTGTGGGGACAACATTGGCGATACAATTCCTATTGAAGCTGGTGATGAAGGTGGTAAGCTTGTGTATGCTATTGGCGGATGCCCGGAACATATTCCAGACAGCACTAACAAAGCAGTCTTGTAGCATAGCCTCTGAAACGGAGCGCGTCATGGGTGCTTCCTGTTTGAGCTTCTGCTTGTAAAAAGGAATTAGGAGTGTAGAGTCATGATATGATTCGCCAAAGGGGGGACGAGGTAGGGCTTTGTATGCTTGCTTGTGGATAGAGAAACAGTGGTCTAGGACTTTATCGCCCATAGTGGCGAAGGAGACTTTTTGATGGAAGTTGGGCATTACGTGTCTTAAAATCACCGACAACAAGGAAAGCAGCCTCCGGGTGCATGGTTTCCTACTTTTTTATAGCCTCGTACTGTTCGTTAAGTGCCAGCTTATTGTTTTTATTGTCCTGAAGTGGAATATATACAGCATTCACGATAACAGATTAAACTCTCCCGGGAGGTACAAGAGTCTACATTTGACCATCAGGTATTCCAAGATGGATGAACAATGGGTCGAGACTTCCACTGCGCTAGAGTCAGCACACCATTTGCTGTTGATGAAAAGGCAAACCCCTTCCCCCTCTCCTATTTCCCTGAATCCAATGTCCTGTGTGCTAGGTAAATGGAGAATCCACCGAGTTGGATAGCCACGGGAGGTATCTTGTATGAAATCCATGTTTCAGAAAAGCAGAGAATATTTCATTTAGGCGAGTCCCGTTTATAGCAAATCTGTGATCGGAGATCATATATCTTATATCATTTGCACACTCTGTATATAGATTCTCTATTGTGTTATTGACTGTACGTTTGTTTTACTGTGTAACTCTGTGTTGTTGTTTTTGTCGCACTGCTTTGCTTTATCTTGACCAGGTCGCAGTTGTAAATGAGAACTTGTTCTCAACTGGCCTACCTGGTTAAATAAAGTAAATAAATAAATAAATACAAATCTTATTATCAAGAGACTGGCCAATAGAATGGAGGGGAGAGGTGGCCGGTTTTCCCTTTGCCTTAATCTCACCAGGGCTCCTCCTCTCCTGCCACTTTTTCTCTAAGTTGAAGTTGAAGACGGAATTGAGGTTAGTAACTGCTGATCTGATGTTCAGAAGTTTGTGTCAATCATAACAGATAAGAGGATACACACACACACACACACACACACAGGCCCAGGCTCACATGCACACAAACACTCGCACACACACACACACACCCACACACACACAGGCCCAGGCTCACTCTATTATGCATAGGGATGTAAGAGAGCCATGAACAAGGCAGAACTGCTGCTCACTTAGAGCTGTATTACATGGCAGTGGAGTGTGTAGGAGCAGAGCGCCGCCGTCAACAGCCCAACATAATGGATGGCTGTAGTCGGAGCCCTGAGAGCCCAGGGGTTTCACTGCCACAGGCATCCACACAAACACACACACACACACACACACACACACACACACACACACACACACACACACACACACACACACACACACACACACACACACACAAACATAATAATGGACACTCATATGCTAGCACACACACGCATTCAAATAGACATCTGCATGCACTTAGAACAATGTGCCCATAGGAGAACTCTTTTGGGTTCCATATAGAACCGTATGTGGAAACCCACTGGGCAAAAACTGGTTGAATTAACGTTGTTTCCACTTAATTTCAACCCCAAAAATGTATGTGATGACGTTGAATCAATGTGGAAAACTGATTGGATTTGCAAAAAGTCATCAACGTAAGGGAATGTTTGTCTTTTTTTCACCCAATTTTTTACTTAAATCCAATGACATGGTGACATTTTTTGTTGATTTCACATTGCATTTATGTTAGTTGACAACTCAACAAATGTAAATCAAAACTAGACTTTAAAATGACATCTATGCCCAATGGGAAGGGTTCTACATTGAACCCAAAAGGGTTCTCCTGAGGGGACAGCTGAAGAACTCTTTTAGGTTCTAGATAGCACCTTTTTTTTCTAAGAATGTACTATAAATAGAGACAGAGTTTTGCACACACTCAAACACACACATTCAAATACATATCTGCATAAACACACAGACACAGATACCAGTTCCTGCTCATGATGCTTGCGGTTATTTCAAGCAGGCTTTCACCTTAGATTAGCAATTTGTTGTGAGCTTTGAGCTGTTATTTGAAAAATGTATCAGTGCAGAAAACGCTTAGCCTTAAAGCTACATGATGAAATACATCTACAGCCTACACTAGGAATACATAAATAAACGATGTGTAGTTATATTGCCTAGTTAAATAAAGGTTAAATATTGTGTTATACTAAATATAAAATATAAAATGTTATATTATGTAAAGTTATTGCGCATGTATGCAGGCAGAGCTGTGTGTGTGCGTGCGTGTGCCTGAGTAAACATTAGGGCTCACTTATTTTGTCATACGGTTTCACTTCAGTGGTTCTCAATAGGCTGTATTAAGGCCATTGCAGATGTGAATGGGTTAGTGACTGGTTATTGTTTAACTCAAGATCTATACTGTACATTGAAAACGATTGTTAAGGAGATTACTCTGTGGGAGGAGGTATTGTGACATCACTGCTTCTTTGCCTCTCTCTATATAACAATAGTATATCTGTCTTTTTGTCTGCTTTTTCTTTCTCCTCTCTCCTTCTGTGTCCCTTCCTTTGTCTAGCCTCTCTACCTTCTCCTCTATCTCTCCCTGTCCCCTTTCTCTCTCTGCCTTTTTACTCTTCTATCGTTCCCTCCCTCCCTCGCTCTTTTGTGTTTCTCTCCCCGCTCTCAGAGTATAGATTACCGTTGTGTTCGTCTTTTTTCAGTCTCGTTCATTCGGGGCGCGGTAACGCGACCTGCTGCCTGTGGTAATTGCGTCTCAAAGCGTGGGGATTAAGGTGACTTTACGCCAGTAAAACGGGAATGAAAGACAAACAAAGTTTAAAATGGGTCACACAGATTAGATTCTCTCTCTACAGGGGAAAGAATAAACCTCTCGGTCCAGGAGGGAAAAATATTTTCATGCAATTTCCTCTTGAATTGAGTGGAAGTGGGCGTCTGATGAATAGGAGGAAACTACCTCTTCAGGCCTCCAGATGCCGCTTGGAGAAATGATTCCCCATTATATTGCACAGGCACAGACTAGAAGACCCCCAACTCAATTTAACATGGTGGCGATGGACCCGAACGATTTAAAGCTGTGTATGATGAAGACCGATTGCCTAGTCATCTTCCCTATTGTCCAAAGATAGACCCATTTGAGGAAACTCGGTTTGTTTGTTTTTACACAGGAAATGTTTGTACATGTAACAATTCATAGGAAGTGAGTGTTGTGTTCTGGGAGAGAGTACTGTTTTTGTGCTGAGTCGTGGAAAGCTTTGTGAATTGTGTTACCGAGACACGAGTATAGAGAGAGAGAGTGAGAGAGAGGGAGACGAAAAGGAAAAACACAGCGTGCCAGAGAGGTTAGGAACAGCTCTATGCGGGGCGATTTATAGACCTCTGTTTGTTATGGCTGGGAAACAATGATGGGAATAAATTGCAGTACAGACAGTAGATAACAAAGAGCCTCAATTCTTACTGTGTACAGCCATAAGAAACTACATTTCCAATAAACCCCAGCTCCTATCTGTGTAGTGATGTCTGTAGGATACTACATTTCCCATAAACCTGGGCAGTGGTGACACTTGGACATACACTGTAGGTGGGCTATGCCAGTTAAATAATACTGTATATTTTCTGATATATTTTGAGGTAGTTTGTGAGTCTCTCCCATGACTGCTCTGTGATATGAGTTTGGCAGAAACCTGAAAATATAAAGAGGGAGAAAGGGTGGAGGGTTGGAGGAAGAGAGAGAAGAAATGGATGGAGAAAGTGTGTTTGTGCGTCTGTGAGGACTTGCATGTGCATGCTTGTGTGTGTGTCTCACTAGGCGAGAAGGGTCAATATCAAGGGATATCTTTATCTAGATGTATCCGTATATCTGACATTTCCAGATACGCATGTCCAATATATTTCATATATTGAGCTAGGATATTCTCTGTAATGGGACAGATTCTACGCATCCAATCCGGACCTCAGAAATCTTGAGTCCAGGGAAATATCTGGGATGAGATCCTGTCAAGACACGCCCCTGATGCGTGTGCACCTGCTCACATATTTGTAGAATATCAACATGTTGACACACAGTATCTAAGCCTTTATACTTAGGCATGGAGGAATCCACATACTTTCAGAAATGTATCATATCTGTAGTCATTACCTGATCATGTTTGGATCCGTATTTCTCCAAAAATGTATAATTTAAACATAATTTAAGCAGATATCCTTAGATGATATGTAATATTCATCCTCATCGAAAATGAGCTAAATGTGCTAAATCTTTTTATTTTTATTTTTTGTATTTCTTTATTTAACCAGGTAGGCGAGTTGAGAACAAGTTCTCATTTACAACTGCGACCTGGCCAAGACAAAGCTAAGCAGTGAGACAAAAAACAACAACACAGAGTTACACATGGGATAAACAAACGTACAGTCAATAACACAATATAAAATGTACAGAGTGTGCAAATGCATGATCAATGTCCAGCGGCCAAATTATTTTACCTGTTCAGGCGCCGAAAATCATTGTGCTTCTTCACATGAAGGTGACATAACTGAGCATGCATTTGCACTATATTCAGTAGTAGGCTACAAGGCACGGAAAGGCAAAGCATATCTCTACTATTTCTGTTCATGCAGCATAGCAAATCCAGCGCTCCAATCACAACACGTTTTCTGTAAAGATGCAAACATAGGCTATGCTAAAAATGTATTTTATTTATTTAACAGAAAATAATGATTGAGTCATCAGTGGCAATAGGAAATATCCATGTGTGATATTCGGAGTAATCCCAATATCCTGTATGTCTAAAAGACACATTTGGATTCAGAATGTGTCAGGATATGGTGCATATTCTCAAAATATGCATTGGAAATGTATTCTGTAGAATATCAAAAGCGTGTCATTTAAAGACATCCCCTGATATGGACCCTTTTTGCCCAGTGCCTGTGCATGTGTGTTTGTCCATGCATTCGTGTGAGTGTACCTGTATGCACTACTGTGTGTGTGTGTGTGTGTCTGCACGTATGTATGATGTCTATGATGAGTATTTCCTATGGTGTGGAGGACATAAGCAGGTCACACACACATATACACATGCCATCATTCCTGTCGCAGCAGTCACAGAGGATTAATTTAACGAGCTGTCGAACGCTTAACCTTGACAGCCCTCGTTATGAGCGTCATGTAGAAGAATCTCCATTTGACTGCCGCCTGCCGTAACTAATTGACTTATTTTGCCGGTCTAAGCAGTACTGAACGCTCTCATATTTCATATTTATTTATTTTCTGAGGGAAACGTCAGAAAACTTCAGTGATATGACATAAGAGTGACGCGTCCTCAGAAAACCAGCCGGGGGAACGATACTGCCGAGACTATTCCGTCCAGTAAATTCAATGTCCCCGACGGCAAATGTGCCACCATTTTGTCTTAATTTACAGCTTTAGTTAGCAACTCTTTCAACTTTATTAGCTCGAGACAGGACATATGTACGATTTGCCCACAGAATGTTATCCCGTAACTGAGATATCTCTTCATCTCATTCTAAGTACATTATCTTTTATCAAGATTAAAGAGATCATCTTTTTTCCCTCTCACGTCCTCCTCCCCTGCTCGCCTGGCGCAGTAATGAATGCATCAATCTGGCTTTAGCTCGATGCTACGCTTATACCCAAACAGATCGGCCTGTTTGTTTTTTAGACTGTCCCTCCAATTATAACCCCCCCCCCCCTTGTCATTCCCAGTCATTAGATTATGTTAGACTGTTTTAGGCTGTATTAGACTGTGTTACACTGTCAGACTTTGAGACTTTGTGAGACTATATTAGACTGTGTTAAATTGTGTGAGACTGTATGATGCTGTGCTAGACTGTGAGAGACTACATTACATTACTGTGTAAGTGTGAGACTGTGCTAGGTGGTGCAAGACTGTACGAGTACACATCCACACACACACTCCCCTCGGCAACCTCCCTCACATAGTTTCTGAAAGCGTTCTTATTGACTTGAGTGCAGTTTCATTTGTCTCCTTGAAATGAGAAACAATGCAAGGAGACTCTGGGCGAACTGCTGCAATCTTGCCCACATCCAGCTTAATATAAGGAGGAACCTCAGCCACTTGTCTTTGTTAGAAAGGAAAAAGTTCTCTCTCTCTCTCTCTCTCAAAAGGTGAGAGAGAGAGACTTTGTGGGGGCTCTAATTGAACCGTTCTCCTATTTGTTTAAAATTCAATTCTGTAGATATGCAAAGACAAGCTTCTTCCAAATTAAACGAACATCCCACCCTCTCTGTCATGGTGGGGTGTTCGTTTGGTTCAGGTGACAAAGGCACAAATCGCATTCATCTCTCTTCTCTGCCTGTCTGCCTCTCTCTCTGTCTGTCTTGAGATTGCTAGCAAACCTGAAACATTGTATCAACTGGGTCCAGCCAGCAAACCTGCAACATTGTATCAACTGGGTCCAGCCAGCAAACCTGCAACATTGTATCAACTGGGTCCAGCCAGCAAACTTGCAACATTGTATCAACTGGGTCCAGCCAGCAAACTTGCAACATTGTATCAACTGGGTCCAGCCAGCAAACTTGCATTATTGTATCAATTGGGTCCAGCCAGCAAACTTGCAACATTGTATCGACTGGGTCCAGCCAGCAAACTTGCAACATTGTATCAACTGGGTCCAGCCAGCAAACTTGCAACATTGTATCAACTGGGTCCAGCCAATCAAACTTGCAACATTGTATCAACTGGGTCCAGCCCACTAGGGAATTTATAACATTGTTTCAACTGGACCCTCACAGTTTCCCCTTGCCAATGAGCTTAGGACAGACACTATATTTGTGTCCGGTATTTAAGTCCTTTTCAGGTGTCCCGACTTTTCTTTCTACAAAAAAGGTAGATTTGTCAGCAAGACGCATCAATTCATTCAGGCTATAAGAGTGTCATTAGACTTGTTGTTGTTTGTAACAGATCATCTTTCCATTCATCAATGCACTGTTTGGATGCCGGGGTTATTTTGGAGTGGACAAACGTGCACAGGTAGCCTACTTTTTAAAGTGATTGAAAACGTCATGACTGGTTGTGTTCATGCCACATTAAAATGTAGTACATTGTTACCGTTACGTCTTTACTAGTATTCCCATGAAAAAACATGTATGGGCCTAATAGCGCGGGTACAAATAGAAAGAAATAGAGTCTCCAGAATGTGACGGTAAAATTCACATTCTGGCCTGGAGGGATGACAGACATGAGGACACAAGTGCACATGTGCACACGTACATAGACACATATAAGCACAAACAAACACACACGCATACATGCACACAGGCACACAAACACACATAAATACACTTGCACACGTACACTCGGCCCCACACACATTAACATGGACTACCCTCACCCCCCCTTATGTAGCATACGTTGGGCGGTTAGGGAGTGGTGATGGATTGACAGGATAATTGAAGTGAAGCTGGGCTGTGTTCCCTTTGCTAGATGGAGTGCTACAAATGAAAGGCACACAGGCAGAACAGATACAGTAGAGGGCAAGAGGGCTGGCCACACGCCCACTCATTCAACCATACTATTCCTACAACCCCACCAGAGGGGGAAGAGAGGAGAGCTGGGGGACTAAGAGAGGGGGGGGAGACTGGTGAAGGGGAGGAGAGAAGAGGTGGTGGGGTTGAGAGATTGAGAGGAGTAAAAGAGGTGCGTGGGTGGAGAGAATTAAATAGAGGGAGCGTAAGAGAGCTTGATGGTGAGGGGAGGGAGAGACTGAGGAGACTTTGAGAGGAGGAGCAGAGAGACTACTTTTGGGAGAGGAGAGACGGGCAGGATTCCTCACTCATGTTAGAGCAGCAGGCCGTCCTATGTTTGTGTGTTGGGGGGGGGTGGGGGTAGTGGGTGTTTGAGTGGGGCAGGGGGGTGGTAGTGGGTGTTTGTGTGGGGGGGTGGTAGTGGGTGTTTGTGTGGGGCAGGGGGTGGTAGTGGGTGTTTGTGTGGGGCAAGGGGGTGGTAGTGGGTGTTTGTGTGGGGCAGGGAGGTGGTAGTGGGTGTTTGTGTGGGGCAGGGGGTGGTAGTGGGTGTTTGTGTGGGGCAAGGGGGTGGTAGTGGGTGTTTGTGTGGGGCAAGGGGGTGGTAGTGGGTGTTTGTGTGGGGCAGGGGGGTGGTAGTGGGTGTTTGTGTGGGGCAGGGGGGTGGTAGTGGGTGTTTGTGTGGGGGGGGGGGGTCGTGTGTGTGAACGTGTGTGATAGATGAGCCTTGCACATGTGTATGTGTGTGAGAAAGACAGAGATAATCCAAATGTTTTAGTTTTTCATTATGTGTAATGTTGCATTTGATGTTTGGTGCGACATGGTGCTTTTATTGTGTTGCAGAGCTCTCCAAGAAATAAGGGAATTGATCTCAGTGATGTATTAGTTTGATGGACATACCTAATTATTTTGTATCTCCTCTATTCTCTTCCATGTGCCGTGGATCTTTTCCACCACCAACCTGGTATAGGTAAGAAAGTCATTTTAGCATTCTCTCTACTTCTGTGTGTGTGTGTGTGTGTGTGTGTGTGTGTGTGTGTGTGTGTGTGTGTGTGTGTGTGTTTTGCGTGCCTACATGTTTGCATGCGTGGGTGTGCGTGCATAAAGGCATACGTGCGTGCCTGCATGCTCATCCCTGTATGCATGTGTGTATCTGAGTGACAGACCGAGGCTGGTAAGGGCTTGTGCTCCCCAGCATGTTGACAGTAAACATGGCAGTTCATTAATCCGCCTAAATCCCTCCAAAGTTACTCAAGTGTGGATTCTATTTTCACATTCCCTATTGGTTCCTCTTTGTGGATTAAGCAGTGGTTCAAGAGCGAGCAGCCAGCTCTAGTCCCGTGCCCAGTACATCTTATAACTATAATTGGCTTGTAATGGATTTGGGGTCCCCTTTGCATCAGTGATACGCCTAGGTCTGAGGGCGAAAAGATGACTGCTTTTTGAAATTTAATCCGGCACATGTTTGAGCCTCTGGTTTTGGGATAATTCTTCTCTTCTTGACAACATGTCATTTTTATCCCTGTGGTGGGATGGTGTGGAGGATGGACGTGATGGGCTGGAGATGAAACCAGGCTTAAGGCCTCTGTCACCACCTACATCGCTACCGCCAATAACCCCCCCCCCCCCTCTCTCTCTCTCTCTCTCTCTCTTTCTCCAAACACACACATATATATTTTTTTTTTTCTGTCTCAGGAATTCAGCATGCAATATTGAATGGTACCTACAGTGGTGTTCAACAGCATACTT
Source organism: Thymallus thymallus (assembly GCA_023634145.1). Taxonomy (NCBI): domain Eukaryota; kingdom Metazoa; phylum Chordata; class Actinopteri; order Salmoniformes; family Salmonidae; genus Thymallus; species Thymallus thymallus. The sequence continues at coordinate 22,664,492 of CM042404.1, read as the reverse complement.
ACATCACATGTTACTAATAGGCTTGCATAGCTGTGAAACACATGCCACCTCTAAGGCTGCATTCACTAATTGGTCTTTTGACCAATCAGATCAGCTCAGATCAGCTCTCTGTGAAAAGAGCTGATGTGATTGGTCAAAAGACGCAGCCTTACACACACACAGCACAATTACGACACTCTTGCCTCTGTCTGCCTCTGCTAGACAGATACAACACTACGCACAATAGACACACAAAACACACTGATGCTAAGGTCAGAGGGTAATGGCAATACAATTTCCATCTACATGACTTTGCGTGACAGAAAAGTTCTCTAACTTCACGGAATGTTGCTAATCGAAATATAGCATACCAGCTTTTCTATGGTTCATTTACATTCTGGCACACCTCATAATCTAATGTATTGACACACACACACACACACACACACACACACACAAGGGTGTAATGGCCCAGCCCAAACTAACGAGACTGGAGTGTGCTACCTCATTTTCATCCCAGAGGCTGATGGTCCATAGCCAGTTATCACTTGGGGCTAACGAGCTGGTCAATTAAGGATGCTCACTTATGTTCATTTAGGATGCACCGCCATAGAAGATGCATGCATAGCATCCTCACATAGTAGGACAAAGTGGCGCAGCGAAACAAGATGCTGGGCCGTGTGTGTGAGGTGTGTTTTCTGTGTTACACTCTATGCCTCCTGCGGTTTGTGTGTATGTTTTGCACATACTGAAGGTTTCTGTTTTTGTTTGCTCTCCAAACCGTCTGTGCATTGGAGTATGATCTAAAATTATGTTTTGTGACGTGTTTTGTTTGTGTTTAGAAACGAATCAGTACGTTCTGCGTGTTAGAGGGTTTGGCCTGGTTCGGGGCGAGAGCTGAGGGATCTCTATTTGCGGTCGTGAGCCTCCCCAGTGCCACTCTGTCACGGTCCAGTGGTCCAGTTGAACGCGTGACCAGCCCTTTTGTTTATAATTTTCCTATTTTCTCTGCCTCCTCTCTCTCTCTCTCTCTCTCTCTCTCTCTCTCTCTCTCTCTCTCTCTCTCTCTCTCTCTCTCTCTCTCTCGCGCACACACACACAGGCACAGACAAGTACACACAGACACACTCTCTCTCCTTCTTATTGACCAATCAATAAGGGTCCATGTGGACTGAAGCTCACACACACTGTTCATCTGTAATGGCTGCATTAAAAATCCCCACTGGGCGATAATGATGGCTCAAAATGAAATAGCATCCCACTGGGCACACTACATAATTTCAACGCGGATAATTGGATAATATTTGTTAAGACATTGATCAAGGAGATTACAACCTATATTAACACAATCACTCTGCTTTCGACCGTCTAAAAGCACAACCAAATTCCAATGGAAAAACAATGTCTGACACTTTTATCCAGAGCGACTTACAATTAGTGCATTCATCTTAAGATACAGGTTTTCCTACTTACAAAGCATGTAGAGGTCTGTAATTTTTATCATAGGTACACTTCAACTGTGAGAAAATCACATTGTATTAATTTTTAATAATTAATTTGCATTTTATTGCATGACATAAGTATTTGATCACCTACCAACCAGTAAGAATTCCGGCTCTCACAGACCTGTTTGTTTTTCTTTAAGAAGCCCACCTGTTCTCCACTCATTACCTGTATTAACTGCACCTGTTTGAACTCGTTACCTGTATAAAAGACACCTGTCCACACACTCAATCAAACAGACTCCAACCTCTCCACAATGGCCAAGACCAGAGAGCTGTGTAAGGACATCAGGGATAAAATTGTAGACCTGCACAAGGCTTGGATGGGCTACAGGACAATGGGCAAGCAGCTTGGTGAGAAGGCAACAACTGTTGGCGCAATTATTAGAAAATGGAAGAAGTTCAAGATGACCGTCAATCTCCCTTGGTCTGGGGCACCATGCAAGATCTCACCTCGTGGGGCATCAATGATCATGAGGAAGGTGAGGGATCAGCCCAGAACTACACGGCAGGAACTGGTCAATGACCTGAAGAGAGCTGGGACCACAGTCTCAAAGAAAACCATTAGTAACACACTACGTCGTCATGGATTAAAATCCTGCAGTGCACGCAAGGTCCCCCTGCTCAATCCAGCGCATGTCCAGGCCCATCTGAAGTTTGCCAATGACCATCTGGATGATCCAGAAGGGGAATGGGAGAAGGTCATGTGGTCTGATGAGACAAAAATAGAGCTTTTTGGTCTAAACTCCACTCGCCGTGTTTGGAGGAAGAAGAAGGATGAGTACAACCCCAAGAACACCATCCCAACCGTGAAGCATGGAGGTGGAAACATCATTCTTTGGGGATGCTTTTCTGCAAAGGGGACAGGACGACTGCACTGTATTGAGGGGAGGATGGATGGGGCCATGTATCGCGAGATCTTGGCCAACAACCTCCTTCCCTCAGTAAGAGCATTGAAGATGGGTCGTGGCTGGGTCTTCCAGCATGACAACGACCCGAAACACACAGCCAGGGCAACTAAGGAGTGGCTCCGTAAGAAGCATCTCAAGGTCCTGGAGTGGCCTAGCCAGTATCCAGACCTGAACCCAATAGAAAATCTTTGGAGGGAGCTGAAAGTCCGTATTGCCCAGCGACAGCCCCGAAACCTGAAGGATCTGGAGAAGGTCTGTATGGAGGAGTGGGCCAAAATCCCTGCTGCAGTGTGTGCAAACCTGGTCAAGAACTACAGGAAACATATGATCTCTGTAATTGCAAACAAAGGTTTCTGTACCAAATATTAAGTTCTGCTTTTCTGATGTATCAAATACTAATGTCATGCAATAAAATGCAAATTAATTACTTAAAAATCATACAATGTGATTTTCTGGATTTTTGTTTTTGATTCTGTCACTCACAGTTGAAGAGTACCTATGATAAAAATTACAGACTTCTACATGCTTTGTAAGTGGGAAAACCTGCAAAATTGGCAGTGTATCAAATACTTGTTCTCCCCACTGTAGCTAGGGGAGCTATGTCATCATGGACATCAACCTCCCGAGCCACGGCCTGTTCACCCCGCTATCATCCAGAAGGCGAGGTCAGTACAGGTGCATCAAAGCTGGGACAGAGAGACTGAAAAACAGTTTCTATCTCAAGGCCATCAGATTGTTATATAGCCATCACTAGCCGGCTACCACCTGTTCACTCAATCCTGCACCTTAGAGGCTGCTGCCCTATGTACATAGACATGGAATCACTGGTCACTTTAATAATGTTTACATACTCTTTTACTAATTTCATATGTATATACTGTAGTCTACTGTATTTTAGTCAATGCCACTCTGACATTGCTCGTCCTAATATATATATTTACAGCTCTGGAAAAAATGAAGAGACCACTGCAAAATTATCAGTTTCTCTGGTTTTACTATTTATAGGTATGTGTTTGGGTAACATTTACATTTTTGTTTTATTCTATAAACTACTGACAACATTTCTCCCAAATTCCAAATAAAAATCTTGTCATTTAGAGCATTTATTAGCAGAAAATGACAACTGGTCAAAATAACAAAAAATGTGCAGTGTTGTCAGACCTTGAATAATGCAAAGAAAATAAGTTCATATTAATTTTTAAATAACACAATACTAGAGTTCAGAAATCAATGTTTGGTGGAATAACCCTGATTTTCAATCACAGCTTTCATGCACCTTAGCATGCTCTCCACCAGTCTTTCACATTGATGTTGGGTGACTTTATGCCACTCCTGGCGCAGAAATTCAAGTAGCTCGGCTTTGTTTGATGGCTTGTGACCATCCATCTTCCTCTTGATCACATTCCAGAGGTTTTCAATGGGGTTCAGGTCTGGAGATTGGGCTGGCCATGACACGGTCTTGATCTAGTGGTCCTCCATCCACACCTTGATTAAACTGGCTGTGTGGCATGGAGCATTGTCCTGCTGGAAAACCCAATCCTCAGAGTTGGGGAACATTGTCAGAGCAGAAGGAAGCAAGTTTTCTTCCAGGACAACCTGGTACGTGGCTTGATTCATGCATCCTTCACAAAGGCTGCCCGATTCCAGCCTTGCTGAAGAACCCCCAGATCATCACCGATCCTCCACCAAATTTCACAGTAGGTGCGAGACACTGTGGCTTGTAGGCGTCTCCAGGTCTCGCACCCAATTTAGTTCTATTCTTTAACTTCCATTTTTTGTTGAGATGGAGACGTGAATCTAACAAATTAATTTTGTGTTTGTAGACAAACTAGAATTAGAGCCAGACTAAGTCAGTGGCACAGATGGAACTATCCAAGCAGACCATACATCTCCTTCAAATGTTGACATTTGGTTGCGTTGACAACCAAACACAATTCAACATCATTAAATATCATTTTGTTTGAAATCAACCAGAGCTTGAAACCCTAGGCCTATTGTAGTGGTCTATTTTTGTTTTAATTCTGGGTTTAATTCAAACAGTTGCTGTTGATGACTTTGTAAATGCTATATAGGCCTAAATAGCATCATTGATGATATACTTTCTGAATGACAGAGTATGGTCACATTTCATTTGCTCTGTTAAACCTACCCTTTGGATAGATTTTGATAGCAACAGTGAATCTATTTAGTTAAGTGGAGATCTCTCAATTATCATTCTCACGATAGCACATTGGTAATAGTCAGTGACGAATATCATAGCTATGTTTGGTTTAAAACATGGATAGGAGACCAAAGGGTAGCTGTAGATAGATCAATTCTCCTGTAGGAGGTGCTGCCCAGCTTATTTTCCACATCACAATACGTTGACAAATTAGATTGAAACAATGTTTCAACCAGTTCCAACCATTTTTGCCCAGTGGGATACTCTTTGGGGAAAAGTGATTATTCAGTTATTATCAGATTACTTTTTTGTTCTTAAAGGCCCAGTGCAGTCAAAAACATGATTTTCCTGTGTTTTATGTATATTTCCACACTATGAGGTTGGAATAATACTGTGAAATTGTGAAAATTATGATAATGCCCTTTTAGTGGAAGACCTGTTTGAAAAGACCACCTGAAATTTTGCCTATTTTGGTGGGATAGAGTTTTGACCTTCCATGGTGACATCACCATGCAGTAAATTAGTTAATTGACCAATAATAAAGAGAGTTCCAAACCTCTCTACCAATAACAGCACATTTTCAGTTTTATTTTACTCGCTAAGACTACTCACAGACAATTATTGCTTGAGAAAATGCCATTTGCTAAGAATATATATATATATTTTTTTTGTTCAACCAATTTATTTGAAAACAATCACAGTAAGGTATTTAGTTGTTATCCAGAAATGATTTCATATTGAGATAAAAACCTTGGACCTTTTAATATTATTATTCACGTAGTCATTAATGTATACGATGAACGCTGGTTGGTATTTGTATTTTCATTATTGTTTGCATAATAATGAGGGAGTATTTCATTAAGTGAGTGCGAGCCTGTGCGGTGTCTGTGTGTGTGTGTGTATGTGAGGAATAAAGCAGTAGACAGAGCCACCTCTAACGGACATCTCACCTTTCGCCTCTGTGGATACTTTAATAATCCAATCATGTGGCCAGTATCTGTGACCATGACAACGGAATATTAACACACCTCAGAGTCTTAGTCCTTGACATATAATAATACATTTTTAAACCCATAGTGATATTCAGTTATGTGGTAGAATGGTAATCACTCTCTTCCGATCAGTAATTTAAGATCAAGGTATTTTATCAACGTCTATAATGCGATATTTGTTAAATCCGTAGTGTTGCTGCTGGGCTGGAACCAAATTTTTCACCTGCACTACACCAGCCTTTTGAGGATAACATTGGCCAGAGTCTGTTATGACATTGGGCCACCTAGCTGTTGAGGGCCAGCATCAAACCTCCCACCCTCAACCTTTACCAACTCTCTGTTTTCCTCTTTAAGTGAGACTGCCTGCCTGGGGTAGCCAAAGTATTACATTTTGTTAATGTTTTTTAAAACAAATTCTTATTTACAATTCGGCCTACCCTGGCCAAACCCGAACGACGCTGGGCCAATTGTGCGCCGCCCTATGGGACTCCCAATCACGGCCGGATGTGATACAGCCTAGATTCAAACCAGGGACTGTAGTGACACCTCTTGCACTGAGATGCAGTGCCTTAGACCACTGCCCCACTCGGGAGCCCAAGATATGTACTGACTCTCCCTGTCCCCCCACTGTCCCCCTAATTTCTATACACACTGTGATTTAGGCTCAAATCAATGTAGCTCCCATTAGCACCCTCCAACCTCCTCCTCATGCCTTAGAGTGGTGGAGCCCAGTGGCGTGCTAATGCTAATGCTACCGCTAATGCGCTAGTCTCCTCAAAACACACTGCGGCAGCCATATTGTGTTGCAAATGAAGAGCCACGGCATTATGATGAATTACCCGTTTGATAGCGGCTACATTAAAGCTACATTAGCTCCATTCCTCTACCTCCTATTCCCCCTCTCTGCACCAAACAAAACTGTGAACTGTTTTAGTTCATCATTTATTTATGCATGGCATTTATTGTTGTGTTTTAATTTGGGCCTCCTATTAATCACTTACTGAAACGCGGGAGATTGTCACCTCGCACTCTAGCGCTCCTTCTCTCTCTCTAACCTTTACTCACTCTTTTGCACTTCCTTTTCTCATTTGCTCTCCTTTTCAACCTGGTCCATTTCTCTCTCTTTCTCATCCTCCTCTCCTCCGGTGGAGAAAGGAGAAAGGACTTTGAAGGGAAAATTTATGAAGGAACCCCAGGTCCTCTGTGCAGTGGGTTTTTGCAGAGCAGTGATTATCATATGATTATTAGTGATGGACAATTGGCCTCCCAGATCTTCCATTATGAAGGAGCTCACAGGGATCTCATTAGTTGTTTCAGTGTAAGGAGAAAGGGCATAAAAGTGTCGTTCTGTTCAGGCCTAGTCCACTATCCGCTCCTATTCAGCTCTGATCTGTAGAGACTCTAGGGAATAACATTTCAATCACTAGAGGCTCACTTAGCAAGGCTGGACTAAAACACTGTGAGGAGATATAGAAGAAGCGTGCAAATTAGTAAGATTGCTGCAATGTGTTCAGCCTTATAGTGTGTAAGAGGAGAGGCTGTTTGATTGTACTAAAGCACTGTGAAGCTACATCGGAGAAGTGACTTAGTAAGAGTTCTGCGATACGTTTTAATCTGCATTGTGTAAAAATGTGTTTTTTGTTTGTATTTTTATTGCAATAAATAACATTACCAACGCCGAAACCGGAGGCGATTAGCATTGACGTTCAAGGGAAGATTTCTTGCCTCTGTTGTTTGCGTTTGTTTTTCTCTCCGTCTGACAGGTGCATCCATCATCAAAATGCAATTTCTATTTTTTCTCCTCCTTCTCCTTGCCATTGATAAAGTTGCTGACTTGTACCGATCCTCCAGGTGGGATCGATACCCTGTTTTCGGTAATAACGGCCTGAATGCACAGTACCCACAATACACCCTGCTGCTTGAGGTGACACCCTCCAAGGACGAATATTGCGGCGGTTTACAGAGGCCTGCTCTTTTGAGGATAGGACGCATCCTTGCCTTATTCACACTATAGGGCCAAACTGAGCCAAGCCTATCTGTACTGGGTTGTCCTGGTTACACATTCCCCATAGTCGCTGGAACGATGCTTGAAAGGACAATGTGAAAAGATGATATCAGAGCCAACACAGTACGGTTAGGGTCAGGCCTATAGTGTGAATCTGGCATCTGTGTGTATGTACCTGGCTCCTCTACATTAATTGACAACATAAGGAATATTATATAGCCTGAGGCTATTGGAGGCCTCACAGGCTACATCCCAAGAGTTTAAGTTGGAAAGTTACAGGAGAGACCCATGAGGCGACGCACAATTGGCCCAGCGTTGTCTGGGTTAGGGGAGGGTTTGGCCGGGTGGCGGGCCGGGTGCATGCACGCTGACACGGTCGCCAGGTGTACGGTGTTTCCTCCAACACATTGGTGAGGCTGGCTTCCGGGTTAAGCGTGCATTGTGTCAAGAAGCAGTGTGGCTGGCGAGTTGTGTTTCAGAGGACGCACGGCTCTCGACCTTCGCCTCTCCCGAGTCCGTACGGGAGTTGCAGCGATATCCACTTGGATATGACAAAATTGGGGAGAAAAAGGGCTCATTTGGCTTGAGGCAGTATTCATCCTTAGTCTTAGGAGTTACAGGTTTAGGTAGATACCGTACACATCAACCAATGAAGTGAGCTTTAACGAATGGATGTGACCAGGGCCTTTGTGTCGTACAGTGTCTCAATAAAGTCTTATGTCCTACTTTTTTCTCGACCTTGTTTGCTGTCATTGTTCGTTTAGCGCTAACATCACACATTATAACATCCTGGCCCTCGGGGCTGAAAGATCTTTCTGAGAAGAATCTTTGTCTTTGGATGATAACTTCTGATTTTTGGGGCAGGCAACTGAAATGTCTCAGTATACTTCACAGTTGACTCCTGATAAGTGCACTTTGGGTAAATTTAACTCTGCTTATGTGGATTAACTGCCGGTTATATACATGCCCCATTTTAGTGCACATGGTCACAACAGGCCCACGCCATTGCATTCATCAGTCGATTGTATGTACATTTATTAATCTTGTGCCAGATGTCTCAAGATGCCATTGTGCCCTAAAACAGAATGTCTGAATGACTCCACAGCACCAAGCAGGATACAGATGTAGGATAGACAGGCGGTCGGGGCACAGCTATAGCTGCTTCTCGCAAGCGTCATTTGTTTTTCACGTGGACGGAAAAGATTAGCTGAGTGAGTGATGGAGGCAACCTTGATCACCCCTCTCGCTGGATCCGGCCGTATATCAGATCCCACCGCCACTCCCGCACAACCATCAACCCTTCACCGGTCTGTAACGTGCATATTTACCCTGGTAAATGGCACCCCCTTCTCGGTAAACACCCCTGTTTTTTCACCCAGTCGTCAGAGCCCGGCAACGAGAATATATGAGGCATCGTTCGCCGTACGTTCACTGTAATTGCCAAGTGGGATGATGACTGGGGGCAGTTCCCCCCGGCTGAGTGAGTGAGAGAGAGAGAGAATGGGGAGAAGGAGAGGGGGGGAGTGGGTCGGTAGAAGGTAAATTGTGCTGCTTTTCCGCTTTTCTTTCTTTTTTTTATTATGGTTTGCCCTTATTAAACTGCCAGGGTTTGAGTTGTTTGAATTCATCAAGTCGATTGGAATTAGCTGCAAGTCATTTTGCCGAAACGGGCAAAACCGGAAGCGCTTGCGGAGATGGAGAGGGTGAATCAGTTGACTGAGCAGGGAATGGAGGGATTGGAGCAAGGAGCTGAGTGGAAGGATACAAGGGGATAAGGAAATCTGCTAGTCTCATTAGTTTTACTAATGATCATAAGGACATAAAGCACATCACTACAGCTTTTATAATGGGGGCTGGGGATAAAGTCATATGGCACGGTCCAATTGAGGTTACATGGAGTGAATTAGAAAAGGTTCTACTCTTTGGTTTCTATACTGAACCAAAATATTTTCTCAAATTTCTCTCAAACTTTATGTACAAATTGTATTATATCCCTGTTAGTGAGCATTAATCCTTTGCCAAGATAATCCATCCACCTGACAGGTGTGGCATATCAAGAAGCTGATTAAACAGCATGATCATTACACAGGTGCACCTTGTGCTGGGGACAATAAAAGGCAGATGTCGCAAGTTTTGAGGGAGCGTGCAATTGGCATGCTGACTGCAGGAATGTCCACCAGAGCTGTTGCCAGACAATTGTTTTAGAGAATTTTGCAGTACGTCCAAACGGCCTCAAAACCGCAGACCAGGTTTAACCATGCCAGCCCAAGACCTCCATATCTGGCTTCTTCAGCTGCGGGATCGTCTGAGACCAGCCTCCCAGACAGCTGATGAAACTGTGGGTTTGCATAACCGAATAATTCTTTGCACAAACTGTCAGAAACCGTCTCAGGGAAGCTCATATGCGTGCTCGTCTTCTTCACCAGGGTCTTGACCTGACTGCAGTTCGTCATCGTAACTGACTTCAGTGGACAAATGCTTACCTGGAGAAGTGTGCTTTTCACGGATGAATCTCAGTTTCAACTGTACCGGGCAGATGGCAGACAGCGTTTATGGCGTTGTGTGGGCGAGCGGTTTGCTGATGTCAATGTTGTGAACAGAGTGCCCCATGGTGGCAGTGGAGTTATTGTATGGGCAGGCATAAGCTGCAGAGAACGAACACAATTGCATTTTATTTATGGCAATTTGAATGCACAGAGATACGTGACGAGATCCTGAGGCCCATTGTCGTGCCATTCATCCGCTGCCATCACCTCATGTTTCAGCATGATAATGCGTGGCCCCATGTCACAAGGATCTTTACACAATTCATTGAAGCTGAAAATGTCTTAGTTCTTCCAAGGCCTGCATACTCACCAGACATGTCACACATTGAGCATGTTTGGGATGCTCTGGATCGACGTGTACAACAGCGTGTTCCAGTTCTCGCCAATATCCAGCAACTTTACACAGCCTTTGAAGAGGAGTGGGACAACATTCCACAATCACAGCCTGATTAATTCTATGCGAAGGAGATGTGTGTCCACGTATTCAACCATATAAGCATCAGCAACCACAGCTAATGAAGTCACTGAAACCCTTAACAAAGAGTTGCAGTCTGTTTTGGAATGGGTGGCCAGTAATAAACTGGTCCTGAACATCTCTAAAACTAAGAGCATTGTATTTGGTATAAATCATTCCGTAAGTTCTAGACCTCAGCTGAATCTGGTGGTGTGTGAATGGTGTGGCTTTTGAACAAGTTGAGGAGACTAAATTATTTGGTGTTACCTTAGATTGTAAACTGTCATGGTCAAAACATAGAGATTCAATGGTTGTAAATATGGAGAGAGGTCTGTCAACACAAATCCTGCAGGCTCTAGTTTTGTCTTATCTTGATTATTGTCCAGTCATGTGGTTGAGTGCTGCAAGGAAAGACCTAGTTAAACTGCAGCTGGCAAAGAACAGAGTGGCACGTGTTGCCCATAATTGTAATCAGATAACTAATATAAATACTATGCATGCCAGTCATTCTTGGCTAAGAGTTAAGACTAAGAGTTAAGAGTTGACTGCATCACTTCTTCTTTTTATAATGTGTTGAAAATCCCAAATTGTTTGCAGTCAACTTACACACAGCTCTGACCATACACTTAGTGCACCAGACATTCCACCAAGGGTCTTCTCACAGTCCCAGAATCCAGATAAAATTCAAGAAAGTGTACAGTATTATCTAGAGCCATTATTCCATCTCATATTGCTCAAATGAACAGCAAGCACAACACCACTCCGCTATTTGACCTAGATAGTTTGTGTGTATCTATTGATATGTAGGCTACGTGTGCCATTTTTAAATTGATGTAGTTCTGTCCTTGAGCTGTTCTTGTCTATTCATGTTCTGTTCTTTTTTTACTTTTACCCTTTTTTCTCCCCAATTTCCTGGTATCCAATTGGTAGTTACAATCTTGTCTCATTGCTGCAAATCACATATGCTGAGCTCTTGTTGGCTGCTTTTCTTTCACTCTGCGGTCCAACTCATCCCAAACCATCTCAGTTGGGTTAAGGTCAGGTGATTGTGGAGGCAAACCAGATGGGATGGCGTATCGCTGCAGAATGCTGTGATAGCCATGCTGGTCAAGTGTGCCTTGAATTCTAAATAAATTACTGACAGTGTCACCGGCAAAGCACCCCCACACTATCACACCTCCTCCTCCATGCTTCACGGTGGGAACCACACATACAGAGATCATCCGTTCACCTACTCTCTGTCTCACAAAGACACAGCAGTTGGATCCAAAAATCTCAAATTTGGACACATCAGACCAAAGGACAGATTTTCACCGGTCTAATGTCCATTGCTCATGTTTCTTGGCCCAAGCAAGCCTCTTCTTCTTATTGGTGTCCTTTAGTAGTGGTTTCTTTGCAGCAATTCGACCATGGCCTGATTCATGCAGTCTCCTCTGAACAGTTGATGTTGAGATGTCTGTTACTGTGATGTGCTTTTTGTTAGCCATTATTTGGGCTGCAATATGAAGTGCAGTTAACTCTGAACCTATCCACAAATTAACTTTTAATAAGGCACACCTGTTAATTTAAATGCATTCCAGGTGCCTACCTGATAAAGCTGGTTGAGAGAATGCCAAGAGTGCAAAGCTGTCATCAAAGCAAAGGTTGGCTACTTTGAAGAATCTTAAATGTAAAGTATATATATTTGTATAACATTTTTTGGGTTACTACATGATTCCATATGTGTTATTTAATTGTTTTGATGTCTTCACTATTATTCTACAATGTAGAAAATAGTAAAAATGAAGAAAACCCTTGAATGAGTAGGTGTGTCCAAACTTTTGACTGGTACTGTATGTGTTCCCTTTCTTTTAGTGTATCTTATTGCCTGTTTTACTATCATCCTGGGTTAAGATATCCTTAAGGGAGTCATAGTTACTCCCACCGTTTACCCCAACTTCATTGAATTTCTTCACTTTGCGTCAACACCCATCTCGGGCCTTCGCAATGCTTTGTTTTAAATAAACAGTCGGATTCCCCTAGTCCACACCAATTCTAAGTCAACCTGCCGCAACCTGCCACGAACGGGGCCGGTGAGCGCCGTAGCTCGGGTAATCTGATAGAAGGGCCTGGCGCGCGTCCAGAGTCACCCCGCCAACCGCAACCTCCCACCGGCGGACACCGCCCAGACGAACCACCGCACGCAGCCCCTTGCGAGATCACGCCCGAGAACGAATAACTTCCAACGGTGGCGAGAGGAGGGCAAGGGAGCGTCTGCTCCTCCAGCCACGTCTCGAGAGGCTGTTCACCTTGGAGACCTGCGATATGGAGGAAACAACTAACACGGACTACACTGGGCCAATTTTGCACCGCCTCATGGGTCTCCCGGTCACGGCCGGCTGTGACACAGCCTGGGATCAAACCTGAGGTTGTAGTGACACAGTGCCTTAGACCGCTGCGCCACTCAGGAGGCCCCCATGTTTCATGTTTTATGTTTTGTGTGGACCGCAGGAAGAGTGGCTGCTGCTTTCGCAACGGCTAATGAGGATCCTAATAAAATAGACAGGATTGTGTCGAGGCACAGATCTGGGAAAGGGTACCATTATTGAAGGTCCCCAAGAACACAGTGGCCTCCATCATTCTTTAATGGACAAAGTTTGGAACCACCAAGAGTCTTCCTAGAGCTGGCGGGGGAAAGGGGCCTTAGTCAGGGAGTTGAGCAAGAACCCGATGGTCACTCTGATAGAGCTCTAGAGTTCCTCTTTGGAGATGGGAGAATCTTCCAGAAGGACAACCATCTCTGCAGCACTCCACCAATCAGGCCTTTATGGTAGAGTGGCCAGACGGAAGCCACTCCTGAGTAAAAGGTACATAACAGCCCGCTTGGAGTTTGCCAAAAGGCACCTAAAGACTCTCAGACCATGAGAAACAAGATTCTCTGTTATGATTAAACCAAGATTGAACTATTTGGCCTGAATGCCAAGCGTCACGTCTGGAGGAATCCTGGCACCATCCCTACGGTGAAGCATGGTGGTGGCAGCATCATGCTTTGGGGATGGTTTTCAGCGGCAGAGACTGGGAGACTAGTCAGGATCGAGGGAAAAATGAACCAAGCAAAATACAGAGATTCATGATGATAACCTGCTCCAGAGCACACAGCCAAGACAGCCAAGACAGTGCAGGAGTGGCTTCGGGACAAGTCTCTGAATGTCCTTGAGTGGCCCAGCCAGAGCCCAGACTTGAACCCGATCTAACATCTCTGGAGAGACCTGAAATTAGCTGTGCAGCGATGCTCCCCATCCAACCTCACAGAGCTTGAGAGGATCTGCAGAGAAGATACAGGTGTGCCAAGCTAATCGCTGCCAAAGGTGCTTCAACAAAGTACTGAGTAAAGGGTCTGAATAATTATGTAAATGTGATTTTACAGTTTTTAATCAATTTGCAAACATTTCTAAATTGATGAGGGGAAAAAACAATTTAATCCATTTTAGAAATAAGGCTATAATGTAACCAAATGTGAAAAAGGTCAAGGGGTCTAAATACTTTCCGAATGCACTGTATTACCGGATATCTGACATTTTATTAGATATAAGGAGTAGACATGCTCCAGATATGTATGTCCTTAGTTTCACCTCAGAAATCTACCTGCTACCTCATGAGTCCGTGGAGATATCTGGGGTAATATACGTTGAAGACACACACCGGATGCACAAGCTCACATATTTGTAGAATATTCTAACTACGTAAAAGGTATGTGTCAGCATGCTGACATATGCAAGCCTTCATACTTAGTTGTGAACATATCTACATTATTTTCTGACATTTTAGCATGTAAATCTTGGTGGGGCAAACTCAACCCATTTTTTAGACGTACAGTGCATTTTGAAAGTCTTCAGACCCCCTTCCCTTTTTCCACATGGTTACCTTACAGCCTTATTCAAAACAATAATTGAAATCTACACATATTACCCCATAATGACAAAGTAAAAACTTTTTTGTTTATATTTTTGCAACACCCAATTGCCCCCTTACACTCAATACCTGGTTGTGCCACCTTAAGCTGCAATGCCTCTTGCCACATCTCAATTGGGATTAGGTCTGGACTTTGGCCAGGCCATCCCAAAACTTCAGACTTGATTGTGTGTTTTTGATCATTGCCTTGCTGCATGACCCAGATGCACTTCAGCTTCAGCTCACAGATGGATGCCCTGATATTCCCCTGTAGAATTATCTGATACATAGCAGAATTCATGGTTCCTTCTATTAAGGCAAGTCGTCCAGGTCCTATGGCATCAAAGCATCCCCAAATCATCACACTGGTGGTACTGTGGAATGCAGTGTATTTTTTTCACCAGGCGTAATGGGACCCATGTTGTCCAACAATGTATACTTTTGAATCATCTGTCTATAGAACATTCTTCCAAGAGTCTTGATGATCATCCAGGTGCTTCCAGGCGCTTTTTGGCAAACCCCCTATCAAGCCTAGCTAGCTAGCCAACACTACGGGCTGCTCACCAAATTAGCTTACATTCTTAATTTTTAGTTCCTAAGATAAATAAAACATCTAAAATATTCACTCTACTGTTAACTTCGAGGTATTTTCTGAACAGCTTCTTACTTCATTGTTTCTCCATTTGTCAGTTCGACCACACACTGTTTACACACTCATTTCATTTGTGGTGCCCAAATAAAAATGACAGAACATCAGAAAATATGTTATTCTTGTTCCTATGAGTCAATATCCGACCATACCAAAAATTATTTGTGATTGAAAGAAAAGAGAAGAATATCAGGAATAAATATAGCTTCATATCTTGAATGTGCTGAGAAAACACATATGCGATATACAGTCAGTATTTGTCAACATGAAGAAAGAAAATTCAGAATTTGATTCGGATTCAGAATTTGTCAGCATATAGTTCATATCCACAATACTAAAGATATTGCATTGAAAATGGTCTGTTCTCTAGAATATCAAAAACGTGTCATGTAAAGATATCCCCTGATATGGACACTTTTCGCCCACTGGCTGTTGGGGAAATGTTAATGTTATTCAATGTTAATTGGTTGAAGTCATCAGGCGTGTGATACAGGGGCTGTAGGGAAATGGAGGCCTTGTGGGTTTCCTAATGGGGTTTTCCTGTTCTGTGAGCGATTTATTACAGTATACCCCAACCAGGTTTCTTTCAAGGGTGCGCACAGCACGTGCACAGCACATACACAGTGCGAATATACACACGCACACACACATAGTTATGCCGTATACTCCTCTATGCTCTCTCTAGCCCTATTCTGTTTGGGAATTCCTGTGTATTGAATACTTATGTTGTTTGGATACCCTCCACTGTAAGGTTAGCTCAACTTACTATTCTCCAGCACACTAAGGAGCGGAGGGAAAAACACTACTGAAGAATTTAAACGCTGAATATATTAGCCTTATTTTACTGGGCCTCATTTTAATAAAATTGCCTTTATTCTTCAGGAAAAGGAGGCTTCTGAGCCACATGGTTACGGTTAAAAAAATTTAAATGGATTTTTACAGTGAGAAGGATAATGATTTGACCTACACTTGATTTGCGTTTTAGTATGAATTGACTCATTCAAATAACGCTTTGATGGTTAGAATTGCAGCATCGCAGATAGAGAAAGAGTATATAACTAATTAAGCTATTAAAACGGTTGACTTTTGATATCTGGCTTTAACCTTAGATGTACATTTAAGAAGCTGACTGAACAAATTAATTGTCTGTAAGATTTAAAGCACTCACATCCTAATTCTGCAGAGAGTGGGTAGCGTACTGCATGTTAATTGGTGAAACACAGTGTCCCAGCCCACTTTACTATGGTGTTACATTGAAATACATAAATACCACTGTATATTTTGACCACATCATATACTCACTGGCCATTGGTCAATGCGGTTTATTGTTAACTGAGCCTAATGGTACCAATAAAAATAATGGTACCAATAAAAATAGCACTTATCCGTAACCCAGCAGAAGTAAACACCAGGATAATGTCTGGGGCAGAGATGCACAGCTTCGATTCTAGAGAAGTGCTGGCGTGCAGGCTTTTGTTTCAGCACAGCACTAACACACCTGTTTCAACTTTTCGTGGTCCAGATTGACCATTATTACTTCCCACTGGACACAAACTGGTTGATTCAACATTGTTTCAACGTAATTCGTCAACGTATTGTGATGTTGAATCTATGTGAAAAATACTTTGGATTTGAAAAGCCATCAACGCAAACTGTTGCTTTGAGGGTGACATTTCAACTACAGGATTATGTCATGATGGTAACCAAATTTCAACATAGACAAACCTTGTATAAAATATGTTGAATTTGTACCTTTAAAACAACGTCAGATCTTCAATGTTATATTCACTACCAGAAAAAAAAACAATAGGCTGGGCAGTTATTGTCACTGACTATTACCAATGTGCTATCGTGAGAATAATTGTTGAGAGATCTCCACTTAAAAAACGAAATTGATTCACTGTTGCTATCGAAGTCATTCTAAAGGGTAGGTCTAACAGAGCAAATGAAATGTGACCATATCTTATCACTCATATATTATCAATTATGCTATTTAGGCCTATATAGCATTTGCAAAGTCATCAACAGCTATTGTTTCAATTCAACAAAAAATAGACAATACAATAAGCCTAGTCATATTGAATTGTGTTTGGTTGTCAACGCAAACAAATATCATAATTTGAAGGAGATGTATCTTCTGCTTGGATAGTTTCATCTGTGCCACTGACTTAGTCTGGCTTTAATTCCAGTTTGCCTACAAATTAATAATAGATATGTTGGAATACGTAAGTTAAAACAATAAGATTTAATGTTTGATTTGATACAGTTGTATTCTTGTAACATTCAACCTTAAAATTAGAAACACATCCATGGCCACATTTTGAGTTTAGTGTAATTATTTCTTATGTGTTCATGATAGCATGTATACTGTAGGTCGTCGCAGGTCTGTGCACATCTTCACAAATGCTGCGCAGAATCTCAAACGGCATTGATCACAGCACCATGTATTTTTTATGTAATCTCAATTGTAAAACTGGTTGCTTGGATCCTGGATGCTGATTGGACAAGCAACGTTCCAAGCCATGCGGTATTGGCACAGGCACACTATGTCTGCAAACATGCTGACCAGCTCCGTGCGTGCGTCTGCCGTCATGCGCATGTTGATTTTGTCGATCCCCATGAGATACGTTCATGACACGCAGGTCAAAATACCAAAACCAACTATACCAACTAATTTGGGGACAGGTCGAAACACATGAAACATTCATGGACATTTAGCAAGCTTGCTGTTGCTAGCTAATTTGTCCTGGGAGATAAACATTGGGTTGTTATTTTACCTGAAATACATATGGTCCTTTTCTTTTGCTGGATCTTTGTAGAATTTTTATCCATTTTGAATCATACAAAATTATGTGTTTTCTACTCTGACAATTAATCCACAGATAAAAAGGGGAAACCTAGTTTGTTTTCTTTGATGAATCTCTCCTCGTTCAGCTTTCTTCTTCTTCTTCTGTGGATTTTATATGGTGGTTGGCAACCAACTTTAAGGTGCATTACCGCCACCAACTGAACCTCGTTCATCTTTCAATCACCCATGTGGGTATATGCTTGTAAAAACCAATGAGTAGATGGGAGAGGCAGGACTTGCAGCGCCTGGCTATGCAGACCTATGTGAGCAGTTTAGATGAATGATTGAATAACATGTATGTGTACATTTAATTTTTGCAACGCTTGAGCACACAATGCGGACGGTTTGGTCAGCATTTAACAGTTCCATCAGAAAATTAGCACTGCACTTTCATAAGAATATCATGTTCATGTTGCGGTCTCTTGTATTTATCTCAACTCGCGAATGATTTCCCCTTGTTTAAAGCAGCCAAGCATTTAGTTTGGTACATCGGGGATTAATATAAGCCTAGCTGTGTGCCTGTCCGACCTCGGAATCAATAGCTATGTATCCATTAACTTGTCCAGTGATTTTTTTCAATATTTAGAAAGTTTGCATAGAAACTAGTTGTGACAATTGCCTGCAAGGGTGCGTTTCCATTTAACTATCTTGTGTCATAAAAACAGATGGACATAATGACGTCACACCAAAAAACAAAAACAAAAAAAACTGCAGTTTCAAATAAAAATGTCATGGTTGAAGTGTTTCCATTACCCATTTAGGGAAATTAAGCATTAATACATTGGCTACAGCCTGTATACCAGCGTTTCCCAAAATCAGGCCTCGGGACACCAAGTGGTGCACAAAGCTTGATGATTAGTTGATTATTTGAATCAGCTGTGTAGTGCTAGGGCAAAAAACTAACGTGCACCCCTTGGGATCCCAAGGACTGAGTTTGGGAAACCCTACTGTATGCCCTCCCTCCTATCTATTTCATTTATCAGGTAGCCCGCGAAAGCCAGCATGGATAGAATGTAATAATTTACTAATATTTGCCATATTCTAATCCAGCATGGATAGAATGTAATAATTTACTAATATTTGCCATTCTAATAATTCTCATGTGTCAACGTATCGCCACGGTCCATGCCATGGTGAAACGTTCACTCCTGTAGATCTGAAATAATTGGATGGTGGAACTTACCAGCCAATCAGAAAAGCACGGTCAATCAATTCAGGCATTCTTGAAATAAATAAATAAATAGTTTAAAAAATACATTTTGCAAGCAGTAGACATATAGTGGAGCTTTATAGTTATGTGGTGACACCACGTGCCCCGCATACCTTCAAAATACTTTTTTTAAGGTACGCAGCGTTTTCGTCATCATTTGTCGCAATTTAGGAAGTTTGACTAAATAAAAATCCACCCTGTCGAACGAATATAAATGTTGGTTATCTTTAGAACATTTCTGCTATATCTGCCATTTCCATTACACATGTCGCTATGATTTTATTTAGAATGGACGACCAGTCCTTTTGAATGGCAACTAAAAAGAATTAACGACTTTTGGTCGCATCTGTAGCAACATGACCAGATTTTTGTCCGGACTATACAGTATCTTCTGGTCGAAGAATGAAATTGTATGAATTTACATATATAAATAAAGTTAAGGAAAATATGTAATTCATTGTTATTTTAATATGTTGTTAACAGTTTTATGAAAGCAATATGGCACACAAGGTGTTTTCGCCATTTACCTGTGACTGTATTCATGATACAGCACTGCCTCTTTTGCCTTATTATTTAACTGTAATCCAGGTCATTTGGTTCTGCTATTAGATAATGCACAGTGATAAGTAACACATTAATCTGTTGTATAAATAAACTAAATATCTGACAGTGTATTCCAATTTGAATTTGGTTGTGCTTTTAGATGGTTGAAAGCACAGTGATAATTCAACAAACATTTGGCTGTCTTTATCCACATTGAAATTCTGGGTTGTGCATAGTGTGTTGGTTGTTTGAAACAGATGTAGTAGTGCAGGGTTGAAACAAAATCCTGCACACCCACTAGCTTTCCCGTGTCCAGGGGTTGGAGATTCCTGGACTAGGGTTTTAATACAGCATATGGTAGATCTCTTTGAGAGGTTTGGTCAGGTTTCGGAGAGTTATGGCCTCTATGAGCAATGTTAATATAAATTGGTGTAAAAGTCACAGCGATGGTTTTCCACAAGTTATAGACAACATCTCGACTGGACAGGCTCAGAAAATTGGGTTTCCCTCTCAACTCTCACATGACTCCGGCAACAGCCCAACACTTAAATATTCAATCGGATTCTCAAAGCTTGGAAAATATCCTAGAGTTTTTGATTAGCGTTGCCTTTTTGTGGATTGCTTTTTAACGACCAGAAAATTGAATTCCTAAGTATGCCATATTCTCTGAGTATGATTAAATTTAGCCTATCACCATGAAATGCTGAATATTTCTTCCGAAGAACCTTTTCAGTCATCAAGCGTGATTTTAGCAAAAAAAAAGTATCCCATTTGACCCCAGTGATGATTATTTAATACACAATATATTCAGAATAAGAAAGGCCACTGTCAGGCTCTGATCATAGGGAAGCCTTTGGCTCCCTCTAGTTTTCTATGGTCAGAGCCTGACAGGTCTATTAGATGTTATTCTATGTTTGGTTTTGTGTTGGTCCCCAATTAGAGGCAGCTGCTAGTCATTGTCTCTAATTGGGGGCCATATTTATGTTCATGTTTTCCACCTGTGCTGGGTGGTTCATTGTTTTGTGTTTGTACCTGTGAGCACGCCGTTTAGTCACGTCCGTGTTATTTTCCTTTGTTGTTTTTCCCGTGTTTCAAGTTCGCCTTTAATAAAGTTATGTCGAACTTGATCAGCGGTATGTCTTGGTCTGCCACTCCTTCCATTTGTGACAAAATGAACCACCAACTCAGGACCAAGCGGCGCCAGTCCAGGAGAAAGGATTTTCCTGGGTCAGCCCCTAAGCAACCCCAAACTTTATTGGGGGTGGTCGGGCCGAGGGGACGAGGCACCTAGACCACTCTCCATGTGGGAAGAGGATGAGCACGACTGGGGGTTGAAGGCGGAGAAACAGGGTGAATACCTAAAGGAAATGTTTTTGGGGATAATGGAGCAATGCCGGCAGCATTGCGAGGAGGACGAAGATGACAAGGCGGCGCTGGAGTTTATGGTGCCCAAAGTGTGCTTCCCCAGTCCGGGTCGTAGAGTACCAGCCTCCCGCGCCGGATCTCCAGCCCCCATCTTGAATCCGGTACGTCCTGTGTCCGCTTCCCGCACCACACCTCCAGTGCATAGCTCCAGCCCAGTCCGTCCAGTGCCAGCCTCCAGCATCAGGTCTCCAGGGCGTGTATCCCATTCGGTAAGTCCTGTGCCGGATCCATGCTCCAGACCTCCAGTGCGCCCTGAAGTGTGTGTCACCAGTCCGGTGCAACATGTGCTGGCTCGACGCACCAGGCCTCCAGTGCGTTTACCCAGCCCGGTACTTCCTTTGCTGGCTCCCCGCACCCGACCTCCAGTGCGTGTCACAAGCCTAGTGCCTCCAGTGCCAGCTCCACACAACAGACCTCCGGTGAGCCTCCCCAGCCCGGTACGTCCTGTGCCGGCTCCCCGCACCCGACATCCAGTGCATGTGTCCAGCCCGGTGCCTCTGGTGCTGACCCCACGCACCAGACCTCCGGTGCGTCCCCCCCCCACCTCACCCACTCCAGAGCCGGCGCCGCCTGCAACACCGTTGCCCAGTCCAGGACCGGTCGTCAGCCCTTCGCCAGAGCCATCCGGTGCCTAGTCCGGGACCGGTCGCCAGCCCAGCTCCAGAGCCGGAGCCACCTGCCACACCGGTGCCCAGTCCGGGACCGGTAGTCAGCCCCTCTCCAGAGCCGGAGCCATCCGCTCCACCGGTGCCCAGTCCGGGACCGGTCGCCAGCCAAGCTGCCGGGCTGGAGCCCTCTCCACCGGTGCCCAGCCCGGGACAGGCCGTCAGCCAGGTAGCACCACGCATCAGAGTGCTGATGGCGAGCCCAAACCAGGGGGCCTCTCGCACCAGAGTCCTGGAGGAGATTCCCACTCCGGCACCGCAGGTGTCGGGACCTCGCACCAGAGTGCTGCTGGCGAGCCCCAACCAAGTGGCTTCTCGCACCAGAGTGCTGGTGGCGAGCCACAATCTTATAGTTCCTTGGTTGGAACCTTCCTCTACGCCGGTGCCCAGTCCTTGACCGCCACTGCGCCTGGGCAAGAACCACCACGATGCTTGTTTCCCTCCCTAACCCTCCCCCAGTTTTGTTGTAGGGTCTTGTGGCCGGGAGTACTGTCAGGCTCTGATCATAGGGAAGCCTTTGTCTCCCTCTAGTTTTCTATGGTCAGAGCCTGAAAGGTCTATTAGATGTTATTCTATGTTTGGTTTTGTGTTGGTTACCAATTAGAGGCAGCTGCTAGTCATTGTCTCTAATTGGGGGCCATATTTATGTTAATGTTTTCCATCTGTGCTGGGTGGTTCATTGTTTTGTGTTTGTACCTGTGAGCACGCCGTTTAGTCACATTCATATTAGTTCCCTTTGTTGTTTTCCCGTGTTTCAAGTTCGCCTTTAATAAAGTCATGTCAAACTTTATCAGTGCTGTGTCTTGGCCTGCCACTCTTTCCATTCGTGACAGCCACGGATTGATTTACCTTGCTAGAGGTCAACAACTGTACATCAAAATATATATGGAAACGACTTGCAGATATTCAAACTGTTGTGCAAGATACATTATATTACAAGATGAAGTACTTGAATAATTAAACATGACAAATTCCACAGTGCCAGAGATGCACTTCTGCAATTACATGCTGTTGGGTTTGGTGGAGAGATATGAATTTGATGGATATATTTGGTAATGGTGGCTTTTCCCCAATCTGGTCATATGAGATATGAAGTTTAATGAGTAAGTTGTAAGATCCATGGCTACAAATTCACCCAATTTGATTCCATCTCAAAATGGAATGTGAATTTCACACAGTATGTTATTTTGTGTTAACCACCAAATCCAATTGCCCTCAACTGCATTGGCGACAGAAAACTGTTGTCATTGTAAGACTTGATCCTACAGCCACTCGTGCACTTTTTGAAGAGCACAAAAGAAACCGATTGAAGGCATGCAGTATACGCCAACACTGCATGATATCATGTCAGTGAGGAATGAGCCAGACACATTGTTTATTTTTCTGTGTTGCTGCTTTTATTAATTCATGACTGGCTGCCTCATTTGCTCTATCACTTGTAATCAGGCATTCGGTTTGACAGCTAGCTCAGGGACTCCCAGGACCCAGGGAGGCTTTTTGCTGGGGATTTATGCAGGTGTGTTTATCCGTCGGCAAACCTGGCAGTGCACTATTTGCAGTATTGGCAGTCTGACAAGCGATGAACCCACGTAGGGCCACAGCAAACTGAGAGCCACGGTCTATCCACCCAGCTTAGCCGTGGCAGTCTCAACAGCGGGGATAAACAGACACAGAGAGCGAGCGGAAGAGAGAGATGAGTGAAGGCTGCGGAAGGGAGTAGAGAGGGCGGAGTGAGATGAAGTGAAAGAGACATTTGAGGGAATACGGAGAGGGAGAGGGAGGAGAGAGTGTGTTGGGAGACAAGAGGTGTAAGATCAGGGAAGCTAACCTATGGAGAGGTAATGAATAGCAAATCAGCTCCTTTATAGTGTTCAATCAGGCCGCCCCATATTGGCAATTTTTCTCAGGCACAATGGAGCAGGCCCTAGAGGACCCTAGCTCTGACTCTAGGAAGGGGGGATAGGGAGGGAGGGGGAGAGAGAGGCGTGGGTGTACCTCGACTGGGTGTTGTTCCCGTGGTCTTTCAAGTGTGGTGGATGGATATGTACGCAGGAGGTGCGGTGCAGGCGGTTGTGGCGGCAATTTGCTCTTTGTCTTCACTTTTGTTTCCTCTTTATTCCCTCAACTCTGTAATGTGACAGGTAATGAAACAGCGTGTCGGGGAGAAGCAAGCCCACTTCCTGATTTGCATAGTGGGACTTCCTCTCCCCCACTGTGGCAGGAAATGGACTCTGAAGGAGAGGAGGGGAGAGATGATTGCCTGGGGGGTTGTACAGTGTTGCTGGCTGGGGTCAATGACATAGTTATTGTGTATTCTAGACTGGACTGAGGACTTTACTGTTGCCCCAGCTAACCCCACATCCTCCCTGGACCCTGGACTCTTTCCATCACACATACACAGCCTTCTATGTCAAATCTAATACACTTTATATGCAGATGAGCTCATACAATAGCTAAGCATTGAAAATGCACTTTACACAGTAATAAAGCAAACATATGGCAATGACTAAAATGTGATAGAGGTGGTGGTGGGTGCAATCATCATCATCATCATCCTCTTTCTGGCTGTGCCGGGTGGAGTTTATAGGAGTACATGGCCATTAAGGCCAGATCATTCTTCAAGATGTTATAGAGGGTGCAAGAGGTCAGCACCTCTGGAGTAATTGTCAGTTGGCTTTTCATAACCAAGCATTCAGAGGTCGAGACAGCAGGTACAGTACACTTACATAATTTAGCATACACTCCAGAGCAACTTACATACTTTTTTCATACTAGTCCCCCGTGGGAATCAAACCCACAACCCTGGCGTTGCAAGCACCATGCTATACCAACTGAGCTACACAGGACTCATTAGAGAGATACCTGCGTAGCGTCATCATCAGCGGCGACCCGTCATTCAGAGCAAAAAAAATAATGGTCATATACCTTATATTCAAAAAAAAAATGGCATGTTATTTTGGCATTAATTTGTGTCACATATCAGTTTGCAAACAATGTAAAATAAATAAATCATTGATTTAATAAAGCCGCACACAAACATGGTCTCTTTTTTATTTTCTTGAGTAAGGCAGCTCCAAAATGCAGGTTTTTCAGCCGATGTCAGTGCTTTCTGTGGTTGGTGGGCACCGTTTGTCACCGTTATAGTGCAATTAATGTATTGTTTAGTGTTGTGTTGTTGGCATGCATCTAAACATTTTGGGGGGAGTTTGCCCCACCAAGATTTACATGCAAAAATTACCACTGGCCATCATCACTATCCCAACAACAGTGGTGTGGAGGAGTTTCATAACCCAGCTATCAGTCCTTCTACAGATCGTTGATCCCGGTGAGACTACCCACTTCTCTTTTTTGTCTGACTGCAATTGGTTTCGTGTCATGTCAACAGAAATTTTCAAGGAAAATTGCTCATTAAAAAGTGAACTGAGCGTGAGAGAAACACGGTCACACATAACTAATTTAGCCAGGCCTAATAGGACACTTGATCATGGTCGCTTGAGCATTTCTGTTATTAATTTTGCCGGGCACAGTTTCCCCTCCTTCAAACTGCGGTGGTTACATAAAGGAGGGAAACAAAAAGAGCATTCTAATTGGTTCTGTGAATGTGTGATGAAATGTTGATCAGGCTGCTTTACACATTCACTCTCTTCCTCTCTCTCGCACACACATGCACACAAATCATACAAGCTATTTTGGAGCTGCAATTCAATATACAGTACAAAACACCCTCACACACCCATCGACAATATCTTTCACGCACACACTCTCAAATACACACACACAGAGCCAATGTGATGAGCAGTAGGGGTAGCGACTCAGAGTTGGTAATTACAGTGGTGGAGCTGACTCCAGATGGGCTTGGCAGGGCCCTACTGAAACCTGCTGAGTGTACACATCTCCCACCTCACAGTAACACACACAAACACACTTGCGCACACCAGCCCAGCCTAAAAAAACACTTGCCCCTGCATTAGGCCATGTGGAGCTGGGCAGCAATCTGGAGCGATGGCTCCTAGCTACGCAAACTGACATGGGCAGCAGGCCAGGAGAAGGAGAGGAAGGGATTGAGAAAAGTACGGGGAGGTCAGGAAGGGAGAGAAATAGTCAGTGGTGTAAAGTACTTAAGTAAAAATTTTACTCCACAACGTTCCTAAATAAAATGATGTACTTTCTACTCCATACATTTTCCCTGACACCCAAGAGTACTTGTTATATTTTGAATGCTTAGCAGGACAGGAAAATTGTGTAATTCACACACTTAAAGAGAACATCCCTGGTCATCCCTACTGCATCTGATCTGGCAGACTCACTAAACACAAATGCTTTGTTTGTAAATTATGTCTGAGTGCCTATCCGTAAATTTAAAAAAACAAGAAAATTGTGCCGTCTGCTTTGCATAATATAAGGAATTTGAAATTATTTATAAATGTACTTTTATTTAAAACAAACTTTTTGACTTTTACATAAGTAGGATTTTATTGGGTGACTTTCACTTTTACTTGAGTCATTTTCTATTAAGGTATCTTTACTTTTACTCAAGTATGACAATTGGGTACTTTTTCCACCACTGGAAATAGTAGGATAGAGTGCAGAACGGGAATGACAAGAAAGAAGAGTAGTATCAAAGTGCATATATAATCAAAGAAGAGAGGCCAGGACAATAAATAATTAAGAGAAGGACAGAGTGAATAGTCAAAGACAGAGAGGGGAGGATAAGAAAGAAGGAAAGTATTGAGTGGACAACAGGTATTATACAGAGTAAAGAGTGGGCCAGATAAGAGGCAAGAAGCGTGCACTTTACAGTTACAGGTACAGTATGAGGGAATGGAAAGAAAGGAAGGAAGATTTCCCAGAAAGACCACATTATCAAGAGATGACAGCATACTGTCAGTGTATTACGTAAAAAAATAAATAAACATACAGTTCTACCAGCTGGTTTGAAAAAAAAGGGTTTGATTTAGCTATATAGGTCTCCAGATTTGAGCATATGATTGTTTGATAAATGAGGGCCTTTGTGTTGTATCCCAGATTGCCAGTAGAAAATGTATGATTTGGAGCCTTTCAGAGGCTTTCTGAGAGCTTTTCCCAAGGTTTCTACCTGAATACCTGTCAATGGAACACTGCTGGGCATTGATGTATGTGCTCTTTGTTATCGCATATCATTTGTATTTGATGTTTGAAGTATGACATGGCTTTTATTCTATTACTGAGCTCTCAGAAATAAGGGGAACATTTCAAACATCTCAATTATTTATTCATGTCTGTGTTAGATGTGTGTGTCTATTCTCTGTAATGCACTATGGACCGTTTGCACCATGCATCCGTGCTGATTTAGGTAAGAGTACACGTTTTTTAGTTGTGTGTGTGCGTGTGTGTGTGTGTGTTTTATCAATATACTTGAGCCCAGAGAGTCTTTTCAGCTTTGCTTCTGGAGATATTGGATTTTAGGTTTGTTTTGCTGTGTGCTGTTCCTTAATAATGCCTCTCTATCACTGCTCTATACGCTCTTAACAGTATGAGTGAAGATTGAGATGCCTGACATCATTGACTTTGTCAGAATGATACGCACGTTCGCACCCACGCACCCGCACCCGCACACCCGCACACCCGCACACACACTTCCAGACAGTACAGAGATGCAAAGCGTTAATCCTTTAGTCGGAGGTGGTTATGGCCATTTCATGGCTGTACGGAACCCTGCGTTATAAACATCTCAGCCATTTTAATGGCAGCTACCCTTGGAATGGCTTCTTCTTCCCTCCATTCACCTCTCCTCTCGGTGCTGAGGGCTAGTTTGCGGGCGTTATGCGGCGCCTCCACCTTTAGGCATTGACCACGTTTGGCCACATGCAGTCGGCCTGCTTTCACTGGTCTAGCAGCGGCCCCCATGACGACAGACACACAGATGGCCACAGTGGGGGTTCACATGGTGGGCAGCCTGGCTACCAGACCACCCTGGCATCCCAGCATCTTTCTCTCCGGATGACAGCACTCCAGCGCCGCAGAGCACTAACATCAGAGCATCGACGTGTTGCGATTCACACATTAGCACTAAAATGATCTAAATGCTAATGTAGCCTCTCTTTTTATTCGCTCCAGATAATATGTTATTGTTCGTAGGCTAATGACCATCTAGGCTTGATGGATCTGTGGATATGACCCCCTCAGTTCGGGATGCGAGGGATGTTATTACAATGACGAGTCAATAATTAAAATAGTAGCTACCTTACGATGGGCGAGCACAGCATCAGAATATCATTAACCAGAATAATGTTCAGAGGTAAACAGTTGCCTTGCCCAGTGCCTTGTTATTTGTTGAGTTAGCTTGCATTATTCACTATGTATTAATTTTACAAAATGTGCCCGGAACAAGGTTTCTTCTCCTCCAATGAGGCTTGTGTGGTTGAATTATTAAGCTCCTAGTTTTTTTTTAAAGATAAAGGATTTTTTAAAAGCGAGGAAATTAATACAATTCTGAATCTAAGCGGCTAGAGAAATGGAGGGATCCAATTCCATCTCGAAAAGCTAGCTTGAAGATCAAAGCCGTGACTTTAACTCCAAAACTAAGTTAGAAAACATTTAAGGAAGAGAGCTGAGAAAAGGTTATCAGTGAAGAGCATGCCATTTAGTTGGCTCTTTCTAAATTGATCCCTCAGATAAAGGGATAGATGATTTTGAGAGAGAGACTTTCGCTTTCTAGGCCTGGCGAACAAAAATACCTCTTAGTTTTTTTACTTTCATCTCAAATTATTGTCGTATTTGTACTTTTCATTCCATCTTTTCGGTGAGGCACCGCTTATAACATTCCATGTAACTATAATCAAAGCCTGTCAATGTCTTTGGGAGCCTAGGCGGTGGAATCTGCGATAATCCACCACTCCAGCAACACTGCAATTACTAGTAACTGACACAGTTTGAAGTTTGACAGCTAATTATTATTGTGAATTATGTAGAAATGGCAAATCACAGTGTTTCTTTGATGGCATCTCATGATGGTTTCTCCATTAAATCAATGGGGTTTGTGGACATAATGTTCTCAGCTGGTCTTCGGGTTCTATGAGCTTTCGCTACAAGGACTCTGCTTCATAATGTTTGTGAAAAGGAGGTGTCTTCCAAATATGGACTAACGTATAACCCTAGAGGATAGAAAATAGGAAAATGACTAACAAGTGTTTTTTTTATGCTGCTGTACAGAGTCAAAGATGATTCATTTTATTACACCGGAGTGTATAGAACGTACACACTTTTAGGCAAGAATGCGAGATGTGAGCTTAATTGATGCAGGGAGGGGAAAATTACACTTTTATTGCCTTTTGTGAGTGTCTTGAATGACTAGGTGGAGTCGAGTGATGGGTGAAGTGCTTCTTTGGAAGCATTAAAAGCCATCAAACTCTCACTGGAATGATCAAGTGGCAGACGAGATGTCTACAGGTTAATTAACATCATCATGACTGAGTTCTTAATTGAGTTTGAGAGCTGCTCTCTCATCAATCTTCATTAGAGCTCCACAAATCACTCACAAATAGTCGCCAGGGAGTTATACATGTATAAAGTATGTCTAATTACATTACTGTAGCATTAAAGTGGTAATTCACTACAACATCAACATTTGTCAGACATTTTCAAACGTCCGTTGTTGAGATGAGTTGATGGTGCAAAGCTTTCCCATTCGTTGGGGTTGAGCCATATACGTCGCTGGATCTACACTATAGAGGTCATGGGATGTGTACTCTTCTCAACATTAGACCACTTTTGAGGTAGACCCCTTCTGAAGTGAACTATCACTTAACAATTTGATGCAATAATTGCAAAGTTTGATCAATAATAATTGATTAAAGGGGGATGCGAGTGTGATAAAACCCCTTCTTCTTATTTGCTATTTTGGCAGACAATTCTGTCAATCCAAATGGAATTAGTCAAATCATTGGCGTTAGGTCATTGCTGCAGTCAAGTTTGGACATGAACACAATGTTTTTTAATGGTGTTCAAAACCAAGATCTGGAAATTATATTCTACAGAGCCTGGCTGTCACCTTAATAGTGCTAGTTTGGCTCAACATTGTTGAAGGTTCAATTTAGTTCAATTCAATACCTTGATGAGTGCGTTTGAGTGGGTAATGTTGAGCAACACTAATCTTAACACAATCTACCTTGTAATGAAATCCCTTAATGTACTGAACAAACATTAAATTGCCAATTGATTTGGTTGGAGATGTGTATTTGTCAGCCAGATCAGTATGTTTATGCTTTAGTCTGAAACTCAGCCTACATCTCTACCGTGATTAGAAATGAGGTGCCGTATGCTGTACATGTCCTCGGTGGTTCATTAGCTATGCAATTTATTGTTTGTTTTATGTGAAAAAGCACTCTGGAGATTAATTCTGCATGTTGTTGTTTTTTTTAAGCAGAATATTCATTAGTGTTTTGATGTATAGGTATATTAATTTACTTCCCTTTTCGTTGTTAGGAGGCCAGACATTTATGCATATTTTGTGTGTAATTAACTCATGGCGCGGTGTTGACAAAAGGTTTGGCCGCATTATGGGGGATGGATGAGGCCGTAATTATCTCTTCATTTATCCTAACAATGCCAGACTAATCAAAAGCCCCTTTCATTTCCTTATTGTGGCCTTGATTTAAAATGGATGCCTTATAACCACAGCATCCATCACCCGATACGGGAAACAAGCAAGAAGGGGTTGATTTGGTTAATGCCTCATTATGACAATGTCTCAAGCGGCTGGTGAAATTGATAGGGGTAGTTTCATCCACCGTCAGTGCAATAGATGGCATATTAGCCTGGCATAGGCTAATTGTTGGCTAGGCATGTCTCTTGGCCCTGTAACCAGAGAGTGACTATCTCTGCCTCACTCTCTACTGTCTCTCTGGTCTCTACATTGGTCTGTAGAGTGTGACCATTTCTAATTAATTCTTCTTTCTCTCTCTGCTCTCAAATATCTCTATTGATTGCTGGTTAAGAGTGGCCATCTCTGCCTCAGTCTCATATCGCTCTCTCTGGTCTCTTGTCTCGCCATTGGTCTGTAGTAGAGACAGGGGCCTTGGTCCCTGTACTCTCTCCTCTAACGAGGCCAGTGTTTGGCATTGAGATGGAGAGCATCCCCAGGTGGCAGGGGACAGGGATCGGACCATGGATAATTGGCAAAGGCACCTGGATCGTCAGGAGAGGAAAGGTACTGGCATTCATTACTCTTAATAGTGTTTCCTACGGCTCGACCACCTCTCTCTCTCTCTCTCTCTCTCTCTCGCTCTAATCTCTCAGCTCTCTCGCTCTCTCCGTCACACATACAGTACACACTCTTTCTCCCTCCCACTCTCTTTCTCTCCTCTTGTTCCCTCTCTCTCTCTGTCCTTCCCTCTCACTGCGGGTCGCCGTCCGCTGTTTCCCTGATGTTGTTATCTTTGCCACCTGAGATGTAAAGTCACTTGTGATGACTGATGACCATCGGCCCATGCAAAGTATAATGATACAGACAGGCTGTGTATTATGGCTCTTCAAGGCTATGTCTAGAGAGCCATGTCAGGACCTTGTAAATAAAGCAAATGTTTGTTCACCCAGTGCCCCAAAATGGCAGCAAAGGCCTTGAAACAGGTTGACCGCTAAGCAGCTTCATTAACTCCGGGGTTAGAAATGGTGGGCCATACAAACCGGGAGCACACAGGGTCTTTTAAAGAGCTGTTCATGATTCTGCCGTGATGTTGTGTTCTTAATCAGCAGCTGTGGTCACCTCTCTGATGCAGGGTCTCAGGAATCTCTCTGGAACACTGAAGGAGCTCATTATGACAAGTTCCAGATGTCACCTCTACCTCTTGTGAGGCCTTGATGACGTCATGTCGTTGGCTGCCAGTCCTAGCGGTGTGTGTGTGTGTGTGTGTGTGTGTGTGTGTGTGTGTGTGTGTGTGTGTGTCCATGGCGACGCTCAGCTGGCCTGACAACCTGGCAAACGGTCAGGGCCACTGGGCTGAGACTGTTGCTGAGGGCCAAGTTTTCACTTTCTGTGTGTCGCTCACTCTTGCTGTCACTTACTCTCACTCTTCCTCACATACTCTCCTCCCCCTCTTTTGTCACTGCCTGCTCTACCATCATGCTTCACTTTTTCTCATTCTCATTGATCGTCTCTCTCTCTCTCTCTCCTTTTCACTCTCTCTCTCTCTCTCTCATCTTATCTCTCTGTTACTCCCTCTGTTGTGCACTCTCTTTTTCTCTATTTTTTTAACACACTGTCCTATACCGAGTCCCAACACCTACAGGCATCCTGTTTGCAGCCTTATGTAGTGTGTGTAGGGTTGATGAACTGAGATTATTTAGTCCGGCCTTGACTCACTACGCAGGTGGTTATAATGAAATACACACAGAAATATAATACTATATGTGAACCCACACCACTCTTATTCCCCACGTGCAGGTGTAGGATCCTAATTTGATCACTCTGTTGTTCCTGAGGACTTTCACAACAATTTTGGCCAGCTAATAGCCTAACCACCAGTCAAGCAACATTACATTGGCGGAAAAGTGCAAATGGATTAAACGTTCAAATCCCGTTGCTCCAGGATTATTTTGATGCGACAATAATGGTCAAATTAAGATCCTATCTGTAGGAGGCAATGAAACCATTTAATCACTTAAATGAACCTATTCTAAACCACCTAGTTCTACCTACACTGTGTCATGTAATGAGATACGTTTTGTTGGGTGTCTAAGTTCCAAAGCTCTGAATTTATTGATTAGAATATGCATGAGCCATTATCCGACTATATTTCCAACCCTAAGACAATCTAAGGGAATTGTCAGATAGCACTAACACAAATGCCACTTGCACTTTGTTGCAGTAACTGCGTAATCACACTCAAAATGATTGTAATTGCATACTAGCAATGCAACAAAGATGATACTTTTATGGGTTGAGATTCATTCGGATTCAAAGTAATTTTCTCTGACATTTACATACAGTCAAACTGTCGCATAGTCAACTCTACAAAACAGTAATGGCAGATATAGCACTGTTATTTACTTTATGGAGTAACTAGTCTCATAAATCTGCATACGTTTCCTTAAATGGCTTTTGTACTTTCCCTCCGGTGTTGGGTGGCCTATATTTCTGCTTTGATTAGACTGATACGATCTGAGACAGAGAGATATAGAATGGAGCTAACACTTTTTTTATTTTCCTGGTATTTAGCCTACTGATGAAGGATGCGAAAACATTAACTACTTTCTGGCACTGTGCCTCAAAGAATAGAATCAAAAGTAATTCCTAAAAGTAGCACTGGTAATGTTATTACCTACCTGTAATTTCAGGTGCCATCACAAAACCCCTGTTGTTATAACAGGAAAAGTTATGATTTATAGATATGATATATTCTCTCACCAGATATGTTTTATGTACATATGTTGTATTTGTTTGACTACTGCTTTATATAGGTTATTTCCATGTCCACTGAACACTGCATAGATAAAAGAAACAGAAAAGTTTGAATTAATAAAATACACATTTTCAAAAGCCAACTATAATATGTTAGCCAAGATAAGTTCTATACAAATCATGGATTTAAATTGAGGAATGGAACAATTCTGCGTTCAGAACTTCCTCTGTTGCTTCCCCTTCTGTCAGCAGGTTAGTGTTTTTCGTCATGAATCTTGTTTTGGAGGCAGCTTTGCAGAGTGGTCACTAGCTGGCACAGCCACAAAGTCATAAAATCTGATTTTAAACCCAACCTTAACCCTAATGCCCAACCCTAACCTTTTTACAATATAACCAATTTTGACTTTGCAGCAGGCCCATCTAGCAGAAATTACTCTGTTTTTTGATGTAATTTTTATTTAACTAGGCAAGTCAGTTAAGAACAAATTCTTATTTACAATGACAGCCTAGGAACAGTGGGTTAACTGCCTTGTTCAGGGGCAGAATGACAGATTTTACCTTGTCAGCTCGGGGATTCGATCCAGCAAACTTTCAGTTACGGGCCCAACACTAACCACTTGGCTACCTGCCGCCAGTTCTTTCTCAAAGACAAGACTCATTCTAATAAAATGTCAACCTGCTTCTGTCTTGGGCATGCATGGCTGATCTAGAGTAGGAACTACATGTATGAATGAGTTAAGCTGTTGTAGTAGCTGCAGTATGTAGTGTGTGGGGTTGGGCAAAATGCACAATTTAATATTGCCAATTTGCCCTCATTAAAAACAATAATATCACATCGTATATGCAGACGCTCTTATCCAGAGCAACTGAAATACATTTTCATACTAGTCCCCCATGGGAATCAAACCCACAACCCTGGTGTTACAAGCGCCACACTCTATCATCTGAGCTACACAGGAGTGTGCATATGTTATATACTTGTCTTCTTATTAAAGAGTCACTGAACATGTCGATTGGCACGTGTGTTTTTAGAAAAACAAGATTTCAGTCTTGGAGGTGTGTTTCCTGACCGATTCCGCATTTGGTTAATGATGTTTGTTCCCCATGAGACACTATTTCACTCCCTCAAAATCCCCATAATGAATCTAAGATAACTCAAGAAATCTGTAATTGCGCAATTTTACATCTAACTAAGGTGTTTGGTGCAGTATTTCTCAAGTAAAAAAATGCACAACGTGTTGTCTTTTGTAAACAAAATCGTAGCTGTTGGAAAGGTCTGTTTCACTGTCTATGCTATTGGATAGAGAGCAATCACCGCAGCTGTTCAACCCATGTAAGTGGACAAATGGACAATGGACATGGTCAAATCAAAACCCAACCTTAATTTACCTGTTGTGACCCACGGATGTTCCAAACTCCGTTTTAGACGAGACTGACTTTATGACTAAAATGATTAATTAATTTACACTTTGTAGTAAATTTGACCCAAGAATAACTGTTTCTTACTCATATCGATGCCAACATTTGTTGATTTTAAAGAAAGTTGCTCTGTACGTATGTCTCCCCCTAGCACGGCTTGTGCTATACAAGAGTACCCAGTTCATGACTGCATCCCAGAGGACTCATTTGAGTGCAGAGAGAAGCACTCAGATATCAGTAGCAGTGCTGTTCACCAATTAGCCCCGAGAGAGCCATGATCGCACAGATGATCAAAGAGTTACTGCCACTTTGTGTGTGTGTGTGTGTGTGTGTGCTTGCATGCGTGCGTGCATGTGTTAGCCTTTGACCTGCAGAGTTGGTTGTGGTGCTTTCACTGAACACCTCTCCCTCTCTCTCTCTCTCTCTCTCTCCAATTTAAGGGGCTTTATTGGCATGGCAAACATGTTTAGTGGTGCAAGCTGCATTAGTACAGATGCGGGTTCGAGCCCCGTCTGTGTCGCAGCCGGCCGCGACTGGGAGACCCATGAGGCGACGCACAATTGGCCCAGCGTCGTCCGGGTTAGGGAGGGTTTGGCCGGCCGGGTTGTCCTTGTCCCATTGTTTTCTAGCATCTCCTGTGGCGGGCCGAGCGCATGCACGTTGACTCAGTCGCCAGGTTTAAGGTGGTTCCTCCGACACATTGGTGCGGAAGCACGGCTCTCAACCTTTGCCTCTCCCGATTCCGTACGGGAGTTGTAGCGATTGGACAAGACTGTAACTACCAATTGGATATGACGAAATTGGGGAGAAAATGAAAAAAATAATTATAATAAAATGAACAGTTGTCCTCCTGAGTGGCGCAGCGGTCTAAGGCACTGCGTTGCAGTGCTAGAGGCGTCACAACAGACCCGGGTTTGACGTCGTTGTACCATTGCGCTCTAGCGACTCCTGTGGTGGGTCCGGGCACATGCACGCTGACTTCGGTCGCCAGTCGTACGTTTTTCCTCCGACACATTGGTGCGGCAGGCATCCGGGTTAAGCGAGCAGTGTGTCAAGAAGCAGTGCGGCTTGGCAGGGCCATGTTTCGGAGGACGCACGGCTCTCGACCTTCGCCTCTCCCGAGTCCATACCAATTGGATATCACAAAATTGGGGGGTAAAATTAAAAAAAAAAAAAAAAAATGAACAGTAAACATTACACTCACAAAAGTTCCAAAATAATAAATGTTATATTATGTCTATATACAGTGTGTAATGATGTGCAAGTAGTTAAAGTACAAAAGAGAAAATAAATAAACATAATTATGGGTTGTATTTACAATGGTGTTTGTTCTTCACTGGTTGCCCTTTTCTTGTGGCAACAGGTCACAAATCTTGCTGCTGTGATTACACACTGGTATTTCACCCAAAAGATATGGGAGTTTATCAAAACTGGATTTGTTTTTGAATTCTTTGTGGGTCTGTAATCTGAGGGAAATATGTGTCTCTAATATGGTCAAACATTTGGCAGGAGGTTAGGAAGTGCAGCTAAGATTCCACCTCATTTTGTGGGCAGTGTGCACATAGCCTGTCTTCTCTTGAGAGCCAGGTCTGCCTACGTGGCCTCTCTCAATGTAAATAGTCCAGGTGGCCATATGATTAATTGTTCAGCGGTCTTATGGCTTGGGGGTAGAGGAGCCTTTTGGATCTACGCTTGGCACTCCGGTACCGCTTGCAGTGCGGTAGCAGAGAGAACATTCTATAATGTTTTGGGGCGTTCCTCTGACACCGCCTAGTATTTAGGTCCTGGATGGCAGGAAGTTTGGCCCCAGTGATGTACTTGGCCTACGCACTACCCTCTGTAGTGCCTTACGGTCGGATGCCGAGCAGTTGCCATACCAGGCGGTGGTGCAACCTGTCAGGATGCTCTCGATGGTGCAGCTGTAGAACTGGAGACCCATGCCAAATGTTTTCAGTCTCCTGAGGGGGAACAGGTGTTTTCGTGCCCTCTTCACGACTGTCTTGGTGTGTTTGGACCATAATAGTTTGTTGGTGATGTGGATACCAAGGAACTTGAAACTCTCAATTAGCTCCACTACAGCCCCGTCGATGTGAATGGGGACGTCTTCGGCCCTCCTTTTCCTGTAGTTCACAATCAAGTCCTTTGTTTTGATCACGTTGAGGTAGATGTTGTTGTCCTGGCACCACACTGCCAGATCTCTGACCTCCTCCCTATAGACTGTCTCATCGTTGTCGGTGATCAGGCCTTAATTATATTATTATGTTGAAGAGGGTGGGACATAAGTCATCCCTGTCTCACGCCACAGCCCTGTGGAAAGAAATGTGTGTGTTATTTACCAATTTTAACCGCACACTTGTTGTTTGTGTACATCGAATTTATAATGTTGTATGTTTTTCCCCCAACACCACTTTCCATCAATTTGTATAGCAGACCCTCATGCCAAATTGAGTCAAAAGCTTTTTTGAAGTCAACAAAGCATCTATCTCTCTCTCACACACACACAAAGACACAGAGACACAGGCACGACACAATACAGATCATCAGCACTTCAAGCACAATCAATGACACTTAACATTTGAAAAGCTGTGAAACTCGAGCAGGCTTATCTGTAGAGGGCAGAAGGGTCATACTTCCTGTCTCGCCCCCGTTATGTCCCCTCTGCTGGGTTAGCTGACGGGGGCTAGGCTAACTGCTTCAACTCATACCTGCTGTTCCTGTTCCTGTCTCACTGGCCTGCTAGCCTAGTCGGAGCCTGTTCGCTTCAGAACAGAACTTTAATGAGGAGAGATTCAACAGTGTTTCATGTGTGAAAAGTGTGTGTGTGTGTTTGTGTGTGTCTGTACGTGCTTGTGCGTGCACATATACAAATGTGTGTGTGTGTGGGAAACTCAAGCCACGTACATAATTCTGCATTATTAAAACTTTCCTGAAACTGCTGTTTAACTCTAACTAAAAGCAAAGTTTGGCATTGACCTGCTAGGTCTGTCAGGGATCATAAGGCCAAATCTAGTGTTTCATAAGACAGCTACTCTACAATCATCTATCAAATTAATGTCATGTAAAGAAGGTTTCATTGTAAAGATTCATAATTGCACCGTTCATTGCAGAAGAATGTGGGAGCTGTCAGAGAGATGAGAACTGGAAGGTCAGAGATATTATCCTTTGACGGGAATGAGAGAGAGAGAGGAGAGAGCGAGAGAGAGAGAGAGAAGGGAGAGAGAGAGGAGAGAGAGAGAGAGAGAGAGAGAGAGAGAGTGGGAGGGAGAGAGAAGGAGTTTGAGAGAGAGAGGCAACGGTGAAGGGAATTGGGGAGGTATAGGAGGAATACATGCAGTATATTTAATGTGTAGGAAATGACATGACACAGAGAGTATTGAAAATGCCCCCTGAGTCTCCTGTTCTCTCAGTTGTTAAACAACCCTCCCTTTTTTACCTCTCCTGCCTCCATTCCTGCTCTATTTGCCTCTCCCTTTCCCTTGCTCGCCCTCTCTCTCTCCCCCTCTCGCTCTTCCTGATAGTATTCTTGGCTAGGGATGGACCCACTCAGAACGATTTCGAATTAAAATGACAAAGCGGAGATCATCATCTCCCAGAGATCAAGTAAAAGGAAATGGCCCATGAAAAAGGCTTACGCCTGCTAGTGTGGGTCTGTGAGCATGTGTGTGTGTGTGCGTGCGTGTTCCTGTGCATGTGTGTGTACTCATCCATTCACATGTGTGTGTATGCGTGCATGTGTATGTGCTTGTTTGTGTTTGTGCACTAATATATGTTTATTTGGGTGTGTATCGACATATGACAGCAGCCCACCTCTGTGTGTAATGTGAGGCATCAGATTTTGGGTTCCCATCACACTCAGATGGATCGTGGGTAATGTAGCGTATCAAAGGGCGGTGGGACGGCCTGGTCAACTCGTTTCTCCTATTACCATCACATCTAGTATGCACCCACACTCAGGACGGCTACCGCAATTCCCCTCGCACTGATGTCAGCAGTTTTGGCTGTTGGAAGTATACTTGCCTCCTACATGTTAGCGTCCCCCGATCTCCGATATTCATGATCCCTAGTTAGTATTCCACTCAGACTCTCCCCAAAGACTTTGGAGGTGAATGTTCAGTTTGAACTTAGTTGTGATTAGGATTGCAAAGGGAGGGTATATTACTCGATACTCGAACAGAAAACAACCATCATTTTTGTAGCTTTCAAGTTTTTGGGGGGATTTTATAAGATTACATCTAATAGCCTTTTGAGGTTTTTGATTTCAGTTTGGTTATTTGTGTTAAATGATTTACAACACAGAAAAAAACAATTAATACAAGTCCCATGATGGTAGTGACAGCCAATTACTGCTTATCACGTATTAAACATAGAAAATATCAGTTGTTTTAGTTGATGACTTCATTATTTCATTCAATTTCATCATCTCATCTCTATAGAGCTGCTGTCTGACAAAATCACTATTTTAGTAGTAAATAAGGCATACTTTTATGACTGCAGAATTGTTTTATTTTATTTAACTAGGCAAGTACCTTCTCTGCTATGTTTCCGAGCTGGTCATGGGTGCACCTCAGCCGTCTTCATCGACCTGGCCAAGGCTTTCGACTCTGTCAATCACCGCATTCTTATTGGCAGACTCAACAGCCTTGGTTTCTCAAGTGACTGCCTTGCCTGGTTCTCCAACTACTTCGCAGACAGAGTTCAGTGTGTCAAATCGGAGGGCCTGTTGTCCGATCCTCTGGCAGTTTCTATGGGGGTGCCACAGGGTTCAATTCTTGGGCCATCCCTTTTCTCTATATACATCAACGATGTCGCTCTCGCTGCTGGTGACTCTCTGATCCCTCTCTACGCAGACGACACCATTCTGTATACATCTGGCCCCTCTTTGGACACTGTGTTCACTAACCTTCAAACAAGCTTCAATGCCATACAACACTCCTTCCGTGGCTTCCAACTGCTCTTAAATGCTAGTAAAACCAAATGCATGCTTTTGACTATCATCACTACTCTCGACGGGTCCGACTTAGAATACGTGGACACCTACAAATACCTAGGCGTCTGGTTAGACTGTAAACTTCCAGACTCACATCAACCATCTCCAATCCAAAATTAAATCCAGAATCGGCTTCCTATTTCGCAACAAAGCCTCCTTCACTCATGCTGCCAAACTTGCCCTTGTAAAACTGACTATCCTAACGATCCTTGATTTTGCCGATGTCATTTACAAATTAGCCTCCAACACTCTGCTCAGCAAATTGGATGTAATCTATCACAGTGCCATCCGTTTTGTTACCAAAGCCCCATATACTACCCACCACTGCAACCTGTATGCTCTCATTGGCTGGCCTTCATTATATATTTGTCGTCAAACCCACTGGCTCCAGGTCATCTATAAGTCTTTATTAGGTAAATCCCCGCCCTATCTCAGCTCACTGGTCACCATAGCAACACCCACCCGTAGCATGCGCTCCAGCAGGTATATCTCACTGGTCACTTCCAAAGCCAACACCTCCTTTGGCCGCCATTCCTTCCAGTTCTCTGCTGCCAATGACTGGAACGAATTGCAAAAATCATTGAAGCTGGAGGTTCCTATCTCCCTCACTAACTTTAAGCATCAGCTGTCAAAGCTGCTTATCGATCACTGCACCTGTACATAGCCCTTCTGTAAATAGCCCACACTACTACCTCATCCCCATATTTATTTGTATTATTTTTCGCTAATCTTGCACTCCAGTATCTCTATTTGCACATCATAATTTGCACATCCTTCATTCCAGTGTTAATGCTAATCTGTAATTTATTTCACCACTATGGTCTATTTATTGTCCTACCTCCTAACCTTATTGCATTTTGCACTACATTTTGCACTCTGTATATAGATTTCTATTGTGTTTTTGACTATGTTTGTTTACTGTGTAACTCTGTGTTGTTGTTTTTGTCGCACTGCTTTGCTTTGTCTTGGCCAGGTCGCAGTTGCAAATGAGAACTTGTTCTCAACTGACCTACCTGGTTAAATAAAAGTGAAATGAAAAAAATAAATAAAATGAAAGTCAGTTAAGAACACATTCTTATTTACAATGACGCCCTACACCAGCCAAACCCGGACAACGCTGGACCAATTATGCGCTACCCTATGGGACTTCCAATCACGGCCGGTTGTGATACAGCCTGGAATCAAACCAGGGTGTCTGTAGTTACACCCCTAGCGCCAAGATGCAGTGCCTTAGAACCCTGCGCCACTCGGGAGCACAACTATCAATACCAACTATCAATTACTTAGATTGTGTATTTTCAAGTAGAGATACCTCTACACACTATACCCCATAATGACAAAGCAGAAACAGGTTTTTAGAAATCTTTGCAAATGTTTAAAAAAATATATTTACATAAGTATTCAGACCCTTTGCTATGAGACTCGAAATCGAGCTCAGGTGCATCCTGTTTCCATTAATCATCCTTGAGATGTTTCTACAACTTGATTGGAGGCCAGATCTGGGGAAGGGTACCAAAAAATGTCTACAGCATTGAAGGTCCCCAAGAATACAGTGTCCTCCATCATTATTAAATGGAAGAAGTTTGGAACCACCAAGACTCTTCCTAGAGCTGGCCGCCGGGCCAAACTGATGGTCACTCTGACAGAGCTTCAGAGGTCCTCTGGGGAGATGGGAGAACCTTACAGAAGGACAATCACCTCTGCAACACTCCACCAAACAGGCCTTTATGGTAGAGTGGCCAGATGGAAGCCAATCCTCCATAAAAGGCTCATGACAGCCCACTTGGAGTTTGCCAGAAGGCACCTAAAGACTCTCAGACCATGAGAAACAAGATTGTCTGGTCTGATGAAACCAAGATTGAACTATTTAGACTGAATGCCAAGCATCACGTCTGGAGTAAACCTGGCACCATCCGTATGGTGAAGCATGGTGGTGGCAGCATCATGCTGTGGGAATGTTTTTCAGCGGCAGAAACTGGGAGACTAGTCAGGATCGAGGTAAAGATGAACGGAGCAAAGTACAGAGAGATCCTTGATGAAAACCTGCTCCGGAGTGCTCAGGACCTCAGACTGGGACGAAGGTTCACTTTCCAACTGGACAATGACCCTAAGCGCACACAGCCAAGTCAATGCAGGAGTGGCTTCGGAACAAATCTATGAATGTCCTTGAGTGGCCCAGCCAGAGCCCTGACTTGAACCCAATCGAACAACTCTGGAGGGACCTGAAAATAGCTGTGCAGTGACGCTCCCCATCCAACCTGACAGGCTTGAGAGGATCTGCAGAGAAGAATGGGAGAAACTCCCCAAATACAGGTGTGCCAAGCTTGTAGCATCATACCCAAGAAGACTTGAGGCTGTAATTGCTGCCAAAGGTACTTCAACAAAGTACTGAAGAAAGGGTCTGAATACTTTTCGTATATACAGTATATATTTTTTATACACCTGTAAAATGTTCTAAAAAACAGTTTTTGCTTTGTCATTATGGAGTATTGTGTGTAGATTGATGTTGGGGGAAATAACTATTTTAGAATAAGGCTGTAACTTAACAAAATGTGGAAAAAGTCAAGGGGTCTGAATACTTTCCAAATGCACTGTATTTACCTATGTCAATATTCTTTTTGTAAATGTTTTGGCGACAAACTGGTGGCTGTTGTGAAAAAAGTAAATAGTTGGAAGAGTTGCAGAGTTAAATGAAAAATAATGCCATTGTTGATTAGATGCTTTTTTCATTAATTTTTCTATTTAACCATATGGTCTATCCACTGTAAACTCATGGACAATAAGGACATATATATGAATATTTTTTTCAAGTAGACCATAGATTACCTGTTAATGACAAAAGTTACTGAAGATTCCGGTAGCTTTGCAACCCTAGTTGTGATACAGGGAATGTCTGTTATTCTCTGTGGTGTGTTTTTGTTCTTTGATTTAATAGTGGTTATTTTACATTGATTACTTTTTGTCAATCCAAGCAGTTTTCCATCACATTGAATTCAAAATGATGTGGAAGCAACGTTGATTCAAACAGTTTATTCCGCAATGCATGCAGACCACTCTGAATGCCATCCAATACATTGCTTCATTCTAAGTAGTATGCTATTGTGGAAATTGGAACAGAGCCTAGGTGTGCCAAACTGGGGGTTCTCATCTCAACTAATGTTTCCTACTCCAGGCTGTCAGTGCCATCCATCCCCACCCTCATCTTTCATTACACTGTAGTCAAAGAAGCCAGCCAGACAGACAGACCGACACCTCCCAGACACTAGGCTGATCAATAGTGGACAGGCTCCAACACCATCACATCCGTGGGAGGAATATGATCATGGAGCGAGAGTGAAAGAGAGAGAGAGAAAGAGGTGCATGGGATAGAGACAGCGAGAAAGTAGGAGGAGGGAGAGAGGGAGGGAGAAAAGAGGGGAAGAGAGGGAAAGAGAGAAAGAGAGAGTGGAAGAGGGGAATAAATAGAAAGAGAGAGAGGAAGAAAGGGAATGGGTGGGTGACGTACATCTCGCTACCAAACAGTAAATCCACAGCATTTCCTCAGCAACACTGAAGGAACTAGCTACCACTTTCATCTCAATTAGTACCTGGCCCTCATCCTCCTCGCTCCTCCTCCCTTTTAACCTCTTAACAAAGAACAAGATCCCTCAGTTTGTTCCAGCACCAGAGTAGAGGGATATACTGTATAATACAGGATACGGCCCCACAAATGCATTAGCCTCTTTCTATAGAGAGTGGTGGTGGGAGGCATTTTTCTCCCTACAGAGCTACTCACAAATAGAAAATAGCTCCTCCATATGAAATACATCCCCGGCCGGGTGGATTGTTTGTATGCACGGCCTCATATGTGGGACCACTCAGCACGGATCTCTTTGCAGGGGAAGATGTTGCACGTGATGACTGTAGTGAAGGCTGAAGCAGAGACGGAGACATTACTTTTGAGAATATGTATTCTGATATTCAGATGTAAACCCTCTGGGGAGGCTGGAGAGGAGACAGAGGCATAACAAGGAAAGGAGAGAAGGAGGTATGGAGGGCTGAGTGAGTCATTAGAGCTTACTACATGCTTAGAGAGAAAGGAAAAAGAGGGAGAGAGTGGTAAAATGAGTGAGAGATAGAGGAAGAGTGATTAAAATGAGTGAAAGAGAGAGAGAGAGAAAGAGAGAGAGAGAGATGGGTAAAATGAGAGAAAGGTAAAATAAAGGTAAAAGAGAGAGAAAGAGGTAAAGTGAGGTAAAAGAAGAGAGAGAAAGATTCGGAGAGCGGGGCGATTTAAAAGAGTGTCAGAGTGAGGCAGAGACATAAACCCGGTGGGGAGAGAAAAAGTTAAATGAGATGGAGGGAGAGAAGTAAAGAGGCCGAGTCAGGGCTATAGTGTAGAGGAGGCGTCAGCGTCAAGGGTGTCTCAATGAGAACACATAAAACACTCCCTCATTCTGTCCGCTGTCAGCGCTCAGACACAGGCGTGACACACACAGAGA
Organism: Thymallus thymallus; assembly: GCA_023634145.1. Lineage (NCBI taxonomy): Eukaryota > Metazoa > Chordata > Actinopteri > Salmoniformes > Salmonidae > Thymallus > Thymallus thymallus. The sequence goes on along the minus strand of CM042404.1, from coordinate 22,620,408 downwards.
CACGTACACAAATGCACGCACACAAGCAGGAATACACAGATGTTTGAAATAGAAACACTACAAATCCTCAAAGTGCATACTGACTGCATTAGATACAGTATGTCTGTTGGTACGCCTGCTGACTGTGAATACACAACCACACACATTAGCGGGCCCAGTTCTGCAAACATACACTTCTATATGAAGTATGGTGTTATAGTAGACAGTCAAGCTGGCAGGGGAGAACAACAAATCTGAGGGAGTAGAAAGTCCACAGCTAGAGATATCCCATTGCCTGTACTGTATGTCAAAGGGGACCTGAGTTGTGCACCTTTCACAGAGGACACAAGGGAAACGCAGACCCGTGGCGGGCAGGTTCCACTAATGAAGTGAGGTTCTGAGGACAGGATTGTGTGAGCAGGCAGCACGGTGCGTGTGTATGTGTGTCGCCGCTAGGGAGAGGAAAAGGTCAATGAGGCTGCTGAAGTGACATACTCAGGCTCAATAGCCCTAATTGACCTGTTGGAGGGGTGAATGGAGACGTGGAACTTAACTTGACAGGGAAAGGTGTGTGTGTGTGTGTGTGTTAGAGCTGGGCGATATGGACAAAAATCCATATCGCAATAAATTGACCCATTTTCTACGATACCGATAAATCAGAGATAAATTACAATTAATACTTTTTGAGGGAGTAAAAAGAGCTGGACAATATGGATGTCAGGCTCTGGCCATAGAGAAGCTTTGCTTCTCTATATTTCTATGGTCAGAGTCTGGCAGATCTAGTATTCTACGTCTGTGTGGTGTTTTGTGTGGGATCCCTAATTAGAGCCAGCTGCATTGCATTACCTCTAATTAGGGATCCTACTTATATGTGTATGTTCCATCCCCATGGCGTGGTTCATTGTCTATTGTCCCGTGTTCGTGAGTTATACTTTCTATTATTGCATTTATTATTTTGTATAGTTCCCATCAGTATAGTTTATTCATTTAATAAACAATGTCGAACTATCGCTACGCTGCGCCTTGGTCTCTCTACACACCCGAACGTGACAATGGATAAAAAGTAATATTTTGATAAAATTAACTATATTATCTGGACAGTTACTTTACATTAGCGGCTTGGCACTGATCTAGAATTTTAGGACAACTGAGATGGTAGCCTATGATTCAAAAGGAAACATATTTGATCTAACATATCCAGGGAATGCATATTTTGATGTGGAACCTGTCAAAGTAGGATCCAGAATTATCAGATTTATTTATTTTTGCCAAAATATTGGCCATTAGGTTATATTATTCACCACCTGAGGAAGTGGGAACTCAACACTTAGCTAGATTGCTAACTCTAAATATGATATTGTTGCTATAGTATATAGCCATGTAGGCTAATTGATTAATCTCTCCGTAAATGTAGGCTAATGTCCTACAAAAACTGTCCAGCGCTAGGCCTAGGCTACTTGATGTAGCTCTGTGGGCACATCAACACCATACTACAGCCTACTCTGGTTGTAAAGTGGTGCCATTGACTCAATATTAAGAGATGAGAAATAAATGATATATTCACGGAAAGCTGTGACCCTCCTCTCTGTAACTAGAACAACACTTAGATTTTTGAGCAATGGTCAAATGTTTGTGCTTCTCAGAATGCATCTCTCCCTCTTCTGTGCGCACAGTGGGGAGAGGGAGTGAGAGTGGCCTGCTCACACAGCAGCCAACAGTGAAACAGGGACAGGCAGATACTTTCATAGCAGGAATTAACATAATGCATAATGGTTTTTGAACAATCTACAGGATTGTTGTGTAGCAAAAATACAGAAAATTACAGACATACGCAAAATGCTTTGGGCAATGCAATGATGGTGTAGGTCATTTCCGGTGTATCATCCCAGCTTGGTCAAGCTCTAGTGTTGCACAGTATACCGAAACTTCTGTACTTTTTCAATATTAGAAGATGAAAACAGTTCGGTACTCGAATTTTTGTTACTTTCGGTACTTCTGTAAAATGTCTCACATATACGGATTGGGAGGTTCCAGTCTGTCTAGTTATTTGTCTGAATCTTCTCAAGGGGGCCGTAGCTAGCCAGGCTATTTGCACATGCAGCTGACACAGTGAGAGTCACTTTAAAGAAGTAAGCGAGGAGAGAGAGAAAATGCTGACAGCGTGGTTTCTTCTAACGAAAACATCATACCTCCAAGACCGCACCTTGTTGACAAAACTGGCTGCAGAAGCGAACATGGGAATACTTTGCTTGCAGAGCAGATGAGGGCCAGCCCACCAAAAGAACTAAGCAAAAGGTGTTACAAAGCAGTGCAGTGCAAGGGAAGTTTAGTTCCAAAATGACAAACTATTTTACATGTGATATTTGCATTGTAACGTTAGTCTACAAGACACTACATTTGAATTATTTTTGAGTGACAATGACATGAACATATATTCAGCATGACATACATGTGAGCATTATAATATGATTATAGCCCAAAAGCAATGTGAAATGCACTCCTAACTGGACAGCAATAACATTTAGACTACTTTGCGTTTGTCTGGGCTTGCTAGCAGTAGCCAGCCAGCAGCCCTGGGTGGAGCATTGCACCCTGGGAAGTGAAATGCACTCTGGGATTTGTAGTATGCCGTGCAAAATCCATTGTATTTCTATGGTGTGTAGACTATTGCAATATACAGTTTACAAAACATGCTATTGAGTTGCACCCAAAAGTGTGTTTTATGTCATGTTGGAACTGAACTATTCATTTCATACATTACATGATTTAGATATAATGAATCATAGGTCCAATTAATGCAAATTGACCCAATATTATGGCCATACATGAACAAATTAACCCTGACATTTAGATGAGTCTCTGATATGGTTTTGCATAAGTGAAATTGAATATATTCTTCTGTTATTTAATATGGTCTTTAAATTCAATATAGAATAGAATATATTCTATACACCACACATAGTGACATTGACGTGCTAGCCATAATGGCTATCATCATCAAGTGGTTGCTAGCCATGTAGCTAACTAGCGAACTAGCTAACTTAGCTTCAAGGATAGCTTGCTAATATAAGCACGCTAGACAACTAGGCTAATGCTAACAAGTGTAAGTTAGACTATTAGCTAGCTATACTAGATGCTAAAGCCATCCATAGCGAAATGTTGAATCATTCATAGCTAGCTAGTTATCATCCTGGGTAAGCAAAGCTTGCATTGCATCGCCTCTCCTGTGCTTGAAGGAGAACTGGTCTCCATTGTTTTCACACACAACACTTGTGCCAACACTTATAAAAACCTTTTTACGAGATGTTACAAACTAGTTATTTTTGCCTTTTTTTAAATCTTCTGACTATGGTCCCTCAGTTGTATGCACAGCTTGTATTGGCACGATGCGTGAAATTTGTTTTAATTTGTCACTGACTAAACAACGATGAGCAGTATTTTTATTCTGGCTCCGAGGGGCGTAACGCTTCTAGTACTGCATGTGATGCAGTGCCTTAGACCGCTGCGCCACTCGGAAGGCCAGCAAATGTATCAGAGTTATTATATTACACTCAAAGTAACAATAATATTGTTATATGTTACTGTATTGATTTTCTTTACCCCCATCACTAGTATGCATGCGTGCACTCTTGTCCATTTCTCTAGGCTCACATCAAGCAAACTTTGGTAGAAATGTTTTAACATTTCCCAAACTCTAAAAACCTGTTTAGAGTAGGTCCTCTGATACTATACTTCTTATTAAAGTCAGTCTTCCATATTAGCTGATATTTCCTCTCAGTAGAGTACATACCGCCTAGCAGCTGCTGAATAGACAGACTCCCATTAGAAAGAAATGGCCGACTGCGAAACAGAAAGCAATTCCCTTCACCATTTGGGCCACTGTGTTGACCATTACTCTGGCACTACAGAGTGTAGCAATGTAACCGGTCATGTTGGGTAGTTTGCAGGGTTGTATACCAAGTCCGGCACAGTTTCATCTTGTTAATGGTTCAAACTCTATTTTGTTAACTTGTGTTTTATGGGACTTTTAATAATGTAGAATGTATGGGAATGTGTTGTTTAAGGGGGGTAGGTTGCTGACTAGTGTGAGCTCCGGTGGTAGCTGAGTGTGCATATAGAAGTGAATGCATCTGGGTCCGAAGGAAAACTATCCTCCAAGGTTTGTTTACGTGGTCATACATGCACACACACACTCTTAAAATGTCCCTCAATATCCATTCTGGCAGCGTCATGCACACACAGACACAAAAACAACCATGTTACAGGCCATCCATTTGCTTAACGTCCTTAGGCTTTGAACACGAAGAGGGGCAAATGAGAATTTTAGGAGACAAGGTATCATGTCCGTTTTCGTCTCAAGGGTGATTTAGTCTGTCGCCAGGCAGGAGAGGAGGGCAAGGAGAAGGAATTTGCGAGCGGATTGCCGGCGGTCTAAAGCCGATTTGTCTGATTGATGTTTGGACCTGGCCCGTCAGACTGACCTGTAGGGTGAGCCTGTAATTTAGGTTTCACTACAGCGAGAGTGGAACACACTGCCTCACACACACACACTCACACACACACACACACACACACACACACACACACACACACACACACACACACACACACACTCATTGCTGAGTCCATTTCACCTCCATCAGCAGCGCCCGACTGATCATTTAGTAAACCAATCACTCCAAATGCACTTATGCACTCCATGACGGTGGCTGTGTCTTATCTCTCCAGACAAGGAAGAAAGAAGAAAAGAAGGGGGGAAGAGAGGAGGGATGGCTGTTTGAGGTGTAAGTGATAGCCCGCATTGGCAAAGGAAATGGTTCAGAAGATAATGCTTCGTCAAGCAGCCAACCGGCCAGCCATCGATTTAATCTTGTGCCGTCTCCTGGATTTGACCATGTCACTGGCAGATTGAAAAGCTTAAGTGGGTGTGGGGGGGGAGGTGCATTCTCTCACCTGAGATCACTACAGCGCTAAGCTCATAATGGGGCCCAGATTGGCCCAAAACACTGGAGGGAAGAGACAGGATTTGAAGAACATCACAGGACAGCAGGCAGGCCTGGTCCCCTCAGGAATGCTAACAAGCAGGTGAAGCCACACAAACACACAGAGGCAAGAACAGTCACACATACACAGACACATTCAAGCAGACATACAGTACAAACAGGTTAATCCACATAGACGACACTGTCACGAGTGGGTGCGCAGCGCAGCGCAGGGATAGTTGTTCGACATATTTATTATACTATGTAAATGTTTAGATACTATGTATAACACAACACTAATGTCGAACTACGGAACAAACAAACACGAATGGACAAAACGTAAAGCACACTTACTTATCACCGTGACTGCGAAATATACGATAACGACCCACATCCCCGGTGTGGAACATACACATCTATGTAGGATCCCTAATTAGAGACGATGCACTACAGCTGCCTCTAATTAGGGATCCAACACAAACCACCACAAGAAACAGAAAGAATAGAACTGTCAGACTCTGACCATGGCTACATAGAGAAGCAAATAGGTTTCTCTATGACCAGAGCCTGACAGACACACAGAGATGCAGGCACATACACAGAGATGCAGGCACACACAGATGCAGATGCTCACACACACACACACATACACACTATTGACTTTTGCATGGCTTAGTTTGGTCTCATAATGCCCAGGTAGATCCCCTCGGCTCCTAGACCATCGATTTACATCTAATGAATATGCTAATAGTTGTCTTAGGAAGCTCACGGTGGTTACCTGTGTGTGAGGAGTAAGCGTTTGATTAGGTCTGATAGATTTTAATGTGGCGTGAGGATTAAGCATCTAAAAAAAATCTTAAACGTTGCTTTAATTAAAATAATCTTTTTTTAGATTTAGCCCCTCGTGTTGCATTCTGGGATGCGTCAATGTCCGGGATTAGCGGTAAACCCGGGTGTTTGGTAAACACATTTGTTAATCAAGACACACATGCAGACAAGCACACACTCTTAGATGCTCAGTCAATGACTGCCACACACATTTTAATTAGGCACACAGTTAGTCCACAAACACACGCACGCACTCTCACACACATTTGTACACACTCACACAGTCTCTTTCTCTCAAACACACACACACACACACACACACATCTGACAGCCAGCAGGATGAATAAACAGGAGCCACCCAGGTGTAATTATGGTCCACCATGGACCTATGTCTCATGTTTATAAGATGAGGTTGTGGTCTCTCCTTGACCTGCTGACATTGTTTGGTATGCCACTGGGGCTCCCAGGACTACCATTAGGAAGCATATTTGTCCAAGGCCATCTAAATAATATTCATTTATAACTCTTTTATGGTGATTACTTATTCCCATCTCTCATTAATACGCACAAGCACCACTTTGGAGAGCTTCCGACATATTGTTTATACCTATACAGTTCATTTCAAATGTGCACACACATAAGGGATAGGGACGAGGTCAAGGGACTAGGTGTGATTTTTGGACCAGCCGTAGAAATACGTACAATATCAGCATAATCCCCTACGTAAATGGTGCCGTTTGTGAGGAGAACTCTGTGGAATGTAAGGTTATTAGTAGAGAAATGTCTCAGTGTTGGAACCATTGCTAGCATTGGGCAGACAGAGATGGTGGTTCTGGCCACAGTCAATCAAGACCATGTAATGGGATCTTTATTGCCTGTGATGGCTGGGTGTTGCAGGAGGTTCATAGCGGCTGTCACCTCTTAATTAAAGTCCAATAAGATCTCTAATGAGGAGAGATTTCAGGGGCTTCTGTCAGTGGCCATTACTCATATGACACTCTATTTACCATATACTGCTACTTTTGACCAGAGAGCCGTACATATGTGCTATTTTAATATGACCAGTTTCTCACAGCATGAAAATAATCCTGCAGAAACAGGAAATGTGAATTATTATGTGGATTATAATATAATATATTCTCTTTTTAGCCAGTAGTTCTGAAAGTAGCGCTCACGAGCCAAAAGTGGTCCCACATACTGTATGTGCAGATATGTGCACCACGTCATTGCTCTGTCTATCTCTCTGCTGTGTGTCCATGATGTGTCTCTTGCTAGCTGTTATTCATAAGGTGAGGGGCTGAAGCTCATTGGTTGAACTCGAATTGCTAGGGGGCTTGCCCACATGAGGAAACATTTTTGGAAAATAGTGCAGCAAAGCTTCCAGAAAAACTGTCACTAGTCTAAGACACTGCATCTCAGTGCTAGAAGTGTCACTACAGACAACCTGGTTCGAATACAGACTGTATCACAACCAGCCGTGATTGGGAGTCCCATAGGGCGGCACACAATTGGCCCAGCATCGTCCGAGTTTGGCCGGTGTAGCCCGTCATTGTAAATAAGAATTTGTTCTTAACTAGCCACCCTTTGCCTTGATGACAGCTTTGCACACTCTTGGCATTCTCTCAACCAGCTTCATGAGGAATGCTCTTCCAACAGCCTTGAATGAGTTCCCACGTATGCTGAGCACTTGTTGGCTGCTTTTCCTTCACTCTGCAGTCCAACTCATCCCAAACCATCTAAATTGGGATGAGGTCGGGTGATTGTGGAGGTGAGGTCATCTAATGCAACACTCCATCACTTTATTTGGTCAAATAGCCCTTACACAGCCTGGAGGTGTGTTTTGGGTCATTGTCCTATTGAAAACAAATGATAGTCCCACTAAGCGCAAACCAGATTGGATGGCGTATCGCTGTAAAATGCTGTGATAGCTATGTTGGTTAAGTCTGCCTTGAATTCAAAATATATTACAGACAGTGTCACCAGCAAAGCACCCCCACACCATCACACCTCCTCCTCCATGCTTCACAGTGGGAACCACACATGCAGAGATCATCCATTCACCTACGCTGCGTCTCTCACAAAGACACGGTGGTTGGAACCCAAAATCTATAATTTGGACTCATCAGACCAAAGGACAGATTTCCACTGGCCTAATGTCCATTGCTCGTGTTTCTTGTTCCAAGCAAGTCCCTTCTTCTTATATTTGTCCTTTAGGGGTGGCAGGTAGCCGAGTTTTTAGAGCGTTGGGCATGTAACCGAAAGGTTGTTGGATTGAATACCTGAGCTGACAAGGTAAAATTATGTTGTTCTGCCCCTGAACAAGGCCCACTGTTCCTAGGCTGTCATTGTAAATAAGAATTTGTTCTTAACTGACTTGCCTAGTTAAATAACAAATGGTGGTTTCTTTGCAATAATTTGACCATGAAGGCCTGAACAGTTGATGTTGAGGTGTGTCTGTTACCTCTGTGAAGCATTTATTTGGGCTGCAATCTGAGGTGCAGTTAACTCTAATGAACTTATGGCAAGTAACTCTGGGTCTTCCTGTGGCGGTCCTCATGAAAGCCGTTTTAGTTTTTGCGACTACACATGAAGAAAACTTTCAACGTTCTTGAAATTTTACGGATTGACTGACCTTCATGTCTTAAAGTAATGATGAATTGTCATTTCTCTTTGCTTATTTTAGCTGTTCTTGCCATAATATGGACTTGGTCTTTTACCAAATAGGGATATCTTCTGTATAACACCCCTACCTTGTCACAACACAACTTTTTTGGTTACTACGTGATTCCATATGTGTTATTTCATACTTTTGATGTCTTCACTGTTACTCTACAATGTAAAGAAAAACTCTGGAATGAGCAAGTGTGTCCAAACTTTTGACTGGTGCTGTATGTCTCCGCTGAATGCTTTCAAATGACACTGTCAGCTGTCACTGCTCTCTTTCATCTTGGTCCCGGGGACTCCGAAAGGGAGTGCTGGTTTTTGTTCCAGACCAGCACTAACATGGTGGGGGAACAGGAAGGACACTGCTTTCAGTGCTGAACATGGTGGAGGAACAGGAAGAACACTTATTTCAGTGCTGAACATGGTGGAGGAACAGGAAGGACACTGCTGTCAGTGCTGAACATGGTGGAGGAACAGGAAGGACACTTATTTCAGTGCTGAACATGGTGGAGGAACAGGAAGGACACTGCTGTCAGTGCTGAACATGGTGGAGGAACAGGAAGGACACTGCTGTCAGTGCTGAACATGGTGGAGGAACAGGAAGGACACTGCTGTCAGTGCTGAACATGGTGGAGGAACAGGAAGAACAATGCTTTTAGACAACTTTATTTGCACCCTGTATCCCTTTGTCCCTCACCTTAAACAACTTTGTGCTGAGCCAAGCAAACAGCAAACCTTGACTCTGCTGTGCTGCACAGGTGTTCCTCAATGGAATAGTCAGGCAGGCGGGAGACACTGAGCAATGACTGTGACTTTCTTATTTGTGTTTGTCATGGGTATTTGTGTATAGTGTGTTCTGCACTGCACAAATAACCAGGTTACGTAAGTCGAGTCTGGAACACAGTGTGACCAAGTCAAAAGGAGGATACTGCGATGCACCACAAGGCTCCTCTATGGTCATTCCACCCCAACCCCTCACCAGTCTTTACTCTGCCTCCACCCCAATGGACAGTTGTTATTATGTATATAGTGCTACATATATTTATATTGTTTTCATTACCATTTTCATTATTTTATTTCACTTAGTCCTGCATGTTGGAGCTCGAAGTCTAAGATTCTCACTGTACCCTGCAATCACACCTGCAACCCTGTACATGTGACTATACAACATTCTGAATCTGAATCTCTACCCCCCTCTCTACTCCCCCCACCCTCTTGTGTCAGAGCTTGAGAAATGGGTTTAACCATCCTTGAAAGTTCAAAAAACATGTTGTTGTTTTATGAGGCGACATCAGAGCGTACTTAATAGTTGGGTCCATCTGAGGCGATCAAGAATGAATTGGGGACATTTTTTATTAATATTGTACAGTATAGTGAGTGGTTTCTGTTGTGGAGTTGTTTGTGATGGGGATGACATGAAACAGTTGAATCTCTGAGCACATCTCAGGGCTGACTGGTTTTAAATGTTCTTTAAAGGAAAGACCACATTTCTACTCCATTGGTTAGAGATGTAGGGTCGTAATTTGAGCCAGGTTACTACAGCAGGTAAATAATCCTGCAGTTACAGGAAATGTGAATTATTATGAGGATTATAATTAAGGGACATTTTTGTAGGGGTCGATACAATTTTCTTCAGGGAAAAATAATTCTGAAACTGAAAGTTAGACATTTTTGCAACAGGATGATCAAAATAAGATCATCTATCTGTAATTGCTGATATCTGTAGGTATATCTTCTTGTTCTTCTTTCTGGGTTCCACTTTTTGCTAGCCATGTTAATGCGCAGAAATGCGTAATCGGATCTAATGGTTGTGTCGCTCCGAACTGTGCATGTGCGTGGCATCAAATCAAATCACTCCGTCGATATAAAGTTGTCTGAAGAAAATGAAAACGTGTCAGTTTGCTATTTTCACGAGGTTGAAGTAATAACATGCATTGGCTTCAATCTAGGTTGTACCATTAGAAATAGAGAAAACTAAGGAAGATTTTTTCCACTTCTGTCATCGACTTCCCAAACCCCGGGCTGGTCTGTCGAGTCTGCTTCGTGAAGCGTTCCTACAAGTATCGCAATGTTGGGCCTCTGGGTTTGGAAACTCTGTGGTACTACCATGTCAACAAAAGTACAGCATGTGCATACTGGCTGACATAAACACTAGTCTCATTCTTCCCAATGTATCTTCTCCTCTTCCTTTAGTAAGCAAAAGGCCTGATTCTGACACGGCCTTGTGTCTCAACCATGTGTCTCTTCTCTATTATTCATGTAGTCCCCATTTAAAAGTCTTCTCAGTTTACCGTTTACATTTTTTGTTTTGGCTAACGTCACCACCAACCACTCAGGTCAGATTACCAGACCGTAATGTTCAGAGGCCTCCACTGGGATTCAAAATGGAGGACCGGTTGCCTTGGCCCAATATGTGTGGCTGCGACTGCTGCTCAGTCCACACATAAAGAAAAGCTTGAGTAGAAATGAGAATGGATGTGCAGGGGAGAGTAGAGGTGAGATTTTTTTTCTCATACTCCTCTCTTTTCCTTAGGTTGCATGAGAAGGACTGAGAAGATGCACTGCAGATGAAAGTGGCATGTGCTCTTTATTTATTCAAAGATACTGTGAGGTAACATGTGGGGACATACACAAGTTGAAGTATTATTAAGTCTGAATGTCCAGGGTCTGGTTCATCTTAAGGTTTACTCCATCCTAATAGGTTCTGTTAGTAGTAACTTTATTATGGATTTATTGATTTATCCTAGATTAAATCGGACTATTTTGAGGAAGAGTTATGGCTATGTTGTTGCTACGGTGGCTCAAGAGGGACAACCACTTTGAGCACAGATGTTCGCTTCGCCTAGCTGAGTTCTTCTAGGAGCAAACCAAACCTATGTATGCGGACGCCTTCAGTGTTCACAGTAAACGAGCGCCAGAAGTTGCACTGAATTTTCACAACAAGATTGCGCTCAGCAGACATGAAATTTGCTCAGTGCCAGATTTTTTTGGGGGGAACATTGCCTGTGAGTGGCCCATTTATGGTTTTACAGTGGTTTTCTGAAAACCAGAACATTTAATAAAAGTTGTCATAATGATGTCATCAACACCAGTTTTCCAGAAGTGTGACCGTCAACAAGCCAGTTCCACTCATTAGAACCTTTCTCCATCATGGTTCTTCCATAACCTCCCTATATCCCCCTGGAGTCCCACTGGGTAACAGCTTTCTGCGTAAATGTTTGGCCTATAGGGACTTCCTGTCTCTGCAACATGCTGTCACCAGTAATCCTAAGAGATAACATGGCTGCCATGCTAACTTGCTAATGAATCACCTCTAAGGTATAATCTTCCTCTCCTCTCCATACTGTTCCCTGTTGGGTTTCACATTCATGTCATCCAATTGACGTAAGCTAGCCTTAATCACGTTACAGATCAATTCAGGCCACCCACATTACCTCCACCTGCTCCTACAGACTGAGACTGGGATAATACTATCATGATTGGCTTTGTCATGAAGTTGGTTGAGATAATGCCGAGGGTGTGCAAAGCTGTCATCAAGGCAAAGGGTGGCTACTTTGAAGAATCTCAAATATAAAATATATTTTGATTTGTTTAACACTTCTTTGGTTACTACATGATTCCATATGTGTTATTTCATAGTTTTGATGTCTTTACTATTATTCTACAATGTAGAAAATAGTACAAATAAATAAAAACCCTTAAATGAGTAGTTGTGTCCAAACCTTTGACTGGTACTGTATATCGACAGAAACAAGATAGATCCTGCTTCTGTGACCTGTTTGAGTGTTTGTTTAATAGCCTACTGATTCAGTGAGCACCAAGCCTCATGCAACCACATGTCAGATAAACAATCTCACAAATTTGGCTGTTTTTAATCTTTGCTATGCTGTAATAAAGGCTTTTTTCCCCATTAGAACAGCCTCTCCGGTATTAATTATGATTGAATTAGTGTTGTTTACACTGTTCCAAATTTTCAGAAAAATTATAAAAATAATAACCCTCCTTTTCCTTAATCTCCTTATTGTTATTATTTATATAATTTTGAATGATCATCATTATAATACGTAATATAATTATCATTAGTAGGCTTAGTATAGCAGCCTTGTATAACCACCATCGAGCTGTAGGCCCTAGAGCACATCCTGTCTAGTTTTAAGGCCTATATTTCAATACTTATATAGGCTACTGTATGAATCAATCATTAATTTGTTAATGTCATAACACAGCATAGGAGTCAATCATGATTTGAAATGCAATCAAGCATTTTAATTTTTAAATAAAATAACAAAGTGACCCTTGAATAATTTGAATAATTAGTATAAACTGTTCCATGTCGCCAATTGCATTCACGAATGCATACAACTATTTGTAGTCTTTTCCCCAAAAAAATGAATGCGTTACAACAGACTCTCGTGATGCACACGTGTCATGTAAAGAGAACAAGGGTTGAGGGAATAGTGAATCCTTAACAAAGGAGGGATTTCAGTAACAGATCTTTTCAGTCAGAAATGGCTGTAATTATGTTGCAGCTTCAGCAACACAGCGATAAACACTGTTGATGTTCTGTGGTGGTCGCTGCAGCAGGGAGGAGAGAGAGACAACGGGTGCTAGTCAAACAGTCACAAGCTGTTATTTTTAACACAAGTCTCAGCCTGGCCTGGCCCGGCACAATCAAATGGTACTCCCTCTAGTCATCTGTGTGTCTTAATTATTTAATCAAACAGTTTGCTTAAAGCATCAGACAAGCTCAGTGCATATAGTTGATTTGATTAAAACATATAGGATGTGTCTATATATGGAAAAATACATGTTTAAAAATTTGGACCAATCCATTAGTAGAAAGAACCGACGACTCTCGGTAGTCGGGGACAGCCCTATTTAATACACATATACAGTGGGGAGAACAAGTATTTGATACACTGCCGATTTTGCAGGTTTTCCTACTTACAAAGCATGTAGAGGTCTGTAATTTGTATCATAGGTACTCTTCAACTGTGAGTGACGGAATCTAAAACAAAAATCCAGAAAATCACATTGTATGATTTTTAAGTAATTAATTTGCATTTATTGCATGACATAAGTATTTGATACATCAGAAAAGCAGAACTTAATATTTGGTACAGAAACCTTTGTTTGCAATTACAGAGATCATACGTTTCCTGTAGTTCTTGACCAGGTTTGCACACACTGCAGCAGGGATTTTGGCCCACTCCTCCATACAGACCTTCTCCAGATCCTTCAGGTTTCGGGGCTGTCGCTGGGCAATACGGACTTTCAGCTCCCTCCAAAGATTTTCTATTGGGTTCAGGTCTGGAGACTGGCTAGGCCACTCCAGGACCTTGAGATGCTTCTTACGGAGCCACTCCTTAGTTGCCCTGGCTGTGCGTTTCGGGTCGCTGTCATGCTGGAAGACCCAGCCACGACCCATCTTCAATGCTCTTACTGAGGGAAGGAGGTTGTTGGCCAAGATCTCGCGATACATGGCCCCATCCATCCTCCCCTCAATACAGTGCAGTCGTCCTGTCCCCTTTGCAGAAAAGCATGTCCAAAGAATGATGTTTCCACTTCCATGCTTCACGGTTGGGATGGTGTTCTTGGGGTTGTACTCATCCTTCTTCTTTCTCCAAATACGGCGACTGGAGTTTAGACCAAAAAGCTCTACTTTTGTCTCATCAGACCACATGACCTTCTCCCATTCCTCCTCTGGATAATCCAGATGGTCATTGGCAAACTTCAGACGGGCCTGGACATGCGCTGGCTTGAGCAGGGGGACCTTGCGTGCGCTGCAGGATTTTAATCCATGACGGCGTAGTGTGTTACTAATGGTTTTCTTTGAGACTGTGGTCCCAGCTCTCTTCAGGTCATTGACCAGGTCCTGCCGTGTAGTTCTGGGCTGATCCCTCACCTTCCTCATGATCATTGATGCCCCACGAGGTGAGATCTTGCATGGTGCCACAGACCGAGGGAGATTGACCGTCATCTTGAACTTCTTCCATTTTCTAATAATTGCGCTAACAGTTGTTGCCTTCTCACCAAGCTGCTTGCCTATTGTCCTGTAGCCCATCCCAGCCTTGTGCAGGTCTACAATTGTATCCCTGATGTCCTTACACAGCTCTCTGGTCTTGGCCATTGTGGAGAGGTTGGAGTCTGTTTCATTGAGTGTGTGGACAGGTGTCTTTTATACAGGTAACGAGTTCAAACAGGTGCAGTTAATACAGGTAATGAGTGGAGAACAGGAGGGCTTCTTAAAGAAAAACTAACAGGTCTGTGAGAGCCGGAATTCTTACTGGTTGGTAGGTGATCAAATACTTATGTCATGCAATAAAATGCAAATTAATTATTTAAAAATCATACAATGTGATTTTCTAGATTTTTGTTTTCGATTCCGTCTCTCACAGTTGAAGTGTACCTATGATAAAAATTACAGACCTCTACATGCTTTGTAAGTAGGAAAACCTGCAAAATCGGCAGTGTATCAAATACTTGTTCTCCCCACTGTAAGTGAATTTGTCCAAATACTATTGGTTCTTCAAATGTGTGGGACTATGTACAAAAAGTGCTGTAATTTCTAAACAGTTAACCCCATATGAACAGTCTGCTCTTTAACCTTATAGTCATTGTAACATTTCAAATCCAAAGTGCTGGAGCACAGAGCCGAAACAAACCAAAACATTTCACTGTGCAAAATACTTTTGGACCTCACTGCTGCAGGCAAAAGCATATAATTGAACCTTTGCTAAGCCCCACCCCCCTTGGTTTTCGGATAAATCAATAAATCCATAATAAAGTTACTACTAACAGAACCTATTAGGATGGAGTAAACCTTAAGATGAACCAGACCCTGGACATTCAGACTTAATACCTCAGACAACATTTTCCCGGGAAGCCCAATTGCCCCTAATACACAATCAAATATCCCTTGCTAATCAGGAAACTCTTTGTATGGTGTGGTACAGTAGACTGTCATTATAATTGCTTAATGGGAACCTGGTAAAACTATGTTTGTAGCTAGTGTGGCTAACCACTGCATGAATTCACTGTCAGCATGCAGTCAAAGCTACTAACCACTTTTGGAGCTAACTATTGCTCTCAAATCATATCCCTGATGTCGACAGCAAATGAGAGTTGTATTAATAAAATGGCTAACTTAGCTAGCTTACATACATTTAGAGAAAACAAGTTATATTAAGTGACTAGCTAGCTAGTATTAGCCACGTTTGATAGTCAATGAGACGGAGAGCTTGCTAACCAGCTGAGCTAGTAAAAAATGTAACAATATTATGATTTCGGATAGAAACATCAACAGGCTCTGCATTTCATGAATCACAGTAGCAAGTACCTCTCGTGCACTGTTCAATTATTTAAACAAATAAGCACTTTTATGTTTTTCCCAATGCCCTCACTGGCTTTCATGTGTTTCAAACGTGAGCTTGCCGAGGTAATGGAACTCGATGAGTTACTATCATTTGGAGCGCTGCGATTGTTTGCCCAAAATTCTGGGGTGGGGCTTAACGAAGAGTCAATTACACCCTCACTTTCTTTCCCTCTGTATCATCTTTGATCTATTACGTCTGCTTCTCTGTCGTAGGACAGACAGGGACATAATTAAAAGCATTGTGTGGAAGAAATATACAATCTGAGCGGCAATTACACTCTGGCAACCAGACAGCTCACTTGACTAATGCAAGGAGAACTCAATTATTAAAAGGATTTATGAATATATTTTTTTTAAATTCTCGCTTGCAGATGTTGAGACAGGTTTTGGACGTTGAAAGGATAAAATAAATCTTAAAAGTTTTCGTTTTGTCATTTCATTAAATGTCTGGCAGGGAAGTAGAATGGGACTCATTAAGAAAAGTTAATATCCTGAGAAAAGAATGACAGAGGATCGTTCTGGCGAATGTATTAATATCATTACTCATCTGTCATCGTGCGCGAGGAAGACTATGTGGGGAAAGCGTCACTCTTGGAGATTTTTCACCCCCCCCCCCACTAAATATATCTCCTCTAGCTAAATTAATTCCTTTAGTGCACCATAAAACAGTGACCAGTCACAACGCTCAACCACAGAACAGCACAGTCATGATAAAGACAAAACATTTGGATATTTCCTGGTGTTCAATGGTTCAAACGCAAATTCAGGACTGTGCCTTTAAGGCCATCATTGCAAATGATGACAGTCTCTCACCATATGTGTCAAGAAATAAAAAAAGACAATGCCCTTCAAAAAAAGCCTTTACCAAGTTACGTAAGACAGTATGAGACAGAGGCAGAAAGAGTAATGTAATATCAGAATATATGATCTCTCCACCTGTCTGTGTGTGTCACCCTCGCGGCTCCAGCCACTGAGACACAAACCTTTCTATCCTCAGGCCCAAATGTCACACCTACAGCAGGAGATTAAGAGACCGCCTGAGGCTTAAATTCAGCTTTAAGGCATCATGAAAGCCTTGGACACGTTCAAAGCCCCATCATTCATGTGAAAGGCCTCTTCCTAATATACAGGCAGGAGATATAAAGGTGTTACCTGCCTCTGTCTATCAGCCTGATTCATCCTGCAGCTCTACATTGTCCACTTTCTTCATCTGCCTAACAGGCAAAAGTTGGACATGATGGGCTGGTGTCTTAGTAAAATACTGTAGCTACGCGGCTCTGAGACCACCGTCCGTGGGGGATGCACAGCCCAAGCGCGCACCTCCCCAAAATTCCCAACCAGCGCAGTTCTGTGCATGCGTCTTCTATTAATTAAAAGCCAACGATCCAATATTCTCCAAAACTGCTGTGCGTACGCATACATGCTTTGGACTCTGATTATTATTATTATTATTTTAAAAGATAAGTGCTTTACACCCACCAGCCAACAGCATATTACACACAACCATCCCCAAATAAGTACCGCAAGCAAAAAGTCGAATTTACTCACTCACTTTTCCTACTCCTATGGGTGAAGAAAAATGCTCCTCCGAGATCCCTGTGAATTTCCTGACATATTGGATACGAGAGACGAATGCAAATGAGTGTGGTTTGAGGGATTTATTTAGGCGCGTTATTCGGCAGGATGTTAATGCAAGTTTATGAGAGGGGTGCTTCAGGAGTCAGGGCTGATGGGATGGAGATGGGAGGCTCTTTATCAGTTTGACATCCAGGTAACCCACTTTTACTTTGGTGCTTTTTACTCTTTGATTGCAAGAATAGCTGAGGGAAGCACTATCTCCCTACCTGTCGAGCTGAGGCTGGATGAGGATGGCATGCTGTCACCTATGTGGATACACAAACCCTATGAAGATGCACACACATACACATACGCACACACTCTCTCTGAAGTTTTAGGATGGAAGGACACACAACCTCTCTGAAGTATGTAGGGCACACACACACTACCTGTGACATTTCAGAGGACAAACACTCTATATGTCCATTTTGGGATGGGGCGATTGTTCTGGCAATTCTCACATAGAAACATAATTGTGAGGAAGGATGTTTGACATGCTTTTTACATTTAGATCACAAAACCATTTATTTTGAACCTATAAGGTTCTATCTGACATTTGTCAAAAATGAGTTAGTCACATATAATTGATCTTTAGACATTTCTTCATATGTCTGTGAAGTTAGATTTGTGAAAAAGTTAATTTTGTGAAATAGTGAAATAAATGAAGTTACATCTGCATAAACACATTTTAACTTATCGCTATAAGGTTCTATCTGCAATCCAATCACAAGCCTGAACAAATACAGAAAGACCAATCAGAACACATGTCTTTGCCATCTCCCTCTAAGTATGGTTTAGGCTAGGCTAGTGGTGGAAAAAGTACCCAATTGTCATACTTGAGTAAAAGTAAAGATGCAAAGATACCTTAATAGGAAATTACTCAAGTAAAAGTGAAAGTCACCCAGTAAAATACTACTTGAGTAAAAGTATAAATGTACTTAAGTATCAAAAGTAAAAGTAAAAGTATAAATCATATCAAAATCCTTATATTAAGCAAACCACTAATAGCCAGGGGCACACTCCAACACTTAGACATCATTCAGAAGCAAAGCATTTGTGTTTAGTGAGTTTCCAGAACAGAGGTAGTAAGGATAACCAGGGATATTCTCTTGATAAGTATGTGAATTGGACCTTTTCTGTCCTGCTAGGTATTCAAAATGTAACAAGTACTTTTGGGTGTCAGGGAAAATGTATGGAGTAAAAAGTACATACTTTTCATTAGGAATGTAGTGAAGTAAAAGTAAAAGTTGTCAAAAATATAAATAGTAGAGTAAAGTACAGATATCGCCCAAAACTACTTAAGTAGTACTTTAAAGTATTTTTACTTAAGTACTTTACACCACTGCTAGCCAGAAATAATGGCATGCAAGCAAAAAATGATGAGTATCTCAAAAGGAGCCCTTTTGATTCTGTTTATTTTAAGACATATCGTTTGGAACAAAATACCCTACAAGTACATAACATTTCCAGAGTGGGCTTCCTGATAACTCAGAAGTTCAGATACATTTTATGAGCACCACCAACACAGTGAATGGTAAATTGATTCAAGGGGAACTCCCTCTGCTGGTGATTTGCTAAATGTGCAATCCTTAAGGAGGGCTGTGATTGGTTAATGACCTATAACATCAATTTATATTTATAAAATGGGTAACATCATTAAGTACCAGAGAGCCCACTCCTGAAATGTGATGTGTTACAAGAGTATACTTTTCCAAACGATATGTCTAAAAATAAGGAAAATCAAAAAGGGTACTTTGGCGATATTACTATGAATATTTTTTATGTTTAATAAATTAATGTTTTTTTCATTTCAGAATCTAGACATAATCCATATTTGAGAGAAAACTATAAGGAGTACAATGACACCAAGATGTTGCTTGTATCATGTACGGTTCACTGATCATAAAGTCTTACAGGAGACAATTTTCATCATGATTTTACAAAAATAAATAAAAAGCATGTCAAACCACCTTCCTGACAATTAAGTTTCAATGTAAGAATTGACAGAACAATCTGAGATAGCAAATATATTTTATGCCTACGCTGGCGTGGAATTGACCAATGGATACTGAATGAGTGTGGATAGATTCTAGTTCCATGCCCTTTGCAAGGATTACTATCACACATAGATGCACTCTCTATCATTTGTTCCCATTGAATTTATTTGTCATTTGAATCAGAGAACCCTCCCTCTAACCACTCCTGGGTCTGAAGATAAAGAAAAATCTCTTTTTGGTGTGTGTGTGTGTGTGTGTTTCGACTGAAATCTGTGGTGTGGCTCGGCCCCAGAAAAATCCCTAGCAAGAGAGTGGATCTAGAACTCTTGCCAAAGATGCATTCTGATCTATAACTCAAAGCCAAATTTGCAGTGCATTCAGATTTACAGCTTAGCGATATCTGTATTCTGATCGTGAACGCAGGCCATACATTCTGATTTAGAACTCAGGCCATACATTCTGATTTAGAACTCAGGCCATACATTCCGAATTAAAACGCAGGCCATATATTTTGATATTAGAACCCAGGCCATGCTGAGTGTACAAAACATTATATTTATCAAATGGCTAACATCATTAAAAGTACCAGAGAGCCCACTCCTGAAATTTGACGTGTTACAAGACGTGTTACCACTAGGACCATTAGGAGATGGTCCCCGGAGGCGAATGAGGCCCTACAGGACTGCTTTGAGACAACAGACTGGGATGTGCTCTGTGAGGCTCATGGGGAGGACATTGATGGACTTACAGACTGCATAACGGACTATATACATTTTTGTGTAGACAACACTGTACCCACCAGGAAGGTACGCTGTTTTCCAAATAATAAACCCTGGGTCGCCAGCGATCTGAAGGCCCTGCTGAATGAGAAGAAATTCAAAGGGAGCTGAAGTTGCGGATTGCTGAAGGGAAGAGAGTGTATAAGGAGAAGATGGAGGACAAGCTGAGGCAGAGCCAGGTGAGAGAGGTGTGGAATGGTATGAGAAATATCACTGGCTTCAAAAAGTCAAACAGTGAGCAGACGGAGGGGACCCAGGACAGAGCCAATGAGCTGAACCAATTTAACAGGTTCAATATGAGCTCTCCAGGCCACACACCCTGAAGAAGGTGCACTCCACTGTCCTGAATGACTTCAGACCTGTAACGCTAACATCCCACATCATGAAGACCCTGGAAAGGTTAGTCCTCGCTCACCTCAGACCCCAGGTGTACATCACTGGACCCCCTGCAGTTTGCATACCAGCACAACATTGGTACCAGCACAACAGTGCCTTCAACACCATTCAGCCCCTGCTACTGGGTGAGAAGATGAGGAGGATGAAAGTGGAAGCACCCTTAGTCTCCTGGGTTACGGACTACCTGACTGGCAGGCCACAATTTGTGCGGCTACAAAGCTGCGTGTCAGAATGGGCAATGAACGGGCAGTGAGCAACAAAGGGACCCCCCAGGGAACGGCCCTGTCCCCCTTCCTGTTCACCCACTACACCTCAGACTTCAGATATAACTCTGAAACTTCCCACCTGGGCAGGAGGAGGAGTACAGGAGCACAATCAATTACTTTGTGGTGTGGTGTGAGCAGAACCACCTTCAGCTCATCATCAGCAAAACAAAGGAGATGGTGGTGGACTTCAGGAGAACCAATGCCCAACCGACTGCAGTCCCTATACAGGGGATGGATGTGTAAATGGTTGGGTCATACAAGTTCCTGGGAGTCCATATGGACAGCAGGTTGGAATGGGCGTGTAACACCGGGGCTCTGTACAAAAAGGGCCAGAGCCGACTCTACTTTCTGAGGGGGCTCAGGTCCTTCAACATGTGCAGTAAACTACTGCATACTTTCTATTTTTGCAGTAGTGTGCTGGGGCGCCAACATAAAGGCTGGTGATGCTTCTCGGATAAATAAGCTGATCAGGAAGTCTAGGTCTGTTTTGGGGATTAACCTTGACACTCTAGAGGAGGTGGTGGAGAGATTGATCCTGGCCAAACTGCTGGCCATCATGGATAACGTCACCCACCCTCTGCATGCCATAGTTCTGATGCAGAGGAGCACCTTCAGTCAACTTGATCCCACCACGGTGTGCCAGAGAGCGCTACAGGAGGTCCTTCCTGCCGGCGACTATTAGACTATTTAATGCCTCACCTGGGTGCTGTGCCGTCGGCAACATGGAGCTGTTGGGGTGTTAGGACCTAGTTTAACAATTAGGCATCCATCCGTGAGTTACTTTCAGGTCTGTAATCACTCATTCACTCAGGACTTATTCATTCAGCACTCATTCATTCAGGACTGTATATACAGTACATATTCATATACAGTTGTTCTATCATATCACATGCAATATTGTAAGTAATTCTAGTCATTCACTCAGGACTGTACATTAGTATCCTGTCAGTAGTATCTTTTTTCATTGCATATAGTATATCAAATGTACAATACGTGCATTTATCTGTAATTAAACCCTGTACTAGGGACTTTATGTTAAGGGAATTATTATTATTACCCTAATTTATATCATACATATATTTAGCTATTTTAGTAGCTCTTCCTGTCATTTACCTGTTCATTTAATTTATTTAACCATGCAAATATTAAAATATTCATTTACCTGTGTATTTAAGTAAACTATCATTACCCTCATTTATATCATATGCACATTTAGCTATTTAAATATATTTTTCTGCTGTCTACCTTTATAGTTAACCATGCAAATATGTTTTATTAATATCAACTTGCAATAGTTTTTTTTTCACCTAACACTCTATAATAATGTATAGTGTACATATTCACTCATACTATGCAATGCCTTTTTATAGCTTTTTGCACTCCAAACTTTCTGTATTTTTATACTTCTTTATACTGCTGCATTATGTATCATGTATCATGTATCTGTCTTTTGTGTATTTCATTTTGGCATTTTGCACCTGTCCTGTGTTTTTCGTAGCTGCTTGACAAAGACATTTCCCCTTGGGGATCAATAAAGTAAATCTATCTATCTATCTATCTATCTATCTATCTATCTATCTATCTATCTATCTATCTATCTATCTATCTATCTATCTATCTATCTATCTATCTATCTATCTATGAATCCAGGTGAAAGCTATCATCCCTTATTGATGTCACTTGTTAAATCCACTTCAATCAGTGTAGATGAAGGGAAGGAGACAGGTTAAATAATTATTTTTTAACATTGAGACAATTGAGACATGGATTGTGGTTGTGTGCCATTCAGAGGGTGAATGAGCAAGACAAAATATTTAAGTTCCTTTGAACGGGGTATGGTAGTAGGTGCCAGGTGCACCGGTTTGAGTATGTCAAGAACTACATCGCTGCTGGGTTTTTCACACTCAAAAGTTTCTTGTGTGTGTCAAGAACGGTCCACCACCCAAAGGACATCCAGACAACGGCAGGCCAGTGGTCGAAAACGGGTAATTGATGAAGAGCACAAAGGAGGCTGACACGAATTGTGCAGAGCAACAGACGGCTACAGTTAGTCAACCGACAGTTCAGTACAACATTAGTGTCCAAAGACCCATAAAAGAATGCACAACTCGTCGTACCTTGACACAAATGGGGTATGGGAGCCTACGACCTTACAGAGTTCCACTTCTTTCAGCAAAAAAATTAGAAACTGTGGTTGCAGTGGTCTAAGGAATGAAAACACTGGACCCTGGAGAATTGGAAAAACATTACCTGGTCTGATGAATCCAGGTTCCTGCTGTTTCACACTGATGGGTGGACTAGGGTATAGAGAACCACATGAGGACATGCATCCATCATGTCGTGTGTCAACATCGGGTGGTGGTGTGATGATGTGGAGTGTGTTTTCATGGATTGGGCCCCTAGATAATAGTGGAGAAACATTGAATGCCAATGTTTATCTGTACATATATCTGTACATCATTGCCAATCAGTTGCATCCCTTCATGGCAGCAGTGTATCCATTTGAATAGATTTTAATGCCCTATGCCACAAGGCTAGGATTGTCCAGGATTGGTTCCATGAACATGACAGTGAATCCAGCTTACTTCAGTGGCTTGCCCAATCACCAGATCTCAATCCAGTTAAGCATCTGTGGGATTAGATGGAACAAGCTATTCGGAGTAGAGGTCCACTACCAGCCAACTGTGGGAAGCATTGGAGTCAACATGGGTCAGCATCCCTGTGGAATGCTTTCGACACCTTGTAGAGTCCATGCCCCGACAAATTGAGGCTGTTCTAAGGCAAAACAGTGGTGCATCTCAATATTAGGAAGGTGTATCCTAATGTTTTGTACACTCAGTGTATATTTGCATTCTGATCTAGAACTCGGGCCTGTATTCTGATTTAGAACATAGGCCATACATTCTGATCTAGAACCCAGGCCATACATTCTGATCTAGAACTCAAGCCATTAATTTGCATTCTAATCTAGAACTTAGGCCATATATCCATTCTGAACTACAATTGTGAGATGTTGGACATAAGGAAAAACAATCCATATTTGACACCCTTAATTTAACCCGAGGACAGATACTCTTCCATAGCAGTTAGCAGCAAACCTCTGCATTGTTTCCCAGCTGTGTGTTTCAGTGTGTGCTCTGTTGCTGCTCTGTAGCCTGTCACGTACCACAGAAGCACACCTCGGGCACTACATCATCTGTGTTGATGTGTTTGGCAATTGTTGGGGAAATGGTATTGTAGGCAATGCGCTGCCCCAGCCAGTGCCTCTGCAGGACTTTGATGGCAATCACGAATCCACATGTTGGGCCCTCTCCATCTTCCATTGTGTTGCTGAAAATCACCCAGTCTGAGATGGAGCCAGGAATCTCATCTCCTACTCCCCTCCTCTCTTCCAGTCCTCCTCGTCCTCCACTCCTCCCTGGTGGAATACACTGTCCTAACTGTCAATCCTCCACCAGAGAACTGGCCTGCTGCTCCTACTGCAGTGCGCGTGTGCATGAGTGTGTGCAGTATGTATTTCCCCCATCGGCCTCCACCCTGTGTCGATTCCAACAGATGCTCTCCTTACCGTCTCTCCATCTCACACACCCACGCATTCTGCCTGCTCCGCCATTCTCCAAATCCACCCACGCATTCTGCCCGCTCTGCCATTCTCGAAAGCCAATTCTCCTCTCCTCCATCGCTCCTTGTCCTCTTTCCTTTTCCTCCATATCTCCTCCTCTCCTTATAACCTCTGAGCTGTAGAGTCCACCATCCATATGCCGCATGTTCTACCACTGAATTAATTACCCACTAACATTTTCTCCCATAAATTTCATAGCAAACGTTCCATAATTGATGCCTTGTTGACTATTGACTAGCCGTGTTTCTCTATGTGTTTACGGAGACACATGGCCTGTGTAAGTAGCTGTTTGTGCACAGATAAAGCCAGATTTGACAGGAAATAAAAAATGGCGTGATGTGTTCTTGTCCGTAAGATGAGACGAGGAAGAGACACAGGGAAAGTTAATGGGCTTTCTGTGCCATATGCCTCAACCCTGTTCTCAAATGTCAACACGGTCATGTGTTAGTAATTAATGAATGATTATTCTGCTTTCCTACTTAATTAGCAAACAAAGAATTAATTAGAAGATGTGTTTGTTAATTTATGACTAAGCAGCTGGCTTCCGGCCGCATTAATACTGTATGTAATAAAATATGCTATCTGATTGGCTCGAGCAAGAGGAAATGTAGGCTTTTTTTCTGTTTCATCAATTTTCTTCAAGCTCTGGTTGTACTCAGGCCTAGTTAGGGGTTAGGAGAGCGAGTGGAGGTTGGAGATTGCCTTGTGAAAGTCAGTGGGCAGTTATACAGCCGTATATGACTCTGTGGAGCTAATAAAAGGATAGTTGAGTTTGTCTTCTGAAACAGTGACCCTGAAAAATGATAAATAGGTTATTTGATTATGTTTCAAATGGGTGGTTATTGGAGGACATTTAAAAGCAATGACTGGTTTCATCATAGCTATATGCCATGTTTTATCTCTTTCTTCCTTTCTCTCTCTCTTTCCCCTCCCACTCCTCTTTCTCTCCTTTGTTTTACTATCTTTCCTTCTCTATATCTGTCTCACTCTCTTCCTTCTCCCTATCATTCTCTCGCTCACTTTCTCAGTTCCCAGTTCTCAATTGTATAGCTCCTCACAATCATCACACATAACATCATCCTCTTTTACCACTTTACCAAACCTTTCCCACATATTAGGCCAACTGTTCTGGCCCTCCCTCCTCTTTATATTCAACTCTCCATTATATGCAGCTTTTCTCTTATTGAATTAAACTCTGACATTGTCCTTTTTGCCTCAATGGTTCGACGTTAACTTTTTCTGCCCAAGTTCCCAAAAGCATTTGGCGATTGGCATGTATTTGGCGCGCATACAGTTTATGCACTAATGAAAGTAAAACCTCAATGTAGCCTATAGATACAAATGAATTGTACAAGAAATATAGGCTACATTTATGGATGTTTTAATGCATTTTTTTCTCTTTATTCAACTCGCCTCCACCTACCCGCACTTCATCCACACAATATTTCATGACCCTTAACCTGCCCGCCCCGCAGATATAACTGTGGGGACTGCGGGTTATGAGTCAACCCGCGCACCACTAACACACACACACACACACACACAAACAGAGAGTCTGTGTCTGCAGTCGGCTCTTTCTGTTTAAACAGCCTGTCTATGAATCCCTCAAGGCACTCCAAAATTAGCTCAGTCAGGTCAGGACTCCTTCCATCCCTCCCTTTTTCTTTCCTTTTAAATGTTAATTAACCCCATGTACAGTGCATTTGGAAAGTATTCAGACACCTTGACTTTTTCCACATTTTCAGAAATACCTTATTTACGTAAGTATTCAGTCCCTTTTCTATGAGGCTAGAAATTGAGCTCAAATGCATCCTGTTTCCATTGATCATCCTTGAGATGTTTCTACAACTTGATTGGTTGCAGTTGACACTGCATGTCAGAGCAAAAACCAAGCCATGAGGTCGAAGGAATTGCCCGTAGAGCTCCGAGACAGGATTGTGTTGAGGCACAGATGTCTGCAGCAATTAAGGTCCCCAAGAACACAGTGGCCTCCATCATTCTTAAATGGAAGAAGTTAGGAACCACCAAGACTCTTCCTAGAGCTGGCCGCCCGGCCTAACTGAGCAATCGGGGGAGAAGGGCCTTGGTCAGGGAGGTGACTAAGAACCCGATGGTCACTTTGACAGAGCTCCAGAGTTCATCTGTGGAGATGGGAGAACCTTCCAGAAGGACAACCATCCCTGCAACATTCCACCAATCAGGCCCTTATGTAAGAGTAGCCAGACGGAAGGCACTCCTCAGTAAAAGGCACATGACAGCCCGCTTGGAGTTTGCCAGAAGGCACCTAAAGACTCTCAGACCATGAGAAACAAGATTGTCTGGTCTGATGAAACCAAGATTGAACTATTTGGACTGAATGCCAAGCGTCACGTCTGGAGTAAACCTGGCACCATCCGTATGGTGAAGCATGGTGGTGGCAGCATCATGCTGTGGGAATGTTTTTCAGCGGCAGAAACTGTGAGACTAGTCAGGATCGAGGTAAAGATGAACGGAGCAAAGTACAGAGAGATCCTTGATGAAAACCTGTTCCAGAGTGCTCAGGACCTCAGACTGGGGCAAAGATTCACTTTCCAACAGGATAACGACCCTAAGCACACAGCCAAGACAATGCCGCAGTAGCTTCGGGACAAGTCTCTGAATTTCCTTGAGTGGCCCAGCCAGAGCCCAGACCTTGAGAGGATATGCAGTGAAGAATAGGACAAACGCACCAAATACAGTTGTACCAAGCTTGTAGCGTCATACCCAAGAAGACTCAAAGCTGTAATTGCTGCAAAATTGCTTCAACAAAGTACTGAGTAAAGGGTCTGAATACTTGTGATATTTGAGTTTTTCATTTTTAATACATTTACAAAAATGTCTAAAAACCTGTTTTTGATTTGTCATTATGGGGTATTGTGTGTAGATTGATGAGGGGAAAAACGATTTGATTAATTTTAGAATAAGGCTGTTACGTGACAACATGTTGAAAAAGGTGTCTGAATACTTTCCTAATGCACTTTAGGTCTAAGTCCATAGATTACAATATCTACTAAGCTAAAATAATGGAATTGTTTTAAGATGGTCAGAAAATTTATAATTTAGCCATTTGATTTTGAATTTTAGGACTCCTGTAGGTTTGAAAAATATAGCCTTAACTGCTATAGCCCATGGAAAAGCTTAAATAACACATTTGTACATGGCAAAACAGACAGTGAAAAAATAAATCATACGGAATAAGGCTTTAAAGTGTCTGTCCTATATCTGAGAGATACTCAAAGACATTATTAGAAAACATTTTAACCCATGTTTGGTCACGTTATTCGTGACACTTTCTACCCCTGTGCACTTTTTACATACCGGTACTGGGTTACTTTCAGACAACTCCCTTCAAACTCCCCTATGATATTGGTGACATATTACTTTGTAGCGCCAACGGTTCGGCCTGGACAGTTGGTTTTGTGAGAAGACCTCTTCGAAATTAGGATGTCCACGACAGAGAGTTCATACGACTGCCGTAAAGCTTGTGGATGTCGTGGAGCGAAACAACCGACACTGTCGTGTTCGTGAGAGTCTAATTTTTCGATGGTGGCAGAGATGACGAGGCGAAACGAGAAGGGCAAATTGGCCCAATATGGCTTCTCCAACGGGTGCTGTTTTTCTTTTTTTTTGCTCATCAAGAAAGGAATTTTTGTATGGAGGTCTATGAGAGAGAGTTGAATTTGGTTAACAAAAAATGGAATGTCTTATTTTCTATTCTAGTATCTCTATTTGCACATCATAATTTGCACATCCTTCATTCCTGTGTTAATGATGATAATCTGTAATTTGTCTCACCACTATGGTCTATTTATTGTCCTACCTCTTAACCTTACTGCATTTTGCACTACATTTTGCACTCTGTATATAGACTTTCCATTGTGTTTTTGACCATGTTTGTTTACTGTGTAACTCTGTGTTGTTTTTGTCGCACTGCTTTGCTTTGTCTTGGCCAGGTCGCAGTTGCAAATGAGAACTTGTTCTCAACTGACCTACCTGGTTAAATAAAGGTGAAATAAAAATAAAAAAAAAATGTGTGGCTTATTTGATCAAATAGAAGTTTCGTAATGATTAGGTTGTTACGAGTGTACCGTTACATGTGACATCCCGGAAACGTTGAGAGAAAACTTTCTATCGGAGTTGTGCCTGGTTGTCACTAGTTACCACAACCACAGTCATAAACCCTGTCTATTTCTACAATTTCTCTTCTTAAAATGTAATTTTAAACCTTACCCTAAACCTAACCACACTGCTAAACTAATGCCTAACCCTAACTTAAAGTTGAACTAACAGCATTTTAGGAAGATGAAATCTTATTAAAGTCTTTTCAAATAGAATATGACACTTTAAAAAAAAATACATTCTGAGAAGTGAGGACATAGATATGGTAATTTTCATGTTTTGATAAATTCTTAGAATGTTTGGGAATTACGTATAGTAAGGCATTTGTGAAAATTCTATAGCAATATAGACTGGGAATATGGCAGAATATAGACACCTAATAAAAACATCTGTCTTATCCAGGACTGGAGTCTACACAGACCGGTGCGCCATAGCCAATCAGATTTACAGTAGGCCTTTATGCAAACAAGCCATTTGCCACACGGGCCTGCCATCATTCACTTTGAACGGTGTGTTTACAGGCAGTTGCAACAGCGTGACTTTAGATCACTAGCACGCATTCTCCAAAAGCCATAAAATACACCTGAATGGAGAATACCACGGGAGTCCTCTTACATTTGGGAACTATACAGTCCTATTGATCAAACAACAATGAAAAGGTAGACTATTTCTCCCTCACTTATGCACATCAACAACAACAAGATCAACAGCTAATGTTAGCCAGAGCAAGATGAGCTAAAATCTAATGAAGAAACATTAAGATAAACCCTCTCAAAATGTTTCACCTAGTTGGCAGTCAAAATTGCACTGATAAATGATGGGGAATTGTAGGCTGCTCGTCCTTCTATAGTTTGCCTGCCAATGCACGCTTGTCCCAACTAAGCACCCAAGCTAACTGGCTAAAGTTGGCTAGCTTGCTACTTCACAAATGAGAGAACACCTCACTCTGACCATTTTACTTGCCCTAGCAGAGCTGGTTAGGCTGTTTACATGTTATCTAGAGCCAGTGCTGCAAAATACTTAAGTAATAATACTTTAAATTACTACTTAAGTAGTTTTTGGGGGGTATCTGTACTTTACTTTACTATTTATATTTTTTACAACTTTTATTTTTACTTCACTACATTCCTTAAGAAATTAATGTACTTTTTACATTTTCCCTGACACCCAAAGGTACTTGTTACATTTTAAATGCTTAGCAGGACAGAAAAACACATGGTCATCCCTACAGCCTCTGATCTGGCGGACTCACTAAACACAATTGCATCGTTTGTAAATGAGTGTGCCCCTGGCTATCCATACATTTTCAAAATAAGAAAATGGTGCCGTCTGCTTTGAATAATATAAGGAATTAGAAATTATTTATACTTTTACTTTGACTTTCGATACAAAACCATTGCATTGCTGCTCTGCTTGTGTGGCAAGCAAGTTAGGGGATATCTAATCAATGGAAGATTAAATTAAAATGATAGAATTAAAAGTGAAATGAGAAAGATAGGCTACAACGCCCAAAAGGCAACAGGTAGGCTGCTATTTAGGCTATAATCTGAATAGAGTTGTGGTTATATGCAGCTAACTGTAGGATGGTGAGAAGCGTAGTAACATTATGGCTAGCCTCATTTAGCCTAGTTAGCTAGCTTCTCTCAGTTTGATGAAGTCAAAACAGGTACTATGTAATCGGATGATAAATAACTAGAAAGAAGTTAGTCTAGCGCGAGATAACAGTGGTGGCGGTCTCTCCCTCCGTGCCTGCTGCTCCGAATGCACCTTTATAAGCATTCCCTGCATCCTCACATTTGCAGACTTATGTAAGATAGCCTACTATTCCTAATGTGGTGATGATTAAATTGGATATTCGTGATTTAGGCTAATAATATAACTCAATCACTGTTCGCATAAAATAATGTTCAATGCAGCGTGTAGAGGCATAGAGTAGGCCTAGGCTAAAGGCTATATCAGAAACATTTCTTCTCCATTCTTTGCACAGGAAAATGTTGGCCTTTTATATACACATTTCATGCAATTCTACTACATTTTTAATACTACAAAAATTACATCTATTTGGTATTTGCTAGACTCGCTGCCCAAATTGCGGGAACTTCTGACTGTAGTCTATGCAATTTAAATCAATCCACAGCTTTTTTCTTTTAAAGAAGCAAATTATCCTCTGTTTCCAAATGATGCTTTCTGGTCTGGTAGCCTATTTTGAATTATTGTTTTTATTTCTGTATAGACAGGAGTAAGCTAATTAGGTTATATCATTTTGGCAATTAAATAACATTTACTTTAGGGAAAGCTTCCCCTAGCCTTATGGACATGCCGCCTATGCTCCCGTGTCTTACTCAAGTAGCAAAACAATGGGCTTTTCTGCTGCTTCCCTCACTTGGATTGGACCAGTTGTCCTTTAGGTCCTTTTGGAAAGGGTTGAAAATGTGTATTTTTGCATTTTGGTTCGGGAACGTTCCCGTGTCCATTTTGGGTCCGGAAAGTTCCCGTGTCCATTTTGGTTCGGGAGCGTTCCTCTGTCCATTTTGGTTCGGGAGCGTTCCTGTGCTTTAGTCCTCATCATTCAGATTATTCAGATTCAATCATTAAGTGTTTAGAGAGTGATTAGAGGGACAATAGAGCACTGAGTGCCAGAGTGGTGATTTATTTATTAGTAGCCTAAACAGTTCGGGTTTTATAGACGATTTTGTGAAAATGTTCTTGTCCGGATCCTCTCATGTGTAGAAAAGGGCTGCTTTCACAAGCCCCATGTAATGGAATTGCCCCAAACGACGGAAAGAGGGATTGACCTGCAACCACTACAAGAAACGGTAAGTCTAGCATAAACACATAGGGAGCTGTTCAATATTCAAATCGACTCTAGGGGAAGCCCTGAATATCACCACTCTGTTGCTGACAATCAACAATCGATACTAAACATAAATATGAACGCAATATGTAATGTGTTGGTCACATGTTTCATGAGCTGAAATAAAAGATCCCTGAAATGTTCCATACGCACAAAAAGCTTCTTTCTCTCAAATTGTGTGCACAAATTTGTTCACATCCCTGTTAGTGAGCATTTCTCCTTTGCCAAGATAATTACATTACACAGGTGCACCTTGTTCTGGGAACAATAAAAGGCCACTCTAAAATGCGCTGTTTTGTCACACAACATAATGTCACAGATGTCTCAAGTTTTGAGGGAGCGCGCAATTGGCATGCTGACTATAGGAATTGAGAACACCTCACTCTGTGAGCTGTTGCCAGATAATTTCATGTTAATTTCTCTACCATAGCCTCCAATGTCGTTTTAGAGAATTTGGCAGTATGTGCACCCGGCCTCACAATCCCAGACCAGGTGTATCCACGCCAGACCAGGACCTCCACATATAGCTTCTTCACCTGCGGGATCATCTGAGACCAGTCACCCAGACAGCTGATGAAACTGAGTATTTCTGTCTGTAATAAAGCCCTTTTGCTGCAAAAAACGATTTTGATTGGCTAGGCCTGACTCCCCAGTGGGTGGGCCTATGCCCTCCCATGACCACCCATGGCTGCGCCCCTGCCCAGTCATGTGAAGTCCATAGATTAGGGCCTAATGAATTAATATGAATTATTTCCTTATATGAACTGTAATTCAGTAAAATCTTGCATGTTGTGTTTATATTTTTGTTCAGTATATCTATTATTAATTATTTATGTGTACTATCCAATTACTTGGCTTTGGGTAAGGATGAGATAAGGATGATATTGCCAAGCCTTTAGCTAATCATCTTTCAGGCTCTTCTTAGCAAAGAAACAATACTTCATCTCATTCATGTATCTGATATAATATATTTTTTATATGGTATTATGTTGTTTATTCTGCTTGGTCACCATTATTTGGACAATCCGTGTTGTTCTCTGATAGACCATTCTTTGTGTAGATCCTTCCGGGTCGTGCCTGTGACACGTGCACTGCATCAGCAGATTGTGTCTGCTCCAGAATGTGTGTGTGTGTGTGTGTGTGTGTGATAGAGCCATCGCTCACCCCAACGGCAGTGACATCTTGTTTTCCTCTCACGCTGTGTGTGATGTATCTGTGGTCCCTTTGCGTTTTTGAAAGAGTGGCCCATCGGTCATAGATCACCGTGGAAACGCTGCGTAGCGACGAGCGTGGCAGTCTCCCCTGACAGCGGCGGAGTGGATTGAGTGTATGTGTGTGTGTGTGTGTGTGCCGCCTCTCTCAGCCCTCTGGTCTAACACAAACACAGACACACACACACACACTGACCGCATGATTCGGATGACCCTTGTTAATGGCTATCAGTATGGCATACTGGAGAGCTATGACATCAGCAGTCAGCAGTCACTGTCAGATGCTGGCCCTAACCACAGATATAGAATCAGATTACTTATTCTTACTAAGTGATGTTCTAGCTAGCAGATGACAGGGGAATACCGCCCCAACAGATCCAAAGATGACGCTATCTCAATCACACTCCACACTCCCACCTGGACAAAAGGAACACCTATGTGAGAATGCTGTTAATTTACTACTTTTTTAAATTTAACATGAAAAGGAAAAGGTTCCCCATTAACATCGACGGGGCTGTAGTGGAGCGGGTCGAGAGTTTGAAGTTCCTAGGTGTCCACATCACACCTTGTCCCTCTCAGGATGATTTGACATGAGTCCCCACATCCTCAAAACGTTCTACAGCTGCACCATCGAGAGCATCCTGACCGGTTGCATCACCGCCTGGTATGGCAACTGCTCGGCATCTGACCGTAAGGCACTACAGAGGGTTGTGCGTACGACCCAGTACATCACTGGGGCCAAGCTTCCTTCCACCCAGGACCTACAGCGGGTGAAATAAGTATTGAACACGTCACCATTTTTCTCAGTAAATATATTTCCAAAGGTGCTATTGACATGAAATGTTCACCAGATGTTGGTAACAACCCAAGTAATCCATACATACAAAGAAGCCAAAACAAATAAGTTCAGAAATTAAGTTATGTGTAATAATGTGAAATGAAGAAAGGGAGGTGCAAAAAGGCATGGAAAGCCAAGACAACAGCTGAAAACTATCAGTAAGTAAAAAGCAATCCAGCCCCCTGTCAGTGCAAATTAAAATCAGCTGGTTCAGTCCCAACTGATGGCCTACAAAAAGGTCTCATTGCCAAGGTGTCACACAAGACACATCTCATGATGGGTAAAAGCAAAGAGCTGTCTCAAGACCTTCGCAACCTAATTGTTGCAAAACATAATGATGGCATTGGTTATAGGTGCATTTCTAAGCTTCTGAATGTTCCAGTGAGCACTGTTGGGGCCATAATACGGAAGTGGAAAGACAATCATTTCACCATAAATTTGCCTCGACCAGGTGCTCCTTGCAAAATTTCTGACAGAGGAGTGAAAAGAATAATCAGAAGAGTTGTCCAAGAGCCAAGCACCACTTGTGGAGAGCTTCAAAAAGACCTGCAATTAGCAGGTACTGTTGTCTCAAAGAAAACAGTAAGTAATGCACTCCTCCGCCATGGCCTGTATGCACGCTCACCACGCAAGACTGCTGAAAAAAAAGCATGTTGAAGCTCGTTTAAAGTTTGCTGCACAACATTTGTAAAAGCCAGTGAAATACTGGAAGAATATAGTGTGGTCAGATGAGAGCAAAATTGAACTGTTTGGATGTCATAATACACACCATGTTTGGAGGAGAAATGGCACTGCACATCACCCTAAATACACCATACCAACAGTGAAGTTTGGAGGTGGGAACATTATGGTGTGGGGCTGCTTTTCAGCAAATGGTACTGGCAAACTTTACATAATTGAAGGAAGGATGAATGGGCAAATTTACCGAGACAAAAATCTGCTGCCATCTACCAGGATGATGAAGATGAAACGAGGGTGGACATTTCAGCAAGACAATGATCCCAAGCACACAGCCAAGGAAACTCTCAATTGGTTTCAAAGAAAGAAAATAAAGCTGCTAGAATGGCCCAGCCAATCACCTGACTTAAATCCCATTGAAAATCTATGGAAAGAACTGAAGATCAAGATTCATAGAAGAGGCCCACGGAACCTTCAAGATTTGAAGACTGTTTGTGTGGTAGAATGGGCCAAAATCACACCAGAGCAATGCATGCGACTAGTTTCTCCATACAGGAGGCGTCTTGAAGCTGTCATTACCAACAAAGGCTTTTGTACAAAGTATTAAATAAATATAAGTGTGTTCAATACTTTTTCCCTGTGTCATTTCACATTATTACACATAACTTAATTTCTGAACTTATTTGTTTTGGTTTCTTTGTATGTATGGATTACTTGGGTTGTTACCAACATCTGGTGAAACGTTCATGTCAATAGCACCTTTGGAAATATATTTACTGAGAAAAATGGTGACGTGTTCAATACTTATTTCACCCGCTGTATATATCAGGCAGTGTCAGAGGAAGGCCCAAAAATGATCCAGTCACCCAAGTCATAGACTGTTCTCTCCTCTACCGCACGTCAAGCGGTACCGGAGCACCACATTTAATACCAAAAGCTCCTAAACAACTTCAACCCCCTATATATAGTCTCGTAATTGTTATTTTATTGTGTTGCTTTAAAAAAAAGGTTAAATGTTGTTTTACTTTAGATTATGTAGTAAATATTTTATCTCTTTCTTGAACTGCATTGTTAATTAAGGACTTGTAAGTAAGCATTGCATGGTAAGGTTTACACCTGTTGTATTCGGCGCATGTGACAAATTACATTTTATTTTATTTGATCTATGTGCGCATCCACACCGGTAGTCATGAGTCATGACCTCTGTAAAATTCCACATGACCATTGAGTCATGGTAATCTCCTTTTATGCACTCTGGACATGCTTTGGTAGTACCCAACTTAATAACTACCATCAGGTCCTAATGGTGGAATATCACCTGTTGCGCAGCAAGAGGCTGCATGCTCCTCAAACTGTGGTTGATGCCTGGAGTGAAATAACCAGAGTAGACTACCTGGCATGATTGAAAAATGAACTGTCAGGAAAGCTGCCTCCATTCACTATTCCATTGCATACGGATTATATATATTTTTCCCTGTCCCTGTTTTGTCTGTCCGTCCGTCTCTCTCTCTCTCTCTAAGTTCAATAAAAATCATATAATACAAAAAATTATTGCACAGAACTTAAAAGCATATTTTGTCTGTTAAATGAACAAGCCTATGGCATGGAGCATAGCCAAATAGGATAACATACAGTAGGCTAACTCATATTCTGTTCTTCTGAAATACATTTTCTTCATATCATGTTTTTTTTCTTCAGATCTGCCTAAAATAAATAATGGTTTTATTTTGATGGTGTATATTACATTTTTTTATTAGATTTATTTTATTTGTAGATGTTCCAAAGCTGCGCATCAGCCGCTTGTATGTGGCTTATATGAGTAGAGGCCTGGAGATTCTAATAGCGTTTATGTTTATTAATGGTAAATCACCGTGAGACCGGCAGTCTTTTGCATGACAATAACCGGCTGACAAAATGTCATGACCGCCACAGCCCTATGTGTGTGTATGTCTCTCTGTCAGTGTGTGGGTGTGTGCTGGCGTCTGTGTTTTGTCGCTATACAAACACAATTAATGCATGTCATCTCTCCGTGCACCAACAAATTGCAGTGCTCCAGGCAAGAGGAGATAGCTAGCCCGGGGGCTAGTCATTCTAGTCATTTCTAAATGAAAAGGATGTCTCTTTTGTTCAGTTCCACAAACCAGAGAGAGAGAGCGTAGCGGTGTGGGGAGGAGAGAGGTAGTCGCCAGTGAGAGCTGTGATTTTCACAGTCAGAACATCACACACAGAGACACAGTCAGAATATCAAACACAAACACACACACACACACACACATACACACACACAAGTTAGAAAATCTAATAAACACACACACCAGGGCAATAATTTTTTTAGCCACTTCGGACAAGTTGGACCGATTTTTTTTTATTATCACTGGTATTGACAATGGGAGGCTGCTGGTCTCTTATCCCATGAATTATATAGTATCTCCTGTCATTGTGGCCTTGAGCAAGGCACTTAACCCCCCACAAAGTAAAATACTGCACTGATAGGCTACTGCATGAAACGCATGTGGTCTGTAACTCATTTTTTTTAAGGTATCTGTGATTTACAGATGCAGATCTCTATTCCCAGACATGTGAAATCCATAGATTAGGTTTAGATTTCAATTGACTGATTTCCGGACTGACACTGGATAAAATATAAATGCAACATGCAACAATTTACCGTTCTTATATGAACTGAGTTACAGTTCATATAAGAACGGTAAATTGTTGCATGTTGCATTTATATTTTTGTTCAGTATATTTGTAAGGTTAAAATATCCAGTGTTCAGGGGACTTGTCACTTAAGGTATTCTAATATTATTTGTTTTACTTTGTCAGAATTACATGGCCAGTATTGAATAGAGCAGAATCCTAGCCAATTTTGAGTGCTTGAGAGGCGGTTTTACAACCCGAGTATGACGCATTGGTTTCATCAGCTGCGCAACCGTATCAACTGCGTGTCGGCCATTTGAGGTTATACACGAGTGCCGTTGGAAAGTTATTTTAGGACATTGGATATGACAATGACATTAATAAATGCTAATAGCTGAACTGGCTCTCTAGTTAGTCTGTTGTATATCATTATTTTACCTGCTGCTCAAATGTTTCTCTCTCGCGCTCTCTCGCTCTCTCTCTATCCTCTGGCAATGGCCCTCTTGCACACGCAGGTGATGCACACTCCATGGATTTTCATTTGCTGATAAAAAAACAAACTATAACTGGGCAAATAACTCACTAACTAGCAATGAATATTTACAAATGTGCACATGCAGCTCGCTTTGATCTACAAAAATGTGTCTTGCTACTGCATGATTGAAAGGCCGCTCATGCCTGTCAATGCAGGCAGGGGCGCCGCCAGGGATTTTGGGCCCCATGAAAATATATCACATTGGGCACCACCACCAATGTTCTAATAATTGTTTAGGGCCCCTGTCAGTCACAGGCCCTTAGAATCGTCCGAATGTTTCCCCCCATATGGCGCCCCTGAATGCAGGCCTACAATAATTATACGATGTGCTCTGCAGAGATTGGCAGGACAGTGTGCAACACATTGTATCTGGAGGCCACTGATCCAATTATGATCGGAGTAGCCTAATTGTTTGATATTGATATAATTTGTTTTTCCTTGTCCATGGCAATCAGAAAAGCCTTATTGTCTAGCCACACACACAGAACATAACACACACGTTTATTTATCTATTCCCTTCAATCAGGAGTCTTCCTCCTGCTGGAGAGCTTCTGTAGTGGGGTATAGGGATTAGATGCTGGACAGAGACTTGGTTAGCTATAATCCTGGAGATGGAGTTGGAGAATGCACCCTAGCTACCTATAAAGCAACACGGGACGTTCAGAGCTCTCCAAACCCCTCGATCACATACACACGCACATACACACATACATACATTTAAACATATTCACACACACTCACATTCACGCACACTCACAGGTGTTTTCACATTTCGAAACCCCTCACACACACACACACACACTTTTTTTTGGGCCTCCGTAAACCCCCTCAGACACACAGGAGAGGTTCCAGGAGGAAAGCTGAGGGATTTAGTAATTACACCTGCTAGGCTTCACATCCTTCATAATAAGCACGGGCTGGGACAAACACACACACACCTGATTACTGTGTGAGTCAGACAGAAGAATTATTGTAGTTCATTATTTTTGCCAAATCACTCCCTGAGATGAGCGGATTTTGAAGGGCTTGGCTTTTGAAAGATCAAAGAGTGTCAATGAAGTGAAGCCTGTCATCATATTGAGGTGGTTAAGCAGCGTCTATTGTGGGAGTGTTCTCTAAGGAATGTGGGAAACTCTGGCTGCCATCGTCTCTTAGACTCCTGATTCTTTATACATTGTTGCCAATGTTTTCTTATGGATTAAGGTCTATGGATGAGCTTGCCCGGGGGTGCACTTTTGAGATACTTTTGAGATGTTGGGGTATTATTGAAATTTGTAGAATGGTACTGATACTCTACTCTACTCTACTCTACTCCACTGTAATACTGTCCCGATCCCTGTAATACTGGACCTCCCCAGGTTCCAGGAGTTGATGCTCTGCAGCATGGCCAGTCAGTCATTCTACTGTACTCTAGTTTAATGTAATGTTCTTTGTCTCCAGGTTCCAGGAGTGATGCTCTGCAGCACGGTACCTCGGGGACCCTCCCCCACTTCCTCCAGGAGCCCGATGATGCCTACATCATCAAGAGCAACCCCATCAAGCTCAAATGCCAGGCCCGCCCCGCCCTGCAGATCTTCTTCAAGTGCAATGGCGAGTGGGTCCACCAGAGCCAGCACCAGTCTCAGGAACACACAGACCAGGGCACAGGTGAGACTGACGTGACATAGGAACACACACACTCACCCGCAAATGCATGCTCACACACAAATGTACTCACAAAAACATCCATGCACAGAATCACACACTTTTATGGATGTACACACACTTGCTCATGTACTTACACACAACACACACACACACACACACACACACACATACACATTATTTCAAAAATCCAATCGCCCAATAGGCTTCTCAATTCATTTGGAGTGAGGAAATGGTGCTCATATCGTAAAGAGTGAAGGCCAATGAAGGTTTAAAGGAAACCTATTGACTGTGCCCAAGGCTAGGTCCAACTCATCAAATACTGTTGCCTTGCCACGTTAGCGTACATGTCTCACTTGATCCAAACTAATATGACATCATTTGGAGATTTGACTTTGATCTCTTGACTGTGGAGATGATTGTATTTTTCTGATGCGACTTGGACAAACACAATATTGTGTTTTTATTCAACTTGTGGAGAACTAGAGAAAACCCCTGGGCTGTCACTCATGTGCACTTTCTCTCTACGTCTCTCTTTCTCTCTCAGCAAACTCTCTAAACTGTAGCTGTATGCAACCCCACTGTGAGGTTATTGTATTATCTTATTCTTTTCAAAGTCTTCATAAAGGCCTGACAGACAATAGACTTACAATGGTAAAATGATCAAAATCAACATAACAGCGTCACATCCTTTGTCATTAGACAGAGTCAGATCTCTCCTTCATCTGTGTTCTCACTTCTAGAGACCAGTCACACACATACACACACAAATACACACAAATACACACAAATACAGAGTAATTTTTGTTTTTTGTTTTCTATTTGTCTAACAGCGTTGATACTTCACTTTAGACACACCATACAGTACATACACACACGCAGGCACGCATGCGCACACGCAAACACAATCAGTGACTCAACACAGGTCATTATCTTCAACACAGTTGCAATCGAGCTCCTGCCGTCTCTTTATTGGCTGGTGTCTGCTTTTTCAGAGTTACCTCCCCATCTGGCTCCTTATCAGGATTCATATCTCTGATGTGTGTGTGTGTGTGTGTGTGTGTGTGTGTGTGTGTGTGTGTGTGTGTGTGTGTGTGTGTGTGTGTGCCTTAACAATCCACCTGTGCCATCCACAGGGCTATAAAACAGCAGCCTGGCTAGCTGCATCAGAGGCTGGGTTAATAGGCAGCGCTGAGGGTCTGGAGGCCTGCTTGACTGAGACATGGGACTGTAAACACTAGGATGTGTCTGAGTGGATATTTGCATGAGAACAAATCTAATACGCACTATGTAGACAGAAAAAATACAAATAAAAAACTAAACAAGTAATTAAGAAATACCAGAATGAGAAATGTCCGGAATATAAATACTGTATGGACAGAATGGACAATATTTAAGTAGTAGTTATACAGTATGTACATATAAAGTGAGTAATCAATTAGCTTAATTTCTCAGAGATCAAATAACATTAACAGAATAATATCTAACTACAGAAAAGATTTCAGAACAATAAGCATTATGTGAACATTGTTAAATTGACCAGTGTTCAATGACTCTATGTACTATACATAGGGCAGCAGTCCAAAAGGTGTAGGTTAGGGCACCGGGGGAGGCCGGCTAGTGATGGCTGTTGAACTGTCTGATGGCTTGGAGATAGAAGCAGTTTTTTGTTCTCTCCATCCCAGCTTTGATGCACCTTTACTGTCTCTGTCTGCTAGATGGTAGAAGGGTGAACAGGCCGTGGCTCCGGTGGCTGAGGTCCTTGAATATCTTCTTGGTCTTCCTGCTGACCGCACCACCCTCTGGAGAGCCCTGCGGTTGCGGGCGGTTCAGTTGCCATACCAGGCGGGCATACAGTCCGACAGAATGCTCTTGATGGTACATCTGTAGAAGTTTGTGAGGGGCCAAGCCGAATTGTGAAGAGCAAATTTGAAGAGTGTTATGAACATGGGCCCGAGTACTTTAATTTTGTAAACGTTTATCCCAATACTTTTGAAAATACCCTTAAATTAAAGCGGACAGTCTGCACTTTAACCTCATAGTCATTGTGTCATTTCAAATCCAAAGTGCTGGAGTACAGAGACATAACAACAAAACAAGTGTAACTGTCCCAATACTTTTGGAGCTCGCTGTAGTTCAGTTACCTTCGCTTTCTTGAGTACAGGAACAACAAACATCTTGAAGCAAGTAGGGACAAAAGACTGGGATAGGGAGAGATTGAATATGTCTGTAAACACTCCAGCCAGCTGGTCTGCACAAGCTTTGAGGACGTCTGGCTTGCCAGGGTTAACACGCTTGAATGTCTTACTCACGTCGGCCACTGACATTGCGAGCACACAGTCCTCGTGAGCACACAACACCTCTAACTGTGCTCTCCCAACAGTGCTGACAGCCAACCTTATTTATTCTATATGCCGACAGTATTTTACAGCATCTCTTATGTTCTCTGTGTGGGCATTT
Organism: Thymallus thymallus; assembly: GCA_023634145.1. Classification (NCBI taxonomy): domain Eukaryota; kingdom Metazoa; phylum Chordata; class Actinopteri; order Salmoniformes; family Salmonidae; genus Thymallus; species Thymallus thymallus. Next base: position 22,578,906 of record CM042404.1, on the reverse strand, counting down.
GACACACATACACAAACACACACACCTACAAACGCACACCTTCAGATCATGCAGTAGCTGACTTGATTGATCCACAAGGACTCCGACAATCTAAACTTTAAAGTAGAAAACAGTTTTAGAAAATGTAGTTTACCTCGGATTGAAGACAAGCCAGACTCTTTTTTTTTTTGTTTCAAGCTTTGCATGACTTTGCTAGATGCCCCGTGGATAGTGAATCTACTGGAGTAAACAAGACTGTGTTTGTGTGAGATTAAATCTCTAAATTCAGTGTCAGTAAACTTTTAGAGCATACTCAATTCCCTTTTCAGACAAATGAACAGACACACTGAAGGCTTGGTGTTCGTGTCTGGATTTCAAGCTTAACTACACTCTTAGAAGGAGTGCATGTCATTCCTGTCCATCTGTTCAGCTGTATTGTCATCACATGTTAAGGTTGAACATGATAGTTTTGTAACTTCAATGATGCCTACAGATGTGTAAGAGTTCCTCAAGAGCCTGAGTAGTTACCACTTTATTACTATATGTAATTAGCTATATTATTAGGACTATTATATTACTATTTGTAATATGCATAAATATTCAGGGAAAATGTAACTTTGCACTGTACAAACTTGACATGATGAACTGGAATGACAACGGAATGACAACGGGTGGCCAAAAAGATGTAACCCCTCCCATCACAAATAGGTTCCGGTTTGAACCTTTACACAGGGGTTCTTCGAAGGCCCTTTTCAGAGGGGTGCCTCGAGGATCCTTTTTGAGCTGGAAAGGTTCCACCTGTGTGGCAATTTTTAGAACCCCAAAAGGTTCTTCCAGGCTCCTTTAATCCTTTACTTGTAACACTAATACATTGTCTACAACCCATCCACTCTCTACTCCATCCCTCTCTTTCTTTCTTTCTCTCTGTCCCTCTTTGCACCTCTATGTCTATCTCTTTTTCGCTCGCTCCATTGAACAAAGTGACGTTATCTCTCTAAATGGAATGCTTGTGTTCTGTGGATTTTTCTAGCCTGGTCTGGGTGTTGGTTGCGTGTAAAGGCCCACAGAGAAGTCCACTTCCCTGCATGTGGCTTTGCTGCCTGGACATAGAATATGGCTGTGAGGCTCTCAGAGCTGTGATGGAAGGAAGGATTTATCTGATCGGGGATTTACTGAGACATTGTGCTGGGTAGCTACTGCAGCTGACTCTGGCTCAGGTTAGAGACAGGATCTAAAACACAGTCACTAGACACTGTAGAATGTCACTGGCAACACACTGGCATAGCAATAATGCACTGCCGCATAACAGCATGGATTATGAACAATACAGTCAAACAGGCCTACACACACACACACACACACATGGACACAAACACACACAAACACGCACAGACACACACACATACACAAACAAATGAAATACAACCGGTAGCTCTTTACTGTTAAATTGTGTCTGAGAGAGAGGCCTTGGCCCTAGGTGAGGGCTTTAGCAGTTAACGCAGTAAGCTGTGAAACAAATGGACCAGGGTCCAAATAACACTAGCTTGTTTGGCTCCTGCTCCATTGTATTCACATCTTACTGCGAGGCTGCAGGGCTCTGGCATGTGAACTTTATGACAGGATAGAAAGCAGAGAGATGCATCTCTTAGCTGGGAGACTGTAATTTGATGCTGTGTTGTTTTTTGTCTTGTTTCCCTTTGGGTGTGTTTTATGGGATAGAATGAATGTGGTGGCATCTAAACAGTGGTACAGATATAGGATCTTAATTGTATCACCCTGTTGTTGCAGGGAATGTCATGCAAACTTGTAGTGTATAAAAATAAAAAAAAAAAAGGCTTCCAAAGTTAGTAATTTCCACTTCAGAATTTCAGATTTGTTTTGCCCTAATTAAAAATGTATCAACTTCTACAAAAATGTCCATTAATTATACAAAACATTAAGAACACCTTCCTAATATTGAGTTGTACCCCCCTTTGCCCTCAGAACAGCATCAATTTGTCGGGGCGTTCCACAGCGATGCTGGCCCATGTTGACCCCAATGCTGCCCACAGTTGTGTCAAGTTGGCTGGATGTCCTTAAGGTGGTGGACCATTCTTGATACACACGGGAAAATGTTGAGCGTGATAAACCCAGCACCGCTGCAGTTCTTGACACACTCAAACCAGTGCGCGTGGCACCTCCTACCATATCCCTTCAAAGGAACTTACAGTTTTTCTCAGTTGCTTTGGTGCATTTTTCACATCATCCCTAACATGTGCAAAATAATAAGTGCATTTCTCAGAACAATTTGTACAAACTGCAATATACAATAGATATGTTTCTAAAGCTAGTCAGTCACTAAAAATCCTTAGTACATCTCTCAAAAGTAAATATTCATGCCAATGATCATGTCAGTGTCATCAGAATGATAGGTCATTGAGTCATTGTGTTTAGGCATGTTGTCAATGTAACTGTGTGCTTTGACAGTATTACCTGATGTAAACTTAGGCTACAGTTTGGATGACAGTTACTGTATTGAAAATGCACAAGGCTGCACTTCTATGGCATATATCAATTTCAACAGTGCTATTTACATATTACTGTATGTGGGTTATTGATTGAAAGAGACTGGACAGGATTTTGTTTTTCACAGCTTTTACTAGTGCTACTTTATGAAAGAAAAAAACAAAATAATTTACAGTAAGAAAAAGACAAGGGGCACCATGGGAAAAAAACTAAATTAGAAAGAAACACAGGAAACACCCCTAAGGCACAACTTTGCCCTCAGCACTGTTCTAGTGCTGTCTCTACACATCCAGACGTTCCTGTCTGTCGGCCCACATATTCTCATCCACATCACACCGGATATTTTCCCTTCCAATGCAACGTGGAAAGAATCTTTTGGAATGCCTTATCCATCCTCTGCAGGCGTCTACTGTGATGTCCTCACATGCTGCATCCAATGCAGCCAGCAGGGTCATCTGTGTGTGTGGCTGACGATCGTACACTTTCCACCTCCATGCTGAAAAGAACTCCTCAATTGGGTTAAGGAATGGTGAATAAGGTGGGAGGAATTCTATGAGCATCCTCGGATGGGTCACAAACCATTGCCTTATGATGTTTGATCGATGGAAACTCACATTATCACAAATGACCAAATACTTTGGCAAATCCTCTCTAAACAGACCCCTCTCATCATCAGGGATGAGAGCCCTGTAGAGAGTCTCTAAAAAGTTGAGTAGATGCTAGGTGTTGTATGGCCCTATAAGGGGGATATGGGTTAGGACACCATGCTCCGAAATAGCAGCACACATGGTGATATTTCCTCCGCTTTGGCCTGGCAAATCCACAGTAGCTCTGTGACCGATGATATTCCGACCCCGCCTTCTGCATTTGGTCAGGTTGAAGCCAGCCTCATCCAAGTATACAAAGTTGTGAGAGGGTTCACTTGATTCCAACTCCATTATACGCTATATCCCAGAACACACAGTTGAATTTGTTTTGGTAAGGAAGAGTGACATAAAATGTACATATATTGCATGTTCCTTCCACAGCAATGGAAATGTGTGCAGTTTATGCTTACTGTACTATGTATCACTATAAAATGTTGCTGTAAAGTAGTTACATAGATATATGTTTTACCTGTACATACTGGTACCGTAGCTCCTTAACTCTGTCCTCATTCCTTTGGAATGGTACACGGTACAGCTGTTTCATACTCATCTGGTTTCTATGCAGCACCCTGTCGATGGTTGAGATGCTAACCGTATGGACGTTTTCAAAGACATCGTTGTCTTCTATAATGGTCCTTTGTATTTCCCTGAGTCTCATGGCATTGTTTGCTCGGACCATGGTGCAAATAGCCTCCTCCTGTTGAGGTGTGAAAAGGCGTCCTCTGCCACCGGTTTGAGGTAATTTTGCAGTCCTTTGTGGGGAAAAATGCAGTGATGCATCGCACACTTTCACATAGACAAAAACTGCGAACACACATTTTACTGTAAAACATACAGGTGGGTGCATGTAAGGTGCAGTATGTATCTGTATAGAGCATATTTCTGTATGCTGTGAAATACAAGTGGACTACTGTAATATGAAGCATTGTAGGAAGTATACAGTATACTGCTTATATACAGTAACAGTGCACTGTACATTGGTGGACATACCTGTTCTCTCTTCGAAACGTTTGAACTATTGAGGACACGGTGGATCTCCCAATATTCAGCTGCACCCTTCGACCCGCCTCAGCCATTGTAAGGCCATGATTGACAACATGGTCTACAATAGTGGCCCTTATGTCATCAGATATGCACCTATGTCCTCTTCTGCCTCTTCCTCTGTTTTGCCTTCCACCACGCATCCTTGCTCCTCTTCTTCCTCCTCTTGACTGTAGACCCTGTTCGTTTCCTGGTCCATCCATTATTGGAAAATTGCAACTCTGTGTTGTGGTCTGTCTATATATGCTTGCCAATTGATTGTTCATGAGATGCACCTTTGAGCAATTTAGACAACTGAGTGAGGGTCAATTTCACCTGCACCATTCATCAATTCACGTTTTTGTACAAAAGGTCTAATAGAAATGTGTAAAACAATGCTTGACAGTTTATGACAAATAGTTCAACAATTTTGCATGTAATGGCTTATGCAAGGAACTAATGCCTAGATGTTTTGAGGGGTAAGACTATTCAACAGAGAACCATCTACTAGATGTTGATCAACATGACATGAGCAATTGAAAATGTGGAAAAAAGCTGACACTTGTACATTATCAATTGCAATATGTACAAAAGCAATTGCAATTTGTTCAAAGGAATAATACATTGCTTTAATGATGTACACAAGTGACTAGATCATTTGGAATTTGTAGTATCAAGAATTTTGATCTAAGAAATGCACCAAAGCGACTGAGAAAAACTGTAAATCTTTTGTCTTGTCCATTCACCCTCTGAATGGCACACACACAGAATCCTTGTCTCAATTTCTCAAGGCTTAAAAATCCTTCTTTAACTTGTCTCCTCCCCTTCATCTACACTGATTGAAGTGGATTTAACAAGTTACATCAATAGGAGATCATAGCTTTCACCTGGATTCACCTAATGTTCACCACACAATAATTCACATTTCCTGTTGCCACTGGATTATTGTCCTACTCTGAGAAACTGGTCAAATTAAGATCCTGCGTCTGTATTATTATGTCTTCTCATGGGGATGAAAGAGAGTAGTTAGTAGTCCAATGGACATTTATTTACTGCCGCAGTTGTTAGATAGATAGAAAGATAGATAGATAGATAGATAGATAGATAGATAGATAGATAGATAGATAGATAGATAGATAGATAGATAGATAGATAGATAGATAGATAGATAGATAGATAGATAGATAGAACAAAGGGCAGGTGCAAAATGCCAGAATGAAAATACACAAAAGACAGATACACGATACATAGTGTGGCAGTATGAAAAAGTATGAAATACAAGAAGTCTGGAGTGCAAAAAGCTATAAAAAAGCATTGCGTAGTACGAGTGAACGACTGAATATGTACACCATACATTGTTATAGAGTGTTAGGTGAAAAAATTATAATTATTGCAAGTTGATATAAATAATAAAAAATAAACATTTGCATGGTTAACATTTGCATGGTTAACTATACAGGTTGATGGCAGAGAAAGAAACTTAAATAGCTAAAAGTGCGTATGATATAATTGAGGGTAATAACAGTTTACTTAATATACAGTCTGGTTAAATGTACAGGTAAGTGAATATTTGCATGGTTAAATTAACTGTGCAGGTAAATGACAGGAAGAGATACTTAAATAGCTAAACGTGCGTATGATATAATTTAGGGTAATAATAATAATTCCCTTAAAATGGCATATAGTGCTATTTCTATTTCTATTGTTGTTTATTGCAATTTTCATTATTTTATTTAACTTAGTACTGCATGTTGGAGCTCGAAGACTAAGACTCTGAATCTTTTAAGAACACATAGAGAGTCCCATGGGGTACAATAGTCAATCACTCTCTCAGTGAGCTCCTACCTTCTGGAGCACCTCTACAGTATGTTACCATGATACATTATATAAGCATTGTGAAGAATTTCATAGTTGAGAGGATATAACGTAACATGTGTTATGCAAGCTATATTATACATAACTATGCTTCATCGTCTTATTAACCTACTGTGAATAGTTGAATATTTAATGAAAATGTTTGATATTTGTTCTTAACTCAATCTCAACTATTCAGCTGTTTATGACAGTTAAGTGTTCCTTAATTTTTATTTATTTTACATTTTAGTAATTTAGCAGACACTTATCCAGAGATAGATAGGTGATACAACAACATACTGTACCACAATCGTAGGAAGTACATCTTCTCTCAATAAAGTACTTATCTTTTTTATCCTTTGTAAATGGTGTGCTCATAGACTCATAAGCTTAGTACAGGTTTCAAACCTGTATAAATATTCAGTAAAGGTAAGTGCCGTGAGAGCTCATTCCCTACAGATCGTATCATTGAAGTGTATGCGTGTGTACCTGTGTGTACACGTGTGAGTGTACACGTTTGTGTGCGCATGTACCTGATTGTGTGTGTGTGTGTGTGTGTGTGCGTTTGCGTGTGTGAATGTGAGTCTATGCATGGTTATGTGTGTAATAGCATCTAGGTGGCATCTTATTTCCACTGTGTATGAATGTTTTAACTTCCCCCTGCATATGCTGTGATGTTGTGGTGTCGCTAACTAAAACACAGTGCCTAGCGTTATTAGAATCCAGGCAAGGCCCTGATGCTGCGTGCGGTTCTACCTTATAGGTGTGCAGGCACACAGGAAACATGAAGTGTGAGTCTGATGGACGTTGACAGTCGCGCTGCAACACTTCCCCTGAAAGCAAAGGGAAAGACTTCTCCGCAGGGAACAAGTCTGACTGTGATCTGAACTCACTGTGTCATCTCTTTCGGCGGCGTGGGATTAATGTTTCATTGTGCGTGCCTGCGTGCGTGCGTGCGTGCGTGTGTGTGTTTGTGAGTGTGTATGCCCTCCTGTGTACAACACGTGTGATTGCCTGAGCAAATAGCTAGGGACACACACACAGGCAGATAAAAGCGGACCATTGATTAAAGGATTATGGAACATCGCCAAGATGAACACTCCCCTTCCTCCGTGTTTTCCAATCGCTCCTCTGCTGTATCTTCCATGTTCAATCACCACTTCCGTGTTCGAAAAATCTGTTTCCATGTTTCTACAATAATCCCATGTTTCTCTGTATTCCCCAAGCTTTCATGTACTGAGAGCACAACATACTTCAAGCTCAGTTTACAGGCGATTGAAAAGAACAAGGTGCAAAGAGTAAGATGCCGCATCAACAACATGAAAGGTACAGTTCTGAGGATGTTCAAATGGCAACACATTTCTCCTTCTCTCATTCTCTTATCTCTCTGCAAGTTTCCCCCAGTCTTTTGATATTGCAGATCAGAACAGACTTAGATGCAAAGTTGGTAGGATTGCTTGTGTAATCGTCGCTTACCAGATTGAGCTTCCCGTAGCAGAATGCTGTGACGCTGGTAAACAAAACCCAGGAGGTTTTAGGAATGGTATCAGGCCTGCTCAGGTACAGCATTATAGAGGATCACTCCTACTGGATTTGGAGAAGGAGTAACTACTGCATATTGGAAATGTTATAAGGTACTCAGATGAAGTAGAAGAACTGGGTCCGTCAAGCATTAAGAATAAACTAAGAAGTGCAGCTCTTAGGCCTGATTCCAAATCCATGTCTCGATAAGGAGGGACTGGAACGAATGGCTGCCAACAAAGAGGAGTGACCACGTTGCTAATATCTATCTTATCTATCTATCTGCAAGGAAAGTGTAAGGGGCCTGTGGAGAGGAGACAGGCATTTGTTTGGAATTGGGTCTTTGCATGTGGGAATGGAGACGGGTGGTATTGCAGGCCCCAGTCCCAGATAGACAGTGTGATCGGAGTGGAGAAATGGTTGAGGAGGTTGAGATACACGGAGAGAAAGAATGAAAGGAGAGGAAGGAGAGGAGAAGGGAGGGTATTTGTCCCTGACGATATCTTTGATACCCAGCTGAAGATGGAGAGATAAAGAGAGATGGAAAATTGAGAGAGAGGGGGAAGGAGAGAATATCCGTTCCTGTGCTTGCTTTGATGGAAAGATGGCAGCAATAGTCGAAGTGGGAGAGGAGGGAAGAGAATGAGGAGGAAGGGGAAACAGAGGACAAGAGGAGATGCTATCAGTTCCTGCAAAGTCTTTGTTGAAGAGATATTTGAGGAGGAGAGAGGAAGGGATAGAGGGCTCTCTGTTTCTGTGGAGGTCTGGCCATTTTGAGCCTGTAATCGAACTCACAAATGTTGATGCTCCAGATACTCAACTAGTCTAAAGAAGGCAAGTTTTATTGCTTCTTTAATCAGCACAACAGTTTCCAGCTGTTCTAACATAATTGCAAAAGGGTTTTCTAATGATCAATTAGCCTTTTAAAATGATAAACTTGGATTAGCTAGCACAACCTGCCATTGGAACACAGGAGTGAATGTTGCTGATAATGGGCCTATGTACGCCTATGTAGATATTCCATAAAAAATCTGCCGTTTCCAGCTACAATAGTCATTTGCGACATTAACAATGTCTACACTGTATTTCTGATCAATTTTATGTTATTTTAATGGACAAGAAACAAGGACATTTCTAAGTGACCCCAAACTGTTCAACGGTAGTGTATATATCAACGAATTGGCGAGGGCATTAGAACAGTCTGCAGCACCCGACCTCACCCTACTAGAATCTGAATTCAAATGTCTGCTGTTTGCTGCCGATCTGGTACTTCTGTCACCAACCAAGAAGGGCCTACAGCAGCACCTAGATCTTCTGCACAGATTCTGTCAGACCTGGGCCCTGACAGTAAATCTCAGTAAGACAAAAATAATGGTGTTCCAAAAAAGGTCCAGTTGCCAGGACCACAAATACAAATTCCATCTAGACACCGTTGCTCTAGAGCACACAAAAAACTATACATACATCAGCGCCACAGGTAACTTCCACAAAGATTCAATGTACAATGTCCTAATCGCAATCGAGCAAACACCACTTCTTCCTTCCTAATCTGACCTTTGAATCTTGGTCCACCGACCTTTCTTTGGAGACCATATAAATGCCAGCCCTTGTGCTCTGAGTCCCATCTCTTCTGCCACACATCTATTATAATGGCTCTGAGCTTACATTTGGCCTCACCTGTACTCAGAGGAACATTAATATAAATTATATCTTGTTTCAAAGCAAAGCTTTTAGCTAACTGGTCTACAATTTCATTGCCTTCCACACCCGAATGCGCTGGGACCCAGCAGAATATCACTACTACACCCATTCTCTCAGTTCTCCATAATAACATTAATACCTCCAATAGTAGGTCATTAGATTTACCAGATGATAAACTATTCAATACAGACAGAGAATCTGAACATACCAAAATTCTAACAGGTTGTACGTCCTCCACCCACTGGAGGGCAACTATTATCGCCAACAGTTCAACTGAATATACTGACAGTTCATCTGTTAATCTTTTACATATCTGCACATCAAATTCAGAAATGTACACTCCTGCTCCTGTGCGCCCAATATCTGGGTCCTTGGATCCATCTGTGAAAAACGGTAAAAAAAACATAAACATTTCTACCTATTGTCAACCAGTTTTCCTATATCGCTGACTTCTGACCAATCTTTCCTTTTCTCTACCAAGGTTAGATTTACAACAGGATCTGGGATGGAGGAACATCCCCTATCACCACAGAAGGGCCAACTTCCAACTCCCTCAAACCACTCTCATCAGCAAGCTTTCCAACTGTCCAACCGAAACCACTGCCTTGTCTACTAGTATATTCCCAACAGTCATCTAGAACAGTAGCAGTGGGATGCTCAACCTCATAGCCTTTCAACCTAATCCAATAAGCTAATTACAATTTTTTACGCCATATATCCAAAGGCATCTCACCTGTCTCCACTAGTAAGGCACATACAGATGTTGATTTAAATGCACCAATACATATCCTTAAAGCTATATACTGGATTCTGTCCAGCTTCTGAAGCCATGTCTTTGCCGCTGTTCCATAAACTACACATTGTCGTCCTGATCAGAGCTCTATAAATATCCAACAACAATTGTCTGTCAGCACCCCATTTGTGAGACCGATCGCATAAGATTCACCACCTTCTTACACTTTGTTTCAACATTTATGACATGATCTTTCCATGTATATCGCTCATTGAACCATAGACTCAAATATTTCTACTTAGAAACCTTCCCCATAGGCTGACCATACAAAAACAACTTTATGTTATCAACAACTTTCTTCTTCGAGAAGAACATACAACAAAACTTTCAAGTCTTGTCAATCGACCATCTTTCAACATCCACTACAGCTTGTTCAATAGATTTGATCACATGAAAGACATTCCTTCCCCTCTTCCAAATAGCTCCATCATCAGCATATAAGGAAGCCCCAATACCCCTACCTACATTCGAAAACACATTGTTAATCATAATGTTGAACAAAATAGAGCTGATAGCACTGCCTTGAGGAATACCATTGTCAACTTCATATTCATCAGATAAAATGGATCCTATTTTAAAAGCAATTAAATAAGTCCAAAACCCAATTATATAATCTCCCACCAATACCAAGTCTTTCCATCTTAATCAGTAGGCCTTCTCAGTAGGCCTTTTCAATGACAAAAAAGACAGAAGCAATGACTTCTTTCATGACCATAGTTTTTTCAGCTCACCTTTACTAATGCATCCAAAGTAGATCTACCTTTACGAAATCCACTTTGACATTGACTCAATAAACCTTTATGTTCCAGGAAATATGACAATCTATTGACTATCATCTTTTCCATAAATTTACCCAAATTAGAGGTCAGTGCTATTGGTCTATAACTATCAGCACATGAAGGGTACTTACCAGGCTTTATAAAAGGTAATACTACTGCACGTTTCCAACCAGAAGGTATAACTCCCTCAACCAAATCATATTAAATAATCCCAGGAGAACATGCATGACCTAATCAGGTAAGTGCTTAAACATTACATAGCACAACTGATCATGACCTGGAGCTGTATATGCACAGCCTATTAATGCTGAACGCATCTCATGTATGGTAAAAATAGCATCCAAAGAAGAGTATCCCTTTTCTTATACACATTCACTGGAATTGTGATATAGTGAATTATAAGTGAAATAATCTTTCTGTAAACAATTGTTGGAAGAATTACTTGTGTCATGCACAAAGTAGAGGTCCTAACCGACTTGCCAAAACTATAGTTTGTTAACATGAAATCTGTGGAGCGGTTGAAAAATGAGTTTTAATGACAACCTAAGTGTATGTAAACCTCCATCTTCAATTGTATATCAGAACCATTCACTACCTTCACCCTGTTCACGTTCCCTGCTATCAGCAGTGTTTATATCAGAACCATTATTTTTCCTTTTCACCACAGACCATCTAGGTCCATGACTTTCGTCATCCCCCCCAATACCATCAGAACTATCATCCATGTCGACCACAGTCCAGCACAGCTGTTGCAAAAACCGCCTTCTTCGTTTCAATTTTCAGCTTTCATAGTCAAACCACACTCGGGAAATCAAAAAATTCTGACTGCGTCACATTTTGATAATCCTCCTGTCCCAACTCCATACAAAATAACTGGATATGAATAGGGTTTATTGCACATAAAATATTTTCCCATTCCTCATAGAGAATGATAGAGGACTCTTTTTTGTATCTGTCCCATTATGGCCTCTGTGAGGGCACGGGAAGCGCCATTGGGGCCATCTCCATTTTTAAGTAGTCAATTTTCTTTTTCTACAACTTAATTTAGAATACAAACTAAAAGGGTACATACTGCCACCTGGAGTTGTTTGAACAGGTATAAAGCCAAGGTTGGCGATTTACTTTCACCTGCAGTTATGTAATGTTTGCTCACAAACATAATTCATTGGCTGATCCTGCCTGATGAGCCGGATGAATTTGGTGAAAGTCTTCAATGGCGCTGCCATGCTAAAATGGGCTTTTGGGCACTAGAGTCCTCCATCTCTATGGCTTTCCTATATCTCTCAGATGCAGTTTTAGACCTTTCAAAACATACTTCCTTTTTTTATATTGTTATTATATTTTCTGCCATGTATTTGTGTGTTCTTCAATGCGTTTCTATGTACTAATAGGCCAAATTCAGTGTTTCATCAAATCATTGTTATACCTACAGATGCCATATCTTAATTTGAGCCAGGAAAGCAGGAACATTGTTATGTGGATTATAATTAATAGACATTTTTGTAGGGGTTAATCCATTTTTCGTTAGGACAGATCAAGTCTGAAATGTTAAAGTGGAAATTACAAACTTTAGAAGCCTTTTAAAACCTCAAATACACAAGTTTACATTTCCTACAGGATGATCTGTACAGGGGTCCTAGAAATACAAAATCAAAAAGCTTGTGGGGTCCATTTTTATTAATATCCTAACGATTCCATATGTTAAGTTAGTAGATTTAGGGGTATAACAACTACTCACAAGCTTATTTACATGTAAGTTAAGAGACGCCACGAGAGAGACACCACGAACACGCGTGACAACGTTTTTAATGGCTGAATTATCATGCCGCCTTAATGCATGTGTTAATGTGTCCCTTTGATTCTGGGATGAAGTGTGACACCCATCTGGGATCAGACTGAAGATGTTGCTAGGAGCATGTTCCAATGTTCCGTTTGTCTGCTAGGGTTCGCCTCGCGTCTGGCCCTCAGCCAACCACCATCCCCCCAATGTCACATCACGCAAACGTTTCCCTAAAGTGGCGTTCAGAAACAGCAAATTAGTCATACACTCCCCCTGAAGCGACCCGCCTGCCGCCGCGACCACTAACCCACGCCACGTAGACAACAAGCCTCGCCTGTGTGTATGAACATGTGGACGCCTCGTGAGCATCTCTAGTCTCTACGAAGAAATAGTATTTGGTTAACCCCGTTCCCTGGTCATAACGCTAAGTATGACAGAGACATCCAGGGCCGAACGGAGCACTCACACACTTAAACACAAAACCACGCATACACACACAAACATACTCACACACATGCTCATACACACACATACTCATATACTCACACACAAAACACACACTGTGCTCTGCCAAGCTGTGCTGGGTGGATCAGGAGGCACTTGTAGCTGGCGCAGGGCTAGCAAAGGAGAGTGAGGGAGGAGGGAAAGAGAGAGAAGGGGAGGAAAAAAGAGCAGCATTATCCATGCCACCTTTAGAAGGAGAGGGTACAAGAAAAAGAAAAGACAGGGAGAGAGAACAAGGTTGGAGGGGAGAGAACGAGGGATGCTCTACTCCTCCTCAGGGTCTGTCGTCAAGGCTTCATGGCACTCTGTCAAGAGCCATTGGCAAGACCTGAGCCACAAGGAAAGACCTCAGCCACAAGGAAAGACCTGAGCCACAGGGAAAGACCTGAGCCACAAGGAAAGACATGAGCCACAAGGAAAGACCTGAGCCACAGGGAAAGACCTGAGCCACAGGGAAAGACCTGAGCCACAAGGAAAGACCTGAGCCACAGGGAAAGACCTGAGCTGCAAGGAAAGACCTGAGCCAAAAGGAAAGGCAGAGATGGAGAGAGGGAGAATCATGGGCAGAGAGATACAGAAAGAGAGGAAGGATAGAAGGGAGGGGAGAGAGGGATGGAGATGTACAGAAAGACGAAGGCTATAGATGTACTGGGATTTAGACACACACTAAATCCATTTAGAAGCACACAAAGAAAACATATGAGGGAAAAACGGTTAAATAGTGGAATACCAGGTCACTGATACTGTGGCTAAGCTTTTTGATCTGCACACAGTGTGGAGGATTCTTGGAGAGAGTGTGACTTCCTGATTTTCTCTTCCTCTATCTCCCCTTTCAGCAACCTCACACTGGCACCCACTCAATAAGATATTACTCACACAATAGTTTGGTCAAAAGTAATGCAATATTGGGAATAGGGTGCCATTTGGGACACAGCATAAAACTTACATAGAGTTAATTGACTAAAACAGAGTGGCTAACCACACAGTTTTCTGGCCTAGTCAGCATTCTCTCGCAGTTCTACAATATCTTTCATTGCAGTCTTCATAGTGAATAAAGATAAAGCACTTCTCCCAATGTACAGGTAGTCATTGTGATTTAACCCAAATCCCCTCTTTAGTCGCCTTATTGTATTTAAGCTGTCATCAAAATCCATAAACGAAGTCGCTTGTCAGCGAGCACTTAAACTAGAGATTACATGATCACTGGCATCAATGTGAATATTTTAGACAGACAGACAATCAGACAGGCAGACAGACAGACAGCCATGGTATGGACCCAAGAGGGGGCTCAAACTGAAATCTCAAGACAGCTGATGTCAAGTGCACTTCAAAAGGATCTACCGTTTTAATGTTGTACTTTTAAACAGTATTTTTTTCTGGTGATGGTGCTCCCCCAGGCTATTCAGCTTATCTTATGACAGGTGTGCACAACTCAGGCCCTTAAGTTCCACAGTTATGTTGGTTTTCGTCTCTCCTTGGTACTGGATGCTTCTGAACGGCTGTAGTGTGACACACCTGGTTTAACAGGTACAGTAGAAATCAGTGTCAAGGATGAAAATCAGCAGGATTGCAGCACTCTGTGTACACTTGTCTTATGACTTCCATATTTCTGTTTATCTGTCTCAGTAAATATCTCTCCAAACACGTCTCTATCGAACAGGTATGACCTACAACAGACTGTTTCCATTTTGTCTCAACCCATTTGTGGTCCTGTCTGTCTGTCTGTCTGTCTGTCTGTCTGTCTGTCTGTCTGTCTGTCTGTCTGTCTGTCTGTCTGTCTGCTGGTCATGTCTGCTATATATTGTGGATAAAGAGTTACCTGTCTAACAGAACACAGAGGATGTTCTTTAATGGAAGCATTTCCAACATAATTCAAGTAGAGTCAGGAATTCCCCAGGGCAGTTGTCTAGGCCCCTTAAATTTTTCAGTCTTTACTAACGACATGCCACTGGCTTTGAATAAATAATGTGTGCGGATGTCACGAGAGGGTGCAGAGAGAGACCAAGACGCAGCGCAGGGATAGTAGTTCGACATTGATGTTTATTTGTACTATATATATAATAGAACAAATGGCGAACTACAAGACACAAACACTATAAACTACCGTCACGTTCACCAAAAACACACAAAATGAACGGACGTAAAAAAAAGGCACACTTACTTCTCACCGTGACTGCGACATACATCGATAACAACCCACCCCAAGTGAAGGACAGACTCAACATATATTGGATCCCTAATTAGAGACAACGGGTAGCAGCTGCCTCTAATTAGAGATCCATCCAAAACCCACAAAGAAACAGAAAGGAACGACACTGTCAGACTCTGACCATAGCTACATAGAGAAGCCTATTGCTTCTCTATGGCCAGAGCCTGACAGTACCCCCCCCCCCCCCCCCCCAAGGCGCGGACTCCCGGACGCCAAAAAAAAGGGCACACAAAAACATGGGGGGGTTAATTTGGGAGGGAAAAACTAGTCCTTTGGGGGTGGCTCTGGCTCCGGCGACGTGGACAGTTTTTTTTCCATGCCCCTTTCTTATCACCGGTCCCGGGCTGGGTACCGGTGGGGCAAACGGCTCCGGCCAAGGAGCGGGAGATTTGACCGGGCCCGGACTGGGCACCGGTGGGGCAAACGGCTCCGGCCATGGAGCGGGGAAAACAGCCGGGCCCGGACTGGGCACCGGTGGGACAAACGGCTCCGGCCATGGAGCGGGGAAAACAACCGGGCCCGGACTGGGCACCGGTGGGACAAACGGCTCCGGCCATGGAGCTGGGCAATAACCCGGGCCCGGACTGGGCACCGGTGGGGTAAACTGCTCCGGCCATGGAGCTGGGAAAACAGCCGGGCCCTGACTGGGCACCGGTGGGGTAAACTGCTCCAGCCATGGAGCTGGGAAAACAGCCGGGCCCGGACTGGGCACCGGTGGGGCGGACTGCTCAGGCTCTGAAGCGGAGCAGACGGCTGGACCCGGACTGGGTACCGGTGGAGCGGACTGCTCTGGCACTGAGGCGGAGCAGACGGCTGGACCCGGACTGGGTACCGGTGGAGCGGACTGCTCTGGCACTGAGGCGGAGCAGGCGGCTGGACCCGGACTGGGTACCGGTGGAGCGGACTGCTCTGGCACTGAGGCGGAGCAGGCCGCTGGACCCGGACTGGGTACCGGTGGAGCGGACTGCCCTGGCACTGAGGCGGAGCAGGCGCTGGAGGTTCAGGGGCGCTGACCTTCGCTGGAGGTTCAGGGGCGCTGACCTTCGCTGGAGGTTCAGGGGCGCTGACCTTCGCTGGAGGTTCAGGGGCGCTGACCTTCGCTGGAGGTTCAGGGGCGCTGACCTTCGCTGGAGGTTCAGGGGCGCTGACCTTCGCTGGAGGTTCAGGGGCGCTGACCTTCGCAGGAGGTTCAGGGGCGCTGACCTTCGCAGGACGTTTAGGGGCGCTGACCTTCGCAGGAGGTTTAGGGGCGCTGACCTTCGCTGGAGGTTTAGGGGCGCTGACCTTCGCTGGAGGTTTAGGGGCGCTGACCTTCGCTGGAGGTTTAGGGGCGCTGACCTTCGCAGGAGGTTTAGGGGCGCTGACCTTCGCAGGAGGCTCAGGGCGGCTGACCTTGGCTGGAGGCTCAGGGCGGCTGACCTTGGCTGGAGGCTCAGGGCGGCTGACCTTGGCTGGAGGCTCAGGGCGGCTGACCTTGGCTGGAGGCTCAGGGCGGCTGACCTTGGCTGGAGGCTCAGGGCGGCTGACCTTGGCTGGAGGCTCAGGGCGGCTGACCTTGGCTAGGGGCTCAGGGCGGCTGTCCTTGGCTAGGGGCTCAGGGCGGCTGACCTTGGCTGGAGGCTCAGGGCGGCTAACCTTGGCTGAAGGCTCAGGGCGGCTGACCTTCGCTGGAGGTTGGGTGCGGGGAGCCGGCACGGGTCGTACCGGACTGGGGAGGCGCACTGGAGGTTGTGTGCGTGGAGCAGGCACAGGAAGCATTGCTCTGGCATGGAGGTGGAGTAGACGATCGGACCCAGACTGGGCACCGGAGGAGCGGATGGCTCTGGTAGGGAGGAGGAGTAGATTACCGGACCCGGACTGGGTACCGGTGGAGCGGACTGCTCTGGCATGAGGGTGGAGTAGACGACCAGACCTGGACTGGGGATGCTCCTCTTGGGCACCTTTAGAGCCAGCTCCCTCCTCTCGCTCTCACACTCCTCCATATTTAGCCAGCATAGCTCCATGATCCTCTCGTACTCCTCCCTCCGTCGGTATTCCCCCACGTACTCAGTATCTGGCGAATGCCACCTGGAAAGTGGGACTGGTGCCTCCTCTTCCACTCCTGACCAGCCCCATAGGCCCCCCCCAAGATTACCTTGGGGTTGTTTGCGGGCACCACCTCTCTCTCCCTCTCTCCCCAGTTACGCTGCTTGGTCTCATCGTGGTGGGTTGTTCTGTCACGAGAGGGTGCAGAGAGAGACCAAGACACAGCGCAGGGATAGTAGTTCGACATTGATGTTTATTTGTACTATATATATAATAGAACAAATGGCGAACTACAAGACACAAACACTATAAACTACCGTCACGTTCACCAAAAACACACGAAATGAACGGACGTTAAAAAAAGGCACACTTACTTCTCACCGTGACTGCGACATACATCGATAACAACCCACCCCAAGTGAAGGACAGACTCAACATATATTGGATCCCTAATTAGAGACAACGGGTAGCAGCTGCCTCTAATTAGAGATCCATCAAAAACCCACAAAGAAACAGAAAGGAACGACACTGTCAGACTCTGACCATAGCTACATAGAGAAGCCTATTGCTAGGAATAAATTAGTCCTAAATATTTCAAAAACTAAAACGTTGTATTTAGGGCAAATCATTCACTAAACCCTAAACCTCAATAATATGGAAATGGAGCAAGTTGTGGTGACTTCAACAGTAGCTAAGATGGGGAAAAGTCCATAATAAAGCGCTGCTCTGCCTTCTTAACAGCACTATAAACAAGGCATGTCCTACAGGCCCTAGTTTTGTCGCAATTGGACTACTGTTTAGTCATGTGGTCAGGTGCCACAAGGAGGGACTTAGGAAAATTGTAATTGGCTCAGAACAGGGCAGCACGGCTGGTCCTTGGAAGTGCACAGAGAGCTAACATTAATAATATGCATGTCAATCACTACTTGTATTTGTGAGAGGTATTGACATGTTGAATGCAC
Source organism: Thymallus thymallus (assembly GCA_023634145.1). Lineage (NCBI taxonomy): Eukaryota > Metazoa > Chordata > Actinopteri > Salmoniformes > Salmonidae > Thymallus > Thymallus thymallus. The sequence continues at coordinate 22,560,627 of CM042404.1, read as the reverse complement.
CGAGCTGTCTGTTTGAACTACTAGCACATAGCTCGGACACCCATGCATACCCCACAAGACATGACACAGTCTCCCCAAGTCCAGAACAGACTATGGAAGAAGCACACTACTACATAGAGCCATGACTACATAGAACTCTATTCCACATCAAGTAACTCATGCAAGCAGTAGAATTAGATTTAAAAAACCTGATAAAAATACACCTTATGGAACAGCGGGGACTGTGAAGAGACAGGCATAGATACATGCATACGCACACACAATAACATACGCACTATACACACACGTACACATAGATTTTGTGTTGTAGATATGTCATAGTAAAGTAGTGGCCTGAGGGAACACACTTAATGTGTCGTGAAATCTCTTGTGAAATGTATTGTCATGTTTTTAAAATTGTATAACTGCCTTCATTTTTCTGGACCCCAGGAAGAGTAGCTGGGTATCCATAATAAATACAAATACAAAATGCATGCTGGGAGTGTCCCGCTGAGAGGACACTTGGAGCCAAAAAACACACACACGTCACATGTGCAGACACACAAACACACTCTCTCACTAAACCCCCAACCGCGATGGGCCGGTTTGGAACAGTCTGTTAAATGTGGTTTACATAGCAGTCATGATATTATAAACAGAGCTGCTTTCCCCTTTGGAGAGCTGCCCCGAAATAGCTTTGAAGACTGTTCTTTCTAAGATATCCAGCAGAGCTTCCCTATTACACATTGATAGTCCAATACGCTCTCATATAGTTTTGTGTAGGCATTGTTGGATTCTGGGTTCTGACTTCTTAAACTTGGAACATTGTTATACTAGAGACATGATACATCAGAAGTAATACTATAGTACATGAGGAGTGATAGAGACTGGTTTATTCATCAGGAGTTAATGGTAATCTGTAGGAGCCAGATTGCTTTGGAATGTGCTGAGTAGAGAGGTGGCAATCATATGATTGGAGAGCTTTGGATTAGGCATCAAGGGGGTTGAGGTCAGGTCAGGTCACCTCAAGGTAGAAGGAACTGTTTATTACCCCCATCACTTAACTTCCTGCCTAGCAACAGAGATGTATTAGCTGACCATATGTGTGTGAGGAGGAGACTCTGCATAGGACGGGTTAAATACCAGTGCTGGTGTGAATATGTATTTTGTCTGATGTACAGTGGGGAGAACAAGTATTTGATACACTGCCGATTTTTCAGGTTTTCCTACTTACAAAGCATGTAGAGGTCTGTAATTTTTATCATAGGTACACTTCAACTGTGAGAGACGTAAAAATACAGAAAATCACATTGTATGATTTTTTAATAATTAATTTGCATTTTATTGCATGACATAAGTATTTGATCACCTACCAACCAGTAAGAATTCCAGCTCTCACAGACCTGTTAGTTTTTCTTTAAGAAGTCCTCCTGTTCTCCACTCATTACCTGTATTAACTGCACCTGTTTGAACTCGTTACCTGTATAAAAGACACCTGTCCACACACTCAATGAAACAGACTCCAACCTCTCCACAATGGCCAAGACCAGAGAGCTGTGTAAGGACAGCAGGGATAAAATTGTAGACCTGCACAAGGCTGGGATGGGCTACAGGACAATAGGCAAGCAGCTTGGTGAGAAGGCAACAACTGTTGGCGCAATTATTAGAAAATGGAAGAAGTTCAAGATGACGGTCAATCTCCATCGGTCTGGGGCACCATGCAAGATCTCACCTCGTGGGGCATCAATGATCATGAGGAAGGTGAGGGATCAGCCCAGAACTACACGGCAGGACCTGGTCAATGACCTGAAGAGAGCTGGGACCACAGTCTCAAAGAAAACCATTAGTAACACACTACTCCGTCATGGATTAAAATCCTGCAGCGCACGCAAGGTCCCCCTGCTCAAGCCAGCGCATGTACAGGCCCGTCTAAAGTTTGCCAATGACCATCTGGATGATCCAGAGGAGGAATGGGAGAAGGTCATGTGGTCTGATGAGACAAAAAGAGAGCTTTTTGGTCTAAACTCCACTCGCCGTGTTTGGAGGAAGAAGAAGGATGAGTACAACCCCAAGAACACCATCCCAACCGTGAAGCATGGAGGTGGAAACATCATTCTTTGGGGATGCTTTTCTGCAAAGGGGACAGGACGACTGCACCGTATTGAGGGGAGGATGGATGGGGCCATGTATTGCAAGATCTTGGCCAACAACCTCCTATCCTCAGTAAGAGCATTGAAGATGGGTCGTGGCTGGGTCTTCCAGCATGACAACGACCCGAAACACACAGCCAGGGCAACTAAGGAGTGGCTCCGTAAGAAGCATCTCAAGGTCCTGGAGTGGCCTAGCCAGTCTCCAGACCTGAACCCAATAGAAAATCTTTGGAGGGAGCTGAAAGTCCGTATTGCCCAGCGACAGCCCCGAAACCTGAAGGATCTGGATGGAGGAGTGGGCCAAAATCCCTGCTGCAGTGTGTGCAAACCTTGTCAAGAACTACAGGAAACGTATGATCTCTGTAATTGCAAACAAAGCTTTCTCTACCAAATATTAAGTTCTGCTTTTCTGATGTATCAAATACTTATGTCATGCAATAAAATGCAAATGAATTACTTAAAAATCATAGAATGTGATTTTCTGGATTTTTGTTTTAGATTCCGTCACTCACAGTTGAAGAGTACCTATGATAAAAATTACAGACTTCTACATGCTTTGTAAGTGGGAAAACCTGCAAAATCGGCAGTGTATGAAATACTTGTTCTCCCCACTGTATCTGTTTGACCCATTGGTGGAATAAACTTGACTAGTTTTACTAGTCGTCCGTGAGTTTATTATTCTGGTATTTAGAACCTAACAGCATACTGTCTGCCGCTGTTGGAGAGTAAGACGTTTATGTTGCTATTAGTTGAATTCAATAGAAAACAAAACAACCAATTCCATACCAACCATCTCTGTTCATGATTATGGATGGAATCACAGCTTGAGATATGCATGAATAAATTGAGGTTTAGAGTGAATCGTACACACAATGGTTTGTGTACATGAAGTTAAAAGAATAGTTTAAAAATATATTTAGGAATTATTTTCATTAGTCCACTGTTGATACAGTCTCCAAATGCACGATTGTATAATTAGCAATCACGTTTTCAAAAATAGAACTTTCAAAACGCTAATTGTAACTTGCCACATCATCATGAGCAGTTTTTAGAACACGGGTTATGTTAGATTTCTGTGTGTGTGTTTTTAGAACAAGGGTTATGTTAGATTTCTGTGTGTGTGCTTTTAGGCCCCTCTCCAAATGCCATCATTGTAAGGAGGGTCTTTATACACTCTTTATACACAAAAAGGTGCTACCTAGAGCCTAAAATAATTATTTGGCTGTCGCAATAGGAGAACCCTTTGATATTAATAATGCAATGATGCAAAGCAGATGGCAGACCTCCAATATACCGTATCCATTTGAAACCATTTACTCTCATTTAGTATCTTGATAATCTGTATAGATGTATTAAGGCATTAGTAGAACTGAGTAATCATAAGAGGATCAATAACCATCCCTATCTCATTGGCATCATCCTGCATCTTATTTCCTCCCATTGCCACACTGAAGTAGATTATCTGATTAATAGTCAAAATGATGATAAGAAAATGTCTTTATAGATTTGTCAGACATCAGAGTAATCTTCTGTGGATAATGATATGACAGACACTCTTCTCTCTGCACACCTCTTCATCTGTTTGGGATTGATAATCTCTTATCACCTGGATATTTAATCACCCGTCTTTTACATATCGCTAAGTCTTCTGATTACGTTGTTTGATAAATGGTTTGATTATTTTAGCGATTCAAGTTTCAGATAATCTGGGATATTTTTGGATTATGTCATAATCATGTGATAATCTGGGATTATTATCTGTGTGTCTCTGCAGGGCTGAAGATCCGGGAGGTGATGATCAACGTGTCCCGTCAGCAGGTGGAGGACTTCCATGGCCCTGAGGACTACTGGTGTCTGTGTGTGGCTTGGAGCCACTTGGGCACCTCCAAGAGCCGCAAGGCCACCGTACGGATTGCCTGTGAGTAGCAGAACTATACCAACTGAGAGGGAGAAAGTGTGGGGGGGGGTGAGGGAGAAAGAGAGGAAGAGAGCGGGGGTGGAACGAGAGGAATTTGGAGTCAAATCAACATAAAATGTATCATCCATATGCCCAAAAGAGGGCTTTGTTTGATCTAATCCCATAAATAGGGCTGTTGCGGTGACCGTATTACTGCCAGTCATGAGTCATGACCGCAGTACAATTCCACATGACCGCTGAGTCACGGTAATCTCCTTTTATGCACTCTGGACATGCTTTGGTAGTACCCAACTTGCTAACTACCATCAGGTCCTTATGGCCTGGTACTCAGGACTCTATTGTCCCTCGAATCACTCTGACATCAATACAAATGTTATCAAGAATCACATTAAACACTTATCATCAAAACAGTAGGCCTATCTTACTTTTAAAACACACCTCACTATGATGATCAATTCAACAGCAGGTTGAAACAGTGTAAAACATGGTTGTTGTGGATGTTGTTTTAAAGCCTAACACAATGAAATGGACAGAGGTTTCTACGGTGATGATTAATTCAAAACATAATATGTGTATTAGAGCTTATGCACATGCATAGGCTTATGAGCCCGAAAGAAAAACCTGAATAAAAATGACAATTGTGCCGTTATATACAATAGATATTCTACTGCATATTACTCATAGCAGAAAAACATAAAATAAAACTGATTTAAGATGTCTTTGGTAAATAATTGGTCTAGCCTATACTCCAAAATTAAACACATTTTTGCCATTGAGTGTGGACTGTATTAATATGCATACTGTATGGTCTGGTTACCTTATGCTACGCTCCAAAATGTCTATCCATGAGTCTGGGAGAGAACATATAGCCCTAGGCGATGCTGTTGGTTCATTGATTGTGCAGGGCAGCTTACAGTTAGCTTACAATTAGTGAATTTGTATTTGATTTTAAATAGCCAAGTAATAGGTAATATCTATACAGAATATCTCACCACCATGCGTTTCCATCTCCTCTCTCCTTTATTCCTTTCTCGAGCATGCAGATGGGCTTTCAACAGTTTAGTGAAATATGTTTTGTTGCGAAAACACGTTAGGAGGAGATGGTGGTGAGATATTCTGTCACCCAATCAATTATTATAATTTTTTTAATTGCCTATTCAAAATCAAATAGATCCACTAATTGCAGGCTAACTGTAAGCTGCCCTGAACAATCAAGGAAACAACAGCATCGCCTAGGGCTATACGTTCTCTCCCAGACTCAGGATAGCCGTTTTGGAGCTTAGCATAAGGTAACCATTCCATCCAGTATGCATAATAATACAGTCCACACTCAAAGGCAATTACTCAAATGTGTTTGATTTTGGAGTATAGGCTAGACCAGTTATGTACCAAAGACTCAGTCTTGTTTTGTGCATTGTATAACGGCACAATCATCATTTTTATTCAGGTTTTTCTTTCGGCTTGGACTTGGACGGCTATGCATATGCATAAGCTCTAATATGTGTATGGGTGTTATGAATTAATCATCACCTTAGAAAGCGCTGTCCGTTTCGTTGTTAGGCTTTGAAACGACATCCACAATGACCATGTATTACACTGTTTCAACCTGCTTTTGAACTTCTTTCTTCAAATTGATAATCACAGTGACGTGAGTTTTAAAAGTAAGATAAGACTTTGATGTGATTTGTGATAACATTTGCATTGATGTCAGAGTGGTTCGAGGGACAATAGAGTCCTGAGTACCAGGCCATTAGGACCTGATGGTAGTTAGCAAGTTGGGTACTACCAAAGCATGTCCAGAGTGCATAAAAGGAGATTACCGTGACTCAATGGTCATGTGGAATTTTACTGCGGTCAAGACTCATGACTGGCGGTGTGGCGGTAATACGGTCACCGCAACAGCACTAATCCTGTCTCCCTGTGTCCCTCCCCTCTCCCAGACCTGAGGAAGAACTTTGAGCAGGACCCCCAGGGGAGGGAGGTGCCCATTAAAGGCATGATTGTGCTGCACTGCCGTCCACCAGAGGGAGTGCCTGTCGCAGAGGTATGGCCTGCATGTTTCAACTCACAGTATACACGATTTGTATAATTCTTTTCTTGTGCATTATAGCAGCCTCAATTTTTATTATTTTGCCCACAAACCATTTGTCAGTTACAGTTATTTGTCCAAGTTGGATTACTACTACTCCAGGGCTACAGCATCCAAAGGCAAATCTATATTTCTCTGTTCAGGATGAACAAGGAATTAGGTTTTCAGCGGCATGTTTCAGTGGTATGAATGTGTGTCTTGTGCATTTGCATGTGTACTGGATTGCCTTATATTGGTGTGTGTGCGTGCATGCGTGTGCATGCTTGCCTGCCTGCTTGCCGGCGTATGTTTGTGGTATTAATGTGTGTTCGCACCTTCCTGCCACTGGCGTAACGCAGAGTTTGCCCTCCTCCATAAAATACAAAAAAAAACATTGAATGAGTCAGCCAGACAGCCACTCACAAAGTATAGACTACCGATTGCAACATGTCTATGCAAAGCAATGATAGGCTTTCTGTGCTGCCAGGGCATGTAGCCTATAGCTTTAGCTAATGAATACATGTTTATTTGTAGGCCTATTTGGTGGTAATTTTCACGAAATCAGCAACCAATATATATATATTTTTTTAATTGCCCTGTACAGCCTACTTGAACCTGCATAACATGAGCTGTCCTCACTCTCTCTCCCAGCTTGGATATAACGTTTTTGTGTGTAAAACCAGTCTAATAATGCCAAATAATGCAATCAGTCCACCCTCTAGTTTACTATGGATTGTTTCATGATGTAGTCTAGCCTACTAGCTATAGCTGTATATAGTATTTAGCTGCTATTTATAAACTTGTTATAAAAATCACACATCAAATAGCCTAATATAATGGCGAAAAAAGTAGCCTGCTTGAGGATACATTTAGCCATTATTGTTGAACTCAGCTGGTTTTGTCTGGCTAATAACATGCACAAAGGAGCTGCAATCAAGGTACATTCAATTAAATCAAATGACATTTTATCCAATTTGAGAGACTCCCCTGGTCCTCTTTCTACTTCTCTCTCTGTCTCTTTTTCTCTTACTTTCTCTTAGAAAAAATCATGTTTGTGTCTCACCAAGGCCTGCAGGTCCAGATTGCGTTTTCTATACAGAGTATTGACAACCCAGACAGACTTTCCTGAGACGTTGTGCGTTATATGTCCATTGCATTGCATACAATTTAAACTTAGTTTTGAATGATGCCTGGCAAGATATACCAGAGATAAGGGACTGTTGATATTTTTTTGTTTGAGCCCTCAAGAACTGTTGTCCGCTAAAGATGATAATCTGTTTGCATCTGCCAATTTATTGGCTGTCCAGTATCCAGACGACCTGTCCCGTCGCTTCCTTTACACAGGGTTAGGGAGAAACAAATGACATGTAATCCATTACGTGTAACTGGTTATTAAAAAACTGTAACAGTAATCTGCAAAAATATTGTAATCAAATTACAGATACTTTGAAAAACTCAATTATTTTTCTCTAGTTTTAAATTCAGAAAGGATACTATATGATGCCTTTACATTTTCACACAGGGGAATTGGGTGTTGCATAACTTTGTTAATCAAATGTAAAAAAGTATATATTTTTTGTTATTTGTAAACTCAGGTTCGCTTTATCTAATATTAGGTTTTGGTTAAAGATTGGATAACATTCAGTATCAAAAATAAGCAAAAATCGAGAACATCAGAAAAGGGGTAAATATTTTTCACGGCACTGTATGTGTCTTCCAATGGTGCGACTGCTGTCGGCATCAAAGATTATATGACCAACTTGAATAAATGCTTGGGGGTAAGGACAACAGCAGTGGTGTAGCCTACGGGCAAAATGGATATCACTTAGGCCTTTTATTGATATCTACATAGCAATTATGTGAATCACAATCAGACTGCTGTTCTCTCAATTATTCACGCCTTAAAGATTGTGGTAGGTACTGGATGGATGTTCACAAATGTATACAGATATAGGATTTTAATTTGAGTCCGTTTGCAGTAGGAGAATAGTCCTGAAGCAACAGGAAAATGTTAATTATTATGTGGATTATAATTAATGGACATTTTTGTAGGGATTGATACATTTTTCGTTAGAGAAAATCAAGTCTGACATTTTAAAGTAAACCTCGAATACACTAGAAGTTTGGAAAATTCACAGCAACAAAAGAGTGATCAAATTAAGATCATACATCTGTCAGTGTATTTTACACCAATAATGGTTGAATTGAAGAAGTGTAGGCTAAGCTGCCTATCAATATTTTTTTGTTTATGCGACCCGTGAACAGCCATTGAAAAATGCACTCTTGCAACAGCTGCATAGTGCGAATCCCAGCCTATGAAATCTCCTCTGTGGTATTGTGCTCCACACATACTGTCAAAAACACATTTAATTTAAGAAGACCATCAGAAGGCTTTTTATTGCTTAATCTAATTTGTACTGATTCCCCAAAGAATCCAAAGGCCTAACGGACATATACTCACACATTTCAGCTGCAAATTATTGACATATCAAAGGGTCACCCATAGAGTTCCTATTAAATTAAGTATTCTAATTCCTAGTTCTATGGCGTCATCAACAAAAATGGAAACAATAGCCCATAGCAAATGCAGCATATGGCATTCATTATTCACATGTCATGCAAATGACACTTTTCAGTAATGCTCAAAGCATGCCATTCCATGAGAGCAGCATTTAATTTTCAACCATGTTTTGAAGCAATGAGCCCAATCATGCCTCCATGACAAAAACATCAACAACAGAGTAGGCTAATAAGTCCTTTGTTTTTGGGTTATATTCAGGTAAAACAATTAGACTAATCTATATTTCCATATTTCCAAGTCCTACTCTTGAAGATCAAGGTGTATTTAATTAATTGGAATGACTGGAAATCTGACAGACTTTGGTTTTAATCGTTTTATTATCTGTATTGAAGTAGAAAGCAATGGGTTAGAAGCCTACATAACACATAAAGTCAAATGAAACATTCATTTATGGCCAGGTATGTAAACTCTAACATTGATTTATCTCGCAACAGATGTCATATAATTGGTAGTATAATTTTTTGTCTTCTTCTAATGCCTCTTAAGGGGAAAGTAATCTAAAAGTAACTGAAAGTAATTAGATTACGTTACTGAGTTTGGGTAAGCTTGCAGGGGCCGCTGGGGTGTCCGGTACGCCAGTGCTGCCTGCGTGTTTGTGTTCTTACGCCTGTGCGTCTATGTCAGGTGTGTTAAACTCATTTTGCCAAGGGGGGCGCATTTAGTCTTCAACGAGGTCCGGAGGGCCGCGCTGATTTTTAAAAATATTTCCTCGCCTTCAAAATTTGCACAAAATAAATTCCTCAGAAAAAGGGTTCATGTGATGTGATGGCGGCTCTGAGGAGGGCGTGCATCTTGCCGGTTCCTGCTCGACTTATCTTTTTTATTGCTATTTTTATGTTAATTATTACTTTGTTTGCTCAGAATGTTCGCACAATAATTTCCTATGACCGCTGGCGACGAAGAAGAGGGAGGAAAGGGAGACTCCAAGCTAGGCTAAAAAGACAGGCTACATGGCCTCCTCCTCCTAGTATCCTGATGTCCAATCGCTGGAAAATAAACGTTGTGAACTCAGAGCAAGGCTTCAATCGCAGAGAGACATCAGGGAATGCTGTGTCTTAGTTTTTCCAGAGACATGGCTTACGGACAACACGCTCAATGCTGCTTTTCAACCAGACGGCTTTTCCATTTTCCGTATGGATCAAACAGAGGCTTCTGGTAAGAATAGGGGGGAGGGGTATGCTTCCTCATCAACAATTCCTGGTGTACCGAAGTTGAAACCATCTCAATCTCCTGTTCACCCAACCAGGAGTTTCTAATGCAAAATGCCGACCCCACTATATTAACGTTGAAATTCAAGTGTGTTATTATCACAGCTATGTACGCAAACACCAAGACGGCACTCGGTGAACTGTACAAGAACATTAGCTAGCAAGAATCCTCTCACCCGAAAATCTTTATGAGAGGAAACAACGTACTGTACCATGTATATAGAAATATACCTGTGTTGTTGCCCTGCTAGAGCTGCCCTGATCATCTGTAAGTGCTGTTACTGTGAAGTAGAAACGTCTAGGAGCAACAACGGCTGAGCAGCTAAGTGGTAGGCCACACAAGCTCACGGAATGGGACCGATTTCAACACTCACTACCCAATTCCAAACTGCCTCTGGATGCAACATCAGCACAAGAACTGTTCGTCGGGAGCAGCCACACACAAGCCTAAGATCACCATGCGCAATACCAAGCATCAGCTGGAGTGGTGTAAAGCCAGGAAAACACTACCTGCCCGAATGCATAGTGCACACTGTAAAGTTTGGTGGAGGAGGAATAATGGTCTGGGGCTATTTGTCATGGTTCAGGCTAGGCCCCTTAGTTCCTGTGAAGGGAAATCTTAATGATACAGCATACAATGACATTATAGACGATTCTGTGCTTCCAACTTTATGGCAACAGTTTGGGGAATGCCATATCCTGTTTCAGCATGACAATGCCCCTGGTGCACAAAGTGAGGTCCATATAGAAATGGTTGAGATCGGTGTGGAAGAACTTTACTGGCCTGCACAGAGCCCTGACCTCAACCCGACTGCGAGCCAGGACTAATCGCTCAACATCAGTGCCAGACCTCACTAATGCTCTTGTGGCTGAATGGGAGCAAGTCCCCGCAGCAATGTTCCAACATCTAGTGGAAATCCTTCCCAAAAGAGTGGAGGCTGTTATAGCAGTAAACGGGGGACCAACTCCATATTAATGCCCATGATTGTGGAATGAAATGTTCGATGAGCAGGTGTCCACATACTTTTGGTCATGTTGTGCAGCTAATTCACCAATACATATCGCTATCAGGTTGTAAATCTCATTGTTTCATTCACTCAATATCTTGGACCAAAACGTACGAATGTTACTAATGCCGGGAATGTTTATATAATCAAACTAGTAAGGGCAATGACCTCAAGTCAGTCATACCGTGGCTAATATGTTAGCTTATCTATTTATGTACCTATTTATTTAGAAAGCTAAAAATATGGAGTCTAACATTAGCTAGCTACTGCTGGGAGGATGTTATGTCATTGGAGGAGTGGGTGAGTGGCCGACTTTTCCGCCATATCGTTTTTCAGGGGCTACAGCTAGAGATGCAGGTGTCATTTGGTTAGCTAGCAAGAATTGTGAATCACTTGAACAACTGTTATACACATTTAGCATATCTCTTAGTTGTCAATCAAATGTATTTGGCATCAATCAAATGGGAGGGCAGGCAGGCAAGTTCCCATACAGTTGTCGAAACATGGGTTGGGACAAGCGTGTATTGGCAGGCAAGCTACAGAAGGGTGAGCAGGCTACTATTCCCCATTGTTTATCAGTGCAATATTGATGGCCAACTACAAGCTGAAAAAGTTTGAGAGGGTTTATCTACTGTTCCCTCGTTAGATTTTAGCTAATCTGGCTCTGGCTAACATTGATTAGTTGATGATCTATTTGTTGTTGTTGATGATCATGATAATGTGCATAGGCAACTGAGGCAGAGCGAGCCTACCTGTTCATGGATGTTTGACCAATAGGACTGTATAGTTCCCAAATGTAAGTGGACTCCCATGCTATTTACATATTTACATAAATCCATTCCGGTGTATTTTGTGGCTTTTGGCAAATGCTTTTTAATGATCTAATGTCGTGCTGTTGTTACTGCCTGTAAACACACAGTGCAGTTCAAAGTGAGTGATTGCAGGCCCGTGTGGCAAATTGCTTTTATATGATGTATTTCCTATTCAACAAAACTATATGAATAAGGATTGGAAGGACTTAAATGCTTGCTAAGTATAGTATAATACAATTATACAATTACTAACTATAAGATTTCACCTTACTTATAACTGTAAAATACATATTTGTGTGTTTAGTTTTAGAGAATATTTGCATATTTTCTAAACGTCTGCCCCCATCGCTGTTAACGTCTCACAGATCTCTAGCTTGGCTCCATCTTGTCCATTTATGACAAACAGAAAGTGGTTTTTGTTTACAATCTATGAATTATTTTTGATGAATTATAAAGTTATAAATCGATCTCTGAATGATCTACAGTGATAAACCGACTTTCTCCTGCTGCGCTACGATGTAAGGATTGCAGGCATGACGTAGGGTTCAGCCAGGAGTTGATGGACAGTCGGAAGAGATAAGGAAATGGTAGGAGGTGCATCCCAGCTTCAAGTGGATTCAGATTTCACATCCTATGTCACACAGGCTCAAATAGTTATACTACTGTTTCCGTGGGAACCAGGGCTATTGCTCAATGCAATCCATTTTGATCTACGGTGTTCACAGATTGATTTATTAGTGACAATAACAGCCGGAACCTGTACCAGAACCACACAGGTCCCCTAAACAGGGGCCTTTACATCTAAGAGGTTTTTAAAGGCAATGGCCTTGCTGACAGCGTTCCCCAACTCACAACCCAATCCCTTACCGTTTTTAAACTGGTTGTTCAGTACAGCAACATTGCCGTTCAATTGAATATTCCAGAACGCAGCCCTGGACAAGACTGATACGTTTTTTTGAAGTTTTATTTACTGCAGTGTCTATCAATTGTCCAAACGCACGGCTGCTTTCCCACTCTATATTTCTATAGAATTTAATATACGTCATTCCTAAGCATTCTATGAAAGTATAAAAATGTGAAATTAACCTTATCTAAGTGCTTGCTTCTCAGAAAATGCAAAAACAATTGTAATCTTTTTCCTGGGGGAGTATGTGAACAGATTATAATACGATTTCATGTTGCTAAAACGCTGTCAGTTCCACTTTAATGGACTTTACCCCCCCTGTTGAGAATGTAGCTCAGGAGACATTTTGGATCAGAGAAAGGTTCAGAAACTGTTTAGAGTTGATCAGCTGACCTACTGTTTGTTTTTGGTTGACAAGACTTTGTTTACTTTGGTCATGCTGTTTATTTGAATGCTGTTTCACATTTTGCTGCAATTTGCATAGTGCTGTGAGTTCATGAAAACACATTATTGCTGAGCTAATACAAGCAGTGCACATTTGAATCAACATTTGACTCAACATTAAGTAATTTGCCGACAGTTCACCGACTACCATGCATATGTGATGGGTGTGGTTGTCCATACTGTTTGAAAGCAATGCACTATATATCATCACAGCATCCTCATATATCACTTCTCTTTCTCTGTTCTGTTTGCTCAGACAATGTCAACAGTGGTGTAGTTCTGTTTGTTAGGTACTTGAACCAAAAATGTAAATGTGTTTATAATTTCTCAATTAATTTTTTTACCGACAGATTATCGTTTAGCATTTTTAGAATATACATAAAATGCATCCAAAATTCCTCCCAAGTGGCGCAGAGCTTGAGGCGCCACTACAGCCCCAGGTTTGATCCCAGGCTGTGTCACAGCTGGCCGTGACTGGGAGACCCATGAGGCGGCGCACAATTGGCCCAGCGTTGTCCGGGTTAGGGGAGGGTTTGGCCAGCCGGGATTTCCTTGTCCCATCGCGCTATAGTGACTCCTTGTGGCGGGCCGGGGGCCTGCAAGCTGACCTCGCCAGTTTCCTCTGACACATTGGTGCGGCTGGCTTCCGAGTTAAACGATCAGTGTGTCAAGAAGCAGGGTCGTGTTTCGGAGGACGCATGGCTCTCGACCTTCGCCTCTCCCGAGTCCGTAGGGGAGTTGCAGCAATGGGACAAGACTGTAACTACCAATTGGGGAGAATTTTTTTTTCAAGTACCAACATAAATAAATAAAAAATGCTTCCTAAACGCAACATCTGCCTATGCACACCCTTATTGTCTCAAGAAATGTTTACATTTTTTAAAAACTCAAACACCAAATTAGGCATACTTAATCTGTCAATTTTAAAGATGAAATGTCCAAAATGTATCTGCATGCCAATCATTTGATCTCACTAAGTTTCATGGGAATAGGCATTTAGATCTTCTTGAATTATGTTGGTTTCATGAGCGAATTAGAGCAGATGGTGGTAACCAGAGATGGGCAGTATTTCTGTTAAATGTATTTAAAATATGTATTTTAATTAGTTCTGAGTGTTTTGTCATCTGAATAACACTGGGCTGATACAAAATACAAAATACTGTAATTTGTATTTTATTTTTCTACACTATTTTTTTGTGGTTCCCATTTTGTGGTCCCCCTTTCACTCTGCATTGATATCAGAGGTCTGATAGCACAATGGTGTGATAAGAGCATCTGCCAAATGAACTAAATATAAATGTAGTTGTACAAATTCTTGATAAATACTTTGTTGTAGGAAAATGTACTTGATATGATTGTGATATGTTGTTGTGTCACCTAGCCATCTTAAGATGAATACACTAAGTGTAAGTCGCTCTGGATAAGAGCATCTGCTAAATGACTAAAGTGTAAATGTAAAGATGAACAATTGTATTATTGTAATGAGCTTCGCCCTGAAACAAAGTCAATAATAATACCCAGTGTGCTTTGCAGTAAATGTTGGTATGTTCTTTTTCATATACATTTAGCAGACACTCTTATCCAGAGTGACTTGATCATCTAAGGCAGATAAACAACAACATATTACAGTCATAGCAAGAAGACATTTTTTTGTAACCGTTACTGAGAATGTTGATGCTGTTCGGGCCAGCTACTAATACATGTATTTTAATTAAATACATGACAAATAAAAGTATTTTGATACATTCACCTTTATGGTATTTTGTATCAGTATTTTGTCATTTTTGCCCATCCATGGTGGTAACAAATAGCATAGCTAGGCCTACCTTTATTTTGTTTCAATCAAAGCACATATTTTCCCTAGTGGTGCCGTGGCACACACGCTGTTGACTTTTAGCCACATGAGAAAAGAATTGTGACCACCGAGCTAATCATCGTAAGAAATAAAGTGGTGTGTTTGGTCTTAACAGTACCGGTATACTTTGCTATTCTATTCAGTTATGTTGTGTAGAATACTAATAAAATAGTATGTGACTTTGCAGACATTGATTCAGCTTTAATCTAACTTTAGTAAACAAGCACCACTGTGAGAAGTGGCGGAGCGAGGCTCCGGTGTGGTCCAGCAGCACTACACCACTGAATGTCACTCCATCTGGCTCAGTAGTAATGGAGCCAAAATGGCAAAGTCAGTCACTGCTTGTGTCCCAGAGTACAGCTGGTGGGGACTGCGACTGGAGCTGACACATCTGAACTAGATGCTTGATGGCGCTATCTACACTCCCCTCTGTATGTATTTGGACAGTAAAGCTAACATTTTAAATTTGGCTGTATACTCCAGCATTTTGGATTTTAGATAAAATGTTTCATATGAGGCGACAGTACAGAATGTCATCTTTTATTTGAGGTTATTTACATACAGTACCAGTCAAAAGTTTGGACACACATACTCATTCAAGGGTTTTTCTTTATTTTTACTATTTTCTACATTGTAGAATAATAGTGAAGACATCAAAACTATGAAATAACACATATGGAACAGGTACACCTGTTAATTGAATTGCATTCCAGGTGACAACCTCATAAGCTGGTTGATAGAATGCCCCCTCTCCACAAAAAAATACATGCAGAGGGAAGTGTATAAACATCTGGCTGCTTTGTTGAAAGTGAATAGCAAGAAGGTAGAGCTACAATAGGTACCGATCAGAGCCAAGTTGGTTCTTTTGTGCACCTGGTTTCTTGATAGATCAGGCAGAAAATTAAATACTTTTGTCATGTTTAAGTTAATTTTAATAAAAGCGATTAAAGGGAAATTGTGTTGCAAATGTAACGCAATAGGAAGTGAAGGATCGTCTCCGGTAAATAATGAAAGTAACATAATGAAAACACAATTACAGTATCAGCCACAATGAATGGCCCATATTAACTGTCAAGAAGATTATCACACAGATTACTCAAGGCAATAAAGGAAGAAACTTTGGCGATGTGGAGAGGAAAAAAAAATATTTTCAATAACTTTGAGAAAAAAATAAAAACTTCACAATCATTAGGCTTCGTATTAAGCGCCCAATCTTCCCCCACCAAATTGTAATTAATCATTAAGTCGGCTGATTCAAAGTAATTTAAAGTGCTTAAAATGTAATTATTCTCTGATAAACATAACATTTCCAAACGGCGCCGAGATAAGACAAGGACACGCCGAAGGTTTAGTGCGCTCCCGCCACTGCCCCCGCCACAGCGTAATGTCGCTGTCACATTCCGAGAGCTCATTTGTTTAATGTGATTTATCCAAAAGTCATCGGAGCGTCGATGGGGAAAAGGCCGGACATGATTGAGGGAGGAGGGGATGGAGAAATGGAGAGGAAGGAGTGATGGAGGAGGAGTAGGGGGCTTGAAAACTAAGAGTTAATTGACTTGGATGGGAGGAAACGAGGAAATGCCGCAATGTTTGGTAATTGCATTGTTGTCGCTTTCACTTCCACTGTAAATTAATGTAAATGTGGCGGCCGGTTTCTTTTTTGTTTCAGAGTGAAGGAGTTATTAGTTATTACAACTGATTTTGCGTATGGGCTGATTGGAATGACCTGATTGTCGCTTAGCTTTGTTGTCGAGTCAAGGTTAGGATGTAGTAGCTACGGCTCCTTTGGCTCATTCTCTGCAAATGAGGGACGTGGGGCCCTGCCGCGGGGTTAGCCGCGGATATCAACTATTTCATCTCTGCATCTTCTACTACCCTACAACTACCACCGTGGGGGTGCCAGTCACTCCACCACCTGCTGGCCTCCTCCTGTCATGACACCAGTTGCAATGGCACAACCCTGTACTGTACCATGATACACTTGAGGACTCTGTCTAACCAGTCAAACGAGATGGGTTATCAAGACAGACTGCCACACTGTCAGTATCAGTTAGTCCAGATGGAACAGACACAGGAGTAACAGATGGTTGTGGGAGACAGAGGCCATGAAAAGCCTTGTGCTTCTCATTTGTGGAATCAGTTAATTAGGCAACTTTTAATTAATGTATAAAGCATTTCCATTTCATATGTGTGTTCTATTTTTTTGCACCTTGAGCATAGTTCATGTGCTTCACCAATTACATACATTTTTGTTACAGGATCATGGGTTTGACACAGTACACACACACACACACACACACACACACACACCATCATTATCTGCAATCACTCGATCACACACATAATACACACACCTCAGAGTGGGCATGACTCAACCCAGTGCTGCTTGATGCCTTCTAATTGGAATGTGTGGCAAATGACTGTAAACAAATCCATTTCCCATCCTCTCCGGGCTTTCTGTCCCTGCGTCCTTATCACCGCCTCCGTCGCTGTATCCTCCACTCCCAACCAACCCAAACAGCAAGACTCAGGGAATTCCATCGAAGAATGCAAATCATTGCCCTCGTTTATACTGCCCACTAAGAGAGAGACATATACACAGAGAGAGAGAGAGAGAGAGATACAGAGAGATAGATACACAGATACACAGAGAGAGAGAGATACAGAGAGAGAGAGAGATACAGAGAGAGAGAGAGATACAGAGAGAGAGAGATACAAAGAGAGAGAGAGATACAGAGAGAGAGAGAGATACAGAGAGAGAGAGAGAGAGAGATACAGAGAGAGAAAGAGAGATACAGAGAGAGAGAGAGAGAGAGACTGGATGAGCAACACCACAGAAAGGTCATTATTAGACAATGCAAAATAATACATGGTAGCAGCGATGGAGAAAATAGTTGGAAAGGCAGTGTGGGGGTTGATTAGTCATTGAAGGCCGGGAAAAAGAGTGTAGAGAGAAAGGAAGATAAGAAGAGAAGGGCCACCAGCTTAGTTTCTCTCGGCGCTCTGGAGCAGAACTGTGAAAAGAGTGAAATTAAAAGCAGATGATGAAAGACTTCTCTGGCCATCAAAGGAAGAAAAAAAGCCACTTGTGACTACATGACTGGTGATTTATGGATTTCTCCGCTCACATTTGTCTATCGGGGGCACTGCCAAAGAGCAAAGCAATCTCTGAGATTGTCTGTTATTGGTGGTTCTGGTATTCCACTGGCAAATGAACACACACACCAACAGGGCTCCCATTGGGGTGGGGAGTGTTTTTAGTCCTCAAACACACAGTCATAAATCAAGCTTTGCTCCCAGATACCCTGGCTAGTCGCTCTCATTGAGCACCTCCAGCCAAAGGCACATTCATTTCAATTTACAGGGCCATCCATGCGATATAGGGAAGCATCAGTGGAGCGTTAGTTTAGTTTGTAATTCCTAATTACTTTCACTCGCAACATGGCTGCTGAATTGCTAATGGTCGGAGGGTGTGACCCTGCTGAGAGCTTTGCTTTGATTGGTTGAGGGGAGGCTGGGAGTCCCTCTGATTGGTTGAAGGGAGGCTGGGAGTTACTCTCATAGGCTGATTCTAAAAGTGAGGGTTAGAAAGCCTACTTTGGGCGAGTTTCTTCTCCACGATGAATGTATGTTCAGGAATGTATGTTCATGTTTGTTCACGTTGAATGTATGTAGTGATCGATAGAGCAGCGGAATTAAATTGAGGGTGAGTCATCAGGCAAGATTTAGCCTGTTACTACAAACCTACATTGCGTTGTGTGCAAGAATTACTTCAAATGTACCTTTTTAGCAGCCTCACTCCCATTCTTCATTCTCATTGGTGGATTTGTGATTTTGACCAATGGTAGCCTCACTCCCTATTACTCTCTGTTGTTCTAGGTGGAGTGGTTGAAGAATGAGGAGCCGGTGGGCTCGGATAGGAATATCGACACGCGAGCGGACCACAACCTGATCATCCAGGAGGCGCGTTTGTCTGACTCTGGAAACTACACGTGTCTGGCCAGCAACATCGTGGCCAAGAGACGCAGCATCACCGCCACTGTGGTCGTATTTGGTAAGACAACTGGGTTGTATTCATTAGGGCACACATTTCAAACATTGTACAATTAGCGTTTCTTATTGGACAACTTCAGGTAGCCCGTCCCTGTTTCAGTCCGTTTAATTCTATTTCATACCTAATTAATACTGCCCTTCCCTATGCAGCAGACCTTATGGAGCAAACCATTTATTTCAATTACTTTGAGCATTTGATTGAGTCTGTCTTGAGAGACAGATAGAAAGCGTTTTCACTTTTGGGACTATTCTAATTAGGTCCATTGCACAAAGGCAAACTCAATCAAGTGCAACTTAATTTTGGTGGGAGTTCAATTATTTCACTAAGTCACAGTGTAGTCAAACACAAAGTACAATAAATAAACCATACAGAGTTGTCCTATTTTGACACACAATTCATTAATATTATGTGAGAATCTTCCTTACAAACAACGTCCCATTTATTCTCTCTCCTAATTTACACTCAGCCGTTGTATTTGGTCGTATGCAGTCACATCTTTGTTGTATTGTTATTTTATTGTACCTGCATAGTTCCACATACTTTTTCACATTGTTAGCATCTCTTTTCTCTAGACATGTATCAGCCTCCCGTCAATGCATTTACTCCAATCAGTCTCTCGTTGGCAGCAGACAGCAGTAGGTGTTAAGAGCAGTCAGAAGCTGACATATCTTAGTGTTATATTCCATCTTGTGACGGGCATGTAATGAGCAACTTCCTGGTTGAGTTTAAACACAACGAGACATTTAAAGACACAGGGAAGGCTTTGACTTAAGCTGTCAAAACTCCTCAGCTGCGTGCCTGCTAGCTACCTGGAGGCTAGGATTCTCTGTTGCTTGTGCTTTCACAGGCTCCTAGGAAGGAAGGAAAGGGAGATAGTAATTGAAAAGGGCTATAGCTAGCGCCTATCGTAACTCCACAGGACTGTGTGAACACAGGAAGACAACTATAAAATCTCATTAATTAAACATCATGAAACGTCTCTCTGAATATTTATCTTTTTTTATCTTCTCTCTTTTATTAATTTCCTCTCTCAAACCCACTTTGCTAGTTCAAAACCTCCTCTGTGTCAACGAGACTAAATCACCACACTGACTATCATTAAGACAGCTGGAAATCCAGCTATTGTTTTTGTCTATACACGCAGAACCTGTTGAGGCCTATCAGTCATCTGTGTAGCTACACTACATGACCAAAGGTATGTGGACACCTGCTCATCAAACATCTCATTCCAAAATCTCATCAATACGGAGTTGGTCTGCCCTTTGCTGCTATAACAGCCTCCACTCTTCTGGTAAGGCTTTCCACTAGATGTTGGAACATCTAGCTGCGGGGACTTGCTTCCATTCAGCCACAAGAGCATTAGTGAGGTCTGGCACTGATGTTGGGCGATTATGCTTGGCTCGCAGTCGGTGTTCCAATTCATCCCAAAGATGTTCGATGTGGTTGAAGTCAGGGCTCTGTGCAGGTCAGTCAAGTTCTTCCACACCGATTTTGACAAACCATTTCTGTATGGACCATGCTGAAACAGGAAAGGGCCGTGCCCAAACTGTTGCCACAAAGTTGGAAGTACAGAATCATCTAGATTGTGTGCTGTAGCATTAAGATTTCCCTTCACTGGAACTAAGGGGCCACCTCCTATTCCTCCTCCACCAAACTATACTGTTGGCACTATGCATTGGGGCAGGTAGCGTTCTCCTGGCATCTGCCAAACCCAGATTAGTCCGTCGGACTGCTAGATGAAAAAGCATAATTCATCACTACCTGTTTCCACTGCTACAGAGTCCAGTGGCGGCAAGCTTTACACCACTCCAGCCGACGCTTGGCATTGCGCATGGTGATCATGAAAACCCATTTCATGAAGCTCCTTGCGAACAGTTCTTGTGCTTACGTTGCTTCCAGAGGCAGTTTGGAGCTTGGTAGTGAGTGTTGCAACCCGAGAACAGACAATTTTTACACGCTTCAGCACTCTGCGGTCCCGTTCTGTGAGCATGTGTGGCCTACCACTTTGCGGTTGAGCCGCTGTTGCTCCTAGACATTTCCACTTCACAATAACAGCACTTACAGTTGACCGGAGCAGCTCTAGCAGGGCAGAAATTTGACACACTGACTTGTTGGAAAGGTGGCGTCCTATGACGGTGCCACGTTGAAAGTCACTGAGCTCTTCAGTAAGGCCATTCTACTGCCAATGTTTGTCTATAGGGATTGCATGGCTGTGTGCTCGATTGTATATCTCCTAATTTGAAGGGGTGTCCACACACTTTTGTACATATAGCGTACCTGACTACCTGTCATGGTAATGATGTGCCTGGCAGGCCCTGCTGGGAGAGATAGCCTATAGACAGACAGATGTAGTGGAGTAATGTGTTTTCACACTGACATTTGTTTCCTGTCTGACGATGAATGATGTTGAATGGATCATGATCAGTCAATCACTCAGCTGCTTTTGAGCCCAGCACATCTGAGAGAGAGAGACAGAGACAGAGACAGTGATAGAGAGAGAGGGAGAGAGAGAGAGGGAGAGAGAGAGGGAGAGAGAGAGAGAGGGAGAGAGAGAGAGGGAGAGAGAGGGGGAGGGAGAGGGAGAGAGAGAGAGAGAGAGAGATGAGTAGAGTGCTTCACCTCCCTGACATGCCTTTGGTTTCTTGGCCTTTCATGTTTAGCCTAGGTGGAACTCCTTTGTTTTAGGCAGTTAGCCTGTATGGGGAGGTCTTTTCTCTTCCCTCCACATACTCTGCTGTCATGTTACACACTTCTCTCCTTTTCCCCCCCTCTCTTCTTCTCTCTCTCCTTCTATCCTTCTCCCTCTCTCCCATCTCTCTCGCTTCTTTTCCATCTCTCCCTCTACTTCCTCCCTCCTTCTCCCCCTTTGTCCATCTCTCCAGTGAACGGAGGGTGGTCATTGTGGACAGACTGGTCCGCCTGTAACGTGCGCTGTGGGCGGGGGGTCCAGAAACGCTCCCGTACCTGCACCAACCCCGCCCCTCTCAACGGGGGCACCTTCTGCGAGGGCATGTCTGTCCAGAAGAGTACCTGTAATGCCCTCTGCCCAGGTCTGTTTGTCTATCTGGCTATCTGGCTGTTGAGAAGACTTATTGTCTGTCTGTCTGTCTGTCTGTCTGTCTGTTCTCATTCTATCCAACTGTTTGACTGTCTGGGAGGGAGGATATTTTTGTTGTGGGGTTGCATTATTTACTAAATCAATCTGTATTATGACAGCACTCCTCTCCAAGGAGGAGGCGGGCTCCCCCGCTGCTGTTAGGGTAATTTTCCTCCAAACCGCTTTCATAAACCCATTGTCTGACCCCATTTTTCCCCTCCAAGAGAGCGACGGAGAGAGAGAGAAATGCATATAGGGAGAGAGAGAGACAGAGAGATGCCGAGAGAGAGAGAGAGAGAGGGAGGGCGAGAGAGAGGCCGAGAGAGGGCAAGAGAGGGAGGGAGAGAAAGAGAGAAAAAAAAAGTGTGAACATGGATAAAGAATATCATGCAGTCTGAAAGGAAAGCCCGAAAAATTGTTAAAGACTCCAGCCACCTAAGCCATAGACTGTTCTCTCTGCTTCCACAAAGCCAACAGTACAGGAACAACAAGTCTGACAGCAACAGGCTTCTGAACATCTTCTATCCCCAAGTCATAAGACTGCAAATAGCTAACAAAATCTGCATTGACCCTAATATTCATTTTTAAAAATAGCACACTCACACTCACTCACACTCACTCACACTGACACTCAAACACTGACTTGCCTAGTTAAATAAAGGTTAAATAAAACAATAAAATAAAATAAAAATAACACACATAACACGCATACACATTAATACTGACTCTACACACACACAAAAAATCATCGTATACGCTGCTGCTACACTGTTTATCATATATCCTGATGCCTAGTCACCTTACTCCTATACCTATTTACCCCTACCCCTCCAGTATCCTTACATATTGTAAATATGGTATTGGCACTTACCCTGGAACTGACCCTGTATATAGCTTACTGAACCTGGAACTGACCCTGTATATAGCTTACTGAACCTGGAACTGACCCTGTATATAGCTTACTGAACCTGGAACTGACCCTGTATATAGCTTACTGAACCTGGAACTGACCCTGTATATAGCTTACTGAACCTGGAACTGACCCTCTATATAGCTTACTGAACCTGGAACTGACCCTGTATATAGCTTACTGAACCTGGAACTGACCCTGTATATAGCTTACTGAACCTGGAACTGACCCTGTATATAGCTTACTGAACCTGGAACTGACCCTGTATATAGCTTACTGAACCTGGAACTGACCCTGTATATAGCTTACTGAACCTGGAACTGACCCTGTATATAGCTTACTGAACCTGGAACTGACCCTGTATATAGCTTACTGAACCTGGAACTGACCCTGTATATAGCTTACTGAACCTGGAACTGACCCTGTATATAGCTTACTGAACCTGGAACTGACCCTGTATATAGCTTACTGAACCTGGAACTGACCCTGTATATAGCTTACTGAACCTGGAACTGACCCTGTATATAGCTTACTGAACCTGGAACTGACCCTGTATATAGCTTACTGAACCTGGAACTGACCCTGTATATAGCTTACTGAACCTGGAACTGACCCTGTATATAGCTTACTTACAACTTTCTTGTGTACTTCTTATTTCCAATTCCTGTGTGTTTTTGTTCTACTTTACTTTATAGTACTACTGACACTGATTATTGCATTGTTGGGTTTTGAGTTTGCAAGAAAGGCATTTGACTGTACTTGTGCATGTGACAATAGAACTTGAAACTTGGAACTTGAAAATAATAAGAAGGATAAGAAAAAGTGAAGTAGGGAGAAAGAGAAAAGCAACTGAAGTGCAGGATAGATAACAACAGAAGGATTTAGAATAGCCCTTACAGAGAAAGCGAGAGAAAGAAAGACAGTGAAAGAGAGAGAGAGAGGGAGAGGTGTCAGTTATCAGAGCATCTGTGTAATCTGTGCTGTCCAAGTGTTCCTCTACATGCAGTGAATGGTTTCAGAAAGTCGTCATGTTGGTGAAAAAGCAGCACTCTCCTGCAAACACAATCTCCATTCACCTCAACCACTCTTCTCTCTCTCATTCTCTCCCTCTCTTATTTTCTCTCTCTCTTTATCTCTTTCTGTCTCTTTCCTCTGTTTCTCTTTCATAAGCCTCTCTCTCTCTTTCTCGCTCTCTCGTCCTCTCTCTTGTTCTCTCTCTTCCCCTTTCTCTCAACTCTCTCTCCTCCACAATAATTTCTCTCTCTCTGAGTCTCAGACAGTGTGCAAACACAGCATTTGCATTTAGATTAGCTAGGCAGATGGAAACCTTGAAAACCTATGGAATTGGTAAGGTGGTAGAGGAGACTTGATGGAACAAGACAAAAAGAAAACTATATTTTCTGGCTTGGGTCAGCACCAGGATAGAACATAACATGGTATTTGTCTAATGTCGGCCCTGGAGAGAAAGAAGAGGGGGTTTTGTGTGGTTGGCTATAGGGCTGGTCAAAACCAATTGTGTAGAGTAATTCTGGTGTAATGTGTGGGGCAGTTATGTTCCACTCAGCTGTTTGCTAACTCTGGGAATCTATTATATGGGTTGGGTCTAAAGTCCTGTGTGTGTGTCTCTCTCTCTCTCTCTGTGTGTGTGTGTGTGTGTGTGTGTGTGTGTGTGTGTGTGTGCCTGTATATGTGTGTATGTTTTTTAACCCTACCTTCCCTGTCAGTGGATGGTGGCTGGGGAGAGTGGACAGAGTGGACGGTGTGCAGTGCGGAGTGTGCAAGGCAGCGCAGCAGAGAGTGTACAGCCCCGGAGCCCAAACATGGAGGCAGGCTGTGTGACGGGGCCGCCTTGGGAACAGATAACTGCACCGGGGGCCTCTGCACTCAGAGTGAGTAATGTCACATACTGCTTCATCTGGTGGTAGATATTGTTATGATTAAAATCTTCATCTTCACCATCATCGTCATTGTGAGCGTCAGAATGTTAATCATTGGGATCATCATCATCATCATCATCATCATTATCATCGATACCACACATACTTTGTTGAGAATTAAAACATTGCCAAAGACAAAGTAGTCTTCTGTTGGCTGGCACGTTTCCAGTTGCAACACCAGCAATGCTGTGGACAAATCCATCCTTAGTTGCTTAGTGCTGCCATAAGCAGTGTATAGATAGATAGATAGATAGATAGATAGATAGATAGATAGATAGATAGATAGATAGATAGATAGATAGATAGATAGATAGATAGATAGATAGATAGATAGATAGATAGATAGATAGATAGATAGATAGATAGATAGATAGATAGATAGATAGATAGATAGATCCCCCGGGGGGGAAATTTCATTCTCAAGCAGCTACAACAAAACACAGGGCAGGTGCAAAATGCCACAACGAAAGTACACAAAAGACAGATACACGGTACATGATACCTAGAGCGGCAGTTTGAAAAAGTATAGAAATACAAGATATCTGGAGTGCAAAAAAATAAAAGCTATAAAAAGACATTGCATAGTATGGGTGGTTGGCTGAATATGTACACTATACATTGGTGGATGTTGGATGGTTAACTATACTATACAGGTCAATGGCAGAGAAATACTTCAGTAGCTAAAAATGTGCATGATATGAGCGAGGGTAATAATAGTTTACTTAATAGACAGACTGGCTAAATTAACAGGTAAGTGAACATTTTTGCATGGTTAAATTAGCTGTACAGGTAAGTATACAGTTATATTTACAGATAAGTGAATACTTGCATGGCTACACAAACTGTACAGGTAAATGACAGGAAGAGATACTTTAATAGCTAAATGTGTGTATGATATCATTTGGGGTAATAATAGTAATTCCCTTAAAATACAGTCCTTAGTGCGCAGGGTTTAATTACAGACAACTGCACGTATTGCACATTCGATATACTAAAAGCAATGAGAAAAGGTACAACTGACAGGATACTAATATGCATTCCTGAGTGAATGCCTATGTAAGTTAGGTCCAAGAATTACTAGCAATATTGCACTATTGCACTATTGTAATATCTGCCACGTGCTTCGAGAGCATGGGATAGAAGTGGGGTTGCCAACTATCCCGTGTTTGCCGGGATGTCCCTTATATTGGGCTAAATTGGTTTGTCCAATACGGGACCTCCCTTGTCCTGAATATTCATCCAATCACAGTATAGTGTAAACGCACCAATTCTTGCAAAGTAATTTCTGTTGTTGTTCGGTCCGTTTTGCAATCAAGGAAATATGGATAAACCTGCAAAAAAGAAAAGACTGTGCTGCTACAACAATCAATGGGAAGCAAAAAAGACATGGGTTAAGCCTGTCAGTGGTGACTCGACTCAGCATGCATCCACAGAAATGAACAAGAAGGCCACGCTAGCTAAAGGTGCTAGCAATATCGGTGCATTCTTCGTGACGTCTACTGCGGAAAATGACAAAATCGCGGCAAGTGATGCCTTGAATGTGTACCATACGGTTAAACACGGACTCAGCTACAACAGCACCAACTGTCTTGTTAAGCTCAACAGTGCTTTGTTTTATGACTCAAATGTTGGGAAGAAGATGCACTTTGTAAGACCGAAAGCTGAGATGATTACATTGAATGTTTTAGGACCAAAGACTGTGTGGGATATTTTGGATGATCTTTCCCCGACCGAAGGTGAGCCTGTGTATTTCTCAGTTGCCAGTGATGCCTCAAACAAGGGAAATATATATTTTTTTTACAGTGTGCGTGAGATATTTCTCTGTGTCTGATGGAGTGCAGTGCAAGTGACTTGACTTTTATGATGACAGTGATAAAACTGCAAATGGCATACATCGAGCTCTGATGAACTGTCTGGAAAAGCATGAACTGGATATTAGACACATAACAGCCTATGCAGCAGATAATGCCAATGTCAACTTTGGAAAATACCACTCCGTTTACCAGTTATTGAGCGTGCCAACAATCGCATTCTGAAAGCTAATTGCCCAGCTCACATAGCTCATAATGCCTACAGCCACTTCTCAGTATCTGCTTCCCGAAAAGAGGAACTCTGTGCATTTCTTGCCTTTGTTGACATTGAGTGGCGTGAAATTCTGCGACATGTTTGCACACGATGGCTCTCTCTTCATCCAGCTGTCGATCGTCTCCTGCAAAGCTGGCCAGCTCTTACTTCATACTTCAGGTCCCTTGGGGATACCTGTCCTGTGGCACTGAAGAGTATTTTTGAGTATGAAGAAAAAAAACGGAAGCTGCTGAGATTTATCTTTGCTTTTTCCAAAACGTGAGGTGTGTTTCTGACCAACTCGTAAAAAAGCTGGAGGAAACAACGCTCTGTGAAGTTCTATGACACTGTCATTACATACATTGACAAGTGGTTTGATTACTCACCAGAAAATGTAATGGTAAAACTGAAACCCATCAGCCTCTATGAGGAGCTCTCCTTCACTGACCTGGAGCAGGTGGTGGTTGCCCTCAAAATGACAGAGTCAGTTAGTATGGACCAGCTCTATGAAGAGTTCTGTGCTAGCTGGGAGGAAATACAGAAAGGCAGACAGGATATCACAAGATCCACCAGTGAGTGGCAGTTTTCCAAAACCTAGGGAAAGCCAACTTGATCAACATGTTCAGGATTGTCTCATTTGTCCTCAGTGTGCCAGGCTCAACTGCCTTTGTAGAGAGGATTTTCTCTCTGATGACCATTAAATGGTGAGACTCAAGAAACAGAACTTCAAATATCTGTGAACTGTGACTAGTCATGTAAGGACTTCTGTCTGGCTATGCAAAAGGACAAAGGACTGCTTGTATCAGTCAAGAGCAGCAAAAAAAAAGTAGACTTGGTGAGTGACTCGTGCCCCTGTTTTCCTCTTTTGCATTTGAAATGTTTTTGGGGTTTTTTTGCTGTAAAGGTCCACATTGTGATTTCTTTGATCATTTATTTTGAGGTTTATTCACCTAAGTTTACATACTGATACAGTTTTAGTAAAGCTATAGACTAAATGGAATATACAAATGTTTTGCCTTTCCAATTGAATAAGAATATGAATATACACTGTATATTCATTCACACAACACCATTTTGTAAAAAAATGTTTTATGGGCCTAAGTGAGGACATGTATTTTAACAGTAAAAATGTATTACCTTTTAATGTGGCATGAACCACACCAGTCATCTGTCATCTGATTGTCACTTCAAAAAGTAGGCTACCTGTGCACGTTCATAATACAGTCTACTCCAAAATAATTCCACCATCCAAACAGTGCACATATGTTACAAAACACCAAAAAGTGTAATGACACTGACTAATGTTCGTTAGGCCTACATTGGCCTGAATTAATTTATGTTTTGCTGACAAATTGACCTTTTTTGTCAAAAGAAAAGCCAGGACTCCTGAAAAGGGGCTGAAATATGGGACGCAAATACAGCTGAGAGAATAGGAGAATGATTCATCTCATGTCCCCCCTGTAATCCACACACTGGATGGAAGTCCATACTTATTTCTTAAATCTTCTGATGGCCATATTTTCTCACATTTGAAAATCCCTAATAATCAATTTTTTTATCATCCATCCGTTCTCATCCTCCCTGAGGGAGACGCAGGAAGACAATCAGCTTTGTGTTCTTCACGTCCATTTCCACACATACTCACACACCCACAGACACACATGCTTCATACACTCCCTGGGTGATAAATAATCCTATCACCGAGCCAATCTCACTACCGTGAGACATGATCACATTTGGGCATGCACACACATGTGCTCACACATACACTCTCCATACACTCCCTGTGTCATGAAGAGTCTTATCACTGGGCCAATCTCACTACAACGACACACACACACACTTTTTGTACATGTGCACACATAAGGGTGCTCATTGGAAAACAACTGCAGGTTACATCCTGTAGTATTCCATTCAAGTAGAAGTGAAATTACATGGTGTCTCTGTGTCTTTGCAGATCGAAAGCTGCTACACGACGCCAAGCCACAGGGTGAGTTCTCCCCAACCACCATCCTACTTTAGAACACAATGTGACACAGTAAAACCATTATATGTTGTCACGCCACCTCTCACAGATACAACTCTCCAGCCCAAAACTCCAACATCATGATCCAGAACCATTATTCCCACAAACATGATCATATTACCAATATTGAACATTATCCTACCACCGACATCATTATCCTATCATTATTAAACACAAATGTAATTTCCTAAATTAAAACGGGTCAACTTACCACTATGTTTAGCCAATTGTACACAGTTTCCACCGGTAGCTTGTAAACATTACCAGCTAACAGTACATTGGCAAATGCACCCTTCTGCTGCTTGACAGGCAGAGCCCACTAAGGATGGAAAATTAACCTAAACCACTCATACTTGTCAGGTATAGTTCAATTTATTTTATATCACTAAAATATCCAGTTAATGGTGGCCAATACTGAGAGATATTGTCAGGCTACCCTCTTGTATCTGAAATTACATAATCAATTGATGTTTACTAATCATGAACAGCATGTAGTTACTTGCTGTATAACTAAATGTGCGTAATTGTTTTGCATGGAATAATCGGAAAATGTGTATTTCTGACTATGCTTTTCAAGAGGTGATGATATTACAACCAAGTAGTTAACATTTATTTAACAATGCCTTGAAAACAGCACTCAGTTGTCAATGGTTTTAGCAGAGCTGGGATCTCCTTGTCCCCCAGCAGGCAAATTGAACGCTCTGAACCTTATTGTGACATTTTATTGATAATGAAACCTTATTCTCACGATGAACATAAAAATTATTATCTTAATTATAAAACACCATTTAAATGCCAATTACTTGTGACACCACAACTGTCACATTCAGATTATTTTAGTCTTTTTCTCCTCTTCGTGGGAGTGAGGGAAAAAGACGCAGCCAGTCAGCCAGTCTGCCAAAACTTAGCTAGCCCCCAATTAACCTGCCACTTTTAGCTGCTAATGCCTCTTTTGCATATTTTGGCAAATGCTCCTTTTCTTGGGCGATCAGTCTACTTAGCGATTTTCTGCGATTTTCTCAGTCCTGTTCCTGTGCAGATCTCATTATCTTTGGAGAACAAGCTAAGCCAGCAGTCCTTTCCTTTACACATGCACACACACACACGCACACTTTTTTTTATCTGTTGTGGCGTGCTGTTGAGACCGGATACAGCATAATTATTGCAAATGAGCTAATTTAATGAACTGGTCAATATAGGGTGTTCAGCCATAAAATGATTAATTCATTCAAGGTGAATGGAATGTCGTCCCGGGCATGATCAAAAAATGATCACTGCTCATCAGAACTCTGTGGTGCTGCGCCGCGGCAGAACGGTTCTTACTTCGAACGTCAACTGACAAGCTAACTAGTGGCTGTTGGTTTGTGAGTCAAAACATAGACTTTTTCTAAATAAAATCAGCGGAAATACAAAACAAAATATATTACAAAGCTAACAGACTGAATTTCAATATCCACCCTCCGTGAAGACAATCTGTTCCTATTTTCATTGTGTATTTCTGAGTCTTTCAATTTATATCACTGTAGAAATGGCCCCTCTCAATGTAAATTGATCGCCAATATAGCCAATGAAAGTCAATGAAAATGGGGATGGTATCAAGTTGATTTTGATTGGTCCAACCCGAGGAAACACCTCCAAATGGTACCACCTCCCAACGCCAAATAAGGAATTGCTACAACCAAGAGCGGCGCGGTCTAACTAGCAACGGTCACAACAAATGAACATTCTTATTTCATCAACACTGTCAAGTACAAGTATATTAAGGTTATAATATTGTAGAGAACAATGTAATGATTAATGCTACGTTATTTATAAGGGCAAAGAAAATGAAGTTTTGACATAAATTTCATAGCACCCTCTTGAATTGCCCCATCTTTCTCTAAATTCTCTAAATTCTAAATTCTATAAACACAATATCCCAGTAGAACGCAGAGGGCCTTCCAAGTGATTCCAGAGCCAAACAGCCCTTTGAGATGACAGTCAAATGCTGGGCTTAATTAGAATCCTAGATGTGTGCGTCTGCGCTAGTGTGTGTGTCTGAAACACCAGTCACACCAGGCTAAGGGTGATTAGGACAACTTTCCTAGCAAGCTTCCTCATTAGTGCATTAACAGGATGCAGTGGGAGGAAATAGCTGCACCACAGTGAAGTGAGGAGACAGGAAATGGAGAACAATAAAGCCACAGAAGGAAGCAGGTTGAAACCTGGAATGTTTCTGCCCTAAAAAAAAAACTCCTGCTAGAAACTTTTCAGTAGAACCTTTGAAGTTTTCAGCAGAAGCACATTTATTTTTCCAAAAATATTCTTCCTTTAGGGAGGTTACTGTGAAAGTTTGGGGTAAACATGACTTTACTGTGCATCTCCCAAAGCGTTTTAATTAAATGTATTTTTTAAAACTTTGGACAGCAGTGACGTTGTGTTGGTCTGGCCAGTATAGCAAGACATTTAGATACCACTTGACTTGAAGTTTCCATCATTAGGCCCATATAACACTATCATAATATTACCTACTGAATTCTACTCTGAATATAGCTCTGAGTTGATACCTTGTCTTTTTCTTTGATTAAAGTATCTCTCCCTTTCTCTCCCCCCCAGGTCTGGAGGTTAGCAGTGACGTAGCGCTGTATTCGGGCCTGGCGGCCGGGGTGGTGACTGTGGTGGTGTTGATTGTGGCCGTGACCCTCTACCGGAGGAACCAGAGCGAGTACGGTGTGGACGTCATTGACTCCTCCGCCCTCACTGGAGGCTTTCAGTCCTTTAGCTTCAAGACCGCCCGCCAAGGTGAGCTCAGAGAACACACACAGATATACACACACACAGACACACAGAGACACACACACACACAGCTGAACACACATGAACTTTGGATAAGATGAGGCAGGGAGGGGCACGCAAACACATACACACACACACATACACACGTCAAGTTGAAGGAGAAAGACACACACACTTACACTGCTGAAGACACACATTTCTGTGGTCCAACAGAATCTCAGTGTGTGTGACTGACTGTCCTTGGTGGTTACTTTGCGCTCCTTTCGATCGATGTGTGTTTAATTACTTCATTTTAAAAAGTCCTTGTGTCCAACAGCAAGGTTGTTTTTGTTTTGCTCATTGACACAGTAAGGTTGTGTCAGCACTGTCTAACTTATCAGTCTCCCTCTCACTCTCTCTTTCTGTCTCTCTCTCTTGCTCTCTCTCTCTCGCTCTCACTCTCTCTTTCTGTCTCTCTCTTTCTGTCTCTCTCTCTCTCTCTCATTCTGTCTGGAGTGGAGTGGCGCAGTGGATCACTCACTCACTCACTCACTCACTCACTCACTCACTCACTCACTCACTCACTCACTCACTCACTCACACACACACACACACACAACCCCCCCATGATGTTGATGGTGGGGGAAAACACTGTTTCAGGCGCCGCTGCAGAATCTCCCATAAGTGTTCAATTAGGTTGAGATCTGGTGACTGAGACAGCCATTGCATATGGTTTCCATTGTTTTCATGCTCATCAAACCATTCAGTGACCTCTTGTGCCCTGTGGATAGGGGCATTGTCATCCTATGGAGGCATGGCCATGGTAAACAAAATAATGGCCTACCCAGCATTTTTATACATGACCCTAAGCATGATAGGATGTTAATTGCTTAATTAACTCAGGAACTCAGGAACATCTGTTTTCAATATACTTTGTACCCCTCATTCACTCGTGTTTCCATTATTTTGGCAGTTACCTGTATCTATCTGCTCTACACTGAGTGTACAAAACATTAGGAACCCCCCAGAAAGCATATGAACACCTCATAAGCCATGAATTACTTTTTTTTATTTCCGGAAATAAACATTTTCTCTCAGCATCATGGTAACATGTGTAGGGTAGCAGTAAATTAGCTCTTCTTGAAATTCGGGACAATCTAGTTGAAAAAAAATCTTTGTTGCATTATTTGAATTAAACATTTTGGAGAATTTTATAAGGAAAATATTTGTTTTGGGAATTATCAAAATACTTTGAATATTATTCATTTCAATGCTGGCTTACTGCCTTTATGCTCCATGCCTCTGGAGATTTGGTCAAAAATGATAAATGAATCAGGAATGAGCAGGGTCAGTTATACCATAAGGACCCTTTAGTCATGTCCTCATTACATGTAGTGCAACAAGACCACTTATGGTCTGTAAAGTTTCTACTTTTGATAGATTTAAACAAACAATATTAGAATCACTAATAGAATATGAATTTTGGTTCAAATATGTTGCATTTAATTGGGTTTTAGAGTCATAAAGCAACTGAGGAAAAATAAATTTGCTACTGTGTATGCCACTTGAATGATGAAGAAAATTTCAATTAATAAAACATTAACTCGGTTCAGATGCTGAAAGATCTTATAGAATGGTTATGTTTTTATTAGGGATTTTCAAATGTATAATTTTCCATATTTTACAAAATGTTTGTATTTATTTTTAGAAGCAAAAATATGTATGTTTTGAATATCTGTTGTCAACTCTGTCAGTGCCTTGTCAACTACATCACTGATGGCTAACCCCCTTAAGATCGTCAATATTCTGAAAATATATTTTAATCACTTCTGCAACATATGCTTAAACAATTGAAGTACTTAATGTGCTAGACCTAAGGGATTATGTTTGCGTTATAAATGTTGTTTTATGTTCTAAATCTAGAAAAACATGCCAAAATGCTAAGGAAATTATCCATGGAACATTTCATAGTGAATAATCTAATCTAAAGAATTAAACAATCAAGGCTTTTAAACATTTGCTTGACGATATTTGTAAAAAATGAAATTGCTTTTATGGTGCCTGATGGAGTTTACATAAATCCAGTAAATTGCATTTTATGAAGAAAAAAAATCACACCATTACTTTACACGGCGTGATAGCTGATCCTTTGGTCTATCAAAATATAAAAAAATGTGTTAATATTAAAACAACAACAGCTTCATGGCAAGATGTGTAAAATAGCATGCGATTAGCTATAAAACTGCACCTTTTTCTCCCTGTCCCATGGCAAAAATACTAAACAGCAAGAAAACTGCAAAAATAACAAATTGGAGGGGGTTGAGGGGCCCATGCTTGGACCTTGCGGCAGGGCCTGCAAAACTGTGCTACGCCACTGTCAGTAGAACTCAAATCATATAAGTCGTACTCACTCAGAAGTCCCAAAAAATTCTTATCACTTAATGTTTTTGTGTTATGTTAACAAATGTTAGGTTATTGAGTAAATATTTCTTTATTTATTTGTCTTTGGCTAATCTAAAGTTATAGTCAATCTAACATTTATTTTTTACTTGATTCTATTATGTTTTACGTCTTTACTTAAAATAATAAAGTAGTATTCAGACACATTGATATTTGAGTAAAAACACTTGATTTATCTGTGTTGTGCTGATCTAGAATTATTCATTTTGGTTCTCACGTGGCTCTGTTTTTATAGGATTGTGAGTAACAAAATGTTTTAAAACTTTATGATACTTTTACACAATGTTGTATGCATGTTTGAAGAAAAGTATATTTCTAAAATAGTATTAAGCAGTGTGTTGTGCTATGAGGTATGAGGAGGTAAAAACCGTAGGGCAAATTGACGTTCAATAATGAGACAAGCCATTCGCACCATCAACAAGTTTGTGAAAAACAAATGTAGCATCCTGCAATGCTTACATCTCTCTACCTCTACTTACTGCTAAATGAATGAGCATTGTGCTCAACAATGCCTGCTAAGTTGGGTTAAAATGACAAATCGTTGAAATTATGATTTCTCTGGTATTGGAGGAATTAAGATGTGAGAAGTAAAATACAATGCTCAATCAAAGAGTTGACACAAACATTTATTATTAGACGGATCCGGTTTCCTTAAACAAACCACCAGGTGAGTGTAACAGGAAACGGCCTTCTCCAAACTGTTACCACAAAGTTGAAAACACAGAATTGTCTAGAATGTCATAGTATGCTGTAGCGTTAAGCTTTCTCTTCACTGGAACTAAGGGGCCTAGCCCGAACCATGAAAAACAGCCCCAGACCATATTCCTCCTCCACCAAACTTTACAGTTGGCACTATGCATCCGGGCAGGTAGTGTCTCCAATGGTGGCGAGCTTTAC
Source organism: Thymallus thymallus (assembly GCA_023634145.1). NCBI lineage: Eukaryota > Metazoa > Chordata > Actinopteri > Salmoniformes > Salmonidae > Thymallus > Thymallus thymallus. The sequence continues at coordinate 22,525,502 of CM042404.1, read as the reverse complement.
ACCACTCCAGCCGACGCTTGGCATTGCGTATGGTGATCTTAGGTTTTGTGCGGCTGCTCGGCCATGGAAACCCATTTTATGGAGCTGCCGACGAACAGTTCTTGTGCTGACATTGCTTCCAGAGGCAGTTTGGAACTTGGTAGTGAATTTGCATCTGAGCTACGCGCTTCAACACTCAGCAGTCCCATTCTGTGAGCTTGTGTGGCCTACCACTTCGTTTGCTGGGCCATTGTTGCTCCTAGACATTTCCAATTCACAATAACAGCACTTACAGTTGACCGGGGTAGCCTAGCAGGGCAGAATTTTGAAATGTTTGCCAATGTTTTGTCTATGGAAATTGCATGGCTGTTTGCTCAATTGTATACACCTGTCAGCAACGGGTGTGGCTGAAATAGCCAATTCCACTAATTTGAAGGGGTGTCCACACACTTTTGTATATAAATTGTATTTGTGACCATTGTTGAGTGGTCCCTGCAGCGTACCATCACAAGTATGTGATTGGAACAGTAGCAACAGAACGTATGATGCAACAAACACGTTTGAACAGCAATATTGTCTGAAAGGCATCTAAACAATGTTTTGTACTGATGGGAAATAAAGGTCTTCACAACTTTATTCCTCATTTCACCTTTTATTGTAAAAAATACAGTACATGCAAACTTCATCATCCAAGCATCACACGGAACACATCCACAGCCAAACTCATTCCATAAACCAGTCTAAATAACAGGTTGCTCTGACAAAAAAACTAAAAATAAGTTAGTGACATAACAGCTAGACTAGAAGTTATTTTTTTAGTGAGCACAAGGGAGAAGTGTAATATTGTTTAGAAAAGAGATGTGTGACAGCTAAGCTAACAACAGCTAAATTCTTTATGATGGCAGCCATGTTTGTTTATGTTTGACAAGCGAAAACTCCCTAATCCCAGAACGCCATTCACTATAAGATGTAAATAAACAAAGTCAAAGTCAAAGATTGCCTGACAAATTTAAACTTAGTTTGGCCACTTTTCAACATATTACAAATCTTCGATGTACGTGTTACAGTGCAGACAACAGCCAGAGTTCCCAGTTGTCTTGAAAGCACCATAAGTGAGTTGTGTGAACTATCCCTTCACCTGCTTTTGTTTGGTCATACAGACACTTACGTGATAGCAAGAATTCATTGTATGATGTCAGCAAACGTGGAGCCACACATAGCTGGCAAATAGCTTAGCATTAGCTCATCGTAATCAGTACAACCTTCAAAAAAGGTTGTTTTACCCACATCATATGTGTCCATTACAGTCTATGCAAGAATCGGAATGCATTATTTGTCACCAGTACTTGTGAAAAAAAACAGTAAATACATTATGCTACATACATGCATACGGTATGCTACAGTAGAAACGACAACACGATATACAGAAAATAAGGCACTTACTTTGATAGAAATGCACTCATGTCCAAAGTTATTCAGGGGTGACAGTTAGAGATATTTGGAACTCAAGGTTAAAAAGAACGGACGGCTGTTTGAGACTCAGCGTTTAATTAAAGTTTTACGGTACTTGTACTCAAATTACTTGACTTCTTCACAAGTATACTACAATTGAAACCTTTGTGTAATGAAGGTTCATAATTTAGGTAGAAGGGACCCTACATTTTTGTGTTCACTACAACAAATGTTAATGTTCAAGTAACTTAAATCGGTATAGTTCAGAATACATAATGCAAATTAATGTATAAAAGTGAATAAAACACAAAACTTAAGATACCATATGGGTGGTAATGTCACTATATCACTTTTAAGTATTGGACAGTGAAATACTTTGAGTTGGGTTACTCGCATGGTTCTAGCCAATGGGTTACTAATTACTTTTTATATACAGCGCTCTCAGATATTGCTGCCTACACACACCAAGAGAGGATTCTCTATACTGTATAGTGCGCTACTTTTGGCTAGAACCCTACAGGACATTATATAGAGCCGACATAAGGATCTAGACAAGTAGTGCGCTATGGTTAACAGGTTACACACTGTATTTTCCATGGTTGAAAAGAGATACAGTATAAATGGAACTAGAGTAACTGCCTGCTACCTGCCGGTTTACTCGCTCCTGTGATCGGCTCACGTTGATGAGCATGTGAAGATCTAGGGTCCCACCAAGCCTCAGTTTTTTTCATTTAATTATTATAATTTTTTTTCCTTTTTCTCCCCAATTTCGGGATATTATTATCTTGTTTCATCGCTGCAACTCCCCAACGGCCTCAGGGGTGGTGAAGGTTGAGTCATGAGTCCTCCGAAACAAGGCACGCCAAACCACACTTCTTAACACCCACTCGCTTAACCCGGAAGCCAGCCGCACCAATGTGTCGGAAGAAACACAGTTCAATAGACGACCAAAGTCAGCCTGCAGGCGCCCAGCCCGCCATAAGGAGTCGTTAGAGATCGATGAGCCAAGTAAAGCCCCCCCGGCCAAATCCTCCCCTAACCTGGACAACGCTGGGCCAATTGATCGAACCCCAGGCTGTAGTGACGCCGCAACATTCCGACGCAGTGCCTTAGACCGCTGCGCCACTCGGATGCCCTAAAATCTGATTTTAAGAAGATAAATTGTAGAAATAGGCAGGGTTTAGCCATAATTATGACTTGGTGGCTGTGGTAACTAGTGACGACCGCTTGCCCTCCAGCCGTAAATTACATTCACTGTGTCACTTATTGGACCACTGGCGACTAACAATTAGCACACCGCTGTAAATCAAATCACATTTTCTTTGTCACATGCTGCGTAAACAACAGGTGTGGACTAACAGTGAAATGCTTACTTACAGGTCCTTCCCAACAGTGCAGAGAGAAGGAAAATAGAGAAATAATAGAAAAGTAAAACAGTAATAATAAATACACGAGTAACGATAACTTGGCTATATACAAGGGGTACTAGTACCTAGTCGATGTGAAGGGGTACGAGGTAATTGAAGTAGATACAGTGGGGAGAACAAGTATTTGATACACTGCCGATTTTGCAGGTTTTCCTACTTACAAAGCATGTAGAGGTCTGTAATTTTTATCATAGGTACACTTCAACTGTGAGAGACGGAATCTAAAACAAAAATCCAGAAAATCACATTGTACGATTTTTTTATAATTAATTTGCATTTTATTGCGTGACATAAGTATTTGATCACCTACCAACCAGTAAGAATTCCGGCTCTCACAGACCTGTTAGTTTTTCTTTAAGAAGCCCTCCTGTTCTCCACTCATTACCTGTATTAACTGCACCTGTTTGAACTCGTTACCTGTATAAAAGACACCTCTCCACACACTCAATCAAACAGACTCCAACCTCTCCACAATGGCCAAGGCCAGAGAGCTGTGTAAGGACATCAGGGATAAAATTGTAGACCTGCACAAGGCTGGGATGGGCTACAGGAAAATAGGCAAGCAGCTTGGTGAGAAGGCAACAACTGTTGGCGCAATTATTAGAAAATGGAAGAAGTTCAAGATGACAGTCAATCTCCCTCGGTCTGGGGCACCATGCAAGATCTCACCTCATGGGGCATCAATGATCATGAGGAAGGTGAGGGATCAGCCCAGAACTACACGGCAGGACCTGGTCAAAGACCTGAAGAGAGCTGGGACCACAGTCTCAAAGAAAACCATTAGTAACACACTACGTCGTCATGGATTAAAATCCTGCAGCGCACGCAAGGTCCCCCTGCTCAAGCCAGAGCATGTCCAGGCCCGTCTGAAGTTTGCCAATGACCATCTGGATGATCCAGAGGAGGAATGGGAGAAGGTCATGTGGTCTGATGAGACAAAAATCGCGATTTTTGGTCTAAACTCCACTCGCCGTGTTTGGAGGAAGAAGAAGGATGAGTACAACCATAACAACACCATCCCAACCGTGAAGCATGGAGGTGGAAACATAATTCTTTGGGGATGCTTTTCTGCAAAGCGGACAGGACGACTGCACCGTATTGAGGGGAGGATGCATGGGGCCATGTATCGCGAGATCTTGGCCAACAACCTCCTTCCCTCAGTAAGAGCATTGAAGATGGGTCGTGGCTGGGTCTTCCAGCATGACAACGACCCGAAACACACAGCCAGGGCAACTAAGGAGTGGCTCCGTAAGAAGCATCTCAAGGTCCTGGAGTGGCCTAGCCAGTCTCCAGACCTGAACTCAATAGAAAATCTTTGGAGGGAGCTGAAAGTCCGTATTGCCCAGCGACAGCCCCGAAACCTGAAGGATCTGTATGGAGGAGTGGGCCAAAATCCCTGCTGCAGTGTGTGCAAACCTGGTCAAGAACTACAGGAAACGTATGATCTCTGTAATTGCAAACAAAGGTTTCTGTACCAAATATTAAGTTCTTCTTTTCTGATGTATCAAATACTTATGTCATGCAATAAAATGCAAATTAATTACTTACAAATCATACAATGTGATTTTCTGGATTTTTGTTTTAGATTCCGTCACTCACAGTTGAAGAGTACCTATGATAAAAATTACAGACTTCTACATGCTTTGTAAGTGGGAAAACCTGCAAAATCGGCAGTGTATCAAATACTTGTTCTCCCCACTGTAAGTACATATACTGTAACTAGGAATAAAGTGACAGACACAGTAGCAGCAGCGTATGTGATTAGTAAAAAAAGTTAGTGACAAAAGGGTCAAAGCTAGCCCGGCAAGCTATTTGGTTAACTATTTAACTAACTATTTAGCAGTTTTATGGTAAGGGGGTAGAAGCTGTTCAGGGTCCTGTTGGTTCTAGACTTGGTGTACAGCTTGCTGTGCGGTAGCAGAGAGAACAGTTTATGACTTGGGTGTCTGGAGTCTTTGACAATTTCTAGGGTCTTCCTCTGACACCGCCTGGTATAGAGATCCTGGATACCCTCTGTAGCGCCTTGCAGTCGGATGCCAAGCAGTTTCCATACCATGCAGTGATACAGCCTGTCAAGCTGCTCTCAGTGGTGCAACTGTAGAACTTTTTGAAGATCTGAGGGCCCCCTGAGGGGGAAGAGGCATAGTCATGCCCTCTTAACGACTGTGTTGGTGTGTTTGGACCATGATAGGTCCTTAGTGATGTGGACACAGAGGAACTTGAATCTCTCAACTCAATCCATTTCAGCCCGGTCGATGTGAATGGGGGTGTGCTCGGCCCTCCATTTCCTGTAGTCCACGATCAACTCATTTGTCTTATTGACGTTAAGGGACGGGTTGTTGTCCTGGCACCACACTGCCAGGTCTCTGACCTCCTCCCTATAGGCTGTCTCATCGTTGTAGGTCATCAGGCCTACCACCATGGTGTTGTCTGCAAACTTAATAATGGTGTTGGAATCATGCACAGCCACGCAGTCGCGCCGACCTCAACCGTTAAGGGCTTGAGCGGGTCCGGGTGACGTAGGAGGGGTCCAGTTGAGACGTTGAGGGTGTCCTTTCAACAACGACGTGAGTTGCAGCCGTTATGGAGCTGAATCCTTTGATGAATCGGTGGTAAAAGTTGGCAAACCCGAGAAAGCTCTGCAGCGCTTTAATGGTCTTCGGGACTGGTTATGACCTCACTGCCTCCACCTTCAACTCTTCCATCTTAACCCCCTCTGGAGCGATGCGGTACCCAAGGAAGGAAACGGCCGTTTGGTGGAAGGCGCATTTCTCCTCCTTGACATACAGATGATTCTGTAGCAAGCGTTGGAGGACAGCACAAACGTGAGCCACATGTTCTGGGAATGTCGGGGAGTAGACCAGAATGTCATCAATGTAGACGACCACATACCTCCCTGACATATCCCGAAATACCTCATTCAGAAATGACTGGAATACCGCTGGGGCATTAGCGAGTCCGTATGGCATCACGAGGTATTCATAGTGACCTGACGCCGTGCTAAATGCGGTCTTCCACTCGTCTCCTTCCCGGATACGCACAAGGTTGTATGAGCTCCAGAGGTCCAGTTTAGTAAAGAATCGCGCCCCCCTCAGCTGCTCTATGGCCGCAGGGACGAGGGGTATTTGATACCGGAACTTGTTGTTAGTCAATGCACGGCCTCAAACACCCGTCCCTCTTCTTCACAAGAAGAAGCTGGCTGAAGCAGGGGCGGTGGAATGTCCCTGTGCCCCTGCTCCAGCGTCTCTCGGATGTATGTCTCCATAGTCTCGGTCTCGGCCATAGAGAGCGGATAGATTCTTCTTCGGGGGGGCGTGGCGTCTGGTATCAGGTCGATGGCGCAGTCCCAGGAACGGTGAGGAGGGAGACACTTGGCCTTTTCTCAAGAAAACACCCCGCTCAGATCTTCGTATGCCGGTGGAATGCTCCCTGTGAGGGTACTCTCAGGGCTCTCCACTGACGTGGCTCCACACGTTGTGGTCAAGCAGGTCCTCCGACATCTGTCCGACCATCCTAGGATCCTTTGCGCACTCCAGCCGATGTTGGGATCGTGTTGCTGAAGCCAGGGACGTCCCAAGATGACCGGATGTATGGAGGATGAAATCACCAACAGTTCCAGTATCTCTCGATGGCAGCCGTGAATAGTGAGGGTGATAGGACGGGTCAGTAATCGCACCAGACCCCACCGGTCAGCCATCCAGGGCTTGGATCGGCATAGAGGACCTCAAACAGCGCAACGACAATCGTTGAGCGTCGACCAAAGACCGGTCAATGAAACTCCCCGCAGCTCCGGAGTCAATCAGGGCTGTGGACACATGATTGGGGAAGTCACCAGAAAGCACAACTGAACAACAGAAAGGGCTGGCTATGCTATCAGCACGCAAAGCACTTACTGTGCCCACTTGCGCCCTCCGGTGATTTACCCCTTTCCTGTGTCTTGCCTGGGCCGAGGGACACAACTTCCGGACATGTCCCCTCTCTCCGCAGTACAGACACAGACCCTGACGAATCCGCCCTTCTCTCTCTTCTGCGGAGAGTCTCATAATTCCCAGCTCCATCGGCACCGGTTCCGGCTCTGCCCGGTGAAGAGGAAGATGCGCGCCAGCTGATCACGGTCCCGGATGATGTAGGCGTCCAGCGTCATGGACTGACTAACACAAGCCAGCTCCATTTGGACCTCAGTCCTCAGACCCCTGCGGAAAGCGGTCCTCAGAGTCCTCGGCTTGTTCCACCCACTGGACGCCGCCATCGTCCGGAATGACAGAGCATACTCCGAGGCCGTGTACCGACCCTGAGCTAGGAGCATAAGCCGCTCGCCCACATCTCGCCCCTCCGCGGGATGGTCGAACACTGCCTGGAACTGAGCGATGAACCTAGGAACCGACCTCAACTCCTCAGCCCCGCTCCCCCACAGTGCCGTTGCCCATTCGAGAGCACGCCCCATGAGAAGAGTGATCATCTTGTGTACCTTCTCCGAGTCCGACACCGGCTGATCGCCTAAATACAGTTTGCACGGATTGCCGTCGTACTTATCTGGAACGGCTCTCCGGAGTTCTCCCCTCGGGATGTGTCGAGACTCGACACGATCAGCTTCTGGTGACGCTGTGGCACCAGCTGAACCCACCGGTTGATCCCCGCCAGATCGTACTGCCATGAGGGACTTCATGTCCCCGAGTGCAGTCACCAACCCAGTGACTTGTTCCTCCATGGCTCGAAGTCTCTCCTCTAGCTCAGGTGCCCGACCGGGTGGACCAACTCCCTCTCCGCGCCCGTCCATGGAACACTAGGGAAGACGAGAGGAAAAAGTAAAAAGCCAAAAATGTAGACAAAAACGTACTGGTGGAAAAAATAAAAAAGGTGCCTAGGGTTGGGCGGGTTATTCTGTGATGTTACGAGTGGTGAAGGTGAGAGAGGAGGCGAAAAGACAGCGATGATGCGAAAATAATGGCTAATTTAATTGAACAACAGCAACACACATAACAAGGATGGAAAGAAAGTAATAACCCACGAGGGGTGACACAAACACACAAGACTATAAGATGTCCCTAATGACCAAACACAAAACAGGTGTGGATCATAAGGGTGTTGCTGCCATCGTCCCACGACTGCCGGTTAGAACACCGGCGAGGAGGAGCGCCTGAGAGGAGGAGGTCCCGCAGCTCTGCGCGGGGCATTCGTTACACATCATACAATTGTTTTCTCTTGGATATTAACCCTTCTGTTTTTTTCAACACAAACTGAATAAATTCAATAGGAAGATCATTACAATTAAGACAAAAATGATTAAATCTATGAAAATAAAATTACAAATTATAATATATAAAAATATATACAGATTTGTATCTATCCTTAGGCCCTGACGGTTCCCCACTGCTTTTATACAATGGGTTACCAACATATTCAAATAATGATTGACATATTTTCAATGAAAACATTATTTTGGTGAATTTATTCATACTATTTCATCCTTCCGCAAGATATAGCCCCGACACTAATCTAGGGTTACTACCGAAGCCGGCTGGTCGTTCGCTCTATCAGCTCAGTTGCCAGAGACGCTACCCAGTTGTTCAGTTCTATATCTATGGACGCAACCCAGTCGTTCTGTGTCTATGGACAGTCGTTCATTCTAAATGTTCCATTGCCACACTGGCTGGTAATGTTCTTATCCCTTGCTTGCTAGCTGGCCATCAATGGCTAACTTTTTTTATTTTATTTAACATTTATTTAACTAGGCAACTCAGTTAAGAACAAATTCTTATTTACAATGACAGACATCATTGTTCTACAGGGTCAGCCATAGTAGTACAGTGCCCCTGGAGCAAATCAGGGTTAATGCCTTGCTCAAGGGCACATTGACAGGTTTTTCACCTGGTCAGCTCAGGTTTTCGAACCAGCAACCTTTAGGTTACTGGCCCAACACTCTAACCACTAGGCTACTGCCTTACAGTCAAGTCAAACAGTGCATCCAGAATAACAACAGTAGCTGCCTATGCATTTGTTTAAGCTGTTTTCTAGTGACATTTATTTGGGTACATCCATAACAGTGAGCTAATGAGGCGCGATTTCGCCTGGCATAGAAAATGTGCTCTCTCATCATGACACTTGTTCAGAGGAGCTAGCCAACAACACAGCTAACACAATCACTTTAAACTGAAGCTAGAAAGACAGCAAACTAACTGCACTTGGTTTCGTTTGGACTTTTTTTTTCAATTTACATTCCTTTGTATATATCCATACAAATGATGCTGATTCATGATTTCGACTGGCTGAGAAAAGCTGCCTGTATGTCTGTCTCGTCCCGACACGTTCATTACTATGGGACAGCTAGAGATCAAATTTGAATATTGAAACAATGTTGCAAATGTCGGAGAGACAGACAGCAAGGTTAAAAATCTCTGCTGTTGAAAACTAAATGTTAGTCTAAAAGAAATATGAGATAATGTCTAGATGCTTTTTATAGTGGAGATCAAGTTTATAAATACCCTGGGTGGACTGATGAGACAGAGGATTGCTCAGTCAGTTTCATGAGGGTGCTCGCAAGTCGGCCTCTATATCGCCGCCTCTTACTCTTCCGAGTGTTGAGGATTAGGGCCTTTTCTGGGGTGAGCTGTATGTCCTGCGTCGACCCCCCCCATCCAAATCGAGGTTAGTGATCTGATGTCCAGAAGCTCTTTTTGGTGTACAAAAAAAGTTAAGATCAGCACAAAAAAACACACAAAATAGTAGAATTGGTCAGGAGCCCGTAAAACGGCCGCTATACACTGAGTGTACAAAACATAACGCCTTCCTAATATTGAGTTGCACCTCCTTTTACCCTCAGAACAGCCTCAATTCGTTGGGGCATAGAATCTACATGGAATCTACACAGTGTCCAATGCTTCCCACAGTTGTGTCAAGTTGGCTAGATGTCCTTTGGGTGGTGGACCGGTGTGCCTGGAACCTACTGCCATACCCCGTTCAAAGGCACTTAAATATTGTGTCTTGCCCATTCACCCTCTGAATGGCACACATACACAATCCATGTTTCAAGGCTTTAAAATCCTTCTCCTCCCCTTCATCTACCCTGATTGAAGTGGATTTAACAGGTAACATCAATAAGGGATCATAGCTTTCACCTGGATTCATTCCATCGCCATTCTTCTTTTAGGCAAGCTAATATCAGACCTGTGTCCGATGCCGCTAGCAGCGCAACAGTACACCGACCATGGGTAACTGATAGTTGGCATGCTGCTGTCAGCTACCCCCACAAAATACTATAGTAGACTATGGGATAAATACTATAGTATTGCTGTATTTATATACTATAGTATTCACTATAGTTGTTTTGCAGATTTTGTCGATCAAGTCTGCAAAAACATTAAAGTAAGTAGTATACTGTAGTATTTACTCTAGTTTTTTTGCGGATACTGTAGTATTTACTGTAGTATTTTATTTTTATGTGGGCCACCAGTGACCCAGTTTCCATCTGTGTATAACATAACATGATAGAACCCTGATGAAAACCCAAGTTGAAGTGTTGTATACACAACCAGCCTGTTAAGCAGATGTGTTTTCTGGGAGAAGTACAGTATCTGACTCCTGTGGGACTTTCCAGGACTCTCTTTCCTAAATCCCAGTCCTACAGTATCTAGCTGAAAAATAGCCCCCTGATACGATAGATGGAGTTTTCCATATGCCACATATCCTTTATCATGAACACTGAGACTCAGCTGCATTGAACCAAAACATTGAAAACAGAACATCTCCATTATACTATGTACACTATATTTTTTGTTTTGTTTAGTTTAGTTTTTAGTTAAACTTTTTGGTTACACTTTATTGCAATTTAAGATTATATGTATTAGTCAATCCTTTCAGAGCCACCTGGGGTCATCAGTGATCATAGCTAGGGATCAATTTGTGACTAGAGGTCATCAATCATATTGTCCATATATTTTTGTCTGTCAATTAACTAATCAACCAACAAATAAATTAACCAATCAACCAATCATGTATTCTTTCTTTTCTAGGCAACCCCCTGTTGATCAACTCATCCCTGCAGCCGGACCTAACGGTGTCACGGACCTACACCAGCCCCATCTGCTTCCAGGACTCCATGGATAAAGAACTAATTTCCCAGGAGCCTTCGCTTTTCGACCCCCTGCCCGACCTCAAGGTCAAAGTTCACTCCTCTTTCATGGTGTCCCTGGGCGTGTCAGAGAGGGGAGCCGAGTACCACACCCAGAAAGCCCACCCCCAGACCTTCCCCCGGGGGCTGGCGCCCGACTACAGCGGCGTAGGGGTGGAGGGAACCCTGAGAGGAAGGAGGGAGAAGAGCCTCCTCGCCCCCCATGCACCGCCTACGCCCTCCAGGCCCCCACTCAGGACGGCCGGGGTGTTCGGACATGCGGGAGGGAGGCTGGTGGTCCCCAATACAGGTGAGGGTTGTTTTTCATAAGGGCGATGTAGCATACACATACACAGGCATGGACGTTTTGAAGGCTTCCACACACACAGGTCTACATACCACATACATAGAGGCACACACACGCACAGAGGAGATGATCACGAGATACATACATATGCACACACACTCACGCGCTTACACACACTGCTGGGCTGTCAGGCCTATTTAGTGCAGATGACAGCCAGAGAGGCCAGTCAGTGCACCACACACACACACACACACACTACCACCGACACTGGAGCCCCACCAACCATTCCTCTCTAGAGTGCCAATCTAAGCTGCCAGTAAATTAAAGTGTCACAAAGGACAGGAGACAGCAACGTGGGGCAGTGGATGAGGTGAGAGCGTAGTGTGTGTGTCTCTGTGTGAGTGTGTATGTGGACATACTGTATGTGTGTATGCGTGTGCGTGTGTGTGTATCAAGTGACCATCCCCTCTGTTTCTCTCTCTGTAGGTGTGAGTCTGTTGGTACCCCATGGGGGCATAGCTGAGGACACTACCTGGGAAATGTACATGGTCATCAACCAGGAGGACAGCAGCAGGTGAGACGCAGCACACAGATATACCTCTTATCGCTCGGTCTTCCATTCTACCACCTCATCTCACGCCATCTCTCATCCTGCTTTCCCTCTTTCTCACGCTATCTCTCCCAATTATTAACAGCCACACTTACAAATAAACACACGCACAGGTGTATGCAAGCACAGACACACACACACACACAAACATACAGTGGTTCCTCAATTGCTTCATAATACTGTATAGCGTGCCGCTAATGCCCACAAGAGGGCATCTTTGAGAACATATACAAAAGGAAGATCAAGCAAGCCAAGTTTCAATATTGTATGAAATACAATTGGTCATTTAAATGCAATTAAATCTGGTAGTTTCCATGTGACTCGTTCCATTCTCTATTCTCTTGCTATTATCATATCCTGGCCTTTATTTACGATTATTTTCATTGTAGCCCGTTCTCCGGTTCACAGCTCTGTATGGGTTTTGACTGACAGGAAGATGCCCCTATCCCTCCTACTAATAGTTCTACTTTTGCACATTTGTTGTTGAGTGAATGAGGGAAATGCTGTAAATCGATATGAGTCGATGTGTTTTGACCTTCTAGTTGAATGCGATTATTTTAGTTTTAAAGCCACCAGATGCTTCTTTCTTTTGTTGTTATCTATTCGGTAATGAGTGAGGCACACATCCATAAATTAGTGAGTCTGTGTGCCTGCTTGGGTGGATGAGCTGAACTCTTCAGAAACCAACTACAAAGTTATTATTGAAGACTTGGCCTATTTAGAAGGCTATTTTGCAGCATAAAGCTATATTTGTAAAGTTATTTTAATGTTTTGTCACTCCTTTTGTGGTACAGTCTTTGTGGATTTGTCTCAGCCAGAGACAGTAGCCACAGATCAAAATTGCTCAAACATTTACTTATGAAGCTTGCATTTGGTGTTAATTTGGAGTTCTTCAAATTGCTTGAACCTGTGTGTCTCTAGAGAACATTGGTTAATGCCTATAGCCTAATAGAATATTGACAGTTGGGAAATGTATAATTTGTTTAATTGGTTGAGATAGAATCTACATTCGGCCTACTAACAATTAAATGTTATTTATTTCTCTGAGCCCCTCACAGCAAAAAGACCGAATTGTTTACTTTATATGAGGCTTTCGTTTAGGAAGGTCATAAAAAGTAGCATCTTTCGAGTTTTATTTATCTGTGCTTAGTAGCCGAGGCTATATGGCTGCACCATCATATGGCTGCGCCATTCTTCATCCTAATCATTCAGTTAATTCAAATTCAATGTGTACAATTATCCGTTTCTATCTGGTTTCTATCACCCATACATTAATTCATCAAGAGACACGTTAGCGCCTGTATACCAACGATTTATACCAAACCGGTGACGCAATATACCGTTCTATACAGTATACCATAATGTACCTCAATGCAGTGCGACATAACCTCAAAACTTTTGATTGAGGAGCCACTGTACACTCCGCCAAGCATGCGGCATTAGCTCATCTTGCACACTCTACATGGGAGGACATGATGTGTCAGGAAGAGGCTGGCAGTTGCAGACACGGCCCTGCGGATTGCAGCATGGCTCAGCAACGGGCTCAGCCCCCTCCTTCGTGTGTGACTGGTTAAAGCTGTGAGTGTTAAAGTCTTCAGTGTTAAGGCTATCTGTCATCGTTTGTCAGATAAAACAAGACAGACAAAGAGAGAGTCTAGGTAACTATTGCCTGCTAAGGAGAACCCATTGCCGTGACTTAGCTGTCAGGACTCTCACCAGGCTATTACTCAAGGTGAAAATGGCACGGCAGATAAAAGACGTTCACAAGAAATGTAATAATGTAGACTTTTTCTCAGAGAGGCTTTAAGAAGTTATCTCGCCACCATGAGTCAGTCTTTTTGGATCTGTTTGTTTGTGATTGCTTTGCAGACCAAAACTGTCAAATATCTCTAACATATCTGAATGAAAGCATCCCAAAAACGTATCACCCCTGACAAACTGGTTAACCACAGCTGTGCCCATCAAGGAAATACAATTTTGTTGAAATAAGTGACTTTGATTGTCACTTGCATGGGATCAAATGAGACTACAATCCATTTCACCCCCCCTCCCTCCCTCCCTCCCTTCCTCCCTCCATCCCTCCTCCTCCTTCCTCCTTCTCAGAGAATCAGAGCACCCCAGAGGCTTTTGGGTAGCGAGGGTAAAGATAAGGATCAAAGGTCACCTATAGTTTACGCCTCAGAGCTTAGGGGTGGACTGCCTGTGTCTGTCCTGTGAGGTGTGCGCCACTCTAAACACCGCTTGATATCCCTGAGCCCACACCTTTAGGTTTCTGCTTGGTCCCGATAAGGCTGCTTGCTGTTTACTTCCTGCCTGGGAGGGAGCCTGGGGGGAAGCGCACCATTGAGCTGTCAATCAAACATTTTTTAGAAGCGCTTGGAGAGACCCTGTGAGAAATTAAATGTTTTCTTCCTATTCAGACTTCAGAACAAATCCAACTACATGAAGCGGTTGATCTCCACTCGACTGCAGAATAGGAATCGATCAGCTCAGCCTTGGCGGCTGCAGTATGGAGACTGAGATGAGAGGCTTTTCCTCACTGGGGAAGTCTCCACACTGCTGTTTGGAGGCCTTGGTAGGGGTTATTAGACGTTATTGAGAGATCAGGAGAACAATTAACCGTTAAAGTTAATGGTGCTGAGTTGAGTTGAAAAGGAGTTGGGGAGCCTTATGCCAAACACACACAGAAAGTGTGTCTGTTCTTCAGTGTTTTTAATGTCACGTGTAGCAGAGGTAGTTTATGGAGCTAGCCTCATCTGATGAGTGACTTTGCTCAAAACTCCCCGTGTTTTAAGTTTTTTATTTAAGCTTTATTTAACTAGGCAAGTCAGTTAAGAACAAATTCTTATTTACAATGACGGCCTACACCGGCCAAACTCGGATGTCGCTGGGCCAATTGTGCGCCGCCCTATGGGACTCCCAATCACGGCTGGTTGTGATACAGTCTGGATTCTAACCAGGTTGTCTGTAGTACCTCTAGCACTGAGATGCAGTGTCTTAGACCACTGTGTTAAAGCCTTGGCTTTGACTCAGCGAGCTAACAAGGTCTTGTTGTGCATTGAAAACCTGAGCTTGAAACTCCATAAGGAACAGTATCCAAGGTTGTTATGTAGTTTTTTTCTAAATTAAACAATAAACATAAGGTCAGGAGATCTCTGTAGAGATCCGATCAGTGACAGAGTGTGAATGGGAGATTGAGTAAAAGGGTGTTGATCTTGTGTGTGACGGAGAATTGGAGGTGTGAGAGAGAGATTGTGAGGTTGTTAAAGGGATGAAAGATTGAGAGTGAATGAAGGAGTGTTGATTAGGGGTTACTTCAGGTGGCCTTCAATAAAACCTATCTCCGTTTGCGATCATGTTACTATTCATTTGACCTTTTTTGTCTTGTTTAAGAAGCTAATTTCTCCGTCAATTTGTTTGCAAAGAATATCACTCAGCATCACAATGCCAAACATCTCTGAGTGCAGTCAAATCATTCCAACATGAAAACCCTCCAATCCATTATTAAAACATCATTAACCCAAATTCACCCTACCTGATCCACCTCTCAAACGTATTCCATTGAACAAATCATTTTTCTTTGTTCCCGAGATACTCATCCAGAACCATGAAAAATGTCTAGTTTTTCATCTTCGCTCCGAGTCGTGCTTTCTTTGAAAAGCAAATGTTTTTTTATTCTCCTCTCTTCAAGCTAATTATCAGAGTCCAATCTGCAGGTAACCTTGATGTTCCTCTGGTGACTAGGCCTAATTACCATAGCGAACACAGAAACACAGACACACACAAACACACAAACAAACATGCGTGTGCACATGCACACACATACATGCAGCACAGCTGCAGGCTTTTCACCGCTGTTGGCTTATTTATTCTGTATTTTTAGATGAGAGATCATAACCCCCTGTCAATATTTCGCTGCTGATTGCTTTCGTTTGAACAATGGAGACCAATTGGACACAATAGGCACTGATAATTATCTGGGAAAAAAAAGTCCTCTGGTGAGCGAGGTTGATCTCACTTTGTTCACCCCATGTAGTGTTCAACTGAGCATTCAGAAAACAATATAACACAGTCATATGCTTGCATATGCCTTTATTCCCAGTTGATGGCTAGCCTACCCTACACTGTAGAAAACTAACCTACTTGTTGCCTCCTGAAAACAGGTTTTGTACCCAAACAGACCTATTCCAGCCAGTCAGTATTTTGATGTTTGTAATGTTTCACTCACCAACACCAACACACAGTGGGCCTGATCCCCTCATTAAAGTGTCCAGTTAATCAGATTGGCTGAAATCACTCCTCTGACTCTGCCTCTGGTCCCTAATCGGACCTGTCACTCAGGCTTAGGCGAGGGACACCAGCTTGGCCCTGTGACAACGGGATAGCAGGGCCACTCTACCCACAGTGAGATTGACCCCCAGGCCTGCAGCAGCAGGACTGACGGATGGTTGAGGCTCAAATAGTTTGAAGTCAAGCAGACATCAGTTTTTATTGGGCGCTGGGCCGTAAAGATCTGTGTAGTAGTGCAAGCCCTTCTGGACTGGTGGCAGCCCCATCAACGTTTCTGTGTTCACAAGAATGGGACCAAATGCCAATGTGTCTTTTTCCCCTCTTGCTCTTGCTCACGTAAAGCCATTACCCAGTGTTCAGGAAACATGCCCTATTCTGGTTTTCATGTTCCTCTCATGTGCACTGTCTGTGGAGAGTTTTGGAGTCTAAACCCATCCTGATGTTTATGTATGTGTGTTTTCAGCAGTACCCTATCAGAAGAGAGCCAGGAGGTCCTCCTGAGCCCAGAGTTCACGTACGGTCCGCCGGGCCTTGACCTCTCTTGCCCCGTCGCCATGACGATATCCCACTGCGCTGAGGTTGCCGCCGACAACTGGAGCATCCGCCTCAAGAGGCAGACACAGGATAACAAGTGGGAGGTGAGATTATGCGGAAAACATTTCAGAACAGTGTGACATTTTTCTCTCTCAGAGCTTAACTGTGCAAAAGACTCTGTATAATTCACAATTGATATTGTAACTTTGCTTTTATAATATCTATGAGCTTATTTAACCGGAGTTCGAGTAAACAACATTAAAATGTGATCCACACGATGCAAACGCTGGCAGCTGTATTCATAACTGGCCTTGGATTATGTGGCATCTATTTCAAATGTTCTGGTTATT
The DNA here is from genome assembly GCA_023634145.1 of Thymallus thymallus. Classification (NCBI taxonomy): domain Eukaryota; kingdom Metazoa; phylum Chordata; class Actinopteri; order Salmoniformes; family Salmonidae; genus Thymallus; species Thymallus thymallus. The sequence goes on along the minus strand of CM042404.1, from coordinate 22,508,446 downwards.
TTCCACAACTTTGCTTCCTGCGTGGGCTATTAATGTGCATGGAAAATGTCACCCAATTTGCTCACATCCAATGAAACATTTCTATATACTAGACTGAGATAACAGTTGATTTTGATTTCTTTGTTCCTTACAAAAAAGCAGGAATCTTCAGTGTTCACCTTGTCTTTTTCCCTAAAACTGAGAATAAGATACAATCACATAATCTAAATTCCACATATTCTGTTCTTCATACTGACTTCTCAACCTCTATTCTACTGAGGTTCATTGAGCTAGGAGGAACTACTTCACTCACTCATGTTACCATGGACTTCTTTGAAAAGTAGTGAAAGCTCAATTACATCCAACCTCTCAAAATAAAACTTGAACTCTGCCTCTCAGCCTCTTATAACTTCCCATTCTCTCTCACTCTGAGGGACTCCCTCGTTCTCTCAAGCTCTGAGCTCCAACATCAATCCACACCCTCCATTGTTCTCCATCCATCCACCCGCTTATCAATCCCAGCAGACGAATCAGCGGTTAATTTAAAAGCCCAATGCAGTCCAAAACGTGATTGTCCTGTGTTTTATATTTCCACACTATGAGGTTGGAATAATGTTGTGAAAATTACAATAATGCCCTTTTAGTGTAAGAGCTGTTTGGAAAGACTGGCTGAGAGGGGAGCCTGTGTGGGTGTGCATGGAACCCCATCTGACCAGTTGGTCAGCACAAACCCTAAGCACCCTTGGGCTGATGCCATCAGGGCCCGCCGCTTTCCACTGATGTAGTCTCTCCAGCTCTCCAAGTGAAGAGATAGCTGGAGAGACTACATCAGTGGAAAGCGGCAGGCCCTGATGGCATCAGCCCAAGGGTGCTTAGGGTCTGTGCTGACCAACTGTGTGGAATACTACAGCAACCCTTCAACCTTAGCCTGAGCCTGGAAAGGGTCCCTGTGCTGTGGAAAACAACCTGCCTGGTCCCAGTGCCCAAGAAGGCGCACCCCACTGTCCTGAATGACTTCAGACCTGTAGAGATAACATCCCACCTCAGACCCCTGGTGTGTACATCACTGGACCCCCTGCAGTTCGCATATCGAGGTGGATGATGCAATCATCTACCTTCTGCAGAGGGCCTACTCTCACCTGGACAACGCAGGTTGCACTGTGAGGGTTATGTTTTTTGACTTCTCCAGTGCCTTCAACACCATTCAGCCCCTGCTACTGGGTGAGAAGATGAAGAGGATGAAAGTGGAAGCACCCTTATTCTCCTGGGTCACCGACTACCTGACCGGTAGGCCACAAATTGTGCGACTACAGAGCTTTGTGTCAGAACGGGCAGTAAGCAACACAGGGGCCCCCCAGGGAACGGTCCTGTCCCCCTTCCTGTTCACCCTCTACACCTCGGACATCAGATATAACTCTGAAACATGCCACCTACAGAAGTTCTCGGATGACTCAGCAATTGTAGGGTGCATCAGGGGTGGGCAGGAGGAGGAGTACAGGAGCGCAATCAATGACTTTGTGTTGTGGTGTGAGCAGAACCACCTTCAGCTCAACATCAGCAAAACAAAGGAGATGGTGGTGGACTTCAGGAGAACCAAGGCCCAACTGACTGCAATACAGTCCCAATACAGGGGATGGATGTGGAAATGGTTGGGTCATATAAGTTCCTGGGAGTCCATATGGACAACAGGCTGGAATGGGCTGGTAACACCGGGGCTCTGTACAAAAAGGGCCAGAGCCGACTGTACTTTCTGAGGAGGCTCAGGTCCTTCAACGTGTGCAGTAAACTACTGCATACTTTCTACCAGTCTGTGGTGGCCAGTGCCATCTTTTTTGCAGTGGTGTGCTGGGGCGCCAACATAAAGGCCGGTGATGCTTCTCGGGTAAATAAGCTGATCAGGAAGGCTAGCTCTGTTCTGGGGATTAACCTTGACACTCTAGAGGAGGTGGCGGAGAGACGGATCCTGGCCAAACTGCTGTCCATCATGGACAACGTCACCCACCCTCTGCATGCCATGGTTATGATGCAGAGGAGCACTTTCAGTCACAGACTGATCCCACCACGGTGTGCCAGAGAGCGCTACAGGAGGTCCTTCCTGCCGGCGGCTATTTAATGACTCACCGAGGTGTATATTTTTTCATTGCTTTTAGTATATTGAATGTGCAATACGTGCATTTATCTGTAATCAAACCCTGCACTAAGGACCGTATTTAAACCTAAATTATATCATAAGCACATTTAGCTATTTAAGTATCTCTTCCTGTCATTCACCTGTACAGTTAATGTAACCATGCAAATATTCACTTACCTGTTCATTTAACCAGACTGTAAATTAAGTAAACTATTATTACCCTCACTTATATCATACGCACATTTAACTATTTAAGTATTTCTCTGCCATCGACCTGTACATTATAGGTAACCATGCAGATATTCCTTATTTATCTATATCAACTTGCAATATTTGTATCATTTTTTCACCTAACACTCTGCAACAATGTATAGTGTACATATTCAGCCATTCACTTATACTATACAATGTCAGCCATTCACTTATACTATATCAACTTACAATGTTGTGTATCTGTCTTTTGTGTATTTTCGTTCTGGCATTTTGCACCTGCCCTGTGTTTTTCATAGCTGCTTGACGATCTATTACAGAAACCTCCCTTCCACCTCAATCCCTTCATCAGAGTCCTCTCCTCCATCAACCATCCCTTCTTCTTCCTCTGTGGTCACATCAAAGAGCAGGGACATCAGTAGGGGACCAGAACTATCTTCTCCACACACACAAACATACACACACAACCAAATTAATTATACTGTGAAATTGTGAAAATTATGATAATGCCCTTTTAGTGTAAGTGTTTGAAAGAAACACCCAAAATGTCGGCCTGTTTTAGTGGGATGGAGTTTTGGCCTGCCTGGTGACATCATCAAATAAGTTAATAGACCAATAAGAAAGAGAGTTCCAAATCTCTCTAACAGTTAGTTTTCAGTTTTCAGTGACCACTCCCAGACAGTCCTTGCAAAATTCTTGCTTAAGAAATTGCTCTTTCCTAGTTATTTCAAAGTAATTTTTGTTTATTTTTTACAATTTTGATTGAAAACAAACACAGTAAGGTACTTGATTGTTGCCCAGAAATGTAATGTTTAACTTACTTAATCAAAGGAGTGTCGGAGTGTGACCAGGAGCTCATCTAGGCGGAGTTGACCCCAGAGCTCAGAGCTCTTTGTGCCTTGCGGTTGGCCTGTGACGGTCCAAGGCCCTGGACAATTCACTGCCTATGACATTTACACAGGATATAATTTGCTGGCGAGAGACGCTTGCTGCACAAAAGGCAGCTATCAAAGACCAGTCGACGAATAAGTGTGTGTGTGCACTGTAGGTTATATGCTGACGTGAGAGAGGGAGAGCAGAGGGAAGAGGAACAGAGAAAAAGGGGGATAAAGAAGAACGAGAGAGAGAATGAGAGAGAGAAGGTGAAGAGGGAGAGGGAAATTGCTAATTGAATTGAAATAAATTGACAAAGCGAGAAAGACAGAGATGAGAGAGAAAGGCCTCCCTCGTCTTGCCCGCTTGAAGGAGCCGTGGTGCAACCTGTCTCCTTTACTGTGAAATAATGAGCCCTTTATCACAGGCAGAATGCCAGGCCAGCCTCTTCAAATGTGAACCATCGCTGGAATTAGTGACATTACCAGAGATGGAAGGCATCTCTCTCTCTCTCTCTCTCTTTATTTCTCATATTTTTCCTTAACGCTGCTAGGCTTTTGGGGCATTTGACTCCATCATTTATTCCCCTGCCTGGCTGTCTGGTGAGGATGAGCTATATAAAAAGTAGATTCCTTATGTCTGCTGCAGAGCTAATGGGCCAGGTGTTGCATCTAGGCCAGGGGATTACATTACTTTATTATACAGCCTGGCTTTATAGGGTTTAACCATGCCTTATAAGCTTAGTACAGAGGGTCACTGGGATGGTGCAGTAGGTGATTTAGGAGGGGAATTGAGCACAAAATGAAGGAGAAATGACCTATGTTTACGGGTGTGTAGTAAACAAGTTACTGTTCACGATGCCGTGATGTTCATCCCCAGGCTTTATCCATCAGTTTAAGGCCCCAACCCATCCCTAACTCCTTTTTTCTTCTCTCTTCCTCTCCCACAGGAAGTGATGTCGGTGGAGGAGGAGAGCACTTCCTGCTACTGTCTGCTGGAGGCTCAGTGCTGCCACCTGCTCTTGGAGCATCCAGGGCACTACGCCCTGGTGGGGGAGCCTCTGAGCCAGGAGGCTGTAAAGAGACTGAGGTTGGCCGTGTTTGGTAGTGCAGACAACACCAATCCTCTGGGATACAGCCTCAGAGTGTACTGTGTCGACGACACCCCCTACGCATTCCAGGTATGGAGAGGGTGAATGTATGGATGGGTGGTCAACCAGATTGCATAGTTTTGCTTCGTATTCCGTGTGGTTACAGGGTTAAAACAAAAACAACTCAAAGGCTTCAGTTTAGCATAGAGGGGTAAAGGTTAGGGCTATGGAGGCTCAACGTTCTCAGGACCTTTTCAAACATCCAAATGAAAAGTGTGTTTCTAGTGATCAGTCTGCGGTGACTACTTGGCTGTCTAACTAACTGACTGGCTGGCTGACTGATTGGTTGAGTGACTGACTGACTGGTTTAGTTTAGGCTGTGAGTTATTTGTGATAGGATAAGATGTCAGTAACCTTTGTCGGACAGCTAGCCTGCAGTAGTAGATTTCAGACTGACAGAAAGTACTATGCAAAGGTTATACTGTACACGGGACAGCTTGCTCGTAGGAGGTGTGTGTGTGTGTCTGTGTGCATGCGTATCCGTTGTCGCGCCTCCACATTGTGACTTATTTTCGCCCTCTGCTGGTGTGTGTGAGTGTTTCTGAGAAAACGTGTCCGGTTGCGTGAGTGTGTCACGGCTGGTGGATTTGCCCAGAAAAGGTTTCTCCGTCTGATTTTCCCGCTCCACACAGCCAGTGAGAGCGAGAGAGAGAGCGAGAGAGAGAGCGAGAGAGAGAGCGAGAGAGAGAGTGAGAGAGAGAGTGAGAGAGCGAGAGAGAGAAAGAGCTTTCCTTGTGAGTGACTGCTCGATAACTAAGAGATGATGAGGGACTTTTGATTACAAAGACAAGAGACAACATTGTAAGGTTTCCTCCCCTGCCTTCTTTCTGGGGCTTAATTGAATATTTGCAGTGTGTTAATTAAAAGTGTTTTAGCATTCCATTCTGTGTGATGACCCTGGCAAGGGAACACACACATTACAGACTAAGGGTGGATAAAGAGACAGAGAGAGAGATAGATAGAGAGAGAGAGGGTGTGTGTGTGCATTCTCTCTTTAGTTCTGTAAAGAGGTGATTTATGAATCGTATACGATGCTATGGCTATAGCCTTGTCACACAAACTAATTTCAATCATTCTCTCATTCGACACCCATTATCCTCTTTCTCCTTCATTCACACAAAAAGACAAACACACACACACCTACACACACCCACACCTCTGACATCAGCCAGTTGCTTTAAACCTGTGTGTTATTCTCCAGAGAGGTTGTGATTTGACAGATCTTGGCCCATTAGAGCAGCTTCGGTTCTGGACGCATCAGTCAAAGGGGAGCCTTTCATGGTGAAAAGAGAGAAATTGCATTTGGGGAATCCACTAGCCAATTTTCTCCATCGCTCTGTCACTCTGCCCTGTTTATTTGTCCTGTTTTGGTGTTTTGTTTGGGTTTCATATGACAAATGATTCCCCTTGCGATGCCCAGCCAGGAAAGGTAAGGGAAGCAGGGTTGCGATTTTTCCATTTCCCAAACTCGGTCCTGGGGACCCCAAGGGGTGCATGGCTTAACACTACACAGCTGATTCAAATAATCAAAGCTTAATCGTGAGTTGATTATTTGAATCAGCTGTGTAGTGCTAGGGCAAAAAACTAAATGTGCACCCGTTGGGGTCCCCAGGACCGAGTTTGGGAAACACTGGCCTACGCCTTTCACTTTGTGATGGAGACAGCAGACACACACACATACACACACAGACAAACACACATACAGTACATGCGTACACACAGACACACACAAAGACACACACACACACTAATGCTCCCGGTCTCCCTAGAGAAACACACAACAATACCCACAGATGAGAACCCAAAAAGCGTGAAATCACCAAAGTCCTTTCATCAATAGGAAATGCTATTCTGGAAGATTAGGCTTGATTTATGTCTCTTTGTGTGGCTTCTCATGTGATGTCAATGAATTCTACTGAAACAGCATTTTAGGGGTAATGTGCTTCCTGATTTTATTTATTGGACGTTTTGATGCCAAGATTTGTTTATTTATTTCATTGTGTGTTAGGGGGGGTTTCATTCTACGCTTGACATGATTATGGAATTCTTTCTAGTTGATGAAAAATGCCTTTTAAGCAATTCTTCCACTTGCTTTCTCTTGCAAAGGGGGCTAACTGAATACCTAATCTGCCCATGAGCTGTTTAATTGAACTGTTTAGAGATTCAGGGGAAGTTAGTTGTTCAGAGATAGGGTTACAAAGGGAGGCTATATTACTGGAATCTTTTGTTTATTACTGAAAGTTTTCGTATATCTTTCAAGGATGTTATGTAATCTGTCTGGTGGCCCTTTTGGGTACTTCAGATTATCACAGTGTCACGTGAGGGTGCATACATGGACACAGCGCAGGGATTATAGTTCGACATTATTTTTATTTATACTATGTATAACATTGCCAAAATGAACGAACTATACAACACAAAACAAAACACGATATACAAACGTCACGTTTACAAAAAACAAACACAAATATCTTGACGTAACGAATGTGGCACACTTACTGTCACCGTGACAACGACCCACAACCCAGTGTGAAACCTACCAACCTATGTAGGATCCCTAATTAGAGACGATGCGCTACAGCTGCCTCTAATTAGGGATCCCACACAAACCACCACCAGAAAACTGAAAGAATAGAACTGTCAGACTCTGACCATGGCTACATAGAGAAGCAAATAGGTTTCTCTATGGCCAGAGCCTGACACACAGGTGTCTATGGGTCTCTGTGTGGTCTTATCACATGTAAAATATATTAAATAACGAAATAAGATGATTTTAAAATAAAACAGAATGACAAAGCTGTAAACATTATCCTAAATATAAACCATCAACTTAGTGAATACCATTGGTGTTTAATATGAGGGTTTCAGCATGAAATAGCCTTTATATTTATTTACACACTTTTATTTTATTTTACTATGTCAATATGTATTTGTTGTCAATGTTTGGGCAGCAAACTTTCGGCAGTTGTGAAAAAAGTCAATAGTTGGATGAGTTGCAGAATTGAAAATAATGGCATTGTTGATTAGACGCTTTTTAAAATTAATTAGGCTATTTTCTCTTGAACCATATTGTCTATCTACAAAAAACTCACAGACAATATGGACACAGATATAATACATTAATTATATATACTATATGGCATTTTTAATTTTTGTTATACAAGTATAAATTACCAACGTTACGATAGATTCCCATATATTTTCTGTTAATTACCAAAATTACAGAAGATTCCAGTAACTTTGGTAAATTACCGGTAACTTTGCAACCCTATTCAGAGCACTGCTTCTCAGTGCAGTCCATGGGTGTTGCAGATGGAGGATGTGACTGAGTATTATTGGTTTTCTATGTTCTGTAATTCGTGTGTACTGTTCTGAAACGCTGTAAACACACCTGGATTTAATGTAATTCTCATCTTTTTATCTCACACTCTCTCTCCCTCTCTCCATTCTGCCAACTTCTCCCCCACTCTCTCTCTGCCTCCCACTTCCTTCCCCACTCTCCCTCTTCCCTCCCCCCTACCACCTTCTTCGTCTCTCGTCCTTCCCCTCTTCTCCTCCTCCACCCCTTCCTGTCCCCTCCCCTCTCCGCCCTATCAGGAGGTGGCGTCGGCCGAGCGGGTGAGGGGCGGTCTTCTCCTGGAGGAGCCCAAGACGCTGCTGTTCAGGGGGAACTCCCTCAGCCTGCAGCTCTCCATCCAGGATGTCCCCCAGTTCCTCTGGAGCATCAAGCCTTTCACCACCTGCCAGGTAGGGGATGGAGGAGTGTATGTTGGGAGCGGGTGTCAGGGGATGTGTGAGAGGGGGTTAGAGAGGGGAGCGTGTGTGTGGGTGTGCGTGGAACCCCATCATTACAGAAACCTTCCTTCCACCACAATCCCTTCATCAGAGTCCTCTCCTCCATCAACCATCCTTTCTTCATCCTCTCTGGTCACATCAAAGAGCAGGGACAGCAGCAGGGGATCAGAACTATCTTGTCCACACACACAAACATACACACACACAGCAAAATTAATTGACTTGCTATTTGTTTGTCAACTACACAGTATGTATTAACTGAATTGACTTTGAAGAATGGAATGTTAACATGCAAGTAGTTTAAGACTAGCCACCACCAATTCAGTTTGCTCATGGATACACAACCCTATACCCAAAAGGCTGCTGATTGTAATCCCTTCAGTGCAATCAATAACGTGATTTTCCTGTGTTTTTTATATATTTCCAAACTATGAGGTTGGATTAATACTGTGAAATTGTGACAATTATGATAATGCCCTTTTAGTGTAAAGGCTGTAAATTTCTGAAATTTCAGACTGTTTTGATGGGATAGAGTTTTGGCCTGCCTGGTGACATCACCAGGTGGTAAATTAGTTAATAGACCAATAAGAAAGAGAGTTCCAAACCTCTCTGCCAATAACAGCTAGTTTTCAGTTTTCCGCTCACCTCTCAGACCACTCCTAGACAGTCCTAGCTAAATTATTGCTTAAGAAATCACTCTATCACTCTTTTGGACCTTTAACTAGTGGTTAAAAGGTTAAATATAGGAAAGAGTGCAATACAATTAGCTTGCATTTAGGCATTTCTTTTAGCAAATCTTGTCATCCAGGGCCTGTATTCAAAATGTGCCTCAGAGTAGAAGTGCTGATGTAGGATCAGGTCCACCCCCTGTTCGTGTAATCTTATTCATTAGGATCTAAAAGGCCAAATTGATTCTATATCGGTACTACTACTCTGAGACTCTTTGTGAATACGGGCCCAGAGCTAGATTAGGTCTATAGTTTAGGGCTGTCCCCGAATAAAACAAATCTTGGTCAACCGAGAGTTATCTGTTCTTTCGACCAATCGATTGGTAGACATTTTTAAACTAGTATTTTTCAATATATAGATATACCCTATCTTTGCGATTAAAAATGAAGACACAAATTACTAAAGTGGGAGCCAGAGGTCAATATTGCCTAACAAGAAGAAAAAAACCATTATGCTCCTAAAGATGCCGGTAACAGGCTACACCAAGGATCTGCAACCTTTTCCATTTGGAGTGCCAAGTTATCTTACTATTTCTACTGATCTGCATGCCAGTTATGATTTTCATATGCAGATTTTCATGGAACAAAGTCTTCATATCTCAAAATCAATGTCATGTGGTTAATCAAAATTCTATTTAAATGAAAAGGGAACTTCTATTGCCACTGCCAATATGTAAAAATAGCCTAGATAAACCAACAAATAAAACATTGCAGCCAGCAAGTAGAAAATATCCTGATAAAAATAAATATCCTATAAATCACATTGTCTACGCATGGCCTGTCTGCAAGGAACTTGAAACATACATTGTATCAGCTATTAACTTGGTCCAGCCTGATGGTGCTAGCAAACTTGCAACATTGTATGAAATATTCTGGGCCCTCAGAGTTTCCTGCACCAGTGTGCTCCGAACAAACAGACACAGCTGGTATAGATGGAAAGGGATAGAGATGGAAAGATTTTTCAAATAGGCTACGTTGAGGAACTATTGTCATTCTCAATGGATGTAAAAACAGACTTAGTTTGAGGCAAAAAAAAATGGGCACATTTATAGGCCTACATTTGCGCGCAGGCCAGGTAGCCTAGGCCTACTTCTATGCGTAATCGTGTGCGTGTCCATACTCAAGATTGACAGGAGCACTCCAAACAAAAGACAGTTAATAAATAACTCATATATGTAATGAAATAAACCCAAACTTTTTTCTCACAAGTGTAGCTCTGCATACAACGAACCCAACAAACATTATGGGAATTTATGGTAAATATGCTACTGGTGATGCTGGTGTGCCATCCCCGCGGCCTCCGCAATGGATTAGTCCATTAAGACAGGCATGAATCAGACAGTTTTCTCGTGTACCATACATTTTTTATATATACTGTATATTTGCCACCACTGCTCAACAAAAAAATGATTGGTCGACCAACAGCCTATCGACAAAACAATCGACCAGTCGACTAAATAGGGTCAGCCCTACTGTAGTTTATGTAATATATTGATCTCTCTCTCTCTCTCTCCCCCGTCTCTCTCTTCCTCCAGGAGTTCTCGTTCTCTCAGGTGTGGGCTAGTAACCAGCACCCCCTGCAGTGTGCCTTCTCATTGGAGCGCTACAGCCCCGCCTCCTCCCAGCTGTCCTGTAAGATCAGTGTGCGCCAGGTCAAAGGTCAGGAGCAGATCCTCCAGGTCTACACCTCCGTGGTCGAGGTAAGGGGAGGAGTGCGTGTGGGAGGTAGAGAGAGTGTGTGTGTGTGTGTGTGTGTGTGTGTGTGTGTGTGTGTGTGTGTGTGTGTGTGTGTGTGTGGCCCTGTGTTTGTGAGTGTCCGTCTTCATAAGCGTGTAAGTGTCCACGTGTGTGTGCGCATGCGTGCGTGCGTGTCTGTGTGTGTGTATGTATATATTAATGCTAGTGTGTGTCTGTGTGTGTATATATTAATGCTAGTGTGTGTCTGTGTGTGTATATATTAATGCTAGTGTCTGTGTGTGTGTATGTATGTATATATTAATGCTAGTGTGTGTGTGTGTGTGTATGTATATATTAATGCTAGTGTGTGTCTGTGTGTGTATATATTAATGCTAGTGTGTGTGTGTGTGTGTGTGTGTGTGTGTGTGTGTGTGTGTGTGTGTGTGTGTGTAAACCCCAAATGGTGGTAATGCTGTTATACTAATAGGCTCTCTCATTAGAGTGAATGTCTCTGGATTTGACTGAAGAGCTTTTCTTAATGAAGCTCTCAGGGGGCTCTTGACTTGAATATTGCATCGGTTTAACTCTTTGAAGCCATATAATACACTGTTATCTGAAGAAATGCATTAAATTATGAAATAAGACTTGAAATTATCTATTTAACTGTGAGTGAAAAGATTTTACCACCCTGACACCACTCTTTCTTTATTATCCTGTAATGGTTTCTTCCTCCAGAGTGAAAAGGAGGTAGTCCCCTTCTTCACTCAGTCGGACTGTACCATCACATCACAGATGGGGTCCAGGGCCTTCAAGATCCCACTGTCCATCCGCCAGAGGATCTGTGCCACCTTCGACACAGCCAACGCCAAGGGCAAGGACTGGCAGCTGCTTGCACAGAAACTCTGCATAGACAGGTGAGATACAATACAATACGCATGCACTTGCACACACACTCACTCACACACACACACTCATACTCTTTCTGGTACTATACACAAAGAAACCCTGTGTCCCCATCCTTAATTTCTAGTCCAACTGTTATACTGGCCTTTGCAATGTTCACCATGTTTACATCTAACCTTTACCACTTTGGGAAAGGGGGATACCTAGTCAGTTGTACAACTGAATGTATTCAACTGAAATGTGTCTTCCGCATTCATGCCAAGCATAAATCTATCACCAAGCAGCTCTACCAGAGACCAGGCCACAGACTCACACAGCTGATCTTACTATTTATCTGTACACACAAACACGCACGCACACATACACAGACTGAGAGACACACACACTAAGACACACACACACACAATAGCTGGAGGAGATTGTGTATTTGGGTAAAATGTAGGAAGGTCCCAGGCCATTGATTGCTCAGGCTGGAGCTAAGAGAGAAAACGAGAGAACGAGTGCATAATATGATGATAATATTATGAGGACAAAATTTGTACCTTTACACTTTGGATAGTCCGGATAGTATAGATGCTTTACAGATGTTCATACTATCAACAAACTATATGTTGATAAGCAACTGCTTGCTAAGGTTACAGTTAGGTTTAGGTTAAGAATAAGGGTTAGGTTTAGGGATAAGGCTAGATTTAGGGTTAGGTTAAGGATCCTCTCCACATTCGTCCCTCTCTCCCTCCTTCAGTCCTTCCATCCCTCCAGTATTTCTGGGATAGCTGCCAGAGCATTATTTGCTTAGGATGTTGGGGATTTTAGCGGTTCGATAATGGGTGATCTCTAAACCAGAAAACTGTGCCGGTAAACAACATGAGGCATTTTGGGAATGGGAGAAGGATTTGGGGTGTATTTTCTACCCGGTGGAAGCCACCAGCAGCATGTAATGAGAATGTCTGCCTTGTTAAGCAGATTTTTGCTATTATATCTCTGGGTGTGTGGGAGAATCATCACCACGCCTGAGAGGAGAAGAGGAGGGAGAAGGGGATGGTGAGAGTGAGTGAGTGAGTGAGTGAGTGAGTGAGTGAGTGAGTGAGTGAGTGAGTGAGTGAGTGAGTGAGTGAGTGAGAGAGAGAGAGAGAGACCTTCCATCTCTGGTAATGTCACTAATTCCAGCGATGGTTCACATTTGAATAGGCTGGCCTGGCATTCTGCCTGAGATAAAGGGCTCATTATTTCACAGTAAAGGAGACAGGTTGCACCACGGCTCTACTGTGATGAAACAGTGCCCTCTGGTGAATGTGAGTTTTAACAACAGCTGAGATAGTGGCGAAGGAGTAGGAAGTTGAGGCAGAATTTGATATTCAGCATAATTATTTAAGAGAATCAATATACATGCACTTGTTTCCTCCTTTTCGTCATCCACTCATTTCTCCCTCATACTTCTTGTCCGGTGTCTCCTAAACCTCTTCCTGAGTAACCGCAGCTAGTACCTCTTGTTGGATCTATTCCAGTACAAGCTAATCTGAATAATCTGGTCAACTACTCATCAAGCCCCAGTATTCTATATGAAAAGTGTTCTCTCTGTCTCTATCTTTGTCTCTCTCTCTCTGCCCCCCCACTTCCCTCACCCATCCCTCTAGGAACCTGTGTTACTTTGCACGTCAGGAGAGCCCATCGGCGGTGATCCTCAGCCTATGGGAGGCCCAGCACCAGGACACAGGGGACCTGGACTCTCTGGCCAGCGCCCTGGAGGAGATCGGCAAGGTCCACTGCACCCACTCCACCTCCAGTAGGACCGCCACGCAGACCACCACAAGGACCACCGCTACCCTGGGCCGCAGCACTGAGGAGCTAGACGCTGAGTTCACCTAACCAGGGGAGGGAGGAACGGATGAACTGGAGCTCCAGCAGAGGATCACAAGGATGGGCATGAACTAGCCTAAACGGGGAATGGATGGACTGTAACAGTGGAGGAGGTCATACAGAAGACTCTAGTGGACTAATCCAGACAGTGCAGGATTGGACAGAGAGCAGACATGACTACAGGGGAACTAACTAACTACTGTAACTAAAGTCAGAGCACCAGGCTGAGTGGAGGGGACAGAGGGACAAGGTGTTAGGGGAACAAGAGATGCTAGAGGAGAAGGGTACAAGGGAGAGAGGGAAATGGGATGACGGGGACAAGGGTTCGAGAGGGGAGGTGTGCAGGCCAGGGCTACGGGTGCAAGAGGAGATGGGGATAAGGGAGAGGAGACAAGCAAGCAGTGTCCAAGGGAGAGGGGTTCTAGAGGTTTGGAGGTCCTGCCACAAGAGGGCAGCTACTGTTGTTAAGGTAGAAACAGAGGAACTAACTACAGTAACCTAGGGACTAATCCACAAAAGAGTCAAAAAGTGAACCGCAACTGAACCACAAACAAACGAGAGACATTCTTCCATTAGGCCCCGCCCCTCTAGTCATTCCCCTCAGTAGCCAGAATGTTTTGTGTGACGTGAAGGTGTTGTTGTTTATTTTATATTTATAATATCTTTTCTTTATTTTCTTGTTTTTTTCCTTGCACATTGAAGGTGTGGTAAGTGCATAGGCCTACTGTGGAACCAGAGAGAAACAAGCTCTGTCTAGGTATTCAGATGTTGACAACATGTTGTGAAAAACAGTCAGTCATGATGTCTGCCATATGACGTCACAAACATTTGGCTTACCCATACCTAGGCTCTGTTCCAATACCCACAAGAAGAAATGTATTAGGGCATGCATTCAGAGTGGTATGCGTTGTGGTATGTGTTGATATTGAGACGTAAACAATATGTCATTTTACTGAATGGCACTGAACACGTTCTGGTGTCACACTAGAGCAGTGACATTAATTAAGAAATGGCTATCTGCAGATGAATTAAGGAGAATGTATGAGGGATGGTCGAAACGTCCTGGGCTGTCACATGGGTAAGATCAACACACACACAAACAAGCAGAATGTCACTTTCCTATCAGGTGGATGTTTTTTACCTAAATGTATTGGTCAGAAAATGCTTTGAAGTGATTAGAGTATTTACGTGTGATGTTAACCCTTAAACTCCCACTCTAGTGGTGCTGAAGGCCGAGTCAGACTAACTAACTAACTAACTAACCCTTAGCCTACAACCAGGAAACACAAACCCAAATATTATTCAACCTCAAAAAGTGCCCACCCACATACACACACAAAATAGATCAGAATGAAAAAGGTAAACTGTGGGGAACAGTGTGTAGAACTGTCATAGTGTTGTTTCATGGAATTTACAGTGTTTTTACATGCCAGTACCTAACTATAGTAAGCTCTCCAGTCTCCTCTACCTAAAGTGTGGAAGACACCAGGCATGTGGCCAAGGTGCTCCCAACATTGTTACAGCATTTAAACCCATCACACACAATAGCAGGAGCTGCAGCTTGGAGATGATGAACTGACACACACTGATCTGAAATACACACACACACTCTGTCTGCGCGTGCACACACACACACACTCTGGGCGCACGCACACACAGTTCCCCAATGTAGTGAGGTGTATGCCTAATTGAATATCTGGAACTCCAAAAATATGCAGACGGATGTCACTACAGTGGTCGTCTAAAGAGCTATCTATACACATCAGTGTCTATGTGCATGTGTGTGCACCTGCAGGTGTGTGTGTGTGTTTGGCATGAATTTGAAGAGCTGTCTTTGTCCCTTTGGAGAATCCAGCCTAGTGCTAGTATTTGAGTTTATCCTGATGTGTGATGTGTGTATCTCTCACAAGCTACTGTCTTTAGATCTGTATTCCTTTTGAGAAAATAAAGAAACAGTACTGATTTGAGTAAAACGATATCTATTTGTCAGACATACTGAGACATGAATCTGACGATTTATCACTTTAATTTTGAGCTGCTGTTTTTACATAATCTGCCTTCCCTTATTAGGAAGAAACATACCTTTGAAATCTAAGAGATCCTTCCTAGTTCTCATACTGCAATTATGAGTAAAACGTAACTTTTAAAAATTGTTTCATGATGATTTTATCCTGAAAATATTATTATGCATACAGTGAGAGGCATTTATAATTAATTTAATTTAATTAAGCCATGAACGTTCTTTATACATTCTCTATAATCACATTTTATTGACCTAGCTATGTTTTACAACGCTATACATTTTGAATGTTAAGCAGGTGAATAGTACGATGATTATTATGCTGCTTATCACTGTTTGATGTATATTTTTGCCAATTTATGTAAATTTTTTCCTCAACATGATTTGCAAATGTATATACTCTATCATGTTTTGAAATAAATATGCAGTGAAATTCACTTGTTTTATTTGGTCTGAAAATGACATAATAAACCTTAGGCCGGGATTCAATCAACATTGTGCCTTCTAAAGGTAATCTTCGCTTGAGCCAACATTCGAAGTGTTTACCATAAATGCGATCTCCTTCTAAGCATTGTCGGCTGTCCCGTGCACAACTCTATAACACGCTTTGGATCGAATCCTGGCCTTAGGTTTATTACAATAACTAGGATGTCCACCCACTCTGCCCAGAGGGGGTGAAAACGTGCTTTGGTGACGAAATGTCACTTCCTTATGTTATAAACAGTAGCGGTAAATGGGTAAAATCACTGAGGAAGCCAAGCCAAGAAAAAAATACATATTACAACCTATTAACCTGTTAGTTCATATCCCTTGCCACCATGATATACAGTGGGGAGAACAAGTATTTGATACACTAACGATTTTGCAGGTTTTCCCACTTACAAAGCATGTAGAAGTCTGTAATTTTTATCATAGGTACACTTCAACTGTGAGTGACGGAATCTAAAACAAAATCCAGAAAATCACATTGTATGATTTTTAAGTAATTAATTTGCATTTTATTGCATGACATACGTATTTGATACATCAGAAAAGCAGAACTTAATATTTGGTACAGAAACTTTGTTTGCAATTACAGAGATCATACGTTTCCTGTAGTTCTTGACCAGGTTTGCACACAATGCAGCAGGGATTTTGGCCCACTCCTCCATCCAAAGATTTTCTATTGGGTTCAGGTCTGGAGACTGGCTAGGCCACTCCAGGACCTTGAGATGCTTCTTACGGAGCCACACCTTAGTTGCCCTGGCTGTGTGTTTCGGGTCGTTGTCATGCTGGAAGACCCAGCCACGACCCATCTTCAATGCTCTTACTGAGGGAAGGAGGTTGTTGGCCAAGATCTCGCGATACATGGCCCCATCCATCCTCCCCTCAATACGGTGCAGTCATCCTGTCCCCTTTGCAGAAAAGCATCCCCAAAGAATGATGTTTCCACCTCCATGCTTCACGGTTGGGATGGTGTTCTTGGGGTTGTACTCATCCTTCTTCTTCCTCCAAACACGGCGAGTGGAGTTTAGACCAAAAAGCTCTATTTTTGTCTCATCAGACCACATGACCTTCTCCCATTCCTCCTCTGGATCATCCAGATGGTCATTGGCAAACTTCAGACGGGCCTGGACATGCGCTGGCTTGAGCAGGGGGACCTTGCATGCGCTGCAGGATTTTAATCCATGACGGCGTAGTGTGTTACCTTCTCACCAAGCTGCTTGCCTATTGTCCTGTAGCCCATCCCAGCCTTGTGCAGGTCTACAATTTTATCCCTGATGTCCTTACACAGCTCTCTGGTCTTGGCCATTGTGGAGAGGTTGGAGTCTGTTTGATTGAGTGTGTGGACAGGTGTCTTTTATACAGGTAACGAGTTCAAACAGGTGCAGTTAATACAGGTAATGAGTGGAGAACAGGAGGGCTTCTTAAAGAAAACTAGCAGGTCTGTGAGAGACGGAATTCTTACTGGTTGGTAGGTGATCAAATACTTATGTCATGCAATAAAATGCAAATGAATTACTTAAAAATCATACAATGTGATTTTCTGGATTTTTTTTTTTTCACTCACAGTTGAAGTGTACCTATGATAAAAATTACAGACCTCTACATGCTTTGTAAGTAGGAAAACCTGCAAAATCGGCAGTGTATCAAATACTTGTTCTCCCCACTGTATAACGACCCACACCTACAAACATATGTAGGATCCCTAATTAGAGACAATGCAGTGCAGCTGCCTCTAATTAGGGATCCAACACAAAACATCACACAGAAACAGAAATTATAGACCTGTCAGACTCTGACCATGGATACATAGAGAAGCAATAGGCTTCTCTATGGCCAGAGCCTGACAAGCAGTGCCTCTTGCTGCTCAGTAGGCAAGTACCATGGTCTTGTAGTGGATGGTGGAGTGTAAGGGGGAGCAGGGTGACTTTGGGAACGTTGAACACCTTTGGAGCGATTACAGTGATTACAGCTGTGAGTCTGTAAAGTCTCTTAAGAGCTTTCCACACCTGGATTGTGCAACATTTGCCCGTTGCTCTATTAAAAATTCCTCAAGCTCTGTCAAATTGGTTGTTGATCATTGGTAGACAAGCATTTTCAGGTCTTGCCAAAGATTTTTAAGCATATTTAAGTCAAAATTGGAACTCGGCCACTTAGGAACATTCACTGACTTCTTGGTAAGCAAATCCAGTGTAAAACTTGTGTTTTAGGTTATTTTCCTTCTGAAAGGTGAATTCATCTCCCAGTGTCTGATGGAAAGCAGACTGAACCAGGTTTTCCTTTTATATCCTGGAAAACACCCTAGTCCTTAACGATTACAAGCATACACATAACAAGATGCAGCCACCACTATGATTGAAAATATGGAGAGTGGTAATGTGTTTTATTTGTATTTGTATTTATTATGGATCCTCATTATTTGCTGCCAAGGCTTTGCCCCAAACATAACACTTTGTATTCAGGACAAAAAGTAAATTGCTTTTCCATGTTTTTTTGCAGTATTAATTTAGTGCCTTCTTGCAAACAAGATGCATATTTTGTCATATTTTTTCTGTACAAACTTCCTTCTTTTCACTCTGTCAATTAGGTTAGTATTGTGCAGTAACTACAAAGTTGTTGATCCATCCTTTTTCTCCTATCACAGCGGTTTCCTTCCTCTCCGGCAACTGAGTTAGGAAGGATGCTTTTATCTTTGTAGTGAATGGGTGTATTGATACACCATCCAAAGTGTAATTAATAACTTCACCATGCTCAAAAGGATATTCTTTTTTTTTTTTTTGCAAGGCATTGGAAAACCTCCCTGGTCTTTGTGGTTGAATCTGTGTTTGAAATTCACTGCTCGACTGAGGGACCTTACAGATAATTGTACGTGTGGGGTTCATATTCATACTCAAGACATTTCAGATTTAAATTTTTTAAGAATTGACATTATGGTGTATTGTGTGTAGGCCAGTGACAAAAAAATCTAAATTTAATCTATTTTGAATTCAGGCTTTAGCACAACAAAATATGGAAAAAGTTAAGGGGTGTGAATACTTTCTGAATGCATTTTATTCGCCATAGAGCGCAGTATATATAATCGACCACTAGATGACAGTATATGAAAGATATATCTTTTCCCCAGCTATATCTACTCAGTCGAAAACGGTGAATTGGCATGTACAGACATCTTCATCTTATTCAACTTTATATGGTAAGTAGTTTCCAGGACGTATTATGCAGCCTCACACTCTGGTACAGTTGAAGTCTGAAGTTTACATACACCTTAGCCAAATACATCTAAACTCAGTTTTTCACAATTCCTGACATTTAATCCTAGTAATAATTCCCTGTCTTAGGTCAGTTAGGATCACCACTTTATTTTAAGAATGTGAAATGTCAGAATAATAGTAGAGAGAATTATTTATTTTTATTTCTTTCATCACATTCCCAGTCGGTCAGAAATGGACATAAACTCAATTAGTATTTGGTAGCATTGCCTTTAAATTGTTTAAGTTGGGTTCAACGTTTAGGGTAGCCTTCCAAAAGCTTCCCACAATAAATTGGGTGAATTTTGGCCCATTCCTCCTGACAGAACTGGTGTAACTGAGTCAGGTTTGTAGGTCTCCTTGCTCGCACATGCTTTTTTAGTTCTGCCCACAAAGTTTCTAAAGGATTGAGGTCAGGGCTTTGTGATAGCTACTCCAATACCTTGACTTAGTTGTCCTTAAGCCATTTTGCCACAACTTTGGAAGTATGCTTGGGGTCATTGTCCATTTGGAAGACCCATTTGCGACCAAGCTTTAACTTCCTGACTGATGTCTTGAGATGTTGCTTCAATATATCCACATAATTTTCCTTCCTCATGATTCCATCTATTTTGTGAAGTGCACCAGTCCCTCCTGCAGCAAAGCACCCCCACAACATGATGCTGCCACACCCGTGCTTGACGGTTGGGATGGTGTTCTTCGGCTTGCTAGACTCCCCCTTTTTCCTCCAAACATAACGATGGTCATTATGGCCAAACAGTTCTATTTTTGTTTCATCAGACCAGAGGACATTTCTCCAGGTTTTGTCAATATAGGACTCGTTTTACTGTGGATATAGATACTTTTGTACCAGCTTACAACCCTCCAACCAGACATGCTTTATCTACTCATTTGCTGGATGCAGAGTTCAACAGAGTTCAAGTGAAGGTCAAGCAAATCATAGAGAAAGCAGACTGTATTGCAGTCATCTCTGATGGGTGGTTGAATGTTCGTGGGCAAGGAATAATTAATTACATCATCTTGACCCCTCAACCAGTATTGTACAAGAGCACAGACACAAGGGACAACAGACACACCGGTCTCTACATCTCATATGAGCTGAAGGCAGTCATCAATGACCTTGGACCACAGAAGGTATTTGCACTGGTGACAGACGATGCTGCGAACATGAAGACTGCTTGGTCTAAAGTGGAGGAGTCCTACCCTCACATCACACCCCTTGGCTGTGCTGCTCATGCATTGAATCTGCTACTTAAGGACATCATGGCACTGAAAACAATGGATACACTCTACAAGAGAGCCAAGGAAATGGTTAGGTTATAGCAGCAAACAACCTCAACTAGCAAAGTGAGAAGAATAAGACCACACATTGAAGCTGCCCAGCAACACCCATTTTTCTCCAAGAAATGGCCATATCCCAGTCTGCCGATATGGACAGCCCCATCAACAGGATCCTCCTGGATGATGTATTTTGGGAGAGAGTGGTAAGCAGCCTGAAACTCCTGAAACCTATAGCAGTAGCCATTGCACGGATTGAGGGAGACAATGCCATCCTGTCTGATGTTCAGACTCTGCTTGCAGATGTAAGAGAATAAATCTTATCTGCCCTGCCCACTTCACTGTTGCTCCAAGCAGAGGAAACTGCAGTTCTGAACTACATTAAAAAGCATGAAAATGTCTGCCTGAAGCCCATACACTCCGCAGTGTACATGTTGAACCCCAAGTATGCTGGCAAGAGCATCCTGTCTGGTGCAGAGATCAACAAGGCCTATGGTGTCATCACTACTGTATCTCGCCACCTTGGCCTGGATGAGGGCAAGGTTCTTGGCAGTCTGGCGAAGTACACTTCCAAGCAAGGGCTTTGGGATGGAGATGCAATATGGCAGTCGTGCCAACATATGTCATCAGCCACGTGGTGGATCTGAGGCTCTTTCCCCTGTTGCCTCCATCATCCTCCAAATCCCACCAACATCAGCCACCTCAGAGTGCAACTTGTCCTTGGGAAGACACACACCAAAGCACGCAACAGGCTGACCAATACAAGGGTTGACAAATTGGTGGCCATCCGGGCAAGTGTAAGGCTTTTTGACCCTGACAACGAGCCATCCTCAACAAGGTTGGAAAGTGACAGTGAAGATGAGGCCTCAGAGTCTGACTTTCAATAGGTAGACATTGAGGAGGTCCAAGAAGAAGATATGGAAGCCTGAGAGGAAGACAACCATAGCTTTAGTTTTTGGGAGACGCGATGGATCATTGGGGTCATTCAATATTCACTTTCTTTTGTTGTTCAGTAAAATCATGTGAAGAGTCAATTCGTAACTAAATAGTTTTTTTATTTCTATTGGAAGGATTTACTCATTTGCAGTCTACTTGTCTACTTATGAGAAGGTAAAAGGTTTATGTTTCTGTCTCCATATGATATGGTAAATATATCAAATGCAAAAAACATCTACATTTAAATGGTATTAATATTAATTTGCATATATTTCTGTTAATTCCCATATATTCCCATTAATTCCCATATATTCCTGTTAATTCCCACAGAAAGCTTCCACCCTAAAACCCAGACCTCCACCCTCTCCTTCCCCCCAACACACCCTAATCCACCACCCCCCTCCTTCCCCCCCTCCTCTCCCGGCCTGCCTGCCCCCGAACAACTGCTCTCACTCAAACGGATTAAAGATGGCTCTCTTCTCTCTCTTTCTCTCTTTATTTTTTCATTCTCTCTCTTGACTTTTCTTTTCTTTCCATGCCGGATGAAAGGGCTCCCAGACACCCACGCCATACGCATACCATTCAGGCCAGGACACACAGGATGTCTGTGTGCTCACTGCTGCACAGAGAGGAGGGGAGGGGTCAGGAGGGGGAGGGGGAGGGGGAGGGGGGAGAACAGAGTACAAAGGGAGAAAGTGGGAGAGCAAATAGAGAGAGAGAAAGAGAGAGAGAGAGAGAGAGAGAGAGAGAGAGAGAGAGAGAGAGAGAGAGAGAGAGAGAGAGAGAGAGAGGGATAAATGCAAGTCATGTGAACCTCATGAGCGCAAACTTTTTCAAAAGTCAGAATTTTGTTTTCTCTATCACCAACTGGCCTTGTTTTGGAGTGCAATCTTTCATTACCCTTATCTTCTCACAGTCTCACAGGCTGTTGTGTGTTGTAGTTGGGCCCATGCTAATTTGTGTTTGTTGAGTTGACCTATATTGCTATATGTTCCTGCATACAATCAGATATAATATGTAGGCCTGCCTTTAATTGAGTTGGAATTTGAAATATAACAGCTCACTCTTTCCTGGGTGTATTGAACAAGTGCTGTTGTGTTGCTCGTCAAACACTAATTGAAACGTTGAAACGTTAAATTTGCACACTACTGATATATTTTGTAGTCCCATGTTTACCATGTAGTACCATGTTTCTGCTGCTACCATGTCGTGCTGCTGCCATGTTGTGTCGCTACCATGTTGTGTTGTTGTGATATTGTGAGGGGTGAAAGTGAGTGAAGAGGCGAAAGAGAGACAGAGATGAATAGTTATAGCTTTGGACATTTAATAAACAGACAGCAACACACAAAGACAATAACCCACGAGGGTTGAAACAAAATACACAGGGTTAAATAGTGTGGGTCATCAGGGTGTTGCTACCATCTTCCCCCGACCGCCGGTTTAGAACGCCGGCGAGGATGATCGCTGGAGAGGAGGAGGGCCCGTCGCACTGCGCGGGGCATTCGTTACAGTATCCCCCTCCCTAGGCGTCGCCCTGGACGACCCCGAGGGCGGGGGGCTGGTCGGTCCGGACGGCGTGCATGGTACTCCGTTGTGAGTGACAGATCGCAGATGTCCGCCGCCCGGACCCAGCTGCGCTCCTCAGGGCCGTAACCTGCCCAGTCCACCAGGTACTGGACCAGACCCTGCCGTAGCCGAGAGTCCAGCACTTTCTCCACTCGATATGCCAGACCCCCAGCTACCTCCGTTGGGGGTGGAGGCGCCACTGCAGGTCCGGATCCCCCTAGTGGACCAGGAACCACCGGTCTGAGGAGAGAGACATGGAAAGAGGGACACATGTAAGTATATGGCGGTGTGAGTCTCAACCTATAGGTGACCTCATTCACTCTCCGAAGGACCGTGAAAGGTCCCACATACCGGGGCTCTAGCTTGTGGCATGGCAAGCGGAGCTGGAGGTTCCTCGTGGACAGCCAGGCTTTATCCCCTGGTTGGAACACTGGAGCCTCACTCCGCCATCTGTCCGCCTGCGTTTTCTGACGTTGGACTGCCTTCTGCAGGCGGACGTTGACGGCGGACCAGACTCCCTCAGCCGTCTGTACTTCATTTGAGCCCCTTGCCCAGGGGCACAGCCAGGGCTGAAAGCCTAGTACCACCTGGAAAGGGGTTAGACCGGTGGAGGAATGGCACAGAGAATTCTGAGCGTATTCCGCCCAGGGGAGGAAACGGGTCCACTCACCTGGCTGTTCCATGCAATACGCTCGAAGGAACCTCCCCAGTTCTTGGTTTGTGCGCTCCGCTTGCCCATTAGCCTGAGGATGGTACCTGGATGTGAGACTGACCGCGACCCCCAGCTTGGACATTAAAACTTTCCACACACTGGAGGTAAACTGGGAACCTCGGTCAGACACGATGTGCTCCGGAAGTCCATACAATCGGAAGACCTGTTGGAAGAGCACCTCAGCGAACTGGAGGGCAGAGGGGAGGCCGGGTAGTCGGATGAATCGCACCATCTTAGAGAATCTATCCACTACCACGGCGATGGTGGTTTTCCCCTCTGCTGGCGGTAGATCTGTTAGAAAATCTACCGCGATGTGTGTCCACGGCCGCTGAGGTACTGGTAGGGGAAGGAGTTTACCTGTAGGAGCCGTTCATTTAATAAACAGACAGCAACACACAAAGACAATAACCCACGAGGGTTGAAACAAAATACACAGGGTTAAATAGTGACCCTGATGACCAATGTGGAACAGGTGTGGGTCATCTTCCCCCGACCGCCGGCGAGGATGATCGCTGGAGAGGAGGAGGGCCCGTCGCTCTGCGCGGGGAATTCGTTACAGTTGTCCTGTTGCTGCCGTGTTGAGTTGTTGTCTTAGGTCTCTCTTTAAATAGTGTTGTGGTGTCTCTCTTTATGTGATGTGTGTTTTGTCCAAAAGTATTATTTTTAATCCCGCTCCCGTCCCTGCAGGAGGCCTTTTGTCTCTTAGTAGTCCGTCATTGTAAATAAGAATTTGTTCTTAACTGACTTGCCTGGTTAAATAAAGGTTAAATAAAATGAAAAGTAGTCAGGTTAGTATATGATAGCGTCATAATGTCCTCTCTCTGAGGAACCATGGGATTTTGTGGATGCAGCAGACAGTATAGCTATAGCAGCTTTATACAGTATATATATGTTGCTATATAAAAATGCAGTGAAGCCATTTGAAATATATTGTTTTTCTTCAAGGTACCATAGCATTGGTAAAGTGATTATGCATTTACTATGGAAATGGAAATAATTGCAGTCAAGTGTGTCTCCCGCTCCCAAGGACCGGCGTCAAGTCGCATGCTTTGAATTACTGTACATTTGTGCCTTGTAGAGAGCCAACTGCCTCTCGCTGGATCAGATAGTGGCTGAGGCATGGTCCCTCCTCCAATGTCTCCGTTTCACTTTCACACACTTTCTTTCCCCTTTTTTCCGTTCCCTCATTATCTCCCTCTCCTAAAATGTTTCCTTTTGTTCTTTTTCCCTTCACACATTTCTTTTTCTCTTTCTCTTCCCTCGTTTTCCTTCTCTGTTCCTTCTCTCTATCTCCAAATCGTTCCCTTGTCTTTCCAATAAACACTCACATACTGTACATCTACATTCTATGCACACCCCCCCCCTCTCCACACACACACACACACACACACACAGCCTTAGAGCAGAGACTCATTTTCCACCCTATTCATGGTGTTAATTCGATGGTGAGCTGAGCTCCCCTCTCCTCTGTTAGGTTTGGTAAGGGAAGTGTCAGGTGACTGTGTGTGTGTGTGTGTGTGTGTGTGTGTGTGTGTGTGTGTGTGTGTGTGTGTGTGTGTGTGTGTGTGTGTGTGTGTGTGTGTGTGTGTGTGTGTGTGTGTGTGTGTGTGTGTGTGTGTGTGTGTGTGTGTGTGTGTGTGGCTAGCTGGCTTCTCCCGTGGAATCTGCAGAGGTGCCAGGGAAACACCATGACGTCACCGGCCAGCTCCAGGACCCTACAAAGAGAGACACATTCCTCTCTGTCAGATCTGAACCTTCACCATGTTAACACTGACTGTACTGCACCGACCGACCGCAGCCAGACTGAACCAGTCAGGAGTCTCCCTCTTACATTCCTTCTCTCTCTCTCTCTCTCTCTCTCTCTCTCTCTCGCTCTCTCTCTCTCTCTCTCTCTCTCTCTCTCTCTCTCGCTGTCCTTTTACCAGGCCCAGACCCACCAACGCATGCTCGCCTGTTTTAGATCTACCGCTTCTGTGTGTGTGTGTGTGTGTGTGTGTGCGTGCGTGCGTGCGTGCGCACATTCCCCTTACCCAAAGAGCAGCATAAACATACGCAGTTGTAATCGCCTGCCTTTCCGGCCTTGACCTCCATCTCAACAGAACACTCACCCCCACGACCCCTGACCTTTGACTGTAAACAGACAAGTCAGCTCATCCGGTTGTTGCTCTTCAGCTATCTCACTCTGCAGGCACTCCATGCAGCTCTTAAAGCACCCATGTACTTAAAAAAAGCACTTCCTTGAATTTCCCAATGAGTGTTTGTGAGATAGTCAAGAGAAAAGCTCCTCTAAAACCGTTGTATTGAATTCCTAAATCTGTGTTACATATTCAAGAGAAAGGCTCCTTTAAAGGGATAATTTGAGATTTTGGGAATGAAGCCCATTATCTACTTCCCCAGAGTCAGATGAACTTGTGAATATAATTTTGATGTCTCTGCATGCTAGCTGATCCTGAAGACTTCCAGTCTTTGCGCTAAGCTAGTTAGCATTGGCTCGCAAAACTACCTCTAACTTCATACTGGACGCAGAAACATACCATTTTTATCACCTAGTACATTAGATTGTAGGGAAGTAGATCAATTGCTTAATTGCCAAAATCCCGAACTATCCCTTTAAACATTGAATTCCCATTGTGTGTTTGTGAGATATTGAAATTCTTCTTCAGTATGCTTGTTGTATGCTTGTTGTAATAGTGCAACAAGCATTGGGACGGTCTCATGGTAGTGGCTGGAGCGAAATGGGTGGAATGGCATCAAATACATAAAACACATGGTTTCCATTTGTTTGATGCCATTCCATTTCCTCCGTTCCAGCCATTATTATGAGCCGTTCTCCCCTCTGCAGCCTCCACTGGTGTGTACACTGGCCTCTGTAGTCTGTACTGCAGGGACATGTACAGTTTCTATGGCTGTATTGTTTTGTGTATGTCAGGCTGTGAATGCATGGGTCATGTGGCTTGAGGCTGGCGTGCACAACTTCTGTGTACTAAGTCATGATCCCACTGCCTGATTTGTCAGTTTGTTTCTGCCGTCAATTAGTGTCGTTGAACAACTCATTCGCTCTCATCCAGTGTCAACCCACCCTGAAATAGTCTGACAAGAAAAACTGGCAACTCACTCACTCACTCTCATCCAGTGTCAACCCACCCTGAAATAGTCTAACAAGATAAACTGGCAACTCACTCACTCACTCACTCACTCACTCACTCACTCACTCACTCACTCACTCACTCACTCACTCACTCACTCACTCACTCACTCACTCACTCACTCACTCACTCACTCTCATTCAGTGTCAACCCACCCTGAAATAGTCTGACAAGATAAACTGGCAACTCACTCACTCACTCACTCTCATCCAGTGTCAACCCACCCTGAAATAGTCTGACAGGAAAAACTGGCAACTCACTCACTCACTCTCATCCAGTGTCAACCCACCCTGAAATAGTCTAACAAGAAAAACTGGCAACTCACTCACTCACTCACTCTCATCCAGTGTCAACCTACCCTGAAATAGTCTGACAGGAAAAACTGGCAACTCACTCACTCACTCACTCTCATCCAGTGTCAACCTACCCTGAAATAGTCTGACAGGAAAAACTGGCAACTCACTCACTCACTCTCATCCAGTGTCAACCTACCCTGAAATAGTCTGACAAGAAAAACTGGCAACTCACTCACTCACTCACTCTCATCCAGTGTCAACCTACCCTGAAATAGTCTGACAAGAAAAACTGGCAACTCACTCACTCACTCACTCACTCACTCACTCACTCTCATCCAGTGTCAACCTACCCTGAAATAGTCCGACAAGAAAAACTGGCAACTCACTCACTCACTCAGTCACTCTCATTCAGTGTCAACCCACCCTGAAATAGTCTGACAGGAAAAACTGGCAACTCACTCACTCACTCTCATCCAGTGTCAACCCACCCTGAAATAGTCTGACAAGAAAAACTGGAGGTTACTTGTCAATATTGTCATCCTTTCCCGGTGCCTATAAGGTCATAAGGTAATTATAATGCTGCATAGGGAAACAACCCTACAGTATAGACACATTTTCCTGTCTAAGTCAAGTCTGTCAGCTAATGCTTTGGGTAATGTAGTAGTGGTTACACTTCTGAGAAGGTTATTGTCAGTTTGTGTAGATTGTCGCATCATAATTTGAAGCAAAATTGTTTTATTGTGTTTCGGTCACACATGTGTTACCACTTAGCGTCTTGTAAAGATACATCCAAATAGGGTTTAGAAACAGTGCTAGGGCTAATGTGTCGATCGAAGAACATGATGGAAGTGATCAGAAGTTTTACATTCTTGAGGATGAGACAGTTTTGTCCAATACAGGGCAAATCAAAGTCTTTCAACTCAGTCTTTTGGGAGAGCAGAGCAGATGTAGTCAAGGGCAATATAATTTTTTCATAGAACTGCACAGTCTGTTGTTGATTAGCCCTTGGATACTGTAGAGTACCACACCCTAACAATTAACATGTGATTACTGTCACATTAATATGTTTAGTGCAACATGAGACATCTCTATATCTGTCTGTTCAATCAGCACAGTAAATTATTTCATGCAGTAATTCTGGTATTTCACGTAGTAGTTGATGCTCAGTAAAACAGAGTATGTTGTGTAGTATTTCATGACATAGTTCATGCACAGTAAAACAGAGTATTTTCAAGCATAAGAGCGCCGAACCACATGAGGTCTCCCCTGAAAGTGAATTTCTAATTGAGTCCTCTAGCCAGGTGCAAACAGGGCTTTAAACAATCTCCCGTTCCAGCTCAATTTCTCTCTCTTTTTTCGGCCTTCCTCAACAGCCCGGAGAAACAATACCCAGCAGGCGTCACAAGATAAGTTGTTGACGCTCAGGAAGGTTTTCCTTCCCTTTATTTTTGGTCCCCTTTCCCTCCACAGGTCAGTGCTGGTGTAACAGCCAACCCCACTCCGCTCCTCCAAGTGGAGTCCTCCTCTATCTGACTTCCTATCCGTCCACACAGGAAACACAAGCTTACCACCATCAACTAACTAATCTAAAGTAATCACTGTATGCAAAGGGTATTTATTCACAAAATGTAGGTAGATAGGGGTTGGAAATGTCTATTACTGTTCAATAGCAGACTGTAATAACTGATTATATGATTTTGGGGTGATTCAAAAATAATAGGAGGAGACATGCAAACAGTTTTTGAGTGCTAAAATTAATTAAGTACATACAGTTCGAACTCCTGTGCCCAAACTAGTCAGTGTGCAATAGCAACTTCAGGCTCTTTCAGGAGAGGCACTTCCTGTTGTTGAGCACGTCGTCAAACATCGTCAAATGGCCTCACCAGCAGCACCAGAAGCAACACAGGAAGTGACCCAAGTGGAAGAAATGGGCTGCAATTATTTCCTAGATAGTGCAAAATCTGAAACACATGTTCATTTTATGTGAAAACTTTTGAATGGGGATGATGCATCTGTAATTCAACTTGAACTCTTTTGCCATGCCAAAATTCAGCATTTTGAATGAGAGTTTTGACCTAAGAAGACTGATGGTGAAAGTATTAATTTCAACACTTCCTTTTAGTATTATGCTGTGAATGGACCCGCTGCACCTTATTACTCTCTTTCCCTCCGAAATTCAGTGTGGATTTCATTGCTAAAGCCAAATATAGCGGCAGTGTGAGTAAACAGCATATCTATGTGAAGCCTGAGATGTTTAAACATGCCAGGATTAGGGTTTCCAATGGCAAGTCACAAGAATGAGTCAAGGTCCCGAGTCAAGCCCTCTGCAGTTTGATGGTTACCCACAAGTCTCAATACAGTGGCACTTAAATATTTTTGCTACAGTGTTCCTTTTCACAACAGAGGTCCAAATCAAATAAAAGTTATTGGTCACGTACACAGATTTAACAGATGTTATAGCGAGCGCAGCTGAAGGATTTTGTTAATAGCTCCTAACAGTGCAGTAAAAATGTCAAACAATAACAATAATAATAAAAAACAAGAAATGAGAAAACAATGTCAGAACGAATACAGTTGACAACCCAAACAACACTGTAATCCAAAATGCAATATACAGTTGAAGTCGAAAGATTGCATACACCTTAGCCAAATACATTTAAACTCAGTTTTTCACAATTCCAGACATTTAATCCTAGTATAAATTCCCTGTCTTAGGTCAGTTAGGATCACCACTTTATTTTAAGAATGTGAAATGTCAGAATAATAGATGAGAGAATGATTTATTTCAGCTTTTCTTTCTTTCATCACATTCCCAGTGGGTCAGAAGTTTACATACACTCAATTAGTATTTGGTAGCATTGCCTTTTTCCTCCAAACATAATGATGGTCATTATGGCCAAACAGTTCTATTGTTTTTTCATCAGACCAGAAGACATTTCTCCAAAAAGTATGATCTTTGCCCTATGTGCAGTTGCAAACCATAGTCTGGCTTTTTTAAGGCGGTTTTGGAGCAGTGGCTTCTTCTTTGCTGAGCAGCCTTTCAGGTTAAGTCAATATAGGACTTGTTTAACTGTGGCCTCCAGCATCTTCACAAGGTCTTTTGCTGTTGTTCTGGGATGGAATTGCACTTTTCACAGCAAAGTACATTCATCTCTAGGAGACAGAACACATCTCCTTCCTGAGCGGTATTTTTTTTACCATTATTAAACTAGGCAAGTCAGTTAAGAACAAATTCTTATTGACAATAACAGCCTAGGAACAGTGGGTTAACTGCCTTGTTCAGGGGCAGAACGACAGATTTGTACCTTTCGGGTACAGGCCCAACGCTCTAACCACTCAGCTACCTGCCACCCCAATGTATGATGGCTGCGTGGTCCCATGGTGTTTATACTTGTGCACCATTGTTTGTACAGATGAACGGGGTACAGTTTGGAAATTGCTCCCAAGGATGAACCACCTCCAACTGACTCAAATTATGTCAATTAGCCTATCAGAAGCTTCTAAATCCATTACATCATTTTCTGTTATTGTCAATAAGAATTTGTGCCATGTTGAAAGTCACTGAGCTCTTCAGTGAGGCCATTCTATTCAGGTATGCCTACATTACAGAACGTTCAGATATAGTATACTTGATATTATCGCCAAACATTGTAATCCAAAATATGTTTAACACAAAATGTTGGACTGAACGAAGAAGGTGGCAGGTGGTTAAGAGTGTTGGGCCAGTAACTTCAAGTTTGCCGGTTTGAATCTCTGAGCCGACTAGGGAGAAAATCTGTTGATGTGCCCTTGATCAAGGCACTTAAACCTAATTGCTCTTGTAAGTTGTTCTGGATAAGAGTGTCTGCAAATAGATGGATAGATAGATAGATAGGTACTTTATTGATCCCCGGGGGGAAATTTCTTTATCAAGCAGCTACAACAAAACATAGGGCAGGTGCAAAATGCCAGAACGAAAATACACAAAAGACAGATACATAGGTACATGACAATAAATGATTAAAATGTAAAGAATAAAAAATAGTCTATCCAATGTGCATAAAATAGTGTTTCTTTGTTGATGTCAGCCTACTGAAGCCAACTTCTAAGTTATCTCTTGGGAGTGACATTCTGTTTTTTTCACTCCAAAGAAAGTTATGCGATTGGTATATGGGAATGACGTCAATGGGTTTAGAGGGCTTCCTTTGAAAGATGTAACGTAATGCCATTGGTGGTGGGATTGTCGAAAGTGAGAGTGCTCAAGACTGACAACTCTTCATTATCTTTTTTAACTAAATGCATGGAAACAACCGGATGTTTTAATTGACGATTTTTTTTATTTACAATGTTTTTCTTTTCCAAATAGTCGTGTTTTGAGAAAGTTTTCCATTTCTAAACGAGGTTGAATTTTGGATGATAGTCGCTTGAGTTCGGAGTTCCAAGATGAACTTCAGTCTGACGTTCATCAAATGTTCGGTAAGAAATAAAATATTGTACAGTGCCACATAGTAAACTATTTTGTTTTCTTATGTTTTGATAACACTGAAGCGCGTGAGACGTGTATCAATATTCGAGAAGTGTGTCGCCGCGAAGTGCAGCCTATTGCCAAGACCACTGGTTGAACTAAAGGGATTAGTTGAAGTATGAACGATACAAAGTAACTTTTCTCAGGTTGAAATAGTAAACAATGCCCCGATGCTATGCAGATTTATTTAACCTGTTACAAACGAAGACTGAAGTTTACCCGAAGCTTATAACTTGCTCTCCGCGAGAGGCCACGCTCGAGCAGCCGCTGCGCCGCGGACCAAAAGATGCAATAGGCTACTGCAATCTCAGCCATCGATTAGATAACATTTATCAAGACGTATTGATTAAACTATAACTTTGGGTAGTGTCTCAAGTTGTAGACAATGTGCACTTGAAAACCATTGCGCGTTCACTGCTGCGCATTTTAAGTGGTGTTTGTTTGTTTACTGGGAAACAGTATTGGAAGTTTATACTGTAGGCTACTCTACTGTACATGTGTTGTATAATTTCGACCCCTTCCCCCATGACAACAGTCACCATCTGGTGCAGAACATGATCCCACCCTATTCATTCAGCCCCCAGGCATCAGCACTGTCTTGGACATTGGGTCAAGCAAACCAGAACCTCCTGGTGTCTTCTACATTGGTGTCTTATAACAGTTAGAAACATTGACTTTATTTAACCAGGTAGGCGAGTTTAGAACAAGTTCTCATTTACAACTGCGACCTGGCCAAGATAAAGCAAAGCAGTGCGACAAAAACAACAACACAGAGTTACACATAGGATAAACAACCGTACAGTCAATAACACAATAGAACATATATGTACAGTGTGTGCAAATGTAAGAAGATTAGGAAGGTAAGGCAATAAATAGACCATAGTGGAGAAATAATTACAATTTAGCATTAACACTGGAGTGATATATGTGCAGATGATGATGTGCAAATAGAGATACTGGGGTGCAAATTAGCAGAAATAACAATATGGGCATGAGGTAGTAGGGTGGGCTATTTACAGATGGGCTGTGTACAGGTGCAGTGATTGGTAAGCTGCTCTGACAGCTAATGCTTAAAGTTATTGAGGGAGATGGTAGTCTCCAGCTTCAATGATTTTTGCAATTCGTTCCAGTCATTGGCAGCAGAGAACTGGAAGGAATGGCGGCCAAAGGAGGTGTTGGCTTTGGGGATGACCAGTGAAATATACCTGCTGGAACGCATGCTACAGGTGGATGTTGCTATGGTGACTTATAGATGACCTGGAGCCAGTGGGTTTGGCGACGAATATGTAGTGAGGGCCAGCCAATGAGAGCATACTGGTAGCAGTGGTGGGTAGTATATGGGGCTTTGGTAGCAAAACGGATGGCACTGTGATAGACTACATCCAATTTGCTGAGTAGAGTGTTGGAGGCTATTTTGTAAATTACATCGCCGAAGTCAAGGATCGGTAGGATAGTCAGTTTTACGAGAGCATGTTTGGCAGCATGAGTGAAGGAGGCTTTGTTGCGAAATAGGAAGCCGATTCTATTTAATCGATGGCGGTTATGATATCGGTTAGGACCTTGAGCTGTCATGATTTAATTATATGATTGTATATATGTTTTTCCATTCATGTTATTACCTTGATGTTATTACCTTGATGTCAATGTGGGTACGCCTACTTACAACTTACAAAGCTAACTACAGTATAGCCAAAGCCTACATTTAAATGTAAGCCACCATGTTGATCAAAACATGGTTTAGTACCAGGACCCTGGGTATGCAGAGAAACAGACAGACAGACAGACAGACAGACAGACAGAAGCGCACACTCACACACTCACACACACACGCCTATATATTTAATAGAGAGTCGAAGTAAGTCCTGCCAGTGTAAAGTTTATTCCACACAGAAAGGGCCATTCAGTGCTGTGCTGTTGTTTTTTCCAGCCGTGCAGTGCCAAAGCCTGACACTATAAATATGGCCTCAGTAAAACCTGAAACACTTTACCTTGGATAAAAGACCCTTTGGGTTTGACACTAATTATGAGAAAGTCATAGACATAAATACGTTGGGATTGTGTGACGACTTGCAATATCAACCAATTTGTGAGTTATTTTCATGGAAATACCATTCAAACAGATTTGATATATTGCCACACAACCATAGGTTGGTGGTATTTGCTATTTTATTTTCAGTTGGCTAATGGTTATTGTCAGTTGGCTAATGGTTATTGTCAGTTGGGTAGGGTTAGGCAACATAAAAGGACAAAACTTTTCCATTTCTACAAGCCAGCACCAGAGGTTGTTTTGGACAGAGTAACCAGATCCAAGTTGGAAGTCATGCATTGTTCCGCTACTTAGAACAAATGACTTTGCTTTCTGGTGTGGCGATGTCATTATTTGTCTTTTCTGTAAACTACAGACATTTCCGGAGTCTTCTCACCGGTCAGTGCTTGTTGCTAGGGGACTATGCAGGGGACTTTCAAACCCCCTAACCCCTCACTCCATTGCAAATTACTGCAGTGTACGTGCATATCCCTTTAGTAAATACAGATTTACAGATTATTAGTGGCATCAATCTTGTCGTGCCCAGCCCGCGCTCATTTACGCTAGATGTTATCTGTGGTTTGGTTTACTGTACTACTGGGTGTGGATTCACAAACCATCTCTGTGGGCAACAACCAAAAAAGACAACAATCAGGGAGTTCTAGGCCTACTACTTCTATATTAGTAGAAGTACAAGTTCAACAGTGTTCCTTAGGATATTCATGTGGAAAATCTACTCCTGTTCTCTAGAACGACATTTTAGAATTTAGTCTCTTTAACGCTAGAACCACTGGGCCTAAAGGGAACCCCCTTCAAGCTAATGAGCAGTCAATCATATAGACTGTGGCAAAAATTGTAATTTGGTTGTGTTTCTGAAAGTAGCATTGGAATACACTTTTTTTCTCTTTTTTTTAACACAATAGCATTTAAGGATTGTCTTTTTGAATACCGTCTCAAAGATGCAAACCCTGGTAGAGTGGGTACAATAGAATACATTTACATTTACGTAATTTAGCAGACGCCCTTATCCAGAGCGACTTACAAACATTTTCATACTATGGTACCAGACTGGCACCTCTTACATTCCACTGCAAGCACCAGCATTGATAAAGTAGAGAATTCACATGCAGACTACAGCCTACATTACTATGCAACCCCAGTGCACGCATTGTAATAAGAAGGCAGGTATCTACACTCACTCACACGTCTCTTTGTTCTGTTGTCAATTAGAGTTCATATCAAACCTCAAAAAGTAAGAGGAAGGATGTGGGGGAAAGCTGTGACGGTGTCAATGTATCTTCACACTATACTTGTCATCATCAAGGACCATTTATGCCATTGAAGAGACATTCCTACGTACTTTGAATCACCTGTTACTGTAAATTATTAATTCAAAGGGCTGGAAAGGTGTAGTGAAGGTGACGTGTTCCTTTATTGACACAACTTCAGGTTCCAAGCCGTCAAAGATCACAGCCACTGTTATCTGTTTTAAATGTTAGATTGACGTCATGTGTTGACCAAGATTTATCAGGAAATACACCTCTTGCCAACACCTTATGTATTTCCTGTTTACTGTAGACAGACATAGGGCCAGACAGAGCGACAGACAGAGAGACAAACAGAGAGAGAGACATACATACAGGCATTTATGACACCCACTTGATGCTCTTGCATACTCAACTTGGTGCCTTCACTATTATTAAGTGTTATTAATTACATTTTGATGTTGTTTGATTGATGCGTAGCTGTAGATGCCTACGTACAGTAGACCGATCTGTTTGATGCAGTTGTCATCCACCAATTCTCTCAAGATGACCTGTTACTCAGGGAACATACACTCTGTGTCCAGTTTATCCAGAACAACCTGAATTCTTCGGAGCATGGAAACGTTTCTCAATCAAAGTAACTCAATCAAGGTGTGCCAGGAAAACATTCCCCACACCATTACACCACCGCCACCACCCTGTACCGTTGACACCAGGCAGGATGGGTCCATGGACTCATGCTGCTTACGCCAACTCCTGACTCATCAGCATGATGCAACAGGAACCGGGATTCGTCGGACCAGGCAACGTTTTTCCACTCCTCAATTGTCCAGTGTTGGTGATCACGTGCCCACTGGAGCCGCTTCTTGTTTTTAGCTGATAGGAGTGGAACCCGGTGTGGTCGTCTGCTGCAATAGGCCATCCATGACAAGGAACAACAAGTTGTGCGTTCCGAGATGCCGCTCTGCACACCACTGTTGTACTGCGCCGTTATTTACCTGTTTGTGGCCCGCCTGTTAGCTTGCGCGATTATTGCCATTCTCTCATCAACAAGCTGTTGGATGTTTTTGTTTGTCACACCATTCTCAGTAAACCTTAGACACTGTTGTGCGTGAAAAGCCCAGGATGCCAGACGTTTCTGAGATACTGGAACTGGCGCGCCTGGCACCGATGATCATACCATGCTCAAAGCTGCTTAGGTCTCTCGTTTTGCCCATTCTAACGTTCAATCCAACAGTAACTGAATGCCTTGATGCCTGTCTGCCTGCTTTATACAGCAAGCCACGGCCACGTGGCTCACTATCTGTAGTAGTGAACTATTTTCGTGAACAGGGTGCCTAATAAAGTGGCCACTGAGTGTAGATAGTGAACTTTGCACTTTATTTCATGGTACATCAGTTACCAGGTACTAAGAAATGACATAGTAAAATGGTAACTATGTGGTAATAACATATTAAATACATGTTTGTTTCTTTGGGATTCATTAACCATCTCAGTGCTTTACTGTGTAAAGAACACATTTCACTGACTGTACTAGTAAAGTATAGATCTACTGAACTAGTAAAGTAGCCTACTAGTTCAACTAGAGCTGAATTCCAGAAAACTCAGACAGTTTGGGATGTCAGAATTATCACCAGTCTGAATTTAACACAGACATCCGTAACAGTAGCTGGGAGGGCATATGCTATCACTGCTCGCAACCCTGCCAAGTTCTCTTTGTATTTTTCCCTCCTAGATCTTAGACCAAATAATGCTAAAATGTTCACAGGATGTTGAACAAGCCCCAACCTTTGTTCATAGGTTGGGATAGTGTTTACAAAGACATAAATCACACATTGAGATAGTCACTTAGGCCCTGTAGATCTGTTGGCCCAGACACATAGTCTGAATTTTTCCTCTGATGTGTTTATGGAGAAGACTATAAACTGTCCAGGGGCTTCAAATAGCTTTTTATTTGGAGACACCCCTGTTATGGAGCTAATGTGATTGTCTTTGGAACAAGGTAATG
Organism: Thymallus thymallus; assembly: GCA_023634145.1. Lineage (NCBI taxonomy): Eukaryota > Metazoa > Chordata > Actinopteri > Salmoniformes > Salmonidae > Thymallus > Thymallus thymallus. Next base: position 22,471,655 of record CM042404.1, on the reverse strand, counting down.
GATTCAGGATTCTCTAAAGAGATTTGTGATTCACTCTTCTCTTTCTCTCCGTCTTCCCATCTTTCTCTCTCTCTCTCTCGCTCAGTACTTTCAACAGCCTACCTATATATATATACAGCGGGTGAAATAAGTATTGAACACGTCACCATTTTTCTCAGTAAATATATTTCCAAAGGTGCTATTTACATGACATTTTCACCAGATGTTGGTAACAACCCAAGTAATCCATACATACAAAGAAACCAAAACAAATAAGATCATACGTTTCCTGTAGTTCTTGACCAGGTTTGCACACACTGCAGCAGGGATTTTGGCCCACTCCTCCATCCAGATCCTTCAGGTTTCGGGGCTGTCGCTGGGCAATACGGACTTTCAGCTCCCTCCAAAGATTTTCTATTGGGTTCAGGTCTGGAGACTGGCTAGGGCACTCCAGGACCTTGAGATGCTTCTTACGGAGCCACTCCTTAGTTGCCCTGGCTGTGTGTTTCGGGTCGTTGTCATGCTGGAAGACCCAGCCACGACCCATCTTCAATGCTCTTACTGAGGGAAGGAGGTTGTTGGCCAAGATCTTGCGATACATGGCCCCATCCATCCTCCCCTCAATACGGTGCAGTCGTCCTGTCCCCTTTGCAGAAAAGCATCCCCAAAGAATGATGTTTCCACCTCCATGCTTCACGGTTGGGATGGTGTTCTTGGGGTTGTACTCATCCTTCTTCTTCCTCCAAACACGGCGAGTGGAGTTTAGACCAAAAAGCTCTATTTTTGTCTCATCAGACCACATGACCTTCTCACATTCCTCCTCTGGATCATCCAGATGGTCATTGGCAAACTTCAGACGGGCCTGGACATGCGCTGGCTTGAGCAGGGGGACCTTGCGTGCGCTGCAGGATTTTAATCCATGACGGCGTAGTGTGTTACTAATGGTTTTCTTTGAGACTGTGGTCCCAGCTCTCTTCAGGTCATTGACCAGGTCCTGCCGTGTAGTTCTGGGCTGATCCCTCACCTTCCTCATGATCATTGATGCCCCACGAGGTGAGATCTTGCATGTTGCTGCAGACCGAGGGAGATTGACCGTCATCTTGAACTTCTTCCATTTTCTAATAATTGCACCAACAGTTGTTGCCTTCTCACCAAGCTGCTTGCCTATTGTCCTGTAGCCCATCCCAGCCTTGTGCAGGTCTACAATTTTATCCCTGATGTCCTTACACAGCTCTCTGGTCTTGGCCATTGTGGAGAGGTTGGAGTCTGTTTGATTGAGTGTGTGGACAGGTGTCTTTTATACAGGTAACGAGTTCAAACAGGTGCAGTTAATACAGGTAATGAGTGGAGAACAGGAGGGCTTCTTAAAGAAAAACGAACAGGTCTGTGAGAGACGGAATTCTTACTGGTTGGTAGGTGATCAAATACTTATGTCATGCAATAAAATGCAAATTAATTATTTAAAAATCATACAATGTGATTTTCTGGATTTTTGTTTTAGATTCCGTCTCTCACAGTTGAAGTGTACCTATGATAAAAATTACAGACCTCTAAAACCTGCAAAATCGGCAGTGTATCAAATACTTGTTCTCCCCACTGTATATATATTTGACCCACTGGCTCCAGGTCATCTATAAGTCTTTATTAGGTAAATCCCCGCCTTATCTCAGCTTGCTGGTCACCATAGCAACACCTACCCGTAGCATGCGCTCCAGCAGGTATATCTCACTGGCCACCCCCAAAGCCAACACCTCCTTTGGCCGCCATTCCTTCCAGTTCTCTGCTGCCAATGACTGGAACGAATTGCAAAAGTCCTTGAAGCTAGAGGTTCCTATCTCCCTCACTAACTTTAAGCATCAGCTGTTAAAGCTGCTTATCGATCACTGCACCTGTATATAGCCCTTCTGTAAATAGCCCATCCTACTACCTCATCCCCATATTTATTTTTTAACTTCCGCTCAATTTTGCACTCCAGTATCTCTATTTGCACATCATCATTTGCACATTCCATCATTCCAGTGATAATGCTAATCTGTCATTTATTTTGCCACTATGGCCTATTTATTGTCTTCCTAACCTTACTGCATTTTGCACTACATTTGGACTCTGTATATAGATTTTCTATTGTGTTATTGACTGTACGTTTGTTTATTTCCCATGTGTAACTCTGTGTTGTTTTTTGTCGCACTGCCTTGCTTTATCTTGGCCAGGTCGCAGTTGCAAATGATAACTTGTTCTCAACTGACCTACCTGGTTAAATGAAGGTGAAAAAAAAAAAATATATATATATATATATATATATTCAATTGTACCTTTATTTAACTAGGCAAGTCAGTTAAGAACAAATTGTTATTTACAATGACGGCCTACACCGTCCAAACTCGGACGATGCTGGGCCAATTGTGCGCCGCACTATGGTACTCCCAATCACGTCCAGTTGTTGTCTGTAGTGACGCTACTCTAGCAGTGAGATCCAGTGTCTTAGACCACTACGCCACTTGGAAGCCCCTATATCTGTGTCATTCCTTTCTAACTCAGGCAAATGTAATATACATGGGTTAAAAAGCACATAATTCTTGGCTAAGTATGGTTTTACTGTGAATCTAGTTCCACAGAAAGTCAAACTCTTTGTCAACAAGAGGATGACTCACTTTGAAAGGACCTTTTCAGGTTACCACACACACGCATGCACATACGCACTCAATGGAACACCTGTTTGAGTCTCCTTACCACAACTCTTAGACATTACAGTGCACTTTCTTTCTCACACTTCATTGAGGCACTGAGTCAGATTTATTATTGAGCCTCATTGTCAGTCATGTCACCAACCACAAGGACATTTTAACTAACGTCACAAAGGTTGTTGTTTACACCTAGTACGTAACCTGTCACTCACTGTAACCCAGCGTCACACACACTGTGCTATGGTACAGTAATCAGTGAACCCTACCCCCATGAGGAAAGTCAGTGTGTGTGTGTGTGTCTTCCCTGAGTATAAATAACTGCCAGAGCGGATACAGGCCAGTGGCTCTTGGCCTGGGCCAGGCCTTGACTAGAAGGACTAGGACAGGAGGGAGGGAGAGAGAGAGAGAGAGAGCGAGAGGGAGGTAGAGAGAGAGAGAGTGAGAGAGAGAGACTGAACCCAGCATGAAGCCTCTGCATTGTCTGGGCCTTCCTGTACTCCTTGGGAGGTGGGGGCCGCACCGTTTCACACGCTCCCTACTGACGCTGTGTGTGTGACTGTGGATACTGTATGTGTCATTGTATTTTGGTGGCTTCGTGTCTTGTTTTTGTGTGTGTGCGACTGTGCGTGTTTATGTGTGCTGTGGTTATTGTTGTGTCTTTTTGTTGGCTTTACCATTTGTCCGTGCAGTTTCTCATATAACATAAAGACAAACTTTCACCCCCACATATGTCTTTATGTTACACTCTTATAAATAAAAGGTGCTATCTAGAACCAAAAAGGGTTCTTCGGCTGTCTCCATAGGAAAACCCTTTGAAGAACAATTTTTGGTTCCAGGTAGAACCCTTGTGGTTCCAAATAGAACCATTTTGGGTTCCACATAGAACCCTTTCCACAGATGGTTATACATGGAACCCAAAAGAGTTCTACCTGGAACCAAAAAGGATTCTACCTGGAACCAAAAAAGGTTATTCTATGGGGACAGCTGAGATCCCTTTTGGAACCCTGTTTTCTAAAAGTGTCTGATGAAGAATAGTTGTGGTGGGTGAGTAACTTGTTCTTAATGATACAAGATGTGATGTACCATACCCCAGATCCCTACCACAGAAGAGATATGCCTACTGCATACAGTATGTCACTCTGGTTTAGTACTGAAATACATAACCAGAGCATGTCTTCTCCCAGCTTCAAAAGAAAAGTAGGATTTATCTCTCAATTAGACCAGTTTACTTTCAGCGTCCTGTCAGGGTTATCTATGTGGGTTTGACTGGTAAAGTATTTTAGTGTGAGCTTACCCAGCGTAACATGAGTCAATTAAAACACACTCACATTCAGGAATTTCCTGATTTAAAGGAGGAGAGAAACTAATGTAAAAGTGGTGTGTCGTCAAAACACGAGTGGATGAATTTCTAAATTATACACCTCCATGAGGAATGTCGCTAGTCAAACGTGTAATGGTATACTGTATTGTACATTTGGCTACAGGGTGGTGTTTTTTAATAGTATTGAAGGTTACCTAATGTTTACATGGATTTATATGTATAAGGTTGATAAAATAAGAGAGCAAGGGTCTGAACAGACTAAGAACAAGATGTGGTTTGTGTCTTGAATAACAGTCAAACTGAAAAACCACAAACTGAAAACCCACAACAAATACCTTGTTTTTGTTTGTTACCTTTCAGTTTGGGCCTTTCAGTAAATCAAGATGCAAACCACAAAGGGTATTGTTTTTAGTCAGGTACTTTGTTTAGGGGGGACTGAGATGAGTAATACTTGAACGTGGTGTCATGTGAAGACTTTGACCTATAAGATAGGTCCTCAGGAAGTTGTAAAACTGGCCTAATACAGTTAGTATAAGGAATTAACCAACAAGACATCATCCCTCGTCTATCTATTGGCATGTTTACAATGGATAAGGGACTGTTTATGTCCAACTATATCGCAACCCTAAAAAAATGGGGGTAAAATAGGCACTGATTGAAATTAGGAATTTAGACAGTTTTCATTTGTTTGGTATTAGGACATACATAAAATATGGCATGGGGCGAAAACTCCTCTAGACATCAACTTTTGCGATTTCGAAGCATCTGTCAAACAATAATTTTCATGTGAACTATCCCTTTAAGTGTCTCTCCACTCACTGTGTCTCTTCATCTCAGCCTACCTTCCTCTTAGCAATACTTCCCCTGACTTATCTGAACCTCCATAGCAGGGCCTGTTTCCTCCCTCCGCATGTCCAGTTAATCCGAGCGGATGGGTGTTCAGTATCCCAACTATCACGTATTTCCCTCCAGAATAATGGATGAGAGAATAGGTGAGGCTAATGGGAAAGGCATGACTGGGATACGGAGGAGGGTCAGGGTCCCAAATCTCCCACTCTCCGGATCCAGGGGTGTAATGAGGTACAGCGTGCTACTCCGTATCAGATATGGCTATGATTGAAATCATCTGTCCTGTATCAAATAAAGTACATTCTCCCTTGGCCCCTCTGCTGTGTGTGCATGTGTGTGTACACTGTGCTCACTTTTGTGTATGTGTGTGTGTGTGTGTGTGTGTACGCTGTGCTCACTTGTGTGTGTGTGTGTGTGTGTGTGTGTGTGTGTGTGTCTTTCGCTCGCTCTCCCTGAGATAATGAGGCTCACTGTACGACCCATAGGAGGGGAATAAAACCCCTCTAAATGCAACATTGATAACCTGCTCCACTGAAAGGGGGTCCTGTCATTCAGCAATAAATACAATCTCAGTGTACACGGTGGCATGTGTTGAGTGTGCCAGGGCAATTTGGAAGTACCCGAAGGCAGTGACAGGAACTGGTTGAGAGTGCAGCTCAGTGATGCTCAGATAGGCTGCAGTCCATTCATTCTCTCTCTCTCTCTCTCTCTCTCTCTCTCTCTCTCTCTCTCTCTCTCTCTCTCTCTCTCTCTCTCTCTCTCTCTCTCTCTCTCTCTCTCTCTCTCTCTCTCTCTCTCTCTCTCTCTCTGCCATGTGCAGGGCAGGATGTCTGCTGGACTGTACAACACTAGAGTATTTAGTATTGGTGGGCTGCCAGAGACAAGGGATTGCGGCTTTAGGACTTGGAGGGCTCTCTCTCAGCGCTGAGGTTAAGGTGGCCACCCTGGCCCTCTTCCTTACGAAACATCAACCACATTGTGGCTGGTCTGTGTGTGTGTGCGCTGTCCAGTGTTTAGATAAGGGTATGGTGAGGGATGTTCTCTTCTGCAGCACTTAGCATTACATAGCAATTCTACCAGGGTACTGTAACTACAAGTAAATAACCAGTGTAATATGTAAAACACAAAAATGTGTGTGAAAAGTAGGACATGATACTGTACAATATGTCAGTTTCATGACAAGAGCTTAATGTACATGTACGGAAGTAATTTTGCACAGAATATAGACTTTTTTCCCAATTCAACGCTTGAGCAGCAAACCTCAGTCACACAAGAAACTCTCACTCTAATGTCCATGGCTCAATGGGAAAATTCCATTGTTAGATATTCCTCCTCCCCATAAAGTTGCCTTTTCCCTCTGTGGGGTGCCTATAAACTGCTGAGAGAAGAACAGGTTTGTCTGTGAGGATGGGATGGCTGTTGCATGGTGGAATCTAGTGATCCACAGGCCCAGGAATGCACTCAGACAGGATATGATGTCACCGTTCAGCAGCCCTGCATGACAGTGTGTGTGTGTTTTTTCCAGTATAGACAGGCCACCTGGCTTTTGATTGGGCACATAACCATGGTTACCCTTCTAAGCAAGCCTGATTACTGTCTGTGGGATTCTCATGGTTTCTCTACTTCTTTTTATATGATGTGGTTTGAATGCATGGCTCAAGCTCTCCTCTCTCTTCCCTGGTTGGGTTTTTCTCCTTTTTTCCTTCTTTCCCTCTCAGAAAATGCACACATACTTGCACACTGTCTTTTTCCTCTCTCGCCTTCTTTTTCACACGACCTCAGTCGCACACTCAACTCTTCTACTCCCTCAATACAATCTTACAAGCTGTTCGAACCTTTCTCTTTTCCTCTCTCCCCCCTCGCTCGTTCTCTGTTTGTGCCTGCACTCTCTATCTCTCTCTGTCTCTCTCTCTCGCTCTCTCCCCCTTCTCTCTTTGCCTCTTCTCTCTCACTATAGCCCTATTCCCACTACGAGATATGAAGGAGAGTCTGTGGAGCGGAGTGGCGAAAGACATTTGTACTTTTCAATTCTCATTACATCCTTGCCTTACCTTTTGTCGTGGCTGGCAACACAACATTCTTGGTACGCAGCTCAAATACCACAGTAGCCACTAACTAGCCAGTAAGCACAAACTATTCAACAATGACAGAAACGTTTCTTCTAAAACATATTACACTTGGCAATTGAATAATGCAACCAAACCATATTGCACTCTTGAATAATGCAACAATTCACAAGCATGTGCAGACAGTTAAAGGGTTTATTTTCTCGTCTGTAGGCTATACTCATTACATTTTAGCTTCAATACAAAAGCACAGAGTTGCTAACAGCATGTCATCAAGCGACGTTATCCTATTAAAAATGAATGATTAACCCTCTCATACCAATATAAAAGTACAGTAAGCATACCTTACAACATCATAACAAACCAGGCTTCATTATTATCAATATCATGCAAATCATTACATGTCGTAAAAGAAAATTGTGACTGAAACACACTGGGTATAAGTGAATTCACTGCGACAAGCTGTTTTATATGGAAGCTCATGCCGGCGTAATGATTTGTCAACGTGCACAATTAGTCTGTGCTTCAGTCTGATCCAACTGTAGCCTACTGATAACAACCACAGCTGCAGGTAGCCTAGAGAAGCCCATGCACTCTGATCTCATCTGGGCCTGACCAGGGGAAACGTAAAGTCATGTTTTTATAGCCTAAGCTACGTATTTATAGCCTAGAATAGGCCCATTTATTTGTGTAATGAGAAAATGTGAATGTGATCAAATTTGGTTTATATTCAAACTTTGGGTTGCTAGGCTACCTAGGCCTTTTTAATCAACAATTATTGACAGGAATTAATCAATCAACACAATAGTGATGACATACTGTATGAGTATCTTTTAAATTATAGATGCAAAGGCCAACAAAATACTACCCTGCATACAGTGAGCTCAGCCCTGTTAGTTATATTGTCCAATCGCAGTTGTTGTCTCTTTGTCTATGTAAAGGGTTTTAATGTTTTCATCCTCCCTATCCCTAGGGCCAGTTTAGGAGTTTTTTTTTTCTCAATTTTACCTGATTAGAAAAATTATCTGGTCCCATCATAGCCCATATAAAACCCTTTTTACAACTGATTTATTAATATGTCATAGGCTACGACTAGGGTCCGGAGTTGGTTAGGTTAGCCTATAATCAGATCAGGAAAAACTCTGGGCCCCAGGAAAGCAATTCCCCCTCCACCACTCTGAGACCTGTGGTGCCACCTCTGAAATCACCAAACATTGTTACAAATGAAAAAACATATCCTTTTTGTGTGATCTACATTTTACATGTTTTTGGTGGTGGGATCGTCTTCCATAGTTTTACGTGGCTCAGTGTAGCCGGCAGCTACTGTGACAATTTCAGAATGTAACAGGCTGTTACTGCAATTTCAGGTAAAAACTAATTAAAACAAGTCTCAAATGTTTGGAAAATGTCTAAATTTCAGCTGTTTTAAAAAATATTTCTCTGCTATTACCATTTGTACTGTAGACGTGTTGGCTCAATTCTGTTCACACTGCTCTGCTTCAAGGTAACCTCCAGAGGTAGTGATAGATACCTAGCTATTATGCAAGTTTACATTTGAGTAATATGTGCAGTTAACGGTATTTTTATGAAAAGTGTAGTAGGTGTGTAGAGGCTTTGTGTTTGGATAAAGCTAAATGGTGTGATTGTGAGTGCTCTGCCGGCCGTCGGCCCCTCCACTCTGCTTCCCTGTGTCTGTGGAAAGTCTGACGTGAGCAGAGAGAGCGTGGAGAGTAGGTGGGAGGGGGGAGAAGGAAAGAGACATCAAGGGGCTTGATGGCTCCACAGCAGCCCTGCACTGGCCAGGAAACTCCCTGTGAACAACAAGACATGGCAACCAATTGGTTCACCTGGAGAATATTGACCATAAGAGACACATGTAAGACAAAGTGGAGTTTTTATAATATCATTGCAACCGTTGCTACATACAGAAAAAAAGGTGCTACCTAAAAGGTTTCTTCAGTTGTCCCCATTGGAGAACCCTTTGAAGAACCCTTGTTGGTTCCAGGTAAAATCCTTTTGGTTACAAGTAGAACTTTTTTGGGTTCTACATGGAACCAAAAAGGGTTTTCCTATGGGGACAGCCGAAGAACCCGTTTGGAACACTTTTTTCTAAGAGTCTATACTTTCTCCAGTGTCTTAGTTTACAAACTACTGCCCGTGCACACACAGACTTATTCTGAAAACTGGAACTCTACCTTTTGATGGGAGTGTACCTAGTATTGGTACCCAAAATCTGTAAGTATTTTTACATGCACACAAATAATTCAATATTAAACTGATTATGGCAGTAGGCCGGGTATGGAAATAGTAATGTGAACACCTTACATAGCTTATCTTAATCAGCATAAGGTCAAAATCTAAGTAAGCGTACGCCAATTAAAACACCTGGTTTTCTGAACAATCGTTCAAATTATTAGGACATGTAAACAGCTTAAATGATGTTCCATCTGTGTATTTGAGCTGCACATGTGCCAGCACCGCAAGCCTCCCTCTTATGCGCGAGTTAAGTGAGCTTTGAAAAATTGAAAGTATGCATCTTAGAAAAAGTTTTCACACAGAAACTGTATATGTCCGATCTATGCTTCACAAAAATGAAAAAATATAACAGGGTCACTGTAGAACGTTTATTTTGATTGACGATTTTCTGCATTAACCAAAGTTCAATCAGTAGCCTGATTTCATCCTCCTGATTCCTGCTTACAAGCAAAAACTAAAGCATGAGCACCAGTGACTCGGTCAATAAAGAAGTGGTCAGATGACGCAGATGCTAAGCTACAGGACTGTTTTGATAGTACAGACTGGAATATGTTCTGGGATTCTTCCGATGACATTGAGGAGTACACCACTGGCTTCATCAATAAGTGCATCGATTACGTCGTCCCCACAGTGACTGTACGTACATACCCCAACCAGAAGCCATGGATTACAGGCAACATCCACACTGAGCTAAAGGGTAGAGCTGCTGCTTTCAAGGAGCGGGACTCTAACCTGGATGCTTATCCGACGAAGCATCAAACATGGCAAAGCTTCAATACAGTACTAAGATTGAATCGTATTACACCGGCTCCGACGCTCGTCGGATGTGGCAGGGCTTGCAAACTATTACAGACTACAAAGGGAAGCATAACCGCGAGCTGCCCAGTGATACAAGCCTACCAGACGAGCTAAATTACTTCTATGCTCACTTCGAGGCAAGCAACACTGAAGAATACATGAGAGCATCAGCAGTCCCCTCCTGTACTCCCTGTTCACCCATGACTGCATGGCTATGCACGACTCCAACACCATCATTAAGATTGCAGATGTCACAACAGTGGTAGGCCTAATCACAGACAACGATGAGACAGCTTATAGGGAGGAGGTCAGAGACCTGGCCGTGTGGTGCCAGGATAACAACCTCTCCCTCAACATGATCAAGACAAAGGAGATGATTGTGGACTACAGGAAAAAGAGGATCGATCAAGTCCCCATTCTCATAGACGGGGCTGTAGTGGAGCAGGTTGAGAGCTGTCCACATCACCAACAAACTATCATGGTCCAAACACACCAAGACAGTTGTGAAGAGGGCAAGACAAAGCCTATTTCCTCTCAGGAGACTGAAAAGATTTGTCATGGGTCCTCAGATCCTCAAAATGTTGTACAGCTGCACCATCGAGAGCATCCTGACTGGTTGCATCACTGCCTGGTATGGCAACTGCTCGGCCTCCGACCGCAAGGCACTACACAGGGTAGTGCGTACGGCCCAGTACATCACTATGGCCAAGCTTCCTGCCATCCAGGACCTCTATACCAGGCGATGTCAAAGGAAGGCCCTAAAAATTGTCAAAGACTCCAGCCACGCTAGTCATAGACTGTTCTCTCTGCTGCCGCATGGCAAGCGGTACCGGTGTGCTCAGTGACTTCCATATATCTGTGATTTAATTTAACCATGGGAAAAATAAATGAGTTAAATAAGCTATTGCGTAAAAATTATGGGTTCAATTAAACTGTGCCCTGTGTGCCAGGTTTGGGGGTCGGGGAGTGGTTGGATAGGGCGGGGTACAAGAGAGCCAAAACCTCCCAAAACTAGGCCGCTCATTTACACAGAAAGGTGTCGTGTTACGTCCGAGGCTGTTTGTGGTGGTGTCGCATGTCAGCCCAGTCAAAGAGCCTGGGTTTAAGAATGTGGGTCATTTGAAGTAGAGGAACTAAAGCATGTTGTTCGCCCGTGAATAGGGCCTTCTCACAGTGACACGATGAAAAGGCTTGTGAACAAACACTCGTGCCTGGGGGCCACACTAAAGTCCTCTGCCGTATTATTTTCTGTCCCTCCATCCATGAAAGCCCTGTTATTATCCAGCACATGAATGGATTACTGGGATGATGGGAATCAATCTGTTATGGGCAGCAACGTGCTAGCTTTGGCTATAAGATACCTTATCTCCTCACTAGGGAGGATCATGGTTATCCAAGACAATAGGCTTAACCAAAATGACATTTTGAATAGGTCGAAATGGTTTGGATGAGCTTTGAACTCTCATAACCGTCTGTTTGGCTATGTGTAAAAAAAAATATTGGCGGAAGGAGAGGGACGTAAGCAACATTCTTACAAATGCACTCCACCATATTTCCCCAAATCTGTTTTTATCTCCCTTCATGTCTTTAAACCCTGGGATATTCTCTGAACTCCAGGACAGTGATGCTACCTGGCCATTCAACATGGACAGAATCCTACTTCAACTGTACTGAATGGTTAATGCACTCCATACCTTAATTCAACATTTAAAACCAGTACATGGTGTAATACTGTATAGACTAGAGCCGACCCCAATTAGTCGACTGGTCGATGTTTGCTTGTTAGGCAGTTGGTCAAATTAGATTGTTTTAGTCGAGCAGTAACAAATATATATATACTGGGGCCAAAAGTTTGGAATATTACTCATTCAAGGGTTTTTCTTTATTTGCACATTTCTTTACATTGTAGAATTAAAGTGAAGACATCAACACTATGTCATAAGGCATATGGAATCATGTAGAAACCAAAAAAGTGTGTTATGTCATAGTTTTGATGTCTTCACTTTTATTCTACAAATAATTAAAAACCCTTGAATGAGTAATATTCCATACTTTTGGCCCCCAGTGTATATATATTTGCGCCCATCTCAGTGAACTAATCCATTGTGAAGACCTAGACTAAAAGCCAATGCATACTTGATCTGAAAATGTGGTCGGAGGCTCCATTTGGAGGGTGTGATGCAATTACGGAGCCTCCAGAGGCAAATCGAGCTCTGTACTATATCCCCATGTGCCTCCCAAATTTTGTAATGCGGATGGCTCTGTATAGCTTCGCATTGACATGATTGGTTGACGGAAGGTAGGGGCGGTATATCTTGTAGAAACCACAAACTCACTTCCTTGACAACAGCTCTGCACTGCTCTGCGAAGCGCAAGAAGTATGAATGCCAGGACTTCTGCTAAGGCCGTATCACCATAAATGCTCCATGGCCATGCGCCCAATACAATATTTCTTCAATGTATTTGAAAAATCTTTCCAGCTCGCTCCCTTTCGATAACCACTCAGCGTGAAAGGGAAAAATGTCATGCTCTGATCCAGTGGAAACATCATAAAATAGACCTACCTGATTACTTCTTATCAGTACTTGACGTGGACTGAAATATCGTCCGGTACTCATTGTGGGTGCTGGTACTGTTTATATTTAGGTGCAGGACCACAATACTTTTGAGCTAATATTTTATAAAAGGAACAGAAGCTCAAGCAGTAGAACATTTTAGGTGCTGGTACTCAGCTCCGGTGAGCTCCTGCCCAAGTCAAGCACTGCTTCTTATTCAAATAGCCTACAGCTGTGTCTGACCTGAGCTCACTGGGTGCAAAACTCTGAGGACCCAGAATATGTTATACAATGTTGCAGGGCAAGCTTCGGCCTGACCCAAGTTAATAGTTGATACAATGTTTAAATGTTGTTGCAGACAGGCCATGTGTAGCCAATGTGATTTATAGGATATTTATTTTTATCAGGATATGTTCTACCTGCAGGCTGCAATGTTTTTATTTGTTGGCTTTATGTAGGCTATTTCTACATAGTTGGCAATGGCAATAGAAATAGTAAGATAAATTGGCATTCCACATTAGAAAGGTTGCCGGCTCCTCGTGTAGCCTATTACCGGCAACTTCAGGAGAGTAATGGGAGTAATTTTTCTTCTGGTTATCTAGATCTCTGGCGCCTTCTTGAGGCATTTGTCTTGTTTCATCAAACCGTAAGCTTAAAGCATCAGACAAGCTCAATGCATATAGTTGATTTTAATAAAACATGTAGGGTGGGTTTATATATGACATTTAAAAATGTTGACCAATTGATTGTACATACACATGCTATGTTGCTCTGTCTTTCATTTCTAACTACGGCCGGCTCTCCTAATTGACTTTCCTCTGCAGATGTCCAGATCAGATTGTTCAAAATAGGGCCCAGATTGCTCAAACAAGGTTTCTTACGAGAAAACATACTCTCCTCTCTCCTCCCGCTCTCTGAATGTGGATGGGTGGGTGAGTGTGAACCTGGTAATGTGAACCACTCCTTCCCTCCCTCCCTCCCTCCTTTTCTCTATCTCTATCTCTCACTCTCTCTCTTGCTGCACTGACCCTCACCTCTTTCCAGGCCATCAATGTAAATAAGAATGCAGGAACACCCCCCCTCCATCTCTTATCCTCCTCTCTCTCCATCCATTCCTCTCTCCTCTAGGTGGTGGTGTTCCTGCTGTACTCTGGGCTGGTGTGCTGTGGGGCAGAGATGAATGGCGTGGTGGCGGCCCAGTGGTCCGGCGATGACAGGAACCGGACGCTGCGACACAGAACCTGTCTGGAGAACCAGCAGTACTTTCACCAGGGCCTCTGCTGCCTCAACTGCCAGGCCGGTAAGGAGAACCTAATCCCAAAACCTGATCTAGAACCCAAGCGAGAATGCTGGTCTTATACACTGCCAGGCTATCAGTCAAGGCCATACTAATCTGAGTTACTAAAACCTGAGGCCGGAACCAGAACTAGAACCACCCCTTATGAACAGAACCTAGAACTCTAGATATAACCAGTCCTTATGATACATTATAAACAGGCATTCCAGAGAGAAGGGAACTCGGTCTGGGTTTACAGCTTCATTAACATGTTTCCTATTAGAGTCTGTGCCAGGACAGGGTCTTATAGAGTCAGAGTAATGCCAACTATGTGAGGATAGCAGAACCCATGCCCAAGCTAGCAGCTGGGAACCCAACCCATGCTTTGTAACAAAACCCAGTAGTAAACATTCAGGGAATAGGGTTTGTTTGTAAAAATTGTGTTACTAGCTGAAGTAGTCCCATTAAAACCAAACCACTGCCTTACTGATGCCAGCACTGTGGAATGAGCCAAGGACATTATAGCAGTACTAGTCGCTAACTGCGCTGCCTCTATCTGTAGCTAATTAGTCAGAAATGCCAATTGCCTTTTCAAGCTTTTCTTTGTACATTTCTCACACTCCCTCGTTCCCTCTTTCACTCTCTTTCCCTCTCTTTCTGTTGTGATAGTATCAGACTGTCTTTTCTCTGAACACATGATAATAAGGTGCCTAAAGCATTGCATGCATGAACGGAGCAGGAAAAATGCTAATGTTACATTACAACCAAGAAAGTAGACACAAAACCACTGCTGTAGTATATTGTTTACATATGCCATGGCTATGTGTCTCTGTTCCAGGTAGACATAAGAAAAGCACACACATACACACTACCATCTCAACACACACATATACAAGCACACCACCCTTTGTGTTACTTGAAGAGGTTCTACAGGCTAAGTGTGTCCTAAATTTGGTTAAAGGTACATTTTTTATTGATTCATTGGTTTATTGATCGACAGGTACGTTCATGCAGAGGGCGTGCGACCGGGACATGGAGCAGGGAACATGCGAGCCCTGCGAACATGGCTTCACCTACACAGAACACTCCAACGGGATGAACCGCTGCCTGCCCTGCACCCACTGTCGCATAGGTAATGGAGTACTGGCTTTTATTTGTAGTCCTGTAACTGTTGTTTGTTGTTTTCCCTGTTACCTGCCCATTTTAGCTAGTCCTTAAAGGATTGTGTTACAACAAGTTTGTGTCGTTAGAAGAAGAGATTCTCCATTTCACATTAAGTTAGCTACTTCTGGTCAATCAAGCAGAGTGCCTCTCTCTTTTGTCCGTTGCCAATTAATAAACTATTAACCAAGGTATACACCCATTCCGGGAGTCTTTTCATAGAGCATTGGGCAATAACAGTTTAGCTTGATGAATACATTGTGGCTTTCTCCCTGTCTTGAAAGCTCCATGATAATATGATCCAGTGGTATTACATGGCATATCTGGGTATGTCTTTGTTGTTTGGTTTCACACACACTGAATGCAGATTGTTTGTTACCTGTCTCAGGAGAGTCGTGTGTGTGCGTGGTTGCGTTACCTTGCACAGCAGTTGGGTGTGGTTGTGTTGTATTGTCTCCCACACCGTGTGTCTTTGTGCCATATAAAAGACCTGACCCAAAGAAAAGAGACTATGGAGACTACTGTTACAGGGGAGTGAGAATGGCACCGGAGGAGATGGCTGCCGTTTTACGGGCTCCTAACCAAATTGTGTTATTGTGTGTGTTTTTTTTTTGCGTTATTTGTAACTTATTCTGCCACCGTCTCTTATGACTGAAGGAGCTTGTGGATATCAGGACAGTGATTACTCACCTCGTACTGGATGAAGATTTTTTCTTTAATGAGTCGGACACGAGGGATTTACTACAGACACCCGACAAGGCCCAAATCCCCGTCATTCACATTCACCATCAGTCCTATTAACCAACGTACAATCATTTGATAACAAAATAGAGAAACTACGGTCACGGATATCCTACCAACAGGACATTGAAAACTGTAATATCAAATGTTTCACCAAGTCGTGGCTGAGTGACAACATGGATAACATACAGCTGGTGGGATATATGCTGCATCGGCAAGATATAACAGCTGCCTCCGTTAAGACAAGGGGTGGCGGTCTGTGTATATTTGTAAACAACAGCTAGTGCAATAAATCTAATATTAAGGAAGTCTCAAGGTGTTGCTCGCCTGAGGTAGAGTATCTCATGATAAGCTGTAGACCACACTATTTACCAAGTTTTTATCTATATTTTTCGTAGCTGTCTATTTACCACCACAAACCGATGCTGGCACTAAGACAGCACTCAATGAGCTATATAAGGCCATAGGCAAACCTCCTAGTGGCCGGGGACTTTAATACAGGGAAACTTCTATTCTATTCTAATTCTATTCCTGCTTACAAGCAAAAACTAAAGCAGGAAGCACCAGTGACTCGGTCAATAAAGAAGTGGTCAGATGACGCAGATGCTAAGCTACATGACTGTTTTGCATGACAGCTTCTCTCTCAAGGCCATCAGACTGTTAAACAGCCATCACTAGCACATTAGAGGCTGCTGCCTATAGACGTCGACTAGAAATCACTGGCCACTTTAAGAAATGGAACACTAGTCACTTTAATAATGTTTACATATCTTGCATTACTCATCTCTCATGTGTATACTGTATTCTATACTATTTTACTGTATCTTGTCCATGCCGCTCTGACATCGCTCGTCCATATATGTATATATTCTTAATTAATTCCTTACTTAGATTCATGTGTATTGGGTTTATGTTGTGTAATTGTTAGATATTACTTGTTAGATATTACTGCACTGTCAGAGTTCGAAGCACAAGTATTTCGCTACACCCGCAATAACATCTGCTAAACACGTGTATGTGACCAATACAATTTCATTTGATTTGATTAGTGCATATGGCCCAGTACATCACTGAGGCCAAGCTTCCTACCATCCAGGACCTCTATACCAGGCGGTGTCAGAGGAAGGCCCTGAAAATTGACAAAGACTCCAGCTACTCTAGTCATAGACTGTTCTCTCTGCTACCGCACGGTAAGCGGTACTGGAGCGCCAAGTCTAGGTCCAAAAGGCTTCTTAACAGCTTCTACCCCCAAGCCATAAGATTCCTGAACAGCTAATCAAATAGTTGCCCAGACTATTTGCAGCATTGTCCCCAGTTCATTTTCTTATCATTCACATGTTGTGAAATCATTTTTTTATGGTTCTTGTTTGGTCATTGTTTTAAAAGATTTTAAATTATCTTTTGAGTGACGCAGTCAATTTAGTGGCTATTTTGGACCTTGGCATCGGTTAGTTTATTGGTCCGACCTAGTGATATATACCAGCTGAAACAGAACAGAACTGTAAAATAAACTGCTACCTGTATTATTGAATGTGCAATATATTAGTACTGCCTCCCTCTCCTCACTCTCTCCCTCCCTCACTCCTCCCTTCACAGACCAGAACCAGACAGTGTCCTGTACCAGTACAACAGACACCCAGTGCCAGTGTCAAGCAGGCACCTTCTGTGTACCAGAGCAGGCCTGTGAGGTCTGCAAGAGATGTGCCAAGTGAGTAGCCAAGTTAAACATTTACACCCAGAGCAAAAAATATATATACCTTAAGTTAGGCACACAACATAACATTTAGGAGCACCAGACATTTTACAAAATTGATTGAGATACAGCCTATATTGGGCCTATAAGAATTGTAGCTACTTTTGAAACGCATGTTTTGCCCTGAAGCGAATATGTAATCCTGTAAAGACGTGTTCATTATAAAACTGTTGATACAAATACCTGTCATTGAAATTACAAGGTAATTTATGGAATATTGTGTAAAAAGCACTATTTCCTTTTGAGATGCATTACACTGAAAATTGTACACTGTTTCTTTAAGATCGTCAAGCTAGTGAGTGAAGACATGCAAGAGATCTGTCAGAAGCTTTCCCTTTTCCTTTCTTTCTGTGCCCTTAAATGTTTGTATATACTGGTAAATTACCAGGTTGTTAGCTACCTAGCTAATGAGGTAACAAAATGTAAACAAATGGTTAATGTTCCGCAAGTAGTTTTATAACGGTCCATAACATGGTTTATGAATGTTAAAACGTCCGCCAAAGTGTGATGATGGAAAAAAGTGTAATGTACGCTTTTGAACGGTTGAAACAAGACCTTTTCTCCGGCTGGGCGATAAACCGTATTTTACTATACACTGAGTGTACAAAACATTAGGAACACTTTACTAATATTGCGTTGCACCCCCTTTTGCCCTCAGAACAGCCTCATTCGTCAGGGCATGGACTCTACAAGGTGTCGAAAGCGTTCCACAGGGATGCTGGCCCATGTTGACTCCATGCTTCCCACAGTTGTGTCAAGTTGGCTGGATGTCCTTTGGGTGGTGGACCATTCTTGATACACATAGTAAACTGTTGAGCTTGAAAAATCCAGCAGCGTTGCAGTTCTTGACACACTCAAACTGGTGCACCTGGCGCTTAAAAATCATTCCTTAACCTGTCTTCTCCCCTTCATCTACACTAATTGAAGTGGATTTAACAGGTGACATCAATAAGTGATCATAGCTTTCACCTGGATTCACCTTGTCAGTCTATGTCACGGAAAGAGCAGTGTTTTGTACACTCAGTGTATATCGTTATTGCCTTATGAAAAAAGATTGCTCTTAGAGTGCAGTATAACTGCAGTATGCTGAAAATACTGCATTCAAAATAACACATTTATTTTAGACACAGTATATTAACAGTATCACTTCAGTTATTCTGCAATCACTGCATTCAAAATACCACAGTTGACTGCAATTACTGCACATTTACTGCAGTTTCAAATCTGCTATTAGCTTTTTTTGTAAGAGTGATACATGGACCAGTTTGTATTTTGTACTTTACCTTACATAACTGTATTTCAATGTCTGGTTTGTTTAATGTAATATACAGTAAATGTAATAACTAAGTGATGAAACTCAAAAAATGATGGCAATCGTCAGCAGTAATAGACTGCTAAACAGTTGAGAACTGCTCCTTTTCATTCAAGAGCTTCGGTTGAGCACATGTACTTTTTTTTCATATTCATGGCTGTGAGGCACCGCTGGCGCTAGAAGCACCCTAGAAATTAGTCCCTTGTGGCGGAAGTAAATACATGGTTATAGATGAGAATAATAAATAATAGAAAGGAGGCATACAAATACAACACAGATGTGGCACAGTGTGGAAATTATAAGAAATGAATGAAGGAAATCCATAAAATGCTGAAAGTTATTTTGGGTTGAAGTTTGATTGAACAGTATAAAGCAATCAGAGAGAGAAAGCCCCATTAAAACCACTTACAATGTATTTGTTGCCACGCTAGGGTCATGCACTACTCATGAAGCATATTTAGAACTTGTATTATTCAAAAACATAAAATACTGTCAAATACCATCATACTGTCAAAAATAAGAAAAATGTTGTCCTATGATATTTTGGCCGTATCGCCCAGACATATCTTCTCTGTAGTAATGGTGCAATTATGACGATCACGAATCTGCGCTCGCTTTTTTCTCTAGAGAACTCAGAAATAGCGGTACAGCGAAACGTACAACAATTATTATGTGGGTGATTTTCTTTTCTAGGTACACTGGTCCGCCCAAATAAAAATTCCAGGTCGCACAGAATTTTTTTGGGGGGAGCATATACGACCAACATTGTCACAATTTAGAGCCCTGTTTATACCTCCAGACCCCAGTCCAGAGATCACACCACTAGGCATACTAAACAGTAGCCTGGTCCCAGATCTGCATTGACATGACCATAGGAGTTGGCAAGACCACACAAACAGATCTGAGATTAGCATTATGTCAATAGACAAAGTAGGTCTCCAACACTAGCCATTACTCATCACTCATTACTCTCTTTTTTTGTCTTCCCAGGTGTAAAGTGGGGGAGGAGGAGGTGAAGAAATGCACCCCCATCTCCAACACTGTGTGTAGGAAACGGGACACCTCTCCTACCCACCCGATCGCGCTCCCCACCCCCACCCCCAGCTCATCAGGGACCATAGGTAGGTCTACATAAGTCTTTATCTCGCTGTTTTATAGGCTCTAAATAATTTTTATTGAGGACAAATCAAATAAACAGAATGAACAGCATACAGTTGATGTCACAAGCTCGTCAGTGGAGCGCAAATTACTACTTTAGTAAAGTCATAGGTTATGGGGTGTTTTATTGTGCAAGTCTGAGACATGATTCTAAATCAGTGGTATTCAAAGTCTGGGTTGTGACCCCTAGTGGAGTCTCAGGGGAACTGCAGTGGGGTCGCCCCAAATATATTTGTATTTATTTTATGTACACCAAGTTAAGAGTACAGATTATTGTATGGGCACAATATGCAAACATTTTGAGAAAGACAGTTTGAAAAATACAATTATATTGAGTCAATGTATTTATTGGTTTCTTTTCATTTCAATAAGAGATGAAAATGCAATGAATTAAAGGTTATTTGTTGATGTTGAGTCGCAAAGAAAGTCTTGTGTAAAAAATGGGGTCCCCAGAATTCTGGCGTAAAAAATTGGGTCCCCGCTGAAAATGTTTAAATACCAATGTTCTAAATGGTTGTTTCCTCATTTCCCCTCCCCAAAAGTTGCGCCATTGGTCATTCTGCTCTTGCTCTTCCTCCTCGCCATCGGGATTTGTGTGTGGCTTTGGGTCAAGAGGCCATGTATATTTCGGCCAGGTGAGTAATCAAAATAAATATCACTTGCCACTCCTGTGTATTGAAATGCATATTGACTTAAAACATTGTAGATTGGTTGTCTTAATAGTTCTCTATGTGTTTTTGTCTCTCAGGTTCAGACAGTCGCTGTGACTCCAGTGACATTGTGAAGATTGCCATTGTAAGTTTTCCCATCTCTGTTCCTTTAGTTATTCATTGGGGTTATGTGTAGATCAATATATGTCTGTTGGATTGATATGAGTCTCTGTTGGTGAAATGTTTTCATGCGTCTTCTCAGAATGTCTCAGAGTGTATCTTGATCTGCTATGCTTCTCTGTCTCTCTCTCTTTCATTCTCTCTTTCTTTTTCTCTCTCTCTTACTCCATCTCTGCATCAGGATGAGAGTGAGCCAACAGCAGAGGAGAGGCAGAACAGCCAGAATGCTGGCCTGGAGGGGGAGGAGGACGTGGAGGTCCGTCCCGAGTCACGTCCCTTGCTGCAGGAGACCCAGGGCGGCCTGATCAAGGCCTCCCCTCCCCTGGGACTGCGGGAGGACGAGGACCGGGGCCTGGGCGACAGCCTGCCCAACACCACCAACTCCTCCCAGACCAGCCTGTCGGCCCTGCCCATCGCCGGGGCAGCCTCGTCGGGCAGCTCCCCCCGACACAGCCCCTCCGCCCAGAGACTGCAGCCCACAGCCAGGGTGAGTGAGGCAGGGGAGATAGTTGGAGGGTGTGGGGTAGGAGAGCTTGAGGGATATGGGGGCAGAGGAAGTTAGATGAGGACAGAGACCTTGTGAGAGAGGTGAAGGTAGGGGGCATGATGATAACCGGAGGGGGGACAGAGGGACAGGGACCGTAGGGCTAGGTTTGGCCTAGGACACAAAACCACACAAACCCTGCATGCACCAGATCATGTGAGCACAACTTCAGTTCTAGAGGGCAGAGACTGGAGTTGTGCATGCCTGCAACAGACCCTAAGAAGTGCAATAACATTAGCAAAGTTTTCTGTATTTTTACCAAGGCAGACTTTCATAATACTAATAATATTTGACATATTTCAAAACGGATAACAGATTTGTCCCTGGTGGCCACTGGTAGTCTGAAGAATGGATGTGGTTAACTCTTATTTTTCCTTCTGTCGTGTTTCAGGATGATCCTCTGCAGAAGAGACTGGTATCCCTGCTAGGTAAGAGACCCCATACAGAGCTGCAGGGTGGGCCGGATCCTAGTAGGGAGGGGGTTCCACACACACACCATGAACAACAAATTCATCATGTCCTGACTGGGGTCTGTTTAGAAGAGAGAATTGTTACAGTTACAGTCAGACAGAAATGTTTTGCATAAAACAGATACTGTGTGATTGTCAGGTAAATAGGGTGTACTAGTTAAATTTCTATATGCAAGGTTTCTGAGCGTATCACCTCACTGAATACACCCCATAGAGATGGAATACCGTCGAGTTAAAGTCAGGCCTCAGAAAATCAAAACAATCATGAATTTGATGCATTATTTAATTATGGGTTTTATATGGGGTCCTTTCATCCTACGATTTTAATTTGATGAATAGGGATTCCTATAGGGTATTTAACTAGTAGAATGTGTGCTACTGAGCTATGTAGTCAATATAGCATAACTTTGTTTGTATCTCTCCCTGAAATAAATGTAGCACTTATTTACTAACGGCTCCACATTTAAACCTCGTTACCTCTGTATTCAGTGGTTGATTGCTTTATGAGTTAATTCTCCGGCACTATAAGGTTAGCAACAATTTACAATTTGGACCCTAACAAGGAGATATATTGTAAGGCTGAGAGAATGGACAAAATGTGACAGGGGAAGCACACAGCCTGAACAGACCCCTTCAGATTATTATTTTTTCTACTTAAAAAAGTATTTAGTTTCTTAGACAATACACAAATATACATATAAAAAGACAATAGACAATGTAACATTTCACAAACATACAGTAGATCCAAAACTAGACATGACATTGGCTGGGTTTATTGTCCAAAGAAAAAAGACAAATAAAGACTAAAGAATGAGTTTAGAAGTGCATACACTGGGGGACAAACGTTTGGAATATTACTCATTCAACGGGTTTTCTTTATTTGCACTATTTTTTACATTGTAGAATATATAAGTGGGGACTTCAAAACTATGACATAACACATGGAATCATGTAGTAGCCAAAAAAGTGTTAAACAAATCAACATATTTTTTATATTTGAGATTCTTAAAGTAGCCACTCTTTGCCAAGATGACAGCTTTGCACACTCTTGGCATTCTCTCAACCAGCTTCACCTGGAATGCTTTTCCATCAGTCTTGAAGTTGTTCCCACATATGCTGGGCACTTTTTGGCTGCTTTTCCTTCACTGTGGTCCGACTCATCCCAAACCATCTAAATTTGGTTGAGGTTGGAACCAAAAATCTCAAATTTGGACATCAGACCAAAGGACAGATTTCCACCGGTCTAATGTCCATTGCTCGTGTTACTAGGCCCAAGCAAGTCTCTTCTTCTTATTGGTGTCCTTTAGTAGTGGTTTCTTGCAGCAATTCGACCATGAAGGCCTGATTCACACAGTCTCCTCTGAACAGAGGATGTGTCTGATACTTGAACTCTGTGAAGCATTTATTTGGGCTGCAATCTGAGGCTGGTAACTCTAATGTCCTCATGAAGCTGGTTGAGAGAATGCCATGAGTGTGCAAAGCTGTCATCAAGGCAAAGGGTGGCTACTTTGAAGAAAATATATTTTGATTTGTTTAACACTTTCTTGGTTACTACATGATTCCATATGTGTTATGTCATAGTTTTGATGTCTTCACTTTTATTCTACAATGTAAAAAATTGTGCAAATAAAGAAAAACCCTTGAATGAGTAATATTCCAAACTTTTGGCCCCCAGTGTACATTTCAACAAACATTAATGACAGACCACCACAGATTCTGAAATAGATAGACCATTAAATCAGTGCAGGACTGGACATGCTATTCTATAGAAAAGCTATCTTATTATTGTTTTTACTGCTTACCTTTTTATTTATTAATTATTAAAGTGCAATAATAGTTAAAAGAAAATATCATGATAAAGTGTTATATTTTCTAAGATGGGTTGGAGTTTTTTTTCTGACCAAATGACTGGTTGAGGAAAAAAGTTTTGATCTTAGTTATTGTCTGTAACTAGAGCCCATATTTTCTTGGTGGTCAGGAAAAGAGGAAAAACTCCCCTATTTTTGATATCAGCAACAATGAACCAATGTACCACTTCTTCTCCTTTCTCTTCCCAGGGGATGAGACATCCCTGAAGAAGAGCTTTGACCTCTTCGACGAGTACCTGGACGTGCGGATCCACAACAAGTTTTTCCGCTACATCGGCGTCAATGACAACCACATCAAGATGGCGGAGAGTACCCCCCCTGTTGACAAGGTGTATGACCTGCTGAAAAACTGGATGCAGAAGGAGGGCCTAAAGGCAGACATCAATGCCCTGCTCCAGGCCCTTCTCAGCCTGGACCAGAGGCGCTCTGCTGAGAGCATTGCCTTCGCTGCCATCCAGAAGGGTTACTACAAACACGCAGACACACCCTGACACCCCCAGCCCACTTGGGGGCGCTGCCTCAGAGACGTGTGGATTGAGATTAAATCAAAAACATTGTTGAAAGACCACTTCAACTCTTATCAGCCTAAATGGCCTGATTTATTCTGCCTATATGCCTGTGCTTCTAAAACAACACCAATGGAAGAGTTGGAGATCGACAATGTTGTCTTTCAAATATCTGCCAAAATGGTCTGGTGTATTTGACCTAAAGGCCAGTGCTCTCTAAAACAAAACATAAAAAACAAAATGGAGATGGACGATGTTTCCTTTTGAAGATAGCATTATCCGCCAAAAAGGCTTGGTGTGTCCAGTCTTCATGGCGTTCTAAAACAAAACAAAAACATTAAATGGTGGAAGAGTTGGATGTTGTTGATATATGTTGATGTTCTCTTCCAAGATGGCCTGATGTCTTCAGCCTTGCTTGGCCTGATGCGAGATGCTGAGATTGAGGTGGGTGGGTCTGGAGCTCACCTTTGACCTCCATGATTTTACACCCCGCCCCTACTCTCTGAGCGACTGACATGGCTTATAGGCCAATACCAACTCCTGTGATAGGGACATACACTGGTTTGTAGGAGTGGCATTAGCTTGCACATTCCTATGCCCAGGCGTTGCTGACGTCTGCCAGATATTACAATGCCTGGACAGGTATTTTATGTATCAGCTAACCACATCATATGTTATATCAATATGTCAGTCGATGACACAGTCAATGGCGTGGCACGCACCCATTGGTTGTTGCATGTAACGTCTGAGCAGGGGAACGCGACTACTATGTCACTGATACTGCGTCTACTTGATGCACTGGCCTCTGGCACATGTAGAGTTTAGAGCTACAGGTAACAAATGCCCATATTAGGCACAAGTTTATATCTTTAAAGTACAGCTAGAGATAGGCCATTTAACATAATGCTGTTAAAAATTACAGTAAAATATGGACCATATTGTACTATGTTAGTTTAAAATGCAGGTTGATATGAGGTCTGACCATATAAGAATTATTTTATCCACAGTTAGATATGGTCCATTTGAATATTTACATATTTGTGTGTAAATAAAGTTGAAGTCGGAAGTTTACATACACCTTAGCCAAATACATTTAAACTCAGTTTTTCACAATTCCTGACATTTAATCCTAGTAAAAATTCCCTGTCTTAGGTCAGTTAGGATCACCACTTTATTTTAAGAATGTGAAATGTCAGAATAATAGATGAGAGAATGATTTATTTCAGCTTTTCTTTCTTTCATCACATTCCCAGTAGGTCAGAAGATTACATACACTCAATTAGTATTTGGTAGCATTGCCTTTAAATTGTTTAACTTTGGTCAAACGTTTCGGGTAGCCTTCCATAAGCTTCCCACAATAAGTTGGGTGAATTTTGGCCCATTCCTCCTGACGGAACTGGTGTAACTGAGTCAGGTTTCTAGGCCTCCTTGCTCGCACACACTTTTTCAGTTCTGCACACACATTTTATATAGGATTGAGGTCAGGGCTTTATGATGGCCACTCCAATACCTTGACTTAGTTGTCCTTAAGCCATTTTGCCACAACTTTGGAAGTATGCTTGGGGTCATTGTCCATTTGGAAGACCCATTTGCGACCAAGCTTTAACTGCCTGACGGATGTCTTGAGATGTTGGTTCAATATATCCACATAATTTTCCTTCCTCATGATGCCATCTATTTTGTGAAGTGCACCAGTCCCTCCTGCAGCAAAGCACCCCCACAACATGATGCTGCCACCCCTGTGCTTCACGGTTGGGATGGTGTTCTTCGGCTTGCAAGCCTCCCCCTTTTTCCTCCAAACATAACGATGGTCATTATGGCCAAACAGTTCTATTTTTGTTTCATCAGACCAGAGGACATTTCTCCAAAAAGTACGATCTTTGTCCCCATGTGCATTTGCAAACCGTAGTCTGGCTTTTTATGGTGGTTTTGGAGCAGTGGCTTCTTCCTTGCTGAGCGGCCTTTCAGGTTATGTCGGATATAGATACTTTTGTACCTTTTTCCTCCAGCATCTTCACAAGGTCCTTTGCTGTTGTTCTGGGATTGATTTGCACTTTTCGCACCAAAGTACGTTCATCTCTAAGAGACAGAACTCGTGTCCTTCCTGAGCGGTATGACGGCTGCGTGGTCCCATGGTGTTTATACTTGCGTACTATTGTTTGTGAACGTGGTACCTTCAGGCGATTGGAAATTGCTCCCAAGGATGAACCAGACTTGTGGAGGTCTACAATTATTTTTCCTGAGGTCTTGGCTGATTTATTTTTATTTTCCCATGATGTTGAGCAGAGGCACTGAGTTTGAAGGTAGGCCTTGAAATACATCCACAGGTACACCTCCAATTGACTCAAATGATATCAATTAGCCTATCGGAAGCTTCTAAAGCCATGACATCATTTCTGGAATTTTCCAAGCTGTTTAAAGGCACAGTCAACTTAGTGTGTGTAAACTTCTGACCCACTGGAATTGTGATATAGTGAATTATAAGTGAAATAATCTGTCTGTAAACAATTGTTGGAAGAATTACTTGTGTCATGCACAAAGCAGATGTCCTAACCGACTTTCCAAAACTATAGTTTGTTAACATGAAATCTGTGGAGTGGTTGAAAATGAGTGTATGTGCATGTAAACTTCCAACTTCAACTGTATGTGTCATACAGTAGTCCGTTACTGTTACTGTTCCAGAATGTCTTCATTAATTAAAACGTGCCATAGGCTCATTTAAAGTGCAGGTAAAACTGCATAAGTGACTAAACTGTATGTTTTATAGACTGCATCGTTTTTCAGTGTTAATGCATTCTTACACAACACTTGTTGAAAGGAGTTTCCCTAACTATTTCTTTTGTTAGTCAAATATTTCTCAAACGTTTCCTACAAACACACAGTGCCCTCAAGGTTTCATCGCTTTTTTATTTATTGACATATTTATTTCAAACTGATGATAATAACGTGTCATTATTTATTCAATTACGAACACAGCAGACCTGGAAAACTAAATAGGGCAGTAATGTGTTGCTACATTATCATAACTACATTTTTCTAGAGGGCAACATGACTGAGATCAAATAGACAGACATGAGAGGCTGACCTGCATTTGGGGTTAATCCTGTTCTGCTCGATGGCGCAGCACTGATCAAAGACAATGTTCAGTCAGTGCACATACAAGAAAAGAAGTTCATACTTACAGTATATATGCCATTTCTGCACATAGTTCAAGGTGGTCACCATTATGCCTTAACTCAACATTTGTCAGTCCATTTGTGGAATATTGAAAACTTTTCTCTCTGTGTTAGAGGTCAGGCTTTTCACACTGTAGGGCCGACCTAAACTGTACTTTCCACATTGTCCAGTGTAGCTCTGCTCAGTTTGGCTCAGTAGTGTGAAAAGGGTAATAATGTATTGATAAAAAGTTGGACTCCTTTATACATGTCAACAAAGACATGAATATACAGGTACGCAAATCATGTTGTTTATCATTGTTTGGCTCTGTCAAGAAGATGAAGGAAAGCTTTTCTGGATATTTAAGTCCAAGTTATTTTTTATTTTCGAAAAGTCCAAGTTTATTTACTGTAGAGTCCTTTGTACATACATTACCAAGAGTGGTTTTATGTGCTTCACAAAATATATATATATTTACAGTTTTATTAACAAAAAAGAAAAGCCTTAAAGCAGAAGGAACCGAATGAAGTGTGAAGTAAAATGCGTAGAATAGACTTAGCTGGGCTAGCATGTACTAGCGTATGATTACTAAGTGCTAGCACATTAAACTTGTTTTAGCCCGTTTTTCTCACCAGTCTAGTGGCCACACTTATGTAAAAGTAAGGAATTTTATTGAATTATATTTTATAGCTGACAGATTTGAAGCTACAGTGCTGGCACTGCCCTCTATTGACGGACAATGAAAAAACAGCCTGCATCAATTTCTAGGGACCTTTTTCTTTTCAAATTCTTCATTATGCTTTTCTGCAAACTTTTTTAACACATCTTTTCCATTACGATATTACCTTTGAGACTCCTTTGGGCTCTTTTTTAGGAGTTAGGATTATACATTGGCGTTCATATAATGTTTGCACACCTCACTTCTGTTTATTTTGTTGCATAGCTCCATAACTTGTTTATTCTGCCTATGTAAATGTTTATGAACAAATGTTTTTTCTTATTTAAGTCATTTTCTCCCTTAGACAATTGTTTGCTAGTGTCTGGATTTCAGATAAGAATGTGTCAAAGCCATTGTATTTGTTTAATGTAAATTTTAAATAAACATTTTGTACAAATATCCTATATTTGCCTTTTGTATTGAATCTTGTATTAAATGGATAGTTGACCCAAATTATGAAATGACACATTGGTTTCCTTACCCTATAAGCATAAGTTATAACAGCAATTCATGCTTTGGTTTCCCTGGCAACATTTTAGCATTTGTGGCACAAATCCCATTCAAATCATGGGACTGATATTAGCATTTTTTTTGCATCATGTCCAAATCATCTAAAAGTATCCAAAAATGTTAAATGACTTGAATGGGATTTGTGCCACAAGTGCTAAAACGTTAGCATGTGGAGACAGTGCCAGGGAAGCTAAACCAAGGCATGGATTGCTGTCATACCTTGTCCATAGACTGCTTACAGGATAAGGATATGGCATTTGCATATTTTACATTCGCTTTTTGCATCGATATGCATCGATATGCAGGTGATGTAGGCCCGCCTCTGCTGCAGCCCAGGCCCCACCTCCAGGCAGCAGGTGTGGTGGCTGTCATACAGGGAGTCAATGGCTGCATTCCAAACACTTAAAAGTTACACCCTATCCCCTCAGCCCTCAAAATAAATGGACACTTCTGATGACGTGTCATGACGTCTGACGAGTATACACTTGCAGGGCAAGGGGCAGCTGCCACGTCAAATGCGTTGATCATCAGTTATCCAACCTCAGTGTGAACTAGTGTGCCGCCGATGAAGACGCTTGATTAATAAATTGGCAGTGCCTTGCTGAGAAGGCATCCAGCCCATGCGACAAGCCTGTTGATTCCTACATTAAGCTTTAACTTCCTCCATCTAAGAACGTCATTAAATCCATAATGGTTGTTTTCCGGCCTTAAGCAATGTGAATAACCATGTGTTATTCACAGAGACATGAGAGAGGGAAATTAATTAGAGGGGCTACGTACCTGTGGTAGTTAACCAGAATAGGAAGGCATGTGCTATAATGACCTCTCCATTTATGTGTTTTTTGTGTGAGCAAATTAGATCATATTTGTAACAGCCAGTATGGTCTGATTGGGGGTCGTCATTGATTGAAAAGATGAGTCAGTCAGAGTAATCTATTCACCCTAAATCACTAATTTATCCTTGAACACCATGACTGCAATATGCCAGAGCACAGCCTCGAGGTCCATCTGTGAAGCCACAAATATATTTTAGAACATAAAGAAAGAGGGCCCATGGTAAGGGACATCATCAGGGGGTAGCCTACTCTCATGCTGAGTATGGCACATTATGAATAGCAGGTCAACACTTTTTAAGACCAAGAACAGAGAACATGGAGAGTGAGTGACGCGCTCGAGTAACTGCGATGTATCTTGTCCAAGAAAATGGACATTCTCAATTTACTACAGATGTAGGATCTACATTTTAGATGGTTTGGTACAGCTGGAAAATAATCCTGCAGCAACAGGAAATGTGAATTATTATGTGGATTCTAATTAATGGACACATTTTTGTAGGGGTTGATATTTTTCATGAGGAAAAAAGGACTAACTTCAGAAGCCTTTTTAAACCTCAGTTTGACCAAGGAGCTGATCGTGGACTACAGGAGAAAGAGGGGATAGCATGCCCCCATCAACATCGACGGGGCTGTTGTAGAGCAGGTCGAGAGCTTCAAGTTCCTTGGCGTCCACATCACTAAGGACATACACACGCATAGTCGTGAAGAGGGCACGACAGCGCCTCCCTCTCAGAATGCTGAGAAAATTTGGCATGGGCCCTCGGATCCTCAAAAAAGGATCAGCTTCACTACAGAGAGCATCTTGATTGGCTGCATAACTGCTTGGTATAGCAAATGCGCTGCCCTTGACCGCAAAGCGCTACAGAGGGTGGTGCGGACAGCCCATTTCATCACTGGGGCCGATCTCCCTGCCATCCAACACCTCTATATCAGGCGGTGTGAGAGAAAGGCCCGAAAAATTGGCAAAGACTCCAGCCACCCAAGCCGTAGACTGTTCACTCTGCTACCCTCCGGCAAACGGTACTGGTGCATCGGCTCTCGGACCAACTGGCTCCGAGACAACTTCTATCCCCAAGCCATAAGACTGTTAAGTAGCCATAAGACAGTATATATACACTATATACACACTACACTGACACTCACACAACCCCCCCCCCACACACACAACCACACACACGCAAACCGACACAACACAAACACACGCACACACAGATACACACGCATACACACACACATTTACGCTCATCATATACTTCTACTACACTGTGCTTTATTTTACTCTTATTATCTATCCTGATATCTATGTAGCACATGGGGATGTTTGAAACTTACACCTCAGCCTGAAGTTTCCCCACTTATGCCAGCAAATAGCTAGCTTTTGGCCTGGCGCCGACTGGTAAGACACTGCAGTTCGCGCTAGGTATGGATTGCCGAATTGGGAGGAAGTGGTACTCGCTAAGCAAGCAGCATGACATCCTTTACAGTGGTGCTGTGACCCAGATCTACACTTGCGCTGGGGTTGCTGTTGAGTAAGTTTGAGGGGTGAATATAGCACATGAGAATGTGTGGAACTTACTCAGCCTGAAGTGTCCCCACTTGCGCCAGCAAATAGCTAGCTTTCGCGTGACGCTGAAGGAGGTCAGTCACTGTGTGCTAGTAAGGCAGAGGTCCCGAGTTCATGCCAGGTATTGGACGAATCGAGAGGAAGGGGTACTCTAAGCAAGCAGCTTGACATCCTTTACACCTAGTTACTTTACCCTGCCTTCATGTACATATCTACCTCAAATAACTCGTACCCCTGCACATTGATCTGGTACTGGTCCTCCCTGTATATAGCTCCACATGGATCTGGTACTGGTCCTCCCTGTATATAGCTCCACATTGATCTGGTACTGGTCCTCCCTGTGTATAGCTCCACATTGATCTGGTACTGGTCCTCCCTGTGTATAGCTCCACATTGATCTGGTACTGGTCCTCCCTGTGTATAGCTCCACATTGATCTGGTACTGGTCCTCCCTGTATATAGCTCCATTCTTGTGTATTTTATTCCTCTTGTGCTACTATTTTTATTATTATTTTTTAACTCTATCGTTGGGAAGGGCACATAAGCATGCATTTCAGGGTAAAGTGTACACTCGTATTCGGCGCATGTGACAAATACAATTTTGATTTGATTTAGTGTCTATTGTATGTACACTCTTAGAAAAAAAAGACCTAAATATCTAAAAACCTGTTTTCGCTGTTTTTAGATATTTATGTGGAGATTGATGAGGGGAAAAAATAATGTAATCAATTTTAGAATAAGGCTGTAACGTAACAAAATGTGGAAAGTGTCACGGTGCGAATATATGGGACGATACGTGGAGCGCTGGTGAAGTGTCATCCTTTTTATTACGGAGATGTACTCACGAAGCACGATAATAAACAAGGAGAGTGAAAACAAAACAGACTACAAACAATACACAGTGACTTACTTGAGTCCTGCTAACAGGCAGACAAACAGAAACAAACAATGAGCCACCTATGGGTGGATGTGAGAGATGGCTAAATACTATCCCCAATCAGAGACCAACTCTAGACAGCTGTCTCCGATTGGGGATCATTAACCATCCCTAGTTTTGGTGTAAGGGTTTGTCTGTGGTCCTACCACCCCCCCTAGTGGGAGTAAGGCTTGACCACAGACTAAACCCTTACAGAAAGAGTCATGGGGTCTGAATACTTTCCGAATGCACTGTATATCTGGCATTCCCCTAATCTTATTACATATACAGTGGCAAGAAAAAGTATGTGAACCCTTTGGAATTACCTGGATTTCTGCATAAATTGGTCATACAATTTGATCTGATGTTCATCTGTCACAACAATAGACAAACATAGTCTGATTAAACTAATAACACACAAACCATTATACGTTTTCATGTCTTTATTGAACAGACCGTGTCTGTTCAATAAACAGAACAGAACACGCATGGTTCACATCAGGCAATGCTTCTTGTGAATAGCAGACTCACATTTTTGTTGTGTTTTTTATAGGGCAGGGCAGCTCTAACCAACATCTACAATCCCGACTCCTGTATTCAATATAGACAAGAAAAATACAATAATTTGTGTGTTATTAGTTTAAGCACACTGTGTTTGTCTATTGTTGTGACTTAGATGAAGATCAGATGACATTTTATGACCAATTTATGCAGAAATCCAGGTAATTCCAAAGGGTTCACATTCAGTACAGACAAAGTTGACATATTTTCTTTTTCAAATTAGTATTTTCTGTGATTTCATTGACCAGATAGTAGGAGAATAGAAGGGAGTATAAACCAGCAGTGTAATGTGTATGGAAATTGGGCAGTTTTACCTAGCTTTGATTTTTCAGTGTAACATATAGTGTTGATTCAGGAGTTAAATTAATTTAACACTCAGTGGTGTAAAATAACCCTTGTGTTGTTGTTAATAACCAGAGTTGAGTGTGATTGTGTCATTTTTACTCTTTGATTAGTAAAACTTTCAAAACCAGGCAAACATTGATATTGCTGGTTGATTTTCAGAATTGTTTCAATATCTGTGGTTTTTGCATATAATGATTGGTTGGTTAATCTTAAGCTACACAAAGAGAAATAACATACATTTTTCTAAACAAATCCAATCAGTTGTTCCAGTTGATTTAGCTCATCCCATTAAAGTCTTCTCTACCCTGGCAGTCATTCTGAGCCCTATGTGGCTTACTTAGCACATGTTTTTCTGAGTGTATTCTATTATGTGTGCATAGGGTCAGTGCAAGATAGGGTCCATGCCTGCTCCTGCTCCCTCTGTTAAAACTGTTATACACAATTGGACAATGCACTAGTCTTGGCGTAAATATTCAAGCTGTGCGGGTTCATTACATATCTTGTTGGCTAAAAAAACGTGTCTATGCTAATGTACAATCCGAAATATTTTTGCGAAATAATAAACAAAATGTACTTATTTTCTTGGGGAAAACGTATGTGGAGATGCCGGGGATTGAACCCGGGGCCTCATACATGCAAAGCATGCGCTCTACCACTGAGCTACATCCCCTTCCACGTAACACTAGAGAAATTAAGTGAATACAAATATAGGACCACAAAAAGATACACTATTAAAAACGATTTAAACACCCACTAATCAATAACAGGTGATCTGGTGCGTTGTCAAATGTGACCACCTATTTACCATTTCAATGCACAAGTACAGTGAAATGCCTTTCTTTCTTGCAAACCCAAAACCCAACAATGCACTCCATATAGACATTTGCTTATTAACGATTTTTATAAAGGATTTTTGAAGTCTTCATTAAGTTTAGCTACTGATTTCAAAGGATTTCTTTCCAATCATAAAACGCTTTTGTCACCAGAGCCATATATTGGCAGTATTTGTACATGACTAAAAGTATGTGGACTCCTGCTCGTCGAACATCTCATTCCAAAGTCATCGGCATTAATATGGAGTTGGTCCCCCCTTTGCTGCTATAACAGCCTCCACTCTTCTGGAAAGGCTTTCCACTAGATGTTGGAACATTGCTGCAGGGACTTGCTTCCATTCAGCCACAAGAGCATTACTGAGGTAGGACACTGATGTTGAGCAATTAGGCCTCGCTCGCAGTTGGGGTTCCAATTAATCCAAAAGGTGTTTGATGGGGTTGAGGTCAGGGTTCTGTGCAGGCCAGTCAAGTTCTTCCACACCAATCTCTCGGACTTTCCCAAACTGATTCCACAAAGTTGGAAGCACAGAATCGACTATGTCATTGTATGCTGTAGCGATAATATTTCCCTTCACTGGAACTAAGAGTGATCTTGGGCTTGTGTGCGGCTGCTCGGCCATGGAAACCCATTTCATGAAGCTCCCACGTTTGTGTGCTGAGTGTTGCAACCGAGGAAAGACACATTTTAGCACTCAGTGGACCAGTTCTGTGAACTTGTGTGGCTTACCACTTCGCGGCTGAGCTGTTGTTGCTCCTAGACCTTTTCACTTCACAATAACAGCACTTACAGTTGACCGGGGCAGATCTAGCAGGTCAGAAATTTTGACGAACTGACTTGTTGGAAATGTACGGTGCCACATTGAAAGTCACTGAGCTCTTCATGAAGGCCATTCTACTGCCAGTGTTTGTCTATGGAGATTGCATGACTGTGTGGTCGATTTGACCTGTCATCAATGGGTGTGGCTGAAATTGTCAAATCCACTCATTTGAAGGGGTGTACGCATACTTTTGTATATATAGTGTAGCTCTGGAACTAACACTACTGGTCCTCCTCACACTTGTTCTCAGATCATCTCTGACCTAAAGAAGGACAACTTCGACCTCAGGCTCCGCATCTTCTTCTACGAGGTGCTGCTGCAGCAGAGGTGTGACGACTCTGTCGAGGAAATGTACAAAACAGTGAGGGATCGGGATCAGAGACAGATCTTATGTACAGTTATGTAACTACTTTGAAGACATGTTGTACTGGTAGGCCTACTGTATAACTCCATGTATTTTTGTGTCAACACAGAACATTGACCTAAAGTTAGAAGTTGAAACACTGAAAGAGGAAATGAGGGAGCTGCAGACTTTCTCTGCCCTTGCACTGTAAATTTGGTCAAGGATATATAATTTTGACCGAATAGAAATACTATTGGTTGGTATTGTATCTAATCTGCCTGAGTTTTGTATGATCTAGTAACAATTACCCGGAGCAAATGGAGCAGCTCAGAGACTACAGCAACACCAAGATCCAGCTGCTGGAGAAACAGTTAAATCTTAGCATTTAGAATGAAGACTTACTCCCAGTAGCGGTGCGTGGTAGAAAAAAAAGCCATAGTACAACCTATGTGTTGTAATAATTGCGTTGTTTGCTCTATAACTTGTTAGTTCATATGCCTTGCCATTGTGATATATAGGCTTCAAGGCAGAGACAATAAGAAGACACAGCGTAAATTCAGCCAAGCCTTAGTTTCATAAAAAAACCGGAGAGCAACATCTGTCCAGTGGAGTACACAAAGCATATTGCATGTAACAATCAGTACATTACCTACAGTTTTGTCAATCAAGTTAATGTTTCGGACATTTTCAGACTACTAAATGAACACTGGAGAGTTTCCGCAAGTCGCAAAGAAAACAAGAGCTGCCTCCACTATTCAAGCACCATTTCAACTTCAGCATTTCAACATCATCACACCTATGCTTAGTCTAATACAGTGAAAACAAGATTCCCAAAACAATTTAGTCCAATCAACGTCATGTGGCTGTCCATGGTACTGAGTTGTTTGTGTGTGTGTGTGTGTGTGTGTGTGCGCGTGTGTGTGTGTGTGTGTGTGTGTGTGTGTGTGTGTGTGTGTGTGTGTGTGTGTGTGTGTGTGTGTCTATAAGTAGAAACAACATGTTGACCAATGCCATCCTCCTCTCCCGGTCTATGACTCTGTTATACAGTACACACTTTTAGTTTTTGTTGTCCTAGGCTACCTGGCAAAAATACTTGCTCGCTAGCCCAACTTCTTTTCATGGGCAACGATTATCCAGCTAGTTAACATTAGCCTACTACATCTAGCTACATATTGAACTTCCATCCTCTGAGGCCAGGAGCACAACGTATGAATTTATGGTTGGATCAGGATCGCCGTTATAATCATTGGCCAGTACGGAGAATTAAGTAAAACCACCTATCTCCATCCATGGCTAATTTAGGAAAGGGACAATTTTAGCTAGCTAGCCACCAGAGGACAACAACGAGATGCAACAATTAAAGTTTATTTCTGTCAGTGACGTTTGGTGTGAAGCCAAATCCAAACTGGCTTCCCTTGACACCTTCTTTTGGTGCGCCAGGACCATTTACAGTTCAGTTCACTTAGTTTAGCTCAAAGCTGATTTGCTATTATTGTATTTTTTTTTATCAAGGGAGGCCAAATGCTCGCTGGCTTCCCTTGCATTCAATGCTACGGGCGGCAACAATGTCTTACTCTTTTTGACCGGACAGCATCAGATAGATGGGCTACACATACTGAGACAGAGGGGCGCTGTTTCGCTCGCTTGGATGCTTTCTGCAGTGAGATACATTCAGCATCTTGCAAATTGATGGAACATTATGAAACACAGAGAGATGAAAGATAAATCATTTTATCGGCATCCATCAATACACACCACTGTGTATTCCATAACATTCTCCAATGTCCTCCAATAGTTGCTGAATATTGTTTCCAGTTATTTCTAGGATCTGGATTCGTCCAGAGTGGAGGTGGGAAAGTGACGGCCATGTTGGAGCATGAGAGGATGTGTTGCCTGGAACTGGACTAAAGACCTCCTTGTTTATTTTGTTCCCTCCATAGAATCACACACCAAACAAAGTTTGACCTTTCACATTACATCAATGGACTACCTCTCTCTCCCTCTTTAATTCTCTCTCTCTCTTCCTACACCTCCTTCTACTTCTCTTTCTCACAGGCTGATAGAGCAGCTGCAGGCATCTGTAAAGTCCCAGGAGGCTTTAATAGACCAGCTGAGGAACATTGGTGCTGGGGGGTAGCGGAGACTAGCCAACAGCCGACCCCAACCGCCAGCTGTCGTCTCTCATCGCTCAGAGAGCGATGGACCTGCAGGTCAGTGCGTGTGTGTGTGTGTGTGTGTGTGTGTCAGTCACTGACCTTTAAAAACTTTATTTCTCAGGCTCTGAAACATAATCATGGCAGAGAGAAGAGGAAATATGACAGACACCTGAAGGTTGGATGACCCACATAATTTTGGACGTAGTTCAATATTCAAGATGTACTGTATATACAATTCTACAGTGCCTTTAGAAAGTATCCATACCCCTCGGCTTATTCCAAATGTTGC
Source organism: Thymallus thymallus (assembly GCA_023634145.1). Taxonomy (NCBI): domain Eukaryota; kingdom Metazoa; phylum Chordata; class Actinopteri; order Salmoniformes; family Salmonidae; genus Thymallus; species Thymallus thymallus. Next base: position 22,434,483 of record CM042404.1, on the reverse strand, counting down.
TGTGTTACAGCCTGAATTCAAAATGAATAAATATATTTGTTTCTCTCACCCATCTACACACAATACACCATAATTACATTTTTGATACAGAAATATCTAATTTACATAAGTATTCACAGCCCTGAATGAATACTTTAAGAGCTTTCTACACCTGGACCGTGCAACATTTGCCCATTATTCTTTTCAAAATTCTTGGTGGTTGATTTTTAGTCGTTCAGTTATTATTGTTATTCATTTTTTATCCTCTTATGTTTGTTGTGTAGTAAATATTAACGTTTCTATTTTAATTGTTTTTATTAGTTTTTTCCTGTGAAGCACATTACGTTGCATTCCATGTCTGAAATGTGCTGTATAAATAAGGCTTGGTTTGATTTGATTTGATTAGACACCCGTTTTTAGGTCTTGCCATAGAATTTCAAGTAGATTCAAGTCAAAACTGTAACTCGGCCGCCCAGGAACATTCACTGTCTTCTTGGTAAGCAACTCCAGTGTAGATTTGGCCTTGTGTTTTAGGTTATTGTCCTGCTGAAAGGTGAATTCATCTCCCAGTGTCTGGTGGAAAGCAGACTGAACCAGGTTTTCCTCTAGGATTTTGCCTGTTCTTAGCTCCATTACATTTCTTTTTATCCATAACATGATGCAGCCACCACTATGCTTGAAAATATGGGGAGTGGTATTCAGTAATGTGTTGCATTGGATTTGCCACAAACATAACACTTGGTATTCAGGACTAAAAGTTAACTGCATTGCCACATTTTTGCAGTATTACTTTAGTGCCTTGTGCAAACAAGATGCATGTTTTGGAATATTTTTATTCTGTACAGGCTTCCTTCTTTTCACTCTGTCAATTAGGTTAGTATTGTGGAGTAACTACAATGTTGTTGATCCATCCTCAGTTTTTTACTATCTCAGCCATTAAACTCACCATTTGCCTCATGGTGAAATCACTAAACAGTTTCCTTCCTCTCTGGCAACTGAGTTAGGAAGGATGCCTGTAGCTTTGTAGTGACTGGGTGTATTGATACACCATCCAAAGTGTAATTAATAACTTCACCATGCTCAAAGGGATATTCAATGTCTGCTTTTTTATTTATTTATTCACTTACCAATAGGTGTCCTTCTATGCGAAGCCTTGCAAACCTCCCTGGTCTTTGTAGTCAAATCTGTGTTTGAAATTCACTGCTTGACTGATGGACCTTACAGATAATTGTATGTGTGGGGAACAGAGATGTTAAACACTATAATTGCAACGCACCTTATTATGTGACTTGTTAAGTACATTTTTACTCTTGAGCGTATGTATGATTGCCATAGCAAAGGGGTTGAATGCTTATTGATTCAAGACATTTCAGCTTTTCATTCTTTATTAATTGGTAAAAATTTAGAAAGCATAATTGGGGGCTATTGTGTGTAGTGACAAAAAATCTCAATGAAATCCATTTTAAATTCAGGCTGTAACACATCAAAATGTGGAAACAATGTCAAGGGGTGTGAATATTTTCTAAACCAAGTCACTATACCACCAAATTGGGCATCCCAAACAAAAACTAAAATTAACATAACATACGTAGTACCGTTTTTTTGTTGAAAGAACAGAGAATCACAAGATATTCTGAATCTAAAATAATTTTGTGATGATGATAATAATGGTGTTGATAACTCCACTATTCCAGAGCCGCAGGTGATGGCAGAGAAGGAATTTCAGTTGGCTGAGTGTTTCAAGTCAAGGAGCAAGAATCTGCCATCCAGAATCTCAACCACAATCTACATGAAAAAGACAGTGACAAGCAACAGGCTGTTGAGGTAAAAGAAGAGGATGTGGTAAGGTGGTAGAGCTTAGTGGTAGAGTGCATGCTTTGCATGTGTGATACCCTGGGTTCAATCCCTGGCGTCTCCACAAGAGTTTTGTGGTTGACTCATCTACCTTAGAGCATCGGCTAAATGACATAAATGTTAATTAAATTCCAATGTGATGGAGTTATTGAGGTTATATAATATCAAGTTGACCCATTCTTTAACCCCTGTCCCTTGTCTAATTTAGTCAAGCGATGGAGAGACGGACATGATAGGCCAGCTCCAGGAGAAAGAACTGCTGATCCTCGACAACCTGCAGTTTAGCCACGAGGATACAATCCATGTAACTCACAGCTATCCATACCGACCAAAGCTATTGTGTAGCTTTTATGCTGTATATCCATCCCTGAGTGTGTTGTTGTTGGTCTTTCCCCCAGACTCTTGAGAATGAACTGGTCAATGAGAAGATGAAGGTAACACACAAGCCTTTTCTCTCCGGGTCCTCTGTACTTTAATGGAGTTAAATAATCCACTTCTGGTGCGGCACGCTTGTTTAACCCTTCACATATATTTTTTTTTAAATACATGACATTGATGAACTGATAAACTGATCAGCTTTATCAGCATAGATAAGCAGATCATTATTATATGTCATCTGTTAAGGTACTGTAACTTACATACATTTATGTTCCTCTGTCTATCAGGAGCTCCAGGATGCTTTGGAACAGTCCAACAAAGAGATGTCAGAGGAAGATTTCCTCCTAACAGAGAATGAGATTAAACTGAAGGAGCTGGAAGCCACAGTAAAGACACTCAACTGCACGGAAAAATATGAACTGCCACAGGTATTAGGCCTACAAAAAGGCAGAATCAGAATATAAAAAAGCATACACGTAAGGTATTATATAATATCCATGGACTGTCAATACATATGTTCACTCAGGAGTGTGAAAGTGAACCAATTGTATCATTCTCTTTCTCAGGAGGGCCATGTGTGCACATGCCCTGAGATTACCACTGGTCACCAGCAGGAGTCAGTGTTACAGCAGCTGCTTGAAGAGGTGAAGGAGGCTTCTGAGGTGAGAGTTTGCTTATTGTAAGTTTCCATACCTTTGTTAATTGTTGGAAATAGAATAGATTGAATGCTCCTGTTCCACATCCAAGATGTTATAAACATCCAATACTTGGCCTCAATGCATACTGTTATTTCCTGGTGGTGATTCCAGCACTTAACCACATATTGATTGTGGTTTGTTAACGGATAACAACTTCCCTATATTTTCTTAGCGAGCCAAGGATGAAATCTTCACTGCCATTGAAGGGAAAGGAAACAACAGCTCTTCAAACCTGTCTCTACTGCTGCAGAAGCTAACCGATCTGCAAGATAGGAATGGCCAGCTGTCTTGCTGTCAACATCTGATGAATGTATGTTTGCTTCACTTGCCTCCCCCTCTGGTGAAACTATCTCCCCTGTGAAATATCAAAACAAATTGATATATCATATTCATTCGTATTTTTGGATGTTGTATTTTAATAATACAATGTGTTGAGTTGAGCAGAGTGTGGGTGCTCTGATGCGAGAGCGAGAAGTGGAGATGGATCAGACCAGGGGTGTGTTTGAGCGCGTGCAGGGAGCCAAGCAGGAGAAGAGCCTGTCCCAGACAGTACGAGACAAGGACAAGGCCATCGCACACCTACATGATGCTCTGGACACAAAGGACAAGGACATGAAGGTACAGGAGGACACATATGCTTTTGAATGCAGAGATAACGGACATAATCCCCCATCCACTTGAATTGCTGTATTCTCCAAAAATGCAAGTCAGGAGATTCTGGATGTTGCTAAATAAACAGCTAGTGAATGTAAAATTATTTGGAGGAAACAACAGTATCAATGCTCAAGTGCTAAAGGTAGCATAAAACCTCAAAGTGATACTTTGGGATTTTAGCAATGAAGCCCTTTACCTATTCCTGGATACCATTTGTGGATACCATGAGTGCAGTTTGAATTAACTTGCTAACTAGTGTTAGTGCAAATACTAACTAGTGTTAGCACAATGACTGAAAGTCTATGGTAACGGCAAATTTGTATAACTAACCCAAGCTAGACCACAGCCTGTCGTTTCCAATGGGAGCAAATCAATCATAGATTAAGCAAGGAGGTTGGCAGAGCCAAGCACGAGCTAGCGAGATCCTATTGGCGTGTTCTAGCATGTATTTGCATATTTCCGTTAGGGAACGCCTACTCTGTGAAGTACACATGTGCAATCCTTCTAAACAACACAATTAAAAGAATTGGGCAAAGGGTAATGTCTACAAAACTTAGTCCACTATGTTCATAACAGATTCTAGTTTTGGGAACAGAAATCTTTATTGAGACCAAATGTTTAATGGATGAGAAGATTTGCAGAATGTCGGACAAAATACATCTCGCTTCATCTCCCACTGCCGGCCACTGAGCTTCCTCTCATCACCATATTTGGTGGTGAGTGGAAATGCCAGCCAGATGGTTCAGATTTATACATCCGGTGAAACATCTGACTTATTGTTCTATCTGTGGTAACAGCTAGCATAGACTTCCAGTCATTGCATGCTAGCTGTTGCCATAGTTTTCCAGTCATTGCGCTAACGCTAGTTAGCATTGGCTCGCAAAATGACCTCTAACTTCCTTCATACTGGATGTGTAGACATAAAAATGGTATCCATGAGTTAATCTGACTCTGGGGAAGTAGATAAAGGGCTTCATTGCCAAAGTATCCCTTTAATGCCTTTAGAGCAAATCTATAAGGAATGTATTTCCTCATACAAAAGTCACATAGACTAGGGGTCTCAAACCTAGGAAGCTGTTATTTTGTAACCATGTTGATATCAGGGGTGCGAAATTAATTTTGCCCCAGGATCCGCATTCAGTCTTCAACAAGGTCTGGAGGGACGCACTGAAAATGTGTTATATTTACTCACAATCAAAATATGATAACGGTAGTCCTCTATCCATAATTTTTAGACGTCTAGCTTTCATGTTGGTGTTTATTAGCAAGCTGGACACAGTCAAGAAACATAAATGTAGGTCCATTATAATTTCTAACGTTTTTTATATATAGTTTATTTACTCTAACCACCGGCGGGCTGGATTGGATCCCCTCACGGGCTGGATCCATAAGTTTGACACCCCTAGTCTATATGGACTTTTTGTATGTGTATAACTCTCAAGTGATTGCAGTGGAGTGGAGACCCATGGTCTACTATAATGTGCCACTAATTTAGTTGATGATACAGCTACTCAACCTACTGCAATACATCTGATAGATATAATTTCATTTTTATTCCTGTCACTTTCCTGTAGTCTTTAGAGTCTGTGATTAAGGGCTTGGAGCAGGAGCTCCAGGAGAAAAACGTTATAATCTCCCAGCTACAGGAGGTGGTCAACAGGAAATCAGAGGATCTGGAGGTAGATTGACAATCCAAGTCATTATTTGGTCATTATTATGTAATTTCCATTTAACCATTTCATATCCAGTGAAATGTCAAGTAAAATGTTGTGAAATGAATCAAACTTTTTCTGGACTGTTTGTCTAATCTCTCTCCCCAGATCATGGTTGGCCGGTTGCATAGCCAGACTGAGGATAGCAACAAAGAGCTGGAGAAACTGGAACAGAGGCTCAAAGAGACAGAAGCCATTTTGGTTCAGACAACCCAGGAAAAGGAGACACAGCTGATAGACCATCAACTTGAAATTGAGAAACTACAAGGTGAAGCTGAGGGCAGCAACAGGAAATTGGAGCAGCTGGAGGAGAAACTCAAGGAAACAGAGGACATTTTGGCTCAAACCACTAACAAACAGCTGCAGGACAATCAACTCACAGACAGGAAACTACAGGGTCAAGTGGAGTACAGTGACAGGAAGTTGGAGCAGCTGGAACAGAGACTCAAGGAGGCTGACATTTTGGCTCAAACCATTGACGATAAGGACAAACTGTTGATAATCAACTGCAGAACGGAAACTACAGAGCTACACTGAGTACAGCAGTAGGAAGCTGGGGCAACTGGAACAGATGTTAAAAGAGAAGGACGTCCTGTTCATGCAGAACACAGCAGACAAGGCGAGGCACCTGACAAACTACAAACTCACAGTAGAGAAGCTTAAGTCTCATATCACTGTCAATTAACAGATGTTCAAGGTAAAGAGAGTAGGTTCCGCCAGAGCCATAGATAGGTGTGCATCTCAAATGTCACCCTATTCCCTATGCATAATAGTACACTACCGTTGGCCTTAATTGTCTGTCTCCTCTCTTTCCTTTAATCACAGACGTTGAGACAAGGCTGCCAGAAACTGATTTCTATTTTCTCTTTGAAGGAGCTGAGCGAACATTACAGCCAGATTCTGGCCAAACACACACTGGAGCTTGAGGACTATGGGAAGAGGCAGGAGCAGCTATCCACAGCACAGACTCAGGTCTCTGAAGTCAGACAACGCCTGACTGAGAGGGAGCAGGTCATCAAGGCACTGTAGATGTGACTATCAGGACTGGGTTCATTTCCGTTGTAATTCAATAAATTCAGGAAGTAAACTGAAGTTCCAATTTCTAATTTCCTACTCTTGTCTTACTGTGGGTTTTTGATCAGGGCCTAAAGCAGCTTGTAGTCCAGAGGGAAAAGGGTAGAAGTAATCTGCGGCAGAGAGAGACTCTGGACTCTGACAACACACCATCCCAGAGAACAGTGAATGTGAGTGGAAGCGGTCTGTCTGTGGTCTGGGACTGTCTGTTGCTGAAGTGTGTCATTGTGGCAGACTCATAAAGACCTCCTTACACTCTCATTCCTCTTTTAATTTCTTCCTACCTCACTCTTATTTTTCAGTTTTACCCTCCTCTCAGTTCCTCCTGCTAAGGCTGGCCCGACCAGTTGTGAGAGCTGTCTCCAGCTCCTGCAGCAGAATAATGGCAGTCTGCTGGACAGATTGAGGGCTAGTGAGAGACTCATCAAGACCCCGTACAGCCAGCTGGACCTGTGCAGAGCCATAATGGCTCAGAGAGAGGGAGGCGATGGATGCAGTTTCACCCCCTCTACCTCACTCACAATGGATAAAGAAATGGAGGAGCAGCAGTAGGAGATTCTGAGGCTGAGACAGAGGCTGGAGGAGACTGGAAGCTCCTGGAGCAACTGGAGAGCCATAAGGTCCAGCAGGCAGCATCCCAGGCAGGAGCTCAGGAGGCAGGGACAGAGATGGGCCAGAATCACCCAGGTCAGTCAGACATAAGGTTAATTATTTATTTAATTAGGGCCGAATCATAACTTGAGATGCACGCTTAACTTGATGTCCAGGTATGCATGCTGAGACAGAGAATGAAGGAGGCTGTAGTTGAGACAGCCTGTGAGCTCACATGGCTCCAGAGAGAGAGAGAGCGGAGCACTGAGGGAGGAGAGAGAGAGGCTGACAGAGGGGCTTGCACGCTCTGAGGACAACAACAGGAGCCTGGAGGGCTCACTCAGCTCCACACGGGAAGAAATGCATTAGTTCTAAGGTGACCAAAGCTTTGACAATGTGATTTTCTGGATTTTTTTCCACTCATTTTGTCTCTCATAGTTGAAGTGTACCTATTATGAAAATTACAGGCCTCTCTCATCTTTTTAAGTGGGAGAACTTGCACAATTGGTGGCTGACTAAATACTTTTTTGCCCCACTGTATATGGTTCTGCGGTTTTTACATCGCTGTTGAGCCTTGATAGGATTCAGATTCAGAAAATGTTAATGTCCTCAGAGAGGCAATTCATTTTGCAGCAGTCATAAAACATATCACATATAAAAAATAAATAGAAATTGATATTTACAAGCAAATAGGCAGGGTAAGGGAAGTTTCATAGTGCAAGTGCTAAGTACAATTAGTCCAACATTTTGTTAAGTTGCAGAATTGCATTCGGAATAAAATAGTACTTTTTTAACCTTAGTTAGGCTGTACCTGCGGCCAGAGGGAAGGAGATGGAATTCGGAGTGGTGTGGGTGGGAAGAGTCAACCGCTATTTTATTCGCCTTCTGGAGGGCTCTGCCCAGGTAGATGCAAATGAGGGCACTGTGAGTAAAACTATAAAACTACACCGGTTGAGGCTTTACAAGTAGATACTGGGGAAATGCCACTATCCCTTAGAATAACTAACATTATTTATCTGTATATTCAACAGAAATGGTTGCGATAATTGTTGGATTGTAATGGATAGAGGAGGTGCAACTGACTCTACATCAGTTTTGTGTAGTTTAAGATCTGGAATTCAGAATGTGAGGATTTACAGTTAGAAATAATGATGCTGTTGTTGGGGTTACAAAAAAATGGTATTCAAATTATGTTCTGTTGGATTCTGGCTCATACAGGTGTTTATGGAAATGATATAGTAGATATAATAGCAAATAGAGCAGTGAAAAATAATATTGTGGATATACAGGTGCAGTTGGGTAGAGGGGAAATTAAAACATTGATTTGGGAAAATGGGCTAGAATGCTGGCGGAGACAATGGATGAATGTAGTAAGGGCAGACATTTTTATAATACAAGGAAATATGTACGGTAGATAGTGTCATACAATGGGAACAGAAGGGAGGAGGTTATGTTGTGTAGGAGGAGATTTGGGCATACAGGGTTTAATTCATCTTTGAAATTGACAGGGAAACATGGTACTGTAATGTGTAATGGCTGTGTATAGAGGAAACGGTTAAACTTATTTTTTGTGAAATGTGTAAGCTAAAAAAGAGAGAGGTTGTTTGACAGGGTCAGAGAGGTTGGACGGGAATGGAGAGTGGGTGGCATTTTGGGTGGGGATGATGGGAGTAGTGAGGTTTGTAAGGAATTATTTTATTTTATTTGAAATGTGGGGTTAGTTAAGAGAATATACTGTAGTGGTGTCGATAGGCCGTGACCGGCCATACACTCCAGTACAGTAGGTGGCGGTATATGCACCGTTCAGTTGGTTGCGATTCGCCAATAAAACCTGAACAAGTAGTAGTGTGCACCGATTAGGAATAACACGCGATTTGGCTCGTTTGTTTGAATATTGTTTTTTTTAAACTGGTAACGTGTTTGAACCATTGGTTTGAAGAAACGTACCAGCTTCAGCAGATACAATGTCGGCGTTTATTGTAAGTTTCTCGCTTGATCAGTCACATTTCTTAAGCGTCTACTGAAGTCGAGTCCTGAAGGCCATGGATGGATAGTCTCGTTTACAGTTAGGTCACTGGTACTGCTGATTTCATGCTAACCAGCGCCTGTAATGTTGTGCATTAGCAAGCTATTTAATGCCCAAACAAATGCTATTAAGTGGTATGCACTGTAGGTAGTTCGATAGTTATGTTCTGCCCAAATGGCTACTATGAAATTGTGTGTAAACTTGGACGTGAGGGGATAGGCTCTGTAGTTAGTTTGTTATACATGTTTGTCCGTAAGTGTAACGGACATAATTAACATTAGTCGAAAACGTATAATATTCTAGCCGAAATCATAGCTGGTACAAGTTACGTAACATTATTGTTGTCAGCATTAGAGATCAGCACAGTATGCAGCTAGTGACATAAAAATATACAAACTACAGACAGTAAATGGCCCAGATTGTTAAAATGACAGTCATATAAAGATTAACTTGCAACAGTCACCCTCACACAGTCTAGCCTGAATTGACCTGTTTGCCCTGCTGTATTTCAGGCCCACCCTTCGGTGCGGATCAGGGGTACAGAGCACACCTACAACCCAGTGCTATGTCAGGATGACAACTGCTCAGGCAAGGACAAGGGAACACATACGCATTGCCCTTTCTGCACTGTGGCTGAGGCTTACCAGGACCCTGTCATCTTACTGGCTCACTACCGCATCAAACACGTTGACAAGGGCATTGTCTTTGCTGGTGAGAGGCTTTAACACCTATTTAATTTGTACCTTTATTTAACTAGGTTAGTCAGTTAAGAACAAATTCTTATTTACAATGACAGCCAATCTACAGGGACAGCCATGGTAGTACAGCATCCCTGGAGCAAATGAGGGCTAAGTGCTTTGCTCAAGGACACATTGACAGGTTTTCACCTTGTCGGCTCAGGGATTCGATCCAGCAACCTTTCGGTTACTTGCCCAACACTGACCGCTAAGCTACCTGCCGCCCTAGACAAGAGAGTAGATAATAGATTCAAGGGTGGTATGACATTGCCAAAAGATTTCAGTATATGTATATTTATTTATTGGTAGAAAAAAAATACACACCCTACAACATTATAGCAAGCTTTTTGTCCCCCGATCTACTCCACTTCAGGCCTAATAGTGCTTCGATGCTGCAACCACTGTGAGATCGTGGGCACCATCAAAGGGGAGAAGAGGTTCAAGGGAGCCCACTGGCACTGCTACCGCTGCCGAAACGGCTTCAACCGCAGAGATGAGGCTATTAAACACTATAAGACCCACTTCCGGAACCCCCACACCACCTTCCAGATACAGGTCACACCGGTACTGGCACCAAACCACTTTAATGAAACATACAGTGCCTTCAGAAAGTACCCTTGACTTATTCCACATTTGGTTGTTGCGGCCTGATTTCAAAATGTATTAAATATATTTTATTTCTCACCCATCTACACACAATACACCATAATGACAAAGTGAAAACATACTGTATATTTTTTTGCAAATGTATTGAAATGTAAATACCTAAATATCTAATTTACATAAGTTTTCACTCCCCTTTGCTATGACATTGCAAATTGAGCTCAGGTGCATCCAGCTTCCTTTGATCATCCTTGAGATGTTGCTACAACTTGATTGGAGACAACCTACGGCCAATTCAATAGTTTGGACATGATTTAGAAACAAACACACCTGTCTATATAAGGTCTCACAGTTGACAGTGCATGTCAGAGCAGAAATTATACCAAGGAACTTTCCATAGATCTCTGAGAAAGAATTGTGATGAGGTATATATCTGGGGAAGGGTATAAAACCATTTCTAGAGTGTTGAAAGTTTCCAAGCACACAGTGGTCTCAGTCATTGGGGAAATTGAAGAAATATGAAACTACCCGGACTCTGCCTGGACCTGGCCGTCCGACCAAACTGAGCAACCGGGCAAGAAGGGCCTTGGTCAGGGAGGTGACGAAGAACCCAATGACCACTCTGACAAAACTACACAGTTTTGGCTGAGATGGGAGAACCTGCCAGAAGGACAAGTCTCTACAGCACTTCACCAATCTGGTTTTTATGGGAGAGTGGAAGGACGTGAAAGACTGAGATCAAAACATTCTGTGGTCTGATGAGACAAATTTTACTCTTTGGCCTGAACGCAAAGCGCCATCTTTAAAAATATTTAAAAAAACATTTTTACTCCAGATACAAACTTCTACATGCAAACAACTTACAAATACACACAATGACTATATCTCATCTTCCCAGATCTACAGGCAAATCCTTGATGAGAACCTAAAACTGGGGTGACAATTTACGTACCAACAGGATGAGTGACCCAGCCAAAGCCCCGACTTGAATCCCATTAAATCTGTGGAAAGACTTGAAGATTGCTGTTCACCGCCACTCCCCATCTAACTTAACAGGACTTGAGAAAATCTGCAAGGGAGAAAATCCCCAAATCCAGATGCAAAGCTGACACCGACATACACAAGACGAAACAAAGCTGTAATCCCCGTCAAAGGTGCTTCTACAAAGTATTGACTAAGGGGTGTGAATGTTTATGTAAATGAGATTTCTGTATTTAATTCTCCAAAAATTTGCTAACTTTTCTAAAAACATGTTTTCACTTTGTCATTATGGGGTATTGTGTGTAGATCGGTGAAAAGAAAAATCGATTTAATCCATTTTGAATTCAGGCTGTAACAACAAATTGTGGCTTAAGTCAACAGGTATGAATACTTTCTGAAGGCACTGTTAACCATTGAATACTGTGAGCATGGTATACAGCTCTGGAAAAAAATTATAATTATTAAGAGGCCGCTGCAAAATTATCAGTTTCTCTGGTTTTACTGTTTATAGGTATGTGTTTGGGTAAAATGAAAATTGTTTTATTCTATAAACTACTGACAACATTTCTCCCAAATTCCCCCCCAAAATATTGTCATTTAGAGCATTTATTTGCATAAAATGACAACTGGTCAAAATGACAAAAAAGATGCAGTGTTGTCAGACCTTGAATAACAGGGTCTTGATCTAGTGGTCCTCCATCCACACCTTGATTGACCTGGCTGTGTGGCATGGAGCATTGTCCTGCTGGAAAAACCAATCCTCAGAGTTGGGGAACATTTGTCAGAGGAGAAGGAAGCAAGTTTTCTTCCAGGACAACCATGTACGTGGCTTGATTCATGCGTCCTTCACAAAGGCTGCCCGATTCCAGCCTTGCTGAAGCACCCCCAGATCATCACCGATCCTCCACCAAATTTCACAGTAGGTGCGAGACACTGTGGCTTGTAGGCGTCGCCGTCTAACCATTAGACAACCAGGTGTTGGGCAAAGCTGAAAATTGTACTAATCAGAGATGATGACCTTACTCCAGTCCTCTACGGTCCAATCCTTATGGTCTTTTGCAAACCTCAGCCTGGCTCTTCTTTCCTTCTCATTGATGAAGGGCTTTTTTCTATCTTTGCATGACTTCAGCCCTGCCCCTAGGAGCCTGTTTCTAACCGTCCTCGCCGTGCACTTGCTGCCATTTGCCATTATTTTTGTAGGTCACTTGATGTCATCCTACGTTTGTTGAGTGACATTTGAATGAGTTGGCGGTCATCCCTGTCAGTGGAGAGTCGTTTTCGCCCTCTGCAGGTCTGTAGCGTTGTTGTCCCCAATGTTTTCTGCTTGACCTTGTTCTTATGAACCGCCGTCTTTGAAATTGGAAGCAACCTGACACTCACTATATCCCTCTGCCAGTAAAGCCAGCATTGAACCCTTCTTTTCCTCACTCAAAACTTTCCTTTTCAATTCTTTTGGCATGGTCAATAGTTATTTTTTGATTCCAATTACTTTTGAGGTACTACTAGCACTGTTTTTGCCATCCAGCTGGTTCTATTGCAAGAGCATAGTGACGACCACAGCAGTGGTTTTTATACTTTTCCTTGTTAAATAAGATGTGGTTCAGGTGATCACCTAATCAGCACCTCATTCAGTAGAATGAGGTGTGCCTGTGTTGGAATTCAACAGACACTGGAATGGAATGGCTGCCATACATGTAGAGATGCTGATTTAAGAAGAATTTGCAGTGGTCTCTTAATTTTTTACAGAGCTGTATATGCAAGCACAGTACCCTCTGTGTCATAGGTAAACTCTCAGCAGTAACCTTAGAATGTTTACCAATGGCAGGGTATATTCTGTCCATTCACAATCTCCTTTCTCGGCTTTCAGGAGGTGAATAGCCGGCAATATTATGAACAGAATCCGGAGGCCCACCCTAAAGCCTATGGAGGGCTGGAAGTGTGTTCTGGTTCTGGGGCAGAGGGATGTGCAGTTGGGGCCACGGTGGCCCAGCCAGTCCTCAACACTGAAACCCTGCTCACTGTCGAACACAAGGTTTAATATACAGTTCATTCGGGAAGTCAGACCCCTTGACTTTTTCCACATTTTGTTAGGTAGAGCCTTATTCTAAAATTGATTTAAATGTTTTTTCCCCTCAATCTACACACAATACCCCATAATGACAAAGCAAAAACAGGTTTTTAGAAATGTTTGCAAATGTATAAATAAAAAAAACAGAAATATGACATTTACATAAGTATTCAGACCCTTTACTCAGTACTTTGTTGAAGCACCTTTGGCAGCGATTACATCCTTGAGTCTTCTTGAGTATGACGCTACAAGTTTGGCACATCTGTACATCTTCTCTGCAGATCCTCTCAAGCTCTGTCAGGTTGGATGGGGAGCGTTGCTTCACAGCTATTTTCAGGTCTCTCCAGAGATGTTAGATCGGGTTCAAGTCTGGGCTTTGGCTGGGCCACTCAAGGACATAGAGACTTGTCCCGAAGCCACTACTGCGTTGTCTTCGCTTTGTGCTTAGGGTCATTGTCCTGTTGGAAGTTGAACCTTCACCCCAGTCTGAGGTCCTGACGGAGCAGGTGTCCATCATGGATCTTGCTGTACTTTGCTCTGTTCATCTTTCCCTCGATCCTGACTAGTTTCCCAGCCTCTGCCACTGAGAAACGTCTGCACAGCGTGATGCTGCCACCACCATGCTTCACCGTAGGGATTCAGGCCAATGAGTTCAATCTTGGTTTCATCAGACCACTCTACCATAAACACCTGATTGTTGGAGTGCTACAGAGATCGTGGTCTTTCTGGAAGGTTCTCCCGTCTCCACAGATGAACTCTGGAGCTCTGTCACAGTGACCATTGGGCTCTTGGTGGTTCCTAACTTCTTCCATTTAAGAATGATGGAGGCCACAGTGTTTTTGGGGGCCTTCAATGCTGCAGAAATGTTTTGGTACCCTTCCCCAGATCTGTACCTTGAGACAATCCTGTCTCGGAGCTCTACGGACAATTCCTTTTGACCTCATGGCTTGGTTTTTGCTCTGACATGCAGTGTCAACTGTGGGACCGTATATAGACAGGTGTGTCCCTTTCCAAATCATGTCCAATCAATTGAATTTACCACAGGTGGACTCCAATTAAGTTGTAGAAACATCTCAAGGATGATCACTGGAAACCGGATGCACCTGAGCTCAATTTAGTCTCATAGCAAAGGGTCTGAATACTTATGTAAACAAGGTATTTCAGTTTTTTGTTTTTATTACATTTGCAAAAATGTCTAAACCTGTTTTCGCTTATTCATTATGGGGTATTGTATGTAGATTGAGGGCAAAAATTAATTTAATACATTTTAGAAAAAGGCTGTAATATAACAAAATGTGTAAAAAGGGAAGGGTTTCTGAATACTTTCAGAATGCGCTGTATGTCTCATAAGTGTTGTGTAGTAGTACGGTACTGGGAGATGGGTTCATGTTGTATTGTGCAGCGTGTGTTACATGGCCTGTTGCTTGTGCTACTTATTGGTGCCGCTGAATTTTCAACAGCGGTAGCGCCACACGTGCTAAAAAGGTTCACCTTGAGCCCAACACAGGAGGTGTTCATGTCAAGTAACTTATGTCTGGTGATTGGTGCCTGCTCTGGTTGAAGGACAGCAGCGTGAACAACAGGATCCTAGTGGTGGCCGAAAGGGAGGTGGGGCCTTCCCAGCATACCCTGGACCGGACCCAGACGCTTGTTCTCATGGACCCTGATGGACAGGGAGGTAACCTGATCTACGAGGAGGCGACCAGCATTATCACCGAACAGGTAACGGCATTAACTTTTGTTGTGTAGGCAGATTCTGCTATAGTACTAGTGCCCTTTTCTTGAAGTATTGAGTGCTCTCGGTTGTCTGCATTGAGCTGTGTCTTTGCTAATGTTGTACCCAGGGCTCTAAAGTGCGACCATATTGGTCACATATCCTCCTAAATATTTTGCTGTGCGACCTGGATTTTTATTTTGGGAACACCAGTGTGACTAGGAATACAAATCACCCAGAATAATTGTTATTATTAGCAACTTGTGTCCATTTTAATATCGAGGAATATTTCACTTTGTCTGGTCATACAAGTAACAACATGAATTTGTGCATGAGGCAGAAATTATCACCATCAGCTGGAAGACATGTCCCCTTTTTGGTCACGGTCAGTCCCTCTGCAGCTCTCTCCCTACCTCCGCTGAAACTGAACATCAGATGCAGTCACCATCAATCATCCCAATAAAATAAAAACCAGATTATTTCAATGTATGCTTACTCAGCTGTGCCTCACAAGTAAGACCACAACTGATATATTATAGGGCCCTATAAAATCTCCGCTGTGGAGATCACGGACGGAATCACGGAATCCAGACCAAACAGAATTCCACAATGTTATAAAATGTATTGAACATAGTAGGAAATCAACTAAATGTATTGAAGTTATTGAAGAAAATGTATTAATTTGCGCAAGATTGTCATAAGGCATGAACAAAGTGCTTCAGGGATTCATATTGTCCTTCAACTTTCTGAAGAGGCAACGCATAGGATGCACCTGTCTGTGTGCACGTTTGTGTAGCTATGAGAGATGAGGGCCTGCCCGCCATTTAGGCGGTAGATTGACAAGGTCGCCATTTTCCGGGCTAAACTTATCAAGATGCACCTCTAACCCCAAAAACAATGACAATTTCTCTCAACCAGTGGCATATGGGGTTTTTAGGTGAGTGCTGATGCTGCTCTGTGATAAGCAGTGCCCACTTTGTCAAAGGCAGGGGCGCAAATTATTTTGCTTGTCCATTCCCAGCGCGCCACTTCAGGGTGCTGTTGGAGAGACTCGTCACTGCAGCGCCCCAATAAAGTAAGAAATGCGCTAATATGTTACCAAACACCAAATCCTAAAAACAGGACAGGTCATAGTCAGGATACTGATTGTCCAGGAGTTTCACCCTGTTGGCTAAATTGTCATGATCAGTGGTATATTTTTTAATGAGCTGATCACATCGAAAAAGAAAATAGCCTACTGCATTTCCCATTGTGTAAACACCTTGATTCTCATTGCAATAGGCACAGGATAACTCCTGGTGAAGCCTTGCGTTCCTATTTTGTATTTATTTTTCTCACGCTGTTGGCGGTAGGTGCACCCGATTCAGCTGCACTGTGCGCCGGGTAGGCGACATGTTCCAATTTTGAACTATTGCATGTGTCTGATGGTACAAACTCAGCCTTCCCCGCGGGCCTGTAGAGAAAATCAAGTGCACTATAGGCCTACCGCTGGCCAATGGGATGGCTCAGATGACAATGTCTGCAGTAACGTGGCAGACGTAAAAGGAAGTTGATACTGTGAGATTTCAAAACTTTTATTAAAACCATCAGACTGTCAACGAGTACAGCAGAGCTGCTGTTTTTATTAGTTCATGTTTAAGTTCTTACTCAGCATTGTCAATGCTTGTTCTTCCTACTTCCACTCCTTACAACCAGCGCTGCAGCTGTAATGAATGAGTAGGAAAGTGTATCGATAGGCTTGCATTGTTATTATTAGCAGCTTGGGTCTTTTTTTAAAATCAAGGAATATTTCACTTTCTCTGTTCCTAGGAGTAACAACATGAATTTGTGCATGAGGCAGAAATAATGCGGTGCAACTCAAGTTTTGCCATTAGCTGGAAGACGGTGGCCCTCCTTGGTCAGTTTAAGTCGGAGGAAAGGGAGAGCGGAGGGATGTTGAGAGGCGGACCCTCAGTCTACTGCTCTCTTCCTCCACTGAGACTGACCATCAGATGCAGGCACCATAAGCCCAGTAAAATAAAAATAAAAAGCACATTCATTTAAATGTGTGCTCACTCAGCTGTGCCTCACAAATAATACAACTGATCTATTACCAGTGTGATCATATAGCCTACCTCAACAAAAAATTGTCCAAACAACTGCATTGGCAGGGCAATTCAAGCAAAGCCAATATGCGGCGATACCACAGGAGGCTGCTAAGAGAACGGCTCATAATAATGGAATGGAGCAAATGGAATGGCATCAAACACCTGGCAACCATGTGTTTGCTGTATTTGGTACCCTTCCGCTCCAGTCATTACTTCCAGCCCAATAATGTATTGGGCCTATAGCCTACTGAACAAACCTCATTGCTACAGTACTGTTTTTAATAGGTTAATGTTACATGGGTGTACGGTTTTTTTTAAGTAATGTTTAAAAAAAAATCTGAGCGGTAGATCTCGGCTTGAAAGTATTTGTATCAACATTTTAGCGTTTTTATAATAAACAATGTATTTAAGACTCAAAATTGAGCTCCTGTGCATCCTTGATCAGCCTTGAGATGTTTCTACAACTTGGAGTCCACCTGTGGTAAATTCAATGGATTGGACATGATTTGGAAAGGGACACACCTATCTAATATAAGGTCCCACAGTTGACAGTGCATGTCAGGACAAAAACCAAGCCGTGAGGTCGAGACTGGATTGTGTCTCCATCCTTACGGTGAAGCATGGGGTGGCAGCATCATGCTGTGGGGATGTTTTTCAGCGGCAGGAACTGGGAGACTAGTCAGGATCTAGGCAAAGATTAACACAGCTAAGTACAGAGATCCTTAATGAAAACCTGCTCCAGAGCACTCAGGACCTCAGACTGGGGCGACGGTTCATATTCCATCAGGACAACGACCCTAAGCACACAGCCAAGACAACACAGGAGTGGCTTCGGGACAAGTCTCTGAATGTCCTTGAGCCTGGAATTGAATCTGATTAAACATCTCTGGAGAGACTTGAAAATAGCTGTGCAGCAACACTCCCCATCCAACCTGACAGAGTTTGAGAGGATCTTCAGAGACGAATGGGAGAAACTCCCCAAATACAGGTGTGCCAAGCTTGTAGCGTAATACCCAAGAAGACTAGAGGCTGTAATCGCTGCCAAAGGTACTTCAACAAAGTACTGAGTTAAAGGGTCTGAATACTAATGTAAATGTGATATTTCATATTTTTTTATACCTGTTTTTGCTTTGTCATTATGGGGTATTATGTGTAGATTGGGGGGGGGGAAATGTATTTAATTAAGTAACCTAACAAAATGTTTAAAAAGTCAAAGGCTCTGAATACTTTCCCAAGGGCTCTGTAGTATTGGTGCGCGAGTCAGCTGTTTGTTTCCTCAATACTTGTCTGCCGGCTTTATATAGCAAGCCACGGCTACGTGACTCACTGTCTGTAGGAGTGAACAATTTTGTGAATGGGGTGGTGTACCTAAATAAACTAGTCACTTAATTGAAATTGCTCAAGAATGATACATTTATGGATAAAAAATAAATAATGGATTTTCTTTTTATTCAACCCGCCCTGCGGATGTAACCGTGGAGACTGCGGGTTGAGTCAACCCGTGCATCCCTACAATATAGGCATTTATCTCAATCAAGCTATAAGTGTATGTGCTAACTTTGTTAAGTTGGGAGCATCAGTGCTACCAATGAATTTTTTATTTAATTTAGAGCCCTGATTGTATCTATGGTTGTCCATTGCAGGGCGAGGAGGGTCTGGAGCAGACCCTGCAGATGGAGAAGCATCTGCTGGAGCTCCACCAGAAGAACGAGACCCTTCGGCAGGAGAAGGACGCCATGGAGAAGAGGCTGAAGGCAGAGATCCAGAGACTTAATGAACAGGTACATTGACCGGAGACTTGAAGGCTAAGATACTCAAGACCATTGTCCTTACGTCAGGTGGCATCCCTGTGCGATGATTTTCCCTGGTCCCTCAATCTCTGCAGGCAGAGTAGTCGTACTGTCTGATGTGAGACAATTCCCCCCCCCCCCCCTTCCCCCTCCCCAACGGAAAACATACTATTTTATTGTGTCCATTCCAACTTCTTTCTGTACTTCTGATGTGGCCATGTTGATGTGTCCCCCTCCCCTGTGCTGTGGCGCACCCCAGGTGGCCAGTCTGGCGCAGGCCAACGTCAAGATATTTGAGGAGCTGAAGCTGTACCGCTCTGCAGAAAACAGCCAGCAGAGAATCGATCAGCTGGTGAGCGGAGGCTTTTAACTGCCACTGTAGTGATGATCCAAAGTGTTTGTTGAATACTCTCAAGGCCACATGCCAGATGTAAAACAATGTGTAAAGCCTCTTAGAAGAGCTATGCATTCTGTATGATTAGTTAAAATTCACAAGCTTTAAAAGTATTCACGAGCTGGAATGTCAAAGGGCTTTATTACCCACTTAAGCAAAGTGGTTTCTCGTTTAAAAGTAGCCATAATTTTGTAAATCCGCTGAACATCACACATCATTTCGGCTCATTGGGTGATATAAGAGTCTGACAGCTGATGTTTCCTGTCTGTGTCTCAGGTGAAGAGTTTGGAGGAGCGGTACCGCGCTCTCATCCACACCCAGCTAGCCTCCCTGAGGACAGAGCTACTGCGCCAGGCAGGAACCGCAGTACCCCTCAACGGCCACTCGGCGCTCACCGTCAGCCTTATTGGTGAGGAGGCCACTGGCCGTGGGGAGATGACTTTCCTGAAGGAAGAACAGAGTGAAACAAGGGTAGAGGGGGAGGAAGAAGCATTGACCATGGTTGTGGTTCAGATGGGCCCTGACCCAGGGGACTTGGTACCAATATCGAGTGATGTATGTTTTGTGGCTGGGCAGGAGGAGGATTCATCGGTTCCTGAGCTGTACAGTGTTGACTCTGGGGCAGAGGACTTCCAGAATTCTACTGAAGGCCTTGAAGACAAAGAGGGGGAGGAACCATCTTTGTCAAGGAAGCGCAGACCCAAAGAGGAACCAGGGGGAGAGAGCGACGCCAAACTGCAGCGAATCTGTTGAGACCGCGCTCTTTGTTACTCTCGTCTATCTGTCTGTCTCTCTCTCCAGTCTTTTCCTGGCAGTACTCTGGAGTTTCTTGAGGGGAGGGTACCTTTCCCAAGAGGTGTTTTAAAAGGCTGTAAAGAGTGAGCCAGGCACAGTGCAGCAGTGTGGGAAGAACTCAACTGATAGACCACAGTCCCTAATGTGTCTGTGAAAGTCAAAGTATCCTTCACTCCCTGCAGTCATGTAACGCTACTCACTCAGCTAAACCTGATGACTTACTGTTTACCAGTCTGCTCTGTACTTAAGCTCTGTTTTTAGAAGCTTCATAAAGGTCTACAATGAATTTATTAAACATATACTGGGGGCCAAACGTTTGGAATATTACTCATTCAATGTTTTTTCTTTATTTGCACTTTTTTACATTGTAGAATAAAAGTGAAGACATCAGAACTATAACATATGGAATCACATAGTAACCAAAAAAGTGTTGAACAAATCAAAATATATATTTTATATTTGAGATTCTTCAAAGTAGCCATCCTTTGCCTTGATGACAGCTTTGTACACTCATGGTATTCTCTGAACCAGCTTCATGAGGACCGCCACAGGAATGGAAGACCCAGTTCATTAGTTACCAGTCTCAGATTGCAGCCCAAATAAATGCTTCACAGAGTTCAAGTAACAGACACATCTCAACATCAACTGTTCAGAGGAGATTGTGAATCAGGCCTTCATAGTCAAATTGCTGCATAGAAACCACTACTAGAAGAAGAGACTTGCTTGGGCCAAGAAACACGAGCAATGGACATTAAACCGGTGAAAATGTGTCCTTTGGTCTGGAGTCCAAATTTTAGAATTTTGGTTCTGACCTCAACCAAATTTAGATGGTTTGGGATGAGTCGGACCGCTATGAAGGAAAAGCAGCCAACAAGTGCTCAGCATATGTGGGAACTCCTTCAAGACTGACGGAAAAGCATTCCAGGTGAAGCTGGTTGAGAGAATGCCAAGAGTGTGCAATGCTATCAATTCAAAGGTGGCTATTTGAAGAATCTCAAATATATAATATATTTTGGTTTGTTTAACACTTCTTTGGTAACTAAAGGATTCCATATGTGTTATGTCATAGTTTTGATGTATTCACTTTTATTCTACAATGTAAAAAATAGTGCAAATAAAGAAAAACCCTTGAATGAGTAATATTCAAAACTTTTGGCCCCCGTTGTTATTTCTGTTAAGACTGTTCCAGTGTTTTCATAAAGCTTGTTTGTTCAATTGTTGGTTCCATTGCTCTACAACATTGTATTTACAGACTGGTGGTAACTAACTAACCAACCATCATCTATGTCTTGATGAGACGGTCATGTCACACTATGCAATTGTAGTTTGTTATACAATGTGTTGCTTGTTAACTTGCATAAAATGTATACAGTACATCAACAAATATCTGCTACAACTGTACATTTCAGGCCTATGAATTTGCCTTGTATGAGAAAATGACTAAACAAAGCTACTATGTAGTTTTCTGCTTACCAGTATTCATGCATTTCTTTTTCATCCTAGCAGTTAGAGCATTGGGCCAGTAACAGAAAAGGTCGCTGGTTCAAATACCCGAGCCGACAAGGTGAAAAACCTGTCTGTGTCCTTGAGCAAGTCACATAACCCTAATTTGCTCCAGGGACACTGTACTACTATGGCTGACCCTGTAGAACAATGTAGGCCGTCATTGTAAATAAGAATTTGTTCTTAACTGACTTGCCTAGTTAAATAAAATAAATAAAGGCATGCCTTAGTGGTTGTGACAAATTAAAAGCATTCCCTTTACATTAATGTATAGTTGCTGAATAAAGAAAAGGAAATGAATGAGTAGGTGTGTCCAAACTTTTGAATGTTACTATATACCGTTGATGTATATTTTTCAACCAGTCCACAGATTTCATGTTAACAAACTATAGTTTTGGCAAGTCAGTTAGGACATCTACTTTGTGCATGACAAGTAATTCTTCCAACAATTGTTTACAGACAGATTATTTCACTTATAATTCACTATATCACAATTCCAGTGGGTCAGAAGTTTACATACACTAAGTTGACTGTGCCTTTAAACAGCTTGGAAAATTCCAGAAAATTCATTTGAGTCAATTGGAGGTGCACCTTTGGATGTATTTCAAGGCCTACCTTCAAACTCAGTGCCTCTTTGCTCAACATCATGGGAAAATCAAAAGAAATCAGCCAAGACCTCAGAAAAAAATGTGTAGACCTCCACAAGTCTGGTTCATCCTTCGGAGCAATTTCCAATCGCCTGAAGGTACCACGTTCATCTGTACAAACAATAGTACGCTAGTATAAACACCATGGGACCACGCAGCCGTCATACCGCTCAGGAAGGAGACGCGTTCTGTCTCCTAGAGATGAATGTACTTTGGTGCGAAAAGTGCAAATCAATCCCAGAACAACAGCAAAGGACCTTGTGAAGATTCTGGAGGAAACAGGTACAAAAGTATCTATATCCACAGTAAAACGAGTCCTATATCGACATGACCTGAAAGGTCGTTCAGCAAGGAAGAAGCCACTGCTCGAAAAACGACATAAAAAAGCCAGACTACGGTTTGCAACTGCACATGGGGACAAAGATACTTTTTGGAGAAATGTCCTCTGGTCCGATGAAACATAAATAGAACTGTTTGGCCATAATGACCATCGTTATGTTTGGAGGTAAAAGGGGAACACTTGCAAGCCGAAGAACACCATCCCAACTGTGAAGTTCGGGGTGGCAGCATCATATTGTGGGGGTGCTTTGCTGCAGGAGGGACTGGTGCACTTCACAAAATAGATGGCATCATGAGGAAGGAAAATGATGTGTATATATTGAAGCAACATCTCAAGACACGAGTCAGGAAGTTAAAGCTGGGTCGCAAATGGGTCTTCCAAATGGACAATGACCCCAAGCATACTTCCAAAGTTGTGACAAAATGGCTTGCCTTAAACATTCAATGCAAGCCTTCACTCTCACACAGTCACACACAGTATCTGTGCAGGTGCAGGGTTCGCTTCACGCTGTTACAGCATGGTAGGTATGGGACCAAAAACGGCTGAGAAGTTTAACCGCATGCTTCAACGTTCTTAGTTGTTGCTGTTTACTTTGTGCGTCATATCGTTGAGTCTACCTTTAAATTGTCTTAAA
This sequence comes from Thymallus thymallus, assembly GCA_023634145.1. Lineage (NCBI taxonomy): Eukaryota > Metazoa > Chordata > Actinopteri > Salmoniformes > Salmonidae > Thymallus > Thymallus thymallus. Next base: position 22,411,224 of record CM042404.1, on the reverse strand, counting down.
TCTATGGCAATACTTGAAAATGTAAATCTAGCAATGATCAACAACCAACGTGACAGAGCTTGAAGAGTTTTAAAAATAATAATGGGCAAATATTGTACAATCCAGGTGTGTAAAGACTTACCCAAAAATACTCTGTAATCGCTGCCAAGGTGATTCTAACATGTATTGACTCGGGGTTGAATACTTATCTAATCAACATATACTAGTGTTTTATTATGTGAGAATTCTTCTTCCACTCTGACAGAGTATTTAGTGTAGATCGTTGACAAAAAAATGACAATTCAATCCATTTTAATCCCACTTTGTAACACAACAAAATGTGGAAAATGTCAAGGGTGGTAAATACTTTCAGAAGGCACTGTGTATATATATTTACTATATATTAGAATTTCAAGCGTGAGCCTATGGTAAAAGTATTGATTGATGTAGTGCTATTTAAATCCACAGCCCATACCAACACATTCACATGTAATGTTTCTCTTTGAAATCAGTATTACTCAGACAGGGTTGGGGAGTAAAGGTAAGGGATTACAAAAAAAACGGTGACTAATCCATTACGTTACCAGCTAAAAATATTGTAATCCGATTACAGATACTTTTGAAAAACTAGATGATTACTTCGAGGATTACTTTTAAAATCAGAAAGGATGTTTGCGGGGACAAATCTTTGACACTTGTGTTTTTTCTCAATGACATTCAAATCAGCATTAACATTTTTAAATTTGTTCCACCTGAGTAAGACTGAGAGATCACCATGATGACACACCAAATGTGTTTGATGGATCGCGGGAAAAGAGCAGGAATAGGCTTTTGTAGGCTTCAGTCCAAGCTATGTATTCCAATGGTGCGACTGCTGTCGGCATCCCAAGATTATCCAACTTGAATAAACGCTTTGAAGTAAGGATGGTGGTCGATACGGATATCACTTATTATTGATCTACATAGCGCATTGATGTGAATCACACTGCTGCTCTCTCATTTAGCTATTTGCGCGTTTCGGATTGTTGTGGTTGTGGATAGCTGTTAACCAATCTAAATGTTTATCTGAACCCATTAATGGTTGAATTCAAGAAGTTTAAGATCCCTATCATTGATTGTTTTTGAAACCAGTGGACAGCCAGTGAAAAATGCGCTCTTGCAACAGCTGCATAGTGCGGATCTAAGCCTATGGAATAAAAGTGGGGCTTTTATTGCTTAAAATTTTGATAGATTTAAAGAGGCAATCTGGAGTTGCTACATCCATTTTGGGATGTATAAATGATATATACAGTACCAGTCAAAAGTTTGGACACACCTACTCATTCATGGGGTTTTCTTTATTTTACAAGTCCTATTCTTGAAGATCAAGGGGTATAACATTTTATTATTGACTGGAATTCTGATAGACTTTGGTTTTTAATGTAAAGATATAATTTAATTATTATATGTAGTAGAAAGCGATGGGTTAGAAGAAGCCTACATAACCAACCCATAAAGTAAAATGTAACATCCATACATGGCCAGCTATGTAAACTTTAACATAGATTTATCCTGCAATAGATGTCATTCAATTGGTAACATACATTTTTGTCTTCTTCTAATGCCTCTTAAGGTAACTTGTAACTGTAACGGATTACATTTAGAAAGTAACCTACCCAACCCTGTACTCAGACAGAAAAACAGATGCACGACTCTACATTTCACGACCCATGGGTACATAATTTATGACAAAACTGCACGCAATCCTATATTCATAGGACGCATATGCATAACCATGGTAGCAATTGAAAGGGAACAGTTAGATGATAATGCTAAAATTATTAGACCAAAGTTGAGGACACAACCGTTCACCTGACACAGGACTGAATCCAAACATTACAAATTATACTTTTCAGTGAATTTGTTTATAATGAAATCTGAAAATACTCTGGATCTATTCAGTAACATGATAATAATATTCCTGGAAAATGTGTTAGGGTTTGAGTGAGAGGACAAACTGGTGTCTCCAAGTGGCCACACCTCTTTTATGACTCAACTATGGGTCTTTTTTTTTAGCTCTCCTAGCTGCGCTGTTGAGGAACTACAGCAAGCACACTTGTAGTTGTTTTGAACACAACCCTGCATCCCCGCCATCAAACAATTACTGTTGTTGTTGTTTACGCAATCCAAAATCGGTCCATTATAAATCACAATCTAGGTCAGGTGGCAATCATTTGAAAGCTTGTTCTATTGTCAACACGACTACCTACGTCATATAAAATGTTATTAGAGTGTTTTTTTTTTTCACAAGGCAATTCAAGTAAACATCGTAATTTCCGTGTGCGTAGAGTGCATTCAGGTGCATGTGCTGAAGCTTATTTTCTTCACAGTAGACAAACATTAGGCTCATCGAGTCCTCTTAATTTACAGCATTTCCGTCATACAGTCAACAAAATTCTGCAAAAGTTGCCCAAATAGCGGGAGGGATGGGGGCATCTTCTTGTCGATCGTGGTGCTCAAGTTCAAGATCATGAAGGCTGATATCATGTATTTCATGTTACGGTACAGCCACTGCGTTCCAATTTAGGCATTTATCAGTGCCCAAATCGGGCATTTTCAACCCAATAATGGATACGAGTGTAAAAGACTACCAAGAGAATGTGTAAATCAGCTAGCTTTCCTTTACTGGGGTTAAGCCTCTAGTTAAAATCCCAGGCATAACGACAGTAAAATTAATTGAACCAATACGTTCATTAACCCAAAAAAATTCAGTGAAGTCGGTAATCAATAATAAAGCCAGCCAGCCTAATCAGCCACATCTATCTGCCTCCCCCAATGAATCTCTACGGGATCCAATGACTGTATATATGAACGGCTCCCAAATTCAGTCGGGCAGGCCTGAAGATAATTTGCAGTGTTTGTTTTTAGTTTTGGAGGCCTGCCTACTGCAATGTGAGCACTGGCCTGGTAACCCAATACCACGGAACCCATAAATCACTGTGACACTTCTGGGTAGGGCCGCTATTTATACAAGGGGAGAAATGAAATGAAGGCATGGCCGTAAATCAAGATGAACGACTAGAAAACAGAAAATAAATTGTGAAAGTTTTTATGCCACTCAGCTCTCATACCTTCCACGCTGCTCCTCTTAAGGCAGCCTTTCACTCAGAGATTTAGAATATTGACATTGGTCGTCAATATTTAATTCACAAAACTAACATGATGGGAAATATGATGAGACTGACTATTAGACCTTGTAGTGACAGTTTTCCATATAGCCCTAAAACAGAAAGAATATCTGTTGAAAAAAAGTATGCAGTCCAACATTGCTAAGTTCTTGAAGATCATCAACAACACTTAGCTATATATGACTCATTTGTGTGTGTGACTTTGACTAACCATGTTTGTCTGTGTGTGTACGTGCGTGTGTGTGTGTGTGTGTTCGTTCGTGTGCATACATTCTACAGGAGATTTGTTTTGTCGGCTCATGAAGGAGGACCCATCCACTATTAAAGGATCAGAGGCCTTAATGCTGGGATAGATGCTCACACTACCTCAGAACTTTGGGTAATAAACACTACAGCAACAACCCTTTGAACCCTTTGACGTATAGAACAGGATGAATCATCTAGAGAAGCACACACAACTAGCCTTTAACATTCAGTTTAAACTGAGTGTAAAAAACATTAAGAACACCTTCCTAATATTGCCCTCAGAACAGAACAAAGACTCTACAAGGTATTGAACGCGTTCCACAGAGATGCTGGCCCATGTTGACTCCAATGCTTCCCACAGGTGTGTCAAGTTGGCTGGATGTCCTTTGGGTGGTGGACGATTCTTGATACATACGGGAAACTGTTGAGCGTGAAACTGGTGTTTTGCGGGTACTATTTAATGAAGCGGCCAGTTGAGGACTTGTGAGGTGTCTGTTTCTCAAACTAGACACTTTAATGTACTTGTCCTCTTGCTCAGTTGTGCACCGGGGCCTCCCACTCCTCTTTCTATTCAGGTTAGAGCCATTTTGTGCTGTTCTGTGAAGGGAGTAGTACACAGCATTGTACGAGATCTTCAGTTTCTTGGCAATTTTTCGCATGGAATAGCCTTAATTTCTCAGAACAAGAATAGAATGACGAGTTTCAGAAGAGTGTTCTTTGTTTCTGGCCATTTTGAGCCTGTAATCGAACCCACAAATGCTGATGCTCCAGATACTCAACTAGTCTAAAGAAGGCTAGTTTTATTGCTTCTTTAATCAGCACAACAGTTTTCAGCTGTGCTATCATAACTGCAAAAGGGTTTTCTAATGATCAATTAGCCTTTTAAAATTATAAACTTGGATTAGCTATCACAATGCGCCATTGGAACACAGGAGTGATGGTTGCTGCTGTTTCCAGCTACAATAGTCATTTACAACATTAACAATGTCTACACTGTATTTCTGATCAATTTGATGTTATTTTAATGGACATAAAATTTGCTTTTCTTTCAAAAACTAAGACATTTCTAAGTGACCCCAAACTTTTGAATGGTAGTGTATGTGGACACCCCTTCAAATTAATGGATTTGGCTATTTCAGCCACACCCGTTGCTGACAGGTGTATAAAATCGAGCACACAGCCATGCGATCTCCATAGACAAACATTAGCAGTAGAATGGCTTTACTGAAAAGCTCAGTAACTTTCAATGTGGCACCGTCATAGGATGCCAACTTTCCAACAAGTCAGTTTGTCAAATTTCTGCCCTGCTAGATTTGCCCCGGTCAACTGTAAGTGCTATTATTGTGAAGTGGAAACATATAGGAGCAACAACGTCTCAACAGCGAAGTGGTAGGCCACACAATCTCACAGAATGGGACCACCGATTGCTGAAGCGCATCTTGCTTCAAAATCGTCTGCAGCACTCACTACCGAGTTCCAAACTGCCTCTGGAAGCAACGTCATCACAAGGACTGTTCGTCAAGGACTTTCCACCTTCTCCACTGCAGTCCCGTTGATGTGGATAGGGGGGTGCACCCTCTGCTGTTTCCTGAAGTCTACGATCATCTCCTTTGTTTTGTTGACATTGAGTGAGAGGTTATTTTCCTGGCACCACACTCCCAGAGCCCTCACCTCCTCCCTGTAGGCTGTCTCATCATTGTTGGTAATCAAGCCTACTACTGTTGTGTCGTCTGCAAACTTGATGATTGGGTTGGAGGTGTGCTTGGCCACGCAGTCATGGGTGAACAGGGAGTACAGCAGTGGGCTGAGCACGGACCCTTGTGGGGCCCCAGTGTTAAGGATCAGCGAAGTGGAGGTGTCGTTTCCTACCTTCACCACCTGGGGACGACCCGTCAGGAAGTTTAGGACCCAGTTGCACAGGGCTGGGTTCAGACCCAGGGCCTCAAGCTTAATGATGAGCTTGGAGGGTACTATGGTGTTGAATGCTGAGCTATAGTCAATGAACAGCATTCTTACATAGGTATTCCTCTTGTCCAGATGGGATACGGCAGTGTGCAAAGTGATGGCGATTGCATCGTCTGTGGATCTATTGGGGTGGTAAGCAAATTGAAGTGGGTCTAGGATGGCAGGTAAGGTAGAGGTGATATGATCCTTGACTAGTCTCTCAAAGCACTTCATGATGACAGAGGTGAGTGCTACAGGGCGATAGTCATTTAGTTCTGTTACCTTTGCTTTCTTGGGTACAGAAACATTGGTGGCCATCTTGAAGCATGTGGGGACAGCAGACTGAGATAGGTTGAATATGCCCCTAAACACACCAGCCAGCTGTTCTACGTATGCCGTATGACGTTTTGCCTGTTTGAATAAAAACAAAATACTGCAAAGTTTCCTAAGAGCTAGTCGCGAGGCCGCCATCTCCGTCGGCGCCATCAGGTGATCGATATGATTGGTTTTCTCAAGCGTTTTGTTTTTTGAGACCTGGATTTGAAAATTCAACAGTTGTATTGGAAGGGGGCAGCGATCGGGGGCTGTGTGTGGCTGTCCATGTGGGTGTTTGAGTGAGAATGTTGAGTGGTGGTGTTGATGATGTTGAGTGGTGGTGTTGATGATGTTGAGTGGTGCTGATGATGTTGAGTGGTGGTGTTGATGTTGAGTGGTGGTGTTGATGATGTTGAGTGGTGGTGTTGATGATGTTGAGTGCTGATGATGTTGAGTGGTGGTGGTGTTGATGTTGAGTGGTGCTGTAGTTGATGTTGAGTGGTGTTGTTGATGTTGAGAGGTGGTGTTGATGTTGAGTGGTGGTGTTGATGTTGAGTGGTGGTGTTGATGATGTTGAGTGGTGGTGTTGAGTGGTGGTGGTGTTGATGTTGAGTGGTGGTGTTGATGTTGAGTGGTGGTGTTGATGAAGTTGAGTGGTGGTGTTGATGATGTTGAGTGGTGGTGTTGATGATGTTGAGTGGTGGTGTTGAGTGGTGGTGGTGTTGATGTTGAGTGGTGGTGCTGATGATGTTGAGTGGTGTTGTTGATGTTAAGTGGTGGTGTTGATGATGTTGAGTGGTGGTGCTGATGATGTTGAGTGGTGGTGCTGATGATGTTGAGTGGTGGTGTTGATGTTGAGTGGTGGTGGTGTTGATGTTGAGTGGTGGTGTTGTTGATGTTGAGCGGTGGTGTTGTTGATGTTGAGTTGTGGTGCTGATGATGTTGAGTGGTGGTGTTGATGTTGAGTGGTGGTGTTGATGATGTTGAGTGGTGGTGCTGATGATGTTGAGTGCTGATGATGTTGAGTGGTGGTGGTGTTGATGTTGAGTGGTGGTGTTGTTGATGTTGAGTGGTGGTGCTGATGATGTTGAGTGGTGGTGCTGATGTTGAGTGGTGGTGTTGATGTTGAGTGGTGTTGATGTTTAGTGGTGGTGTTGTTGATGTTGAGTGGTGGTGGTGTTGATGTTGAGTGGTGGTGGTGTTGATGTTGAGTGGTGGTGGTGTTGATGTTGAGTGGTGGTGGTGTTGATGTTGAGTGGTGGTGCTGATCATGTTGAGTGGTGGTGTTGTTGATGTTGAGTTGTGGTGCTGATGATGTTGAGTGGTGGTGTTGATGTTGAGTGGTGGTGTTGATGATGTTGAGTGGTGGTGCTGATGATGTTGAGTGCTGATGATGTTGAGTGGTGGTGGTGTTGATGTTGAGTGGTGGTGTTGTTGATGTTGAGTGGTGGTGCTGATGATGTTGAGTGGTGGTGCTGATGATGTTGAGTGCTGGTGTTGATGTTGAGTGGTGTTGATGTTGAGTGGTGGTGCTGATCATGTTGAGTGGTGGTGTTGTTGATGTTGAGTGGTGGTGTTGTTGATGTTGAGTGGTGGTGGTGTTGATGTTGAGTGGTGGTGCTGATCATGTTGAGTGGTGGTGTTGATGTTGAGTGGTGGTGCTGATCATGTTGAGTGGTGGTGTTGATGTTGTGTGGTGGTGTTGACGTTGTTCTTGTCAGAGTCATACATGAGCTGTTGCCCACATGTGACTCATTGGAGAATTACAATGAAAATAGCATAGCTCAAGATGATGATTATATTCACAATATTGGGTAATGCAGTCATTCTACACGGTTTCCAAATTGCCGTACAATTGCATCACCAAAATGTGATGTCACAAAGCCTGTTGCCCAGGGGTACCAACCAAACGACCACCCAAAAACACAAAAAGTGGAAAATAAACAAAATACAAAACACAGTGTAATCTAAAGTGGCCTAAACCATGGTCTCAGATGATGCCCCTCTTGTAAGCCTAACCTGAAGAAAATCGGTTCAAAATTGTTGGAGGTAAATCCGATGCTACTGTATGTATCTGTGCTATTCAAAGAATGTATGTATCTGTGCTATTCAAAGAATGTATGTATCTGTGCTATTGCCTGGATTGGAGAGTGTAATAGTTGCATTCGTGTGTTGACCAGAATTGGTTGGTTTTCCTCTTCTCTCCTTATACATTTTTTTATAAAAATCTTCATGCTTCCAAAAATGTATGCAACTTATGTACCAACGTTTCGGTCTCAGTCAACCTTCATCAAGGTATTTTTTTCCCTCTTGTTGTCACCAGGCTCCAGGTTATGGAGACGTCAGGCTATCACTGGAGATGATCAATGACACCGTTAACCTAGAGGAACCCTTCAACATAACCTGTAAAATCACCAACTGCAGGTATAGTCATACAGACTCCTCAAATATTATTGTACACCAGGGTTGGGGTATATACCATTTCAATTCAGTTGACTGAATGAATTGAAATGGAATTGGCCTCAACCCTGCTATAAAACATATACTGATCTTTACATGCTTTAGTCAACTCCCCTGTCTGCCATTGTCATGCCATTTCATTTATGTAAAAGAAGGAATGACAACCGATTGTCAGATGCCTTGTTTAAAGAACATACAGATGTGTAACCAGGCTGGTTGTGTGTGTGGTTGCAGTGAGAGGACCATGGACCTGGTGCTGGAGTTTTGTAACACCTGCTCCATCCACTGGTGTGGTGTATCAGGGAGACAGCTAGGCAAAGTCAGCCCCAGTGCCTCACTAGCTCTGCCCCTCAAACTCCTCTCCTCTGTCCAGGGACTGCAGGTATTTCTAAAGTGATTCATCACCTCCAGCCCGGTGCCTCCAGTGCCGGCCCCACGCACCAGACCTCCGGTGTGCCTCCCCAGCCCGGTAAGCCCTGTGCCGGCTCCCCACACCCGACCTCTAGTGCGTGCGCCCAGCCCGGTGCCTCCAGTGCCGGCCCCACGCACCAGCCAGTACCGGTTCCTAGCCCAGTGGCGTCAGTGTGTGTCCCCAGCTTGGTAGCGCCAGTGCCAGTTCCTAGCCCGGTAGCGCCAGTGCCGGTTCCTAGCCCAGTAGCTCCAGTGCCGGTACCTAGCCCGATAGCTCCAGTGCGTGTCCCCAGCTTGGTAGCGCCAGTACCGGTTTCTAGCCCAGTGGCGCCAGTGCCGGTTCCTAGCCTGGTAGCTCCATTGCCGGTACCTAGCCCGGTAGCTCCAGTGCGTGTCCCCAGCTTGGTAGCGCCAGTGCCAGTTCCTAGTCCAGTGGCGCCAGTGCGTGTACCCAGCGCGGTAACGCTAGTGCCAGAGCAGCCCGTTCCACCGGTGCCCAGTCCGGGACCGGCGTCAACCCCGCTCCAGTGCCGGAGCAGTCCACTCCACCGTGCCCAGTCCGGGACCGGTCGTCAGCCCAACGCCTGACCTGGTGCCTTGTGTGTGTGTTCTTTTCGTGCACGCCAGTTCATGGTCGCTGTCTCTCCTTTTGTTATTTTGGTGTTTCATATAATAAAAGGAATGTATTCTCACCACAGCTCTGAGCTTCGGGTCCTGTCTCATAGCGATCTTCACACATGGTCCAACTTCCGAACTCTGCACCTATACTATCACCTTACTGTACACACCCCATGGTTACCATGTTTTAACAGATGTTATGTTTTTAATGTTTATTTAATTAATGTGCATTTAAATGTGAATAAAAGCGTTAACTTAATCCATGGTTTGTTGTGCTTTCACTAGAAAAAAGTGTATTGTGCGCGTAACAAAATGTAGGGAAAAGTCAAGTGGTCTGAATACTTTACAAAGGCACTGTACAAATATGCCTCTTAAGAGATTTCATTATATGATTTCACAACAAGACTTTCAACAACTATCAATTTCAAGACATTTTATTGAGACATGTTTTGACAAAACATTATGCTGCTCTGTTTTACAAGCATATTCATTAGCTTGTCTGACAAATATCAGATGGAAGAGCATGCAAAATCAACAAGACTGAATGAGTCTTATACTAGCTATCAACATTGCTTCAGCCATGTCAAATGAAACCGAATCAAAAGGGATATGGCATTGACGTGTGTTTGCTATGGTTGTAAATACAGAGGTGTTGGGCTGCAGACACTATACATGCTTTCAAAGACATACTTTCCTGTATCTTGAAATTAGCAGTCAGATAATTGCTATCCAAAGCAATGCTAGAATTCCACACGATCAAGGCTTAGGGGCTTTGTTTCACCCAACAGTAACTATAGCAAATCATTTGTAAGTAAGGGCTTGTAAGTAAGCATTTCACTGTAAGGTCTACAACTGTTGTATTTGGCGCACGTGACAAACTTTGATTTGATTTGGTACAAAAATAAATGTTTGAACATGGTAGAATAGAAAACAATGTTTCCCTTCTGTCGTGTGTAACTGTCATGTAACCATGAGAAACAGGATATGTGCTCCCTGTTCAAATACTTCACACATGCATCCTTCACTCCTTCCTTAATTTAATAACCCCTTCCTCCCTTTCACTCCATCCTTAAATCCTTCCTCCCTTTCACACATTCCTTAATTCCTTTATCCCTTTCACTCCTTCCTTCATTCCTTCCTCCCCTTCTCACCTGCAATTCCTTCTTCCCTTTTCCTCATCAAGGCAATTACTACTAGCCCTGGAGCCAGTACCGACAAGTGCAATGTTACAGAACGTTAACATAGAACTGTATTGTCTAGACCAGATACAATTGCCTGTCATTTAGAATAGGGAATTGTATCAGCTCTAATAACTTAATTTCTATCTGGTTTCACCTCACTGAATACACCCCTGCATTCTCCTAAGTACAATTCTGTTGGATCAGTGAAATCTTTCAGGGGACCAAAGGATCTATAATTCAGTATAGGAACAGGTTAAGACATTGCTACTACAGCACAATATAAAAACAATATAGAACAGAGAAATCCATTTGGAATAATCCTCAATCTGATATTTATTGTCTCTCTTTTTTGTGTATTAGTACTCTTAGACATTTACTGCACTGCTGGAGCTAGAAACCAAGCATTTCGCTGCACCTGCTTTAACATCTGCTAATCTGTGTACGCGACAAATAAACTTTATTTGATTTGAATGGAACATCATTGAGGAAAGATAAAATAAAACTGTCTCCTGATTGGGTCTCTAGAACTGTGCATAATGATTGGTGGGAATGTGTTTGAAACTAATTGGGTGTCTAGAATGTGTTTTGAAATATAAACAACAATTTAATTGAGTTTACAGAGTTACAGTTTATATGAGAAAATCTGAGAATTGAAATAAATTCATGTTCACAACATTGACCGCTCTCCCACACGATGCCATACACGTGGTGTGCGTTTGTGAGGCCGGTTGGACGTACTGTCGATGGATGGATGGATTATCTTGGTAAAGGATAAATGCTCACTAATAGGGATGTAAACAAATTTGTGCACAACATTTTAGAGAAATAAGCTTTTTGTGCATTCCCAGAAATTGTGGTACATTTCTGGGATCTTTTATTTTACCTCATGAAACATGGGACCAACACACACTTTACATGTTGTGTTCATATTTTTGTTCAGTGTACATAGAATGTGTTGGATACTCTTTCTCCTGATTGGGTGTAAAATGTTTCTACTCTTTCCTCTCCTCCCTGAAGATCCAGTAACAGTGAAGTGCCATCGTCCCCATATCTATCTGTCTCTTTAAGGAATGGGTGTAGAGACTGTAATGGTTGTCCTTCCTTTATTGAAACATACGCTGAAGGTAAGAAATATTTATATGCATTCAAATGTCATTTTCACCTTCATTGTAATAACAGTTTAAGTCATTCATAACCAGATCCTGATCCATCTATTGCCGGTAAAATAAAAGTGCACAAGTACAATCAAATGTTAGGTCTCTGCTATGATATAACTGGACAGGTGAAAGCAAATCCACCGCATTCTCCGTGTTTATTCTCATCATTGCATTAGAGCATATGAAGGGGAGGAAGCCTCTTTAGACTATGGAGATGCACCCTAAGAGCGAGCCCTAACCTCTGTGTTGTAGTACACAGACCTGTGTGGATCACGAGTGCTCCTCAGCACTGCCACTGAAGGACCGGCTGCGGATGTGGTTCCTCAGCTGTTCGATCAGCTCTGGGTTCTGCTGCTGGATCTGCTGGGCAAACTGCTGACCGCTGCAAACAGAGAGAGCCAGGAGAGTTAGCATTTAGTGTTTGCCTGCTTTACTTATCATGTTAATGTACTCATCGTGTCAGGCAGCTTGTGATACAACTAGGATGTAGCGTCCTACATCAAATATTGAAAGGTAACTTCGAAAAAATAATACAAAATATCAAGGAAAATTCATAATAATTTAGTCAAAATTAAAACTCACTAATTCTTGATGTGTCTGATGTAATTAGAGCCCTAATGTCATGAGCAGAGAGTCCCTGTGTATGTTACAGTAATAACCCTATGGTGCTGCCATACGCTTCAATCAGGCTGGAGATGTCCGACAGTCCTCCCACTCCTGCTGCTGGATCCCCCACTGCATTGGACATCATCCCTGACATACTGCCCACAGAGGGAGAGAACGCAAAAGAGTTAAAAACATGTGTCACACGCCTTTTTATGACAAAAACATAATTCAACAGTAATTCCTAAATTCTGACTTTCTTCAAGCAATTATAACAGGATTATGAATTAGTGGGACGTAGGGTATTTTTGTGAAGTAAAACATAAATCTAATTTTATTTGTCACATGCTTCGTAGACAACAGGTGTAAACTAACAATGAAATGCTTACTTACGGGTCCTTTTCCAACAATGCAGAGTTAAAGATAAGATACACATTTTTATAAAAAATTGTGACACGAGGAATAAATACACACTGAATAACGAATACAAATAAAGAGTAAAAATAACATGGCTATATATAGGGGGAGTAGAAAATAACATGGCTATATATAGGGGGAGTAGAAAATAACATGGCTATATATAGGGGGAGTAGAAAATAACATGGCTATATATAGGGAGTACCAGTACCAAGTCAATGTGCAGGGGTATGAGGTAATTGAGGTAGCTATGTACTGTACATTTACAGTAGGTAGGGGTAATATTGATGGGCTGTGTCTCAATAGTTTCAGTGGGGTGGCTTTCACCTATTTATTCATCCAGATCAGTGCAGATGAAGGAAACGAGATGAGGAAAGGACGCCTTACACTATTGAGCCCCAGCCCTGGGTATGCTGAAACATGCCGAACACTCACAGCTGTTGCACTTGCTGGTTCTGCATCACACTGGCGGCCTGTAAGTACACACAAAGCCAATCACCATGTCACCCATTTAAATGTGTGAAAAGGACAATTAATTAACAGCGTTAAGGAGGAACCAGATGCATTCTCTAGTGGCGTGGCTACTTAGCTGGTACCAATTTCATAGCTGTCTGGTAAAACTATTCATGATTCAGCCCAGCTGCTGCCATGTAGGATTGGTATGCACTCTCTGCCTGGCAGGAATTCCATCAGCCACCCGTTCAATCAACCAGTCGTGATCAACCTCTTGAATGTCCCTAGGCCCCTGCATAATGGCATTGGTGGAATACCAGGCCAACTGTGTCAGGCATGGGGTCAAATTTAGGAAGCATTCTCCACTAGTAACCGTATCACAAACACACATTAAAGAAGTATGAGGAACCCGTGTCTAGGATTTGTCTAGACCAGGGATGGCCTTGGCCCTGGAGGGACTGCAATGTGCGTCAGACCTGGGTTGAATATAGTATTTATTTTCTTTCAAATATTGCAGATGCGCTTGATTTACTTGTCTGATGTAATAGAATGGTCAATGGAAACAGGATGCACGTGAGCTCAATTTCGAGACTCATAGCAAAGGGTCTGAATACTTATGTAAATAATTATAAACCTGTTTTCACTTTGTCATTATGGGGTTTTGTGTGTAGATTGATGAGAATTTGTATTTATTTAATCTATTTTAGAATAAGGCTGTACCGTAACAAAATGTGGAAAAAGGGAAGGGGTCTGAATACTTTCCGAATGCACTGTATATGCTGTGTGCAGGTGTTTGTTCAAGCCCAGCACTAATCACAGTCTTACCATGCTGATGAAGGCAGGGTTGTTGATGAGGCTGGCCATGTCAAATCCCAGTCCCGTAGCTGTCTATAACAAACATTCAAAGGCTTAATTTTGTATTTTCATTTAATACTCTAAGGCAGTTATACACCATTTTTTAAACATTACAATACATTTCACAACACAAGGCCACTACTCTACTACCACATACGGTATCTACAACACAATGTATAGTACTATATTATTGTGTGTGTGTATGCGTGTGTCTGTGCCTGTGTGTGTGTCTCTTCACAGTCCCCGTCTCTTCACACTCCATAAGTTGTATTTTTATCAGGGTTTTTTATATGATTTTACTGCTTGCATGAGTTACTTGATGTGGAATAGAGTTCCATTTATTCATGGCTCTATGTAGTACTGTGCGCCTCCCATAGTCTGTTCTGGACTTGGGGACTGTGAAGAGACATCTGGCTACATGTCTTGCATGGGTGTCTGAGCTGTGTGCTAGTAGTTTAAACAGACAGCTCCTGGATTCAACATGTCAATACTTCTCACAAATACAAGTAGTGATGAAGTTAATCTCTCCTCTATTTTGAGCCAGTGTACACATAGCTCTGTGTACATTTAAGGGCCAGCCGTGCTGCCCTGTTCAGAGCCAATTGTAATTTTCCGAAGTCCCTCTTTTTGGCACCTGACCACACGACTGGATAGTAGTCCAGGTGCGACAAAACTAGGGCCTGTAGGACCTTGATAGTGTTGTTAAGGCAGAGCAGCGCTTTATTATGGGCAGACCTCTCCCCATGTTAGCTACTGTTGGATCAATATGTTTTGACCATGACAGTTTACAATCCAGGGTTAATCCAAGTAGTTTAGTCTTCTGAACTTGCTCAATTTCCACATTATTCATTACAATACTTGTTGAGGTTTAGGGTTTAGTGAATGATTTGGCCCAAATATAATGATTTTAGTTATTTCTTGCACCCATTCTGAAACTGACTGCAGCTCTTTGTTAAGTGTTGCTTGCAGTGATTTCACTTGCTGTGTTAGTTGATGTGTATAGTGTTGAGTCATCAGCATACACAGACACACAGGCTTTACTCAGCGCCAGTGGCAGGTCATTAGTAAAGACTGAAAAAAGTAAGGGGCCTAGACACCTGCCCTGGGGAATGCCTGATTCTACCTGGATTATGTTGGAGAGGCTTCCATTAAAGAACACTCTCTGTCTTCTGTTAGACAGGTAACTCTCAATCCACAATATAACATGTGTTTTTCAAGCAGCAGATTATGATCGATAATGTCAGAGGCTGCACTGAAGTCTAACAAAACAGCTTCCACAATCAATTTCTCTCAGCCAATCATCAGTCATTTGTGTAAGTGCTGTACATGTTAAATGCCCTTTGCTATAAGCGTGCTGAACATCTGTTATTAATTTGTTTACTGTGAAACAGCCTTGTATCTGGTCAAACACAATTTTTTCCAAAGGTTGGTAACAGGCTGATTGGTCGGCTGTTTGAGCCGGTAAAGGGTACTTTTACTGTTACTCTTGGGTAGCGGAATGACTTTAGCTTCCCTCCAGGCCTGAGGGCACACACTTTCCTGTAGGTTTAGATTGAAGAGATGGCAAATAGGAGTGGCAATATCGTCCGCTAACCAGTGGGTTTTGTGATAAATTGTCACGTTGTATATAATGATCGGGAGACAGGTGCAGGAATATGTAATAGAGGTTTTTATTTCTAACCAAAATAATGCACGTATACAGTTGAAGTCGGAAGTTTACATACACCTTAGCCAAATACATTTAAACTCAATTTTTCACAATTCCTGACATTTAATCCTAGTAAAAATTCTGTGTCTTAGATCAGTTAGGATCACCACTTTATTTTAAGAATGTGAAATGTCAGAATAATAGTAGAGAGAGTGATTTATTTCAGCTTTTATTTCTTCATCACATTCACAGTGGGTCAGAAGTTTACATGCACTCAATTAGTATTTGGTAACTTGGGTCAAAGCCTTCCACGAGCTTCCCACAATAAGTTGGGTGACTTTTTGGCCCATTCCTCCTGACAGAACTGGTGTAACTGAGTCAGGTTTGTAGGCCTCCTTGCTCGCACATGCTTTTTCAGTTCTGCCAACAAATTTTCTATAGGATTGAGGTCAGGGCTTTGTGATGGCCACTCCAATACCTTTACTTTGTTGTCCTTAAGCCATTTTGCCACAACTTTGGAAGTATGCTTGGGGTCATTGTCCATTTGGAAGACCCATTTGCGAACAAGCTTTAACTTTCTGACTGATGTCTTGAGATGTTGCTTCAGTATATCCACATAATTTTCCTTCCTCATGATGCCATCTATTTTGTGAAGTGCACCAGTCCCTCCTGCAGCAAAGCACCCCCACAACATGATGCTGCCACCCCGAACTTCACGGTTGGCATGGTGTTCTTCGGCTTGCAAGCATTCCCCTTTTACCTCCTGTCAGGCTCTGGCCATAGAGAAGCCTAATTGCTTCTCTATGTAGCTATGGTCAGAGTCTGACAGTGTCGTCCTTTTCTGTTTCTGTGTGGGGTTTAGGTTGGATCCCTAATTAGAGGCAGCTGCACGGCATTGTCTCTAATTAGGGATCCAATATATGTTGAGTCTGTCCTTCACTCTGGTGTGGGTCGTTATCGTTACATATCGATGTATGTCGCAGTCACGGTGAAGTAAGTGTGTTTCTTTTCGTCCGTTCATTTGGTGTGTTTTTGAACGTGACGTTAGTCGAGTAGTGTTTGTTTGTGTTCTGTGGTTCGTCTTGAAGTTTGTCTATACATAGTACTTAAACATTTATTGTACATAAAATAAAACGATGTCGAACTCTGAGTGCGCTGCGCCTTGGTCTCTCCTTCCACCTAATCGTGACAGAACGACCCACCACACTGAGACCAAGCAGCGCAACTGGGGAGAGACTAACTCAGAGGAGTTAGTACCCATTCCCACGTGGCCTAGGGTGAAGCCTGAGGACCGGAGTAGTTTCATGAAACTATGGAGGAGGATGGAGAAGGTAAGATCTGTCATGGCTGTGAGCACCACACCATCGGTGCGCGGCCAGAGCCCGGAGGGCTGAAAAAGGGGAGTTGCACGCCACTTCGGATGCCCACAGATCTGGATCGGGAGCGGCCAGAGGGGTTCGAGGAATACCCGGAGGAGGAGCGGACGAGGTGGTGGAGAGCCTGGAATGCTCTTCCTCTGGAGAAGCAGAGGGATCCGCTGGTTGTACAGGCGTTGGAGGACTTCAAGCGCCAGATGACTCTCGTGGCGAGGCGTATGGTTGGACCGGAACCTCCAACGAAAGTCCGCAGCCCTGAACCTCCAGCGACGGTCCGCAGCCCTGAACCTCCAGCGAAGGTCAGCAGCCCTGCACCTCCAGCGAAGGTCAGCAGCCCTGCACCTCCAGCGAAGGTCAGCAGCCCTGCACCTCCAGCGAAGGTCAGCAGCCCTGCACCTCCAGCGAAGGTCAGCAGCCCTGCACCTCCAGCGAAGGTCAGCAGCCCTGCACCTCCAGCGAAGGTCAGCAACCCTGCACCTCCAGCGAAGGTCAGCAGCCCTGAACCTCCAGCGAAGGTCCGCAACCCTGAACCTCCAGCGACGGTCCGCAGCCCTGCACCTCCAGCGAAGGTCAGCAGCCCTGCACCTCCAGCGAAGGTCAGCAGCCCTGCACCTCCAGCGAAGGTCAGCAACCCTGCGCCTCCAGCGAAGGTCAGCAACCCTGCGCCTCCAGCGAAGGTCAGCAACCCTGCGCCTCCAGCGAAGGTCAGCAACCCTGCGCCTCCAGCGAAGGTCAACAACCCTGCGCCTCCAGCGAAGGTCAGCAACCCTGCGCCTCCAGCGAAGGTCAGCAACCCTGCGCCTCCAGCGAAGGTCAGCAACCCTGCGCCTCCAGCGAAGGTCAGCAGCCCGCAACCTCCAGCGAAGGTCAGCAGCCCGCAACCTCCAGCGAAGGTCAGCCACCCTGCACCTCCAGCGAAGGTCAGCAACCCTCAACCTCCAGCGAAGGTCAGCGCCCCTGAACCTCCGCCTCAGTGCCTGAGCAGTCCGCTCCACCGGTGCCCAATAGGGTCCAGCCGTCTGCTCCGCCTCAGTGCCAGAGCAGTCCGCTCCACCGGTGCCCATTCCGGGTCCAGCCGTCTGCTCCGCCTCAGTGCCTGAGCAGTCCGCTCCACCGGTGCTCAATCCGGGTCCAGCCGTCTGCTCCGCCTCAGTGCCAGAGCAGTCCGCTCCACCGGTGCCCATTCCGGGTCCAGCCGTCTGCTCCGCCTCAGTGCCTGAGCAGTCCGCTCCACCGGTGCCCATTCCGGATCCAGCCGTCTGCTCCGCCTCAGTGCCAGAGCAGTCCGCTCCACCGGTGCCCATTCCGGGTCCAGCCGTCTGCTCCGCCTCAGTGCCTGAGCAGTCCGCTCCACCGGTACCCAGTCCGGGTTCAGCCGTCTGCTCCGCTCCAGAGCCTGAGCAATCCGCCCCACCGGTGCCCAGTCCAGGCCCGGTTGTTCTCCCCGCTCCAAGGCCGGAGCCGTTTGCCCCACCGGTGCCCAGTCCGGGCCCGGTTGTTTTCCCCGCTCCATGGCCGGAGCCGTTTACCCCACCGGTGCACAATCCGGGCCCGGTTAATTGAGCCGTTTGCCCCACCGGTGCCAGTCCGGGCCCGGTTGTTTACCCCGCTCCATGGCCGGACCCGTTTACCCCACCGGTGCCCAGTCCGGGCCCGGTTGTTTTCCCCGCTCCATGGCTGGAGCCGTTTACCCCACCGGTGCCCAGTCCGGGCCCGGTTGTTTTCCCCGCTCCAGGGCCGGAGCCTTTTGCCCCACCGGTACACAGCCCGGGACCGGTGATAAGGAAGGGGCACGGGACAAAACTGTCCACGTCGCCGGAGCCGCCCCCGATGGACTAGTTTTCCCTCCCATTTACCCCCCCATGTTTTGTGTGTGTTTTTTTTTTTTTAGGCGTCCGGGAGTCCGCGCCTTTGGGGGGGAGTACTGTCAGGCTCTGGCCATAGAGAAGCCTAATTGCTTCTCTATGTAGCTATGGTCAGAGTCTGACAGTGTCGTCCTTTTCTGTTTCTGTGTGAGGTTGGATCCCTAATTAGAGGCAGCTGCACGGCATTGTCTCTAATTAGGGATCCAATATATGTTGAGTCTGTCCTTCACTCTGGTGTGGGTCGTTATCGTTACATATCGATGTATGTCGCAGTCACGGTGAAGTAAGTGTGTTTCTTTTCGTCCGTTCATTTGGTGTGTTTTTGAACGTGACGTTAGTCGAGTAGTGTTTGTTTGTGTTCTGTGGTTCGTCTTGAAGTTTGTCTATACATAGTACTTAAACATTTATTGTACATAGTATAAAATAAAACGATGTCGAACTCTGAGTGCGCAGCGCCTTGGTCTCTCCTTCCACCTAATCGTGACACCTCCAAACATAACGATGGTCATTATGGCCAAACAGTTCTAGTTTAGAAATTGCTCCCAAGGATGAACCAGACTTGTGGAGGTCTACAAAATTTATTCTGAGGTCTTGGCTGATTTCTTTTGATTTTCCCATGATGTCGAGCAAAGAGGCACTGAGTTTGAAGGTAGGCCTTGAAATACAGCCACAGGCACACCTCCAATTGACTCAAATTATGTCAATTAGACTATCAGAAGCTTCTAAAGCCATTACATCATTTTATGGAATTTTCCAAGCTGTTAAAGGCACAGTCAACTTAGTGCATGTAAACTTCTGACCCATTGGAATTGTGATATAGTGAATTATAAGTGAATTATAATTATAACTATATTAACAATTGTTGGAAGAATTACTTGTGTCATGCACAAAGTAGATGTCCTAACCGACTTGCCAAAACTATAGTTTGTTAACATGAAATCTGTGGAGTGGTTGAAAAATGTGTTTTAATGACTTCAACCTAAGTGTATGTAAACGTCTGACTTCAGCTGTATATATAACACAGGGCTGTGACCCAAACAAAAGAGTGAGTTAAACCTCTAATAAATACACGGGACGAGACCCGTAATCACAAGTGCACAAAACACGTAGCACGAAAGCCAAAATAACAAAGCACAGGTACTCACAACCCCAACGGACATGGGAACAATAATCAACCAAACAATGGTGAACAAAGGGAACAATTATACAATTACTAATCAGGGAGGAATGGGAACCAGGTGTGCGTAATGAGCAACAGTACCGGGAGGATCCGTGACATACATGAGCCATCTGATTCAATGAATGATGGAGCAGAGTTTGCCTTTTTGGCAAACATTTTATTTAAGGTACTTCAAAGCTTTTGACTATCATTCTTTATATAATTTATCTTAGTTTCATAGTACAATTTGAAGCTGAATTTGACAAGATAAATCTGTCTGTATGTTCAATATGATATCATTTTGTACCACTACTCAAAGCAGGAATATGAAATGTGTCTGATATAGCTGTTGACACAAGTGGGACATCTTGACACACTTGAATACCCGTGGGATATAAGATAAACATTTAATAGAATTCTAGTGAGAGTTGTGTTCACATGTAAATAAAATGCCCATTATTGGAGCTGTAGTGACAGTATTTGTAGGAGAGTAATGATATATTATTACATGTGTTAGTAGTGTTTTTGCTTAGATTGACCTTCAGACATGAAATCCCACAAGGAGGTAAAACAGCACTACTTACAGGACTAGCTGTCTCTTTTTGCTTCTGCTCAGCAATCTTCAGGTTGGATTTGTAGGTGTTGTTCTCTGGATCTAACACCAGAGCTTTCTTAAAGTAGGAGATGGCCTCTGTGTACTTATTCATAGCAGTAAATGCCAATCTATAGGCACACAGGGAATAAGAGACATTGGAGAAGTGCAGTAGGTTTAACTCCAGAGCAAAACAATGACTATTTTCAAGCCAATTCTTGCATTATCATCAGATTCTGCTATTGCTCTCTAAACAAAGTTCCAAAAAGCCATATTCCTCCAAATATACTTGACATTGTAAACATCATTCCCACTACTCTCCCATGTCTAACTCACCCCATTCTCCCATAGGCTTTACTGTAGCTGGGGTCGATACCTATGGCCCGCTCACAGTCCCCTGTTGCTTCTGCGTAGTTCCCCAGTTTACTGTGGGCTGCAGCCCTGCGGTTATGACAACAGCAACAGCCAGACACACAACCAGACGTTCAGGTTCATTTATTTGGTTCACATAGTATGCCACTATGTCTTTCAGCTCAGACACTACTGTAACTGTGACTGCATTATCTATGTATAGTACAAGCACATCATGAGTTATTGTCACAGTTTTACAAAATAATTACCAATATAGTTGGTATAAAACACAATATATACAGACACAATTTAAGTGTTTATGTCATACATTTCTCATTTGAATACAGAAGCGGTTGTGTGCACCTGTTACAGTAGTAGACAGCGTTTCGGAGGTCCAGATCGAGGGCTTTGGAGTAGCATTCCAACGCACAGCTGTAGTTCTCCTCTTTCATGTGATTATTCCCTGAAAATGAAATGGCGTTGTTTTTATTCCAGCCTGGTGATCAGGTCACGTCTACTGACCGTTTTACCGACAACATTACAAAACGTTGTCACTATGAAGGAAAACCGAGTTTGCACTCATCCAAAGGGTGTGCATCATAAGTCTACACTACATATTAAAACAGTGCCATGTACCTTCATTCTTCAGTTGTTCCGCCCTCTTTGTGTCTTCTGGTGATGGGGATGTCTCTGGTGGCGCCGGGTTATTCTGACCAGTGACAGATGAAGTAAAATATCAATAAATCCTCATATACATTATTGTAGTTTACTGATTGTGAGGTTACTGATTTGAGCATGATTGATGAGCTGCACACAGACAGGTGAATGTTGTAGTTTGGGTAAAATAGTTTGAAACAAGGCAGTGAATCAGAGAGTAACCCTACCTTGAGGAGAGAATTGAGGAATATTTCAGTGAGAGGTTGTGGTGCTGCGAGATGACAGTCACTGGAGTTGATCTTGAAGGTGGTCTCCAAACATTGTATTGCAACTACAAGGGAAAAAGATAGTGTTGTAATTAAATAAATAACACTGAGTAGCTGTTTATATTATGGTTATACAGGTAACTGCCACAATATAGGAAACACTTGAGTAAATGAGGGATGCAAAGTATATTGAAAGTAGGTGCTTCCACACATATGTGGTTCCTGAGTTAATTAAGCAATTAACATCCCATCCCATGCTTAGGGTGATGTATGAAAATGCCCAGTTGCCCATTATTTTGGCTACCATGGCCAGAAAAGATCTCAGTGACTTTGAAAGAGGGGTCTCAAAGGAGCATAGGGTTTTTTAAAAGTTGTTGTGTATGTGTGTGTGTGTGTGTGTGTGTGTGTGTGTGTGTGTGTGTGTGTGTGTGTGTGTGTGTGTGTGTGTGTGTGTGTGTGTGTGTGTGTGTGTGTGTGTGTGTGTGTGTGTGTGTGTGTGTTTGTCTCAGTCACCAGAATTGAATACTTATGGGAGATTCTGGAGTGGCGTCTGAGACAGCGTTTTCCACCACCATCAACAAAACACCAAATTATGGAATTTCTTGTTGCATACCTACAATAGAGTTCTAGACACTTGTAGAATCTATGCCAATGCACATTGAAGCTGTTCTGGTGGCTCGTGTTGGCCCAACACCCTATTATGACAATTTATGTTGGTGTTTCCTTAATTTTGGCAGTTACCTGTAGGTCCATTAGATAAGAAAACATGTTATTATAGTCCACCCACAACTGAGTAACCAACCAAGTTTACAAGTCCCTGAATTGGAGAGAGCAGGGAAAGTATTTTAATAAGCAGTTTTAGCAGAAACTTTGTGAACAGACAGTGATCCTACGCTGACCTACCTTCAAGGCTTTCCTGCTCATCGGAATTCAAAGCACCACAGTGCGTCTGATCTCGCAGGAACTGCACAATAGAGAATGCCAAGCGCTTCTCCACTGCCATTTTCACTGCTAAAAACTGGGCATGGAGATAATAGAATAGAATAAAATAGAATATTCATGTTTGGGAATACATAGAAAAATAATATAACATTTAGGGATTTATAGAATAGAATACTACACAGTGAGAGGCTGCAGAGTTCATTGAAATTAGAATAAGTGACATGATTTGTTTTAAGGTTGTTTTATGACAGTTCTATGGTTATTGGACTCCTTTACGGTATGATTATCTCAAGTCACTGTAATGTGGTACAATGGAGCCAAGTTGTTAATACATGGCACTAAATATAGTAAGTACATTACTGCCTGTGGTAAGATGCAGGTCTGACAACTCAGACCTGCATCTTACTTGACATTGCTTTGAAATAAATTGTGACACAATCAGTGTACGGCATGACATAATACAAACATACATTTTAATAAATTATCTCTATTGTATCATTGACCAACTATGCAGAATTTTAAAACCCTAAAATGTATAATCATGCTTGTTTGACATTCCAAAGCAAGGCAACTCTAGCCCTCTGTTCTGTTGACATCTGCCTCATAACAAAAGATGTTGGGACATGGGATGATGCGGTGTAGTTGTTAATGCCAATTGGGACTTCATATTTCATCTCATGGTGTCATGTCAACCTAATGCATCCTTATCTAAAGTAAATAGCAGTCTTTGATAACAGACATATATTGATTATTTACATAGCGTGTCCAAATACATGACCATCCCTGATCATCCCCGACAGTGCCCCTCTCTACCCATGCAGTCTGCAATTTATAATGGCTGAGCATCGCTCTGCTCATTCCTATCCTTCTAAATACAGTACTGTAACATTGTAAATAACAACATTGAGTCAAGGGATGCCATTCGACGACCCCGCCCAGTGCGCCCACCTACCTGAGATATTTTCCAGCTGTCCCTGCTACCGCGTCGTGAGAACTTCTGTCAGATTGATCGCATCTATGGCGCCTGCGCATTCACAACGGAAGTAAACCGATTCAGTAACACTACTGGAGCTGTGAGGAGGTTGAATGAGAGAGGCTTTTGCGAATTGCACCTGGAAAAACGCATGAACTTGCTGTTGGCATGTTTTTTTATACGAATTGTAGTGTCGAACGCTGTGCAGGTAGTCTACTGTCAAAGTCGTGGTTGTGTTTGTTCATTCCACATGAATAGAGCCCCACACTGGAGGTTTTATAATACCCATAAAACCTAGCGGTCTAACAGGCATGCAGTGATGGAAAAAGTACCCAATTGTCATACTTGGGTAAAAGTAATAATATGTTAATAGAAAATGATTCAAGTGAATGTCACCCAGTAAAATACTACTTGAGTAAAACTCTAAAAGTGTTTGGTTTTAAATATACTTAAGTATCAAAAGTAAATGTAATTGATAAAATGTACTGAAGTATCAAAAGTAAAAAATAGAAACCATTTCAAATTCTTTATATTAAGCAAACCAGGCGGCACCATATTCTTGTTTTTTTTATTTACAGATAGGCAGGGGCACACTCCAACACTCAGACATAATTTACAAACGAAGCATTTGTGTTTAGTGAATCCGCCAGATCAGAGGCTGTAGGGATGACCAGGGATGTTCTCTTGATAAGTGCGGGAATCTGACCGTTTTCCTGCCATGCTAAGCATTCAAAATGTAACGAGTACTTTTGGGTGTCAGGGAAAATGTATGGAGCAAAAAGTACTTTCTTATCTTTAGGAATCTAGTGAAGTAAAAGTAACCGGTACTGCTTGCCATGCCGTAGTAGAAAGAACAATCTCTACTTGAAAGCTACAGGCTTTCATATTACAATATAGGTGTTGTGATAATTGCATTGTTTGCTCTATAACCTGTTAGTTCATATGCCTTGCCACAGTGATTTACAGTATAGGCCTAAGCCCGAGACAATAAGACACAGTGGCAGAATAAATTCAACCACACCTTTGTTTCATCACAACACCAGAGAGCAGCCTCTGTCCGGTGGAGTCCACAAAGTATATTGCATGTAACAAACAGCTACATGAACTATAGCATGGTCAAGAAAGTTAATGTTTCTGACATATTCAGACTACTAAACAAGTATTGATTTAGAACCACAGAGAGTTACTGCAAATCGCAAAGAAAACAGGAGCTGCCTCCAATATTCCAGCACCATTTCAACCTCAACATTTCAACATCATCAAATCACCTCTGCTTAGTCTAACACAGTGACAACTAAAAGATACCAAAAACTATTTAGTCCAATCAACGTAAGCTAAATATGATGTGGCTGTCCATGGTTCTAATTTGTGTGTGTGTGTGTGTGTGTGTGCGTTCATGCAAGCAGAAAAAACATGTTGACTCACTCTACTTTTAGAGAAATGCCAACGCCATCCTCCTCTCTTTCATGTTGACGAAAGGGTCTATAACTCTGTCATACAGTACACGCTTTTATTTTTCCTGGCTAAAATGCTTGCTCGCTAGCCTAACTTCTTTTCATGGGCAACATTAGCCTTCTACATCTAGCTACATATTGATCTTCCATCCTCTCAGTCCAGGGGCACAATATATTTTATGGTTGGATCAGAATCTGCGTTATAATCATTGGCCAGTACGGTACAAATCCTTGTTTCCATCCATGGCTCATTTAGTAAAGAGACAATTTTAGCTAGGTAGCTAGCCACCAGAGGACAACAACACAACGAGATACAACAACTGAAGTTGTTTCTATCGATGATGTATTTCTCTGTGATAGGAGTGAAGCCAAATCCAAAGTTTTTTTGGTGTGCCAGGAACATTCACAGTTGAGCTCACTCCATTTAGCTCAGCGCTGATTGGCTATTATTTTATACATTTTTTTAATCAAGGGAGGCCAAATGCTCACTGGCTTCCCTTGCATTCAATGCTACAGGCGGCAACAATGTTATACTCTTTATGACCAGACCGCATCAGATAGATGGCCTACACATACAGAGACAGAGGAGCGCTGTTTCGCTCGCTCAGATGCTTTCTCTGGTGAGATACATTCAGCCTCAAGCGAATTGAAAGAAAATTATGAAAACACAGAGAGACGAAAGATAAATTATTTAATGTTTTTTTCTTGGTAATTTTTTTAGGAAGCCTGTCTTCCCTTGGCATCAATGAATACACGCCACTGCTCCCCGCTCCCCACACCACACCCCACCCCCATGCACTATGAACATATTCATAGAGTATGCAATGTAGGTCAAGTCACTAAATGTGGAAACATTTAGTATGCATGGAAAGGGTTCATACACCCTGAAGGTCATTGTAAAGCAACGCATTTCCTTCTCCATCCACATTGCCTTAAAAGCATCCACCACATGCGCCGTTTAGCTAGCGCATCGTTTGCAATAAGAAAAGTAAATGGGAAAAGAAGTTTGACGTTTCTTCACCTGCCTGTCTTATTATACTCCATAAGTTGAAAGCCATGATTGCTATGGTCATTTTAAGATGTCCGTTCAGCCATTTTGGCACAGTGACTCACTACCCAAACCAGACGCAACTGGTTTCAAGTGGCCAAGAGACGTCATGTGATCTCCTAGTGCTATCTAGTGGACGAACTGTTAATCATACAGAGGATATATATTTATTTATTCAACCTTTATTTAACTAGGCAAATCAGTTAAGAATAAACTATTATTTACAAAAGGCAAAAGGCCTCCTGCGGTGACGGGGGCTGGGATTAAAAATAAAAAAAGATTAAAGGACTAAACACACATCACGACAAGAGAGACAATCACATAGCATAGCAGCAACACATGACAACACAACATGGTAGCAACACCATATGACAGCAACATGGTAGCAACAACACATGACATCTGACCCTCTGCCTGCCCTGACACTGAGCCCGCCTGTCTGACCATTCTGCCTGCTCTTACCACGAGACTGCCTGCCCTCCTGTACTGTTCGGACTCAGCCCTGGCTATTGAACCCCTGCCTACCCTGACCACGCGACTGCCTGTTCCACTGTACTACTCGGACTCTATCTGGTTGATTAACTATTGCCTGTCCCTGACCTGCCAACGCCTATTCCCTTCATTATAATAAATATCGGAGCTCTACCATATCGCCTTGGATCCTTATAATAACAAAGTTTGGAATTATAAGGGTGCCAAGGGGTGCAGTTCCTTCAGAAATCCAGGCACACTAGTAAAAAATAAAATTACATAGTAAGTTTAGCCATCTATTTCAGGGTATCCCCAAGACCAGTTTATGCACTGTATCTTAGCGTAAGATTGTTGAATGCCCTTTATTTATGACCACATGTGCCAGGCTTCCTGAAAGTGTCATCTTTTATGTCTTGTTGCAGGTAAACACAGCCATTCTGGAGCAGCTCATCGAGCTCAGGTCAAAGGTGGCACAGCTACTGACTTAGAGTACCCACGCCAACAATGTGCTTGAGATGAACATGGCCAAGATTTTTTTAATTTTTATTTACCCTTTATTTAACTGTAACGAATGCCCCGCGCAGAGCACCGGTCCCTCCTCCTCTCCAGCGATCATCCTCGCCGGCGTTCTAACCGGCGGTCGGGGGAAGATGGTAGCAACACCACACCTGTTCCACATTGGTAATCAGGGTCACTATTTAACTCCATGTGTTTCTGTTCAACCCTTGCGGGTTATTATTATTTAATTGTGTATTGCTGTCTTTCGCTCTTCATTAAAACCTTGTTACTTCCATTCTCTCTCTCTCTCTCTCTCATTTTTAGCCTTATCACTCACTTTCACTCCTCGCAATATCACATTAACAAGGCAAGTCAGTAAAGAACAAATTCTTATTTACAATGACGGCCTACCTACAAGGGCAGCCATAGTAGTACAGCGCCCCTAGAGCAAATTAGGGTTAAGTGCCTTGCTCAAAGACACATCAACAGGTTTTCACCTTGTCGGCTCGGGGATACCAACACGTGGCATGCTTTCTAGGTATGACCCCTGAACTGACTAAGCAACTTGACCCCTGTGTCAATATGGCAAAAACTCCTATTGCACAACAGTCACCTCGTAGAAATGTAATTTCTCATTTTATGAATAGCCTATACTTTTTCTTTATGCATGACATGTCAATGTAGAACTGTATTACACAGTATTAAGATATAAATGCAATAGATATTTAATAAATAGGTCATGTCTTAACAATTGTCAGATCCGGAATATGTTTGTGAATATGTTTTCCATGTCCTCTACTTCACAGATGAGTTCTAGGAGAAACTGAAGCCGTTGGGCGTGAAGGAAAGGAAGTACATCCTGGCCCTGAAGAAGAGGGACTGTGCCATGTGGGGCAAAGCCATTGATGGACATACAGTATCAATGCCTGGGACATGCTGTCAGGCTCTGGCCTGTTCTACTTGGACCTGCATCCCAGATAGTCCAGCTGAAAGGCCAGGTATGAACATCAGCAGGATTGTGCGGGGCTATCGGAGCTGTAGTTGAACACTCCTGGTAGGGATACAGGGCTAGTTGCTTTCGTTGAAGCTTCCATAGCCTATATCATACTATTGTGGCTAATTATAAGGTTCAGAGCACGATTCACACCGTGCTTGATGTTGAATCGTTGATCTTGTGTTCTTTCTCCTGAGAGGGGAAGTACGGTCATGCTGCCTGCTTCGGGCTCCAGCCGGGCTGTCTGGGGGCTGATGGGAAACGTAGGCTGCCGGTGGCGGCTGTGGTGGCCAACTTAACCAACCCTACGAAGGGCTGGCCCTCTCTGCTGCAGTACCACAAGGTGGAGGCCTCCTTCCATGAGTTTGGCCATGTCATGCACAAGCTCTGCTCCAGGGTAGGCTGCTCCGCTGGGGGTGGGGTGGTGGGGAATGGGATATCCAGTAGCATGGGTTGCTAACTCAAGTAAGCTACATTTACTTTTGATACTTAAGTATATTTAAAACCAAATACTTTTAGACTTTTACTCAAGTGGTATTTTACTGTGTGAATTTCACTTTTACTTGAGTCATTTTCTATTAAGATATCTTTACTATTACTCAAGTATGAGAAAGTAGTACTTTTTCTAACACTAATTTTAATTAGAATATGAATGGACAATTTAAAGTAATGTTCCTCCTGTAAGGATGTATTGTTCTCAAAGAATACGTAATTATTACTTTTCCTCCAGGCACTAATATGACAGCCATTGTCAGTCACTTGGCTGGGGGCTACGATGGGCAGTAAGTACTATGGCTACCTGTGGAGCGAGGTCTACTCCATGGACATATCCGTCAGTCTTTTTAAAATAGAGAGGAATCATGAACCCTAAGGTGTGGCACAATCAATCCACTCCAATAACCATTCATCTTGAGTTACCATATTACATTTTTTTGTATGCATCTATACTTTTAAGAAGAAAGAGAATTTAAGCCTGCAAGTTCCCTTTGAATGCTACCTTGTGTGTCAGTAATATTACACCATTTATCATGATCCACTATTATGTACCCTCAAACTCTATGTAGAGAGGAATTTACTTGAATGTAAGCCTTAACATTTCTTTTGACTGACATGTTCCTTTATGCCCATCTTATCATCAGGTGGTGAAGGAGTACGGGAGGGGGATTCTGGAGGCTGGTGGCTCTGTGTATGGAAGGGACATGCTGAAGACCTTCCTGGGTCGTGAACCTTGCCAGGATGCCTTATTTCAATGCAAGGGATTGGCCAAAGCTGAGGGAACACTGAATGGTCATCACTGACCTCCCTCTCTCTCTCACTCCAGATGACAATATGTTTTGATTTTTGTACAGTTGTACCTAAGAAAGCAAAGGTAACTGAACTAAATGACTATTGCCCAGTAGCACTCACCTCTGTCATCATGAAGTGCTTTGAGAGACTAGTCAAGGATCATATTACCTCCAACTTACCTGCCACTCTAGACCCCCTTCAATCTGCTTACTGTCCCAATAGATCCAAAGATGATGCAATCAGCACCACATTACACACTGCCCTGTCCCATCTGGATAAGAGGCATAACTATGTAGGAATGCTGTTCATTGACTATAGCTCAGCATTCAACACCATAGTACCCTCCAAGCTCATCATCAAGCTCGAGCCCTGGGTCTGAACCACGCCCTGTGCAACTGGATCCTGGACTTCCTGACGGGTCGTCCCCAGGTGGTGAAGTTAGGAAACAACACCTCCTCCTCGCTGATCCTCATCACTGGGGCCCCACAAGGGTCTGTGCTCAGCCCCCTCCTGTACTCCCTGTTCACCCATGACTGCGTGGGCAAGCACGCCTCCAACTCAATCATCAAGTTTACAGACGACACAACAGTAGCAGGCTTGATTACCAACAACGATGAGACAGCCTAGAGGGAGGAGGTGAGGGCTCTGGGAGTGTGGTGCCAGGAAAATAACCTCACTCAATGTCAAAACTAAGGAGATGATTGTGAACTTCAGGAAACAGCAGAGGGCGCACCCCCCGATCCACATAGATGGGACCGCAGTGGAGAAGGTGGAAAGCTTCAAGTTCCTCTGCGTACACATCACGGACAAACTGAAATGGTCCACCCGCACAGATAGTGTGGTGAAGAAGGCACAACAGCGCCTCTTCAACCTCAGGAGGCTAAAGAAATGTAGCTTATCACCCAAAACCCTCACAAACTTCTACAGATGCACAATTGAGAGCATCCTGTTGGGCTGCATCACTGCCTGATACGGCAACTGCACCGCCGATAACCAAAAAGCTCTCCAGAGGGTGGTGCGGTATACCCAACGCATTACTGGGGGCAAACTTCCCGCCCTCCTGGACACCGACAGCACCCATTGCCACAGGAAGGCCAAAAAGATCATCAAAGACATCAACCACCTTGAGCCACTGCCTGTTCACTCCGCTATCATCCAGAAGGCGAGGTCAGTACAGGTGCATCAAAGCTGAGACCGAGAGACTGAAAAACAGCTTCTATCTCAAGGCCATCAGACTGCTAAACAGCCATCAATAACACACCAGAGGTGGCTGCCTATAGACACCGATTAGAAATCACAGGCCACTTTAAGGAATGGAACACTAGCCACTTTAATAATATATCCGTATTTGCATCACTCATCTCTATGTATAAACTGCACTTTACACTATTCTACGGTATCTTAGCCACTCAATCATGTTTACATACTGCATCACCAATCTCTTATGTGTATACTGCATACTATAAAGCTTACTAAGCCACTGTATCTTAGTTCAGTGCCGCCCTGACATTTATGTACGTATATATTCTCAATCCATTCCTTACTTAGATTTATGTGTATTTGGGTGTATGTTGTGAAACTGTTAGATATTACTTGTTAGATATTACTGCACTGTCGGAGCTAGAAGCATAAGCATTTCGCTACACCCGCAATAATATCTGCTAACCAAGTGTATGTGACCAATACATTTGATTTTATTTGGGAACTGTGTGAGGCCACGCAGTCTTGGTATACAGGGAGTGGTGTACTGATATGTAGTGGTGTAATGATGTTATATGATGTACTGTTTTATTTTTTGTGTGTGTTATATGCCTTAATGTGTTTGGACACCAGGAAGATTGACAGCAGCTAATGGGGATCCCTAATAAATACAAATACTGTTTTTTTTTTTTTGTGTGTGTGTGTCCAAAAGGGGGAGACAACACATCATACATCATCACATTACACTGACCATTGTTTTGTACTGTACATTGTACCATTGTTTCCAGTGTCCGGACCAGATTAAGCCTTAAAAAAGCACTTCTATGGAGATTCTGAATTGGGCATGCTTTTCAGTACAGAGGTAGATGTAATCCGGGTCTGGGAAACCGGCCATTGGTTTCCACTCTCTAGCTAAAGGCTGGAACATTGTAGAAAAATCACCTTTTGAAATCGAATTTGCCCATAAGGTGATGTATAAAACATATATCTTTCAAATAAAGTTAATATTCTTTCAAATGCAGTGTATGCTATTGCACTTGTAGCTACTTTGATGTTCTTCAGTCTCTCTGTTGTATTTGGGAGTATATTTTTATGTCACAACAACCTTCATTTCCCAACAGGGGATCATTGGATTGTTACTTTAATCTATTCAAATGGTATCAGCGATTATTACATCAAAGAAGGAGGGAAAATAACTAGATTATGCATCAATGACACATTCCATCACCATCATCACTTTACCCTGTTTGAGTGACTGCACCTGAGTGGCGCAGTGGTGTAAGGCACTGCACCTGAGTGGCGCAGTGGTGTAAGGCGCTGCATCTCGGTGCAAGAGGTGTCACTACCAGTCCCTGGTTTGAATACAGGCTGTGTCACATCTGGCTGTGATTGGGAGTCCCATAGGGTGGTGCACAATTGGCCCAGGTTTGGCCGTCATTGTAAATAAGAATTTGTTCTTAACTGACTTGCCTAGTTAAATAAATAAAATAAAAATACCCCTTTGTTATTTGCATATCCCTCACTGGACCTAATGCAAGTGTTATTCACACAATAACAAATGTACATTGATTTCTTTAGTAAAATAACATCTAATATAATTGTGAGCAGCAAGTATCACAACATCTACTGTAAAATATGTCATAGCCACCTCTCCACAAAGCGTATTGGCGAACATCATTTACAAACGACTGATTTTCATTGGTTACATCGACATGCCCATCAGATGCAGGGTTGTCGTTGCCCCCACTGGATTTACTGACTGGGCCAACAATACAGCAGCATACTGGTGTTGGCTTGACAGACAGTGGCCAACTCTGTGTTTCATCGTGAATTGTAGCGTTTTCTTGCTACAAACAATATTGTTTTAATGGCAAAAACAAGGGGAGATTAGGATTGAAAACATTTCTGTGCGACGTTCTTCAAAAGAAGGGATTCTGCGTTCGTGGTGGTGGATTTTTTTTTTTTGTTGCCTTTTGTAGCTATTTCCTTGGCTGTTGTGGACATTTTGGATTCCTTCTTTTAATGTTCCTTTTTATATTTCTAACCCAAATATCTTATACAATCGAATACGTGTGGGTCCCCTGTTGTTTAGTTTAGTAATTCATTTTTGTTTATTTTATTGTCTGACACACTGGACACAGTTTTTCAGCGAGACGCAAACTCGGAATGCTAAACAACTTTCGACGGGATTGGTCTCGCGAAAGAATGCGTTTGTTAACTGGTTAGCTAGCCAGTTATCAAGCTAGCTAAGTGTACTTTGAGTGGATGCTTGAAGGGGAAAAACGTTGTCGTGGATTTTAAACAATTTCCGGACTATATAACTAATTCGACACCATTTTACGGTAAGTGAAGTCCGCTAACGACACTTGTTCTATTACTATAACCACTTTGCTGTAACGCGTTAGCTAGCTAGCAAACTAGCGGTTGGCTAGTGTGGTAGCGAGCTTGGGGGTCGGGGTGTAGTATTCTCGCTAACTTGCACTCTTCACAGGTGGATTTCCTTACGAAAGGGCTGGCTAACTAACAGTTACTAATGAAATGGCTTAGTCTAGTTACCTATATTATGCTATAGCAAACGAAATAGATTGTGATATGTCCAGTTTGTAAAAATATCAACAATCTGACAATGACTCTTGTTTTGTTTTCCTACACTGGAATGCTGTAACT
Organism: Thymallus thymallus; assembly: GCA_023634145.1. Taxonomy (NCBI): domain Eukaryota; kingdom Metazoa; phylum Chordata; class Actinopteri; order Salmoniformes; family Salmonidae; genus Thymallus; species Thymallus thymallus. Next base: position 22,377,970 of record CM042404.1, on the reverse strand, counting down.
GTGCGTAAACTATCTAACTAGGTAATATACCTAGTTAGCTAGTAGGCGACCAACATTCCAATGAATTGCTATCTGACAGTGTTTCACACTGGCTAACATATTGGATAATGCAGTCTTTCCGTAGGCGTGACACAGATAAGAGGCACGAGTCCTGTTTATTGACAATCAGTATAATGCGGAAGGAAATGAGGCCAATAAATCTGTAACTAACGACATGCAATGTATGGTCACTTCATGTGCAGAATACCTTCAGTTCGGGTTTTAGGACAGATGTCTTGACCTGTACTCGACAACTTGGCATATTCATTAGCTTTCACCTTTACTAATAAGATTAGCTAGTATCCCAAGCTAACTTCAATCTGCCGGTTTTGATCCTTTAATGCAAGACAGTGAGGCTAATCTCACGACGGATGTATCTGATATGATAACCTTAGTGGTAAAAATGTAGCTATCCAGTGACACTCATTCTATAATGATTAGTTAGCTAGAACCGGAACCCTGCAATGACTATGGGATTTTAAAATGGGAGGTGAACATTTTATAAAACCATGAAGCTGTGAATTTCTATTTATATGTAGACATCTATAATTTTGTATTATTAACCCTGGATAAGTAGGCTATTACAAGCTTTACCCGTGAGCCACAGTGTGCTTAGTCTATGACAAGTAAAAACTGTCTTTTTTTAAACGACTGCTTTGTGTAGCTTTTGTTTGTTTGTGAGCCTAGATAATTAGCAGGTGATTAATCTAGCAAACAAGATAAAGTTAATTCAGGGGGATTGGATGCACTTGGTAGGCAGGCTCATCTTCACTGTCGATTATCAGGCTCAGACTACCCAGCACACGCACTTACCCATGCCAAACTAACACCTTAGGTTATTAGAACTGTCCAAAGGTGAACCTGTTGATCTGACCACATGAGCCATTCATTCATGGTTGTGTGTGGCAACTGGGAAGATGGTAACAGGAAAATGCAAGTCAAACTGCTCAAACTGCTTAATCCTTTATCATGGTTGGTGTCTTGACTGATTTGTCCAAAGTTGTGTGACATGAAACATTACTTTTCTGTCCATGCATTTTTGGCAGTGTAAATTATTGTTGATCATATATTAACCGTTATTTAACTATGCAAGTCAGTTAAGAACAAATTCTTATTTACAATGATATCCTACCTTACAATTTTTATTTTATTTTATTTCACCTTTATTTAACCAGGTAGGTCAGTTGAGAACAAGTTCTCATTTGCAACTGCGACCTGGCCAAGACAAAGCAAAGCAGTGCGACAAAAACAACAACACAGAGTTACACAGTAAACAAACATAGTCAAAAACACAATAGAAAATCTATATACAGAGTGCAAAATGTAGTGCAAAATGCAGTAAGGTTAGGAGGTAGGACAATAAATAGACCAGAGTGGTGAAATAAATTACAGATTATCATCATTAACACAGGAATGAAGGATGTGCAAATTATGATGTGCAAATAGATATACTGGAGTGCAAGATTTGTGACAATAACAAAAATATAATATGGGGATGAGGTAGTAGTGTGGGCTATTTACAGAAGGGCTATATACAGGTGCAGTGATCGATAAGCAGCTTTGACAACTGATGCTTAAAGTTATTGAGGGAGATAGGAACCTCTAGCTTCAATGATTTTTGCAATTCGTTCCAGTCATTGGCAGCAGCGAACTGGAAGGAATGGCGGCCAAAGGAGGTGTTGGCTTTGGGGGTGACCAGTGAGATATACCTGCTGGAGCGCATGCTACGGGTGGGTGTTGCTATCGTGACCAGTGAGCTGAGATAGGGCGGGGATTTACCTAATAAAGACTTATAGATAACCTGGAGCCAGTGGTTTTGGCGACGAATATATAATGAAGGCCAGCCAATGAGAGCATACAGGTCGCAGTGGTGGGTAGTGTATGGGGCTTTGGTGACAAAACGGATGGCACTGTGATAGACTACATCCAATTTGCTAAGTAGAGTGTTGGAGGCTAGTTTGTAAATGACATCACCAAAATCAAGGATCGGTAGGATAGTCAGTTTTACAAGGGCATGTTTGGCAGCATGAGTGAAGGAGGCTTTGTTGCGAAATAGGAAGCCAATTCTGGATTTAATTTTGGATTGGAGATGGTTGATGTGAGTCTGGAAGTTGAGTTTACAGTCTAACCAGATGCCTAGGTATTTGTAGGTGTCCACGTATTCTAATTCGGACCCGTCGAGAGTAGTGATGATAGTCCGGTGGGCGGGTGCTGGCAGCGTTCGATAGAAAAGCATGCACTTAGTTTTACTAGCGTTTAAGAGCAGTTGGAGGCCACGGAAGGAGTGTTGTATGGCATTGAAGCTTGTTTGAAGGTTAGTAAACACAGTGTCCAAAGAGGGGCCAGATGTATACAGAATGGTGTCGTCTGCGTAGAGATGGATCAGAGAGTCACCAGCAGCGAGAGCGACATCGTTGATGTATATAGAGAAAAGGGTGATGGCACAATGATGGCCTACCTACAGTCTTGACATGGGCTTCAAATCCTAGGAAAATACAAACAAGATATCTGGTTTCCTTGTCCCGATGCGATTACATGGATATATAACTGCGTTGTATGATTTATGAATAGCAAAGCGATGAAAGAGATTGACTTTATTCAGTCAGTTCGAAACCTTTTTATAAACTAGTAAAAAGAAGCAGTAAACACAAGCTGGAGCAAATTAGGGTTAAGTGCCTTGCTCAATGAGACATCGACAGGTTTTTCACCTTTGGGCTCGAGTATTCCAACCAGCGACCTTTCAGTCACTGGCCCAAGGCTCTAACAGCTAGGCTACCTGCCACCCCAAATTAAGCATTAATCAGTTAAATTAGACATTGAACTTGAACCTTTTAAGGATCCTGAATCTAGCTGCTGGACATTTTTATTTATTTTTAATTTAAAAAAATATATGTGTATAGAGATCTCAGAATTGCAGTGTAACTAAGTAACATTTTGTGTCATATGTTACAGGGTGATTGCAAAATCGAATGCTTCTAACCAAAAGAGTCACCTTACCTTGATACTTAAAACCTATATCGATACTAACGTTAAAGTGGTTCTTCAATACTTCTGCATAATAATTATTGAATGCTTATCTGGTGTCCAGCTGATTAGTTACGTTGTGATAGTTTCACACATCATCATCAGATCTAGGAAGTAATTTTCCGAATGACAGTCAAGTGATGAACAGCTGTTGTGATAGCGCATGCATGCAACAACACCCCAAGGGCTGAAAAAAAGGTGTCATTCATTACGCTGGTTGAAGACTGTTTGTGGCTGGATCCATGTTTGATCTAATATCCCTAGCGAATTGATGTTGATCATCTGTTTTCTGCTTGATTTACATCAGGGTCTTGTTAGATTTAACAGAAAGCATCAAGATAATGATTTCATGTTTTTGTGCCTCTGATTGGACACTGTGCGCAATTCTGTAGGACAGACAATTGCCAACACCCAACGCTATTCCAATTAATTATTCGGAATATAATGATGACAAATTGCATAGTTTAGTGGGCTTATTCACAATATGATCTGGTAATGAAATAACATGACAAATACATTTTGTTTTCCATGTTAGACCTGCAATTTTAAACAATACTAGGTGCTTGAAATAGCGTACTTGAATTTGGAGCTTAAATTCAAGTACTGGAATAGACCTGCCCTGAAAATCTATTTAAAAAATCAATCAATCAATTTCCTCAATTTGGTGCTTGAAAAGTCCTTGTAGTTATTGTAGCCAATTTAGAAGATATTTTGCTCTGTTTATAAGTATCCGTGATAAAAAATAGTTTTGTCACTGGCAGGTTTTTCTTAGAGATGTGGCCACTTTTGTTTGTTTCCCGCCACTTCAATTGAAGGGTGTTGTGGTAAAATCACATGAGGTTATGAGGACGACAACATCTGTTGGCTTCAACTTGGCTTTCCATACAAATCCTTCCATTAAAAAACATTAATAAAACACTGATGGGGAGATTCAAATGGTGAGGTTAATGCTACCGCTATTCATGTTCCTAATGTTTTGTACATTCAGGCTTAGGACTATACACTATGTTGTTGTATAGGTGGAGTTATGGGTCAATTTGCATATATTACATTTTATTCCTCTAAGTACATGCGGAACTGCATGAAAATATATATAGTTTTTGTTTCAAGAATAAGGCAGTTTTGAAATTGACACGTTAGCCCCATTTATTTATAGAAAGACCCAGCTATGCAACACAGTAAAGACTTGGATATGCATTATCCCGAATGCTAATCAATAAGAAATTCGCTGCTCTGTTTTACTATTTTACAGCAGGTAATTTCATAGGGAACTGTAGGAGGCATTCATCACCAACATTTCAGGAATAAAGTTCTATATGGATTCTAACATGGAGGCTGTTCGAAAACCTGCCTTAACTCTCTATTTATATTGCTCTGTTCGCAATGGCCACCAGTCCACACATTATGCAACCATTGACTTGAATGGGGACGCCCACTCTATAGATGACTGTAAGCCTATCTTTGATCATGCCAGTTCCAATGGCTCTCTCCACTGCAAATAACCAGCTGTGTAAGAGGATTATGTGGAGAGATTTCATGTAAAATTGACTTGAATTCGCCAAGACCTCAGATTTAACACTAAACACAACAAACAATTCTCTAATGGAAGCCGTTGTGGCTATTTTTGGCAGACTCGCACATTTCTGATTTGAGGAAGATGTTGATATTGTCTTGCAAGAACTTGTGATGGGCCATATTTTCTCGAACCACTCATGCATGTCACACAATAGTTGCAAAAGAACACAGAAGCATTTCCAAAATAGGATATCGGTGGAGCAACACAAAGCTAGACACTCAAAACAAGATGTTATGTCCCTGACAATATTGCTGTTAACACACCCCATGTATTTTCCTTGCTCAGTGTTTCTATCTCTGGATGTAATCAGTTGTTGTGCCACTATTTTAGCCCTCCCTATTCCAATAAATAGTTGTAGATTCATTGCTTCCTCAGCATGGCAGAAAGCTGATACGGCAGGCAACAATGATGCATAGAAGTTAAGACCCCTCTCACCAGTCAAACCTTACCGTATTGATTTATGGCATTTTCCATGGAGCCCTCTTCTGCTTCACAATGACCTGATCCTTTCCTCCCCCTGGAAAGGAAATATTTAGACGTATCCTCCAGATCCATCACTACAGAGCAATGCGTTGGGTCTGAGTGAGTGTGTAAGTGCTATGGAATGTTTCCATTAAGATGTACGGAACCCTTTCTCTCAAGTGCTAGTGTATATGCAGAATGAGCTCTATTTTGGTTGCCTCTGGTACATTCTAATGTCTTGATTCCATTCGAAATATACAGCTAAATTATTGAATACTTTAACAAATTAGTAGTGATATTGACTAGAAAGACATGACTTTGCAATTAAAATGTCAAAAATGGTTATACTTCGGCGGGATACTGTATACAGTATATTGGGTATTTGCCATTGAAACTACAGTGCATCGGAAAATATTTAGACCCCTTGACCTTTTCCACATTTTGTTACTTTAGCCTTATTCTTTGTTTATTTTTGTTTATATTTCTCCCCAATTTCGTCATATTCAATTGGTAGTTAGTCTTGTCACATCGCTGTAACTCGCCTCGGGAGAGTTACAGTAGTAGCGTACCATGCAAATTTGGGAGCCAAATCAATGGCTCTCTCATAATGCGGTTCAGTTCACCGAAAATACCTGTTCAAAAGGAGACGTTTGTTCGCAAACTATCCATCACTAGGCTACACTTACGAGTCATTTTAGCTGTCACTGGCAAGTCTTGACATGGGCTTCGAATCCTAGGAAAATACAAACAAGATATTTGGTTTCCTTGTCCCGATGCGATTACATGGACATATAACTGCATTGTATGATTTATGAATAGCAAAGCGATGAAAGGAGATCAGAGCCCTATTCGCGCAAACACACACGCACACAGGGAGAATTGCATACTCCTTGCAGCCTTTCTTCTCATTCTCAAAATCCATTGGATGAGGGAGCCAGAGGTCCCTCCCCTCTGACCTTTTTAGGAATGAGGGGACACGAGAAGTATGCATTTAAGACGCTGCTGGCAATGGATCATCTTTGGGAGAGATATGAAAGAGGGCACAATTAAGTAAATTTATGTTTTGGCTTTGAAATCAGCGTATTTTGCGTTATGGTTTGCATATTATCACAAACAAAGTACTAAGGTAGTGCATTGAAGTTAGAATCAGTTGTAAGCTAGCAAGGAAACTTAGCCTACTAAGCTGGAAGCTACCAGTATCTTCTTGCATTGTAAAGTGTTCTAGCCTGTATGGACATTGTTTTGTGAACCGCAATGAACAGTTTCTACATGCCGTGTCGCATTATTCAAGTGTTAACTTCTGTGAAGCTTGAGTCTATCTTCTGTTTAGCTGACAGATGGTGCTTATGGAAAACACTGCATTTATTTAGGTAGATATAAACGCAAAATGTAAAGTGTTGGCCCCATGTTTCATGAGCTGAAATAACATTTCCCAGAAATGTTCCCTCAAATTTTGTGCACAAATGTTGTTTACATCCCTGTTACTGAGCATTTCTCCTTTGCCAAGATAATCCATCAACCTGACAGTCGTGGCATATCAAGAAGCTGATTAAACAGCATAATTATTAAAGGCCACTCTAAAATGTGCAGTTGTCGTTACACAACACAATGCCACAGATGTCTCAAGTTTTGAGGGAGCGGGCAATTGGCATACTGACTGCAGGAATGTCCACCAGAGCTGTTGCCAGAGAATTGAATGTTCATTTTTCTACCATAAGCCACCTCCAACGTTGTTTTAGAGAATTTGGCATTACGTCCAACCGGTCTCACAAGCGCAGACCACGTGTAACCATGCCAGCACAGGACCTCCAAATCCGGCTTCTTCACCTGCGGGATTGTCTGAAACCGTCCACCCAGACAGCTAATGAAACTGAGGAGTATTTCTGTCTATAATAAAGCGCTTTTATTGGGAAAAACTCATTCTGATTAGCTGGGCCTGGCTCCCCTCCCAGCCCCACCCGTGGCTGCACCCCTGCCCAGTCGTGTGAAATCCATACATTAGGGCCTAATTAACTTAATTTATTTAAATTGACTGATTTCCTTATATGAACTGTAACTTAGTAAAATTGTTGCATGTTGCGTTTTTATATTTTTATTCAGTGTATATACGTATATCACCCAATTAGCTGCTGCCAGTGACAGCAGCTTTGGGACAGTTGGATTTTTTTTTATCAGCGTCCTTAAGAATAAGCACAAGCCTGCTCTCTCTCCCTCTCTCTTTAATCTGAATCACTTTAGAAATGACATTGAAACCTCATTCATCATCCTATGGGGAGTGGGGACTGGCCTTTGCGACTGCTAATGTGTGTCCCCCCTGTAGCACAGCGAAGTGACTGTTCCCCTGTGGCTCCTCTCTAGAAGATGGGGCCTATTTCAGTCCCTTTGGCTTTGACAGTGTCAGGTTCACTGTCCACCCCTTTCACTGATTCCCCATCAACGCATCCAAATCCAGTTAACTGACATTTATCAAACTGGAAGTCATCAGGAGGTTCCAGATAATGCTTTTATCTCTATTTTCACTGGGTTGTGTGGCTTTGTCAACAAAACCAATACATATTTATATGGATTTTGTCCTACCCCCAGCACTAGGTCTCGACGATTCATTGATTAGTAAAAACAGGTGTTATAGGCTCGTCGTGGACAAAAGCCTGCATATACTCACAGGGTTGAGAGTACATTCTTTTTAGCCTATTAAACCCCAAGTCGATTTGAAGTACATACTGTAGGTTTACTGCTACTGCCGCCGAGTCAAGAGAATAGCAGTTGGCCAGTTTCATTTGCTGGCTGGCTGGTGTAAATAGAAACCTCATAGCTCTAGCTCACTAACTTACTCCCACTCCATGTAGGAGCAGAGGTGTTTTAAAGCCAGGGAAGGGATTCACTGGAGTTTGTGGAATGGTATTTTCTCATTGCTGTGGGCGGGTGGCTGTGGGCGGTTAGCCGAAGGAGGAAAGAGCAATCAACATTTTAAAAAGGTTTTCATTGTGTGTGTGTGTGTGTGTGTGTGTGTGCCAAGTCAGCAGGGATGGGAACGGTTGTTGGATTAGTGAGGATAGAGCCTTGTTCGCTGGAGGACTCGGACACATGATGGTGTTACACTGGTCGCTCCACTCAGACCTAACGGAAGCCTCAGCTACAGACACTGATGTTGTAGAGGAGACTGGGCTGTTTTGATACAATGGCTAAGAGCAGGATTATATACAGTAAAAAACTATGTTTATTGATAGGCTATGTCTGAGCAGTTAACACTATCAAACGGCTGGCTTTTTAAAATGAAAATCGTCCGATAGCACTAAAGTCTTCTCAGAAGTCTTAATGCTCTCATTTAAATGGCAGCCAATTTTGCTTTTCTGGGCTTCCTTTGGGTTTGCTTTACCGTAATTCTTTTTTGTAAGACATTTCAGAGAGTGATACTGGGACAATAATGGAGAAGCGCATTTGATTTGTATACTGAGATGAGCCCGAGGCATTGAGAGCTTTGTTTACGTGTGTAGAAGATAATGATGTGTGTTAGGAGGGGTGAAAGACTTGGTAGCTGTACACAAGTTGTTGAAAGAGGCAACACAAAATCCCCTTCACTTGGCTGTGTTGGGCTAAATAAACCATTATCTCACAGATGACAGACAGTGTCAGAACTAACCACTAGATTGATGTGATGGCTGATAGTTCCATTCGTCCTCCTATCATTTCACATCTTTCTGAATCTTTGCATGATCTCATTTTCAGTAGACTGTGTGCAATATTGCTGAATATTCTGTTTGATGTGCTGGTTGAGTGTTTGCTATCACTCGTCACACTATCCGATTATGCCTCGATGCGCATTTTGAAAAGTAGCCAATAGCCCTTTTTTTAGTATCAGCCAAAAACCCATTCTTGGTAAGCAATTCGCTAGATTTTGTTGACTTTATTATATTGTCCTAATATTTGTCGGGAGGTGTCAGTTTGCATAACATTTGACATGCCATTCTGTCAAATTTAACTCCCATCTGTGCACTCTGCCTCTCCCTACTGATTTGCCTGCCTCTGTGACCCACTTTAGAGAACATCTGTCTCTCTCTCCCCCTTCCTCCGCTTTTCACAACCTACTGCATGACTGTTACACATTCACAAACCCAAATCTTTCTTATTTTATATTGAGTGCTATCTCCTGCTATTCCCCTCGACACACTGTGTCCTCCATTACTCCAGTCTTGCCTAATGCTCTGCCCTGTGTATGTGATGGTGTCTGCTAGATGCAGGTCAGACAGACAGGCTCACCAGGTTGCTTAGCTCTTTTCTCATCACAGCACACCAGAGGGAGAGTACTACAGTAACCCCATTATAATTGAATTTGCACCTGTGAGTGGTGCGTGCATGAGTTCTTGTGTGTGTGCATGTATGTATATGCGCAGTCGGTGTGTGTTTTGTAGGCCTATAAATGGATGCTGCGTGTGTGTGAGGCCACAGTAAAATCCTTAATACATGACAGACATAAAAGCCCTCCGGAGGAAGTGGAGCAGAACGTAATAAGTGGCGATGATGCAGCCCAATAGTGTGCTCAGCTGACAGAGAGTCAGGGCCTGTGTGCAATTAAAACCCCTCACACACACTGCGTTGGGCTGCACTGTAGCTCCATTGTGCTGTATCGGCACAGGGACAGTCTCGGGGGAATGAGCCCAGCGCTGATTGGGTTTGTCTCAGATCAGTTGGCAAGGCCATGGGCCGCAATTACATGAACAGGCAGACAATACTGGCCTGATGTAGGGGCATGCTACGCTGGGCTAAGAGGAATGATGATGATCCCAGGGTTTTTTCTGCATAAAAAACGGGCTTAGGTGGTGGGTGTGGCAATGTGCGCAGTCGGCCAGTCGGCGCGGCTGCATTTTAGAGAACATTTTAGAGACCCCCATCTTGGCGGTGTAGAGAATTATTTAGCATTTTTTAAACCAATTTCCTAAAATGTTGATGATTTGTTAATTCTCAAAGATTATATTTTTTACAAATATATAGGTCCATTATCTTTTCTACATACTTAATATCTGGTTTAAGTCCCCTTTTCCCAAAAAATAGACTTTCAATCCCTGGATACTATTGTTATAGTATCCAGGGATTATATCCTGTGTTATACACTGTGTAGTCTATAGCCACAGTATAGCCTATTAGTCCTTACTGGCTACACTAGGCTGTGTATGCTAATGCTACTTTATTCCTGTGGCTTTCCAAGAGGTGTTTGTGGCAATCTTTTCTAAAATGTAGTTTAGGATGGAACTTTCTCTAGCCCCAATCTTGACAAAACAGACAGCTAATCTAGCAATGTTTTTGAGACTACAAAGAACGAATGCAGCCTAAACAAGCCTAGTTGTTCCTCCATAATTGAAGAATAGGATAGTATAATTAATTTGCCCACAACAGTGGAGGATTATCATAATGCAATATACAGTTAGCCAAATACATTTAAACTAAATTTTTCACAATTCCTGACATTTAAGCCTAGTAAAAATTCCCGGTCTTAGGTCAGTTAGGATCACCACTTTATTTTAAGAATGTGAAATGTCAGAATAATAGTCTAGAGTGATTTATTTCAGCTTTTATTTCTTTCATCACATTCCCAGTGGATCAGAAGTTTACATACACTCAATTAGTATTTGGCAGCATTGCCTTTAAATTGTTTAATTTGGGTCAAACGTTTCGTGTAGCTTCCCACAATAAGTTGGGTGAATTTTGGACCAAGCTTTAACATGATGCTGCCACCCCTGTGATTCATGCTTCACAGTTGGGATGGTGTTCTTCAGCCTGCAAGCATCACCCTTTTTCCTCTGAACATAATGATGGTCAATATGGCCAAACAGTTCTTTTTTTGTTTCATCAGACCAGAGGACATTTCTCCAGAAAGTACGATATTTGTCCCCATGTGCAGTTGCAAGCTGTAGTTTGGCTTCTTCCTTGCTGAGCGGCCTTTCAGGTTATGCTGATTATAGGACTTGTTTTTACTGTGGATATAGATGCTTTTGTACCCGTTTCCTCAAGCATCTTTACAAGGTCCTTTGCTGTTGTTCTGGGATTGATTTGCACTTTTCGCACCAAAATACTTTAATCTCTAGGAGATAGAACGCGTCTCCTTCCTTGGCGGTATGACGGCTGCGTGGTCCCATGATGTTTATACTTGCATACTATTGTTTGTACAGATGAACGTGGTGCCTTCAGGCGTTTGGAAATTGCTCCCAAGGATGAACCAGACTTGTGGAGGTCTACACATTTTTTTCTGAGGTCTTGGCTAATTTCTTTTGATTTTCCCATGATGTCGAGCAAAGAGGCACTGAGTTTGAAGGTAGGCCTTGAAATACATCCACAGGTACACCTCCAATTGACTCAAATTATGTCAATTAGCCTATTAGAAGGTTCTAAAGCCATGACATCATTTTCTGGAATTTTCCAAGTTGTTTAAAGGAACAGTCAACTTAGTGTATGTACATTTCTGACCCACTGGAATTGTGATATAGTGAAATAATCTGTCTGTAAACAATTGTTGGAAGAATTACTTGTGTCATGCACAAAGTAGATGTCTTAACCGACTTGCCAAAACTATAGTTAGTTAACATGAAATCTGTGGAGTGGTTGAAAAATGAGTTTTAATGACTTCAACCTAAGTGTATGTAAAGATCCGACTTCAACTGTACTTTATTCAGTACAAAAGATTGACTCGTTTTGAACCAGAGGTTCTTTGCCGAACAGGATACATTTCTTTGTGACAAGTTAAAATGATGCCGCCGTCCTGTTCGTTCCCTACAAACAATGTCATGCATATTTCTCATCCCACTCCCTGCCTTAGTCATAATAATACAGCTATTGTCATTCATCTGACATCTCACAAATGTTTAATTCACCAATAGTCTATTCATGCATGTCCTTACAAAAATACAATAATAGGCTAGTTAAATTTCCATTCAGCTCACATGCATTAAAGTTGGCTACATTGACTATTGCATAAAAATGTAAACACAGCTTACCTTTGTGCGTTTTAGAAATGTCATTGTTGTCCAATATATAGGTAATTTTGGATATTGTAAGTTTATTGTATAAAAACTTCAGTGTAAACTTAAATGACTAAAACCAGACATGTTGAAAAGATAGTGGACCTATATATTTTTAGTAAGATCATCTTTGACAACTAGAAATCACCAAAATGAAAGCTAGCAGCCAGGGAGAATCTGAAATTCCACAAATGAATGCATTCCGGAGTATTTTGGTCATGGCATGGGGGCCCCATTGACTTTGTGTTAATGCTTGAGTCACTCAGATAGCATAAACTGTCTATAATTGCAGGAAAAACGTAAAATTTCTCTCCACCACATGACAATGGGTATAATTTTAGGCCAATAGGGGGGCCTCTAAAATGGTAAGTCGGCGACTGCACCATTGGCCACATCCATCACCTAAGCCCTATTTTGATTCAGAATAACCCCTACTAATAAGATAAGGTTAATGGACCAATAACGGGTCATTTAGGCTTAATGCTTAGATTGACAAGATTTACCGTAAGCGTCTGTACTTAACACAACAAATCTGCTTATTCCCTTCTCCAGATAAGCACCTGTGCTGCAGTTGGGTCTCTCACCTGCCATCAGCTGGGATCCAGGGGCCTAAGTCATAAATGACAAGGTAAGAAAAACATTGCAGTGTAGACAGCCCATGTTTATATTAGTCAACATTCCGATTAGCTGGTTAAAGCCATGTGTGGCTACTGTAAGTCATACAGTGATAAGCTATCTACTGCGCTTGACTTTGAACCTCAGTCTGTACAACATGGCTCTTGTTAACATTGTTACTCTGATCAAGGCAGGAATGCTGAACAGTGTTGGCGTTGAATGATAAAGAAGCATTTTTTTGGACAACCTCCATTAGTTCTCTAAGAGTACCTACCTTTCCCACATCCTTTTTGTAACAATGCAATACAGGGATTCTCCGTAGTCTAGTCTGCATAGCTACGGCCTTATACAATCTGTGTTGCTAACAGAAGCACGGAATCCAGACATTAATACTGGCCATATTTAAATATGTATTGAAGTTATTAGAAGATTCAGTTTTTGTGTATACCGTCACGTGTGTGTGTGTGTAGAGCAGCGGTTCCCAAACTAAGAGTCGGGAGAATTTCCAGAATCCTGGTTTTAATATTATAGCGTCTTTTGTCTCAGGCATTGTAATGTGGTTAACCTTAAAAAGTCTAAAGTTATTCAAATCTAAAAGTTAGAGAGCACCCATAGATTGTGGGCAATTCTTAGTTTCACAGTGTTATCTGACAGGTATTGATGCGAGTTTCTGTGCCTCGTCACTTGACCATTTCACTTGAATCATTCCCACGGTGAATGGCTAAGCCCGCTACGCTAGGAAACTACACACTATTGCAGAGACATATTACTGGCCGCAATTAATATGGTGAAAACAATGTGTGGGGAGGCAGAGGCACAGAAACTCGCATCAATACCTGTCAGATAACACTGTGAAACTAAGAATTGATGCTATAGCTAGCAATCAAGAGGAAACTCTGACTGAACAACTCAAACTCCCCACCTTATGCTCTCCAAATGGACGTTAGCTGTGAGGGTTGAGATGCCCATTCATTGACTTTTGTTGCTACATGTCAGGGGAATCTATTCACGAGAACACATTGTTCTGTCTCACGATTCCCGTACATGTTATGGCACTGTTGATGTTCAGTCTGCTGCGTGGCTATTTTGATGAAAAACAGATTCCATGGGATCGAATGGTGGGCTTTTGCACAGATGGGGCTCCATCTATGGAGGGATGGAGGGCAGGCCTCTGCACTCTACTTATGAATGTGTCTCCCTCTGCCATATGGACGCATTTTATGATACACCCACTGAGCTATAATGAAGACACCGAGAGCAACAGGCAGCAAAAGAGCTGAGCGCAGAACTCTGAGATATGCAGCAGGTAAACTGCATCGTGCACACTTGTTCTCAAAACTATGTGGAGATATGGAATCAGAGCTTGATAATGTTCTATTTTACACCGAGGCTTGGTGGTTTTCGAGAGGGCAGTGTTGGAAAGATTTTTTTAATTGAGAGAGGAACTGTTGTCATTTGCAATGGATGTAAAAAAACAGACATAGTTGACTTTCTGCGTAATGAAAGAAAATGTCTCCTTGCCTATGTAACAGACATATTTGGGAAACTGAACAAACTGTAAGCACGCAGGAGAAATAAAGATGAGTGACCGAATCAGAGAAATCCATTTGACTGTGATCCTGTGACCGAATGCTGCAGACAACACATTCATGAGTCACTATGGAGGAGTTTTGGTTCCTGACTCGAAGGGAATACTGTGCCATCTCCCTCCGAGCATTAAAACTCATGGTACGCTGATTCAGTGCTCTCGTTTGCATTAAAAACAAATATTGATCCATGTTGAATGTGACAGGAGAGATGAGGTGCGCAACATCGACAACACCCCATGACTTTGAGAAGCTCCGATGCGACATGCATCAAGTACACCTATCTCTGAAAAATATAGTGGGGAGAACAAGTATTTGATACACTGCCGATTTTGCAGGTTTTCCTACTTACAAAGCATGTAGAAGTCTGTAATTTTTATCATAGGTACACTTCAACTGTGAGAGACGGAATCTAAAACAAAAATCCAGAAAATCACATTGTATGATTTTTAAATAATTAATTTGCATTTTATTGCATGACATAAGTATTTGATCACCTACCAACCAGTAAGAATTCCGGCTCTCACAGACCTGTTAGTTTTTCTTTAAGAAGCCCTCCTGTTCTCCACTCATTACCTGTATTAACTGCACCTGTTTGAACTCATTACCTGTATAAAAGACACCTGTCCACACACTCAATCAAACAGACTCCAACCTCTCCACAATGGCCAAGACCAGAGAGCTGTGTAAGGACATCAAGGATAAAATTGTAGACCTGCACAAGGCTGGGATGGGCTACAGGACAATAGGCAAGCAGCTTGGTGAGAAGGCAACAACTGTTGGCGCAATTATTAGAAAATGGAAGAAGTTCAAGATGACGGTCAATCTCCCTCGGTCTGGGGCACCATGCAAGATCTCACCTCGTGGGGCATCAATGATCATGAGGAAGGTGAGGGATCAGCCCAGAACTACACGGCAGGACCTGGTCAATGACCTGAAGAGAGCTGGGACCACAGTCTCAAAGAAAACCATTAGTAACACACTATGCCGTCATGGATTAAAATCCTGCAGCGCACGCAAGGTCCCCCTGCTCAATCCAGCGCATGTCCAGGCCCGTCTGAAGTTTGCCAATGACCATCTGGATGATCCAGAGGAGGAATGGGAGAAGGACTCCACTCCGTGTTTGGAGGAAGAAGAAGGATGAGTACATCCCCAAGAACACCATCCCAACCGTGAAGCATGGAGGTGGAAACATCCTTCTTTGGAGATGCTTTTCTGCAAAGGGGACAGGACGACTGCACCGTATTGAGGGGAGGATGGATGGGGCCATGTATCGCGAGATCTTGGCCAACAACCTCCTTCCCTCAGTAAGAGTATTGAAGATGGGTCGTGGCTGGGTCTTCCAGCATGACAACAACCCGAAACACACAGCCAGGGCAACTAAGGAGTGGCTCCGTAAGAAGCATCTCAAGGTCCTGGAGTGGCCTAGCCAGTCTCCAGACTGAACCCTATAGAAAATCTTTGGAGGGAGCTGAAAGTCCGTAAACCTGAAGGATCTGGAGAAGGTCTGTATGGAGGAGTGGGCCAAAATCCCTCCTGCAGTGTGTGCAAACCTGGTCAAGAACTACAGGAAACGTATGATCTCTGTAATTGCAAACAAAGGTTTCTGTACCAAATATTAAGTTCTGCTTTTCTGATGTATCAAATACTTATGTCATGCAATAAAATGCAAATTAATTACTTAAAAATCATACAATGTGATTTTCTGGATTTTTGTATTAGATTCCGTCACTCACAGTTGAAGAGTACCTATGATAAAAACTTGTTCTCCCCACTGTATATGGCAAATAGAAATCAAAACTGGATGGTCTTCAGAGATAGATGGGAGTGGTTGAGGGTAGCTGAAGGATGGGACTAAAAGCTAACTAGAGATAACTATTGTAAAATATACTGTGTCTGTAAAATGTAGATAGTATGTATAGGCTTGAAGTAGAAGCCTAAGTGTTGTCCATTAGTTTATTCCAATTACGGGAGGGGTGGTATGGTTAGGGGAAAATAATAAAGGGGTGGCGGTGAGACCCTAACCCTAACGTCAGACTAATTTGCAATTGACTTTCATAACTCCACATTACAGTATATATTGATGAGTTGATAACACAATCAGAAATACTGTTACAATGTTTTGCAACTGACTGCCATATTCCCTCAAATGTAATTACTTTTATTTTTTGGGGTCTCACATGGTTGGGTTCTAAAGAATTTTCATATATCAAAATGGGGTCTTGGGCCAAAATCTTTTGGGAACCCCAGGTGTAGATTGAGTGGTTGGATCTAAATTGAGTAAGAGATACGTAACTAAGGAAAAAGACAATGTAGGGAGAAGAACTTTGATCACTTGGCTAGGTTCATTTATTTGTTTTGTGAGTCGCTAATTCACGTAACAAATGCAATATTTTCCCTGCCCAAAGCAGATTCCAGGTGCCGTCTATTGTATAACTGCCGTATAACGTCATTGCCACCTAGCAGTCAAACCAGGCAATAGGATTTGACGTGGAATTTTATGGAATGTTCATATCTTTTATTTTATTATTACTATTTATCTTTATTTTTATTTTTTTCTCCTCAATTTCGATCTTGTCTCATCGCTGCAACTCCCCAACTTGCTCGGGAAAGGCGAAGGTGGAGTCATGCGTCCTCCGCCCGCCTAACCGCGCTCGTTAACACCCGCCAGCTTAACCCGGAAGCCAGCAGCACCAATGGGTCGTAGGAAACACCGTTAAACTGCAGGCCCGCCACAAGGAGTCGCTAGAGCACAATGAGCCAAGTAAACCCTCCCCCTGTGCCACTCGAGAGGCCCCTGCTAACTTTTATGGAAAACCGATCAAATTTTAGATTTGATTTGTCACATCCCTACTCAAAAGTGCTCTCCTGAGGCGATTTAAGCATTGTTGTAGACTTAGAACATCCAGTTTTGTTGTTTTTCGATTTAATAAGTGTGATTTGGAGAGTGAAACCCCCACAAAAACGGGGAAAAATGGAAACACGGAAAAAAAGGATTTTGGGAAAATACTTTTACAAAAAAATTATTTTATAACCCTACATAGCCTTGCTCGGTTACTGTTCTGACATTATCTTTGTCAAGCATATGGAATGTGCAACAAGTCCTGGAAAGGGTGGTAACATGCTCGTTTTTGTCATAGTCTTTCATTTGCTAAGTCTTTCATTTCCGCCACCACGCATGCAGCCATTTGAAAAGTGGATCAACACAATCAAGGCCTAGATAAAACTACGCTCTCCCTCTTCCCTCTCTGAGAGGAAATATGACGCTGGTTTGAGTGATGCAGAAGAGCAGTCAGTCTTGCTTCCTACCCTGTGTTTGGTCGGCCAGCGTGTCATATCTTTTGGCCGCCAGGAGAACAGGGTGGGGTGCTGCTCCTGTTGACGCTTGTCAGGTTTTGACTCATGTTTTGCATAAAAACACCAGAAGCAGCCCTCTGGGAGTATCACTCTACTGTTAGTTAGTGAAAACCGATCATCATTGATCTGGAAGGTCACAGAGAGGAAGCTGTGGCCCAAGAGGAACTCTGAACTGTACTGTCTATAGCTGTGGCCCAAGAGGAACTCTGAACTGTACTGTCTATAGCTGTGGCCCAAGAGGAACTCTGAACTGTACTGTCTATAGCTGTGGCCCAAGAGGAACTCTGAACTGTACTGTCAATAGCTGTGACCCAAGAGGAAATTGGAACTGTACTGTTTATAGCTGTGGCCCAAGAGGAACTCTGAACTGTACTGTTTATAGCTGTGGCCCAAGAGGAACTCTAAACTGTATTGTTTATAGCTGTGGCCCAAGAGGAACTCTTAACAGCTGTAATAGTGAGGCGATGACGCCAGCCCAAGTCAAAAAGGTCACATTGATGGAGGTCATTGAGTACCAATCAAACAATGCACTCCTCCACACTGGATCACCCAACTTCTTTACTAGAGATGTGATGAGTAGTCGGATATGGGCAATTATCGTAATGGACATGGGCAATTTTCCTGATACGATTATGATCCAAGTGTTTTTTGTAATTATCT
The DNA here is from genome assembly GCA_023634145.1 of Thymallus thymallus. Lineage (NCBI taxonomy): Eukaryota > Metazoa > Chordata > Actinopteri > Salmoniformes > Salmonidae > Thymallus > Thymallus thymallus. The sequence goes on along the minus strand of CM042404.1, from coordinate 22,359,641 downwards.
GTGATCTAAAAAAAGAAAGTCATTTTCCGGTGCCAGCGTGCATCTTTAAGTCAAGTGTGAGGTGCTACGTGGTCTAAATAACTCAACTGGCTAGTTTTCCCGTCTGTACAGAAAGGGCGGGCTGTGTACGTTGATTCTGCTGCCCTAGTTGGGTCAATGCAGTTTCTGCATTATGATGCATCTGCATGACACTTCTATGGTAGCCATGTTATCTCTCCATTAACATAAATATTTATTTTTTTAATACTAAAACTGAATGTCTAGGGGTGTGTTTGTAAATTCATCAGTTATTCTGCACTAGAGTGCTCTGAAATTGGAGTAGATAGCCAGTGTGAATTTATTAACGCCCCCTAAGTATATGGCTCTGGTTAACATCATTTAAATTAACATGCTACTTTACCATGGACATTATTGCATCACAATAACAGTCAGTCATTGCAAGTGTTTCCAAGACCATTCTATCATTGTTTGCTACAACACCTTGCTTGTTGCAGCAAGGGGCAACAAAGTTTCATCACATTGTTAAGAGTACATGTTATTGCAAAATCTAGCTCAACCACACAAATGCCCAGCCGCCCCATTTTCAGTCAGCTGTTCATTATTTTATTTTCATGAGTCTTCATCCGTAACCGTCGGTTATACGGTAATTGTTCCATCCTTAGTATGCTTGTAGAGTGATACGCAGATTGCACATTGCGATAGAAAGATTGCATCATTAACAAAGGTATTACATCTCTTTTGTCAATAACTTTGACAACTTTGCCTGGTTGACAGCTTTTCAAGAACTGGTCCAAACCTGTCATTCATTACAGACCTAAACAGTTTTTTCTAATAACAGGCCTAATTAATTTATCTGAGGTCTGGGCATAGGCTATTTCTATTATTGCGACCCATTCCAAATGAAACTGCAGGTTCTCTTTTGGACCAAAACAGGATTATGTGCCATGTAGCATTTCTCTGCCTTTCTCTCCCTGCCACCCAGGGAGTTTAATCCAGGCAGATGGTACTGTAGCCTAGCGGTTCGAGTGTTGGGCCAGTAACCAAAAGGTCTCTGGTTCGAATACACAAGCCAACCAGGTAAAAAACCTGTCGGTGTCCTTGAGCAAGGCACTTAACCCTAATTTGCTCCAGGGGCGCCGTACTACTATGGCTGACCCTGTAGGTAGGCCGTCATTGAAAATAAGAATTTGTTCTTAACTGACTTGCCTAGTTAAAAAAAAATTATATTTGGCCAGTTAAATTATTATTTTTTTAACTGGGCCAGCAGCTGAAATTAGCTTGTCTGCCCGGGCCAGAGGTTCTCCTTGTAGGCCTGTTCCAGAGTGCCCAGTTGGACTGGTGCTGCTGGCCAGTCAGCCCCTCTCCAGAGCCCCACCAGCCCTAATGAATGCGGCTGTACGGGAGATCAAACACTCTGGCAAAAGAGTAGACTCATGGCCGGGCCTATATGAGGACGGAAGACTCATGTAGGCCGGGTCACTGTGAAGCACTTCAAGAGAAGAATATAAATAAATAACATTTTGTTGGTTGGTTGAAGAGTTCTATTTCCCCTCCACAATGTTGGTGTTTCAATAGCACATTTTCGACTCCTGGTGCTCTCGCTCCCTTTTTTTAATCAACAAATACCTGCACTACACTGCTTGGATCAAGTGTACAACAGGACATCAAACGCAGCCGGCTTCTCCAGAGATGAATGAATCTTCTTAAGCCACTGTTTAACTTCAAACAGAAGTGTAGCCTCGTTGTTGGCTAAGTGCTGGACTGCTGAGAGAGAGTGATAGTTGGAGAGAAAGAAAGAAAGAAAGAAAGAAAGGACAACGAGGAAAAGCATGAGAGAGGAAGAAAGCGGGTGATGAAAGCGAGCCAGAAAAGGACAATGGAGGAAGAGCGAGAAATGGAAAGAGAAGTGAAAAAGACCTACGCAAAGAAATGGAGACAAAGGCTTGTTGAGATCCATGTTGAATGCTGGGGGTGCACTGTTCTGATGAATGCCTGTGCATTATAAGCTTTAGAACAGCATCAGCTCCATAGCAGCTCCTCCGTGATGACATTGATCACTACTAGGGTTGCACATTTTGGGGAATATTCAGAGGTGGAAACTTTCCATGGGAATTAACGGGAATATATGGGAATTAACGGAAATATATGCTGATTTAATATTAATACCGTTTAAATGTAATGTTTGGATCAAGTGTACAACAGAACATCAAACGCAGCCGGCTTCTCCAGAGATGAATGAATCTTCTTAAGCCACTGTTTAACTTCAAACAGAAGTGTAGTCTCGTTGTTGGCTAAGTGCTGGACTGCTGAGAGAGAGTGATAGTTGGAGAGAAAGGTAGAAAGAAAGAAAAGACAACGAGGAAAAGCATGAGAGAAGAAGAAAGAGGGGGATGAAAGCGAGCCAGAAAAGGACAATGGAGGAAGAGCAAGAAATGGAAAGAGAAGTGAAAAAGACCTACGCAAAGAAATGCATTATAAGCTTTAGAACAGCATCAGCTCCATAGCAGCTCCTCCGTGATGACATTGATCACTACTAGGGTTGCACATTTTGGGGAATATTCAAAGGTGGAAACTTTCCATGGGAATTAACGGAAATATATTCAAATTAATATTAATACCGTTTAAATGTAATGTTTTTTGCATTAGATATATCTACCATATCATATGGAGACAGAAACATAAACATTTTACCTTATCATAAGTAGACATAATTGCAAAAAATGAGTTGACTCTTCACATGGAATGATTTTTCTGAACAACAAAAGAAAGGGAATATTGAATGATCCCCAATGATCCTTCACATCTCCCAAAAACGTTTTCAACATATATGTAAAATTATAGTCTAGAAACTAAAGCTTTGGTTGCCTTCCTCTCAGGCTTCCATGTCTTCTCCCTAGACCTCCTCAATGTCCACCTCTTGAACATTAGACTGAGGCCTCATCTTCACTGTCACTTTCCAACCTTGTTGATGGCTCGTTGTCAGGCTCAAAAAGCCTCATTTGCCCGGATGGCCACCAATTTTTAAACTCTAGTATTGGTCAGCCTGTTGCGTGCTTTGGTGTGTGTTTCCAAAGAAGGCCCAGTTGCGCTCTGAGGCGGCTGATATTGGTGGGATTTGGAGGATGATGGAGGCAACAGGGGAAAGAGCCTCAGATCCACAAAGTCCCTTCCACCAGGTGGCTGATGAGATATGTTGGCACAACTGACATATTGCATCTCCATCCCAAAGCCCTTGCTTGGAAGTGTATTTCGCCAGACTGCCAAGAACCTTGCCCTCATCCAGGCCAAGGTGGCGAGACACTGTAGTGATGACACTATAGGCCTTGTTGATCTCTGCACCAGACAGGATGCTCTTGTCAGCATACTTGGGTTTCAACATGTACGCTGCGGCGTGTATGGGCTTCAGGCAGAAGTCTTCCCGCTTTTTGATGTATTTCAGAACTGCAGTTTCATCTGCTTGGAGCAACAGTGAAGTGGGCCGGGCAGTACGGATATCTTCTCTTACCTCTGCAAGCGGAGTCTGAACATCAGACAGGATGGCATTGTCTCCCTCAATCCGTGCAATGGTTACTGCTATAGGTTTCAGGAGTTTCAGGCTGCTTACCACTCTCTCCCAAAATACATCATCCAGGAGGATCCTCTTGATGGGGCTGTCCATATCGGCAGACTGTGATATGGCAATTTCTTGGAGAGACTCCTTCCCCTCCAGGAGACTGTCAAACATGATGACAAAACCACCCCAACAGGTGTTGCTGGGCAGCTTAAATGTGTGGTGCTCTTATTCTTCTTGATGAGGTAGATTGCTGCTATTACTGGATGACCCTTCACATACCTAACCATTTCCTTGGCTCTCTTGTAGAGTGTATCCATTGTTTTCAGTGCCATGATGTCTTTGAGGAGCAGATTCAATGCATGAGCAGCACAGCCAATGGGTGTGATGTGAGGGTAGGACTCCTCCAGTTTAGACCAAGCAGCCTTCTTGTTCGAACATTCGACCACCCATCAGAGATGATTGCAATACAGTCTGCTTTCTCTATGATTTGCTTGACCTTCACTTGAACTCTGTTGAACTCTGCATCCAGAAAATGAGTAGATAAAGCATGTCTGGTTGGAGGGTTGTATGCTGGGCGAAGAACATTCAGAAATCTCTTCCAATACACATTCCAACATGTGAGCATCGAGCAAGACATTCATCAGCATTTCTCTGACTACGTTCCTCCGTTGAGTCAAAACAACTTCTGATTCCAGGAGGACCATGAGCAGTTGCTATCGATAAGGTGTCTGATTCATCATTTTCACCTCGAATAGAAGTAGAGGGACTTTTGTCAGAGGTTGCTTGTTCCGAGCGCTGAGGGAACTTTATGCACTTGGCCAGATGATTCTGCATCTTTGTTGCATTCTGCACATAGTATTTGCAAATGTACACAGCTTTTCCTTCTACATTAGCTGCAGCTCCACACATCAGATAATGCCCGTGGCATTTTCCTGTAAAGATTAGAAAAAATGTAAAAGATAGATAGATAGATAGGTACTTTATTGATCCCCGAGGGGGAGATTTCTTTGTCAAGCAGCTACAACAAAACACAGGGCAGGTGCAAAATGCCCCATCGAAGGTACACAAAAGACCGATACACGATAAATGATACATAGAGCGGCAGTATGAAAAAGTATAGAAATACAAGATATCTGGAGTGCAAAAAAAGCTATAAAAAGACATTGCATAGTATAGGTGTTTGGCTGAATATGTACACTATACATTGGTGGATGTTGGATGGTTAACTATACTATACGGTCGATGGCAGAGAAATACTTCAGTAGCTAAAAATGCGTATGATATGAGCGAGGGTAATAATAGTTTATTTAATAGACAGACTGGGTAAATGAACAGGTAAGTGAATATTTTGCATGGTTAAATTAGCTGTACAGGTAAATATACAGTTATATTTACTGAAGTGAATACTTGCATGGTTACACAAACTGTACAGGTAAATGACAGGAAGAGAAACTTAAATAGCTAAATGTGTGTATGATATAATTTGGGGTAATAATAGTAATTCCCTTAAAATACAGTCCTTAGTGCGCAGGGTTGAATTACAGATAACTGCACGTATTGCACATTCTATATACTAAAAGCAATGAGAAAAGGTGCAACTGACAGGATACTAATATGCATTCCTGAGTGAATGACTACGTAAGTTAGGTCCAAAATTACTTGCATATACAGACCTGCATGAATAAATAGGTAAAGAGTGAATGAGTGATTACGGACCAGAGTTACTCACGGATGGATGCATAATTGTTAAACTAGGGCCTAGCACCCCAACAGTTCCAGATCTATGTTGCCGACGGCACGGCACCCCGGTGAGGCATTATATAAATAAAATAAATTGTTAAGCAGTTAGATTAAACAGCTCCTTTTGTAAGAGACATTTTTTTAAATGAAACATGTATGGAAACAGGTGAATTTCACACTCCTTAGTTAGCTAAAAGCTAAAACCCACATGGTAGTAAAAACTTAACTAACAGAAATTGTTAACAAGGTAGAAATGATTTAAACACACTTGTATGTCATTTAAAATATATTCACCCAACCCAGTATTGTAGTCAAAACTTACCAGAAAGCATGTAGTCCTTGGCTCAGACAGTGTGGGCTCAATAGCATCTCATTAGTGTTCAAGATCTTGAGAATCAGCTGCACATGTGATGGAAGAATGCACTGTGCATGCAGAGGGGATAGTTTAACTAAAATATGACTCAAGACCTAGAATTGCCTTATGTGTATCCCACAAAAAAGGTTCACTGTTATAAGCTAACTTTTTTTGATGAATTTAAGCAAAATTCCCTAAATTCCAGGGCTTAACTTCCCATGGAAACCGGAAGGTTTACGACCCTTTGCAACCCTAATCACTGCACCCTTCTTCCTTATGCTTCTTTCCAGTGCATTTTCCATTGTAGGTTGCCTGGCCTGGCCTCAACACTGTTGAATATTAACCAGACGTGGTGTTGTGGCTGATTTGTTGAGCTCTGTCCTATGGAGGGATCTCTTTCCCTGCATCTTCAATGTCTGGGCTTGAAAGGCATTAAAGGTTAACATACGCGACCAAACAGTGGATGGAAGAAACGTGCCAAGATAAACGTGTGTGCAGGTGTACACAAGTATTTTGCTACACCTGCAATAACATCTGCTAAACACGTGTATGTGACCAATACAATTTGATTTGTAATTGTTTGATGGCTTTTCTATTGCTTGAATCACATCCAGCAAGCAACACAAAGCAGCAGTGTAGAGTTAGAACTAGCCTATATAAGTCTTATCTTTCTGTGAGTTGCCTTTGTTTAGTATAGCCTAATCTGCATCCATTATTGAGGCCTCTTGTTTGAATGCATGAACATGGGTGATAGAGTAATTAACTGTGCTCTGTCACTGTATACACAGTCAATAAGGCTAAGGCTACATGCAGTGGGAGACAACAGACTGAGCTAGATGTGCTGCTTATCTGGAAGGAACTGGCAAATAGCATGGCACCTGGTTTATCTTGCATTTTATATTAGGTCCAAGACTTAGCTCTCTCTCTCTCTCTCTGTGTGTGTGTGTGTGTGTGTGTGTGTGTGTGTGTGTGTGTGTGTGTGTGTGTGTGTGTGTGTGTGTGTGTGTGTGTGTGTGTGTGTGTGTGTGTGTGTGTGTGTGTGTGTGTGTGTGTGTGTGTGTGTGTGTGTGTGTGTGTGTGTGTGTGTGTGTGTGTGAGAGAATCATGTTGCTTAACCTCAGCGGTTGTTTTCTCACTAGTACTAAGTTGACAGACTGCAACCCACCCATCACATGCCCAGGGCCCACTTTGGATCCTGCCCCATAGGTTAGGAAACCCTGCCTTGACAATTTGGCAGATTAATAGAAATATCTGACGTATCAGTGTTTACTGGTTAGGGGCTCTGCTACACTTTTGCATATTTAAGTCAGACAGGAGACATCTGAAGACCTGTTCTGTCTCCACTTCCTGTTAGTGGTAGCAGCAGACATTTTTTTTTTTCTCCACCCAAGTTGTTCACATTTCAGCCTAGCACTTGTCACTGTACTGTATATGACAGAGAGAGAGACGGAAGGATGTTCCATTAACCCCCATGTGATTTGGACAACACCCACTTCTCACTATTACTAATGGCAGTAGCACCCTATTCCCTATGTAGTGCACTACATTTTACCAGGGCTCATATTGCTATGGTCAAAACAAAAAGTAGTGCACTTTATATTTTAATGGGCTCTCGCAAACAGTTTTCTAGCATAACTTTTTCTAACCTCCTAGGCTTTCCACTAGCCTGATGACTCGCACTAAATTCTTCCGCTGCCCTGTTGTTCGCTACATACTTTAGTCTGCCATCATTGAAGTCGTTTGTGGTGACGATTTGAATAATCTCTAACCAATCAGAGTATCAAAGCCAATGGCAACTTTTTTTTTAGCTTCCACTTTACCCATGTGTGTTCGGGCTCTGGCCCAACCCATTGGTTTCTGTACCAATCAGATGGCCCTGAATGTGTTTGCATTTGGTGAAGGCGTGGCGTAGCGTTTGGCTGGAGCAAGGAGTCTGGGTAGCCAGGCAAGCTTTCAACTCGGTTCTTAGCGATCTGGTTCTAAAGCTCTAGGTTATTACCTAGCCTAGTCCCTCATTTCCTGTAAGATCACTCTCTCCCTGTAACATCACAGGGATTTCCTCACTCTCACACAAGTTCTCAAAAGGTAGCTAAATCATGTTCTGTCCACCCCAAAGCATTAGCTGAAGTATGGTTGTTTTATCCAAAGTAACTTACACATGTATTCAGTTCAGTACGACCCATGTAGGAATCCAACGTGTGGCAACTGTTGCAAAACACCTTGCTCTAATCAACATTTGAACCTCGCCTAGATTTCGATCCTTGGGACGCAGAGGGATTCAGACTCTAGTTAGAACTGGGATTCCCTCCTTGAAAAGGGAAATTATTCGCCCTCTGTAAATTCCAGCCATTTTCCCTTAGTACAATGTTAGTCGTGTCCTAATGGCCCCTTTCACTCCAGTGACACAACAGGGCTAGCACATGATTACATAGCTGTGCAAACACAGGCCACAGGCTATAGCTACATGGAGACAATTACAGGACTTAACCAGCCTCAGTCATTCACAACAGCAATGCTGATCATAGGATTGGTTTGGGCTACTTGACTTACCATATGTCTTCAACCAAATGATAAATTACTGATAAACCTCGTGTTTATCATTATTGAGAGATTTCCAAGACAAGTCACGCATGCAACCTGACAAACACACAAATCTTGTCATGCAAAATGCACCCTGGGATAGTATTAATAATACAGACAGTATTACTGCTTCTTTTCAAATTCAGCACATTCCCACAGGCAGGCTGGAATTTGGAATGAGAAAGCAAAGCCTAATGGCTTTGATAATGAATGCATTTCAATGGATACAGAGGGATAAATTAAGTATATGTCTCTGTCTGCACAGCTTTGATGACAGTAAACAAAAAGCCTTTTAAAGCTTTGGATGTTATTTGTTTTCATATTGTCAATGTAATGGCCTGATTGGGAGAGATGTGTCAGTGTAGGTGTGTTGACCGTCAACAGTAAAATCCTTGTTTTATAAAGCCATTGATGGGATAAGAGTTGTGTGTTTGGTGCCATATTTTGGTGTCACGCATATTGAGCGGTTCATTCGATTGGTCATTAAATATTCACTGTGTCGCTCCAACAGATGCTATGCTATTTATTAAAACTGTAGCACTTTATGTTGTCGACGATCAGCAAAACGAAGACTGTATCATAAACCGATTTTAAAAGTAGCCTATGTGATTTCAAAAAGCCACTCTGCAGGATTGTGAGAAGTTGTGTGTGTGTGTGTGTGTAAACGTTAGGTCAGACACATTTAGGTCAAGCTAACTACTAAGACTGGGGGAACTATGCCTCTCTCTCTCTCTCTCTCACACACTTATGAACTGCATCTCGCTCTCAGTCACCTACAAGGCAACATCACAGGGGAAGCTGCTTTCAAATTTAGATCCATCCCAGGGTAGTCGAGTCTCTCCTCAGCCTTAGCTCTGACAAGGTGGAGCAACACTACATGGTTTTGGGATGTTTTTATTGATGGGGAAGGGACTCATTTGTCTGGTTTGTAGATCTTATTCAGTCTTGCCCACTAGCATGGACAGAGATCCACGCACGTATACACACACACACACCTCTCTCTCACTCGTCCCTGTGTAGGAGTGGATCATCAGATAAGAGCTCCTCAGGTAATCAGTGGTGTATGAGCCCGAGGCAAGGTGTGCCCAGCTCTCCCACGCTGCTGGTGACCCTTCCACATCAAATTGTATTTGTTGCATGCGCCGAATACAACCGGTGTAGATCTTACCGTGAAATGATTACTTACAAGCTCTTAACCAACAATACAGTTATAAGAAAAAACATTTACTTCATAAATTAAAGTAAAAAATAAAAAACAATAACGAGGCTGCATTCGGAGGGTACTGGTACCAAGTCAATGTGCGGGGGTACAATAAGCTGATCAGGAAGGCTAGCTCTGTTCTGGAGATTAACCTTGACACTCTAGAGGAGGTGGCAGAGAGAAGGATCCTGGCCAAACTGGTGGCCATCATGGCCAACGTCACCCACCCTCTGCATGCCGTGGTTATTGACGCAGAGGAGCACCTTCAGTCACAGACTGATCCCACCACGGTGTGCCAGAGAGCACTACCGGAGGTCCTTCCTGCCAGCGGCTATTAGACGATTTATTGCCTCAACGGGGTGCCATGCTGTCGGCAACAGACCTGGAACTGTTGGGGTGTTAGGACCTAGTTTAACAATTAGGCATCCATCCGTGAGTAATTCTGTAATTCTTGGACTGAACTTGCGTAGTCATTCACTCAGGACTGTATACTAGTATCCTGTCAGTAGTGTCTTTTTTTTTCATTGCATTTGTATATTGAATGTGCATTTATCTGTAATTAACCCTGTTCTAAGGCCTGTATTTTAAGGGAATTAGTATTATTACCCTAAATTGTATAATAAGCACATTTAGCTATTTAAGTATCTCTTCCTGTCATTTACCTGCACAGTTAATGTAACCATGCAAATATTAATTTACCTGTACATTTAACCAGACTGTATATTAAGTAAACTGTTATTACCCTCACTTATATCATACGCGCATTTAGCTATTCTCTGCCATCCACCTGTATAGTTAACTACCTGTATAGTTAACCATGCAATTATTTTTTATTTATATCAACCGTGTAATAATTGTATCCTTTTTTTTCACCTAACACTATAACAATGTATTGTGTAAATATTCAGTCATTCACTCCAGACTTTTCATCTCTCTTGTGTTTTTCGTTCTGGCATTTTGCACCTGCCCTGTGTTTTTCATAGCTACTTGGTGATCAATAAAGTGTCTGTCTGTCTGTCAAGCTATTGGCAGTGTGTTCTGGTAGTCCATTTTGTCTCATGTTGATGTACTGTCTGCCTCCTATAGCCCCTGGTGAAAAAATGTTATGCTTCACAGCTGTCATACAACTTTATTTTCCTCTGAAACCAATGGACTCAAGTTCTAGTTTCCTGAAAGCCCTTTTTGTTGTGATGACCTTGCTGTTGAAAGCAGCTGAGGTCATTGTTTACGGGTATCTCTCTTTGTGAAACAAGTTAGTTGAGCCAGTAGGCGTTTGTTTCTGTACGGACCCTGCTCGTCGCTTGGCGTTTAACTTGGTCTCATATTTATTTAGACAGCAGAAGTAGGGCTTTTTTAAACGGGCTGCTAGTTATGACCAACATAGCACAAGAGCACAGCACCACTCTGCTCTTTTTCTGCCCCAGGCCTGGGTCTCAATGACAGAGGGAAGCTGGTGACAGAGAGAGGGTGGGCAAGGGAGTGAGAGGTGTGTGCTTGCGTGTGTGTGGCAGCTTGTGCCCAGATAAATAAGGCAGCTCTCTCATAATTGATAAGGCAGAGCAGCACTGTGGGAGCACAGAGGTCAAATACCTTGTGCTGAATGCTGGTGTAGCCCTGGTAATGAGCATATGCTGCCCTGACTGCAGAGGTTGTCTCTACACATAGCATATGAAATGGCAAGCAGATGGAATAATTCATTTATTCACACTCCTCTCACTTGCCCATAATTAGGCTGTATGAATTAATTCCAACCTGGATATTTTTCTGCTAGTAATTATTAGTACAGTCAATTCAGGACATACAATACTATGCATGCACACAAGGAACAGACATTTGATTTGTAATTCTGCTTTGAAAGTTGATAAACTTGTAACCTCACTTTTTGAGGTTAAAAGTTTCTGTCTACATTAGCCCAACCCATATCTTTAAGGATTCACATGTACTAAACAACCAAAGATTTCAATACTAAAGGCTCGTTTATACTACTGGTGTGTCGTAAATTTAATCTAGAGTGCCAGAGTGTGCTCTGGGTGTTTGTAAACTCAGAGCGTTGTCAGATTGTCTGTTCGTAAATTCAGAGCTCTTCGCTCTCGGAGTGTTCAGAGCGCACACTGGACGCTCTGGCCGAGGAGTAGGGTTGATCCAAGCATTCTGACCGAACAACAGCACCCAGGCTAACGTTGGCTAGCTTGCTAGCTACTTCCAGAACCAAATGAGAGAACAGCTCACTGACCATTTTACTCGCCCTAGCAGAGCTGGTTAGGCGGTTTTCATGTTATCCAGAGCGTTGGTGACTGTAACCATGCATCAGTCGCTGCTAGCTCGTTGCCTTGTCCTCTCACTGGGAGTCTGCAAAGCCGCCTTCCTATATGCAGTGGATTAAGGAGGTGATGTCATCTCTGCCTCTGGAGAAGGATAGGTACACTTTGCATGGGTCCTGACAAAAGTTTGACTTAACCTGGCCCCCATTCATACAATACGTGAAGAACTTGTATATTTTGGAAAGCAGTCATGTCTGTTCTAGTGGCCATATATTGTGCTGATAAAACTCAACTATAATTATTATTATTATTTAACTTTCTCCATTGTTCTTGTTTCTATTACTGTTTTTGTCCTATTTAATTTACTTTTCTGCAGTATCCTTGGGCGGCAGGTAGCCTAGCGGTTAGAGTGGTGGGCCAGTAACCGAAAGTTTGCTGGTTCGAATGAAAAACCTGTCTGTCCGTGAGCCAGGCACAGCCAGGCACTTAACCCTAATTTGCTCCAGGGGTTGACCCTAACCCTAGTTTGCTATAATCGGCCCGCAGCTGAATCTAGTTGCCTACCCCTGTCAAGTGCAGTGAAAATGTTACGTTATGTTTTTAGTTGTGTATCAGAACAACCAGTAATTGAAACAACAAATAGCATCTCACAAGCATTTTAGCCTTCATACCCTTTTCACGCTAACATTTGAGTACTTTAGATCCCCTAGTACACACCCATTTGATTTGAAACTGGCCTTTGTTACTGGTATTGAGAATGAAATATGAGCTCCCATGCTGCATGCTGCATATTGTTGCTCACTGGAACTGCTAGTCTCACATAGGAAGTGGTCACAGAGTCACACACCAATTTGGCCCCGCTCAACTAGATCAGCGTTTCTTCTTCCTGCTCCTGGGGACCTAAAGGAATGTACATTTTTAGTTTTTGCCCTAGCATTGCACACCTGATTCCACTCAGACCCAGTATCCAAAGGCTTGATGAGTTGATTATTTGAATCAGGTGTGCATTGCTAAAAAAAAACTTAAATGTACACCCCTTTGGGTCCCCAGGAGCAGGATTAAGAGGATTAAAAAACACTGATCTTGCAGTCAACATGGTTTGTCCTCTGCATGTTATTCTGCAAACTAGGCCTAAACATTTTGCCCCCTCAGGAAAAGAAAGAGTTAAAAGTATTTACTTGTTTGTCAAGTGCATGCATTTTTTATGGAGTTTAATGCTCTTTTAAAAGCTGCATTTCATATTGCATTGCTGTAACAAAATGTTTAATGAAGAACTCCGTTTTTGTTATGCAGTAGACTCCACGTTGACATTTAGATCTGTGGATGAGATCCAGTGCGAATTGATGTGCTCTCATCTTTCCGTCTGGCCTTTGGACATAGTGTGACTGGCCAGTGCTCTGGTGGTTTACTGTGAGACGAAAATGTTTCTGCCATTACTAAGGCAGAAAGTAAGCGCACACACACACACATTTTCTTTACAAAGTGAGCATTGCTGACCATGTGTTTACCATGGCCTTGTGTTATGTTGCCTCTAACTTTGTTTAGGACTGAAACCAGTGTTTCCACAAATGTCAGTCAAAAGGGTGGTGGGCAAATACTCCTGTGTTGCTTATAAAGCTGTAGTCTAGACTAGCCAGCTTGAAATGCTTTAGGTTAGTGTTGCGTTGTGGTGGATCAGGCGAGTTCTCTCCATTGCAATGTGAAGTGCTTTATCATTTATACACAGTTTCGATTTGGTTTGAGTAATTTTAAAGTATATCGAGTTGTTGTGTTTGTCACCCAGATCAGATTACTCATTGCACCAGAGATTCAAAGAAAACGATCATGGTTTTAGATCATAACCTCAAACAAGTAGGCCTGATCTAATGTCACCTAACATTAGCGGCATTTTCTTTTCATTCAACATCAGCTTGGCTTTAACCTGGCTGCTATACTGTTTCTACTTTAGCCATCTTCTAAAGAATTGTTTGGGATGACAGACGTTTCAATGGAAATGCAAAAGTGTTCTCAGGGTGACGAGGTTTGTCATTGACCCAGCAGGCAGGCAGCTCCTTTCATAAGACTTCAAGACTTATAGGCTTATCACATTCTAGCATATTAACCAGATGTGCTACTACCGCCTATAAATAACGCTATACTGTCGCATCAGACACTGTGTGCCTCCCATATCCGCTCTACACATAAACACACTACTCACCAACTACTTCCCTTTGAATAGCTCAGAGATGAGTCCCAACTGGCAGCCTATTCCCGATAGGCCCTTTTCAAAGGTAGTGCACTATAAAGGGAATAGGGTGCCATTTGGGAAACAGCCAGGGACACCCAGTCGCAAATTAACCCCTAGTTCCCCCTAGGGTTAAGTTGGGGAGAGAGAGAGAGAGGGAGAGGACTGACTGAGAGCACTACCCTGAGTGTTGTGTAATTGGTTCCCAGCATATTTCAGTGGATGAACTTGAAGTAGGTCAGCGAGTCCCAGTTGGCCGGCAGAGACTGTTGGGAGAACAGAGTGCGTGTGAACATGCGCGCGCACACACACACACACACACACACACACACACACACACACACACACACACACAGTGAAAGATAGGGAGATGAATGCCAGCCCTGGAGACAGGAAGCTCTCTATCTGCCCAGGTTCCAGGCACCCTGCCCTCTCTGTCCAGACCACTGACTCTGGCACCCTGGGCATGTCTGTCCAATGGAGGAGTACTGCAGTGGGAGATGCTCTCTCCTCCTGAGTTCTGTATGGCTAAGACAACAATTTGTGTGTGTGCGTATGTATGTGTGTGTCCTATAATTGACTGTGTTTAACACCGAAAATGGTCAACATCACCAGGGCAGGTTGGAGGAATGTGAACTGAAGGATCTCACTCCATCAATACAGAGGAGGTTTCTACCACACTGTGTGTGTGACTAAAGGGGCGGGGTGTATCTCTTTAGCCACCCCTAACAGCGGTTGCCATGAGGACGTCACTGACCAGAGAGGCGATGGGTTACTGTCTGAAGGGGAAGAGCTTTTACTGCTCCAAGTGGAAGAGAGAGGAGAGGAGGAGGAGGAGGAGGGATGGGAGGAGTAATGATCTGCCTTTTGACCCAGTTCATTCACCATTGCACTGGGCCAGTGGCAGACACACACACACACGTACGTACAGACACAAACACACCACACATGCAGAGGTCTGCAGGGAGTTTATATGCCTATGGTGACTTTTTAAAGCCACAGGCCCTTGACACAGATCTCTCTCTTTGGCCACTCCACTGTTATTTAACACGGTTGTTATTATTGACACGTGCTACTGTAGACATGTAAATGAGTACGTAGAGGGAAAATCGGTTAATGCCGAGAGCTTGCTCTGAACATATAGGCTCTCGTCAAAGGCAAGGACTGGGCAAGATTTTGTGGACTAGGGCTGGAGTAGATATTGAAGGTTGCATCAGCCCCCAGAGGATAGCTAAACCATAGGAAGACATGTATGTTGCACTGTGGTGAGGCAACGGGCAGTGTACATTTCTTGGTAATTAGAGAATCCTATCAGGCAGCATATCTCATCAGGGAGCTAGCTAACACTACTGTAGCACTAACTCCGACTTCAGATTAAGGCTCTCTCGTTATGCTAACACTGTAGTTTAGCTTTAGCCTAGCTTTAGCTTTAGTAGCCTTCCTTTAGTAGCCTTCCTACTGCACTCTCTCTCTCTCTCCTTATATGTAACCTAATTCGCCATTCTCCTGCTGAAGTAGTCTCTCCTCCTTCTCGAAGTCCAGTCTCAAGTATGTGCGTCATCTCTTCACATGCTGCCATCTCTTCACACAATTCCTTCTTTCTGCCGTTCACACGCATCCCTCTCCTTCACATCCCCCTCTACTCTTTCTGTCACCCTCTCCTCCTCACATACATCTGTCACCTTCACCCTTCATACACCCCCTCTTCTCCTCTCCAACACCTATCCCTCTCCTCTCCTCCTACACGCTGTCTGGCTGTCTGCGTCATGAATAACCTTTTAAGTTGTCACCCAGCCACTCTATCTTGCCGTGAAGTAGAGTCCAGCCCTCCACACACACAGACACACACACTGCTCCTCTGATATACCTGATTACTCCTAATGTAGGATTCTGACAGGCCCCTAGGGTTCTGTGTGTGTGTGTGTGTGTGTGTGTGTGTGTGTGTGTGTGTGTGTGTGTGTGTGTGTGTGTGTGTGTGTGTGTGTGTGTGTGTGTGTGTGTGTGTGTGTGTGTGTGTGTGTGTGTGTGTGTGTGTGTGAGAGAGAGAGAGAGTGCGTGTGTGTGTGTTATCAACACTACAGCTGCTGATTGCTGACAGTAATTAGTAAATAGTTGTCCAATGATTGGGTCCTGACAGACTGACTTATCTGGGAAACCCCCTGGTAAATACCAACCATGATGATACGGTATATGCCAGTATAGAGAATACAAAAGGAGAAATGCGTTCTGAGAAGCACAATCATTTGACCGTTGCTCAACATGCAATTGCTGGAAAAATCGTTTTCAAAGCGACTACGGTTCTAGTTAGAGAAATGAGTCACTTTTTGTGTGTGTATATAATGTATTTCTCACCTCTTAATATTGAGTTCATGCCACCATTTCACAACAGGAATAGGCTGTATGGCATTGATGCTCCCGCGATGCAGAGCGCAAGTCCTACATTTACTGATATATTATTCAATTAACCTACATGGCTATATAGCAACAATATATTTAGAGTTAGCAATCTAGCTAATTGTGTTGAGTTCCCACTTCCTCAGTAGGTGAATAATATAACCTGTAGGCCAATATGCACAAAGACGTCTGCAAATTCTCTGAAAATACAAAAATTAATCTAGATCCTATTTTGACAGGTTGCACAACAAAATATCAATCATGCGTGCCCTGTTAGATGAATTGGCTTACTTTTTTAATCATAGGCTACCATCTCCGTTTGTGCAAAATTGATAGTTATCACGATAATACTTTTGGTCCTTATCACCAAGCTCTAGCACCTCCCCAAACAATTATTTATGGCTGATATATCAATTATGCAAATAAATGACTACATGTATTGCAATATGGATTTTTATCCATATCGCCCAGCGCTAGGAGAGGCCACCTGAAGGCTATTCAATTCGTTCTTTCTCTCTGTCTTTGTCTCACAGACTTGTATACTAGCCTATTAGGTGTACTCACTCACTCATTGGCTACGATTCTCCAACCTTCTCCCAAATTGTGCCCTTGCAACTCACCTCTCACTTTTCTTTCACTCTCTCTCTTTCTGTTCTGCTCACTTTTCTCCCTGAACTATGTGGCTATTAGTGTGATTGTAGATAATCCAGTGAGAAGTGGTGGCAGTGGTAGTCTTATTCAGTTTCTAACCCAGGAGAGTATGGCGGGCTGACAGCCCCATCTCTCTGCAGCCTATTAGAGATGGCCATGTACTAGCCATACATCAACACACACGTACACACATACATGCATATATACATACACAAACTCAGACTCAGGGAGTCAGACATGTTGTGCTACGATGCGGTACTCAGCTGAAGAAATGGGGGAGAAAGTCTCATTCTCTACACACTAGTGAACAAGACCTCCATTGACCAGAGCACATTCCATTGTGCAGTACTCTACTCTGTACTGCCATAAAGCACCCAGCCAGCCATAACCAACTCTGTCATCAGACCAATAATATCCACCGTGAATCTTGTGGCCCCTTCAAATAAGCAAGTGAAGAGTGCACCTTGGAAAGAAAGCAAAAGCCATTCATAGGGTTGCAAACGGTAGATGTCCGGAATATTTCCTGAAATTTTCCATGGGAAGTTAAGCCTGTGAATTTGTGGAATGTTGCTTTAAATTCATCAAAAAGTTTGCTTTTTTTTGTGGGATACACGTAAGGCAATTCTAGGTCTTGTGGCATATTTTGGTTAAACTATCCCCAATTCAATGGAATTTCAACCCTCTGCATGCACAGTGCAGTGCACTCTTCCATCACATGTACAGCTGATTCTCAAGATCTTGCACACTGAGATGCTATTGAGCCCACACTACTACACTGTCTGAGCCAAGGACTACATGCTTTCTGGTATGTTTTGATTACAATACTGGGTGGGGTGAATATATTTTCTATGACATACATACTTTTTTTGTTAACTAGTAAATAGTAGCCTACAGCAAAGGGCGTTTAAATCATTTCTAACTTGTTAACAATTTCTGCTAGTTTTTTTTCTACCATGTGGGTTTTAGCTTGCTTGAGCCTGCTAACTGAGGAGTGTTAATTCACCTGTTTCCATACATTTTAAAACATTTATCTTACAAAGGAGTTGTTTTGACTTGTTTTCCAACTCTTTACAGGAAAATGCCACAGGCACTATCTGATGTCTGGAGACATTTCACTGCAGCTAATGTAGAAGTAAAAGCTGTGTATATTTGCAAATACTGTGCCAAATCATATGTGAAGAATGCAACAAAGATGCAGAATCATCTGGCCAAGTGCATTCCCTCAGCGCTCGTAACAAGCAACCTCTGACAAAAGTCCCTCTACTTCTATTTTACACAATGGAGGAACGTAGTCAGAGATGCTGATGAATGTCTTGCTCGAGCTGTGTATGCAACTGGTTCACCTCTGATGTTGACAGGCAATGTGCATTGGAAGAGATTTCTGAATGTTCTTTGCCCAGCATACACCCCTCCAACCAGACATGCTTTATCTACTCATTTGCTGGATGGAGAGTTCAACAGAATTCAAGTGAAGGTCAAGCAAATCATAGAGAAAGCAGACTGTATTGCAATCATCTCTGATGGGTGGTTGAATGTTCATGGGCAAGGAATAATTAACTACATGATCTCCACCGCTCATCCAGTATTCTACAAGAGCACAGACACAAGGGACAACAGACACACTCTACATTCCAGATGAGCTGAAGGCAGTCGTCAATGACCTTGGACCACAGAAGGTATTTGCACTGGTGACCGACAATGCTGTGACCGACAACCATTATATCACAACCCATTGGCTGTTCTTCTCATTCATTGAATCTGCTCCTCAAGGACATCATGGCACTGAAAACAATGGATACACTCTACAAGAGAGCCAAGTAAATGGTTAGCTATGTGAAGGGTCATCCAGTAACAGCAGCAATCTACCTCACCAAGAAAAGTTAGAAGAATAAGAGCCTCCTATTGAAGCTTCCCAGCAACACCCTTTGGTGTGGTGTTGTCATCATGTTTGACAGTCTCCTGGAGGGGAAGGAGTCTATCCAATAAATGGCCATATCACAGTCTGCCGATATGGACAGCCCCATCAAGAGGATCCTCCTGGATGATGTATTTTGGGAGAAAGCGGTAAGCAGGCTGAACCCTATGACAGTAGCCAGACAATGAGACAATGCCATTCTGTCTGATGTTCAGACTCTGCTTGCAGATGTAAGAGAATAAATCCTTACTGCTCTGTCCAATTCACTGTTGCTCCAAGCAGAGGAAACTGCAGTTCTGAAATACATCAAAAAGCGGGAAGACTTCTGCCTGAAGCCCATACACACCGCAGCGTACATGTTCGACCCCAAGTATGCTGGCAAGAGCATCCTGTCTGGTACAGAGCTCAACAAGGCCTATGGTGCCATCACTACCGTGTCTCTCCATCTTGGCCTTGATGAGGGCAAGGTTCTTGGCAGTCTGGTGAAGTACACTTCCGAACAATGGCTTTGGGATGGAGATGCAATATGGCAGTCGTGCCAACATATCTCATCAGCCACCTGGTGGAAAGGACTTTGTGGATCTGAGGCGCTTTCCCCCCCTTGCCTCCATCATCCTCCAAATCCCACCAACATCAGCCGCCCCAGATCGCAACTGGTCCTTGTTTGGGAACACACACACCAAATCATGCAACAGGCTGACCAATACAAGGGTTGAAAAATTGGTGGACATTTGGGCAAATTTGAGGCTTTTTTTGCCTGACAACGAGCCATCCTCAACAAGGTTGGAAAGTGACAGTGAAGATGAGGCCTCAGTCTGATGTTCAAGAGGTAGACATTGAGGAGGTCCAGGGAGAAGACATGGAAGTCTGAGAGGAAGACAACCGAAGCTTTAGTTTCTAGACTATCATTTTACAGATATATGTTGAGAACATTTTTGGGAGATGCGATGGATCATTGGGGATCATTCAATATTCCCTTCCTTTTGTTGTTCAGTTAAATCATCTCATGTGAAGAATCAACTCATTTAAAGTTAAATTCTTAACAAAATAGTTATTTTTATTTCTATTGGAATTTTTTGAATAATTTGCAATTATGTCTACTTATGATAAGGTTAAAGGTTTATGTTTCTGTCTCCGTATGATATGGCAAATATATCCAATGCAAAAAACATCTAAATTGAAATGTTATTAATATGAATTTGTATATATTTCCGTTAATTCCCATATATTCCCCTTAATTCCCAAGGAAAGTTTCCACCTCTGAATATTCCCCAAAATGTGCAACCCTAGCCATTCATATGTTTCTTTCTAATCCGCCAAGACATTTGCTTTAGTTCCTGATTGGCTGTCCCTCAAAGACGAGTATTCGAGCATCAGCCCTTTTGTACCTGGGCTGACTGTTGTTTCATAACAAAATCCGATAGTCAAGGACTCGATTCTCTGGAGGATGACTCGCATCACAATGTTGTTTGTTCATCCTTCACTACAACACAATTAGGCCTGCAGCCTTCTGCGGTATTGAGCTGCTATATATGCTTCTTGCTATTCCTGACTGAAAGTGGTGTTTCTTTGGACGCCTTCCAAGAGGAACTGCTCTATATTTTCTTTTTCGAGCAAGGCTCTTACAATGGCAGAGATAGCAATAATACAGGAAGGAATAGCTGAGATTTAGATTTTGCCTTCTGGCCTCTCAAAGAGCTGATGATGCTATGTCATCCTTCACCTGCTAGATGTTCCTCAACTTCAGGTCCTCGGAACGTCACTGATCCCTGAGATGATTATGAGCAGTACCTGAGATGGTTAGCTGACACCGATTTAGTCCGTTCTCAAGAGCTGCTTTGATAGACCTAGCCTAGGAAGTTCTTCAATTTTGTAAATGTGAGTTATAGATCTGTCATTACATTCAAAGCAAGTCTAAGAAGAGGCAGATATGTAATTAGGCCAACTATTCTCATTTTAGCAACCAGGAACTGTCGAAGTGATTGCTGCATAATGCGTCTTTAAGACTATATGTTTTATATATAAGTGCCACAAAGCAAAAATGTAGCAGCGATCCCTCTCGTGAACTATTATGTTAAACAATATATACAAAGATTGGGAAATCAAAACATTTATTTTTAATAATCATGTTTATTTTTCAATATTTATTAAATATTATTATTTTTTAAATACTACGCATATTTCAGAGAAAGCAGTAAAGCTTCATATGACACCAAGTTTTGCTTTTTAGCACCTACATATTAAACATTGTGTAGTCTTAAAGGAGGTCTAGGTAAGGCCAACTTTTATTATTTCTTAATTATGCTTTTCGATGCATGTGTCAACATTCCTTGTTCCGAAGGGCTATTCTATGGATAAAAAGTCTTGAAAATCCCCTGAAAATCATGGTCATTTTTTGTCCTGGTCTTGTGAGGAATTACCCAGCAGTCTTCCAAGGTGCAAGGTTGTAGGCACTCTTCCAAGGAGGAAGGACAATAGCTCTTCACACCCTGGTATTAAAAAAGCTTGACAAACACTGAACACCATTGTTGTTTTTCTATGCCTTGTCAGACAGATTTGACGCCTTAATGAGATGCCACAGGGCTCAGTCCTCTGCCACTGACAGTGTTTTACACTAGTGCTTGCTGTCGGCTATACAGACTGAATTTGCTAGTCAGAAAATAGTCAGCTAAGCCCTCTCCCACTAGAATGAATGCTATGCATCTTTTTGCGATCTAGTGATAGGACAGGTGCCTGTCAGTCACAATGTTAGCGAGGACGGGGAAACATTGCTGGTTTGACAGTCTGCTGTCCCGGTACCTGGGGGTGTGTGGCTCATGTCAAATTTATTTACCGAGGAGAGAGCACTATGCTCTTTCATAGTCTCTGATTTGAATTTGAATGTCCCGTATAATGTGGTAACGATGATTCGAAATCCACTTAGTCTGTTGTTTTCTGGCACATGCATACATTTTATTTTGTGTTTCGTATGCAGCCACGAAGTGGTGGCTCATAGGCTTACTGTGCTTTGAATGACGAAGAACAAGCTTGACTAGTTTATAAAAGGTGTCGAACTAACTGAATAAAGTTTATCTCACATATCCTTGCCATTCATAAATCATGCAACGTAGTTATGTCCTTGGTATCGCATCGGGACACGTAAACTAAAGATCTCGTTTGTATTTTCTATATGAAGTCCATTAGGACTTGCCACACTGTGACGTTAAAGTGAGTGACTCGTCGGTAGCCTACCGAATAGCATCTGTAAGAGAGCTGTTCATTTAGCTCCCTATTTTGCATACTGGTAGGCTTTTAGGCGATTATCTGCAGATAAATAATGAAAACATTCAGTGAATCCTCCTCACTCCAGGAACAATAGGTAGTCTAGTGGAGAGAGCCTCACTCTGGTCCAAAATATGATAAAAGAAAACCGATTTAATTGTTTTGAAAGCTAATTATACTTATAGGCCTGTGGTATTTTCTAAGATATTGATATAGGTCTACTGATTTAATCAAAGTGTTGACAATGGAGCTGATTAACACCTGCTTCATTCTTCAATCATACCTGTATTGCCTCTAAAAAGGAAGCTTGAATTCTGTGGTAGTCGGCACTCTTTTACAGGATTCTTTAAGAAGAAATCTGTGGGTCAGTTGCAAAATAAGTATTTTTAATACAAAAAAATTACATACTGCAATTCACAGAGTTGAAAACACTTTCAGTAATTTAATTTAACACGTATTGACCCAGAACTTAATTGAACATCTTTTCTGTTTACTTTAGAGACCCATTTTGTCATTTGAAAAACTGCCTGTCACAATTTGTAATTTAAATTGTAAACCCAACACCACAACTCCTTTTTTCAATCTGGGAGTTAAACTCAATAAAGTATTCAATAATTTTGCCATGTATTTCGGATGGAATCTAGGCAGTAAAATAGAGCTTGTTCGACAACAAATGTCTTAAGGGGGAGCCTGGCTGGCTACTTTTGTTCTATTTGGCTAGCTAGTCCATGTGCTTGTAGAAAACACTGCTATGACCTTTCATATGTTTGCCTTAGGCTTAGTGTCTCAGTGTCCTTATTCTCTGAATGGAGATGCATTGTCAGTGCACTGACGAGCAACAGAGTAATCTATATGCAAATTCAAGTGCCAGCTCATTGTCACCATTTATACCTCAGGTAAAATAATGGGGAGTGCGGAGGCAAATCCATGAGGTATGCTTTGTTTGTCCAGATAGGTCTCTTCTCTCTGGGCCAGATGAGTGCCACTGCTGTACTGTCCTGTGGTTCTGTAGCTGTATTGAAAGTAATGTGATACTGTTGAAGAGCTTGCTTTCATTATCCAGCGACGTTCTTGACCCACATGTACACAGCTCTCTTTCTGAAGAGATTTTAAAGGGGCCCATTTATCTGTAATGAGTTTCCAAACTAAACAATATTCTGAGGGCATTGTGTTGATGATAGCGGGCCCTTTGCTCCAGCACTTTCAACCCAATACAGATGTAAATGAGAATGCATTTCAGATCCTGCTTATGTGTCAATATGGTCATGGAGAACAAACGATTAGGCTATACAATAGGGTTATGACGATTATGGAATATTGAGTAACGATTAACTTTCATGCAAATGACCATGGTTATTGTCATAATTGTAATTTTTGGTGAAATGTTTTTGCGTTTGTAATGAAACTTTTTGAAAATTTGCTAAGACATACCTAATGAATACAACACAGCTTTGGTGACACCCCTGTCTCAAAACTGAATGGTTTTGACCCCTTGGAAGTTTTGGAAATGAAGCTTCTCCTCCCGACCATGCCTTTCTGCCCGTAATACTATTACCAAATGTCCCCACTTCATGTAAAAAATGTAAACTGCGTTTTTGTTTTAATATAAAAATATATACAAATCCTAAAATGAATGTATTATAGCAATTATTTAAAAAAAATTGTACACTGTTATTGTCCATAATTGTCGTCGGTTACACGATTATTGTGCCAGCCCTGTTATGTAATTGCTTACAGTGTAATTTATGCCCATATTTCATGAGGGCTGTGGAAAACTAGCAGATCATAACGGATGCTGCCTTCGCCTTTTTTTTTTTTTACTTTTGGGAGAACCTCTTGGACTGTTATCGAAGAAGCGAGTGGAGCCATACTAGGGATGGCCCGTAGATTATTTATTTGTTTACTGTTCGAGTACTTGCGTGAGTACTCAAACATCTAGCGGCTAGGCTGGCGGGTGGTCAGGGCGACACAGTGCAAGCATTTCACTTGCATTTGTGAATAAAAATAGAAGTCAAGTAGGACATTTATAGCCTAATAATTGCTGCACTAGCTGTTTTCAAAGTGTTTGTTGTTTCATAGCTGGTAGGTAATCACACAAAAAACCTGCCTTAACTGCCCACTAGTTAAATTTCTTCACTCTGACACTCTCACTCTGACATTTCTCTCTTGGCTTAGGACGATACCTGTAGGAGCTTTAGCCCCAAGAAGCACCAGTAGTTCACTGACCTGTCTTGATACTGACTCTCCTCTCCATCTCTCTACAGTGCCTGAGGATGACGAGCAAGCGGAACCTGTTTGTGCGGATGGTGCCGTGCCGCTGCCTGCAGGGGGAGGAGGAGACTGTGACGTCGCTGGACTACTCCCACTGCAGCCTGGAGACTGTGCCCAAGGAGATCTTCAGCTTCGAGAAGACCCTGGAGGAGCTCTACCTGGACGCCAACCAGATCGAGGAGCTGCCCAAAGTAAGACGCAGACACACACAGATGGAGGCACACACACAGACCTATACGTTCATAATAAGTTCAGAATGATATACACACCCAAATACCCTGATAATGTTTTTATAAACGAAGGTGGTAATGTAATGGTTTAGAAACATTGAACCTGTCAAAATTGCAGTAACCATTCTCCCTGGCAAACACTATCTCACTAGAGCGACATAATGACATCCGTCCATAAGTATAAGGCTGTATGTCTTGATCAAGTTGCAGCCTCTGATTTCAGTTAGTCCTTTTCCTCCTGCTTACAACAACACTATGTGCATTACCAAGGGTTGATTGTAGTGGTTATGTAAGGCGAGAGTATCCCGCTGATAGAACAGAGCCAATCCACAACGCAGCCCTGTGCTTACCCCTTCCCCCCCACACTCAATCAGTCTATAGTTCTCCAAGTGTGTTGTGACTGAGTCAGCATGGGCTGGCTGCAGGGGCCCAGCGACTTGATGCTTGGCTGTGAATGAGCTGCAACTTCCTTTACAAACCAGAGTCCTGCCTGAGTCGTGCTGCGAAATCAACTTTGTCTTATTCTCGCTCTCCCTCTCTTTCTTCCGATCTCTTTCTCCCGTTCTTTCTCTTCCTCCCTCCCTCCATAGCAACTGTTCAACTGCCAGTTGCTCCACCGGCTGAGCATGCCAGACAATGACCTCACGGTGCTGCCCGCGGCCATCGCCAACCTCATCAATCTCAGGGAGCTGGACGTCAGCAAAAACAGTAAGCACAATGACTAGTCTTTCAATAAAAGTGCATGACCAGAATGTCCACTCTTTCAATAAGAGTATGATCAGAATTACGACTCTTTCAATAAGAATACGACAGAATGACCATTCATTCAATGCAAAAGTATGACCAGATCAATAAACACGTTTTTTTATTAGAATGACTACTATCTCCCATTCAACTTTTACTTCAGGACTCTGCATCACTTATTATCGTGCCACTCATTCTCAAAAGTGGATTTTGACCGAAGAGCCATCACACTTCTCCATATTTGTGCAGTATGATAAAGAATGTTAAAGTTGAGCATGTCTAGTCAGAGATGGATGGTTCAGTAATAGTTCAAGACTGTTTCCACCGTCTCTGGCCTAGACTCGCGTGCTAGACTGAACAAGACTAAATACCTGCCAGCATGAAGTGGAATAGCCCTGCCGTTAAATTCTCATAGTTTGTTTTAAATCTGTGTGCGAGTCGGTATCTTATCAGCAGTAGGATGTTCAGTCTACTTAACTAATTTCCCCTTACTATCTCTCTGTTGTCAAAGAAAATTATTCAAACATAAAGTAGGTTTAGATTATGTAAAAAGTGTCCCAGTGTCGGTTACACAATCAACTCTGAATCTCAAATTGAGAAGTTAAAACAAAGAAAACCCTTTTTAAAAGTATCAATACTACACAAAAATGCTGTTTCACCACAACATTATTTGCACACAACAGTAGATCCCACCGCTTACAAACTCTTGTGTAAAAAAACAAAACAAGGACGTCATGACAGGACAAGCTAAGGCCTGCAAATGATTTTGTACACTAGAATACGTAGGCCTAGCATAACCTTTCAACAACTAAGGCCATATCTAAAATGACATCCTAGTTCATGTATAGAATAGTGGTGCACTACGTAAGGAGTAGAGTGTCAGCTGAGACCTGAACCGGTGCCAAGTGAATGAAGCTCCCCAGAGCTCTCTCACCTCCAGTCTAATGGCGGAGATGCTCACTGCTTGTTGTCAGTGTGAGAGAAAGCATATGTATGTGTGGATGGCTGCTACATTGATCAAATCTGGTTATCACCAAATAAGGGCCTCACAGACATTCTCTAAGCAAGACATCGGAAAACATTTACTATTGAGTGACATTTTAGTGTTTCCAGTTTGTTCACTTCATCTAGGTAAAGTCATTGGGGAAAAAACATATATCTGAAAAACAGCTAGAACATTACCACTGCTGTATTTGTAAAATGTCATGGCATGAAGGCCTATCAAAAAATTCCCAACTAATCAGACACCTGTTCATTTGAGCACTGTTGAGTTTGATAGAAAAATTGTGTAATGGCCAGTCCCCTCAGATTTATGTGCTTTGAGACAATGCCTTGTTCTACAGACAGCTAAATAAACAAGTAGCAAAGAAAGTAAAGTAACACCATATTACTTCTTGATCTCCACTTGTTTTGTCGTGTCCATCCACCACAGTGGAGTCCGTACTAATCAGAGTAAGGGGGAGTTTCTTGTGACTTAAGGCCAAAAGTTGTTTAGTTTAATAGAAGCTTACCCTCCTTCACCTAGTACTCAGGGCTAAGTGTTGTGAAAACAAAACAAAGTATATGGAAATAAACCTTGAGACTTGCTCACAACCCGCCCCCTCGAGTTTAGCCACTATTGAGCGGATGTTTTGGTGAGAACTGCCAGACACACTCCGTCAGC
Source organism: Thymallus thymallus (assembly GCA_023634145.1). Taxonomy (NCBI): domain Eukaryota; kingdom Metazoa; phylum Chordata; class Actinopteri; order Salmoniformes; family Salmonidae; genus Thymallus; species Thymallus thymallus. The sequence continues at coordinate 22,332,598 of CM042404.1, read as the reverse complement.
TTTTCTCTTGCTAATGTGTCACCTCCTCAAACACTCAGCCCTGTGGTTGTTTAAAGAGGAAAGGTGCAGCCCAGGAACTCTAATGCACAGCAAAGACCAGACACTTCTCACAGAGGACTGGCTGACTGGCTGGCACTAGTTTATGCCACTCTACTGCTGTTGAAAACAGAAAAGCTACCATGATCCACTTTTCATAAATACTCAGCAAAAAAATATATACTTTTTCAGGACCCTGTCTTTCAAAGATAATTCGTAAAAATCCAAATAACTTCACAGATCTTCATTGTAAAGCGGTTAAACAATGTTTCCCATGCTTGTTCAATGAACCATAAACAATTAATGAACATGCAATTCCAACATGGTAATTAAGACAGTAACAGCTTACAGATGGTAGGCAATTAAGGTCACAGTTATGAAAACTTAGGACACTAAAGAGGCCTTTCTACTGACTCTGAAAAACACCACAAGAAAGATGCCCAGGGTCCCTGCTCATCTGCGTGAACGTGCCTTAGGCATGCTGCAAGGAGGCATGAGGACTGCAGATGTGGCCAGGGCAATAAATTGCAATGTCCGTACTGTGAGACCCCTAAGACAGCCCTACATGGAGACAGGAAGGACAGCTGATCGTCCTCGCAGTGGCAGATCACGTGTAACAACACCTGCACAGGATCGGTACATCCGAACATCACACCTGCCGGACAGGTACAGGATGGCAACAACAACTTCCCGAGTTACACCAGGAACGCACAATCCCTCAATCAGTGCTCACAGCAAGAACTGGCAAATCTGGTGCAGTCCACGAGGAGGAGATTCACTGCAGTACTTAATGCAGCTGGTGGCCACACCAGATATTGACTGTTACTTTTGATTTTATTTTGACCCCCACTTTGTTCAGGGAGACATTATTCCTTTTCTGTTAGTCACATGTCTGTGGAACTTGTTCAGTTTGTCTCAATTGTTGAATCTTATGTTCATACAAATATTTACACATGTTAAGTTTGCTGAAAAATAAACGCAGTTGACAGTGAGAGGACGTTTCTTTTTTTGCTGAGTGTGTGTATAGATATATTTTTTTCTTGACATCTTTATTTTTATTTTTTTGTGATCGTAAGCCCACCACTTATTGAGACATTTGTCAACCTGCTTTACAAAGATTGGAGACAGTCTTTTAAAATGTAAGCCTAAATCAGGGATAGGCAATATTGGGGGTGGGGGCCACAAAAATCTGTACTTACCATGAGGGGCCGCAGTAGCTTGCAGGTCTGCATAGCCACATCCATACCCACATATGCAATCAGAGCCCTCAGAGCCCTAAGTGACAATTTGCCCCCGGTCAGTAATTCTACACGTTTAAATAGCTCTCTAGACTAATTTACCAATCAATTTTTTTTTGTTGCTGAAATGGGCTAATTGAGTGACTGTCAGTAACTGACATAACAAGTAACACGTTTCTTTGCAACTCTGCCTAGAAGACCAGCATCCCGGAGTCGCCTCTTCACTGTTGACGTTGAGACTGGTGTTTTGCGGGTACTATTTAATGAAGCTGTCAGTTGAGGACTTTTTAGGCGTCTGTTTCTCAAACTAGACACTCTAATGTACTTGTCCTCTTGCTCAGTTGTGCACCAGTGCCTCCCACTCCTCTTTCTATTCTGGTTAGAGACAGTTTGCGCTGTTCTGTGAAGGGAGTAGTACACAGCATTGTACGAGGTCTTCAGTTTCTTGGCTATTTCTCACATGGTATAGCCTTAATTTCGCAGAACAAGAAAAGTTTCAGAAGAAAGTTCTTTGTTTCTGGACATTTTTAACCTGTAATCGAACCCACAAATGCTGATGCTCCAGATACTCACTAGTCTAAAGAAGGCCAGTTTTATTGCTTCTTTAATCATCACAATAGTTTTCAGCTGTGCTAACATTTCTAATGATCAATTAGCCTTTTCAAATGATAAACTTGGATTTGCTAACACGAGTGATGCTTGCTGACAATGGGCCTCTGTACGCCTATGTAGATATTCCATTAAAAATCAGCTGTTCACAGCTACAATAGTCATTTACAACATTAACAATGTCAACACTGTATTTCTGATCAATTTTATGTCATTTTGCTTTTCTTTCAAAAACAAGGACATTTCTAAGTGACACCAAACTTTTGAACAACAAAATGTAGAATAAGTCAAGGAGTATGAATACTTTCTGAAGGCATTGTATAGACTACTGTAGAAGCGGTTGATTTTCCAGTAAAAAAAAAAAAAAAAAGTTGATTGGGGGATTTTGTAAATATGGAGTAAGATATGCAATCAAGTCAATATTGCTCTTTTGATCTACGAGATATGAAGATATTTGATCCTACTCTGATAAATATCCTGCTGGAATTGTAACATGTTTAAGTAATTAAACACCTTATAAGTTGACATGATGTAACTGTACATCTGCTTTATGTTCTAGGTATCCAGGAGTTTCCAGAAAATATCAAGAACTGCAAAGTCCTGGCTATCGTTGAAGCAAGTGTGAATCCCATCTCCAAGTAAGTTGGGTACAAATTATTTAAAAGTCACACCTGTGTTACCTGCACACGCCAAAGGATATGACTACGGCCTTGAAATGTTGTAAACCCTTACGGTTAGACCATTCACTAAATGGAAGGATAAGGTTCCTTGTTTATAGAGCCTCATAAGTCAGTGAGAACAGTCTTAAGGGAATGTTTGCCCTTGCCAAATGTGATTTTTATTTTTCACTAATGCTACCACTGACGTTGAGTGAAGAGCATAATCAAACCAAGATCGTTCAAATAAGGATAATTATTGGGAAGAGTTGGCAGACATATACTTTATTTCCTTTACAAATAATAAGATGAGTGTTATTATTCCCAAAGGGAAAATTGTCTTGGACACTGGATACACAATACTTTTTTTGTAAAATAATAAGACCTCTTATTGTGTACTTGTTTGACATTTTTGCTGTACTGTTAGGAGCTGGTAACACAAGCATTTCTCTGCACCCGCTGTAACATCTGCTAAATTGTGTACGCGACCAATAAACTTTCATTTGATTTGATTCAGACCCTTTTACTTTTTCAAAATGTTGTTACTTTACAGCCTTATTCTAAAATGTATTAAATATATATTGTTCCTCCTCAATCTACACACAATACCCCAACATAACGAAGCTAAAACTGTTTTTTAAAAATGTTTTGCAAATGTATTCAAAAATAAAAACAGGTACCTTATTTACATAAGTATTCAGACCCTTTGCTGTATTCAGACTCAAAATTGAGCTCAGGTATATCCTGTTTCCATTGTTTATACAACTTGATTGGAGTCCACCTGTGGTAAATTCAATTGATTGGACATTATTTGACAGTTGACATTGCATATCAGAGCAACAAAAACCAAGCCATGAGGTCGAAGGAATTGTCTGAGCGCTCCGAGACAGGATTGTGTCGAGGCACAGATCTGAGGAAGGTTACCAAAACATTTCTGTAGCATTGAAGGTCCCCAAGAACACAGTGGGCCTCCATCATTCTTAAATGGAAGAAGTTTGGAACCACCTAGACTCTTCCTAGAGCTGTCCACCCGGCCTAACTGAGCAATCGAGGGAGAAGGGCCTTGGTCAGGGAGGTGACCAAGAACGCAATGGTCACTCTGAAGGAGCCAGAGGGAGACTAGTCAGAATCGAGAGAAAGATGAAGGTAGCAAAGTACAGAGATCCTTAATGAAAACCTGCTCCAGAGCGCTCAGGACCTCAGACTCGGGTGAAAATTCACCTTTCAACAGGACAATGACCTTAAGCACACAGCCAAGACAACGCAGAAGTGGCTTCGGAACAAGGCTATGAATGTCCTTAAGTGGCCCAGCCAGAGCCCGAACTTGAACCCGATCGAACATCTCTGGAAAGACCTGAAAATATCTGTGCAGCGACGCTCCCCATCCAACCTGACAGGCTTGAGAGGATCTGCAGAGAAGAATGGGAGAAACTCCCCAAATACAGGTGTGCCAAGCTTGTACCGTAATACCCAAGAAGACTCGAGGCTGTAATTGCTGCCAAAGGTGTTTCAACAAAGTACTCAGTGAAGGGTCTGAATACTTATGTAAATGTGATATTTCAAAAAAACTGTTTTGTTTTTGCTTTGTCATTATGTGGTATTGTGTGTAGATTGATGAGAAAGCTGTAACGTAACAAAATGTGGAAAAAGTCAAGGTGTCTGAATACTTTGCCACATTTAGACGAGATGTGCGTAGATACAGTAATTCCTCTCTTTTTACGATGCTTTTAAAAATAGAATAATAACGCATCTGTCTTACAATTAATGGCCGATTATTGTTTTGTCCGGCTCCTGTGCATATCTCCAGTTTTAATTCCTCTGTCTTTATAATGTTAGTGATGTGGTCATGTTGCTCCCATCTCTCCTGCAGGCTCCCAGAGGGTTTTACCCAGCTCCTCAGCCTGTCACAGCTATACCTGAATGACGCCTTCCTCGAGTTCCTTCCAGCCAGCTTCGGCAGGTAAGACATCAGACAATCAATCAATCACAATTCATATACACAGTGTACAAAACATTAGGACATGTTTTATCACATCGACTGACTAGGTGAATCCAGGTGAACGCTATGGTCCCTTATTAATGTCACCTGTTAAATCCACTTTAATCAGTGTAGATGAAGGGGAGGAGGCAAGTTAAAGAAGGATTTTTAAGCCAATTGAGACATGGATTGTGTATGTGTGCCATTCAGTGGGTGAATGGGCAAGACAAAGTGCCTTTGAACGTGGTATGGTGGTAGATGCCAGGCGCACCGGTTTGAGTGTGTCAAGAACTGCAACACTGCTGGGTTTTTCACACTTAACAGTTTCCCGTGTGTATCAAGAATGGTCCACCACCCAAAGGACATCCAGACAACTTGACACAACTGTTGGAAGCATTGGAGTCAACATGGGCCAGAATCCTTGTGTAACGCTTTCAACACCTTGTAGTCCATGCCCCGACAAATTGATGCTGTTCTGAGGGCAAAAGGGGTGCTACTCAATATTTGTAAGGTGTTCCTAATGTTTTTATACACTCAGTGTATACAGTTGAAGTCGGAAATGTACATACACCTTAGCCAAATACATTTAAACTCAGTTTTTCATAATTCCTGACATTTAATCCCAGTAAAAAATTCCCTGTTTTAGGTCAGTTAGGATCACCACTTTATTTTAAGAATGTGAAATGTCAGAATAATAGTACAGAGAGTGATTTATTTCAGCTTTTATTTCTTTCATCACATTCCCAGTGGGTCAGAAGTTTACATACACTCAATTAGTATTTGGTAGCATTGCCTTTAAATTGTTTAACTTGGGTTAAACATTTAGGGTAGCCTTCCAAAAGCTTCCCACAATAAGTTAGGAAGTTTTTGGCAAATTTTGGCCCATTCCTCCTGACAGAACTGGTGTAACTGAGTCAGGTTTGTAGGCCTCCTTGCTCGCACATGCTTTTTCAATTCTGCCCACAAATGTTCTATAGGATTGTGGTCAGGGCTTTGTGATGGCCACTCCAATACCTTGACATTGTTGTCCTTAAGCCATTTTGCCACAACTTTGGAAGTATGCTTGGGGTCATTGTCCATTTGGAAGACCCATTTGCGACCAAGCTTTAACTGCCTGACTGATGTCTTGAGATGTTGCTTCAATATATCCACATAATTTTCCTTCCTCATGATGCCATCTATTTTGTGAAGTGCACCAGTCCCTCCTGCAGCAAAGCACCCCCGCAACATGATGCTGCCACCCCTGTGCTTCACGGTTGGGATGGTGTTCTTCGGCTTGCAAGCGTCCCCTTTTTCCTCCAAACATAACAATAGTCATTATGGCCAAACAGTTCTATTTTTGTTTCATCAGACCAGAGGACATTTCTCCAAAAAGTACGATCTTTGTCCCTATGTGCAGTTGCAAACCGTAGTCTGGCTTTTTTATGTTGGTTTTGGAGCAGTGGCTTCTTCCTTGCTGAGCGGCCTTTCAGGTTATGTCGATATAGGACTCGTTTTACTGTGGATATAGATACTTTTGTACCTGTTTCCTCCAGCATCTTCACAAGGTCCTTTGCTGTTGTTCTGGGATTGATTTGCACTTTTCGCACCAAAGTACGTTCTCTAGGAGACAGAACGCGTCTCCATCCTGAGCGGTATGACGGCTGCGTGGTCCCATGGTGTTAATCTTGCGTACTATTGTTTGTACAGATGAATGTGGTACCTTCAGGTGTTTGGAAGTTGCTCCCAAGGATGAACCATGCACAAACTAGATGTAATTACAGAGTTGCCAAACTATAGTTTGTTAACATGAAATCTGTGGAGTGGTTGAAAAATGAATTTTAATGACTTCAACCTAAGTGTATGTAAACTTACGACTTCAACTGTACATAGCACTTTTTACACATATTTTGCACAACCACCTTTACCCAGGCCTAAACCCTCACAGAGCAAACCTCCAAAAGCAAATACACTGCATGTGTTTGCCTTAAAGTGCATGGGGTGAAATGACATCTCAGCAGTCACAAAAAATAGCATGACAAGGTACTGTAGGTTATTCACTCGACAGGACAACGTCATCTTATTGATGTTGGAATGACGGGCATGAATCCACGTTTCCTTATCTCACCTTCAGTCGGGGACATTAACCTCCCCATGGAAATGCTTTAAACTGGGAAAGGGCAGAATGCATGAGTGTGTTTTATGTTTGTGTGTGATGTTGCAGTGTCACGTCAGACGTCAGAGGAACCAGTGTGTGTATGAATGCAGTGTGATGTGAAAGTTTGAGATAAAATGCTATAAAATGCTACAACCTTCTTTCTTCTTCAATTTCTTCAACTTCCACACTCCCCTGTCTCTATAGAGACTAACTCTTTATCATATGACTCATCACTCCCATGGTGAAGGTCACAACTGTACTGTATATAAGCTTTAGTATATAATCATGGCTAGATCATATAGGTTTATGTCATGGGATGAGACCTTGCTACTGACCCTACAGTATTTAGCTTTCTCTTGGGCTCAGTTTCCCCACCTTACAGCTGAGTCACAGCTGGGTTTCAAACTAGCAGGAGTCATGTGGAATCTTGAATAACATATCTGTAGGGCTCATTTCGTTGGTCAGAGCCCAGTGATCCAGCCCCAGGATAAGCCTTTGTTTTTAGACAAAACTATCCAGTAAAACGATACTATCCCAAGTCCCTGAAGGCTGTTCATTAGATTTCACTTTGAGTATACACAGTGAGTGTTATGTCATTGACTTCTATTCTACCGCTCTCTCTCTCCCCTTCTCCCTCTCTCCTCCTCTTCCTCTCCCTCACTCGCAGGTTGACTAAACTGCAGATCCTGGAGCTGAGAGAGAACCAGTTAAAGATGTTGCCAAAGTAAGTTTTCTCTGTCTCTGTTTCACATGTTGTTTTCCCCACATCAAATCCCTTACAGACCTTACAGTCCCCAGGCAAACAAGAGGTGGCTCTTTATGAGTGACCATGTTTGTGTGAGGGAGAAAATAGGACAAGTGCCTTTCTATTGTCCTCTATCTCTTTTCTCTCCCTCTCTCCCCTACGCACTCTTGCTTTCTCAGTCTCTCTCACTTTTTCTCTGTGGCATTGAATTCCACCGTGTTATGTACAAGTGCTACCCTTTGCTGCAGGGTTTTCGTTATGAAAATGAGGCGCCGGACATTTGACCGGCAGCATTTTAATTTACCAGACCTTTGAGAAATTTACAAGACCCATATGCATTAGGTGCGTAACCTAATTAGGGCGTCCACCCACGGTGCTCAGGATGACAGAAATCACATTTTAGAATATGGTCGTTAATCTTAACAGAACATGCAAGTTGAGGACGCAATGACTTGGGTCCTTACAGCGCACATTGAAGATGTTAGAATAACTCTCCACATTTACTTTACATTTTTACCATAAAAATGCACATTTATAATAAAACATTCCATGCATCATCACATTTGCAGACTTATGTAATGTGAGGAGTAGATTGGATAGCCATAATCACCGTTTACAAAAAAGACGATCAGATATGTTTCTTCTTTCTTTGCACAGGAAAAACACGTTTCATGCAGTTGTACCATACTTTATGACTGGAGACCTAAGCGGAATCTTTTTTAATACAACAAATTACAGTTGCCTGCTCTGCTGACACTGACAAACAGATTAATAAAAACTATGTTGTCCATTATATAGGCCAATGAGAAGGAGAGAGACATAGAATGACGTTCATCTAAACTGGAGGAGGAAATTATTGTCCCAAACCAAACTTTTAAGTGGCACTGACACAACAATGATTAAGAGTGAATATGCGCAGTGCGCACTCACCGGGGATATGGCTGATGCTCTCAACTGGCCAATAAGATAGGCTATAATAGGCCTACTGTTCACTCAATTTAGTTGAGAATTTTGATAACTAAAAGATAGAATAGTCTTTTCACTGACTATACTGAACAAAAATATAAAAGCAACATGTAAAGTGTTGGTTTCATGAGCTGAAATTAAAGGTACCAGAAATGTTCCAAATTTTTGGCACAAATTAGTTTACATCAATTTTTTGGTGAGCATTTCTCCTTTACCAAGATAATCCATCCACCTGACAGGTGTGAGGAAGTGTGCAATTGGCATGCTGACTGCAAGAATGTCCATCAGAGCTGTTGCCAAATAATTTAATGTTAATTTCTCTACCATAAGCCGTCACCAAAGTCGTTTTAGAAAATTTGGCTGTACATCCAACCGGACAGGAGGCGCATGAGCAGGTATCCAGCGTGGCGGAGCAACGCTCCAAAATACAAACATTTCTGATAAATATGTTATTTTGCAATTGGCTGCTCTCCTTGAAGCCCTACTAATGAAAGTTTACCTTGCAGTGAGGTTTAATTTTTATTTATTTTTCATTTAACTAGGCAAGTCAGTTAAGAACAAATTCTTATTTACAATGACGGGCTACACCGGCCAAACTCGGACAACGCTAGGGAAATTGTGCGCAGCCCTATGGAATTCCCAATCACGGCCGGTTGTGATACTGCCTGAGCAAAACATTCCAGACAATTTGTTATAAACAACTTTGATCTTACCCAAACTGGAGACGGTGGATCCATCACATGACAGCCTATAGGATCTGGAATCTTTCATTGACCAATACTACTATTCCAACCGCCACATGGATTGCAGGGATTCCTTAACTCAGGCTGGCCAAAAGAACCAAGACCTCTGCCAAACAGCCTGCCAAAAGATTTAGGAAGTCATCCACTGACATTGTTGATTTAAACAACTCCACCGGCGATGACGTCAACGCTTCCAAAGTAAGTGTTCTGGTCTCCGTTAATCAAAAGCTGTCTTGTTTTAGATGAAATGAGAGAGAACCTAGCTGACCTCAATATCGCTCTCGCTTTCAATATCAAAACAACTTGAGGATATGCGCAAAGAGAATAAAACGCTAAAGGGCACTGTTGACAAACTGGAAATCAAAGTAAACGGTGAGCCCTTAAAGAGAGAGTGCTGGATATGGGAGTATGTGTTTGGAAGATGAAGTGTGTGTTTTTGTAATTGGGAAAGTGTGATGAGTTAAGTTAGTGAAAAAGGAAAAAGGTTGCGGAAGCCAGAGCCCATGTGTGTCTGCGAACAACAGGATTTGTGAGTTTTCAGTTTTGTGCAGATATTGTTTGTTTATTGTCCTATAATGATGGAACGGTCCCCAACCATATATCCTAGACACCCACCTGAGCAACCCACACACTGAGAAGTCCTTATCTGTTTTATAGGCCTACTGCCAGTAGCCCGAATGGGTGAGAATTATATACAAGGAATTTCTCAAAGCTGCTAAGGAGAACCTTGACAACCTTGTACCTAGCCGGTGGGAATTCTGGTGGAGTACCCCCACCCAGGTAGTGGCAGTGCTGGCAACACTAGCTGCTTTAATCCATGTGGAGGGGGTCACACTCGGACAATCAGAGAGGGAGCAGATTATTGTGGTCCTGGCAGCACAAAATAATCTAATGGTCTTACTGCACAGAGGTGCTTGGGAAAATGGTCACAAGGGAGGACCAGTTTGTGTGTGTGTGTTTCGGGGGATAGGGGTGTCCATCAGCTAGGACTAGACATTGGTTAATCAAATCTCCCCATTCTTGCCCAATTTGGAATGCCTTCTCAAACAGCTACAACTGTATACGCATTCACAAATAGTCTTCTCTTGTGTTGGGCTCTGGGATGGAACAACTGTTGAACATCTGAGCTTGTAGTTGTTTGCGGGGGAGGGGTTGGGTGGGGGGAGAGTTTGCATGTATCCCACATCTGTTGCAATGGGGTAATGATGTTATGGGCAGTTTAGGTTTAATCCCAATTGTTGGCAAAAATATATATATTTTTTTACGCTAGACCTTCGTAGGAAGTGCCTACATTATTACTCATATTATTAGTTAATTGTGGAAATAAATTAAGATATATGCATATGCATTTTTTAGATACACTACCGGTCAAAAGTTTTAAAACACCTACTCATTCAATGGTTTTTCTTTCTTTATTTTTTACATCGTAGAGTAATAGTGAAGCTATGAAATAACACATGGAATCATGTAGTAACCAAAAAAGTGTTAAACAAATCAAAATATATTTTATATTTGAGATTCTTCAATGTAGCCAACCTTTGCCTTGATGATAGTTTTGCACACTCTTGGCATTCTATGGTAAATTGTGAAATAAGTAATGGCTTAGCAGATAATAAAAAGACAATCAGTATTTACCTGGCTAAAAGAGAAGGAATATAATATCTATTGTTTACAGGATACTCATTCAACAATTTTAGATTAAGTTAATAAAGGAAATAGAGGGAGATAGATAGCAATAAACACTGTACCAGAGAGGCACAGAATAAGTTACATGAAAAACAAATAGAACTGGAGGAACTTATTAAAGAACAAGTGTAATATATTATAAAAAATAAGCAAACTAGATGGAATATGGGGGAAATGCACGCATTTTGAAAGAGGAAGCATACGTTTTTGTTTGTCTCCTCCACTAACCAAAGTTAATTGAAAGGATTTTTTTCTATGAATAATGTAAAGTTAACAGGTGGACAGAGATTGATGTGAAGTCCAAATTACAGAGGATGAACTTCTCAAAGCAATTAAAGCCTGTAAATCAGGCAAAATTCCAGGGCTGGATGGCATAACAGTTGAAGTATACTATGTGTTCACGACCCAGACAAGCAGTGATTATAAAGGGGATCCAGAGTGCTAATGGTGGTTTTGGAGAAGTCTCCCTTTCTCTTTTCTCTTTCAGTCTCACTCTTCTCCTTTGCTCTCTCTGTCTCGTTACCATGCTCTCTTTCTCTACCCTCTCTCTCTGTCTCCTCTCTCTAGTTCTGTCTAATTGAAGCCTGCCTATCTAGGGCCAGATCTTCTGTTGCCTGCTAGCTGGCTGGTCCTCTGTGTCTGTGTCTTTGAGACAGCAGCCAGGCCTGTTAGCTCTGACAAACAGAAGGCCTAATTGCAGGATGGATGCCAGAGAGACACAAACATCCCGGGATGTAAATAAACACACATACACACACAAAATGCTAGGGCACACACACAACTGCAGGTACGCACTCACACTCACTCATCCTACCCCAGACTCTTTCTGGCGAAAGCACCATCACACGTTCCTTTTCTTACTCTCTTATTCGTCTGGGACCCAGTACCAGCCCCAGTGTTTCCGAAAGCAGATCTGTAACAGAGCCTGGTAGAACAGGAACACATGCTTTCATCCTTCTGGCCTGCCAATCACGGGGCAGGAATGTTCCGACGTTTGGCGGTGTGAAAACACTGGCCGTATTTTTATATCAACTCCAACGTTTATTACGACAAAAACCCCAGAGATCGCCGTGAAACCGCCTTGTTGTATAGTTTGATTGTACAGACGGATACATGGTATGTATTAAAGTGTGATGTTTTGAGAACTAGCGAAGACAAAACAACCTCCACGGGGGGAAGCGCGTAACTGTCAACCCTAGCGCCGAGCTGTGTTTGGTTTGACTGGTGTTTTGAGGACTAGGTCTCCGTCCCAAATGGCACCTTAATCCCTATATAGTGCACTACCCCCCACCACCATATAGAGCCCCATAGGTGCCATTTGGGATGCAACCCTAGAGGGTCATCCCCACTGAGAAACCACCGTAATCTGATCTGTTCCCAAACACAACGAAGCCCCTCGCTATATCTATGTTATATTTATCTATCGTATTAATAGCTGTCATATTAAATTACTCACCTAACACATTGTCTCATAGGTTGTGTTTAGACTTTGTCTTAGTTTTGTCTCATATTATAGGCCTTGTTTAGACTTGGTTTGTCTTAGTAACACATGCGATATCATATGTCATGTCATGTCATACTCATGAAATTATAATTTAGCTTATGTTTTTAGTCTTATAACATCCAGTTCCCCTGTATCTATGTGCATCTATCTACACAGTATGGGTCTGTAGCACCTGTCAGTGAAGTGGAATGGATATTGACCTGTTGACCTTAATAGTTGTTATATCGCCATCAATATCTTGCCGCAAGTATGTCACTAGATGCATATGAATTCCCCCAGACCTGAAGAGAAATCGGAAAATCTATTGCTCCTAGTTTGTTAGAAATCGATCAAACTCTGAATTAAAAGCAAGCATAGATATGGAGGAAAGTTAGATCAACATCTTTGGCCTGTGTCGTTAGTTTTTCATGTCCCCCTGGTGTAACATAACCGTCTGAGTATCTGTGTCAAATGTTGCACTGCTTTTTCCTGTGACGGAATCGGGCTTAAATGGGTGAGAGGGAAGCCTGGGAGTGAGCCAGCTATAACAAGGCCCATGTGTGACATAAAGCAGTCTTAACAAAATAGACTTCAGAGACACTAGGTGAAAGTTTGTGCACGCACACATACATGGATGAGCACCGCAGAGAGCAGTAGTGGTGCGCGGGTCAGCTGTTTGTTTACCTTGCTAATAACCCATCCGCAACCGCCAAACTATATGTGATAAAGTGAGAATCTGAGGCCCGACCCTAACCCACTAATATCAGAAATGCGCTGTAGGCTACAGTCAGAGACGGCGTAACAATTTTTTTGACGGGGTGCAGGAATGTTTTATGCCTGATTTAGATACGTTTCTGCTTGTAATTTTTATACTCTATAATTAGATACATGCCGCTTCTTCATATGTTGCCCTAGAAGACTAAAGAAACCCTTGCTCACCAGAATGTCATAAATCAATAGAATCTAGTTGACATCAGTAAAGTTCTCTGTCATCTCTGCTTCTTTCGCGGCGCAAAGACGTTTTAATTTAAATTTTATTCAACCTTTATTTAGGAACAAATTCTTATTTACAATGACGGCCAAACCCGGACAACGCTGGTCCAATTGTACCAACTTTGCACAACTTTTAGGGCAACGTGCACTGAGTGTACAAAACTTTAGCAACACCTTCCTAATATTCAGTTGCACCCCCTTTTGCCCTCAGAACAACCTCAATTCGTTGGGGCATAGACTCTACAAAGTGTTGAAGGCGTTTCACATGGATACTGGCCCATGTTGACTGCAATGCTTCCCACAGTTTTATAAAAAAAACTAAAAACATAAAACGGGGAGAAGGGCCTTGGTCAGGGTAGTGACCAAGAACCAGATGGTCACTGACAGAGCTCCAGAGTTCCTCTGTGGAGATGGGAGAACCTTCCAGAAGGACAACCATCTCTGCAGCACTCCACCAATCAGGCCTTTATGGTAGAGTGGCCAGACGGAAGCCACTCCTCAGTAAAAGCAGAACGTCACGTCTGGAGGAAACCTGGCACCATCCCTACGGTGAAGCATGGTAATGGCAGCATCATGCTGTGGGGATGTTTCTCAGCGGCAGGACTGGGAGACTAGTCAGGATCGAGGCAAAGGTGAACAGAGCAAAGTACGGCGAGATCCTTGATGAAAACCTGCTCCAGAGCGGTTCACCTTCCAACCGGACAATGACCCTAATCCAACCTGACAGAGTTTGAGGGGATCTGCAGAGAAGAATGGGAGAAACTCCCCAAATACAGGTGTGCCAAGCTTGTAGTGTCATACGCATGAAGACTCAAGGCTGTAATCGCTGCCAAATGTGCTTCAACAAAAAAAGTAAAGGGTCTGAATACTTTTTATTTTTAATACATTTTCAATTTCTTAGGTTACGGCCTTAATATAAAATCTAACAAAATGTGGCTTTCACCTGGATTCACCTGGTCAGTCTGTTATGGAAAGAGTGTTCCTAATGTTTTGTACACCGTGTATATCCATTGTTTTTGTCAAAATTTGCAATATTCAAACCTTGTTTCCAGATTTTCTAAAGCAGGTTTAAGTCAGGACTGAGACCACCACTCAGGAACACTCAACATCTCTTGGAAAGCCCTTCTGGTGTGTCTTTACCTGGACTTTTCTCCTTTTATATTTATTTTGATGCCCTGTCCCTGACTGTGACAAGCATACCCATAACATGATGCTGCCACCATAATACTTGAAAATACTCAGGAATCAACAACATTGCATTCACTCCATATTACTGTCCTCTATGACAAAGTGAAAAGAAAGAAGCCTGTTAAAAAATCCTCTCCAAATCATCCATTCGGTCTGCAAAAAGGCTGTTAATTAATATTGCAAGACAACACGGCAATACATAAACTTTTTGGCCATAATAATAAAAAAACTACAGGTCAAATCCAATAAAACACAACACAGAGTTGAAACCCTCTCTATTTTCAAGTATTGTATTGGCAGCATCATGTTATGGGTAGGCTTGTCATCGGCAGGGACTGGGGAGTTTGTCAGGATCAAAAGTAATATAAAAGGTGCAAAGCCCAGGTAAAAAGTTTGATGAAAACCCGCCTCAGTCTTCTGAAAACCTAACCCTGGGATAGTTGTATTTTTCAGCGAGTCATTTATACACATTTTTATGCCAAAGACACACCACAATGGCTTTGCAAGAGGTGTTGAGTGTTCCTGAGTGGTCTAGTCTACGTCCTGACTTAAATATGCTTGAAAATCTGAGAAAAGGTATATTGCAGTCCATTAATGATTCCCAACCAAATGTAATGAGCGTGAGCAATTTTGACATAAACAATGGATATATGTTGCCCTAAGAGTTGTGCAAAGTTGGTAGAATCTTATTCAAAATTATTCACAGCTGTAATAGCTGCCAAAGGTGCTTCCACCAAACAATCATTTTTCTGGGGGGGGGGATTTATCCAATTATGATATTTCAGTAATCGTTACTAAGTTTATTTATAATTTGGAATATGTTCTATAACTTTCTTTCACCTTGAAAATGTGGAGGATGTTGTGTAGATCTGTAGGGAAAACATTTCAAGGGGGTGTAAACTTTCTATAGGCACTGTATGCATACACGCACACATAATAATCAACAATGACTAACTCGTCATACATTTTTTGTGTTTTTTGTTTGATCTGTGTATGGAGATGACTTGGAAATGTGTCCTTTGATGCTGCTGTTGTGGTTGACTCGTTGTATTCCCAGCTCCAATCTCTTTCTCTCCCTCTCTCTCTGCAGAAGCATGCACAAACTCACCCAGCTGGAGAGGTTGGACTTGGGGAGTAACGAGTTTACCGAAGTGGTGAGTGTCTGTCCTGCCCTCGGCTGAACCTCAATACTCTAAAGTCAGTGGCTTCCTCAATGGTTCTAAATTAATTGAGCTCTCATTTTCTCTCTCCCTCTCTCCCTCTCCCCCCACTCCCTCCCCCCAGCCTGAGGTATTGGAGCAGCTCACTGGAATCAAAGAGCTGTGGATGGATGGAAACAGACTGACGTTCCTACCAGGGGTAAGATGATTAACTGCCATTCAACTCCCCACAGGCTTAGTCTTCCGTCTGTCCTGTCCTGTCCTACCTACAGTATGGTGACGAAACTTTCCCCAGAGACACAAACTGTGTAAAACTAAAAACTGATTTTGTTCAAGCCAACGTAGTAAGATATTATTAAAGATGTTTTGCTCCCTGTCCAACATCATAAGTTTCAGGTTGCAAATGACAAATCCACAGACCAGTTAATCTGTTGGTTCAACGCCATTGTGTGATTCAAACGATTGTGTTTTGTTGTGATTCGTCGTCATCAGCACGCGTTGCGTAATGCCTCTCGCTCTCTTTCGCTCATGGAAATGGCCAGCTTGTTTGGTAAATAGGTCATAATTAAAACATTAGCGCGCCGCAAGCATTTCGACAGCACCACCACCAACCCCGTAATCACAGGCAGTCCCTCTGTTAGGATTACTGAATACTACCTGGCCTCGCTGTAGTACATTATTAAAGAATGCCTCATAAACCATGCCTAGGAATGCTGCGATGTACACTGCATTTCACTGCGCTAGTGTTTGTTAAGCTGAGATTGAAATGACTGTTTAATTAAGAAACCAAACGCTCCTCATAACAAGGCAGCCAGACCGTTCTTTTTCCTTTCCTTTTGTCTTTCGTTCTTTTCTGTGAAAGCAGGCTCAAGTTAGGTTCCATTCTTGTTGAGCTATTTGTTTGTGTATCCACGTTTGGCTATACTTGTGAGTACCAGAAGTCCTCACAAGAATAGTAAACCAACTAGTGAGAAGTGAGGGCATTTTGCCAGTCTTCACTTGTAAAAAGGCTATTTTAGGGTTACTGGTTAAGGTTTAGGGAGATTATGATTTTGAATGGGAATCAGTATTTGGTACCCAAAAAGTCCTCAAGTATTGTAAGACATAGGTGTGTGTGTGTGTGTGTGTGTGTGTGTGTGTGTGTGTGTGTGTGTGTGTGTGTGTGTGTGTGTGTGTGTGTGTGTGTGTGTGTGTGTGTGTGTTCTCTCCAGAGGCTGGGCACTCTGAAGCAGCTGTCCTACCTGGACGTGTCAAAGAACAACCTGGAGATGGTGGACGAGCAGATCTGTGGCTGTGAGAACCTGCAGGACCTGCTGCTCTCTAACAACGCACTCACACAGCTGCCAGGATCCATAGGTGAGTGGCTACACACACACAGACTGGCACATACAGTGGGGAGAACAAGTGTTTGATACACTGCGGATTTTGCAGGTTTTCCTACTTACAAAGCATGTAGAAGTCTGTAATTTTTATCATAGGTATTCTTCAAAAATCCAGAAAATCACATTGTATGATTTTTAAGTAATTAATTTGCATTTTATTGCATGACATAAGTATTTGATACATTGAGAAAAGCAGGACTTAATATTTGGTACAGAAACCTTTGTTTGCAATTACAGAGATCATACGTTTCCTGTAGTTCTTGACCAGGTTTTCACACACTGCAGCAGGGATTTTGGCCCATTCCTCCATACAGATCCTTCAGGTTTCGGGGCTGTCGCTGGGCAATACGGACTTTCAGCTCCCTCCAAAGATTTTCTATTGGGTTCAGGTCTGGAGACTGACTAGGCCACTCCAGGACCTTGAGATGCTTCTTACGGAGCCACTCCTTAGTTGCCCTGGCTGTGTGTTTCGGGTCGTTGTCATGCTGGAAGACCCAGCCACGACCCATCTTCAATGCTCTTACTGAGGGAAGGAGGTTGTTGGCCAAGATCTCGCGATACATGGCCCCATCCATCCTCCCCTCAATACGGTGCAGTAGTCCTGTCCCCTTTGCAGAAAAGCATCCCCAAAGAATGATGTTTCCACCTCCATGCTTCACGGTTGGGATGGTGTTCTTGGGGTTGTACTCATCCTTCTTCTTCCTCCAAACACGGCGAGTGGAGTTTAGACCAAAAAGCTCTATTTTTGTCTCATCAGACCACATGACCTTCTCCCATTCCTCCTCTGGATCATCCAGATGGTCATATGCAAACTTCAGACGGGCCTGGACATGCGCTGGCTTGAGCAGGGGGACCTTGCGTGCGCTGCAGGATTTTAATCCATTACGGCGTAGTGTGTTACTAATGGTTTTCTTTGAGACTGTGGTCCCAGCTCTCTTCAGGTCATTGACCAGGTCCTGCCGTGTAGTTCTGGGCTGATCCCTCACCTTCCTCATGATCATTGATGCCCCACGAGGTGAGATCTTGCATGGTGCCCCAGACCGAGGGAGATTGACCGTCATCTTGAACTTCTTCCATTTTCTAATAATTGTGCCAACAGTTGTTGCCTTCTCACCAAGCTGCTTGCCTATTGTCCTGTAGCCCATCCCAGCCTTGTGCAGGTCTACAATTGTATCCCTGATGTCCTTACACAGCTCTCTGGTCTTGGCCATTGTGGAGAGGTTGGAGTCTGTTTGATTGAGTGTGTGGACAGGTGTCTTTTATACAGGTAAAGAGTTCAAACAGGTGCAGTTAATACAGGTAATGAGTGGAGAACAGGAGGGCTTCTTAAAGAAAAACGAACAGGTCTGTGAGAGCCGGAATTCTTACTGGTTGGAAGGTGATCAAATACTTATGTCATGCAATAAATTAATTAATTATAAAAAAATCATACA
The DNA here is from genome assembly GCA_023634145.1 of Thymallus thymallus. Classification (NCBI taxonomy): domain Eukaryota; kingdom Metazoa; phylum Chordata; class Actinopteri; order Salmoniformes; family Salmonidae; genus Thymallus; species Thymallus thymallus. The sequence goes on along the minus strand of CM042404.1, from coordinate 22,314,165 downwards.
ATGTGATTTTCTGGATTTTTGTTTTAGATTCCGTCTCTCACAGTTGAAGAGTACCTATGATAAAAATGACAGACCTCTACATGCTTTGTAAGTGGGAAAACCTGCAAAATCGGCAGTGTATCAAATACTTGTTCTCCCCACTGTATATATATACCCAGAGACGGTCAGAGGGACAAAGACCGACAGATAGGCACAAACACACACAAACATAGTGCCCATCTCTTTACCTCATGATAAAGGCTGTACGATGTAGCCCAGTGACCTGACACTGGACTAAAGCCATTGTTGTGTGTCTAATGAACATCATTGGTTGTTATTCTGAGGTGAAGAGGAAAATTGGCTTCAATTATATCTCATTCTTGAATGAATGACTCACCTAGATGCATATTGAAGAAGTGGACTTCCAGAAGCATGATTCTTCACTTTTATATTTATATGGTATGAATATCGTAATATCTGATAACATTTTACGGGGATATGTGTTCATGGCAGCCCTCTTGGAATTGTATGTCTAAGCATTGATCTGTCATTCTGATGAGAGAATACTCTGCTTTCCCATTAAATAAGATGAAGCAAATGCGTACAGCTGGATTTAGTTAGCAATCGATGGTCGTAAAGCCAGTTACAGTATTGTTGATGGTATTAACTATTAATCTGTTGCATTACTGTAATGGATACTCCTCTTTTGGTGATCCAGCTGAGAATCTGAATCAATTTCTGTGTTCACTGTAGCAGTGTGCTGTTACCTAATGTATTATTTATCTCTCTCTCTCATCCTTCCTCTCTCTTATTCACTCTCTCTCCCCCCTCCTTCTCTTCCTCTTTCCATCCCTCCCTCCCTCTCCCTCTCTCTCAGGCTCCCTGAAGAAACTAACCGCCCTGAAAGTGGATGAGAACCAGCTCATGTATCTGCCCGACTCTATCGGAGGGTGAGTACTACTCAGTACCACTGCAGCCATAGTTTTAAAACAACAAGACCCGTCCTGATTGGTTTGCATTGATCCTCATCCAATCATATCACTGAACGCTGCAGTATAGTACCCCAATATAGGGCTAGGTTTGATTATTTGACCTAAGCCCCCTGTCCCATCGACCTCATTCTACACGTGCCAGATATGAGACGATTCATGGTCGTCAGTGATTGTAGTGTTTGAGGCATTAGTCCCAATGATTTAGGTGAGTGAACTAATCCTGGCTGCTCTATTGTGGATTGGGTACAATGGTAATCCTGACCCCAGGAACCGTATTGACATATTAAAGCCGCCTTTTAATTCTGCTTCGCCAATACTCAACTACTTACAACAGGTGAGGCCAGCTGTTGGCAGTTGACTGCTGTTCCCTTGTGACACGAGGTCAATACAGGCTGGGATTTGACCAAGTTTAGACTTGACCTCTGTAGTAGAAATGGAAAAGCCACACACTAATAGCGCCAGTGCAATAATTAATTGACCAACGTAAGACTTGAACTCTGACTATAGAGCAACAAAGACATTACATTTTAATCCATCGACATAGTATGTGTGGTAGCCAACTAGCATTTAAAGATCTACAGTGCAAAATTGGCAACTTGGTTTAGAATTTTTTATTTGACATGGTTCTTTTTCTCTTTTTCCCCTTCTGGTCCACTGTTGTTTTTGTTTTAGTTTTTATTGTTTCCCAACATTGCCAATTACCCTGTATGTTAGCTTGTATTTCCTGGTTACCCTGTATGTTAGCTTGTATTTCCTGGTTCGGGATTAGGAAAAGCTTCTCGGCAGGATTATAAATATGTTATTGCAAGGGGAACCGTGGTTTAATCCCAGACCAGGATTGTAAAGCATACTTATTAAATGCATTTAATCTTGTATTTCATTAAATTTGCTTTAGATATTGAGTTGTGTTCGTTGTCCTACACTCTTGTTTGTCCCTGGTCTTGACTTCCGAGCAGCGTAACCAGATTCCTCTCTTTACTCGGTTGCCAGAGAGAATATGGATGATGGTACTAAAACACAAGTTGTTCTCCTCTATCAGCTATTTTTATCCCACAGCCTTCGGTAACTGGCCAGGAAGCAGCAGGTCCATCTCACTTTGCCTTTAGAAGTCCATATATTTACATTTTTCATCCCGCAGAAATCCCCAGCTGCTTAGGCAGCCTTTTCTCCTAGCTTCTCCGTTTTCAATGGAACTCTATTGTCAGTTTTTCTGGGAAATTGAGATTTGTCGTCTGCCTTTTCCAAACCCACGCATGCATGCACACACACGCGTACACACACATACTGAGAGGCACAGGGTCCGCTGCAGCAGGACACGTACTCGGAGCATGCGCTGACCAGCTGGTCACTGACATTTTCTGTCTGTCATACGTTTCAAGTAGTCCCTGTCCCCAAGAGCACCAAGGTAACCTGTCTAAATGACTATCGCCCAGTAGCACACATCTGTAGCCATGAAATGCTTTAAAAGGCTGGTCATGGCTCACAAAAACACAATCTCAGACACCCTGGACCCACTCCAATTCGCATACCGCCCCAACAGATCCACAGATGACGCAATCTCTATTAGACTCCACACTGCCCTCCCATCTGAACAAGAGGGCCAACTATGTGAGAATGCTGTTCATTGTCTACAGCTCAGTGTTCAACACCATAGTGCCCTCCAAGATCATCACTAAGCTCAGGACCCTGGGGCTCAACACCTCCCTCAGCAACCTGAAGAGCCGCACCCAGGTGGTGAGGGTAGGCCACAACACATCCGCCACGTTGACCCTCAACATGCTTAGTCCTCTCCTGTACTCCCTGTTCAACCAACACCATCATTAAGTTTGCAGACTACACGCCGGTGGTAGGCCTGATCCCCGACGACAATGAGGCAGCCTATAGGGAGGAGGTCAGTGACCTGGCAGTGTGGTGCCAGGACAACAACAATTCCCTCAAAGTCCGCAAGGAACTGATCGTGGACTACAGGAAATGGAAGGACGAGCATGCCCCCATCCACATTGATGGGCCTGTAGTGGAGCGGGTCGAGATCTTCAAGTTCCTCTGTGTCCACATCGTTAAGGAATTAACATGGTCCTCACAACAATAACACAGACGTAAAAAGTACACGGTAAAGCCTCTTCCCCTTCAGGAGGCTGAAAAGGGTTTTGGCATGGTCCCTCAGATCCTCAAAAAGTTCTATATCTGCACCATTGAGAGCATTTTGACTGGCTGAATCAACACTTGGTATGGCAACTGCTTGGCATCCAACACAAGGCGGAGTACATCACTGGGGCCGAGCTCCCTGCCATCCAGGACCTCTATACCAGGCAGTGTCAGAGGAAGGCCCAAAAATGGTCAGACTCCAGCCACCCAAGTCTATGACTGTTCTCTCTGCTACCGCATAATAAGTAGTATCGATACACCAAGTCTTGAACCAATAGGACCCTGAACAGCTTCTACCCACAAGCCAAGCCATGAGACTACTAAATAGTTAACCAAATAGCTACCCAGACTATCTGCATTGACCCTTTTTGCACTAACTCTTTTGACTCATACGCTGCTGCTACTGTTTATCTATCCTGTTGCCTAGCCACGTTATCCCTACCTATATGTACATATCTACCTCAATTACCTCGTACCCCTGCACATCGACTCGGTACTGGTACCCTGTGTATATAGCAAAGTTATACTTACTCATTGTGTATTCTATGTTATTATTTTTGTAGTACTATTCAATTATAATTTTCTCTGCATTGTTGGGAAGGGCCGGGGAGTAAGCATTTCACCTTTAGTCTAAACCTGTTGTTTACGATTATTTGATTTGATTGCAGCGCCCCTGCATTCCCTTCTAGTCTACATCACCTGTGACCAGGGTTCTAAATTAAAACATTTAATTGGTAGCACTGGTGCTCCTAAAAGTTAATAGCATTACATGAAATTTAGGAGCGGCTGAAAACAATGTTTTATTGATTGAGATAGCCTATATGAATGCTAGCTACTTTTGAAGCACATGTGCCCTAGAAACTAACATGTAACACTGTAAATACTTCAGTTTATTATAAAAGCTAAAATGTTGATACGAATACCTGTCATTGAAATTAAAAGTAATTTGTAAAATATTAGGTTTCTACATTGTGTAAAAGCACTATTTTCCTATTGACATACAGTGGGGAGAACAAGTATTTGATACACTGCCGATTTTGCAGGTTTTCCCACTTACAAAGCATGTAGAAGTCTGTAATTTTTATCAACTGTGAGTGACGGAATCTAAAACAAAAAATCCAGAAAATCACATTGTATGATTTTTAAGTAATTAATTTGCATTTTATTGCATGACATAAGTATTTGATACATCAGAAAAGCAGAACTTAATATTTGGTACAGAAACCTTTGTTTGCAATTACAGAGATCATATGTTTCCTGTAGTTCTTGACCAGGTTTGCACACACTGCAGCAGGGATTTTGGCCCACTCCTCCATACAGTTCCTTCAGGTTTCGGGGCTGTCGCTGGGCAATACGGACTTTCAGCTCCCTCCAAAGATTTTCTATTGGGTTCAGGTCTGGAGACTGGCTAGGCCACTCCAGGTCCTTGAGATGCTTCTTACGGAGCCACTCCTTAGTTGCCCTGGCTGTGTGTTTCGGGTCGTTGTCATGCTGGAAGACCCAGCCACGACCCATCTTCAATGCTCTTACTGAGGGAAGGAGGTTGTTGGCCAAGATCTCGCGATACATGGCCCCATCCATCCTCCCCTCAATACGGTGCAGTCGTCCTGTCCCCTTTGCAGAAAAGCATCCCCAAAGAATGATGTTTCCACCTCCATGCTTCACGGTTGGGATGGTGTTCTTGGGGTTGTACTCATCCTTCTTCTTCCTCCAAACACGGCGAGTGGAGTTTAGACCAAAAAGCTCTATTTTTGTCTCATCAGACCACATGACCTTCTCCCATTCCTCCTCTGGATCATCCAGATGGTCATTGGCAAACTTCAGACGGGCCTGGACATGCGCTGGCTTGAGCAGGGGGACCTTGCGTGCGCTGCAGGATTTTAATCCATGACGGTGTAGTGTGTTACTAATGGTTTTCTTTGAGACTGTGGTCCCAGCTCTCTTCAGGTCATTGACCAGGTCCTGCCGTGTAGTTCTGGGCTGATCCCTCACCTTCCTCATGATCATTGATGCCCCACGAGGTGAGATCTTGCATGGTGCCCCAGACCGAGGGAGATTGACCGTCATCTTGAACTTCTTCCATTTTCTAATAATTGTGCCAACAGTTGTTGCCTTCTCACCAAGCTGCTTGCCTATTGTCCTGTAGCCCATCCCAGCCTTGTGCAGGTCTACAATTTTATCCCTGATGTCCTTACACAGCTCTCTGGTCTTGGCCATTGTGGAGAGGTTGGAGTCTGTTTGATTGAGTGTGTGGACAGGAGTCTTTTATACAGGTAACGAGTTCAAACCGGTGCAGTTAATACAGGCAATGAGTGGAGAACAGGAGGGCTTCTTTGCTTTGTTTTCCTACTTACATGCTTTGTAAGTAGGAAAACCTGCAAAATCGGCAGTGTATCAAATACTTCTTCTCCCCACTGTATATTCAATTTAATTGTACATGGCCTCTTTGTGAAGACATGCAAGTGATCTGTCATTCATTCTCTGTCGGGGGGTTTTCTTCTGCACTGTTCAGCCAATCCAGTAAATGTGGAGGAGGAGTTAAGATGATGTGTCGCCTTGTTAACGTCCAAAAGTGGAAGTCGCGTCACAGGCTCTTTCCATTTCTCCTAGAGAACCGGAACATCTGGTTGTTGGGGCCTCAGTAGATGCAACTCTGGCTCAACTCCAGCTTAAATTCCTCATGTGAAACATCTATCCGCAGACTTAATGTCTTTTTATTTTTATTTTTAATGCTTGAATAAAAGCACCGGATACTCAGAGTATGCTAGCTTGCATATTCATGAGCAAAACATAATAATGAGTACCAGATACAGTATGGAAGAGTTTTGGATATGCTGTATAGGGTCATGTGCAGTCCTAGATAGTTATGGCAGCTGACATTTAGGTAAAAATAGGACATTTGACAGGGGCTAAAGATTCCAAGGACTGTTGGCTAGTTCGAGCAGGAAAAATACCTTTTTAGGACTTACCTCACTGGTATAAAACTGTTTTCCCGTCCCTCGCGATAAAACGCCTTAGAATCAATAAATCAACCAAATGAAAAGCCCTTCCCACACTAAATACCTTTTTTTTTTTTTTCTCTTCTCCACCATCTCTGCCTGTCCTCCTCCTTTCTCTCTGTTTCTTCCTCCCCCTCTTGTTCCTCCTCTTTAGGCTGGCAGCCCTGGATGAGCTGGACTGTAGTTTTAACGAGATTGAGGCTCTGCCCTCCTCCATCGGACAGTGTGTCAGCATACGCACCTTCGCCGCTGACCACAACTTCCTCACACAGCTGCCCCCAGAGGTGAGCATTGGGGTCACACAGTGTGTTTACGAGTGTCGGTGTGTGTCTGTCTTATTATGTGCACACTGTGCTGTGTGCTTATGTACAAAACATAAATTATGTGTGGGTGTGTGCACATACATCAACTTATCGTGTCCGGCCCCAGCTGTGTGCTGATGTCCTATCCCTCCTATCCCACTCAGATGGGCAGCTGGAAGAGTGCCACCGTGCTGTTCCTGCACTCCAACAAGCTGGAGTCTCTGCCTGAGGAGATGGGAGACATGACCAAGCTCAAGGTCATCAACCTCAGTGACAACAAGTGAGTCTAGCCTCCTGTCTCTACTCCTCCTGTCTCAGCCCGGTGGCAGTCCAGTCAGATTGTCGACGCAATCAGGCAGGAGACCAGAGTTGATGGGGCCTCTTATTTACAAAGTCTGTCATTCTTCATCACGCAGTCTTATCCAGTCTCCCATGTCGCATCCCCCGGTACTGCTGTTTTGCCTCCCGTCAACCCCATCTCACCCAGCTACACTCCTTATCCCAGCTAAGACTGAGGAACATTAATCACATAACACAGGTTACAAATGAGTATAGGCATTGTTGAAATTAATCTGTAGTACTAGTGACAGAGGTAACACATTTGTCAGAGTTGAATGAAGAGTCACAGATGCTGCAGGAGAGGCTACGCATACACACTCTCTCTCTCTCTCTCTCTCTCTGCAAGGGAGTCGTCACACATTTCCACACACACAGTATTTACTTTACTTCGTCTAGTTCACATGCAGCTGAAATGGAGATGTTTATGAATAAAACAAATGGTTGAACATCCATATGCAGTACACTGGCAAAAGCCCAAAATTCACAGCATCACTTTAACCCAATCTTTAATCTGTGGAACTCTTAAGACAATGCATTACGGCAACTTTCGCTTCTTATGTATTGTTGTGAACATCACTCAAATCAATTTGATCTTCTCTAACTATTCCCATTGTTTCTGTTGTTCTCAGAGGGTTTAATTGAAGCACTCAAAACAGTCAAATAACTAGTTTAACACAGTAGTTAAAATGGCAGCAGTCTACCAGCTGCTCCCTTTATTGTGCAAAGCCACTCTACCGTTGCCACATAGTGCCTTGTAAAACATGTCCATCCAGCTTATTGAAACCAGCCCTGGCAGCAGAGCAATCTCCCTCTGCTGCGCCCGCCACCAAAGTGGATTATGTAAGGTGCTGAAAACACACACACACAGGTTGTGTGTGTCAACAATGGAGAAAAAGAATCTGAATGTATTCCCCCACTTTGCGCACACACACTCCCTGAGACCCTGGAAGTGAATCATTGGTGCATAATGATACAGGAGTTAAAGCCTTGGACTAGGATGATAACGTTTGGACCAGGAAGATTGAGTTGGTGGATTTCAGACGCTCACAAAACCCCTATTCCTTCCTGATGGAGGTTATTTCCAGGTGTTTTTCCAGGAAAGGCCACAGACACACTAGCCGCTCAGGTCCTCTCACTGCCAACAGCACTAAATATATTTTACAATGACTCAGCAGTAACCCTGCAGCCTGCTGTAAATTAGTTCCCATCCTCCAGTTTTTACAGCGAGAAAGAGACCTGTTTATTACCCCGGGACCACTAATTTCTCATTCCCACTTTGTCCTTGGAGACACATTGATACAGCACCGGTTTCCTACCTGTTCAAGATGTACTCAAATCAAATCAAGCTTTATTTATACAGCACAGAAATGCAACACGATGTGCTTCACAAAATGTTGAACATTTTTACTACACAACAAATGATTCTCTGTGCACTTTAGAAAGTTATCCTGTAGATGTTAGACAATGGCACTCAAAGATTTGGGCCATTTATTAATATCGGACAGCATTATCTGTAAAATGTGGTTAAATTTATTATGCATGCATAAACATGGTAATGTCTCTAAATAGTGCTTTTGGTTGTCAGTAGATATCAGTCCCATATCTTTCTCAGGTCGGTAAGTTGCACGGTGACTCAATTAATCAAATGTATTTATAAAGCCCTTTTTTTACGTCAGCAGATGTCACAAAGTGCTATACAGAATCCCAGCCTAAAACCCCAAACAGCAAGCAATGCAGATGTAGAAGCACTAGCTGTAATACTTTCTCGGTTTGTCTCCAGGTTGAGGAACCTTCCCTACAGTTTCACCAAGCTCAACCAGATGACTGCTATGTGGCTGTCTGAAAACCAGGTGTGTACACAGCCTCTTGGCTTTCGCTTTCACTTCCACTATAGGGCTTTCAGTGCTTCGTACTGTATTCCATATACGCTTATTTCTTTACTCATAGGGAAATTCTCTGTTCATTGTTTGTATGGAGCATGAAGGTGCTTGTTGTATGACCCTCTTGTTTCAAATGCCTCCCAATACGATGAGTGGGAGGGAGATCTGTAATTGAATGTCTGACGCACACTCAAACAAGTGGTCTCAGCTGCTCTCAAACGTGTGGGAGGCAGTGCACTTCCATGTCTCTACTTCTCAAACAGTGTAATAAAACAATTCAAACCCCTACAGTAACTCCAGATACCATTCCATGGCATATTTAGTCTCTTGTGATTATTTAGGCCTAACAATAAGCCAGTGCTGACAGAGGCATTGATAGCTTCACCCACTGTTACCTCACACACACACACACACACACACACACACACACACACACACACAATGGTGGTCATTGTGGAAAGCATGGGGATTGGTGGTAATTTTCTGGGGCAAGAATACAAGCGACCAAGTGTATTGGTGCAACCCGCAGTTCCCGACAGCCAGCCATGGGACTAATCCCATTGGACGGAGTACAACCTGCCAAAACTCAGAATAAATGCAATAAAACACTTCCATCGAGTCTAATCCGACAGACACACCATATGGCACTGGGCGGCTTTCTCCAAAGCTGAAAACTAAAAGCCACTGACCACTCGCTGTGCTGAGAAGATTTGACCAGAGAGAGGGAGAGAGGTTTTTTCTAAAACAAAAAAACATGTTTTGGTTGAAAATACAGTGCATTCAGAAAGTATTCAGACCCCTTCCCTTTTTTTTAAACGTTACAGCCTTATTCTAAAATTGTTTAAATTACTTTTTGCCTCATCAATCTACACACAATACCCCATACCCCAATAATTTTGGGGAATTATTGCAAATGTATTTAAAAAGAAAAAAAATGAAATACCTTATTTACATAAGTATTCAGACCCTTTGCTATGAGACTCGAAATGGAGCTCAGGTGCATCCTGTTTCTTGATTAGAGTCCATCTGTGGTAAATTAAATTGTTTGGACATGATTTGGAAAGGCACACACCTGTCTATATAAGGTCCCACAGTCAACACTGCATGTCAGAGCAAAACCCAAGCCATGAGGTCGAAGGAATTGTCCGTAAAGGCACAGATCTGGGGAAGGGTACCAAAAAATGTCTGCAGCATTGAAGGTCCCCAAGAACACGGTGGCCTCCATCATTCTTAAATAGAAGAAGTTTTGAACCACCAAGACTCTTCTTAGAGCTGGCCGCATGGCCAAATTGAGCAATCTGTGGAGAAGGGCCTTGGTCAGGTGGTGACCAAGAACCCGATGGTCAGTTCCTCTTTGGAGATGGGAGAACCTCCCAGAATGATTACCATCTCTGCAGCACTCCACCAATCAGGCCTTTATGGTAGAGTGGCCAGACCGAAGCCACTCCTCAGTAAAAGGCACATGACAGCCCGCTTGGAGATTGCCAAAAGGCACCATGGGAAACAAGATTATCTGGTTTTATGAAACCAAGATTGAAGTCTTTGGCTTGAATGCCAAGCGTCACGTCTGGAGGAAACCTGGCAACATCCATCGGTGAAGCATGTTTGTGGCAGCACCCGAATGCGCTTAAGGTGGATGGACACGTTAGTCCATCCACCCGCTTTTTCAGAGCACCCCTAAAGAATAATCAATGTTGTAATTGTAGTCCTGTTCCGTATTCACAAAGCGTCTCGAAGCAGGAGTGCTGCTGATTTAGGATCAGTTTTGCCTTCCAGATCACAATGAATAAGACTGGAGGGACAGTATCCTATATCAGCAAACTTTGTGAAAACAGGTCCAGTTCTCCACAGTAGATTCTGATTAGGAGTGTGTGGTAATGTGATTAGGGGCAAACTCCTGCCAGCTGGGTTCCTTATTGGTTGTTATCTAATGGGTTTGAGAACACACACACATTACAGAGTGTTTAATAATCAACCCGGATGTCTCTGGTTGAGGCTAGACAGGTGGAGGAATGCAGCCTAGTAAATGAATGTATTCATCATCAGACCTGAAGGGATTTCCTCCTACCTAGTGCTGGGTGATATGGCCTCAAACTTTAGGGGCGATTTAACAAAATATATATCAACAACAAAAAAATCTCTTTAGCTTTGTACAATTAAAGGTCAAATACACTGAAATTGTGAAATTATATATAGGCAAATATAAACCTTCCAAACCCATAGGACCCACTAATAATGTAATGATTTTATCAAAATAGTTTAACCTGCTTTTTTCGCAAAAATCACTTATCTGGCTTTCAAGTCTGTATATGACAATTACCTTTTCTTTACAAATGTATCTAGAACCAATGCATGATGCAATTTCAATTCTTATAACAGGCATTATAGAAAATAAAAACAGGTCTCATGAACAATATCTCAAGCACAATCCCACATGCTAGTGAGTAGCCAGCTAATCTTTATAGGAAGTTTAGCCAACTTGGAACAGTTGATTTCTTACGAACACACCCTTCTGTTAGTCTCTGACCATTTGGACAGCATGCTAGCCTGTCCACTTTGTTCACATGTTGAAATCAAGTGGCCTACGTTAGTTCTCAGAATGAGAACAAGTTGCCAATTCCTTATATAATTGTTTTATGCTTATTGCACATTTATAAACCCAACTTTTTCCAGTGGTATTGTTAGAAAGAAAGTTATCTTCTCTTTTATTACAGTAAAATAATGTCTCAATGTGTTTGTGTTTATATGACCGATTCTTTTGGACCAAACCTCAAATGCAAATAGCGAATTGAAACCGCTTGTCAGAGAGGAAGGGAGCTCTCATCTTTGTTGTGCGAGTGGCAGGGGGAGGCGCTTGGTGTGTGTGTGTGAACGGAGAGGAAGAGGCGAAGCGAGAGGTTTCACTCACAAAAATCTGTCCAAAGTAAAGCCAATGCGTTTCTAGGGGATTATTTTGGAACTAAGCTTGTCGCCTGCCTTCCCACCTTTGGGACAATGACTCCCGTTGTTAGAATCTTGTTTTTTATGGTCTGAGAGTCTTTAGGTGCCATGTGCCTTTTTCTGAGGAGTGCCTTCCATCTGGCCACTCTACCATACAGTGGTTTGTGAAAAGTATTCACTCTCCTTGGCATTTTTCCTATTTTGTTGCCTTACAACCTGGAATTAAAACAGATTTTGATTTACCCAACATGCATACCACTTTGAAGATGCAAAATAATTTTTATTGTGAAACAAACAAGAAATAAGACAAAAAAACAGAACTTGATTGTGCATAACTATTCACCCCCCCCCCCCCCCCCCGGATAGGCTAGTTGCCTATTGTCCTGTAGCCCATCCCAGCCTTGTGCAGGTCTACAATTTTATCCCTGATGTCCTTACACAGCTCTCTGGTCTTGGCCATTGTGGAGAGGTTGGAGTCTGTTTGATTGAGTGTGTGGACAGGTGTCTTTTATACAGTTAACGAGTTCAAACAGGTGCAGTTAATACAGGTAATGAGTGGAGAACAGGAGGGCTTCTTAAAGAAAAACTAACAGGTCTGTGAGAGCCGGAATTCTTACTGGTTGGTAGGTGATCAAATACTTATGTCATGCAATAAAATGCAAATTAATTATTTAAAAATCATACAATGTGATTTTCTGGATTTTTTTTTTAGATTCCGTCTCTCACAGTTGAAGTGTACCTATGATAAAAATTACAGACTTCTACATGCTTTGTAAGTGGGAAAACCTGCAAAATCGGCAGTGTATCAAATACTTGTTCTCCCCACTGTGTGTGTGTGTGTGTATGTATGTATATATATATATGTGTGTGTGTGTGTGTGTGTGTGTGTGTGTGTGTGTGTGTGTGTGTGTGATCAGTGGGGAGAACAAGTTATGGCCCATGTGTGTATATATATATATATATATACTGAGATCATGTGACACTTAGATATCATGTGACACTTAGATTGCACACAGGTGGACTTTATGTGGCTTCTGAAGGTAGTTGATTGCACCAGATCTTATTTAGGGGCTTCATACAAAGGGATAGCATACATATGCACGCACCACTTCTCCATTTTTTTTCCCCTTACCAAGGCCCTTCTTTCCCTATTGCTCAGTTTGGCCGGGTAGCCAGCTCTAGGAAGAGCCTTGTTGGTTCCAAACTTCTTCCCTTTAAGAATGATGTAGGCTACTGTGTTCTTGGGGACCTTCAATGCCTTTCCAAATCATGTCCAATCAATTGAATTTACTACAGATGGACTCAAATCAAGTTGAGTCTTAAGGATTATCAATGGAAACAGGATGCACCTGAGCTTCATTTCAACTTATACTTATGTAAATAAGGTATTTCAGTAATTTTTTATAAATTTGCCCAAAAAATGTATAAACCCATTTTAGAATAAGGCTGTAACGTAACAAAATGTGGAAAAAGTCAAGGGGTCTGAATATTTTCCGAATGCACTGTAAATACTCTAAATAGGTCAGAAAATGAAAATGTATTATTTATTTCAATTATTTCAAGGCTATAGCCTACAATGAAATACACTGTGAAGCATTTGTAAGTGCTACACAGTAGGCTAGTAGGGACATAAAGTGCTCAGCATTTTAACAACATTTTGTTGTATTCAATCATTATAGTCTATAGATTGCACATATAGGCTGTGACTTACTTAGAATTAATTACAAATTAAACAAAAAATGACTGACTAGTGCCTTTTTTAAATACATTTTTAGAGACATGAATTTGGCCAGTCTGTGGTTTCAGGCCATGTTATGGTGCCTGGAGAGCAGGCCTTCAGCGAAGAATGTCCTCTCTACACTTGCAGAGACACTGGGGATGCTAAACATCCTTTTGGCCACCCTTGCCAGGCTGGGCAGAGATGCAGAGTTGTTGTTTTATTTTTCTATAGGTAGGCCTTAAGGTTTTTAGGCAAAATAACCCAATCAAAACGAAAAGCTCCTTGAACGTGGGAATATGCCAGGCCTATTGGGCCAAAATCAGTTATGGCCCATTCTATGGATAATGGAACAAAACTGTATGAAACATTTAAGAGCTGTTATTTTTTGTTTTTAAATACTTTGCTACAATGACACTTAGTTATCTACCCACCTCGTTCCTTTCTTTTAGCATGTGCATGTAGTAATTATACCATGCTTTCGGGACACTTGTCTTTTCAGATTCCACAATGATTCTTTAGTTGTGAACACTACATCACCACACTCCCTCTTGCTTTTGGTCCATGACAGTAGCTAAAGCAAGGGGCTATAGCAGCACACAAGTAGACTACAAATGCATGCTGGGCCGGGCACGCCCGGCGCTCGTGAAGTGAGCGAAATTGGAGCAGGCGAGAAGGCCGACGCTCTAGCCTTTGGGATTCTCGCTCCACGCTCACATACTCTGGCGGACATAAAGGCTAAAAAAAAAAAAAAACGTTATTATTGCGATACAGGCATTTGGAATATTGTGCAAAAACATACATTCAAATTAATTTGATATATTGTCCAGCCCTTGCTTGTCCTGCTCTGATCATATCCTAATGTTACTGTCCAAAGCCTTTAGTAGGTTTGGAAACCAAATTAAATGGATGATTTCCACCAGTGAATGTTTGTCACTAGTTACCACAGCCACAAAATCATAAACCCTGCCTATTTCTACAATTTATCTTCTTAAAAGGGGATTTTAACGTTATAGATCAATAAAAAAAAATGTGTTTAATGAATTTATACGATTTAGGCTGTTTTTACTTTGTGGCTGTGGTAACTAGTGACATCCCCAGTGAATACATATCCATAAAAGATTCCTATGACTGACCTCTCCCTTGCTTATTTGACTATTACTTAGCAAGAAATTGCATTTTCCTGACAGTTTTCATAAGCCATAAGGATATTCAACATTTACTATTATACCACTGTCTTATTTTGTATATGTCTCTCTCCCCTCCCCCACAGTCGAAGCCCCTCATTCCTCTGCAGAAGGAGGAGGATCCAGAGACCCACAAGACGGTTCTCACCAACTATATGTTCCCCCAGCAGACCAGGACAGAGGACTGTGAGTACTAGAAAACCTAGAGTCTTAGACTAATACTAAGGCCTACTATCTGTGGACTAGGCTCTGTTCACTTTTACAATATGTCCTATACTAGACAACCTAGACCAGGGGTCCCCAACCTCCCCCAAAAAAGTGTTGAGGGAGCCGCAAATGAAATCCAAGCCATTTTCAAGCACAAATAGCAGTCGGATCAATTTACCATGATATCTGACACAGTGGCTTTCTGGTGAAGTTGCAGGGAACATTTTATATTGTGAAAATGCTGTAAATATGCTACAGGAGAGATGTTACTTTTTTATTTAAAAACCTATCAACGAATGAAATTGTTCTTCAGTGATTAATTGAAATACCCACATCAAGCCCCGCAAGACATTGAAAAATGAAACCATAATACACAAGTATTATAATCAAATAATCAATATATTATTATACTGTGTAGGGCGGCCCAGCCTCCAAAGTGACTCTTTACACTACACTATTGAAAAGGTGTTATTGTCTTCTCAGGAATTCAGCCTTCTCTGTGTTGCTCTTGCCATCCTCCATTGTCTCACATCTCTGGGTAGCAGAGGTTCTGATGTGATAACTGGTTGGAAGTTAACTCAACATTAATGCTATTGGGTAACAACTCAGATTTTGAATCCAAGCAACTTCTAAAGGGGCCTCGGATTCATTGTCCATTTCTCTTTGTTCCTGACCTGCTGTGGTGAGATACTCCAGGGACTCTTGGGGCATGACCTTTCAGGCTATGACTTGTCTCTCGCTCCCTCTCTGATCATGCTTAGAAACGTAATGTTTTGTGAATGTCAGTATGTGAATCTATTCATTTTACAAAGTAATTAAATATACTTGCATTTAAGATTAATTTCTTGACCTTTATTAATGTAACTCAACTAAAGTCTCTTGCATATTGCTAAATCATCTTTATGGAGTCAGATATTCAGTTTACTAGACTTTGTCATATTAATTACATAGTCTTATTACAGGTTGCATGTGAGGTACACTACCGTTCAAAAGTTTGTGGTCACTTAGAAATGTCCTTGTTTTTTCAAGTAAAGCACATTTTTTGTCAATTTTTAAAAAATAACATCACATTGATCAGAAATACAGTGTAGACATTGTTAAAGTTGTAAATGAATATTGTAGCTGGAAATATCTATGTTGGCGTACAGAGGACCATTATCAGCAACCATCACTCCTGTGTTCCAATGTTAGCTAATTCAAGTTTAGAATTTGACAAGGCTAATTGAGCATTAGAAAACCCTTTTGCACTTGTTAGCACAGCTGAAAACTGTTGTGCTGATTAAAGAAGCAATAAAACTGGCCTTCTTTAGACTAGTTGAGTATCTGGAGCATCAGCATTTGTGGGTTCGATTACAGGCTCAAAATGGCCAGAAACAAAGAATACTCTTCTGAAACTTGTCCGTCTATTCTTGTTCTGAGAAATGAAGGCTATTCCATGCGAGAAATTAATTGCCAAGAAACGCTGTGTACTACTCCCTTCACAGAACAGCGCAATCTGGCTCTAACCAGAATAGAAAGAGGAGTGGGAGGCCCTGGTGCACAACTGAGCAAGAGGACAAGTAGAACTGGCAGCTTCAACAGTGAAGAGGCAACTCCGGGATGCTGGCCTTCTAGGCAGAGTTGCAAAGAAAAAGCCATATCTCAGACTAGCCAATAAAAAGAAAAGATTAAGATGGGCAAAAGAACACAGACGCTGGACAGAGGAAGATATGGCTTTTTCTTTCCAACTCTGCCTAGAAGGCCAGCATCCCGGAATCGCCTCTTTACTGTTGACGTTGAGACTAGTGTTTTTGCGGCGTGTGCATGGTCCTAAAACCTACCCAGTATTACTGCTAAACTGCATAAATGTTGCTTTTGGAATGATTTTAGTAACCTATTTTTTTTTTAATTGAGCTAGGCTGCATTCTTATGAACCGATTTTAAAAAATTTGGTCTACTAGTATTTCTGATTTGAAAATGTAAAAAAATAAATATATTTATATTAAATCTATAAATAGCCAGGGAGTCGCAAGGGGGTTGATACTCATACGGCTCAAGAGCAGCGTGTTGCTGACCTAGACTAATACTAATAAGATCTAATGTAGGCTAAGTCCTGTTCAAAGATCTTGACAATGCATCTCTCCTCGAGGTAATCACTGATCTATATAGTATGTGTTTAGATACACAAATGCCACGTTTCCCCTCCGATTACTTCATCAATCTAGTAGAACTGGGCCACCATCGATGTCAGTCACGCCACACTAAATTCCAGGGTGAATGTGTGTTTCAATGCCATGCTCCCAGACCATACCAAAGCCATCATATGTCATCATCTGCTTTTCAATCTTTATCTACCATTTGTCATAAATGTGATTTAATGTGATTCCAGGCAACCAGGAAGGGATTGTCTTGAATTGTTATTGTTTTGGCCACCTTATCTCCTTCATCAGAGGAGGAGGAGGAGGACGGGGTAGAAACACAATCTGTTACCCCTCCCTCTCTGCACCTGTTACCTTGGGCACTAGGTGTACTGTTACATCAGGAGTGATGCTACTTTTTGATTTAAAAACCTACCACTGAAGGAGATATTGTTATCCAGCAGAATCAGTGTTCATTAGAGCCACAGGTGCTAGCCCTTGGAGGGGAAATGGTGAATCCGTTATCAGTGCGCTGCAATTTGTTTTTGTCGCACACACCAGATCTACTCAGCCCCTTAATTGGATTGTCTGTGCTTTGAACATTTTTGGTCTGAAACAAGCTCCCATTGTTTGCCGGGACAGAGGCAAATCTAAAAAAAACTTAACTAAATAGATTCTGGAGGGAGAGAGACTGAAACGTTTCCTAGCAACACAACTTTTGTACTACTCTGAAGTGGAATCTTTGCGTCGAACGCAGCCCAGGCATAGAAAAAAAATTGATCCAGAAAACATGACTGGGCTAAGCTGTCAAAAACAAACAGAATTCCCACCTGTTTTAACTATTAATTCACCTCACACACAAACTTTTTGGTATATCAAGTGGTATTGATACCACAAGCATACATTTAAGGCCCCCCTACTGTGTGGTTTTGGGGGGAGTGAAACCTACTCTTGGCAAGGGAGAATGTTTAGTGGTACATAATAACTGGTAAGGTTTCATATTTTATTCAATAATTTTATCTCTAGATGTATGTTTAACAAATGTAATTGGAATTCTGCATAAATGTTGACATGTGGTTCTCTTTCTCCTCCTCAGACATCCCCACTTCTGACAGCGAGAGCTTTAACCCCTCTCTGTGGGAGGAGCAGAGGAAGCAGCGGGCCCAGGTGGCCTTTGAGTGTGACGAGGACAAGGATGAGAGGGAGACGCCTCCGCGGGTCAGTACTCCACACACATGCATAGACACAAACGAGCGCACACACCCTTGTGTACGCACACAGCCAAGACAAACACACTCTTAACTTGCTGTGCTATAGACACTAATGCTAATGAAAGTAGATGAAAAACAATATTCATTTGGCGCACGTCGAGAACGAGGTTCAAATGCTCTGTACTCGCATTGCTTTCGCACATTACACCGTTCTCATTACTAAGTTGTTAAGGCTCTTAAAACACTAGAGCAAGGGTTACAAATGGGCGTTCTGGTGCAAAAGCAAGCTTTTTTCAATCTCCTCTTGTTATAATGGGAAAATATAGGGTTGTGTCCCAAATGGCACCCTGTATGGTCAAAAGTATTGAACTACATGGGTAATTGTGTGCTATTTGGTACGCAATCTATATCTGTTAGTCATCTTGTGCTTCAAGCTACAACCACATTACCCATAAAAGATTGGCTTTTCCCTTTGTCCCTTGTATTTAAGAGAGATGTGTGTGCCTGCACCTGAGATTCTACGGAATTCCAATTTAGTTGTCTGATGTCTACTGTCTCACTGTGAAATGGAATCTGCCTGAAGCTCATGGTGAGGAGGTTCTGAATAATTTCCTTCCCACCAATTGTGCAGTCTCACACCGTCTCCCACTGGCACAATATGGCCGCCTGGCTGCAATGTCTCTCCAGCAGACTGGGAGGGCGGGCCTGCCGTGAAGAGGCACACCACTTCTCAAACTGTCAGTGACTGAGGAGCGGTGGTGTCACCTCCGCTTGACAGGCAAACCCAACTCCCCCCTCCCTACCCAACTCCCGCTCCCCACCCCCTAGTCGAGGGACCCTCTGTGATCACTGGTTTTGATGTGCGTGTCGCGCTCTCTCTCACTGTGTGTGTGACACGTGTGTGTGTGTGTGTGTGTGTGTCTCCAGGAGGGCAACCTGAAGCGGTACCCAACGCCCTACCCAGACGAGCTGAAGAACATGGTGAAGACCGCCCAGTCGGTCGCCCACAGGCTGAAGGAGGACGAGTCAGGCGACGAGTCAGGGAAGGATGCCAGGCCTAACGAGCGTAACCACGTGGGAGTGCAGGACGTGGGAGTCAAGGTTGGCCTCCATCTGAGCCCTGTTGTCTGTAAACATTGGCAGACGTGCAAACTGCATGCGCACACTTATTGTCTAGTTTAGTTTTTACTCCTCTTCTGCTTTCCGTAAATACAACAAACAACTTATTGTTGTATTGCAGTGATTATCAACTAGATTCAGCCCAAATAATTATTTATTTATTTTCCGCTCTGAAGACTTGGGGGGCCAAATTAAAAGTTGGGGAACCCTGGTGTATTGTATTGGACGATTGCATGAGAGAAAATAAACACTGTCCACAAGTATTTGCAAGTATTTAGATTTTATATGGTAAACACAATATATTGGAAATTAGTGGAATCACAGTCAGCCGTAATAATCCCGAGATCAATGTTTTCAGACATACTTACTTGGTACCTATTTAGAAGTTCAATGGGTAACAAATAACATAACAACAACCTTATGACTCCTTTGTAATAGAATCACGTCTCCTTTATATAACCTTCTGTTGGTTTGGGGTTTTGACCAGGTGATTGAGGCTCCCTGTGCCAACGGCAAGCCAGTGGAGATGGAGCCCAAAGCGCCTGTCTGTGTCCAGGACTCCACAGCACCCCTGGAGACCTCTGAGTCCTACACCTCCCAGAAGACCTCTCTCAGAACCTCCGACAACACCAGGACCATGAACCGTGAGGACACCCTGGAGGTACGCTACTACGGAAGATGCTACATACCTCATTGGCCATACACATTTTGACCCTTGCACATTTATTTTGTGGATTTTTTTGTGTCAAGTCTTTTTCTCTGCAGGACTCTGAGGAGCTTTCATCTGAGGAGGAGGAGATGAAGATAGCGGAGATGAGACCTCCTCTCATCGAGATCTCCATCAACCAGCCCAAAGTGGTGGCCCTAAGTAAAGACAAAAAAGGTACCACGCAGACAATCGGTTCCTTGTAGGAGTAACCACGCTAGTGGTTGTACATGGCTAGAACGCTGGTACTTAACTCATATTAGGATTTGCGCATGTGTAACAAAGTTGTTACTTATGGACAAATCCTAATTTGAGTTAAGTAGTTCTATGTAACTATTGACATGTCCATTACATCATGTGTATACTGTCCTCAGGGTACACATCTTGGTAGTACACCCTGAAATCATCCCAAACCCTGTCAGACCTGTGTGTATGAATGTGAACACGCTGACCGAGTTCTCCTCTTTTCATCTGACAGATGACGGTAAAGACGCCGACTCGTTGCTGGACGAGACGGTAGCCAACAGCAATCAGAACAACAGCAACTGTTCGTCCCCGTCGCGCATGTCGGACTCGGTGTCTTTGACCACGGACAGCAGCCAGGACAACTCCCTGTGCACCCCCGAGAGAGAGGCCAAGATGCCCTTCCTACCCAAAAGCAGGTGGGTGCAGTCTGGTTCCTCTCTAGGTTTTTACTTGGGAGCAGAGAAGTATTTTTTCCCCCTTGCATTGAAATGTTTGCTGAACTCAGAAAATACCTTTTGTATGTGCTCATACTAGATGTAAATAAGCTGGGGGGGCTTCCTAGTCATTGGGGGTGTGGGCCGGGGTTCCTGCTAAGATGCCATGCTAGTCTTTTTGTTTCCTTATACTCTGCATGGCACAACACTCGTAAACAACAACAAACCAATATGTTGTGCTTCCGGTTCCAGGCAAGAGGATGAAAACATGAACCAGCGGAAGGAGAGCACCCCTCTCCTCCAGAACGGCAATGGCTCAGACACGTCCCTGCAGGCCCTCCTGAGGACCCAACAGGGCTACGAGTCCAAGCCCGAGAAGATGGTGGGTGATTTTGACCTGTCCATGGAGGAGAGGCTGGCCTTCATCGAGAAGGGCATCAACAACGGCATGGGTGACGCCTACACCAAGTGGGACCAGATCAACATGAACGTGGCCAAGCTGCCGCCGCAGCCGGACAACATGGTGGTCCAACCAGACGACCGCTCGAGCGCCAAGAAGGACTTTAACCACTTGCCTCCCCCATATAACAATGACAACTCTACGGCGGCCATCAAGGACCACTTGGAAAACGGCAACCAGCTGGTGGTGCGGACGGCTTCGGCAGGCGTGACGGCCAGCAGCGACATGTCTCTGTCTCGCAGCACCGAGGAGCTGTCCCCGGTGAAACGATGCCCCCCTTCTGTAGTGGCCAAGGCCCAGAGCATCACCAACATCAAGACGGGAGGGATGAAGCTGTACTCCTTGGACACTGAGGGGGGCTCCTACGAGGGTGGCGTAGTGGGCAGGATGGCCGGAGACGGACCGGGGGCCCATGGCCAGAACATCGTACGCAGTAAGTCAGCCTCCTTGCTCAACGACCAGCCCTTCCAAGTCTACCCCGGCTCCTCAGCCTCCTCCTCGGACCTGCTCTCCAGCTCCTCCAAGCCCCCCGTCAGCACCGGCCGCTACCCCGTCCCCTCAGGCATGGCCATGGGCCCGCCGCCCCAGTACAACGTCCAGTACACCAGCAGCACCATGCCCAAAGACGGCCTGTGGACCCAGAGCACCCCCGTCCCCCCCGACCAGGGCTACTTTCCTCCGCCCCAGCATTCTATGGCCAACACCAACTACTCCAACCGCAACCAGGCCCCTCCCTATCCCCTCCAGGCCCAGCAGAGAGGCCCGCCCACGGGGCCCACACCCGGTGACATGTGGGCTAAGGAGAGACACTTGCCCCTCGGTGGTCAGCCACGAAGCAGCACCCTTCAGAGGCAGAGTAGCAGCTCCTCCACGGTCTCCATGGGGGACCCCCGGCGCATGCAGGTGCCCGAGGGAGAGTATATGACGTACAGGGACATCCACACCCTGGGCCGAGGGCCGCTGGCCATGGCTCAGGCTATGCAGAGGCCTCTGTCGGCCCGTACCTACAGCATTGACGGGCCCAGCGCCCCCAGGCCCCACAGCGCCAGGCCACAGCCCCACGAGCTGCCCGAGAGGACCATGTCAGTCAGCGACTTCAACTACCAGCACGGCAGCCCCAGCAAGAGGCCCAACGCAAGGGTGAAGTCTGAGCACTCGTTGCTGGACGGGCCAGGAGGACCGGGAGCAGGAGGAAGGGTACCGGTGGACTGGAGAGACCAGGTGATGCGCCACATCGAGGCCAAGAAGATGGAAAAGGTAGAGAATTTAATGAGCAATCCATTTGATTGTACTTTTCATTCAATATGTTTGATAATAATCTTAATGGCCACCAAGAGAAATCCAGTGTTATTTAAAGTTATAGCCACAATAAGAGGTCAAACATGGGTGATGTGGGTGACAAAAATCCCTATCATGGTAAATTGACTGAATTATCACTAACGATAAAAGGTTAATTGTGTATATTACCTTTAAAACAACTACTACTACTTTGAATGTTGTAGTTATCAATTGTTCTGTTAGGGGGGGTGGGGGGGGGGGGTGTACTTTAGTGGCTATCCTATGGGCCCTTGGTACCACAGGTTGAGGGGAGCTACAGTCTGCGTTCTCATTGTCACAGCGGGCACCTTCAGAACGCAGCCATAAAAGTGACTGCCCTGACGTTATCTAAGACGCATGGTTTAATCAATGATATGATTTAGAATGTGGAATGAATGGCCTCGATTTTAAAAAGGGGAGATTACTCACTTGATCCTTAATTAGTAGAACAGCAGAACAGACAGAGAAGAAAATGATGAGTGGGAGATGTCATTTAATCACTTGTCCACAAGCAAGATTCGCCTGATTTATTCAATTTCCTTCCTAATTAAATTGTAGAGCATCAACTTGCTAAGTGCTGAAATCACCTTTAAGAACAAAGCCACTAACAGATTCTGTTGTCTGAGTTTGACTTTACCATGTAGTCAATGGCAGTACAGTCGACTCCTGATAAATGGGACGGCGGTGTACTGGAAAGCTACATATTGACATTTAAACAGAGTTTGCACTTATCAGGGGTCTACATATAAAACGTATTGTTTCCTAAGCATGTCTGTTGCATCAGTATTTTAGGAGTTATAAGCAAACAAGCTGCTACTAACTCAATATATGAAATCAAATGTTTTGTGATTCACTGCATGCTTGTCTGCTGTTAGAGCATGTGGAATGTTAACATTAACAATATTATTTACATTATTTTATTATTCATTACCACTTTGTGAAATGCATGCCCACTAAGTTGTCTGTTTGTGTCGCCTGTTTGTGTGTGTGTGTGTGTGTGTGTGTTGGCTGTATGTCAGGGTTTCCGTTAGGAAAATGTGGCGCCGGACATTTAACCAGCAACATTTTAATATACTGGACATTTTGGCTATATGCATTGGGTGCGTAACCTGATTACAGTGTCCACCCACGGTGCTCAGAATGACAGAAATCACATTTAGAATATGGTCATCCGTATTAACAGAACATGCAAGCCGAGGATGCAATGATGTGCGGTCCTTCTTATCGAATTCTGATGTACATTTTGAACATGTTAGAATAACCGTCCACATGTACTTTTCCTCAGCCAACAAGATGAGTAACGAACAGATAAATGACTAGCCTATGTCAATTTACTATAGTAGAAAAGTTTAGGCTACCTATTCTATTAATGAGTCTGACTAAACAGATCAGAAAGTTTTAGCTTAAAATGTTGCTAAACTTATTTCTTCACATTATAAGCGCAGCAATGCATAGAAGGCTACGCTCAAATGTTTGTTCTATAATGCAATTAGCGGATAAACACCGTCTTTACGGAGCGACTGAAGAGTCGTTCTCAGTGCACTGCAGATGTGAGCAGTTTCATGTGACCGAGATTAGAATATCTGTTTTATAAATTTAGAAAGAGAGGAGATCTAATTGGCTACGCAAGGTATTGGAATTTGTTTGTATTTTATTAGGCCTCATAATATCTATTAAAACGTTCAGGTTTCAAACAATTAAGTATTGTTTTCAAAATGCATACTTCCCCCAGCTCATTGCAAAGTGAGGTGTGATGCGCTGATGAAGCCTGTCTTCTATTGCAATTTAATGCCCCGTTCAAAACAACTAGAAACTCTGAAATCTCAGACTTCAGTGCATTCAAGGCAACTGGGAAAATAATTTGCTCCGACTGGGGAAAAATTGTTTTGAACTGTCATACGACTTGGAATTCCAACTCGGGATCTCTTGCCTCTTTCTAGAGCTCCGACCTTATGACCTAAAGATCACGGACTTCATGATTTTTATACTGTACACACAAACCAATTTAATTTCAGTAAATTATGCAAACTAACCTATAGACCGATAAGCATGACCAGTCAAATGTATTTCCATCAATGAATAGGCTAAAAAGCATTTTCGCAATGGGATTTTTTCTTCTTCTCCCGGACAATTGGCCATGTCAATTTATATTAATCGGCTTTAAAACAAAATATTGGACAAAAGCCGGCTATTACCGGCTAACGGAAACCCTACTGTATGTGTAATGTGGTATGTTGCCCTCCTCTGCTCAGAACGCCTTGTCTCGGTCCTATAATTCCAATTACGCCCCGCTGAGCTGCTCCCACTACGGCAGCTCTCGGGACATGCATCACTCAGGCAGCCAAGGCTCTCTGTGCTTTAGTGCTGCCGCAGACGGACGGCCTTACGGCGCCCACGGCCTCTGTGTGAGTACTGGACTGTACTGGAGCTAGACTACAGCTCAGCCTCCTAGCTCCTATCTGCCTCCTATCCAGGCAGATCTGATTCCTACCTCGTACTGCTTTCCAGCTTGGGCCCCTTTCCAATACTTTTCAAAGGCATCCTTGGCTTCCACATCGTTCCATTCAGAATACAATGCCTTCCTCAGTTAAGATTGATCATTTTGTTGCGGGGCCTTTTTGTGATGTTCTGTCCTTGAGGTTGTCGTTGATCTGTGCTGGATGGAAACAAGGTTTCTCTCTCCACCATGTTTGCTTCCATCACTTCGACCCTCAGATCTAGGATGACTTCACAGAAGGTTTCAAGGAAGGATGCATTTTAGAACTATTGGGACAGGGCCTTTGAACTGTATAGCTCCTTGCTGTAGTGTGACGCAACCTAACTTGTTTGAAAGGGGGCATCCTTTGTCTGTGCACATAAACTAGTCCTCTCTACCACAAACTGTTTGTAGGGAAACTCACAATCTGTCTCTATCAAGGATTCATGTAGAGGAAACTCATAGCTCTGTAGAATGGCGTCTTTCAAAGAGGAATTGAGACCTGCCTGAGCTAACACATTGCTTCTGTTGTTTAAGTTGAACATTTTTGTAGTCTCTCAATTTACAACAGACAAGTACATCCAGACTGTATCAGGGTTTTTTTTTGTGTGTGATTTGTTAAATTGGGTAACCTTTCTGTCAATAGTGTTGAAGTGAAGATTACATATCCATCTGTCCAAATATGTAAAAAAATAAAATAAAGAGAACTTCCAAGGGGGTGTACTTACTTTATCACATGATAAATAAAAAGTAGCCTACCTTATCCAAACAGTAGTAGGGTGGAATAGGGCTGAAGCAGTGTTATCCTTTAAGGGTTTTCTCTCTAAAACCTATTTTCTGTCAGGCAGTAGCTTTGTGTCATTATAGGCCATATGATAGGATGCCGTTGACAGTGAGATACTGAACAGGGATTTCACTTCCTTGGTGTAGAGGAATTAAATAACATCATGTTGCATAGTACAGTAGGATGTGTAGAATAATAGTAGTATAATAATATCAACATGTTGCATGGTACAAAATGCCCCTTTTTTAAACCTGGTTTCCCTCCCAACCTATGATTCCCCTATCCCAGTGCTTAATCCACTCGACACACCCACTCTCCAGCGCTCCAATCATGTAGCGTGCCTCCCTTCTCAATCAAATTGATTCTCCCCTTTAACGACACGTTGACTCGTCAATTATCTTGCTTAATGCCTCCTCTTCACTCCCACTTTTGATCACTTCAGAATCACCTCATAACCCTTTCACTTCTTTGTGTGGAGATGAGCACTGTTTTTGTCCAAGGTAAGTATGGTGGGTATAGTTGGAAGAACAAGTAGTTGTGGTGTTAGATTGAGTCGTCGTGTCAAATGGCTGCCTACTTGCTCATTTCCACTCAACGTTTGGTCTTATGAATTAGTGTTTCCTACTCTATTTATACACTACTTTCGGCTCTAGTGCCCTAGGTAAGGAATAATCGTCCTCATTGTTAAGAACATTATCCATAGATGTATTTTTCCAGGGGTTTGGAATTACCTGGAGAAATTTCAAAATGAATGTGTAAAATTAACAACGCATTGCATTTTTGTTAACCGAACATGCAACTAAAATTATTAGCCTCGATCAGAACTTGGTCAACTAATTCAGCTTAGACATGAAGAATTACCTCAACATTATCTAATAGTACGGGGCTTCAGGGACTGACAGACAGTGGTCAGGACATGGGCTTTGTTACTAATCATCTGACGTTGTTCCTTCTTCAGGATGACGGGTTTGGACTTCAAGGCCAACAGGGCTACACCATGGACACCATCCGAAAAGTAAGTGCCATGTATAGGATACCCCTAAACCAATCAACCACTTCTATCATTTTAAAATATATATTAGGAATGCAGACCATAGACCAATGCCCAGCCCCAGCCCAATGCCCAGCCCCAGCCCGATACCCTGAGTAGAGCTAGCTAGCTGAGAATTAAGATCCCCCCCCCCCCCCCCTTCTGCCTCCACCAGGGTCCCCGGTGCCTCACAGTGAGGTTTGGAGGAGCGCTGCTTCTGTTGTACTGGTATTAATAGCTATGCTGGGTGGTGGAATGTGGTGGAAGCTTGGCTTAGTTAAAGCTCCTCAGTCCATTCCAGGGCTCTTGACCTCCATCACTAGGCTAGATACAGTATGGTACGGTGTCCATGGACAATTAGAGGAATTGCAGTAAGTAATATGTGCCACTATTAAAATAAAATAGTATTATATGTAGAATACTCTTTCTTGGCTCCCAGATGGCGCAGTGGTCTAAGACACTGCATCTCAGTGCTAGATGCGTCTCTACAAACAACCTGGTTCGAATCCCGATGAATCCAACCGGCCGTGATTGGGAGTCCCATAGGTCGGCACACAATAGGCAGTTTTGCCGGTGTAGGCCGTCATTGTAAATAAGAATTTGTTCTTAACTGACTTGCCTAGTTAAATAAAGTTTTTTTTTTTTTAAAGTACAGTATACAGTGTTTCTATGTGAACTTCTCAGTTGAGGACTGAATGTGAAGAGGCTCATTTGAAATGTTTGATACCCAAAAATCTCTCCCTTCACATGACCTGTGAACTAATTAGAACAGGCAAATTCCATTTACACTGAGAGAATTGAATTTATTAGAAATGTAGACTTTTTTGGGGGAGTTCCTCCTGCCCCCTGCAGGTTGTCTGGTGGTACTGCAACTGTCTCTTTTCAGTAACCGCCTCAGACAAAGCCGCAGAATGAGGTCAGTCGGCTGTCTGGGAGGATTTGAAATGGTCTGTTCCAAGAGATGTCGTACAGAGAACCACAGTGTGACTCATAGAGAGCCATTTTCTTATACACACTGGAAGCCCTTATCAGACGTTAGATAGTCTTTCATATAAATGTCTCCTTTGAACGCACTGACTTAATGGTCTTTTCGTTTTAGTTCAGTCTACTCAATGTTCTTAAACTTACTGTATATCTGCCTGGATGTCGATATGGAGAGAGAAAAAATACAATGGATCTCACTGTCGAATAGGAATACCAATGACAAATATTTTTTAACTGGGGTTATAGATATGAAACTAATGAACTTATGTTTTTATTTGGGCATTTTTTAACATTTCAGATTCTACCTCAACGTTTACCAAGATGACATGGACTCTGTCGTAGTCCTTAAGACCTGGCATTGAGAATGACTCTTCAGTCGCTCCGTAAAGAAAAAACCTATTGCTCATATAGTGCACTTCTGTAGACCAGAGCCCTAGTCTAGCCTAGCCAATTACATAGTATATAGGGAATAGGATGTCATTACACATAGTGAAGAAAGCCAAACCTCTGCCGGCCTAGCTGCCAATAACCACACCACCATCTAATAAAACCTAATTAATTCATCTCTGAAAATCTTCCTCCACACTAGTCGGAGTCAAATTATTTCCATGATTTTGTTGCTTTGGGGGGCAATGGCGATGAGTCAGTGGATCCAATCCCCCTGGCCGGCTGCTTAAGACCTTGCTGGTGGTAAATCAGCAGCTTCTGCTAAAATCCAACTCTTGTTCTGTCACATGTTCTTCTGTATGCCAGGCCTGCAGTTTAGCTTATCCTTTGGGAAAAGTTTTTATTTTTTTTTCTCTTGCTGGATTCTAGCCTAGTATTTTTTTCTCGTTTTGAGGTCCTGTGAAAGTATGGATTTGAGTACTGTGTATTCCCAAACGCTGCTGAACATTAAAGTGTATTGTCGGATGAGCATTTTAGATATGCATTTTTTTCATAATTATTTGTTAATCAACGACTGTCTTTCTTTGTCTGTCTGTCTGTGTGTGTGTGTGTATGTCTGTTTGTTATTTGACAGGTGCCTTCAATGAACGGTCAGATGGGCGGTCCGGTGCGAGGCCAGATGACGTCGTGCCAGGCGCCCATGGCTCGCCACCCCTCCAGAGAGCAGCTTATCGACTACCTGATGCTCAAGGTCTCCCATGGCCAGCAGCCCCAGGGGCCCCCTCCACCACGGGCCGACCACGACACACTGCAGCAGGAGGTAGGGTGGGCAGTTGGATGGATGGATGGATGGATGGATGGATGGATGGATGGATGGATGGAAAAAGAGAAGAGTTACAGTTGAACAATGCTCCTCATCCCTACTCCTGGAGAGCAATAGGGTGTTTAGCCCACAACTAAAAACCTCATCATCAAAACCTTGATTAACTAAGATGATTAGGTCAAACGGGTGTTTTAGTGCTGGGCTTGAACTACACCATCTAGGAATAGGATTGATGACCACTGGGTTAAAGCATGCATAGCATTTCACTTAATATAGTTTCACTTAATAGTTGTTCATGGTGATTTGGTTTTTTACATCAATTACCTGGCTAGACTGAATCATCCAGACTTAATATTCTTCCGTCAGTGGATTTGGACCCCTTGACTTTTTCCACATTTTGTTACGTTACAGCCTTATTCTAAAATTGAAAATTGAATTCCCTAATCAATCTACATACAATGCCCCATAATGACAAAGCAAAAACTGAAAATATTCAGACTCTTTACTCAGTACTTTGTTGAAGCACCTTTGGCAGCGGTTACAGCCTCAAGTCTTCTTGGGTATGACACTACAAGCTTGGCAGACCTGTGTTTGGGGAGTTTCTCCCATTCTCTGCAGATCCTCTCAAGCTCTGTTAAGTTGGATGGGGAGCATCGCTGCACTCTCCAGAGACGTTAGATCGGGTTCAAGTCCGGGCTCTGGCTGGGCCACTCAAAGACATTCAGAGACTTGTCCCGAAGCCACTCCTTTGTTGTCTTGGCTGTATGCTTAGGGTCATTGTCTTGTTGGAAGGTGAACCTGCGCCCCAGTCTGAGGTCCTGTACCCTGGAGCAGGTTTTCATCCGTTCATCTTTCTTTCTATCCTGGGAAACATGCCCCCCTAAAACTGGTTAGTTCTGTTTGTGATATTTAGATTCTAACAACGGCAGTGTGTTAGTTAGACTTATTTTGGAAACGTCAAGGATGGAGAGTTCAATCTTGGTTTCATCAGACCAGAAAATATTGGTTCTCATGGTCTGAGAGCCTTTTGGCAAACTCCAAGCGTGCTCTCATTTGCCTTTTACTGAGGAGTGGCTTCCGGGCCACTCTACCATAAAGGCCTGATTGGTGGAGTGCTGTAGAGATGGTTGTCTTTCTGGAAGATTCTCCCATCTTCACAGAGGAACTCTGGGGCTCTGTCAGTGACCATCAGGTTCTTGGTCACCTTCCTTACCAATGTTATTCTCCCCCGATTGCTCAGTTTGGCCAACTTGTGGGCAAGTTGTAGAAACATCTCAAGGATGATCAATGGAAACAGGATGCACCTGAGCTCAATTTCGAGTCTCATAGCAAAGGGTCTGAATACTTATGTAATTAAGGTATTTCTGTTTTTTATATGTAATACATTTGCAAACATTCCTAAAAACCTGTTTTCGCTTTGTCATTATGGCGTATTGTATGTAGATTGATGAGGATTTTTTTTATATTTCATCCATTTTAGGCTGTAACGTAACAAAATGTGGGGAAGAGGTCTGAATACTTTCAGAATGCACTGTATGTGACTCGTATTCAAATGTACAGTTTGCAGTAAAGTCCCCTGTGAAGGTAGAAATGTAATGTGTCTGTTCAGTTCCGTGTGAAAGTGGAGAAGAACCCAGAGCTGGGGTTCAGTATATCAGGAGGAGTGGGAGGACGGGGAAACCCCTTTCGTCCGGATGATAATGTATGTACACTCATCAGCCCTCCTTTTTTCCCATAACAATATAGTGGTGTCTATTTTTCCAGCCTAGTGCATGTGACATTGAATCTAAGCACTTACACAATTGAGGCCTCTGTAAGGTTAGCATTGCTTTGTTAATTGATAGCAATTCAGCTTGTTACTGCATTTGTACAGATTTTGCAACAATCTATCAATAAATAAATAATGTCATGAGTGTTGTTAACCAGATGGATGTGATTCGTCTCTTCTCTCTCAGGGCATCTTTGTGACAAGGGTTCAGCCTGAGGGACCTGCCTCCAAGATACTCCAGCCTGGAGACAAGATCCTGCAGGTAAACCCAATAATACCATTCCCTCTAAATCCCCATCACTATAAATCGATACTGTATTAATTATTTGCTGAACACGTTTACCTACTACAAAATACCATACATGTTAGAGCCAAAGTTGCCATCTTGGTGTTGAGCTATATCTCTCCTTGTTTCTCCCCAGGCGAACGGATATAGCTTTGTGAACGTTGACCATGGGAACGCTGTGGCGCTGCTGAAGACGTTTCCCACCACTGTGGATATGATCATCGTCCGAGAGTTGGTGGCGTAGAGAGAGTGACAGACGGGACTGTGGAGCGATGACCTCCAATCCTTCTTATTTTTATACACAGAGGAGCCTGGTCTATAAATAGAAGAACTGAACTGCTTTATGGTGAAGAGAACTTTTTAGAGCTTTTGGGATAACGGGCCGAACCACTGCATCAAGTGGACTTACTGGGGGAGGAGAGGATAGCCCGTTTTCTTTTTTTTACACAGGGGATGCTGCAGAGACTGTGTGCGCCCCAACGACACAGAGACTTAAAGACTTTAAGACGACCAAGTCGACTACGCATGCTTCCAGATGTTTGCTCCCCCTCTCCTCCCCCAATAAGTCCACTTGATGCAGTGGTTCGGTAAGTCCACTTGATGCAGTGGTTTGGCCCCCTACAGAGACTTTCTGTAACGTTAGACTTTTGTTTTTTAAAGAATATAATTGACCTACATCATTACGGCGTTTACCTATGTCATTACAGCGTTGTAGTTGCTGTAGTTGAGCATTAACTGTAGTTGACCACTAGAGGGCAGGGCTCTCTGTCTCTATCTCCCTCTCTCTCTCTCTGCTGACATCTAATTGGCCCTTCTTTTTAAATCATGTCTTTTTTTCTTTCTTTTTTTTTAATGCTGAGACCACTTATTTGACCTAGGTGAGATTTGATCTGGGGGACAATGTTATGTGCTTTCTTGTGGAGATGAATGTAGTGCTGGGTTGTGCTTTCAGAACAATGTTTAAGAATTTCCCCCCTGCCTATTTGCAATTGTGACGATTTTTCACCGGGTCCTGTACATGGTGGATAGTTGAGAAGGACAATTAATTTGCCTCTACCTCCATAAAACCCTGTGAGCCACACACTGCATACATCCAGTATATACTGTCCGCATTTGAGTCTAGGAGCAGTTACAGTAGCCTCCATGGCACCACTGGCTTGGAATGTCCCTCACCTGAAAAGACCACTGCCTGTGCCGTCACTCAACTCCTGAACAAAACCTTTCTAGCAGACAACGACACTCACTTTGTCACTGAATCAACTACCCCGGTTGCTGACTACTTGGATGCTGTAAAACGCTCTTCGTATGTGACATGGAATTGGGACTGGGATATGGAATGGATCATGATATTTCTTTGTGGGGAAACTGGCTGGGAGTAACAATAGAGGAATGTCTTTGCTTGGCCTTAATTAGCCTAGCCAGGATGTAATGTGAGATAGTGGACCAGGAGGCAGAGTGGTAATGTTAGGTCAACAAAACATGTGTTGAGACCATGGTAGGTGTTGGGGAGGTGCTGGTAGGAGTAACGGCCTATTCCCTAAAGTGCGTTACATACTAGTGGTGCACTATATACAAATTATATAGGGTGTCATTTGAGATACAGCCTGTGTCAGACTCAGAGCAGGTGTAGGCCTGGTCTCTGGGCCCCTTCCACTCATGTTGGTAAGATTCTAAAGGGCTTCTCCCTCAAAGCAGCCATTGGTGACTAGAAAACACTCACACAACGCTTTGTGATTATAAATGGGGTTTAAGTCTGTCTAACATTTTTGTTTAAGCGGGGGAAAACAACCATAGTTTGCCTTTGTGTATAAAAATCATATTTTTAGACATCAAGCTAGGCTTTTCACTCTCTTTTTGTGTTGGGATAGTGTTGTTTCATGCAAGAAGTCTTTGCTCTACGCTGTGGGGGGGGGGGGGGGGGGAGCTGTTAAGTGCCATAGACCTTGAACTGTTTGAACAGGGGGGAGGGGGGAGGAGGGGGGGGGAGTGACTACCCTGAGACCCAAGCAATATTCACATATTTCTCTTCACAACAAACTAAACGCTCTCCTCTTGAGTACACCCCGTGTGACTTGACACAATGGTTTAATAGCAATAGTCAGATGCTTAATTTTCATTCAGAAAGACATCCGATTGCATTTTTTTTAAACCTATTTTTAAAAAAGAAACAGCAAGAAGAAACCCTTTTAGTGATCGCTGATTGTTATACAGGATTTTATATTGTAAAGAATATTTTCTAATGAAAACCATTAAGTTACATTTGATCTTTTTAGCAAAGAAACTAAAATATAAAGGTCTGCGTTGTATAATAGTGAATGCTCTTATGTCACTCAGCCCTAGGCTTACATATGAGTTGCAGGTTTTCCCAAACTCGAAAAACCGTTTAATCCAACTGGTTACGTGTGTCTGTGCAAATATGAATACGTTTTACCCTAGTGTAAAAGAAACTCAATCAGAGCTGCAAAGTCATTTGTAATGTTTCTAATTGAGTAGTGTGAAGTTATAAAAATTCTTTTAAAAGCTTTTATGCTATGTCCACTTGGTGTAATCAACAGTCTATAGATGTGTGTTTGCATGAAGTCACCCAATGAATTGTCTATTTTTAAATTTAATCCATGAAACCTATAGAAATATTTCCTATAGAATTCAAAGATCTCTACAAGTTATGGCCCCACTGAACCTGTTTTGTAAATCGATTGTAATGCAAACACTGAATTGTGACAGAGCGTATATAAAATACTTATCAGAGATTGAGAATTGTTTTTTTCACACAGTTAATTACATTGTCTTCATCCAAATCCTTCACAAATGTCAAATGGTGTGCATGTAATCTACTGTACCTGTATGTAATTCAATGTTATTGTCAGTTTATGACTTGAATGGAAAACGTGTCAATGATGTTTTGAATTCCAACTGAACATTGCCCCCCCCCCCCCCCCCCCCCCCCCAACTGTTTTTTTGCAAATGCAGACCCAGTGGCATGCTCGAAAACAGCAGATATTTGTCATTGGTCAGTGTTAGCCTAGAGAGGTAACATATTGACTTAAGATTTCTCTCCTACATTTCCCCCTCGCAAGTACATCATATTTTAAAATAGAACATTGTAATTATGATTTTTTTTTACTGTTTTGTTGTGGGCACTGTGTTCTTTTACCTTCTATCTGGGAATAAGAACAATCTAATGAGATTTCTTGGGTCAAAGTCATATTTTTTTTATATTTGCGGCAAAACATTAAGAACGAAAAGAACTGTCCAATAGACGGTGTACAATCTGGGACTAAAACCTGTTTGCCATATCCAAGAAAAACTGGTCTTCTCTTCATGCTCCCACCTTGTTTTTATTTATTTAGTTCAGTTTCCTGTGACTTTTTAGACTAATCAAAATGTAAATAATTTTTCAAAAGTTAAGAAATCAATTAATCATTGCATTAGTCACTCTGAGTTAGTAAAATCAGCAATAAATTGCAATGCAGACACAACCCTTATGTGTAGCTATTTCAAAGGTTTCTCTGGAAACGGCTACAGTAAGAGGATTGATATGCATTTATTCAACATTCCAGATTTTGTATATAATAATACTGTTTCTGATTTAACCTGTGGAAAATGAGAAATAAACTAATGCTCTTTACAATTGTTTCCTTCACTGAATGACTTTCTCTCTCTTTCCCAAAGGCTTGAATGTGGCAATTCCCCATACCAGACTATATGACAGTAATATGTTGAACATAGTTGTAAGAAATGCATCTTAATCTTAAAAAATATATATATTTGGACTAGATAATGCTAAACAAGGTTGGAATGCTGTTTTCTGTTATATAAATTGATCAGAAGAGATGGACCCGGTTAATTTGACACAAAGTAAAACAAATCATTTGAAATTGCACTGTGGATGTATTGGACTTCAGAATTGCATTGGGGGCATACTTATGCAATGTACAGCATTACCTATGGGTCTTGGGTCCACAAAATGGGTTATCAGCCTACTCCGTGACACCCACTGAACGCAACTGTTTTGGCAAATATTAGCCTCGTAGCTCTTATTGATGGACTTTAACTGTGGGAAATCACCTCTATCTATTCAGCCTATTGTACGTATTGGAACATTCATATTGCAATCTACAGCCTTACCCCATTTCATGGACTCAAGACCCATAGGTATCGGCCTACTCCGTGACACCCACAGAATGTAACCCTCCCTGAATTCTGATTTGCCCCCCCCACACACACACACACACAGAAATTCTGAGATCTGATAGGTTGTCTGAATTATTCATTTTGACCAAGACTCTTCAATCTCACCGAAGAAAGCGTCAGAGCGAGCAAGCGAAACAGCGCCCCTCTGTTTTAGTATGTGTAGCCCGTCTTTCTGATGCAGTCATATTATTTTGGGCCAGACATTTGCTACAAATACTAAGACACTGTTTGCCTTGCTCGGATGCTTTCCCTGGTGAAATAGATTCAGCCTTTTGCGAATTGAAGGAAAATTATGAAACACGGATAGACACAATTGTAAAATATTTTTGTTTGGGGAAGCCTGGCTCCCTTTTGGCATCCTCCATGAATATACGCCACTTTGTTGGCTGAACCTCAT
The DNA here is from genome assembly GCA_023634145.1 of Thymallus thymallus. Lineage (NCBI taxonomy): Eukaryota > Metazoa > Chordata > Actinopteri > Salmoniformes > Salmonidae > Thymallus > Thymallus thymallus. Next base: position 22,278,739 of record CM042404.1, on the reverse strand, counting down.
TATACTTAGTGTTTGTAATAATGTCCCTTTCCACATGGCCGGCCCTGACCAATTTGGTGCCCTAGGCAAGATTTTAGCTGGTTCCCCATGCATAGCAGCCAATTCCACCACCTTTCATTGTTTTCATACACTCACACAGAAACTGCATAGCTTCATGTCTTTGAGATTTTCTTTATTTTAGAAACCAAAAAAAAACACAAAATAAAAACAGTATTAAAGAAATAAGTGACATAAAATGAATTATAAATACAATATAAATAACCAAAAATATGGTTTTGAAATGGCTCCTCCGGAGCCTCATAATCATAATCAAAGTGCCATTTTGTGGTTCTCAACCTCTTTTGTTTGAGTACAGCCTCCTTGTTCATCTCCTCACACATTTCCTTTGCAGTTGTCTGTGCATCAGAAAATCCAATGTTTCTGTAGCAGGTAAGAGAATCTCTTCAGCAAGTCGACAGACACATCTAGCTGCGTAGAGGGTGACTGCATCAGTTTACTCACATGCTGGATCTTGTTGAGGATGTCATACCATATGACTGTGCAAATAGAAAAGCGGTAGGATCCAATCTCCTCAGCCAAAGACTGGGCTTCAACTTTCACCACAGGGTCTGCAGTAGTTTCCCTCACCTCCAGAAGAGCTTCTGACTTGCCCAGCCTGGTACATTACTGCCTAAATGCTGTTTATCCTGCTTTCCCACCTGGTCTCTGACCATGATTTCAGGGTGGTTTTTACATGTTTCAGGAGGATATCCCATCTATGGGTGGAGGCTGAGAAGAGTTTGAATAATTTCGCTAAATATCCAAAGTAGCCAATGGCATCTGGTGAGCTCTTAGCAGCATCAGAGTCTGGGCAGCGAGCTCGGTTGTCATCCATCACTAGACCATAAATAGTCTGAAGTTTTCATTTCTTCCCTACTTTCTCATTACGCAGACACCATCGAGGTGTGAATGTTTACTTTCTACACAAGTTGTTTTTTTCCAGTTTAGTCCGATGAACAGATTGTAGGGGTCAAATAAAAATGGATTTTTTTGTGCCATTTTAGGCAAAATGGAATTATAAGCATCACTCCAGTCAAAACAGCCTCTGCGAATGTTCGATTCCATTAATTTGCTATGGGCTCGCGTTAGTGTTCCAGCTTAGCCAACGTTCTTTTGCTGTTTTTCAGCCTTTCAGAATTTTCGTTCTATTGTCCAGCCTACTAGTAGTAACACTGCTCCAACGGTAACTACTATGCAATTATATAAACTATTCATTCATCACATCACATTACCTCTGTCCTTATCCTGTTTTTCCTACCCTGGGCACCAGAGGGCTTTGGTCTTTTTGACATCGTTTGAAGTAGGCTACTGATGCTAATTTATCATTTTCACATTGTCACTCATCACTTCAGATAACTGAACTCGCCCATCCCCCACAATCAGGTAAGTCTAACTATGAGAGCGGGAGAGGGCGATTGATGCACCGGGCCGGGGTGACGCTGCAGGCAACACAGAAAATATGGCCTAATAAGCTATGTAGTTATGTTGTGGGGGTTTTCGCTTTTTTGTAATATTCCGAATAGTATTAAAATAGTAAATAATTAATAATAATAATTAAACACATGTTTTTATTTATAATCTTCACTCATTTGGCGCCCCTATGGATGGATGGCGCCCCTAGCATTTGCCTATTCCGCCTATGCCACGTCCGGCCCTGCCTTTCCATTAAAATGCTGGGTGCAGAAAGCACTGTTCGGATGCTGGATTTATTTTGGAGTAGACATGCGCAGGTAACCTACTTAACCTACTAGTGATTTGTTTGATAATCAGATGAAAACATGACTGGTTGTGCTCAACACATTAAAAGGTAATACATCTTCACAGTTAAATTACATGTATTTACTATTAAGCACATAAAAAAATGTCCACATAAGAGATTCTGTAAAAAAAAATATTTACACCCCCCGAATGTCAAGGTATAATGAGCACTCTGGATGGGAGAAAACATACATTTACTGCTGTGCTAATACCCTTATAAAATCCTTACCTTGAATGCAAACACTGTATCAAGAATTTTGGAAGTGATTTATTTTAACAGTGAAATGTACCCAACCTAAACTGAAGAATTTAATGCGTTGAACCATCATAATTATACTGAACAAAAATATAAACACAACATGTAAAGTGTTGGTCCCATGTTTCATGAGCTGAAATAAAATATTAGCCAATATGCTGAAGAAGTGTGCTCTTCACAAATGAATCCCAGTTTAAACTGTACCGGGCAGATGGCAGACAGCATGTATGGTGTTGTGTGGGCGAGTGGTTTACTGATGTCAACGTTGTGAACTGAGTAAGCTACGGACAACGAACACATTTGCATTTTATCGATGGCAATTTGAATGCACAGAGATACCGTAACGAGATCCTGAGGTCCATTGTCATGCAATTCATCCGCCACCATCACCTCATGTTTCAGCATGATAATGCACGTCCCCCTGCTGTTCCTACTGTACCCAGCCTGATGCCAGGCGCCAGCCTGCTTCCCATACCCACCCCAGCCCCCACACAGACTGTGAGTTTGGGACTATATACCCTACCAGAGGGCTCAACATCTGGTCCACTCGCAGGTAACAGGGACCAAAGAGTATCTGAAGTTCTGTGCGGGGTATTCAAATTCAAAAATTCACAAATCTATGAAGTCAGGGTTTGGCACTTGGATGTAGCATCTGTTTTTACCCTGTCTCGCTCTTGCTCGAGAACGAGGAAGAATCGGTCCCGTTCCATGCACAGTTATGGTCCGGCATTGAGAATTTCTCTCACAGGCAAATAAAGTGAACTTGATTTGGTCTAATAACGTAAATTCTCCCCTTTCTTGCTTTCTCGTCTCCAGAAACAGACTCTCTCAGAGGTCGCAGCCCAAGGTCAGCGAGTCCCACAGCTCTCGGGGCATCCACAAGAGACTCTCTGCGCTCCAGAGATAGGCAGAGGAGCCACAGCCACTCAAGATCACAGCAGGACATCTGTAGTCTTTGGTTCCCCTAATATAATTGTTTTAAATAAGCCTGAAGGCTTTTGTAAATAAAATAAAACAGGATAAATCTATCTGTGATTAAGTTTTTAGTCATGACCCTGATTTAATGCATTGAAGCCAAAGTTTGAGTTTATATTATTTTGTTAGTCTGCACCTCAGAGATGGGACGATAAACTGAACATTTTCAATAACGACCGAACCGAACATTTATCAAGGGTTTACTGATATCGATAATAACTGTAAGTAGCCTTTGTGAAGTTTTAAAATAAAATACGCTAATATGGACAATTGCTAATTGCACAATGATAGCAAAAACATTTAAAGTAGTCGTTTTAGGTAATATAAAAAAGTAATTATTGCACATTAATGTTATACACTTATCATTGAATTTATCGTGATCTTGGTGATTCAGTCCAGTTATCATGATATAGATGTTTGTCCATAACGGCCAGCTCTAGTGTGCATTATTATTTCTTTAGTTTTAAGCCATGACCCAACATTTGGTAAATACTTGAATACAGGACTGTGTTACAGAAGCAGTGACAGTATCCAGTGATGTTTAGTTTCTTCATTGAATCCAGTCTCTTTATCATGGATGTTTTTTAAAACTAGTTGACACGAGATAATAAATACAAGGTTTAGACAATAGCCTAAGGCTATCTATGATTTTTTAAAGGCAGTAAATGAGGCTGAAATTACTGTTTTGCGGCCAGACAAGGCTCCGATGATAGCCAGGTGTAACAGTGGTAAGGTGTTGGGACTGCTGTTGGGTATCTGCTGTTGGGACAACTTTATGTAGGCCCTAACAGTTTGTGGGAACTGTTTGCCACCATTAGATAGATAGATAGATAGATAGATAGATAGATAGATAGATAGGTACTTTATTGATCCCCCGGGGGGGAAATTTCATTGTCAAGCAGCTACAACAAAAACACAGGGCAGGTGCAAAATGCCACAACGAAAGTACACAAAAGACAGATACACGGTACATGATACATAGAGCGGCAGTATGAAAAAGTATAGAAATACAAGATATCTGGAGTGCAAAAAAAAGCTATAAAAGGACATTGCATAGTATGAGTGGTTGGCTGAATATGTACACTATACATTGGTGGATGTTGGATGGTTAACTATACTATACAGGTCGATGCCAGAGAAATACTTCAGTAGCTAAAAATGTGTATGATATGAGCGAGGGAAATAATAATAGTTTACTTAATAGACAGACTGGGTAAATGAACAGGTAAGTGAAAATTTTGCATGGTTAAATTAGCTGAACAGTTAGGTATACAGTTATATTTACAGATAAGTGAATACTTGCATGTTTACACAAACTGTACAGGTAAATGACAGGAAGAGATACTTTAATAGCTAAATGTGTGTATGATATCATTTGGGGTAATAATAGTAATTCCCTTAAAATACAGTCCTTAGTGTGCAGGGTTTAATTACAGACAACTGCACTTATTGCACATTCGATATACTAAAAGCAATGAGAAAAGGTGCAACTGGCAGGATACTAACATGCATTCCTGAGTGAATGCCTACGTCCAATAATTACTTACAATATTGCATGTGGTATAATATAACAACTGTACATGAGTATGTATATACAGACCTGTATGAATAAATAGGTCCTGAGTGGATGAGTGCTGACGGACCAGAGTTACTCACGGATGGATGCATAATTGTTAAACTAGGTCCTAGCACCCCAACAGTTCCAGATCTATGTTGCCGACGGCACGGCACCCCGGTGAGGCATTATATAGTCTCATAGCCGCCGGCAGGAAGGACCTCCTGTAGCGCTCTCTGGCACACCGTGGTGGGATCAGTCTGTGACTGAAAGTGCTCCTCTGCGTCATAACCATAGCGTGCAGAGGGTGGGTGACGTTGTCCATGATGGCCAGCAGTTTGGCCAGGATCTGTCTCTCCGCCACCTCCTCTAGAGTGTCAAGGCTCATCCCCAGGACAGAGCTAGCCTTCCTGATCAGCTTATTTACCCGAGAAGCATCACCGGCTTTGATGTTTGCTCCCCAGCACACCACTGCACCACAGACTGGTAGAAGGTATGCAGTAGTTTACTGCACACGTTGAAGGACCTGAGCCTCCTCAGAAAGTAGAGTCGGCTCTGGCCCTTTTTGTACAGGGCCCCGGTGTTACCAGCCCATTCCAGCCTGTTGTCCATATGGACACCCAGGAACTTGTATGACTCAACCATTTCCACATCCATCCCCTTTATAGGGACTGCCGTCAGTTGTGCCTTGGTTCTCCTGAAGTCCACCACCATCTCCTTAGTTTTGCTGATGTTGAGCTGAAGGTGGTTCTGCTCACACCACAACACAAAGTCACTGATTGTGCTCCTGTACTCCTCCTCCTGCCCACCCCTGATGCACCCTACAATAGCAGAGTCATCCGAGAACTTCTGTAGGTGGCATGTTTCAGAGTTATATCTGAAGTCTGAGGTGTAGAGGGTGAACAGGAAGGGGGACAGGACCGTACCCTGGGGGGCCCCTGTGTTGCTAACTGCCAGTTCTGACACACAGCTCTGTAGTCGCACAAATTGTGGCCTACCGGTCAGGTAGTCCGTGACCCAGGAGACTAAGGGTGCTTCCACTTTCATCCTCCTCATCTTCTCACCCAGTAGCAGGGGCTGAATGGTATTGAAGGCACTGGAGAAGTCAAAAAACATGACCCTCACAGTGCAACCTGCGTTGTCCAGGTGAGCGAGGACTAACCTTTCCAGGGTCTTCATGATGTGGGATGTTAGCGCTACAGGTCTGAAGTCATTCAGGACAGTGGGGTGTGCCTTCTTGGGCACTGGGACGAGGCAGGATGTTTTCCACAGCACAGGGACCCTTTCTAGGCTCAGGCTAAGGTTGAAAAGACGCTGGAGTATTCCACACAGTTGGTCAGCACAGACCCTCAGCACCCTTGGGCTGATACCATCAGGGCCCGCCGCTTTCCACTGGTGTAGTCTCTCCAGCTCTCTCTTCACTTGGTTGGTGGTGAAAGCCAGCCCAGGTGGGGAGGTGGGGGGAAGGGGGGTGTTGAGGATCAGTCCAGGGGGGGCAGGGGCGGAGGTGGGGTCACTGATTGTCTCAGCAGAGGTGCTGTGAGCAAAGTGGGGGTGGGATAGCCGTGAGGGTGTGTGGTCTGGGGAGCTGGAGGGGAGGTGGACAGGGCCAGTATCGAACCTGTTAAAAAATTGGTTCAGCTCATTGGCTCTGTCCTGGGTCCCCTCCGTCTGCCCACTGTTTGACTTTTTGAAGCCAGTGATATTTCTCATACCCTTCCACACCTCTCTCACCTGGCTCTGCCTCAGCTTGTCCTCCATTACAGTGCAATTAATGATGAAATAAATATAGGCCAATTAAATTGTTCCGCTAAAACACTAAAATGGGGACTGAAATTATGTACACACAATGATGAAATCAGTAGGCTTGTCTGAGTGCTCTCAATATTGACAAAAAGTACCAGTTATGTACAGTATATGAAATGTTGCTGTGAATTATTTTCAGGGGCCACAGAAGGAAAAGCAGGGATCGCTCTAGGAGTGCCAGAAAGAAAGCCAGATCTCCCTCACCAAAGAGGTACAGTAAAACCATGTAGTACAACAGGACCATTCAACATAACACTCAACAACACCAAACACCACCACAACCAAGCCCATAGGGTGTAAATCTTAACTTGAGGTACACGTGGGAAACTTCAACCATGCATTGTGGTGGTCTTTGGGAAATGTGCACAGAAAATACTTTATTCTAGGACTACATAAATCTGGTGGTTATTAATGGTTGTGTTGTTCGTTTACAGAGATAAGAAATACAAAAAGAGGGAGACAGCGAGGGTTGTCAGCATGGAAAGGTAGCAGGGGTCCGCGGTCCGCCTCCAGGATGAAGAGCAGCAGAGGTAAAGATTGAGTACCTATGCTGCCCTACCAAGCAAAAAGGCAGTAACTGCTCATAGTGGGGAACTGAAAAAAATTGCTTTTATTTACCTTGTTTCAAAGTAACCTTATGTAGTTACTGCTAACATGACCCCCATTTCTCCAAAACACAATACGAGGCAGAATACTTGTCCACATGATTAAGCATGTATTTAATGTAGCAAAAATGACATTAACTCATTTTCGACCAAATTAGCAGTTACTGCCTTTTTGCTTGGTAGGGCAGTATGAAGGTGAGAAGACAGAATAGTATAGGTGGTGTAGTTACTGACTTCCAAATCCAGCCCTAATCGTAAGTTCAGTTCACTGTATTTGTGTCTTATTGTAGTCCTTTTCCGTAATCTTCAGCATTTTGTTTTCTGCTTATAATCACTGTAATAGTTAACATGATATCTGCACGTCCCCGAGCCTGGCTCGGAACACTGAACTACTTCTCACTGACAGCGCTAAAGATAAAATCTTCTCTAGAATTGATAACAATCTGCATACAGCTTACTTGGGGTTATTCAGTGTACTTAATTTTGACACCTTTTTTTTTTTTTACCATGGTGCAAGTGCTGTTTTGTACAATGTGTGGGTTGAGTTAAGTGTTGCACATATTTAGAGATTTTAGGCCTCACACATTCTTTCCTGTAATCTTTAGTGCTACATCCTTGCTATAAAAAGTAAAGCTTCAAACTAAAGGTTAACGTCTGAGTTTGGCAAGAGGGAAATTCCACGCAATGGGAGTGGAAAATAGTTTTGGTGTCTCAGATTGTTCTGGCAATTCTCACATACAGCGGGTGAAATAAGTGTTGAACACGTCACCTCCCTTTCTTCATGTGTTCAATCCTTTTTCTGTGTCATTTCACATTATTACACATTACTTAATTTCTGAACTTATTTGTTTTGGCTTCTTTGTATGTATGGATTACTTGGGTTGTTACCAACATCTGGTGAAAATTTCATGTCAATAGCACCTTTGGAAATATATTTACTGAGAAAAATGGTGACGTGTTCAATACTTATTTCACCCGCTGTATAAACTTAATTGAGATGAAGGGTGTTTGCTTTTTATCACTAACAATGTTTTGAAAATCATGATGAAAGTGGCAATTTTAGGCCCTTTTTAGCCAAGAGTGATTTTAGCAATGTTGCCCCATCATCCTGTAACTCTTGGCAAAATGATTTATAACTTGACAATTGTATTACAGTTGTTTTTTATTATGACTACTGTTCTTTCTATACTATTTTTATGAGAAATGATTGCACAGTTTTTACATGACAATTTACAGTGTGTGTGTAACACAATTTGCTGCTTTTCTTGGCCAGGGCGCATTTAAAAAAATATGTAAATCTCAATATGACCCTGGATAAATAAATACATACAGGCCTTCAGAAAGTTTTCATACCCCTTAACTCATTCCACATTTTGTTGTGTTGCTGTCAGGATTAGTGTTCAGAGATACTTCTCTATGTGAATGTCTAGTAATGTGTTAGAGATGCCTCTGCGCTGCGTTGTTTCTAATTGAGGATCCTATTTAAGGGTTTTGCCTGGCCACTTGCATATGGGTTATTGTTTGTGCATGTCACATACCAGTTCATGGTTGTTTCCTTTCCTTTTGTAGTTTTTGCAATACCGAAATAAAGTATGTCAATTGACTGCAGCTCTGTGCCTTGGGTCCTGCCTGCCACCAGCCGTGACAGTTACAGCCTGAATTCAAAATGGATGCAATAGATTTTTTTTCTCAGCCATCTACACATAAGATCCCATAATGACAATTTTCTGGTTTTTTTGTTGACATTTTAGCACATTTATTGAAAATGAAATACAGAAATATCTCATGAACATAAGTATTCACACCCCTGAGTTACAGCTGTGAGTATTTCTGGGTAACTCTCTAAGAGCTTTGCACACTTATTATTTGCCCATTTATTATATTCAAAATTCTTCAACCTCTGTCAAATTGATTGTTGATCATTGCTAGACAACTATTTCAGGTCTTGCCATATATTTTCAAATCGATTTAAGTCTAAACTGTAACTCGGTCACTCAGGAACATTCACTGTATTCTTGGTAAGTATGGATTTGGCCTTGTGTTTTAGGTTATTGTCCTGCTGAAAGGTTAATTCATCTCCCATTGTCTGGTGAAAGCAAATTGAACCAGGTTTTCCTCTTGGTTTTCCTCCATTCTGTTAATTTTCTATCATGAACAACTCCCCAGTCCTTAACGATTACAAGCATACCCATAACATGATGCAGCCACCACTATGCATGAAAATATGGAGGATACTCAGTAATGTGTTGTATTGGATTTGCCCCAAACATACAGGGCATGACAAAATGATGTGGACACCTGCTCGTCGAACATCTCTTTCCAAATTCATGTTCATTAATATGGAGTTGATCCCCCATTTGCTGCTGTTACAGCCTCCACTCTTCTGGGAAGGCTTTCCACTAGATGTTGGAATATTGCTGCTGGGACTTGCTTCCATTCAGCCACAAGCATTAGTGAGGTCGGGCACGGATGTTGGGCGATTAGGCCTGGCTCGCAGTCGGCGAGTCAAGTTCTTTCACACCGATCTCGACAAACCATTTCTGTATGGACCTCGCTTTGTGCACGGGGGCATTGTCATGCTGAAACTGGAAAGGGCCTTCGCCAAACTGTTGCCACAAAGTTGGAAGCACAGAATCATCTAGAATGTCATTGTATGCTGTAGCGTTAAGATTTCCCTTCACTAGAACTAAGGGGCCTAGCCCGAACCATGAAAAACAGCCCCAGACCATTATTCCTCCTCCACTAAACTTTACAGTTGGCACTATGCATTCGGGCAGGTAGCATTCTAACGGCATCCGCCAAAAACCAGATTTGTCCGTTGGACTGCCAGATGGTAAAGTGTGATTCATCACTCCAGAGAACGCGTTTCCACTGCTCCAGAGTCCAATGTCGGAAAGCTTTACATCCCTCCAGCTGCCGCTTGGCATTGCGAATGGTGATCTTAGGCTTGTGTGCGGCTGCTCGGCCATGGAAACCCATTTCATTAAGCTTCGAACAGTTCTTGTGCTGGCGTGTCAGTTTGGAACTCGGTAGTGAGTGTTACACAGTATATACAGTACCAGTCAAAAGTTTGGGCACCTACACCTTAATTTTACTATTTTCTACATTGTAGAATAATAGTGAAGACATCAAAACAATGAAATAACATATATGGAATCATATGGAAATATTTTGTGTCTGTTCCAGACACTTGTAGAATCTATGCCAAGGCACTTTGAAGCTGTTCAGGCAGCTCGTGGTGACCCAATGCCCTTAAAACACTTTGTGTTTGCTTTATTTTGGCAGTTACCTGTATGCCTATGTTAGAGGGGCCATGTTTCTGATGTTGAACAGGTTTACTATGCCAGTTTACATAAACAGAGAATTTAATGGTTTCTGATCCATGATTTAGTTGAAAACCATTAAAAAGTCAATTCTTTATAAAGAGCAGTCAATCAACACAACTCTTGTGCAATGTCTGCTCCTTGGACATTCCCTCAATACACTATCTTGTGACTACCATATAGCAGCTATCAATACATGTATTGACAGGATAACAGCTTGAGTTTGTTATGAGTTCCCATACGTCATTAAAATTCCAGAGATATGACAATCCCATCATGTTGAGTGCTCTAAATCCGGCTGAGAATATCGCAGTGAGATGAAACAACAATGGATGGTCTTGCTAGACTGTCACTGTTCAAAAGCCATCTCCCAAGCTGGGCTCAGAGCAAGAGATAATCGATTCATTGTTTGGATAGGCCAGAAATGTGACACGTCACTGCCTATGCAAATGCGGGGTCTGAAACCTGACACTTCAAGTCAGCTCTGCTTAGAGAGTGGGAACGGAGAGCAGACAGAAGGGGCTTTTTGGCATTATAATGAACGGGACCCTAGGCGTTCACAGAGTGCTTTATACACCAAAATGTCAGTCGGAACCGGTCCAGGACCGCTCAAACGCCTTAGAGTATGATAGTCAACAGGGTAACATTGATGGCAGCCAATGGCTCTGTTACAAAGAGAAAGGCCTAGAATGGTTGCACAGCATCTTGGTGAGAAAAGCAGATTCTAGAATCTACAGTAAACATTCTCAAACAACCGCGATATACACCTCAGTGTTCTGAGTTGGACTGGTGCTGCCTTGGGTCTGGTGGATGTAAACTAACTGAGTCTAACCCTGGCTGAGTATGTGTCCTCTGACTGGCTTGACTGACCCTGGGGTTCCAATGATGACAATGATGATGACGTATTGGCTGGAACACACTGTGGCATAGCCTGTTGGAAGAGTTCCATGGTGGTGTAATCACTCAGAAAGGCCAACCGGGGGCACTGGTCGGCCACCGTACTGATGAGGACAGGGTCCGTCTGTCTCATGTCTTTGGAAATAGATGTAATGGTGTCAGAAGTGAGATCTTGAGCTCTACTGTCTGTGGCTATGGTTGCCAGAGAAGGCCCTTGGCTCTCCTCGTGATCTGTGTTGAGGTGTAGACATGAGTCAGCATGGCTATGGATGTTACTAACTGGAGACATATCTTCTCTTCCATCGACAATGTGTAGACTTTTAGAGTCCCCCTCCTCTTCCTTCAACTTCTGTCGGTTGATGAGCTCCAGGAGTTCCTATGAGAATCAATCAATCAATCTTTATTGTCACGGAGGCGTGATCTGAGACATGCTATACAATTTTCTTACCAGATCGCAGATCCCATCTGTTTTCTGGATGGCGTTGCTGTTACCCGGATTGGGGATATTCAGCCAAAGTAGATTCGTTGCTCTGAAAATACAACAAGTTGCCATGTAATTCATTCAAGGTTTCCATCACTTGAATTTCACTGGAAAACAGTTAACAAAGCAAAACTAATAGATATAAATACACCTTTGACCTAAAAACATGACGACTGTACCTTTTTAACAACTGCGAGCAGAGATGAACCACAAGTAAGAGTAAAGCTACTCCAACAATTGCCCCTACTATCACACCATACACAGTCAGGGATGCTGGGGAGAGAAAGAAGACAGTACTGGTCCGGCATTCAAAATGTGGGATATCAGAGATTTTCATTGCAATATAACCATTGGTGATAGATCAACGAGCAAACCTTCTGGTTTGGTTTCAAAGTATACAGCCGAGCTTCTCACTCCCATTCCTGCACCAGTGAAGGCAGACAACTGGACCTGGTACACAGTCCTGCTCTTTAGGTCTACCAACTTATAGCTGGTTGAACCAGCATCCACAGTGATGTCTGTTAAAGCGAGACCACCAATAGTTTTAGTTAGTGATGCATCAGAATAAGTAACACCACAATAATCATTTTAAGGTTCTCGTTTAAAACTCTAGCCTTTTGGGAACTAGACGTGGTGGTAAGAATATCTGACAGTGTGCAGGAAGCCTTAACTTCTAAAAAAAAGAACTGTACATATGTATAGGATATTAGTCACAAACTATGAAACATACGTGTGACATGTAAAAGACAGTAGGAAAAGCTGCTCACACTGTACTTCATGCTACTCACATTCTACTGTTTGAATACTCACTCACTGCACGTCTCTTAGGCCAACATCAACTTGGCACCTGTTTGTGAACATCCAAATAAACAATACATCAATCAGTCTTACTTGTTTCAGAGCCTGTGCTGTCCTGCAGCCTCTCAGCGTAGTGGAGGACGTAGCCCAGCAGGAAACCTCGGTAGTCCTCCTCAGGGACAGCCGTCCACTCCAGCACCATGGAACTCTGGCTAACATTACTGCTGCTGATGTTCCCTGGGGCACTGATGGGGGCTGAGAGGAAAAGACACTGAATCTGATTTCAATACATTTAGGATTAATTGGTTGGTTGGTTGGTTGCTTGCTTGATTGATTTAGACATACAGGTGCTAAGGTGTAATGTACTTATACTGTAACCAGCTTGTAAGTAAGTTTATGAAGTGGTTCCCTGTGTCTTTGCTTATGGTTTGTGTGATGATGAGATGCCACTTGTGTTCTACTCTGGTTTATTCCAGTACAACCCCAAGGAGATGTTAAGTGCTGGCCTTAATATCAGTTAAATTTTAGACTCACATCCTTCAGTGAAGAAGGCCTGGACGCTCCCGTAGGTGCTCTCGCTGTTGTTGATGAACTTCAGGTTGCAGGGCTCTTTGTCTGGCCTTGTGTGCAGAGTGAAGGTGTACCTCTTGTACAGCTCTAATGGCTCTATAGTTCATACAACAACAAGAGTGGTTTTAAACAAGACAAACTGGGTTTGTGGTAGGCAGCTTATATCTGTTAAACATATGTAATGTGTAGTTCTGGTTATGATAATATGCTGTATCTGAATATGTTAACCCTCTGTTGTTTTCATGTTAGCACAGGAGAGAGGTACTGTACAGTATGTACCCTACCCTCCAATTGTATGACTTCATAGTTGTTCTCATCCTCATAGAAGGACATGTGAGCAGCTTTCTCTCCTCTCCTCCACCACTCCACTGAGAAGCAGGAGTAGGTTTTGATCAGGTCATCTACCCAGGAGACAGTGAAGGACGTGTTGCCGTTAAATGTCACATTCAGCTTCCCATATAAGTCTGTAGAGACAAACCAAACAACACGTCAAGGTGATATCTTTGAGATGTCCCACTTCAACAGACTGATTTCATACACTGTTAAAAGTAGAAAGACTTTAACAGTGACTTTAAAGACTTTAAGAAACCATGAAAAGTAGTGCACCTAAGCTGAGATATGGTGTTTGGGGGGTGTTTGAATGTAAGCGGACTAATGGTTCTTGACTCTCTTCCCCCTGGAAGTACTGCATGTTTGTTTCCAACCTTAAAGTGTTACAATACTCTGAATGTATTTCAAAACAGAATGGAAGTACTGAAACACCGAATGTGGCTTTTCAATCTGAATATTGGTGTTGTTAACCCCCTAGGATTGATGTCCGCACCCCTGCGGAAATCTAATTATGGTATCTGTTTTTTTTGCATTGGCTGTGTCTCATTCCACCGCATCTGCTGATGTCGCACTTCCACATCTGTGATGAAAGGTGACAGAGCTAGAGCGGTGTTTGTCAGACCATGATACATCCCGAAAATCGCTCGTCACAGAATCGTCTGTAGCGTCTGAACGATAGTGTTCTCCGTTTTGCTCTACGACCCCCAAAAGCATCTTGGGACTCGTCTGAAGTTGGTACAACCAATCTGCCAACTTCTGTCTGTAGCGTCCGAACAGTTTGGGCTACACACTAATATGACCCCTCTGTGGAAAGGTGAGACTCTCACGAACACGTACATGTCTGTTGTTTTACCCACAGGCCTCACAAGACTCGTCTGAAGGTACAGACTCGGTCAGGGACAGGTTGAAAATGTCAGTGAAGACACTTTCCAGGCCTGGCTCGCAGTCACACATGCTCTCAGTACACTTCCTGGTAATCCATCTGGCTCCGAGGCCTTGTGAATGTTGACCTGTTTAAAAGGTCTTGCTCACATTGGCTAAGGAGAGCGTGATCACACAGTCGTCCGGATCATGCATGCTTCAGTGTTGCTTGCCTCGAAGCGAGCATAAAAGCTATTTAGCCCATTTGGTAGGCTCGCGTCACTGGGCAGCTCGTGGCTGGGTTTCCCATTGTAGTCCGTAATAGTTTGCAAACCCTGACACATCCGACGAGTGTCAGAGCCGGTGTAGTATGATTCAATCTTAGTCCTGTATTGCCGCTTTGCCTGTTTGATTGTTTGTCTGAGGGTATAGCAGGATTTCTTATAAGCGTCCAGATTAGTGTCCCGCTCCTTGAAAGGTGCAGCTCTAGCCTTTAGCTCGGTGCGGTTGTTGCCTGTAATCCATGGCTTCTGGTTGAGATATGTACGTACGGTCACTGTGGGGACCACGTTGTCGATGCACTTATTGATGAAGCCGGGGACTGAGGTGGTATACTCCTCAATGCCATTGGATGAATCCCAGAACATATTCCAGTCTGTGCTAGCAAAACAGTCCTGTAGCAAATTCAGTAAGAATTTTACCCACTCAGCCACCCCCATATCAGAAGACAAATGTTTTTGATTATTAAAGCCCAAATGTAAACTTCAAACACTGTGCTGTCGTACTGTTTTGAATTACCCCAGTCTGGGACATAGAGGTGGAGAGAGGGCATTAATGTCAGGTATGCCCTCTAGCAAACTCTATGTTTGGGGACACCGCCCGTGTATTCAGGTCCTTCACGAACTCAGACATGAAAGAACACACCAAACGCTCAGGTAAAACTCTCCAAAACAATCCAAGAAAGTATGTGTCAATGACAACATGAGTAACAAGACTCCCATTTACTGTATTTGGAAAATCCAGAAGGGATCCAATTCTGCACTAGACAGGATTAAAAACACCATAATCGTGTTTAGGAGCTTTGGAGAGAGGAAATTACACCAAATGATAAGGGGTGCAGTCCAAACACTTAAAAGACACACCCTCGTCCACTTACTCTCGCCTTATGCCCTTGGGGGATACCCCATCGCCATCTTGGAGGGCAGTCCAAATGATTAGCCATGCAAAGGAAGTTTTCAACATAAGCCCCTCAGCCCTCGTTTTTAGTTGAGTTTGCAAGTGTACAATTATGTTCACTCCGAGGCCTGAAACTCCCCATAATTCAATTTGCGACGATTGTATATCTACTAAGAAAAGACAGCGAAAACTTAAAAACAACATCAATGTAGAAGTCAACGTACAAGTATAAGTAAAAACTAATGCAAATAAGTTAGAAATTATGCTACTAATGCACATGGTGGCAGAAACACGTCTCATAAAAGTAATGATGTTTTGTTTGGTTATTTTTTGGAAAATGTAGAAGTAAAATATTTTCCTTCTTCAGAAGTTCCAGCTATGCAGGCTAACATTAGCTAATTCATTTGCTAGCTATCACACAGTAGGCGTATATTAATATATTATATTAATAATTATATCGTTAATGTAAATAAATATGCAATCATAATTGACTGTAGCGCATATAAAGCACACACAAGTTACCGTTGGCTGAAAACACAATCATCGCAGGATGAACGAGTGACGAAATTCCGTGCCAGTGTGGTCCATTTAAAAATCATTCCTTCCTCCCTCGTCCCTTGCCGTGCAAACACTCGTCCCTTGACGTCACGACACGTCATCAGAAGTGTCCACTTAACTTGAGGGCTGCTGGGTTAAGGTGTGTCTTTTAAGTGTTTGGACCGCAGCCAAGGGTTCTAATTATGCACTAAATAGGACTCAAAACACCATAATAGTGTTTTCAACCTTCTCCGGTTTAGTCTCAACTCTTGATTAAGTGGTGTTACAACACACCATGTCATGTTTCAGAACACCTTAGGATGAATGTTTCAGTACACCTTAAATCTGTCTCATTCTGCCTTACACCCATGTGTTTAAAAACTCCAGCAAAGTTAAGGTTTCGTCTCAATGTTAGGGGCAGCTCAGTTGCCATTAGTTTTAGTGTTACAAAACACTTCATTTTAACAGAGTGTATGATCCCGATATTGGAGGATAACGGTAGATAGCTATTTCTACCTTTGTCGTCCAGTGGAGGTATAGTCCTTTGTGCTGCAGGTGAGGTCCCAGCCCTGTTGTGTGCAGTGGTGGTGAGATGGTAGGCTGAGTGAGACAGGGCCAGTCTGAGTTGGGGCCTGCTGGTGTTGAAGGTCTCAATGGGTTCCTCTCCTGAGGCCTTACCCACAGTCACACTGTAGCCCTCCGCTAACTCACTGGCTACAAACTGGAATGAAAATTGTAGGAGCAAGGTTACAGGCCTAACCATAGCTTCATACAATATGTATTACATATAGTGTAGAGCAATAAACTATTGTATTACTTTATCTGTTGTAGATATTATGTTATGAATCATGCAGGTTAACTAACAAACTTAGTATTTTGACATTGTATTTTTGTAAAGTGAAGTTACCTTCCATTTTATGATCACTAATCTACTTCCTTTGGTTTGTGGAAAATCTTCTACCATCTCAATGACAGGTTTATCAGTAAGTTCTAAAAAATATTAAATAAAATGGACACATTTTGCAGTAGATCAGTAGAGTAGAGAATTTATGAACTATTTTGGTAAGACCATTGAGACGATTTCTAGATTGTAGCTTTAGGTAAAAGGTAAACTCACCAGGAGGGACAATGAAAACCTTGCTCCAGGGGCACTGGGTACATTTGTCTTTGGCCACACACTGTATCTGCACCTCATAGGACAGTGAGGAGTTAAGATGACCCAGAGTACAGCCTTTGTTATCCTTGGATTGCACTGGTGGCTATAGAGAACACAAATGAGAGGTTAGGTCATACGTTGAGAAAAAATATATATATTCTGCATGGTCTTCTCCAGTCTTTGACAACTAGGTTTGGTTTCCCGGACGCACATTAGGCCTAATCCTGGCATGAAAATAACTTTCAATGGAGATTTTCCAATGACTAGACTTCATCTATGTTCGGGACTAGTCTTATTTTGTGACCGGGGAACACCAACATAAAGTGTCTTAAAAGGGCATTGGGCCATCACGAGCCGCTAGATCAGCCACAAGGGTAGTAAAATCAAAAACACACATACAGTGGGGAGAACAAGTATTTGATACACTGCCGATTTTGCAGGTTTTCCCACTTACAAAGCATGTAGAAGTCTGTAATGTTTATCATAAGTACTCTTCAACTGTGAGTGACGGAATCTAAAACAAAAATCCAGAAAATCACATTGTATGATTTTTAAGTAATTCATTTGCATTTTATTGCATGACATAAGTATTTGATACATCAGAAAAGCAGAACTTAATATTTGGTACAGAAACCTTTGTTTGCAATTACAGAGATCATACGTTTCCTGTAGTTCTTGACCAGGTTTGCACACTGCAGCAGGGATTTTGGCCCACTCCTCCATACAGACCTTCTCCAGATCCTTCAGGTTTCGAGGCTGTCACTGGGCAATACGGACTTTCAGCTCCCTCCAAAGATTTTCTATTGGGTTCAGGTCTGGAGACTGGCTAGGCCACTCCAGGACCTTGAGATGCTTCTTACGGAGCCACTCCTTAGTTGCCCTGGCTGTGTGTTTCAGGTCGTTGTCATGCTGGAAGACCCAGCCACGACCCATCTTCAATGCTCTTACTGAGGGAAGGAGGTTGTTGGCCAAGATCTCGCGATACATGGCCCCATCCATCCTCCCCTCAATACGGTGCAGTCGTCCTGTCCCCTTTGCAGAAAAGCATCCCCAAAGAATGATGTTTCCACCTCCATGGTTGTACTCATCCTTCTTCTTCCTCCAAACACGGCGAGTGGAGTTTAGACCAAAAAGCTCTATTTTTGTCTCATCAGACCACATGACCTTCTCCCATTCCTCCTCTGGATCATCCAGGTGGTCATTGGAAAACTTCAGATGGGCCTGGACATGCGCTGGCTTGAGCAGGGGGACCTTGCGTGCGCTGCAGGATTTTAATCCATGACGGCGTAGTGTGTTACTAATGGTCTTTGAGACTGTGGTCCCAGCTCTCTTCAGGTCATTGACCAGGTCCGGCCGTGTAGTTCTGGACTGATCCCTCACCTTCCTCATGATCATTGATGCCCCACGAGGTGAGATCTTGCATGGTGCCCCAGACCGAGGGAGATTGACCGTCATCTTGAACTTCTTCCATTTTCTAATAATTGCGCCAACAGTTGTTGCCTTCTCACCAAGCTGCTTGCCTATTGTCCTGTAGCCCATCCCAGCCTTGTGCAGGTCTACAATTTTATCCCTGATGTCCTTACACAGCTCTCTGGTCTTGGCCATTGTGGAGGGGTTGGAGTTTGTTTGATTGAGTGTGTGGACAGGTGTCTTTTATACAGGTAACGAGTTCAAACAGGTGCAGTTAATACAGGTAATGAGTGGAGAACAGGAGGGCTTCTTAAAGAAAAACTAACAGGTCTGTGAGAGCCGGAATTCTTACTGGTTGGTAGGTGATCAAATACTTATGTCATGCAATAAAATGCAAATTAATTATTTAAAAATCATACAATGTGAGATTCCGTCTCTCACAGTTGAAGTGTACCTATGATAAAAATTACAGACCTCTACATGCTTTGTAAGTAGGAAAACCTGCAAAATCGGCAGTGTATCAAATACTTGTTCTCCCCACTGTACATCCTTTAAACCCCCTATGGTCCTTTGAGACCCCCCTTTCAAATTCACTGAGATATCTTCTTCTAGCCATGGTAGCCAAAATAATGGGCAACTGGAATACATTTTATACATGACTCTAAGCATGTTAATTGCTTATCAACTCAGGAACCACAACTGTGTGGAAGCACCTTCTCATTTACTAAAGCGTTTCCTTTATTTTGTCAGTTACCTGTATCTCTATATGAGCTACAGGCAGACAGTACCTTTCATATCTGACTTTTAAAGCCCACCTCTTTCCATGACAGGCTCTTCAGGTCCTTGTATTTCACAGAGTACAGCGCAATATGTTTGTTCTCCTCCTTCCTCCAGGAGACCTTGATATCCAGCTGTCTTGAATGGCGATTTAAGTGTACATTAGATGGGGGGCCGCATCGAACTGCAATATTAGGACAACAGAGGCGATGTGATAAAGTATCATTGTCATACAATATTTTGTATTTAACAATATACTGTATAAATAGGACTGGTCACAGCTTATTCTTGCTGTAAAGCCACAGGCCATCTATCACATAATGGAAGGGAATAGACGCATAGATGATTAACATAAACATACCCAATTGTTGAGGTGAACCACTGAAAACTGACTTTGTGCAGCTCTTCGGATCACTCTCGTCAAACACATGAGCCTCCAAGTAATGCTTTTTGGACAGATTATTAATAGTCTGAGATGTCCCTGATATGTTTGCATACATTTTGCAAGAGTTTTTCCTGTGAAGAATATCACATTGAATAGGATTTAGTATTTTATTTCAATAAATTATGGATATTTTTTGCCATTTTGTTTAGCCTACAGTGCACTCTAAACACAAACAATCAAATTATACAATACAACCACAGAGTTGACATACCTACTCATTCCAGGGTTTTTCTTTATTTTTGCTATTTTCTACATTGTAGAATAATAGTGAAGACATCGAAACTATGAAATAACACATGGAATCATGTGGGCAGTAGAATGGAACCTAGGGCGCCAGAACGTCCAGGACCGGCCCTGCAGTCCATCATTTCTTTAGAAATGAAGGTCAGTCAATACGGAACATTTCAAGAATTGAACGTTTCTTCAAGTGCAGTCGCAAAAACCATCAAGCGCTATGATGAAACTGGCTCTCATGAGGACCGCCACAGGAAAGGAAGACCCAGAGTTCCATCTGCTTCATTAGAGTTACCAGCCTCAGAAATTGCAGCCCAAATAAATGCTTCACAGAGTTCAATTAACAGACACATCTCAACATCAACTGTTCAGAGGAGACTGTGTGAATCAGACCTTCATGGTCGAATTGCAAAGAAACCATTACTAAAGGACAACAATAATAAGAAGAGAAACACGAGCAATGGACATTAGACCGGTGGAAATCGGTCCTTTGGTCCAATTTCTTTTTTTAACCCCATTTTCTTCCCAATTTCGTCATATCCAATTGGTAGTTACAGTCTTGTCCCATCGCTACAACTCCCGTTCCGTAATCCGGAGAGGCGAAGGTTGAGAGCCGTGCGTCCTCCGAAACACAACCCACCAAGCCGCACTGCTTCTTGACACAATGAACGCTTAACCCGGAAGCCAGCCGCACCAATGTGTCGGAGGAACCACCGTCCACCTGGCGACTGAGTCAACGTGCATGCGCTCAGCCCGCCACAGGAGATGCTAGAGCGCGATGGGACAAGGACAACCTGGCCGGCCAAACCCTCCCCTAACCAGGATGACGCTGGGCCAATTTTGCGTCGCCTCGTGGGTCTCCCGGTTGCGGCCGGCTGCGACACAGACGGGGCTCGAACCCGCATCTGTAGTAATGCAGCTTGCACTGCGATGCAGTGCCTTAGACCACTGCAACACTCGGGAGGCCCCCTTTGGTCCAAATTTGAGATTTTTGGTTCCAACCGCAGTGTCTTTGTGAGACGCAGAGTAAGT
The DNA here is from genome assembly GCA_023634145.1 of Thymallus thymallus. Lineage (NCBI taxonomy): Eukaryota > Metazoa > Chordata > Actinopteri > Salmoniformes > Salmonidae > Thymallus > Thymallus thymallus. The sequence goes on along the minus strand of CM042404.1, from coordinate 22,257,718 downwards.
GAACGGATGATCTCCGAAATATGTGGACCCACCGTGAAGCATGGAGGAGGAGGTGTGATGGTGTGGGGGTGCTTTGCTGGTGACACTGTCTGTGATTTATTTAGAATTCAAAGCATACTTAACCAGCATGGCTACCATAGCATTCTGCAGCAATACGCCATCCCATCTGCTTTGCGCTTATTGGGACTATCAGTTGTTTTTCAACAGGACAATGACCCAAAACACACCTCCAAGCTATATAAGGGCTATTTGACCAAAAAGGAGAGTGATGGAGTGCTGCATCAGATGACCTTGCCTCCACAGTCACCCGACCTCAACCCAATTTAGATGGTTTGGGATGAGTTAGACTGCAGAGTGAAGAAAAAGCAGCCAACTTAGCATATGTGGGTACTACTTCAAGACTGTTGGAAATGGATTCCAGGTGAAGCTGGTATATATTCTACAAGTGTCTGGAACAGACAAAATATTTCCATATGATTCCATGTGTTATTTCATAGTTTGGATGTCACTGTTACTCTGTCACTGTTATTCTACAATGTAGAAAATTGTAAAAGATAATGAAAAACCCTTGAATGAGTAGGTGTCCAAACTTTTGACTGGTACTGTACATTAAATAACAGTGTTCTATTTAATTCTGTTGATACAACTTACTGTTCTATAATGAGGGTGTATCTGTGTGTTTGGTAGACAGTGTGCTTTCTAGGTGTCCACTCACATTCCCAGCCAATCATACTTAAGCCCAGAGGTACAAAGCAAACTAATTCACGGACTCCCTCTGAAAATAAAGGTTCAAAAGAGCAACTAGATAGTCACAAATAAATTTTATCAACCCTCTCAAGTGCATCTGAACAAAATCTTAGAAATTGGAATGGTTCTGTCATTACCTTGGGATGCGACACAGTGTCCATAACATGAAGAGATATTCTTGGACCTACAGGTCACTGAAATGTACAGTATTGTCAATGCATCATGTAACATTTCATGATGTGACACCATAAATTAATAGAACAAATAACAGATACTATGTCAAAATATAAATGACACGTTTTCCAAGACTCTCTTTAGATACTAGTTACGCTGTATACAGTGGTGCTATAATGACTTTGTACAAAGGAAACATTGTTACTGTAACAGCACTACCGCATAAATTGTGTTGTGCTTTTACCATAGCCTCCAGACAAAACTTACAGGAACATGGTTCCACACCCATGTCCTTTGGGTGCCTATTCTAATGCCTAAAATAAGATCAGCTTTGTTGCATAAATCATGCAAGGTGTTGATGGGTCAATTAAAACTAATGTTGGGGAAGCTACTTTGAAATCACAGTTTACCAAACTACCAATTACTTCACACTAGAAGAAGTTTAGCTACACTAAAGCTACCCTTAACATAAATATAGTTTACTTAACTAAAACTACTTTGAAAAAAGTAGTTCATTACATCCCAGCTACTTCGGGAAAAATTATAATATCTCAATCTGAAATGTCATAAAATACAAATTGCAAGAACAGACCACTCTGGGTTGAAGTGTTCACTAAATATGTAATTTAGCCTATTAATAAAGATAAAAAACTATATTTCAAGTGAGAATTAAGCAGGTCTGATGCCGAAAAAGGAAGAAAACTATAGCCTATTTCACCCATATTTTATTCTCTTTTTGCAAAAAAGGAATAGGTAGTTCCAGTAGTTAGCTACACCACTAACAAAAAAAAACCCACTTTACATACGTGTATATATATATATATATGCACTATATACAGTATATACAGTTGAAATCGGAAGTTTACATACACTTAGGTTGAAGCCATTAAAACTCATTTTTCAACCACTCCACAGATTTCATGTTAACAAACTATAGTTTTGGCAAGTCGGTTAGGACATCTACTTTGTGCATGACACAAGTAATTATTCCAACAATTGTTTACAACCAGATTATTTAACTTATAATTCCCTATATCACAATTCCAGTTGGTCAGAAGTTTACATACACTAAGTGTCAGGCTCTGGCCATAGAGAAGCCTCTTGCTTCTCTATGTGGCCATGGTCAGAGTCTGACAGTTCTATGGTTTATACATCTGTGTAGCATTTTGTGTTGGATCCCTAATTAGAGGCAGCTGCGACGCATTGTCTCTAATTAGGGATCCTACTTATGTTTGTTTGTCCCACACCATGGTGTGGTTCATTATCTACATGCCAGAGAAAGTAAGTGTGTTTCCGTTGGTGTTATCATTGTTCATTTGTATAGTTCGTCATTTTGAGCATATCCTTTATTAAAAGGGATGTCGAAACTATTACTGCACTGCGCCTTGGTCTGTCCAAACACCCACTCATGACACTAAGTTGACTGTGCCTTTAAACAGCTTGGAAAATTCCAGAAAATGTCATGGCTTTAGAAGATTCTGATAGGTTAATTTACATAATTTCAGTCATTTGGAGGTGTACCTGTGGATGTATTTCAAGGCCTACCTTCAAACTCGGTGCCTCTTTGTTCGACATCATGGGAAAATCAAAAATAATCAGCCAAGACCTCAGAAAAAAAATTGTAGACCTCCACAAGTCTGGTTCATCCTTGGGAGCAATTTCCAAACGCCTGAAGGTACCACGTTCATCTGTACAAACAATAGTATGCAAGTATAAACACCATGGGACCACGAAGCCATCATACCGCTCAGGAAGGAGACGCGTTCTGTCTCCTAGAGATGAACGTACTTTGGTGCGAAAAGTGCAAATCAATCCCAGAACAACAGCAAAGGACCTTGTGAAGATGCTGGAGGAAACGGGTACAAAAGTATCTATATCCACAGTAAAACGAGTCCTATATCGACATGAAACAACAATAGAACTGTTTGGCCATAATGACCATTGTTATGTTTGGAGGAAAAAGGGGGAGGCTTGCAAGCCGAAGAACACCATCCCAACTGTGAAGCACGGCGGTGGCAGCATCATGTTGGGGGTGCTTTGCTGCAGGAGGGACTGGTGCACTTCACAAAATAAATGGCATCATGAGGAAGGAAAATTATGTGGATATATTGAAGCAACATCTCTAGACATCAGTTAGTAAGTTAAAGCTTGGTCACAAATGAGTCTTCCAAATGGACAATGATCCCAAGCATACTTCCACAGTTGTGGCAAAATGGCTTAAGGACAACAAAGTCAAGGTATTGGAGTGGCCATCACAAAGCCCTGACCTCAATCCTATATAAACTTTGTGGGCAGAACTGAAAAAGCGTGTGCGAGCAAGGAGGCCTACAGTTACACCAGTTCTGTCAGGAGGAATGGGCCAAAAGTGACCCAACTTATTGTGGGAAGCTTGTGGAAGGCTACGTGAAATGTTTGACCCAAGTTAAACAATTTAAAGGCAATGCTACCAAATATTAATTGAGTGCATGTAAACTTCTGACCCACTGGGAATGTGATAAAAGAAATAAAAGCAAAAATATTCTGGCATTTTACATTCTTAAAATAAAGTGGGGATCCTAACTGACCTAAGAGAATGGATTTTTACTAGGATTAAATGTCAGGAATTGTGAAAAACTGAGTTTAAATGTATTTGGCTAAGGTGTATGTAAAATTCTGACTTCAACTGTACTGTATATATCCATGCCTTTGCATTTATGTTTTGTTTTTAACAGTGTTTTGTCTGGAAACCATTATTTAAGAATAGTTCAAACATACCTGGAGAACCTTGGAGAGGGGAAGAGAGTGTTGTAAAATATTCAAAGAGAACACCTAAAAAGAAAAGAGACAGCAGTTAGTCGAAACATATAATCGAACATCATCATCATTCCTGGGACACCTGATTACTCAGTGTGAGATATGCTGAGAGGAAGAGTATAGAATGAGAAAACAGTTAAAAGGACATAAACTACAACAACCTCATTGACATACAGTAAATAGGGGAATGGAGGATGGAATACACCATGTGGTGGAAATGTTGATTTCTTAAATGTATTCTTTAGACTTTTACAGAATAACAGATGTGGATATTTAAACATTTTCGTAAAAAATTTTAAACACAAAATTATAAGAAAAGTACTTACCAAAGAGGAAATAGGGCAGAGGTTTGTGTCGAAAATGCATTGTTGGTCTTTGTGTCTAATAGAATAGAGCTCCAAGTCACAGCATCAAATTCATAGCCATATTTTATGTCTCTGCCTGGTTTTGTGTCCGACAGCCAAGAAGGTCTGTGTGGTTTTGAAGTGACTTCATGAGCGGTAGCTAGCCATTCTTTATGTGTGCTCACCACCCACGCACGCAAGCCCACAGAGAGAGAGAGCAAGAGAGAGGAAGAGAAAGCTAATGTAATACAAGAGTATTTCTAGTCTACTTTGGCAGCCTACTCTTCAGGTTCTTCTAAGTTTCCTCTAGATAATCAGTTGTGATGATCAATACCCTGAAATGGCTATCGACCTTACAGAACAATAGTTTCACTTCTTGAAATTGTATATAGAGATGCTGCCATGTCTACTTCATTAATATTTCATGTATAGTTTATGATGTTTACAGATAGTCTTTCTTTGTTTTTCCAATGACAGGAAGGAAATATATTAAGATTTGGTTATTTTTTATATAACAATTATTATTTTTTAAATCCAGATAGATGGACATTTTACACTAAAATTCTTTGAGAAATATTAATACATTGGAATTCCTTCCTCATGAGAAGTCCTTTAAATGACATGCGATAAATAAATAAATCAACCAACCAATAAAAGACAGCTGTACACCATCACTATACCAATCCTCATAACAGGTTTGTAGAGCGAAGCATATTTATCCTCATTCAATCTGCTTGTGTAAGGGCTGGGTTGTGGTTAGGTCGTTGACTCCCACCAGGGGGAGTAAAAGAGAGCCACAATCCAGTCCTCACATCAGTGAGGGAATATTAATGATCCCCAATCAGAGACAGCTGTATAGAGTTGGTCTCTGATTGGGGATAGTATTTAGCCATCCTTCACATCCACCTGTGTGTGGATCATTGTCAGTGTCAGTCTGCTTGTTGAGCCAGAACGTAAGTAACTCTGTTTTGTTTGTAGTCGTTTTGTTTTCACTCTCCTTGTTTATTTGTAAATGCTTCGTGAGAACATCTCATTCAAATAAAAAGGATGTCACTCCACGATCGCTCCGTATATTGTCCCTTAACTCCGCACCGTGACAGCTTGTTGAAGCTTTGTATTTTATGCCTTTCCCACATTCTCACAATAGTCTTACGTACCCATAATACAGTATGGTGCATCTGTTATATTATGGTGTTTTCGATGCACAGAATCTAACTGGATGAGGCATACTCTTCTCTATTCAGAACAAATTACTTGTATGAACTCAGTGTGACTCAGACAAAGAAATACATAATATCACAAGTTTCAGCTATTTTAAGTATTTCTGACAAGTTCTCTCTGCTATCAAGGAATTGTATTTGCAATTCTCTGAAAAACAACAAATACCCACTTTTTGGGTTAATAACACAACACTGTCACGACTTTGCACAGAACTTTGCAGGGGCAGGTGCTCAAAGTGAACAACAAAAACATTTACAAGCTTAGTCATAATTCAACAAATATTTTTTTGCATAGGCCTTTATTTTCTGCAAAAAACATCCCACTCTAAGCAAGCTACCTAGCCTACTAATTCTGGGAGTCTTTTGGGACATTAGGCTGATGTGGGAGTCCCAATGTCAGCCTAATGTCCCAACGGACTCCCAGAAAGTGTTGCGTTGAAGCTAGCTTACTGCTCACAGAGAGAAAATAGGGGAGGGCTATCAGCTGATCATAGCGAATGTAGATTATGTAAATCAGCTAACTAGTTAGCTAGCTAACTGTTAGATAACCTTTTGTAACAATTTAACTCTTTACCTGTGATTGGAGTTTGGTCTGCTGCAACATATGCGTTATATGCCTACTGAAAAACAGTCAAATTGAAGTCTTTCCTATCCTATCCCTGAGACGACCATAAAGGAGCCACTTCTATGTTCTATGTACACCCTCACTGTACTTCATGTATGTTCCCTTTTTGTTTCCCTTTAATGTATTGTTAATATAGATCTGTTTCTTGTGCTGTGAGAATGCATGTTTGATTTTTTTTTTTTTAAATCGATTTAACAGGTTCTCCTGTGTGGCCATTCTTTGGCTGTTTTGAATTGAATTTATTTTGGGTAACAGACATATGGAACAAAATGTACAATGTGGACCCAGAGGATATCACTTGAAAGTATTAATTAAAACGCTCGTTTCCAAAGTGGTCCTCGATGGTTTTGTCTGGTATTTTGAAGCTAAAACATGAGCATGCCCTACCGATGGTCGTTGCTTGGTAGGATCAGCTATTAGTCCCAATCTTGATTCCAGTCAGTTGAGAAGGGGAGATATATTATCACTTTTATATCATACTTTCCATTAGTATGTCATCTAACTAAACTGGGGTTTCCTATAAGAGCAGATCACATACTAAGGTTCTGAGAAAACCTCAACTTTCACACATCAGACATTTCCCTGTATAGTGTGCTCTACTCTCATTGTAAACTCAAACACTGCTGCACCCCTATCTAAAAATGGCGGTCCCTGACCAGCAAGTAATAATATACCAGAAGAGAGGACTCTCGCGAGTTACACATTGAAACTAAACTGATTTCTGAAAAATTTCCCACCAAAATACTCTCCTTATCAACCTGGAAATCAGTGTCATGCGTGGGTGATCAAAAGATCCAGTAGCAACATAAGTGAGTTGTTGCTATACCTTTAGAAACTTCTTGTTTTTCTTGAGTACAGGATATCATAAGCTTCTGAATAGTTATGACAGCTCACTTTGAAGTGTTCACCATAATGCCAATGTTTTTAAGAGAGCATGGTAATCTTCATGATGGAACCTGTGAAATCTTCCTAATGACCGTAGTTAGTTAGTCATTTCATTTTTTTCAATGGTGGAGAGAGTATGATTAAACTGTAAAACCAAAGTGTGATTCAAAATGGAGTGAACATGGTAAGACAATCATGTCCAATCAATTGAATTTACCACAGGTGGACTCCAATCAAGTCGTAGAAGTATCTCAAGGATGATCAATGGAAACAGGATGCACCTGAGCTCAATTTCGAGTCTCATAGCAAAGGGTCTAAATACTTACGTAAATAAGGTATTTCCGTTTTGTATTTTTAATACATTTGCAAACCTGTTTTCACTGTCATTATGGCGTATTGTGTGTTTTTTTTTTTTAGAATTCTTTATTTTCTTTCAATTTGTGTCCAATTAAGAGGCCGGCAGGTAGCCTAGCATTTAGAGCGTTGGGTGAGTAACCAAAAGGTTGCTTGTTCAAATTCCCAAGCTGACAAGTTGAAAATGTGTCCTTGAGCAAGGCACTTAACCCTTATTTGCTCCAGGGGCTGACCCTGTAGGTAGGCCGTCATTATAAATAAGAATTTGTTCTTAACTGACTTGCCTAGTTAAATAATGGTTAAATATAAAATATATAAATACAAAAATCAACATGGTGAGGCGAGTTCCTAATCTTGACTAATCAATGACCTTACTTGATCAATCAAGTACAAGGGAGGAGTGAAAACCCGCCGACACTCGGCCCTCCAGGAATTGAGTTGAACACCCCTGTGCAAACTGGTCCCTATCACTCATACTGTGTTTTGCATTATTCTCTTGGTTGATACTACCCCCTAGTGGACAACATGATAGCACAAATGTCAACAAGCAGACCATTGAGCATTGCACCATAACACCATATTCAATATGACAGGGGGTCAGTCCTCAGAAAGGGGGGATCACAGGTAAATTGAAAATATTATACTATGGCTTCAATAAATACAACTACATGGATTTTACTGAAATGTAAGTGTCTAATTAAAACCAAATCTAAACGATATCGTTGAGTTGTTATGATCCTAAGCACCAAAAGGGGTACATTACAACAAGCCATTGCAGGATCTTTGCCTCAGCAGTGTAAGTGTTTGCCTGCAGAAATCATTAGCGTGGAAACTAATGGTATTAGAAAATGATATTAGGTTCTGTGTACTTTCCACATGATAAGAGTCTACCCACTGTAAACAGATGTCAGTTCAATGTCTAGTTTCGGTTTCTGGGGAAATTTTTATTATGCTAATTAGGTTTCTGCAGGGGCGCAGACATTGACCTTAAGGGGTTAAGGGTGTAGTCATAAGTCTTAGAACTGTTTCTAGAAAAGTGTATCTGTCCTGTCCTACCTGTTTTGTTTATGCAAATATTACACAAACCACCAAACTCACAATACTCAATAATCTCATTCTAAAGCAGAGGTCTGCCAACTCCCCTCTGTTGAAAGGTGAAACTCTCACGAACACATACAGTACCAGTGAAAAGTTTGGACACACCTACTCATTCCAGGGCTATTTGACCAAGAAGGAGAGTGATGTGTCAGATGTCCTGGCCTCGACAATCACCAGACCTCAACCCAATTGAGGTGGTTTGGGATGAGTTGGACTGCAGAGTGAAGGAAAAGCAGCCAACAAGTGCTTAGCATGTGGGAACTCCTTCAAGACTGTTGGAAAACCATTCCAGGTGAAGCTGGTTGAGAGAATGCCAAGAGTGTGCAAAACTGTCATCAAGGCAAAGTGTGGCTATATATATATGCATACTCTCAGATATATATATCTCAGATATATTTTTTTTGTTTAACATTTATGGGTTACTACATGATTACATATGTATTATTTCATTGTTTTTATGTCTTCACTATTATTCTACAATGTAGAAAATAGTAAAAATAAAGAAAAACCCTTAAATTAGTAGGTGTGTCCAAACTTTTGACTGGTACTGTATATTCCCAGTGAAGGCAAAGAACCTTGATGTGTTCAATCCCTACCCCAGACTGTAATGTGTATTTCAGCAAACCGCTAACAAAAAAAAAAAAAGGGATTCTTTATCAATTTATTAAGGTAAGCAAATTTGATTATTTAATTCAAATATGATGCCAGTCATATGATAAACTATTTGCTAGCAAGATAAAGTTGTATTAGAATATGAGCACCATTTGTAGCTAGCATACTAGACAGGGGCAAGGCTACTCTAACTCTTACAAATAAACATTATTTTTTATTATGGAATGGAAGACTGTTGCTAACCTCTGTTGAATGCATGTGATCAGGGGTGCCGTATGGGGGGAAACATTAGGACGATTCTAAGGGCCTGTGACTGACAGGGGCCCTAAACAATTATTAGAACATTAGGTAAAGTTTTTTTTTTTAAATATTAAATTATTAACCTATCATCATTAATATAATATTTTATTTACAATGTACTAATAAAACAAATGGTTTCTTTTTATTTTCTTGTTTCCAAAAATCTGGCTTCCAAAAACGAAAAGAAAGAAAAGAACAATAGGAGAAGGTGGGTGTAGTCCGTGAGTGGTGGAAATTAACCTGTTAGCTTAGTCCATAGTGAAATACTTTTGCTCCCTAAACATTAGTTACTTAATATCTTTAGTTACTTAATACCCCCCCCCCCCCCCTCTTGGTCTCCTGAATGCAATTTGTAAGATGCAGCTGCAAAGCATTTTTGGAGAAGTGTGCATTGCTTTACGTATATTTTGCACACTGCCTGTGACTGTTGCTGGTGGCGAGAGAGCTTTCAGTAAGCTAAAACTGATAAAACTATTTGAGGTCCACTATGTCCCAGGACAGGCTTTGCAGTCTTGCCATGATGTCCATTGAAAGTCAGTTAGCTAGAAAGCTGGACTTCAAAGACTTGATCAGTGACTTTGCTAGCAAGGAGGCTCGGCTCTTGGTGAGTAAGGCTGAGCAAGGGCCAGTGATAACTGTTAAATTGGATCACTACACACAAGATGCGTCGGAGTCAGTGACAGAATTCAGAACATGGGCCGTTCTTACAGTGTACTCGCAAGTCGAACCGTAGGATAAATAAAGGGGGCATATAAGCAGACAATGAAAGCTCTTACAATATCCGATGATTACATTTCTCTAAAACAGGTTATAGGCTACACCAAGTCAGAACAGTAGGCGAAATTAAGAGGTGAAAATAGACTCAATTATTAGGCTGAGGGCTACTATAGTATACATATACTCTGGCATCCTATATAATTTATGAAGCAGTGTAACAGTTTTGCTTCAGTCCCTCTCCTAGCCCTTACCTGGGCTCAAGCCAGGGACCCTCTGCACACATTGACAACAGTCACCTTCGAAGCATTGTTAACCATCGCTCCACAAGATCCAAGGCTCTTGATGAGAAAGTGAAACAACAACTTCAAGGTCTCAGAGCGAGTGACATCACAGATTGAAATGCTACAAGTGCGCACTGCTAACTAGCTAGCCGTTTTACACCGGTTACGGCAGCATGAGACATTTTTTTGGTGCTGGAACAGGAAAGTGGCGTGGCGGTCCTTCGTGGGCAAATTTTGTCATCAAAGAGAAAGATGCCAGATTTACAATTCCGAGTTGAATGACCGTTCAAAACATTTTTTCCCAGCTTGAGCTGTTTATTCCCGACTTCCCAATTGCAATGCTTGCAGTTGTCCACTATCACCGATTCCTTACAAACCACTCATTGTTGAATTTGCGATCTACAAATTGTTGTTTAATGTTTATGTCCAATGGCCGATGAGCACCAATACATTTTATCTACATTTTCTCTTCATTATTTCTGTTCATATGACAAAGATTAGCCAGTAGACTTGATTCATGATGATGACTGCTAGCTAAGTTTGTGAAAGTAAGATGTTGACATGATCAGTCCAATCAAAGCTAGTGTACATAAAACGTGATTTGACGTCCTTTCTGTGGCCAATGACCTTGAGCCTTCTTGGAAGGGCACTTCTAATGTAACTCTATGGCAGGACCCAAAGGGCTAGTATTTTTTATATCTACCCTTACTAAGGATTTAGACTCGGCGGTCCCCATGAGTGACAGAACACTGAGCCAATCACATTTTTTTTTTTACATTGTTTGCGAACTGATATGTGCCCCACCTGCCCTGAATGACGGGTAGCCACCGACTGTATGTCTGCATAGCATTTTGTCTTAATTTTGCCAGATTAATTTGTGCTTATTTCTGAAGATTAACACATTTATTTCTGAGAATTAACTCATTTATTTCTGAAGATGAACTTTTGCTCCTTTTTTCTTCTTCTCAGGAACCAGCCGGGCAACAACCCATTCTGTAATGTTCCATAAAGATGTCAGCCAGAGTTTGACGTGAGCAATCATTCAAACAAAGAGATGCTTCCCTGGACACTAGTGCATATTTCCAAACTATGTTAGCATATAATGTCAATAATAATAATCTTAAAACCATGATGGTATTCTTTTCTTCATTATTTCATGGTTTATTATATTATATTCTTAGCTAAAAGTGGCGCCGGTGAAGATGGCTGCCGTTCTACAGGCGCTTAACCAATTGTGCTACTATGTGAGTTGACGGGTTTCAAGCTTTGTCAGCAAGATAGAACAGTGGCCTCTGGCAAGACAAGGAGCGGCGGTCTATGTATATTTGTAAACAACAGCTGGAGCCTGAGGTAGAGTATCTCATGACAAGCTGTAGACTACACTATTTATCAAGAGAGTTTTCATCAATATTTTTCTTAGCTGTCTATATACCTCCACAAACTTCTAAATGAGCTCTCTACGGCCATAAGTAAACAGGAAAATGCTCATCCAGAGGCGGCGCTCCTAGTGGCCGGGGACTTTAATGCAGGGAAGTTCAAATTCGTTCTACCTCATTTATATCAGCATGTTAAATGTGCAACCAGAGGGAAAAAACCTCTAGACCAGTAGTTCTCAAAGTGGGGTCCGCAAAAAAATTATATTTTAAGTGCGTATATACTGTAGATGCGTCCATTGCGTCCATTACTCCCACCCACGTTAGCTTTGGGCCAATAGGAACTTTAAAATGATTGTGACACATCAAGTCAATCTGTCATGAATTAATCACTTCACTCAAGCCGCAACAAACCGTTATTGTTGCTGCTTAGCTTGGCTTATGAAGTTATTAGTGAAGCGAGCATGGAGAAATATCTGAGGCAGTCAACCTCGTTAAGGGATGCTAGGCCCATACTAGCCAAATCAAGAAAATATGACAGTTATATCCAATATGTTTTTATTGAAAACAGCGACGGGAGACCAAAACGCGTCATATGTCTTAAGGTGCTAGCTAACGAAGCCAGCTAAGCTAAAGCGACATTTGATCACAAAGCACAGGGAATATAAGGACAAAACAAAATAATTTTTCCTTAGAAAGAGCGAGGAATACACCTGCCAGAAAACACAGATGGTGACCCTGGCCACAACTTCCGAGAAAGCACAGAAGGCTTCCTATTTGATGGCTCAACGGATTGCAAAAAGTAATAAGCCACACACAATTGGACAAGAACTCATACTTACAGCGGCAGTTAAAATCTGTGAAGTTATGCTCGGGACAGAAGCAGCTAATAAACTGAAAGCAGTACCTCTCTCAAATGACACCGTGAGGAGGAGAATTGAAGAACTCTCGGCTGACATTGTCACAGCTACTGGATAGATTGCGTACCTGTGAAATATTTTCTATTCAGTTGGACGAATCTACAGACATAGCTGGTGCGGCTCAGTTGATCGTTTTGGTTTTTGGCCCTACCTCTCACATGAGTATCCTGAACTCACTTCCGAGGCAATGAGAATATTGCTACCCTTTCCTACCACATACCTCTGAGTCATCATTCTCAACTTTGACTGCAATGAAGACTAAGTACAGAGCTCGTTTGCATGTGGAGAACGATCTGAGAGTCTGCCTGTCATCCATCCCTCCAAGAGTGGATGAACTGTGTAGTGAGAGACAGGCTCACCCATCTCATTAGGATGAGCTCATCACGCGAGTTATTGTGAACTGTGTGAAATAAGAATGTGATGTATAGCCTTAATGTACAAAATGTTTTAAAGTAATAGGTTGAATTACTATGATGTGTTCTGTAACACTGTTGATAACTTCTCTTATGATTTGTTCAGAGCTTTTTGCCAATAATTTGAATAAGGAGCAATATTTAAAAAAAGTTGAAACACATTATACTGGTAATTTTAAATGCTAGGCTAGCTACTGTTCATTTTCCGAAAGTTGTTAAGAAAAATGACTTAAAGTATGAATGCTGTCAAGTTGAGTCCAAATGCAATTTGAATAAAATTACTCTTTTTAAAAGTATATAAGTGATATTGAAATGTGTTTCTGTTTATCACTATGAAACAGGTCTGAATTATTTAGGTTGAAATGTTTTAAAATTCAAATAGTTCCAATGGCATCTAAGACTACAAATGGTAGTAAGCATATGCTTAATCAGTATTTAGATTATAAGGGGCTCCTTGGAAAATGTTCTTCCCTGTAAGGGGTCTCTGGCGCAAAAAAGTTTGAGAACCCCTGCTCTAGACCACCTTTACTCCACCCACAGAGACGCGTACAAAGCTCTCCCTCGCCCTCCATTTGGCAAATCTGAGCATAATTCTATCATCCTGATTCCTGCTTACAAGCACAAACTAAAGCAGGAAGCACCAGTGACTCAGTCAATAAGAAAGTGGTCAGATGAAGCAGATGCTAAGCAACAGGACTGTTTTGCTAACACAGAATGGAATAGGTTCTGGGATTCTTCCGATGGCATTGAGGAGTACACCACAACAGTCACTGGCTTCATCAATAAGTGCATCAATGACATCGTCCCCACAGTGACCGTATGTACATACCCCAACCAGAAGCCATGGATTACAAGCAACATCCGCAATTGGCTAAAGGGTGGAGCTGCCGTTTTCAAGGAGCGGGAAATCCCGCTATGCCCTCCGATGAACCATCAAACAGGCAAAGCGTCAATACAGGACTAAGATTGAATCGTACTACACCGGCTCCGACGCTCGTCGGATGTGGCAGGGCTTGAAAACTATTATAGACTACAAAGGGAAACACAGCCGCCAGTGACACGAGCCTACCAGACGAGCTAAATTACTTCTATGCTCGCTTCGAGGCAAATACTGAAACATGCATGAGAGCATTAGCTGTTCTGGAAGACTGTGTGATCATGCTATCTGTAGCCGGTGTGAGTAACAGGTCAACATCCACAAGGCCGCAGAGCCAGACGGATTACCTGGACATGTACTCCTAGCATGTGCTGACCAACTGGCAAGTGTCTTCACTGACATTTTCAACCTGTCCCTGACTGAGTCTGTAAAACCAACATGTTTCTGTTTCAAGCAGACCAACAGTCCCTGTGCCCAAGAATACTAATGTAACCTGCCTAAATGACTACCGACCCGTAGCACAAGTGCTTTGAAAGGCTGGTCATGGCTCACATCAACACCATTATCCCAGAAACCCTAGACCCACTCCAATTTGCATACCGCCCCAACAGATCAACAGATAATGCAATCTCTATTGCACTCAACACTCCCTTTCCCACCTGGACAAAAGGAACACCTATGTGAGAATGCTATTCATTGACTACAGCCTTCAACACCATAGTGCCCTCAAAGCGCATCACTAAGCTAAAGACCCTGGGACTAAACACCTCCCTCTGCAACTGGATCCTGGACTTCCTGATGGGCCGCCCCCAGGTGGTAAGGGTAGGTAACAACACATCCACCACTCTGATTGTCAACACGGGGGCCCCTCAGGGGTGTGTGCTCAGTCCCTTCCTGTACCCCCTGTTCACTCATGACTGCATGGCCAGGCACGACTCCAACACCATCATCAAGTATGCGGATGACACAACAGTGATCACCGACAACGATGAGACAGCCTATAGGAAGGAGGTCAGAGACCTGGCCGTGTGGTGCCAGGACAACCTCTCCCTCAACAAGACAAAGGAGATGATTGTGGACTACAGGAAAAGGAGGACTGAGCACACCCCCATTCTCATCGACGGGGCTATAGTGGAGCAGGTTGAGAGCTTCAAGTTCCTTGGTGTCCAAATCACCAACAAACTATCATTGTCTAAACACACTAAGACAGTCGTGAAGAGTGCACGACAAAGCCTATTTCCCATCAGGAGACTGAAAAGATTTGGCATGGGTCCTCAGATCCTCATAAGGTTATACAGCTGCACCATCGAGAGCATCCTGACTGGTTGCATCACTGCCTGGTATGGCAACTGCTCGGCCTCCGATCGCAAGGCACTACAGAGGGTAGTGGGTACGGCCCAGTACATCACTGGGGCCAAGCTTCCTGCCATCCAAGACCTCTATACCAGGCGGTGTCAGAGGAAGGCCCCAAAAATTGTCAAAGATTCCAGCCACCATAGTCATAGATTTTCTCTCTGCAACCACACAGTAAGCGGTTCCCGGAGCACTAAGTCTAGGTCAAAAAGGCTTCTTAACAGCTTCTACCCCCAAGCCATAAGACTCCTGAATATCTAATCAAAGGGACATCAGACCCCTTTTTTACACTACTGCTACTCTGTTTATCATCTATGCAGTCACTTTAACTCTATATTACCTCAATTTGTCACGAGTGGGTGTAGAGAGAGACCAAGGAGCAGCGCAGTGATAGTTCGACATGTTTGTTTATTAACATAAACTATACCTTGTCAGAACTTATACAAATACAATAAAGACTTTCTTATAAAACAGAAGAGATAGAATTAACGTGAACACACGTTTGCCTGTGACTTGAAATAATGACCCACACACAGGTGGATGTGTGGGGAGCCTAAATACAATCCCCAATCAGAGACAACCCTGTACAGCTGTCTCTGATTGAGGATTGTGACTTCCCCTAGTTAGGGTGTGAGGGCTCGACTGTGGTTCTACCACTCCCCTTATTGGGAGTAAGGTCTAACCACAGCCAAACCCTCACACAATTATCTCGACTAAACGGTGCCCTCGCACACTGACTCTGTACCGGCACCTCTGTTACGCCATCCCAAGATGGCGTAACAGTGCGGACGTGTTTATTTGTTTGTCCCGTCTCATGTCCCGTGTAAATAGTTTGTAATTAGTCTGTATTTCCATATATTTTATTCTCTATTGTGTTATTGACTGTACGTTTGTTTATTCTCATGTGTAACTCTGTGTTGTTTTTAGTTGTACTTCTTTGCTTTGTCTTGGCCAGGTCGCAGTTGTAAATGAGAACTTGTTCTCAACTGGCCTACCTGGTTAAATAAAATCAATAAAAAAATATAGCCTCGATATTGTTATTTTACTGCTGCTGTTTTATTATTTGTTACTTTTATTTTCAATGTTGTATTTTTAACTTATTTTCTTAACTTCTTAAAGCATTGTTGGTTAAGGGCTTGTAGGTAAGCATTTCACTGTAAGGTCTACACCTGTTGTATTCGACGCATGTAACAAATACAATTTTATTTGACTATTCATTTGTAGTAGCCATATTTCATAAATGGCACCCTACAGGGTTCTTTATGGAACCAGTTCTAGTTCAGTGAAGAAGAACCCTTGGGGTTCTATATAGAACTTGAAGGTGTTCCATATATGAAGCAAGCGATAGAACCCTTTTTGTTTCTTTTGTATATGGAACCTTTTTTTTTATAATAGTGGATTCACAGCATGTGTAGGTGCAAACCTGTAACGGTAGCTGATTCTAGGCTGTTAACACCCACGACTAAGCCCCAAAGGCTTCAGAAAGCCTTCTTTCCCTTTACTAGAATTACCCCAGTGTTTTACACAAAAGGCTCAGATTTTTCTGTTTCCATTTAAGCGGACCAGCACCTGTGTCTCGTGGGGCCATGGCTCCAGCGGACCTACTCTGGCAAGGCCTGGGTACTTTTCAGCTCATTTACATAACAGTGGCTAACATAAACTCAAAGCAAGTCTTGAATGATGCAGAGGTTGTTGATTCTGCTCGCCACAAGTCTTTAGTCAGGGGTTCCTAAAAAATGTTTCGGCCCGCGACCCAATTTTGATATACAAAAGACATTTACGACCCAATCATTTAAAAATCAAGTGATGTAATCAAAGGGCAATGTTTACTTTTTTCAATGGAGCTACGACGGTACTTTTGACAGTATTTAAATCTGAAGGAAGTATGGTCTAAAGTGACTGAAATGCATCAGAAAGGTATTTGGAAGTTCATCAGGCAAAGGAAGAAAGCAGAAACAGATAATTTTATTACAACTGCGTCTATCGGCTATCAGGGGTTACTGGCGTAACCCTGATTCTATGAACCACGAACAATTTTATTAATTTTTATTTCAGAGTTTCTCTTGCACTTTTGATGTAAACACAATAACACTAGAGCCCACATTAACATAAAACACTGGCAACACCCTTGTGCGGGGGTCTAAATGGAAAAGCCCCCCCATAAGCCATATACCAATTAATTAATATGCCTTGCGACCGTGATATAGCCTATAGGCCTGATGGTTGAGATAAATTCAACCACACCTTTTTTTTTCTTTCACAAAGCCGGATAGCAACATCTGTCCAGTGAAGTGCACAAAGCCTATTGCATGTACAGTAACAGACAGACAGTTACATGACCTACAGCATGGTCAAGCAAGTTAATGTTTCCGACATTTACGGACCACTAAACAACTATTGATTTAGAACCACAGAGAGTTACCGCAAGTTGCAGGAGCAACCATTTCAACTTCAACATTTCAACATCATCCCCACCTGTTTTGAGCCTCACATTTCTAGCAAAAAATTATAATATATTTTTTTGGGGGGGGGCTTGCCTGTTTTGCATGTTATTTTGCCAGTAATACGTGTCACATATCAGTTTGCAAACAATGTAAAAAAAACACATTCATCATTGAGTTAATAAAGCTTTATACAAACATGGTCTCTTTTTTGTATTCTTGAGTAAGGCAGCTCCAAAATGCAGGTGTTTCAGCCGAGCTCAGTGCTTTCTATGGTGGTGGGGCAAGCCAGCAGAAAATAGCATTGTACCATGATTGGCTCAGTGTTCTGTCACTCATGGGGACATTACGTAACCGCCAAGTCTAAATCCTTAGTAAGGGTAGACATAAAAAATTCTAGCCCTTTGGGTCCTGCCATAGAGTTACATTAGAAGTGCCCTTCCAAGAAGGCTCAAGGTCAATGGCCACAGATAAAATTACGTCAAATCACGTTATATCTACAGTAGCTCTGATTGGACAGTAGCTCTGATTGGACAATCTACTAGCAAATCCTTTTTAATGCTTGTCATATGAAGGGAAATTATAGATAAAATGTATTGGTGCTCATCGGCCATTGGACATGAATATTACACAACAAGTTGGAAATTGCAAATTCAACCATGAGTGGTTTGGAAGGAATCGTGACAGTGGCTAACTGCAAGCATTGCAACATTGCAACTAAATGAGCTCAGACTGATTACAAAATTTACCCACGAAGGACCGCTGTGCCAACTTCCTGTTCAAGTGAGCACATCACAACAAGGTGAGTCCAAAAATGTCTTATATGCTGCTGCATAAATGATGTAATATGCCAGGGAGATATGTGGGCTGTAGCTAAGAAAGTAAATGCATGTTGTGTAGTAAGCTGTTAGTAGCCTATGTGCCTCACCCTGATAATTTGGTTCATTTTCACCTCTTAATTTCGCCTACTGTTCTGACTCGGTGGTGCACATGTAGCCTATGACCTGTTTTTGAGAAATGTAATCAGCAAATATTGTAAGAGCTTTCATTGTCTGCTTATATGCCCCCTTTAAATATCCTAAGGTTCTGACTTGGTGTACAGGGAGAACACTGTAAGAACGGCCCAAGTGTCAGTAGAAACCACATTTGTGTAAGCAAGTCAGCCATATCATCTATGTTTTTGTAAAAGGCAGTAAATTAAGCTGAATGAACTGTTTCGCTGCCAGACAAGGCTCAGCTGATAGCCAGGTGTAGCAGTGGTAAGGTGTTGGGACTCTGCTGTTGGGACAGTTTTATGTAGGCCCTAACAGTTTGTGGGCACCACTTGTCAACGTTATAGTGCAATTAATGTATTGTTTAGTGCTGTGTTGTGTAGTGGCTTTGCTGGCATGCATCCCACTTATTTTTTTTGTCCCACCAAGATTTACATGCTAAAATCGCCACTGGTCCAATCAATGTAAGCTAAATATGATGTGGCTGTCCATGGATCTGATTTCTGTGTGTGTGTGTGCGTGTTTGTGTAGAGAAACATGTTGTACCTGGCTAAAATGCTTTCTTGATGGCCAAACTTCCATTCATGGGCAACATTAGCAAGTTACCATTAGCCTTCTATATCTAGCTACATATTGAATTTCCATCCTCTCTGGCCAGGGGCACAACAATGTATGAATTAATGGTTGGATCAGAATTGCCTTTATAATCATTGGCCAGTATGCAGAGTTAAGTAAAACCACAAGTCCAAATTCCTGTCTCCATCCATGGCTAATTTAGGAAAGGGCCAATTTTAGCTAGCTAGCTAGCTAGACACTGGAGGACAACAACACAACAAGATGCAACAATTCTGTCCATGACATATGCTCTCAATGGGCTTTGATAGGACTGCAAGATGGCTTCCCATGACGCTTTTTTTGGTGGGCCAGGACCATTCACAGTTGAGCTTGCTCAGTTTATCTCAAGGCTGTAAACTTTTTTTTTATCAACCGAGGCCAAATGCCCGTTGGCTTCCCTTTCCTTCAATGCTACGAGCGGCAACAATGTCATACTCGTTTGAACCAGACAGCATCAGATAGATGGGCTACACGTAGAGAGACAGAGGGGCGCTGTTTCGGTCGCTCGGATGCTTTTTCCTGTGAGATACGTTCAGCCTCTTGCGAATTGAAGGACAATTATAAAACACAGAGAGACGAAAGATACACTAATTTTTTAAATTTTTTTTTTGGGGGGGGGTATCCATGAATACACGCCACTAGTGGATGTCAGTCTGTCTGTTAGAATTTATATTAAAAGATTTTCGCCACACAGCGGATCAATTCCCGTTTTGGTCGCCAGAGTTATGAAATTACCCAACTCCATGCGCCTTTTGCTACACTCAGTATTGCCCGCAGCCAAGGATGAAACAGCTGTGTCCGTGTCGTAGCCTTGGAACTTCCACTGAATGGAACTTTAACGGTGTCCGCCCAACACGGTGCATTCAAACCTCAATATGACTTATAATATGTGCAGGTAGACATTACTCTGGGTAAACATTTAACCCATAATTCGCGGTGATTTATAGTCATCAACCTAAACTGGCGTTATGGGTGTTAGCAGACAATAACATTATGGAGGAGAGACACTTAGAGATTTTTGGAAGCGACAGCGGGAGCCAGTCCTCTTCCGGCTCCGAAACCTTGTCGGAGGGAGAAGGCATTGACATATGTTTAGAAGAAGTGCATCAAGATTACGATTATTTCAACAACCAACACACTTCAGACTTCGTCACTCAAAAAACAGAAGGGAAGGAAGAAGAAAAGAGTGTGGCTGACGACGAGGCGGTGGAACAGGGGAATAAAGAATATGGGGAAGGAGACGACGAAATGGTAAAGAGTGCAAACGTCTAATTTACACATTAAACGCGTAATAGTAATGTCAATGGTTTTGGGTGGTGGCTTGAATGGCAGGTGTGTGTGTGTGCGCGCAACCATCAACCATCATGCCTTGTTGCGTATGTGCATTACTTGTGAGAAATACGAATATTATTCCGAGTATAATATTTTAGTTGAATAAAATATGAGCTTTTATCCGTCCGCACCCACCCACGAGCTGTACACAGTTTTGTCAGTTTAAATCCTTTTTTGATTAGTGAAACCCCAGCAGTAATAGTGACAGACAGTAAGCTGACAGATTCATATTGTTAGCTGTCAGGGGGTATTGGAATTCCCCAAGTCAATTAGTGAGTGCAAGTTTCACGCCTGTTGATTGAGTGCTATGGAATACCATTGGCTTCATGCATGTCTTTTTTAATAGCATACTGCGAAGCATGCCTATTGACTATTGATTAATGTGTTTGTGACTTGGCTCAGCTTTGGAAAGATTTGAACATAAAGTCTGCTGGGGATATGGACTATGCACTGAAATATCAATTCGTATTCACAGCACATGGTTTCCTCCATTCAATTCTACTCACTCGCCCCCCATACTCAATATGCACAAGGTCCTCCACAGTTGAGCATATGCAATACATTCTGAATATCCTCAGCTTCACTTTGTCAGTAGAGAGAAACTATTGTTGGATGTTCCCGGGTTATCCATTGGTGTTTAAATGTTTTGGATATATATATATATATATCCAGTCTTTGTCGAAGACTACCCTTCTGACGTCAAGTCTCGCACACCCAAATACCTCTCTGTCGCTGCCTCCACAACCTCAATTTTCTGCAACTTACGTTCCATCCCTGCAGTACAGTTGATAACCAATGCTATAAATGCTCAAAATCCAATCTTACTGAATCATATCACTTGTTGGCCTATCCCTCTGTACTGGTACAGTTCTATTACTCACACCACTCATTTCATGATCCCTCCCCCTTGAGCCATCTTGCCCAACTTTCTTCACTGCCTCAGCATATGACAACTTCTGCACGACTCTAACCCTGGAAACCTCAACCTGCCTCTCTCGCACCGGACATTTCTGATCCTCAGCCCCATGGGCACCCCTACAATTAACACATACAGTACCACTACTTTCTCCAATGCTACACATTCCTTTCTCATGCCCCTCTGCTCACTTCTCACACCTAGGAACCTCCTTCATACACACTGCTGCTACATGCCCAAAAGCTTGACACCTGTAACAACGTAATGTATTTAGCACAAAAGCATGGGATAACTTATATATCCTAACATCACTTTGTCGGGCAAAGACTCAACATCAAAACTCAACGGCACTTCTGTTTCACTACTCACGTCACCCTGTCTGTGTCGCACCAACCAATGAGCATCACAAACACCGGGAATCTTCCCCTTCAGTTGGTCAACTTTCACATTTACCCTTACCCCAGTAATCACTCCTCTCAATTGCGCCCTTTCCTTGAGAGCAAAACAATTCACCTCCCTTGTCCTGATTTTGTTTAACACGGAGCGCCTGCTTCCCCTGACCAGCAGAAGCACAAACAATTATCACAAGACCACTTCTGGTTACCGTCACCATTACCACAGCACCCAACTCTGTTTTCACCCACCCTGAAAACAAATCGATCAGCCAAAAGGCAAGGGTCCACTTTTTCCAAAAATGTCACTCCTACTGTCAGACTAATCTTTATCCTGATCCAAGCCTCAGGTTCTGAGAACTTCACCACACCTACCACCTCCGATACTTCGCCCTTGTTCACTTCTATTTCTCCTCCTGTCTTCGATCTGGCTTACAGTTTACTCTGCTTACACTTTCTACCATTTCTTCTTTAACAAACCATCTCCCTCTTCAACACCATTTAGCCAGCTGTCACAATCTCTGTACAATCAGCACGAACCCGTTGGGATGTAGCGCTCAACAGTGCATCATATTTTGTAAAGCAGCTTCTTCGTCTTGATGTTCTTTGTCTTCACTGGTTCTGATCAGCTTAATTGGTCTAGGGTTTAACTTTGCTGATCTAACCAGTGGGTGTGGTCAGGATCTGCAACCTTTCAAACACTTATCTGAGTGACAATTTACCTATCATCAGTCTCTTATCTTAGACATCCACACAGCTGTTAAGTTGTTGTGAACGTACCCCGTTAACTCTACGAAACTACTGCTAAATTCCAAATCAACCCCTAGCCCGACCCGTGGCTCAGGTACTCCTGTAGATCTGAAGTGACTGGGTAGGTTTAAGCAATATGGAGACAATTCCATTTCAATTTATTATAAAATACTGTACGATTTATTGAGTGATTTTATTGTGAAGGTGGAAGTTGCCCCTAACCCCTGATTAAGGGTCAGTTATATTATTCACCTGCCTAATGTCTAAGGCTAATATTGGGAGTAGGGTAATCTGATACTAGATCTGTATTTAAGGGCGACTCCTATGCCGAGCTAATTCAACACGTCAATGCCCCTTTACCCCTTTAAAGCCTTGTCAGGTTATCACCATTGGGGACATGGCCCAGTGACATGGCCAGACATGACCCCTAACCTCTAATCTCTGACCTGTAACTTTAGCTATGTATTGCCATTAACGGGGTTAAATATAGAAAGGCTTCTGGGAAGAGTGGCTTATCTGTGACATCTACTCCTCAGACTGTTTGCATTAGCCTGTGTTTGTATTTCAAACGGAACACACGCCATAGCTGGGTTTATGCACGTCTTTGTTTTACGAATAACTGCCCATGCACACACACATACACATACGTGCTTCTTATTCTGAAAATTGGTACCATCTATCTGTGAGTGGAGTCTTAACTGGTAGTTGCTGTTTTTTACAGTACCCCAAAATCATCCTGAGAGCTTTTTTGGCCTTTGGAAAAAAGTATACTGCATGAAAAATGAAATGTTGAAAACTTGAATAGAACCCTGTGTTATTATCAGTCCTGCTGCATCTTAGCAGTACTGTCTGTCTGTCTATACTTAGATATGGCTACAGTTATGTATGTTTGGCATATAAGGAGAGGTCCTGGAGGCTACTGTGTTGGAAAGAGTCCTGTTAAATAAAACAGTTCTTATTTGGAGATGGATGTTTTGATTCAATGAAATATGGGCTAACTTGGCAAACATTGTTGCAGGTGCTCACACACAACTCAGTGTTGTCCACAGTAATACAACTAATGATCCTGGGCCTCTGCAATTTATAGAGCATATTATTTCAGTGTCCTAAAACGTAGTAATACATTTCAAACATCCTGGTGGGATGATTGAGAAAATTATGTGGTTTTACCTTTTGAGTTGTTACATGTCATTTCAGCAATCCATAACACCCACCATCTCAGATTGTTCAGAAATGTTTCTGAAGTTAGAAACAGGTAACACTGTCATTCCTGAAACGCAATTGTTTAAAAATTAAATTGGATCTCAGAGAAATTAAGCTAAATTATTGCACCCAAAATTGTTATTTTAGTGTGTTGGATTCAGATAATATTCACTAAATATAGTACCCAACATCCGATTTGGACCAAACTTCTTCCTACCAATGAGTTAGACATGAGGAATCTCCCCAAAATGGTCAAAAGCCACCCATGGACCCCTCACACCCCATGCCAATCTCACCAACATCCAGTATACAGTATTAGTTCTCTGTTTTTCTGAGATCAGATTATATTTAAACAAAATAATGTTTCAGGAATGCTAATCACATCTGTTACTAACTACATAAACGATTTCAGAACAATCTGAGATGGTTGGTGTCAATCCTCTTTCTTGTGCGTTTTGAGGTAGAACAACCCTTTTGGATTTCAATACTAGACTAGTACAATGTTTGTCAACTTGTGGTCCCTGCACAAGCCCATGTCTCTGGAATGTTACTTACTCTACCAATATGCCATGTGAAAATGTCCTTTTGAACACTAGAACTGAAACATTTTCCAGGTGTTTATACAGTCATGCTTTTTCCTGTCTGTGGGCTGATCAGGAATTCTGGGTTCGTTCTAGATCAGAACAGCTTGTTTGCTGCTCCTCAATATCCCTGTATGTATGCATGATTTCCCTTGTGTTAGAGAAATGGGCTTCATGTTTATTCTTATTTGTACACCAATCACATTGTTGTGGATTTTCCTTGTGTGATGCTAATGAGCTGTGCAGGCATACACACATCTCTTCTCCAATCTATAGCACTTCCAAGTAATCTTTTAGCAATTCATTGACAGTAGCTCATTTCCATGTACCCATGAGCGCCAACATGTGAAGTTCATAAGAGCATGTCAAATTGGGTGTCAAATGAATGTCTATGTTTTTGAGAAAATAAGAAATATATATATATATATATATATTTTCCATCCCGTCATTTGATATAAGCAAAAGCTCTGATTTCTTGTCAAACAGATAGAAAAGGTCTACCAGAAAGTCTTAAAAGGTATTATAAATATACAAAAAATATATAGAAACGCAGCATGTAATGTGTTGGTTTCATGAGTTGAAATAATAAATCCCAGAAATGTTCCATACTCACAAAAAGTATGTAGATCTGAAGTGACTGAGATTTGTTTACATCTTTGTGAGTGAGCATTTCTCATTTGCCAAGATAATCCATCCACTTGACCGGTATGGCATATCAAGAAGCTGGTTAAACAGCATGATCATTACACATATGCACCTTGCGCTGGGGACAATAAAAGGCCAATCTAAAATGTGCAGTTTTTCACACAACACAATGCGTGCAATTGGCATGCTGACTGCAGGAATGTCCACCAGAGCTGTTGCCAGAGAATTTAATTTTAATTTCTCTACCATAATCCGCCTTGTTTTAGAGAATTTGGCAGTACGTCCAACCGGCCTCAACCACAGATCACGTGTACAGTTGTGGCCTAACTGCAGTTTTCAGACCTCTCCACAACTTTTAAATGAGATTTAGATCTGGACTTCAGAACAGTCCAGCGTTTTGTCTTGAACCATTCTCGGGTGTTTTTTGTAGTGTGTTTGGGGTCATTGTCCTGCTGGAAGACACATGAACACAATTAGCATTTTATCGATTGAAAATGGAATGCACAGAGATACTATGATGCAATGTTCCCTCGAAGCTGCGTGCATGCGAGCAGTAGCCCCTAGACTGCCGCACAGCTCCCTGTGACTGCCGCGCAGAAGAAATATCAGCCCTCTGAGAGAAACACTCGACTTTCTAGACCAGTGGTCACCAACCGCATTCCTAGTCTATCGCCAAACATTTCTGTAAAAAACCCAACGATAAAGCCTTGTTTCAGGCTGTTGGCGGTAGGTGCACCATATTCAGCTGCCCTGCGCAAACGGGTAAGCAAACTGTTGCCATTTTGAACCATTTCATGTGTCTGAAGTAGGGATGCACATTTTGGGGAATATTCAGAGGTGGAAACTTTCCGTGGGAATTAACGGGAATATATCAGAAATATATGTAAATGTAATGTAGATGTTTTTTGCATTGGATATATTTACCATATCATATGGAGACCTACACCTTTTACCTTTTTCATAAGTAGACATAATTGCAAATGATTAAATCCTTCCAATAGAAATACAAAACTATTTAGTTACTTTAATTAAATGAGTTGACTCTTCACATGAGATGATTTCACTGAACAACAAAAGGAAGGGAATATTGAATGATCCCCAATGATCCATCGCATCTCCCCAAAACATTTTTCAACATACATCTGTAAAATTATAGTCTAGAAACTAAAGCTTTGGTTGTCTTCCTCTGTCTTCCATGTCTTCTCCCAGGACCTCCTCAATGTCCACCTCTTGAACATCAGACTGAGGCCTCATCTTCACTGTCACTTTCCAACCTTGTTGAGGATGGCTCGTTTTCATGCTCAAAAAGTATTTGCCCGGATGGCCACCAATTTTTCAACCCTTGTATTGGTCAGCCTGTTGCGTGCTTTGTTGTGTGTGTGTTCCAAAACAAGGACTTGTTGCGTTCTGAGGCGGCTGATGGAGGCAATAGGGGTAAGAGCCTCAGATCCACAAAGTCCCTTCCACCAGGTGGCTGATGAGATATGTTGGCACGACTGCCATATTGCATCTCCATCCCAAAGCCCTTGCTTGGAAGTGTACAGACTGCCAAGAACCTTGCACTCATCCAGGCCAAGGTGGCGAGACACGGTAGTGATGACACCATAGGCTTTGTTGATCTCTGCACCAGACAGGATGCTCTTGCCAGCATACTTGGGGTCCAACATGTATGCTGCAGAGTGTATGGGCTTTAGGCAGAAGTCTTCACGCTTTTTGATGTATTTCAGAACTGCAGTTTCTTCTGCTTGGAGCAAGCAGAGTCTGAACATCAGACAGGATGGCATTGTCTCCTTCAATCCGTGCAATGGCTACTGCTATAGGTTTCAGGCTGCTTACCACTCTCTACCAAAATATAATCCAGGAGGATCCTCTTGATGGGGCTGTCCATATCGTCAGACTGCGATATGGCCATTTCTTGGAGAGACTCCTTCCCTTCTAGGAGACTGTCAAACATGATGACAACACCACCCCGACGGTGCTCTTATTCTTCTCACTTTGATTGGTGAGGTAGATTGCTGCTATAACTTGATGACCTTGATCACACACCTAACCACTTCCTTGGCTTTCTTGTAGAGTGTATCCATTGTTTTCAACGCATATTTCCCCTCAGGAGACTGAAAAGATTTGGCATGGGTCCTCAGATGCTCAAAAAGTTCTACAGCTGCCTCATCGAGAGCATAGTGACTGGGGCCAAGCTTCCTGCCATCCAGGACCTCTATACCAGGTGGTGTCAGAGGAATGCCCTAAAAATTGTCAAAGACTCCAACCACCCTAGTCATAGACTGTTCTCTCTGCTACTGCACTACAAGCGGTACCGGAGCACCAAGTCTAGGTCCAAAAGGCTTCTTAACAATTTCTACCTGCAAGCCATAAGGCACATTGACACTGTACCGGTCCCTGTATTTAGCCTCGTTACTGTTATTTTATTGTTGCTCTAATTAATTTGTATTTTACATTTTTACTTCAGTTTCTTTTAGTAAATACTTTTATAACACTTATTTTTTGTTTAATGTAAGTAAGCATTTCCCTGTAAGGTCTACACCTGTTCTATTTGGTGCATGTGACAAATACGATTTTTTATTTTTTTATTTGATAGCTGCATGTAGCTTCCAGTGCACATTTATTTAATATCCATTGCTAGTTAGTAAATTAATAGCCCACTTATAGATAATTTGTAGTCCGCTGTAGGAGAGTTATTGCTAGAGAGCTCAAAACTTACATTTCTAGACATCTTTCAAAAGTGAGTCATGTAAAGTGCTTTTTTTTGTCTTAAAGGGGCAGTGTTATTTTTTGTCACATGCTTGTATAAATTGAATAAGTAGCCAATAGGCAGAGGGTAGGATAATTTGTCTGATTCTCTGTAATAATGGTATGGGAATAATAATGCTTTTTATTTAGTAAAGTGGTTTCTTGCATCAAACACAAAAGAAAATTCAGTCACCTCCTTGTCTTAATCAAATCAAATGTTATTGGTCACACACATATTTAGCAATGATATTGCGCGTGTATCGAAATGCTTGTGTTCCTAGCTTCAACAGTGCAGTAGTATCTAACAATGAACAAAAATACATAAAAGAATGGAAAACAATTAATATATAAATATTAGGACAAACTATGTCGGAGTGGCATTGACTAAAATACAGTAGAATAGAATATAGTATGTAAACATTATTAAAGTGACTAGTGATCCATTATTAAAGTGGCTAGTGATTCCATGTCTATGTACAGTTGAAAGCGGAAGTTTACACTTAGGTTGAAGTCTTTAAAACTCATTTTTCAACCACTCCACAGATTTCATGTTAACTAACTGTAGTTTTGGCAAGTCTGTTAGGATATCTACTTTGTGCATGACACAAGTAATTCTTCCAACAATTGTTTACAGACAGATTATTTCACATATAATTCACTATATCACAATTCCAGTGTGTCAGAAGTTTACATACACTAAGTTGACT
The DNA here is from genome assembly GCA_023634145.1 of Thymallus thymallus. Taxonomy (NCBI): domain Eukaryota; kingdom Metazoa; phylum Chordata; class Actinopteri; order Salmoniformes; family Salmonidae; genus Thymallus; species Thymallus thymallus. The sequence goes on along the minus strand of CM042404.1, from coordinate 22,229,310 downwards.
GTGCCTTTAAACAGCTTGGAAAATTCCAGAAAATGTTATGGCTTTAAAAGCTTCTGATAAGCTAATTGACATTATTTGAGTCAATTGTACCTGTGGATGTATTTCAAGGCCTGCCTCTTTGCTCGACATCATTGGAAAATCAAAGGAAATCAGCCAAGACCTCAAAAACAAATGTGTAGACCTCCACATGTCTGGTTCACCCTTGGGAGCAATTTCCAAACACCTGAAGGTACCATGTTCATCTGTACAAACAATAGTACGCAAGTATAAACACCATGGGACCACGCAGCCGTCGTACCGCTCAGGAAGGACACCCGTTCTGTCTCCTAGAGATGAACGTACTTTAGTGTGAAAAGTGCAAATCAATCCCAGAACAACAGCAAAGGACCTTGGGAAGATGCTGGAAGAAACCGGTACAAAAGTATCTATATCCACAGTAAAACGAGTCCAATATCAACATCACCTGAAAGGCAGCTCAGCAAGGAAGAAGCCACTGCTCCAAAACCGCCATAAAAAAGCCAGACTACGGTTTGTAACTGCACATGGGAACAAAGATCGTACTTTTTGTCCTCTGGTCTGAAGAAACAAAAATAGAACTGTTTGCCATAATGACCATCGTTATGTTTGGAGGAAAAAGGGGGAGGCATGCAAGCTGAAGAACACCATCCCAACCGTGAAGCACAGGGGTGGCAGCATCATGTTGTGGGGTGCTTTGCTGCAGGAGGGACTGGTGCACTTCACAAAATAAATGAGGAAGGAAAATTATGTGGATATATTGAAGCAACATCTCAAGACATCAGTCAGGAAGTTAAAGCTTGGTCGCAAATGGGTCTTCCAAATGGACAATGATCCCAAGCATACTTCCACAGTTGTGGCAAAATGGCTTAAGGACAACAAAGTCAAGGTGTATTTAAACTTCCGGCTCCAACTTTATATAGGGCAGCATCCTCAGAATTTTCTCAACATTCAAGTTTGTGCTCAGCAGACCTGAAATTTGCTCAGTGCAGAACAAAATTGAGGGAACATTGCTGTGATCAGATCCCGAGGCCCATTGTTGTGCCATTTACTGTGATAATGCATGGCCCCATGTCGCAAGAATCTGTACACAATTCCTGGAAGCTGAACATTTCCCTGTTTTTCTATGGCCTGCATACTCCCCAGACATGTCACACATTGAGCATGTTTGGGATGCTCTGGATCAACATGTACGACAGTGTGTTCCAGTTCCCGCCTATATCCAGCAACTTCGCACTGCCATTAAAGAGGAGTGAGAAAACATTCTAAAGGCCACAATCAACAGCCTGATCAACTCTATGCAAAGGAGATGTGTCACGCTGCATGAGGCAGATGGTGGTCACACCAGATACTGACTGGTTTTCTGATCCACGCCCCAACTTTTGTTTTTTTGTTAGTATCCCTGACCAACAGATGCATATTTGTATTCCCAGTCATGTGAAATCCATTAGGCCCTGGAGACCTATATGAACTGTAACTCAGTAAAATCTTTGAAATTGTTGCGTTTTTTAAATTTTTGTTCATTGTATTATACAAGGATAGTTGGACCATAGATTTGAATTCTTCAGAGCATTCTAAGGTAACCCTACATAATAAAATATAATATTCATTAAAGTATTATGCAGTGTTATTTTGTAAGACACATTGGAACAGTTGACTCTGGATTGCAGTGCTTGGTTGGTGGTTATGGGTGTTTCTAAAGTCCTTGTTTTGTGTGAGCTGTGGGCTGTAGTTGTGTTTCCACTGTCTACAGTATACTTCAGCAGTGGAATTTTAATCTGCTGCTGGAGTCTACCTGGATTTCGGTGCTTTTGAATGATTAATGCCTTGTTATGTAATCGCAGCTTGTTATCCACCTTCAATTTGGGACTATGGAAAATATTTTCTGTTCTCATTCTCTTTCTCTTCATCATGTGGGGGTGGTGTTGGATGGAAGAATGGTATGAGGTATAAAATCAAGATTGAGAATAACTTGGATGGACTTGTTTTCACCGCATCCTATGGTTTCATTAAAACAGTCTATAATTGTCAACTATCACAATGGAAGTCTTGTTTCATACCAAACACAGTTAATGATGTGTCCTCCTGAGGCCAAGAATGGGGGGAAACAAAAATCCTAGCTGGAAGAAAGTTCCCAGTCAAACTTGTTTTGCCTGGAGACATATCATTCATTACTTTACTTGTTTATTTTGAACATATGGTGCTGTGATTGAGCTGAATAGGGTTGGAAGTAGGGCTGTCCCCGACTAATAAGAATAAATAGAAAAAATCTTTGTCAACCAAAAGTCGTCTGTTCTTTCGACCAATATTTTTGTTTTTTTTGTATGTATGTACATTTGAAGTCGGAATTTTACATACACTTAGGTCATTAAAACTCATTTTTCAACCACTCCACAGATTTCATGTTAACAAACTATAGTTTTGTCGGTTAGGACGTTTACTTTGTGCATGACACAAGTACTGTAAGTGGAGCTAGACTGGCACAGTACTTGAATTCTAATACATATCCATCGGGCCCAGGGTCCTTGCTGTTTGGAAATTGTGCTATCGCTGTGTTAATCTGCTCTACAGTTATCCCGGCATCGAGTGCAGCAGCTGCCCCCTTGTTTGGTTTAGGAAGTTCTTATTCAGTGAGAAAGCCTTCCATAGTTTGTGGATCAGTAGCATCGCATTTCGATTTTGAGGTAAACTGTGCAAAGCATTTATTAATATCCTGCGGATCTGTTACTATTTTACCATTCTTGTCTTTTTATTTTATGAAAAGCTCTAGATTCCTGTACATGCCTTAGCTGTCTTGCTAACAATTTGTGGTTTGTCAGCCAGTTCAAAATAACTTTGTTGCGTTCTAGCAAGTAAAGAGCCCACCCATTTCAAATGGATGGTATTGTATTCATATTTCAACTTTGATCTTCTCAAGTAGTGCATTTGAGGAATTTGTTCTAAAAACCCTTTCAATTTCTTTCAGCCTGGTATTGGCGCGTTTCTTCCTCTCCGATGTATAAGAAATTATGTAACCTCTAATCACAGCCTTGAGAGATTCCCAAAGGGTGGAGTCGTCAACATCCCCGTGTCGTTAGCTCAGAGGGGGAAAAAAAAAACCGATCTGTTCCTTCAAATACAGATTAAAAGTAATCTTTCAACAAGTCTGCGTCTAAGCGCCACGGCTGCGACCTGTAGATGTATTCTCGAGTTTCAGCACCATGGACAGCGGAGAGTAAACCGTAATTAGAATAGATAGATAGGTACTTTATTGATCCCCCGGGGGGGAAATTTCATAAATAGGTTGATAGGTAACCGACGCAACAAAAAATAGTACATCCTGGAATATAACTAATGAACTGACGAAAAGAAAGGGATTATTCTGTTATCTGTTGGGTGCGTCAGTCTCCAAATATCGACAATGTTAAAGTTTGTCATCAATGTATTTAGACAGACACTGGCATTTGATTGTTGAATTGACCTTGATAGCTGTTTATCTAAAAGAGGATCAAATGTACAGTTAGTCACCTCCAACAATGGCCTTAAATACCCTTTGAAAAAATAATGGATCATCGAAGTTGTGTCCATATAAATTGACCAAGGTTATTGGTATCGAATTCAGTGTACCAGCCACAATAATATTCCAACCATTAGGATCTGAAATCGAGGATGAGTAAAGAAAAGGAATGTATTTCCTTATCAGGATTGCTACCCCTCTCGCTTTTGCATCAAAATTAGACTGGTATATCTGACCGATCCAACCGACTCGTAGTTTGACTTGAGCCAAGCGTTTAACATGAGTTTCTTGAAGAAGCACTATGTCAGCGCCCAGTGATGAGAAAAAACCTTGGCTCTTTTCACGACATGACCCAAGCCATTGCCTTTCCAACTGACTATCTTTAATCCACCAGGTCTACTCTCTGCCCGTCACTGTGTGGCATTTCTTATTTTAGAGCAAATTGTTGCTGTCATGCATAACCCAAAAGAAAAACGTCCTGCCGTGCGAGAACTTGTCATGCCACCTGTACTAAAAGTGAACATAAAACACAGACCCCATCCCCCCTCCCTACAGGAGCAGTTTATCTTTTAAATACGAAACCCCCTGTAAATAACGTGTCCATTTGATTGTCAGCTATTAGTATACATGTAGACCCCTGTAAATAGTGTGTTCCAGTTCCCGCCTTTATCCAGCAACTTCGCACAGCCATTTAAAGAGGAGTGGGGAAACATTCTAAAGGCCACAATCAACAGCCTGATCAACTCTATGCAAAGGAGATGTGTCACGCTGCATGAGGCAAATGGTGGTCACACCAGATACTGACAGGATTCCTGATCCACGCCCCAACTTAAAAAGAAAATATATATATCCCTGATCAACAGATGCAAAAACGTCCTGCCGTGCGAGAACTTGTCATGCCACCTGAACATAAAACACAGACCCCATCCCCCCTCCCTACAGGAGCAGTTTATCTTTTAAATAACGCTCCATTTGATTGTCAGCTATTACTATACATGTAGACCTTAACGTGAAATGCTTACTTACAAGCCCTTAACCAACAAAAAAAGTAACAATAGTAAAACAGCAGCAGTATAATAACAGTAGCGAGTCTATATACAGGGGTATCGGTACAGAGTCAGTGTTAGTCCAGGTAATATGTACATGTAGGTACAGTTAAAGTGACTATGCATAGATGATAAACACAGAGTAGCAGCAGCGTAAAAAAGGGGTCTGGTGGCCCTTTGATTAGCTATTCAGGAGTCTTATGGCTTGGGGGTAGAAGCTGTTAAGAAGCCTTTTGGACCTAGACTTAGCGCTCAGGTACCGCTTGACGTGCGGTAGCAGAGAGAACAGTCTATGACTAGGGTGACTGGAGTCTTTGACAACTTTTAGTGCCTTCCTCTGACACCGCCTGGTATAGAGGTCTTGGATGGCAGGAAGCTCTCAACCTGCTCCACTACAGCCCTGTCGATGAGAATGTGGGCGTGCTTGACCCTCCTTTTTCCGTAGTCCACAATCATCTCCTTTGTCTTGATCCAGTTGAGGGAGAGGTTGTTGTCCTGGCACCACACGGCCAGGTCTCTGACCTCCTCCCTATAGGCTGTCTCATCGTTGTCGTGATCAGGCCACCATTGTTGTGGCATCGGCAAACTTGATGATGGTGTTGGAGTCGTGCCTGGCCATGCAGTCATGAGTGAACAGGGAGTACAGGAAGAGACTGAGCACACACCCCTGAGGGGCCACCGTGTTTAGGATCAGCGTGGCGGATGTGTTACCTACCCTTACCAACTGGGGGCGGCCCGTCAGGAAGTCCAAGATCCAGTTGCAGAGGGAGGTGTTTAGTCCCAGGGTCCTTAGCTTAGTGATGAGCTTTGAGGGCAATATGGTGTTGAAGGCTGAGCTGTAGTCAATGAATAGCATTCTCACGTAGGTGTTCCTTTTGTCCAGGTGGGAAAGGGCAGTGCGGAGTGAATTAGAGATGGCAGCATCTGTGGAGCTGTTGGGGCGGTATGCAAATTGAAGTGGGTCTTGGGTTTCTGGGATAATAGTGTTTGTGTGAGCCATGACCAGCCTTTCAAAGCACTTCATGGCTACGGACGTGAGTGCTACGGGTCGGTAGTCATTTAGGCAGGTTACCGTAGTGTTCTTGGGTACAGGGACTATGGTGGTCTGCTTGAAACATGTTGGTGTTACAGTCCGAGGTGGGTAATCGCTGTCCTTATATCCAAAAGCTGTTTTCGGTCGTTATAGACTGGCAGAAACATTATGTACAAAATAAGTTGTAAAAAAAATTGCGCATAGTAGCACAATTGGTTAGGCGCCTATAGAACTACAGCCTTCACCCCCAGCACCATTTTTCTATAGATGTAACTAACTACCTTCTATGTGGCACCTTAACACAATTGCTGTATGACATGATTTTTATGGTTAGTGTTACCTTGACTGCTTTACTTTATGGATTTGTAGCCATTTGGCCCTGGTTCCTCTTTTAGGCTGACCTACTCGTTTTTCAGGTTCAGCCTGAGCGTGGAAATATTTCACGCTAGACCATAGGTTAGGGTTACTTTGAACCAACTCCCTATAGTACATGGGGTCATTCAGGCTGTCCCTCAATAACATATTTGTCTGTTACTGACGAAGACAGGCAGACTGTTGACAGTTGTCATAACCTGGAGGGTGACTGAGTTTACCAGTGATTATTTTTAAAATGTTGAGCGTATCATCCATAAGCTGCTTACAGAGGTCACTGCCGTGCTGAGACTGAGTTATAATCCGTCTTTCCTTCAAAATTACACAACACAGCACCCTCTTACATCGTTGTTATTAATCTCTGTTGATTTCCCTTAAACACCTAGGCCTACAAATAGGCCCAAATACTGCTGATACTCTTCTCGGTAGGCTGGGACAGGAAAGAACTGCGTTAGTTTTATTACGCCCCAAACTGAAGAAATCGGACTGAAACGGAGGGACAATAAGAAACAATCCTTTTTGTTTTGTGCTTTGCTTTGGTTTCAGTGCATTGTTTTTAGTGGGCTTTAAAACATTTTTTGTTTTGGAGTTATGTCAAAATTGTTCCCAAGGGGCGACTAGTAGTGTCATGAAGGCAATTTACTGTAACATACCGTTTTGAATCCCCTACCTGATTATCGGAGTAGTAGTACACATGTTTGACAGATTAGAGACTGGTTGGTTGGCTGATCCTTGTTGGGTTACTACTTCTTAGTTAGTGCAACCTGCAAACGCACACTAGATAATTTATTGGATAATGTGTAATATGACAGATTCTTTATGAAGAAAATGTATTATTCATAGACATTAGTATGTAGGGGAATTATTTCTATGTATATGGAACTCCTGGCTAACGTCAGTCCTCATCTGTCTCAAGGAACAACGTTTATTATTTTTATTATTATTATATAAATAGGAGGTCATCCAGTTAAGTCAGACTATGAATCATACACCTCCCGAATGAGTTCTGGTTGTTTTATGACTCAATTTGTTTTTATTGAACTTAGCTGTACTCTGGAGCAGCACTTCTCGAAATTGTCGGCCCAGCCCAATCAAGACCTCATTTGATTTGACTATGGTTGTAATTTATATGGTTGGTTAAAGTCCATCTCTGTTAAGTCTTATATGACTTTTTATCACAACGAGTCTGGTTAATGATTAATAGTAAATTAATAGGGGATATTTGAGGACTCTCACAATGGTGGGGTGGCACCCAAATACTGTATATGTCAGTCATATTTAATTTTTTTTACACAACAAAGGGCCTATACCTCATGTTTTTACAACATTGCTGCAAAAATTAATAGTAGGAATGCACTTGCAGAAAATTAACAAAGCACATCATAGGCCTACATCACAATATACAGAAATAATCTACAATTCGACTCAAGTTTTTAGTCGTCTTTTCATTGAATCGTGTGACTTTTTCAAAACATTTCCACCTCTAAACGCATTGAAAGCAGCGAAAGCCCAATGTCAACCAAGCCACAGCAAAGACACCATCAGTTCTATTAAAAACCCACTAGTCATGCCTGGTGTTTCTGTAGTAGTCTTGTTCAGTATGGCGTAGTGACACGCATCTGATTAATTAATTTTCATTCTTTTACATTCTTCATTGTAATCAAAGGTGTGCACTTAGCCTATCTTTTTCGTTTGCCCCCCCTCCATTGTGTTCTACTTTCTCCTTTTGCCCTAGCAAAGTAAAAATTTGCGACTCCGGTGCCGCCCCTAAATTGTCATTAGTGTCTTTAGGTGATCACTGCCTATGAGGTAGAATTTGCTCAGAATTTGGTTCTGGTAACTGACTCCTCTTTAAGCGGAAATACAAGACACAGCGAAGACCACAGCAAGCATCACGAGCTGAGCATGCCCTGGGAACACGTCAGGCAGAGAGAGAGAGAGAGTGTCGTTTGGAGGATGGATTACACTTATTTTTTATTTTTCATTTAACTAGGTAAGTCAGTTAACACATTCTTATTTCCAATGACAGCCTACCTACAGGGTCAGCCATAGTAGTATGGGGCCCCTGGAGCAAATTAGGGTTAAGTGCCTTGCTAAAGGGTATTCGAACCAGCAACTTTTCGGTTACTGGCCTGGCGCTCTAACCGCTAGGCTACCTGCTGCCCAGTCTATTTCAATATAAAAAGTTGGTGTCATATGAACAAGATACACATGGTACACTGTACAGTGAAATGTTTACTTGCAGGTTCACTCTCGACAATGTGAGTTTTATTTATATATACAGTGGGGAGAACAAGTATTTGATACACTGCCGATTTTGCAGGTTTTTCTACTTACAAAGCATGTAGAGGTCTGTAATTTTTATCATAGGTACACTTCAACTGTGAAAAATCACATTGTATGATTTTTTAATAATTAATTTGCATTTTATTGCATGACATAAGTATTTGATCACCTACCAACCAGTACGAATTCCGGCTCTCACAGACCTGTTAGTTTTTCTTTAAGAAGCCCTCCTGTTCTCCACTCATTACCTGTATTAACTGCACCTGTTTGAACTTGTTACCTGTATAAAAGACACCTGTCCACACACTCAATCAAACAGACTCCAACCTCTCCACAATGGCCAAGACCAGAGAGCTGTTTAAGGACATCAGGGATAAAATTGTAGACCTGCACAAGGCTGGGATGGGCTACAGGACAATAGGCAAGCAGCTTGGTGAGAAGGCAACAACTGTTGGCGCAATTGTTAGAAAATGGAAGAAGTTCAAGATGATGGTCAATCTCCCTCAGTCTGGGGCACCATGCAAGATCTCACCTCGTGGGGCATCAATGATCATGAGGAAGGTGAGGGATCAGCCCAGAACTACACGGCAGGACCTGGTCAATGACCTGAAGAGAGCTGGGACCACAGTCTCAAAGAAAACCATTAGTAACACACTACGCCGTCATGGATTAAAATCCTGCAGCGCACGCAAGGTCCCCCTGCTCAATCCAGCGCATGTCCAGGCCCGTCTGAAGTTTGCCAATGACCATCTGGATGATCCAGAGGAGGAATGGGAGAAGGTCATGTGGTCTAAAATAGAGCTTTTTGGTCTAAACTCCACTCGCCGTGTTTGGAGGAAGAAGGATGAGTACAACCCCAAGAACACCATCCCAACCGTGAAGCATGGAGGTGGAAACATCATTCTTTGCGGATGCTTTTCTGCAAAGGGGACAGGACGACTGCACCGTATTGAAGGGAGGATGGATGGGGCCATGTATCGTGAGATCTTGGCCAACAACCTCCTTCCCTCAGTAAGCGCATTGAATATTGGTCGTGGCTGGGTCTTCCAGCATGACAACGACTCGAATCACACAGCCAGGGCAACTAAGGAGTGACTCCGTAAGAAGCATCTCAAGGTCCTGGAGTGGCCTAGCCAGTCTCCAGACCTGAAGCCAATAGAAAATCTTTGGAGGGAGCTGAAAGTCTGTATTGCCCAGCGACAGCCCCGAAACCTGAAGGATCTGTATGGAGGAGTGGGCCAAAATCCCTGCTGCAGTGTGTGCAAACCTGGTCAAGAACTACAGGAAACATATGATCTCTGTAATTGCAAACAAAGGTTTCTGTACCAAATATTAAGTTCTGCTTTTCTGATGTATCAAATACTTATGTCATGCAATAAAATGCAAATTAATTACTTAAAAATCATAAAATGTGATTTTTCTGGATTTTTGTTTTAGATTCTGTCACTCACAGTTGAAGAGTACCTATGATAAAAATTACAGACTTCTACATGCTTTGTAAGTGGGAAAACCTGCAAAATCGGCAGTGTATCAAATACTTGTTCTCCCCACTGTATATACAGCGGGTGAAATAAGTATTGAACACGTCACCATTTTTCTCAGTAAATATATTTCCAAAGGTGCTATTGACATTTCACCAGATGTTGGTAACAACCCAAGTAATCCATACATACAAAGAAACCAAAACAATTAAGTTCAGAAATTAAGTAATGTGTAATAATGTGAAATGAGCACATGAAGAAAGGAAGGTTCAAAAAGGCATGGAAAGCCAAGACAACAGCTGAAAACTATCAGTAATTAAAAAGCAATCCAGCCCCCTGTCAAGTTAAGGGCCCAACACTCTAACCACTAGGCTACCTGCCGTTGGGCTACCTGCCTAGGCTACCTGAAATTATATATTTATTCTTATCATCAATTTTAGAATAAGGCTGTAATGTAACAAAATGGGGAGGGGTCTTAATACTTTCCAAATGCACTGTATATGTGGGTGAGCGAGTGCATGTGTGCTAAGGTGTGAAGAATCAGTGCAAGGAGACTGGTGTGCAGGTGGTTGGTCCCGGTTCAGGTGTTCAGCGGTCTGATTTCTTAAATGCTGTCTCTGAGCCTGGTGGTCCAAGATCCGATGCTCCTATACCATTTGTCAGATGTTAAAAAGTGAAAAGTCTGGCTGGGGTGTGTGCGTTCCTTGATGATGTTGCGGGCCTTCTTCAGACACCGCTTGGAGTAAGTGTCCTGTATGGGTGGGAACCCGGCCCCAGTGATGTACTGGTCCGTCTTCACCACCCGCTGAAGGGTCTTCCGGTCGAGAGCAGAGCAGTTAGTGTACCATGCTGTGATGCAACCAGTCAAGAAACTGTCTTCATTATGGCTTTATCTGCCAGAGCAGATTGGCACATATGGAGAGGTCCTGTCTATCTCTGTCTAGGCAGTCTGGCATGATTTTGTAATCAATTTAATTCTGCCTCAACTTCAACTTTTGCCAAAAATATTTTATCAAACAGTATCAGTATTAATTTTCAGATGTAACCATAAAAAATGGAGTATGGGCCCTATAAAATAATGATCTATCTTTACATGACATCATACTGCTTTTTTTCTAGATATTTTTAAAGACGAGGATATAAGCAACTGCAGCCACATTCGTGTACAGTGTGTGTAGGTGGCCAAACAAAACTTTAAGCAATAAAGACCCTCCTGTTCAAACCTCATTTTCATGTCAACTTCCATCTTAGAGTATCAAACACTACGTGATTACATATGTCTTCACTACTCCTGCATGGATATGATTGATGCCTGTATGTTTTAGCCTGCACAACAGACATAGAGACCTAATTTCTCACTAGTGAAATGTCCCCTCCGGTCACAAAACCCTTCATTGGTGTTGCACAGTGCTCTTTTAGAGTTGAGTTGATTTAAGGCTGGAACATTCCAGCATGGTTTGGTACCAAATCCTTAGTTTGTTGCCTTTGAAGCTTGACAGCTGGAAACAACTCCTCTGTTTTCTCCTTCGCTACGACACATTCTAACTTACCTTACCTCGTCAAATATGTTGCACTAGAGAAATATTTGAATTATGTTAGTGTCAAGATCAACATAGGGTTGTTCCATATGAACAGGGTTGTCAAACTATTTATTTTATGATTTATATTTTTAAAATTAAACCAAAATTAAAACGTTTTCTTTTAACGTCAATTATCTAAAAACGCATATACTCTGGTTCGGACCCCCCTTTGCCTCCAGAACATCCTGCATTCTTTGGGGAATGTAGGTCCATGCTGACCAGATGGCATCACGCAGTTGCAGCAGATTGGACAGCGATACATTCATGCTTCGAACAACCCGTTCTATCTCATCGAAAGATGCTCCATTGGGTTGAGGTCTGGGGACTGCGCAGGCCACTCAAGTAAACTGAAGTTGTCGTGTTCCGGGCAACATTTTTTCACTCCTCAAGTGTCCAGTGTTGGTGAATGTGTGCCCACTGGAGCCGCTTCTTCATGTTTTTAGCTGGTAGGAGTGGAACCCGTTGTGGCAGTCTGCTATAATAGCCCATCTGTGACAAGGATCGATGAGTTGTGCGTTCCTTTCTGCACACCACTGTTGTACTGGGCCGTTATTTGTCTGTTTGTATTCTGAGGGGTTTGTGTTGTTTCACCCAATGAAGGGCACAACACAAGAAGGGAAAGGGGGATACCTATTCAGTTGCACAACTGAAGGCATTCATCCGAAATGTGTTTTCTGCATTTAACCCATTCTGAATCAGAGAATCGAAGTCCACGTCATCGGCGCCCGGGGTACAGTTGTTGTTGGGATTTTACTGCCTTGCTCAAGGGCAGAACAGAAGATTTTTTCCACCTTGCTGGCTTGGGGATTCGAACCAGAGAACTTTTGGTTACTGGTCCAACACTCTAATCGCTAGGCTACCTACCACAAACCTCAGATTATGTAAAATAGGGTCTAAGCTACAACGTGTGAAAATAAGAAACATTCAAGTTTATGCCTTTTTTAGATAAAGGTTAATTTAAGTGTTTTACTTCTAGATTATCAGATATGAGATCAGACACAGTACAACCCCAACCCCATTCTCCCATCCCTCAAAACATTGTATTATGGTTAGGGTTACTTTTTTCAAGAAATCATACAATAGTTTGACAACCCTGTTTTACGTTTTTAATGATATCTACAGTTGAAGTCGAAAGTTCACATACACCTTAGCCAAATACATTTAAACTCCAGTTTTTCACAATTCCTGACATTTAATCCTAGTAAAAATTCACTGTCCTAGGTCAGTTAGGCTCACCACTTTATTTTAAGAATGTGAAATGTCAGAATAATAGTAGAGTGATTTATTTCAGCTTTTATTTCTTTCATCACATTCCCAGTGGGTCAGAAGTTTACATACACTCAATTAGTATTTGGTAGCATTGCCTTTAAATTGTTTAACTTGGGTCAAACATTTCGGGTAGCCTTCCACAAGCTTCCCACAATAAGTTGGGTGAATTTTGGCCCATTCCTCCTGACAGAACTGGTGTAACTGATGCCATCTATTTTGTGAATTGCACCAGTCCCTCCTGCAGCAAAGCACCCCCACAACATGATGCTGCCACCCCCGTGCTTCACGGTTGGGTTAGTATTTTCTTCGGCTTGCAAGCCTCCCCCTTTTTCCTCCAAACATAAACATGGTCGTTATGGCCAAATAGTTCAATTTTTGTTTCATCAGACCAGAGAACATTTCTCCAAAAAGTGCCATCTTTGTCCCCATGTGCAGTTTTAAACCGTAGTCTGGCTTTTTTATGGCGGTTTTAGCGCAGTGGCTTCTTCCTTGCTGTCGATATAGGACTCGTTTTACTGTGGATATAGATAATTGTGTACCTGTTTCCTCCAGCATCCTCCCAAGGTCCTTTGCTGTTGTTCTGGGATTGATTTGCACTTTTCGCACCAAAGTACGTTCACCTCTAGGAGGCAGAACGTGTCTCCTTCCTGAGCGGTATGGCGGTCCCATGGTGCGTGGTCCCATGGTGTTTATATTTGTGTACTGTTGTTTGTACAGATGAACGTGGTACCTTCAGGCGTTTGGAAATTGCTCCCAAAGATGAACCAGACTTGTAGGCCTTGAAATACATCCACAGGTACACCTCCAACACGGATATGGTCTCATCACTCCTTCATGCCCCCCCCGCTTCTCCTTCACCCAAATCCAGACGGCTGATGTTCTGAAAGAGCTGCTAAGTCTGGACCCCTACAAATCTGCTGGGCTAGATAATCTGGACCCTCTCTTTCTGAAATTATCAGCCAAAATTGTTGCAACACCTATCACTAGCCTGTTCAACCTCTCTTTCGTATCGTCTGAGATCCCTAGAGATTGGAAGGCTGCCGCGGTCATCCCCCTCTTCAAAGGAGGAGACACTCTAGACCCAAACTGTTATAGACCAATATCCATCCTGCCCTGCCTTTCTAAAGTCTTCGAAAGCCAAGTTAACAAACAGATAACTGACCACTTCGAATCCCACCGTACCTTCTCTGCTATGCAATCTGGTCTCCGAGCTGGTCATGGCTGCACCTCAGCTACGCTCAAGGTACTGAACGATATCATAACCGCCATCGATAAAAGACAGTACTGTGCAGCCGTTTTCATCGACCTGGCCAAGGCTTTCGACTCTGTCAATCACCGCATTCTTATTGGCAGACTCAATAGCCTTGGTTTCTCAAGTGACTGCCTTGCCTGGTTCTCTAACTACTTTGCAGACAGAGTTCAGTGTGTCAAATCGGAGGGCCTATTGTCCGATCCTCTGGCAGTCTCTATGGGGGTGCCACAGGGTTCAATTCTTGGGCCAACCCTTTTCTCTATATACATCAACGATGTCGCTCTCGCTGCTGGTGACTCTCTGATCCATCTCTATGCAGATGACACCATTCTGTATACATCTGGCCCCTCTTTGGATACTGTGTTTACTAACCTTCAATCAAGCTTCAATGCCATACAACACTCCTTCCGTGGCCTCCAACTGCTCTTAAACGCTAGTAAAACTAAGTGCATGCTTTTCTATCGTACGCTGCCAGCACCCGCCCACCGGACTATCATCACTACTCTCGACGGATCCGAATTAGAATACGTGGACACCTACAAATACCTAGGCATCTGGTTAGACTATAAACATCAACCATCTCCAATCCAAAATTAAATCCAGAATTGGCTTCCTATTTCGCAACAAAGCCTCCTTCACTCATGCTGCCAAACATGCCCTTGTAAAACTGACTATCCTACCGATCCTTGATTTTGGTGATGTCATTTACAAACTAGCCTCCAACACTCTACTTAGCAAATTGGATGTAGTCTATCACAGTGCCATCCGTTTTGTCACCAAAGCCCCATACACTACCCACCACTGCGACCTGTATGCTCTCGTTGGCTGGCCTTCATTATATATTCGTCGCCAAAACCACTGGCTCCAGGTTATCTATAAGTCTTTATTAGGTAAATCCCCGCCCTATCTCAGCTCACTGGTCACGATAGCAACACCCACCCGTAGCATGCGCTCCAGCAGGTATATCTCACTGGTCACCCCCAAAGCCAACACCTCCTTTGGCCGCCATTCCTTCCAGTTCGCTGCTGCCAATGACTGGAACGAATTGCAAAAATCATTGAAGCTAGAGGTTCCTATCTCCCTCAATAACTTTAAGCATCAGTTGTCAAAGCTGCTTATCGATCACTGCACCTGTATATAGCCCTTCTGTAAATAGCCCACACTACTACCTCATCCCCATATTTATTTTTGTTTATTTTCACTAATCTTGCACTCCAGTATCTCTATTTGCACATCATAATTTGCACATCCTTCATTCCTGTGTTAATGATGATAATTCTGTAATTTATTTCACCACTATAGTCTATTTATTGTCCTACCTCCTAACCTTACTGCATTTTTGCACTACATTTTGCACTCTGTATATAGATTTTCTATTGTGTTTTTGACTGTTTGTTTAATGTGTAACTCTGTGTTTTTTTGTCGCACTGCTTTGCTTTGTCTTGGCCAGGTCGCAGTTGCAAATGAGAACTTGTTCTCAACTGACCTACCTGGTTAAATAAAGGTGAAATAAAAATGCTTGATAGGATCATGAATCATCCTTCACAAAAAGAGAGGGTGTTCCCGTCCAGATGTAACGATCAAGCGCACACACACACACACACACACACACACAGCGCCTCTGTGTGTTTGTGTTCGTTGGGAGGACCTCTTCCTCTACATATTGTTCTGTCCACAGGTCTTAGCTACTCACCAGCCCAGTCTTTCAAATACAATATGCATTGAGATACAGCTTGTTATGATGATGTAATAACCTCCTTTTCTACTTCAATGCAATGAGACACTTTGCCTGTCTCAGTTTATGTGGAACAGCCTTGCATCATTGCCTCTCTTGTACTCATGTTAAGTATGAAACACACTGAGAATCTCACTGCCTATAGGCTGCTGTTGTATAATTGTTGAATCATTTATATAATTGTACATATAGGGCCTAATATAGAGCCCCCCCCCCCCCGCCCCATACAAAAAAGTCATTTTATATTTAAATGCATGGTGATTTTTCTGTAGCCTATGTGGCCGACACAGCCTTGAGTAGTGGTAGCAATAATCTAATTTGAATCGTTTTTATAACGAGAAAAGGATCAACAACCAGGTTCCTTTTGTAATGGAAG